>OW152835.1:0-2400000 GCA_933534255.1 Iphiclides podalirius | reverse complement strand
CGCAATTCAGAACAGTTGTTTACAAAACACT
Source organism: Iphiclides podalirius (assembly GCA_933534255.1). Taxonomy (NCBI): domain Eukaryota; kingdom Metazoa; phylum Arthropoda; class Insecta; order Lepidoptera; family Papilionidae; genus Iphiclides; species Iphiclides podalirius. The sequence goes on along the minus strand of OW152835.1, from coordinate 2,399,969 downwards.
TGAAGCGGAAGCCCGTTTTAATTTTACTTTTTTATTTAAATTCGATCCGCAAAACATCTCGAATTATTTAACTATTAAATATTAACCATGCACATGACAGCTTTCAATTCGGATTGAGTACATGAAAAAAAAAACACGTAATTAACCTATTTAAATAGGTACCTTACACTAACATTATTGCGGGCATATAACCTAATATAATACAGATAATACATAGCACGGAAAACTACAACAAAAAAGTAAATAAAACAAGTATTTGCTGCAACTAAACAGGAATAAAAGAAAAACACTTACGTATTTACTACAACCAAACAGTGCTTTGTAAATTTAAAGAATGAGAAAATAAATCTGTCTCTCTGGCGATTACGTTAAGTGTCTAGTAGGTACGCGCTTCGACGACCTTATTCATCAGTTAGGTGGCACCATTGCGCCACATATGTCCAAGATATGCACCTAAGTATCTTAAACTACCGAGCCATTCTACTACGTAATTTGTTATATCCGACCAAGCCCACAAGATGTCTGCATCCACATACCGTATATACATGAGTACCTATATCTATAAAATACTAGCTGACCCGGCAAACGTTGTTTTGCTACATAAATTATTTGTAGGGTAGAAATAAATTTTTGGGGTGGACCACCCTTAACATTTAGGGGGATAAAAAATAGATGATGTCCGATTCTCCACTCAGGCCTGAAATTTTGTATGCATATGCACACAAAATTTCACGAAAATAGGAGTTACGTTTCGGAGAAGTTAAAATACAAACACCGTGACACGAGACTTTTAAATATTAGATGTTGCATCACTTGTAATGGAACTGCGCTCAAAGTGCTGTAATTGTATCGCATCCTTACTAATCCTTACTAATATTATAAAGGCGAAAGTTTGTATGTATGGATGGATGTTTGTTACTCTTTCACGCAAATACTACTGAATGGATTTTAAGGAAACTTTACAGTAATATAGCTTATACATCAGAATAACACATAGGCTAAAATTTATATACATATTTTTTATGTAAATCTGTCTTTCTGCCTGAATGTTACGCCTTCAGTCTATTTTACGCTGACTTAATTGCGGGCAAAAGCTAGTTAAAAGTAACTATAGAACAGTATCAATCTTAACAAAGGCGTTATTATCAGCAATATCGCATCCCTTATTTAATTCTAGTAAAACCACTCACTATATGAAGAATTAAACTCAAGATCTTCTATATGTTATGGAAACATCAACGGCGGATCACTTAATGCTAGAATTGAGCCGCAGGATCCTCTCATATCCTTTCAGTCTCTCACCTACAGTCTTCCCTACAGAACTTATTTATTATATATTAACTATTAACTATATTATATATTCCCGTAACAGAATTATGTAAATTTTTAACAGTGCAAGATGGGACAGTTAACTGTGAATGGAACGATTACATAAACGTATTAAATTCGCAACCAAAATCCCTAAGTACCAAAATTTGTTGCATACAGCAAAGGACCAAAAATACGATCCAATATAATCAAAACCCAAAACTTTAGTAATAAAAATTAATAAATGAACAAATAATACTGTACACACGATATTTTGGTAGAGTCCAATAACTGATAACAAAAAACTTTATACTGTTATGTACAAAGATATGCAAATAAAAGTATATACGTAAGATTAATATTAACGTAAAACACTAGGGAAATTTTAAAGACACCTCACAGCGATAGACTAGAACTGGAAGAAGAATAGCATGGGAAGTAGGTTAAGAGAGTCAAATCTGTGATTTCGTAAGCCAGTTCAACATTGGCTTATTCAATACGTCAAAATTAGGCAATAAGCAATTTCTAGCGATCAAACACACATCGTAATGCGTAGCCTACAATAAAAAAAACAGTTGACCGATGCATTTCCACGACTAGGAAGTAGCAACATCGCCTTTCACAACTCTTGTTTATAAAACCCAGAAAAACCTTTCGAAATACTGCATAAATTAAACGTGGCTCAGAAACAATGATATAACATACAATTAGCATTATACAATCACTCACCTAGTTATTATTTTAAGTTTTATGAGAATAAAATAAACTTCACTATGCACTAATTAAAAAATAGCACTGGCACTCGCGAATGTATCAGAAAAAAAAACGGTGTCTTTTTAAACGTCACTGAACTGTCAAAAAGAAAGCGCGCGAACTACTTCGGCCATGGCGGACGACGGACTATCGCAACCCGCCAAAATATGAGGCCAAAATGATTGTTACACAACACTTTATTACAGAGTATTACATAAAAATCGCCGGTGGGCATTCGTCGGCATATTATGCAAAGAATGAACGGATTTCTCGGCGCGTTTTTCGGGTTATCGGACGAGTCCTTTTCGAGACAACTTTTTTATTGAGAAGCGGAGCCTTATAGAAAGTATCTATAAATGCATCTGCGTTGCCTCTTGATGCACAATTGAAGCGGTGGCCGAAGTCTTCTTCGATGGACCAACGGGCCCCCACTACGATGAAATTGCGAGTGGGGTGGGAAGCGGGTAGGTCAGACGAAATTGTTGGCGAAGGAATGAATGAACTCGATTTCGTATATGTCGTGTGATTATTACTTAATTTAAAACATTGATATGAGATACCAAAGAGATTTTTCAGAAAAAGTAATTTTCTGTAAATACTGTTATTGTTTTTAATAGTCTTTAAATTCTTTCCGAACGTAAGTTATAAGGTAAGTAGCATTGACGAATTGTCGCACATTGTATGTAATTCATAAAAATATTTTAAGCAAATCAAAGCGTGCTTCACATAAAATTCTTGAATCAACAAAATTGGATGCAGAATAAATGGATGGCAAAAATACGTTCGGTGCCAAGTGACCTACTTTAAAACAACATCTGTATGCATTCCACGATAACCATCTATTACGTAAGCCAATTTTGTGTACTACCCCAATGTTATTTAATTTCCTATACTTTATCATTTGATTTATCTAGATAACGAAGTTGGACTTTTCAGTGCGATTTTCAAGCATCTATAAAACCTTTAAACTTAAGCACAGCAGCATATGATACAGTTTCATGCATATATCCAGTTGAAAGAAGGAGTTCTGAAGGTTTGACCGTCGCAACATTAATATAACATGTGCATATGCAAACTCGCGATGTGCATGATCTTATTCCTCCCGCCCCTTTCCATCATCGGACCCTTATGCTGTCGACGTTCCACGTACAAGAACAAAGCGATTCTTTTCTTCATTTATCATCCGTACAGCTAAGGAATGGAATAACCTGCCGGCGTCCGTCCTTCCGTCCGATTTCAACGTAGGCGTCTTCAAGGCAAGAGTGAATAGGTTTTTACTAAGCTAGCGCGCTTACCATCAACGGCTGCATCGCCACTTGCCATCGGGTGGGATGGCAGTCATTTGCTGCCAGTTTTGAATTTAAAAAAAAGATGTTACCATATTCACGTATATATTATGTCAGCAGCTGCCCTGATTCAATGAAATTGAATTTGTATTTGCCTGTCAGTGGTTGAAAAAACCGTGATAGTTAGACAGCTGAATTTTTCACAGATGATATATTTCTCTTACCATCGCGACGGACTGAATAAACCCCCACGATGTTTCACATAGGCGCATATCGGCAGGGCCACGTGAACGCTTTCGCGCACTTCCGCGACCCTGTTAGTGCTGACCTAGATGTTTAATTACTATCTCTTCTATTTTAAAATATAAAATCAATTAGTACATCTCGAAAGTTGATATTTTCATCTGCTATTAGAACCGCTGATTAACTTTAGGTTCGGAGAAATTGATAAACGAAGACAGGTTTAATTTCGAAAAGTAAAATTCACCCGTCGCTCAAGTAATAATCAAATTTCTATCATATATTTGCTGTGTTACTGTCATAACATTCGCGGAACTTTATTTCATCAGTTTTCTTATAAATTTACCTTCATACATCTCATAATCGGCAAATTATTCTCGCCGTTAAATTTAAAAAAAATCTACAATTCATCAGCGAATTACATTTTTACTTACTAGTTTAAAAAAAACATTTAGTGGTTAGTGGCTTTTTCTATCGGAATAAATGTAAGAGAACTTTCTGGTACTTTTTTACTTGACGTGACGTAACTCAGCACTACGGTCAATTGATCAGTATTTAAATATTTATACTTTAACTGTCTACTACTTTAAATGTCTTTTGTTTATCTCCCAGTCAATCGTAAACTGCGTGAGGATAAATTGTTTACGTATATTGATAATAAATAATATATACACAGATAAATAAATATTAGGTTCTTACATATGAAATTAGCGTTTTGTCGTACTGACCACTTTGATCTGAAATATCTCTTTGGTTAAGAATTCCAAATTCTAATTTATAAATTAATTTAGCTGGTACACTTGAGTTTTGAAAACAGTTATTCATTTGTTTCTTCCTCATTATTTTATTCTTTGGCATCGTTTATTATCGCACAATGGAAAAAATGAAATATCGGTATATTTACGAGTACGACTCTACCGGGTACTACCACTGCTAGAAACAGCTCGAACTGATAATGATGTTACGGCCTTACGAAAATGAAAGCACGGTACGTTTTGGTCCCACGTTTTGTCCTGGAACTTTGATCTGAACCACCCCCGTGGACTCTGGAGACCAAAGTGGAAAATTAAGAATTAAAGGCTATTGTGGAAGCGGATCCATCACAAAGCACTTCAGTTCAGAGATAGCTGCAGGCTTCGGGGTAAGTGATAAAACTGTATTAATCCACTTGAAGCAAATCGGGAAAGTAAAAAAAAAACTTGAACGATGGAAACCTCATGGATTGAGTGAATCGGACTTGCAAAGACGCGACGACTATTGTGTTACTTTGCTCAACCGACACAATAATGAAGGGATTTTAATTCGAATGATTTAAAATCCCTTCATTATTACTTGCGATGAAAAGTGGATACTGTACGTATAATCGGAAGCACTCGTCGCAATGGCTGAACCCTGGAGACGCAGACAAATCCTGCTCTAAACGAAAATTGGCTCTGAAAAAGTTACTTGTGAGTGTTTGTTGGACTAGCACCGGTGTCGTTCACTAAAGCTTTCTAAAATCTTTCCAAACGATTACAGCAGATATCTATTGTCAGCAACTGAAAACCATGAAGGAAGAAATAGCTGCTAAACAACCGAGATTGATCAATCGCTCTAGGCTACTGCTGCTTCACGACAACGCAAGACCACACACTGCAAAACAAACAACCACTCAGTTAGATGCCGGGTGGTCCGTGCCCACCCCAGTATGGTCTAGTGCCCACCCCAGGATTTTGGGTTACCGATTCGAAATTCTAGGCTGGACACCTATCCTTCATCGCCAAAAGCAGATTGAAGCCGAGCGAGGCGAGTGAGGTGCAATGTAGATATTGAATTTCTCGAAATTTCTCTACTGTGATATGCATATATATATATACTTTTTTTTATTTCTTTTTTAAAAACATTGCCCTCATTTTAGGATAATTTATTATCCTGTGTTGTAAGGACGTTTTACAAACATAAATTGCACGAGGACAAACATCCAGATGCAAAACAACTGTCTGTGGGTCGCACAAATAGTTGTCCCGTGTGGGAATCGAACCCACGACTTCCGACGTATCATTAAATATCAGTAAACATGTAAACCTTCCACTTGAATAATATCTATTGCTGAAAATCGTATTAAAATTCGTTGCGTTGTTTAACAGTTCTACAGTGTTCGTTTTTTTTTTGTAGTAAGGGCCCAGGCCCACTCTGAAAAATATCCCTAGATACGCCAATGGTTAGATGAGCTACAATTGGAATGTCTGCGACATCCACCGTACTCCCCGGACCTTGCTCTAACAGATTATCATTTTTCCGGAATTTGAACAACATCTTACAAGGAAAAATTTCAACTCCGATGCGGCTGTCCCAACCGCCTTCAAAGAGTTTATTGATTCTCACTCCCAATTGTTTTTAGTAAAGGGTTCAATGAACTTCCTATGAGTTGGCAAAACTGGATAGATAGCAATGGTGCATACTTTTATTTATTAAATATATTTAAAAAAAAAAAGAGATTTTATATTAACAAAACGCAGATTTCATATGTAAGGACATAATAATAAGTACTTAAGTACATGATATACAAATAGAGACATATAAATTATTTACATGTTTACACATGTAGTATGTGTATACATATATCTATGTTTATATAAGTATTTGAATAATTGTATAAAAATGTAAACGTTTGTAGAATAGTATCTCACATATTAGCTTATAATGGGTCCTTTAGGTACAAGTCACGTTCCAAGCGTTTGAATGAGGCCTTGTTAGAGGCCCTATGTATAGGTCATCAGGCAATTAGTTCCAAAGTAGCGCAACCTGATCAGTGAAAGAGTTACATAAGGGAACTGAAATGAATGAATGAATGAATATTTCTTATTGCCCACCACAATAAAATAAACAAGAGCCAAAAACTTAATGTATCAATTATGGGTACAATGGGCGGTCTTATGATTAAAAGAAATTTTGCAAGCAACCTTTAAATAAGAATGAGTAAATGTTGATGAAATCGTTGAATGCAGATATGAAACACGAGAAACGTGACTTAATCGGAAAAAACCTCTAAAATTACCAAATAATTACCGTTATATTAAGAAACAAAATCATTATCTTCACGAAATGCTAATCCAGAGATCAGTCTTTGTATTCATTCGGCAAATATTCTCATTCTTTCTTGAATGTAACTTCCAAACAGGTTTTGATTATCCGTAAATCTGACGTCAAGTACTCTACCTACACATACTAGCTGATTTACATGTGTGTGTTTAAATACTTATTATACAGGGAGGCTTTTCTAAGTGTATCCATTTTTTTATTAATAATTCTAGACATAAATAATGTTATATAAAAATGATAAATATTTTAAATGACTCGTAAATAATTACATTACATTCATTTGAACTTATCTCAAAAACTTCGTGATTTATACGCAACTCCTTTACTTTACGCGCGATCATTCATAACTTACACGCACACACGTGAACAGTAAAATTTAGGTATTTATGAATAACTACCGCGTTGTCAAAAAGTTCTGTTTTTTTAGGAAAAAAAGTTTGTTTTTATTTCAATAAACGATTATACTACTGAGTGCAACGTCGATCTACACAGCGATTGCAGACTCCCGACGATTCGCGAATATTTTATAGACCTGACCAAACGGTTCTACGATAGAGCCGAACATCATCCCAACCCTCTGGTGGTAAGCGCAGCAAATTACCAACCCGACACAAACGCGAACGTCAACAAACGTCGCCCGCGAAACGTCCTCATCGACCCGGTCGAGGAAGGGGACTTAGATACGCCGGTCCCACAGCCGGGGGTCCCGCCGGATAACACTACACCCACAGCTAGTGTAACAAACACAATAGTTCGCCCTCGCCTCCGAGCACGGCGAGACCAACACAACGCGTACACAAGGTACACCCGCGTTCCAGGGCGGTTCTCACCGCCGCCAGCCACCGATTAGCTAAAAGCACAGTCGACGGCCATCGGGGTCTCGGTCCGCACCGCAACTTCGATGGCCCTTAGATGACATGTCATAGTTAAACGCACGCATGAGCACATGCGCGGCTCTACCCACAGCGGAGGGCCCAAACCCGTGGGTTCTGGCTAGCCCAACGGTTCTGCGTCAGATGAAGCTTTAATAGTCTCGGGACTGAAAGCAAAAACATCAGTTAATACAAGATACAAGATACTACTGAGTCTGAACCTCCTGTGTAAATTTGGGCACCTGGCACCAAAAGTCTCCCTGTATATTTATATACGTATATAGATAGTCAATACATATAAATATTTTTTTATGTGAGAAGGTGGCAAACGAGCTGGTGGTTCACCTGATGTTAATTGATAACCGCCGTCCATTGACATGTGTAACACCCGAAGGCTTTGCCACGTTTTAATAAAATGAGCCCCGGCTATCTCACTCACCAGACGAAACGCGGAAGTATAACACTTACACTTCTGTGAGATTGAGGAGAGATGCCGGTTTTCTGTGAGGTTGTGGTATTTACGAATAGACCTGCCCATTCGTGCAACACAGAATACGTTTACCTGGCCCTACCAAAGTATTACTGTATTGCACTTACGATTTCTCACCACGACCCGGTTTGACTGGGGAGAAATGCTTGAATGCTTGATATTAATTTCCTTATGAGTCGCAACTTGATACGTTTGAAATATTAATCGAATACACCTCTTTTGTATGGGAAAGTTTCTAATTATTTTCTTCACATTTCTGTCATATAAAAACTTTTTACGTATAGGTAAGCAGAAATACTGGCGTAGGTGATTGGTTTGTGTTTTTTAAACGTCCCAGGCACGTACAGTTCCGCGATTCAGAGCCAATTTCACCGTGCCAACTGCGAATTTAATGCCAATATCATGAGGTTGCGTGAGCTCGGTCAACCGTTGTGGCACGCAATGCTTAGTAAGGTTTTACGTGTGCATACACGTAATTGAATGCCCAAAGACGCTCTCGGCATAAAGGTCAAAGCACTTAGCCGTCCATAAGAAATATGGATTCGAATTCGTATGCTTTTTGCAGACGAGATAAACGAGCACGTGGATGACCGGATGGTAAGTGACCAACATCAGAGAGGTTGCAAAAACATACCCTGTCTTTTAGAGAGAAATGGTCTCTGTCTGTGAAGGACAGTAAGTTGATAAAAAACTTTGAAACTTTTCTTACTTTCCGAATTTACGCATATTTTAATGTTTGCGAGCAGGATGCTTCACTCGATGTTATGTGATAACCGTCCCCCATTGACATTTACAATTCCCGTGATTCCCTTCAAAAGATTGGGCTTGGCAGAATCATTTTTGTAGTCGTACATAATCGAATGTAACTGTATATTTAAAATGTATATAAAGTACAGGGCTTTTCATTAACAACGCTGGAACTTCTAAATGAACTAAAACAACCAGTCCTAAGTGAAAGTGCTGTATTCCTCTTTTATTTTTATCTTAAAGAAAATTCGATGATAGTCATTATCATCATCATCACACGCAAGACGCCCACTGCTGAACATAGGCCTCCCCCTTTGAAAGCCACAACGTCACTTTACCATTTGCATCCACCGGTTGCCCGCGACTCTTATGATGTCGTCGGTCCACCTAGAGGGAGGTCTTCCAACGCTACGTCTTCCGGTTCGTGGTCGCCACTCGAGAACCTTTACTCCCCGTCGGTCATCAAGTCTTCGAGCGATGTGGTCTGCCCACTGCCACTTCAACTTGCAGATTCGGAGAGCTATGTCGGTGACACTGGTTCTACAGCGAATTTCCTCGTTCCAGATTTTGTTGCGCAAAGAAACTCCGAGCATAGCTCGTTGTGCGACTCTGAGCTTCTCCAAAAGGCCAACTTTGAGAGACCACGTCTCACTGCCATATGTCATTGCTGCTAACACACACTGGTTATAAACCCTTGTCTTCAGGCACTGCGAAATCTTGGACGAAAAAATATCGGGTAGCTTCCTGAACGCTGCCCATCCGAGTTGGTTCATCGAGTTTGTTCGAGGTAGACATACTGGTCGACAAAACCCACTCGAGTGTTACTTTCGTTCCCTGACATAACCGTGTTATGGGTGCGACATGGGCTCTTTGACATGACTATTTTCGTCTTGCCCATGTTCATTTCAAAACCCACCTGTTGGGAAACGTTACTAAAGTCGCTGAGCATAGTCAGTGTTAAGGTCCTCCAGCGACTCTGCCATAATGACTATATTGTCGTCAAAACGAAGGTGAGTGATGTATTCGCCGTTGATATTGATGCCGAATCTTTAAATAATGTGGGCCCCGGTTATCTCACTCACCGGATGAATTGCAGAAATGTAACACTTCTACTTCACTCCGGTCTTCTATAAGGTCGTGGGTACTTGCCCTCGTGGACTGGCGTGGCCCATTAGGGTGCAACGCATCAACTTTAAATAATGTGGGCCCCGGTTATCTCACTCGCCGGATGAATCGCAGAAGTGTAACACTTCTACTTCACTCCGGTCTTCTGTAAGGTCGTGGTACTTCCTCGGACGGACCATTCGTGCAACAGCTTACAGAGGCCGTATCACTCGGAAAATACTTTAAACTAATTTCTAAGAAAAAGTCCTTCTAATTTCAACAGAAATATCGCATGATCTCTGTAAACAATTGATGTTAGAGCACGTGTGACGAGGACCCTCGAACTACTCATCCATTAAATGTTTCCCTTTCCCATTATAGGTAGTGACGTCACGTTGGAAGCAATAATCAATATTGATCGATTGACATTAAGTTGAGACCTAGATACAACTTCGAAGAAAAAATGACCGATAACAGCATATGCTCTTGATCACGACGTTAAAATATAGTGAGCAGTGGGAAGTAGTAGTGAAAGTAAAAGGAGTAGAAGAAATGTAGAAACGAACAGGAGACCGAATCCTTAAAGTGCTAGGGGACGCTAGTGGCGATAAAGTATACCTGCTGGCTGAAAAGCTAGGTTCTCAAGGTACCCAAGGAGCGGGAAGTTAATAATCGACTCCATTATTTTAGAGAACAAAAAGGGGAGGGCAATAGGCCTTTAGTGGAACGGATCCGAGCATTTTTCTTCAGAAATTTGTTACTTCGATAAAATAAGAATATAAAAACATTCTTCTGTAATTAGCTAGATTTTAAGTATTTTGGACACAAACATATGGAATCAAATTTTTTTATAGATATAGATACAAAAACACGCAATAAAATAAAGTAAGTTTAAATTAAAGTAAAGTGTTCGAATCTTTAACGTCTACAGCGACTACTATACGACTATATCATTAAATCATTTATTATATTTTTCTTAAATTGGACAAATACCATAATAAATATAATAAAGGAATATAATCTTCAAAGTAAGAAATGTAATATTTTAAGAGTTATCAAGCAACTAAACTTCTAAATGATTTTAAATTTCTTACGAATACAATTGTGTTATAAAATGATTGAAGTCCTCTTATTTTAAAACGAAACTGTATATATTTTCTTTCTCTATAGAACTTTGACAGATCTTAACATTTTGTTCTCATTTACAAATTGCAAATATACCTTTTATACGCTATTGGCCGATTTAACTAATCATTGATAAAATTTTATTTTTAAGCCTATTGGAAACGGAGCATTTAAGAAAATACGTTTTTTTATGTTAAGTAAACATACTGATGTTATTGATTTGAATTTTGTTTTGTGATAAAATTTTATGAAAAGAATATTAATATAGATCCGTTATTAGGAAAATTGTTTAGCATTTGTCAGCATAAGTACAGGTAATATTAGTCAGTAAAAAATTATATATATAACATATAAAATAAACCGTTATATTTTGTAACCGTCGTTCATATAAACTGCTTTAGATTAGAAATATTATTCTTAAATTTCAGCGCTGAATTATGCTTCCACGACCTTTCTACACAGAACAAGACGTAAGAAAGCGTCAAATTGACACGTTAAAAGTTTTTAATGCTAACGTAACAGAGATTAAAGAAAATGCTGAGTACAGAGTTGAGTTTTCTAGTGAAGGAAAGAATATGAGTTTGAACATCGTTTTGGGCCCTGAGTTTCCAAACGAAAAGCCTGCGATTTTCGTCAATCCTGTGTTTACGCATCCATGGATTGCTGAAAATACGAATCAAGTAGTGGGGGCTCCAGGACTGATAAATTTCACACCACACTCAGACTTGGGTAACTAACGTAAAAAACGATCCTATTCTCTAAGAATTTCCTCATGTCCGTGATCGCAAGTTATTTTGAAATAGACTATTCATTTCTTATAAAATTGAATACTTTTGTTTAAAAAGTATCATATATAAATCCAGCTCATAAAATAAAATTTAAGACAATTTTCTTGTATATTTTTGTTAATGTTTTTATTCCCATTGATATATTGAGATTTTGCAATGTTTTTCAAGTGAACAAAGACATAAACTCATAATTAGTAATTTTAATTATAATTTAGAATAATACTATTTATTATTAGCTCATCAGGAAACATTTTAACATATCATGAATAATTTCTGATTACTAAATAAATTTCAGGGCGTGTGGTTCAAGCAATCATAAGAGAGTTCCAAAGATCCATTCCCATGACAAGTCATGAAGATAAATCAACAGATTCCAGTCCACAGTCGAATTTAAGCTCTCAGTCATTAATGTTTCCTGATTTAAGTGAACTGAGCATAGATGAGCTTCAAGAGATCCTTGAGAATCCCGATTTGCAGGTATTCTGTACTTTCAAATATAGTACCACAGTTGGGTAGGGCCTTTCAAATATAGTAACTATAGAAAAAAAAATTGTATTTTTATACATACTGACTGGCCTAGTCATAAAATATCAAATAAAAGTATATGAGAAACAAATATAATATTCTCTTCGGTCAAGGCAACTTATATATGAAGTTATCAAGAATTTTTGATGATGATGAAAATGTTGGCAGGCAGTGTTTAAATTTTTTGTTTAAAATTCTTTCTGGCTCAAGACAAATGATATATTTCTTAAAGATTCTCTGTTAGCGTTTATAAAAGACTTGAGGTTGATAAAAATTAATAAAATTTTGCTGCATTTTCAGGACAAACTCATTGAGACTAATCCACAACTTATTGAACTCGACTTAGAAACAGAGGAACTTATGAACAGCATAGAAGAGATTGCTCAAGATAATATTGCTAAACAGCAGATGCTTGATGATCTAAAAACCGAAGTGATAGACCGAATCTCTACAATAGTACAAATGAAGATGAATTATGAGGAGCTTAACAAAAAACATCAAAAGCTGGCAGAAATGTATGACCCACATAGGATCAGGGATTGTTTGAAAGAATCTGCATTAAAAGCGGATGAGGATGCTGAGGTCATTGCAGAGCAGTTTTTATTGGGTAACATAGATTTTTACATCTAAAGTTGTATAGTATTTTGTATGCAAGGGGTTTCGTAGTAAGTCCCAATGACCACTGCTACCTACAAGATCTATTGTAGCCTTCCCTTCAAAACCATTGCCCCCTTTTAACATTATCCTATAATGAAATTTTACATATATAAATTTCATGTGACAAACACCATAAAATTATCCATGGGTCATGCAAATAATTGTCTAGTGTGGGAATTGAATCCAAGACTCCTGGCGCCAAAGACAATAATTTGGCAACTGCACTACAGAGGCCTCCTGTAACCCAGAGTTGCTTATACAAGACTTTTTAATGACTATATTGTTATGTTATAGAAATAGGACGAAAAGTTTTTTGCAACTGTGGGAGTTGAACCCATGTCTTCTGAGTTCACATTCAGATGCTTATACGCTAAGCTACAGGGTTGATTGCCACAACAATGAAAATATGTTGTTTATCTACATTGTTTTTTCACACTTTTCAGCATATAAAAAATTTCAAATATTGTTTTACAATAATAACTCGAACGAGAGATATAGCTATTGCTATATGAAATTTAAATTTTTATGATGCTAATCCCTCCATTTAAGATGAAACATTAAAATTTATAGAAAAAAGGATGAAGAGTTTTCAGCACTGTGGGAATCGAACCCAGGTTTTGTCTGTTGTTTTGATTGAATAGTATGTTATGATTTTTATAAGATTAGTACAAGATACCTGGTTCATACAACACTTGTTGTTTTTAATGCTACCAGTCTTGAAAACTAATTCTTTTTTTTTACAATAAACTAAACATGATCAAATGCATGAAATAATATCTAGAAAAATAAATAAAAATACATGTAAATATAAAATATAGGATAGGTTCTGGGGCTCCTTTAAGATTGGCATTATAAATAAGTTCCATATTCACATTCTGATTGTTTTTAAATATCTTCTAGGCAATATACCAGTGGAAAGTTTCATAGCAAAGTTTGCTGAGAAAAGAGCTTTAGGGCAAGCGAGGCGGGCAAGGGAGGAAAGGTTGGCGCATCAATTGGCTCAGCTGGACAAAGCCACAACATAAACTGTAGCCTTAATTTGGCAACATACATAATTGACACACCAGAATGTGTTTGTCACTTGTCATATCAGCCAGGACAAGCCCTTTGCATAACTAGGTTCAATGTATACATTACTTTTAATTATTTATTTCAAATGTACCAATGGTACAGATTCTTTTAATGAGTTTTTGGTAGAATTATTGCAAGATTACTAAAGAGGTCTTCCAGTAGATTTTTTATTTTATCCAAAGCTATTTCTTAAATATATTTGATTGGAGTGAATGGACGCAAAATGGAGGCTAATGGATTTATCGCGCGCAATAAAAAATATTTTACATATTAACATGTACATGTTAATGTAATTATTGGAATATATAATCATCAGCTATATTTGTATTAATGTTAAATGTTGCAATAAATAAAATTCAAGGATACCAAGTAAAATTTTTTATTGTCAATATTTACCAATTTAATACAGTTTTTGATGTGTCCAATTGTTTTACCTGTTTCATATATTTATATTTGTGCATTTTAAGGATAAGTGTGAGTGTAAAGAATCTTATAGCTCATTGAATAATTATTATTTAAAATTTTGCTTTTGGTTTGCAATTAATTCATCAATAGTAATCTTGTGTATGTTGTATTGCTCTTATTGAACAAAGAATAGGCAGGCACATTATTGTTCGACCTTTTAGTGTCAAAACATGTTCGCCTACGTAACAACTTCTTGTTGATGAGATTTGGTGGAATAAAGAAATTATTCAATATATGCCATGATTTGTATTGCTACGATTTTTGTACTTAGCAGTACGATGTTGTACAGTGTTACCGCGGAGCAACTCGCTGTCCCGTTTGGCGTATTCGATAGTGTCTCGTGCGCCGGACGGCGATGTTTCGATCCATCATTTAAAATTTATGTAGTTTATTCAAACATTAGTTTTTGCATGCCGCATCTGGCAAACATGTGAGCTTTTGTAACAAATTTAGACCCCACTATATAATGTACCATGTTTTATGCGAATAAATTAGATTATTTATATCTGGATAATGGGTGTTTGTTGACCGTACAAAACGGGCGGTAGGTAGACGCGCTGAATGTTCAAGCGTGCTTTTCGTGGCCCTACCAATACGTGCCCTAGGTTGAACATCGTTGAGGATTTAGTCGGCGCGAGTCCGACATAACCAGTCTTGAACTCGCGAGAGCGGGTGTGCCTAAGTATTTAAAAATAATAAAGTTTATTAAAGTTCAAATTACCAATAGCAGTTTTCGTATCAGTTTGACGAAACGCACCGGGAAGTCTACATCTCTGAAAGCCATGGTAGCATTGGTAGCTGCGTAGCAACTGGAAGATTGCGTCGACGGGTGCTTTGGTTACTGTTTGTGAGGGATGTGGCCCTGCCTTTACATATGCCGTTGCTCGCGAAGGTGGCGCAGGACGCTCTATCAGTCTTTGCCGACACTGCATTGAGCTCTTCCATTTCAGTGTCTCTCTTTAAGCGACGGTGATGCATTAGGTGTTTGTACCTAAACAGCGATGCGCCTACAAAAATAACACTAGCAAAGAACTTCATCCACGCCGTTGCCTTCTTTTTATTATCGGCTTTATATTTTTTCCTTTTTTATTATTTTATATGAAAAGTAGATATTAATCAACCGTGATAGTTAGACAGTTGAAATTTTCACAGATGATGTATTTTTATATCCGTTATGACAACAAATACTAAAAAATAGAATAAAATAAAAAATATTAAAGTACGGCTCCCATAGAATAGTCACGATTCTTTTGTCGTTTTTGTAGATAACGGTACGGAACCCTTTGTGGTGCGAGACCGACTCGCACTTGATCGAATCAACTAAATTTCGCATAAACATGATTGGGATGCTTAATTTTAATTGGAGCTTATGTGAGAATACATCAGACAGTTCAAGTTAGTTTAGGAATTCTACGGGATATCAAGTGGCCTGTTCTGTGTCAATAACTGTGTCTACTGACAAACTGACAAATACTCTGTCATCCCTTGCTACTACACTCAATATGTATGAATTTGTTTTGTTTACAGTATCGTTTTGTGCTTTCTTTAATCACCTTTTCACAATGAAACTGACTATGTATATCTCCAGACACAAAAATTATACCATAAAACGCTCTGTTAAGAACGTGATAAGTAAAATGACCAACACGTTGTCACTTTTAGTATGGAGTGATTCAACTGGATCTCTCCGTGGGAATGAGATGTTTAACTGCGGTAAAACGTACCCTATAAGGTGCAGACTTAATCTTAAAAAAAATTATAATGGCCAGTATTTTATAAGCGTTGATACATTTTCGAAATCACCTTGCCAATAATTAACATGCGCTGACCATGCGCGAGTGGTGACCGCCGGCTGACCTCGATTGGTGAGCTCCGTAGATCTAGTTATTATTATTCATTTAATAAAAATATAATGATGACAAGTGCAGCGATAATGTTCGTTACAAAAATAATTAATGGGGCAAACGTGTAGAAAGTACGAAACGACACAGGGCATTGTTCCTTCTCTTGACTGCTTCTCTCCGTCCAATGTGTTGAAAGATTTGAGGTAAAAAATTAGAACACGAGAAGAATTACAATGCAAAGCATTGAGATAACGAACTAAGTATTTTTTAGTTTTCACGATCACATTTGCTTTATCTTAATGCGGAATACATGTCTAATCAAGCACTTATCGATGAACCAAAGCTCCGTTGACACCGTTGCGTAAGATGTGTCCATTACAAAACGAAAACATAAGACGTCTAGCGGTCGAATAACGGAAGGCCGAATTGTTGTAATAGAATTACTTAAAATAAAGCTATGATTTTATGTAACATCTTATGGAGACGCGAATTCGGCCCCACATGAAGTAATCTTCCCATTTCTGTGCGGGAGCCCCTTATTACCAACTAACCCTGAGGGCGGCTAATCCTAGCCGACTTACGATCGACGATATGGCTTGATCCGTAAAAAAGCGCGTAATTTTTTAATTATAAACAAAGCCAATTAGAAAGTTAAAACCACGAGTCTGTTTAAAGCGAAAATAAACAAAATTAACTCTGCTGCTAATATTTAATTCATCAATTTAGTACGGTGTAATAGATAGCCATAAGGTTTATTAATAGGTTTCCAGTATGATGAAATATTCGTACTATTTAGCAAAGCAGTAAAGCGAGTCTGACAGTACAGCGTGGTTGATAGTTGACGATAAACGTTACACAATAAAGAAACAAATCATCGATCTGAAATGAGTTTACTGTGATATTTGAAAGTTGTCTGATTTTCAATAGAAAATATTATTTGTTACTATTTTGAAGCGTTCGTAATAATGATGGGAATGTTATTGTTTGGAGTGTTGTTGAATTTATTTTCAGTGGCATTATCAAGTGGACTGAAGCTAGAACAGGTGCTGGTTTTAAGCCGGCACAACATTAGGACGCCTTTGACGGCGAAGCTCGAGGACACGTCACCTTTCAAATTTCCAATATGGAAAAACGAAGTCGGCCATTTGACGGACAAAGGAGCTTTGTTGGAGACGTACATGGGTGGATATTTCGCCGAATGGCTGAACAAGCGGGGGCTACTACCGCCCGGCTGTCCGACAGACGAGAACGTTTTCGTTTACGCAAACACTAGACAGCGCACCCGCGAATCGGCGAACGCTTTCGTGAGGGGCGCGTTCAGAAACTGCAACGTCAGCGCTCACAGCATCGACTCGGCAGAAATGGACCCCGTTTTCAACCCCATACTGCGCGACACCTCCGACGAGGTGAAACGCAAGATAATCGCTGAGATGGAGCGAAAACTGATGGAACTGCAACTACAGGACGCTTATTTGCAACTGAACGAGATCCTCGATTTGAAAAACTCCAAAATTTGTGAGACGGAATCGTTCTGCGATCTAACCGACGCTAAAGACGAAATCGTTTACGTAGTAGGAAGCGAGCCGAATGTCGTTGGACCACTAGCAATTAGCAATAGTGTCCTCGATTCATTTATTATGAGTTATTACGAAGGCATGCCCGACAAAGATGTCGCTTGGGGTAAGATACACAATAACGAGCAGTGGACTTTGCTCTCTAAAATCATAAGGGAAAATCAAAACGTTCGTTTCAACAGCTCCGTCCTAGCTAGGGATGTAGCTAAGCCTTTATTGAAATATATAAGGGGTGTTTTCAATGGCCCTCTGCGACCATTGACCGTACTATTCGGCCACGATTCGAACTTGAACTCTATTATGGCAGCTTTAGGTTTCAAACACTATATATTGCCAAATCAATATGAGGCCACACCGCCCGGCGGTAAAATAGTTTTTCAGAAATGGTCTGATGAAGATAACAGTCGGGAGTTATTAAAGATCGACTATGTATATCAAACGACCGATCAAATACGTAATGCTTCTAAACTTTCGATCAGTAATCCACCACAGTGGGTGCAGTTGGAATTGAGAAATTGTACCGTCGACAAAAATGGATTTTGCCCTTGGAAGAAATTTCTAAATATATTAAATTAATTTTAATAACTTTTAGGACTTTGGCTTCTGGGAAAAAAATTGGAAAACTGGTCTTTTTGCTTTGGAATACAGTATTCCAGTAAATTATTAAGTAAATCATATGAACAGATAAAATGGATTCGCATTGTAGGTATGTACCTGCGTTTATTGTTATTTGTGGTTATACATCAGTTAACGCCAAATAACCTTTAGTGGGCGCAGACGTTTTAGTTAATTGAATTATTTTTTATAGATGTCTTCTACATTTAACTTTAAATTATATACAATAAAATCTGTAAAGATAGATTAATTTATCGTTGTTGCATTTATATTAAAAAAATCATTATTGATCTTCGTATTACCGCTTCTTATATTTTTTACATATATTCATCAAAGAGAATGTAATCACTACGTTTATATTATATACGTTGATATTCATTGACAAGATTGCGATATGTTTGATGTAACACGTAGAAATTTAAAACATCTGAGTGTTTTCAATTTAAAAACCTAATTTTCATACATGTAACGTCAAAGGATGCTTGCCGATTGCTGAAATGTCTACTCGATTTAGAATTCAGAGCTAGAAGTTTGAATCACAGATTTTCGTCTTCCCTACGTGCCAAATTGACGTTTAGAATTAGCTCATTGAGAACTATGTAATTTTGACTATCCCGTAAGGGTGACGAATACGTTTACTTACTTCATGAAGGAAATTGTTTTTGGCCTTGTCTTTATAAAGACTTCGTTTGATCCGCCTGCTTGCTTAATAATTAAATAGTTGAAATTATAATACACATTACAACACAAAGAAATTCGCATACAGAAAAGTCCAGTTAATGATTTTTTTATGTGAAAAGTTGCCAAGCGAGTAGGCGGTTCACCTGATGTTAAGTGAATACCGCCGCCCATGGACATCCGCTACACCCGCGTTTTGCAGATGCGTTGACAACCTTTTGAAAATTGGGCCCTGGCTACCTCACTCACCACATGAAACGCGAAAGTATTACACTTCCACTTTACGCCGGTCCTCTGTGAGGTCGTGGTACTTACCCGGAGTGCCCATTCGTGCAACAGCCGAGGCTGCTGCGTGGCCCTATCACAGTTAAAAGTTGATAAATTAATTAGATACAGTCTTTATTAATACCTGTTATATTTATATTTTGTAGATATAACCTTACATAAAGCAAACTTAAAATTATCTAAATGATACAGACAAAATGTGTTCTGCGATATTCAATTAATTTTCTTTTAAAAAATATTTATAGTGAACGGTGAACGTATTGGCCAAAAAGCGGCATAGTATGGGAAAAGTTTGAGCATGTCTACTTTTGTGAAACAAATCGCGTTGACTTGAAGCTTGCGCGGTCAATAATCCCTGCAGTATAGTAGGACCTAACTAAAACCTAAACGTCAGTACCTACTAGTGATTGTGGCAATGATTTAATTAAAATTTTCTTCATACTGTATATTGTATATAACATATTTATTACATTATTTTTATAAATAAAATCGATATTTAATATCTATCTTTAAACATAGGCCCACTATGTTAAAATAGATTAACTTGCCGCGAATTTGGCGTTTCTCAATTATTTCCGTATTATAGTTAGCTTTGATTATAAAGTATCTACAACATATTTTGACAAGTAGGTATATAACATATACCTACTTGTCAAGACAAAATATGTAATCAAAGATTGAAAGATCCGTTTTTGAAGGTCACTGTCATCAATTGATTGACAATGACCTATTTATTACATTGACAAGTGACAATGACATTACACAATCATTAATCCCAATAAATTATGAATGTTTGTTTAAAATATCATTGAATCCATACCGTATTTATTTAGTGTTATTTCGAGACTTGTAAGTATTAAATATTATCCCTTGATTGTATACTTGTCTTTGTATATATAAACAAAGAAATTATCATTGCTTTAATCACTTGGTAATCCAGAAGCAGTTGTAAAGAAAGACAATTAGTGACTGCTTTTAGCAGACTCCCCGCCACAACTATTACCACACCCGTATTATGTTCTTACTCAACAACCTTACGTAGGTGTTCTTTCAATTCTGTCTTGTATACAATAAATCTTTTCTCTTTAGTCAGTAAGTTGGTGTGGAGGTACATTGATACTTTAAAAACTAATTGCGTTATCCGTCTACAATTTCTGTAGCTATTTAATTATGTTTGTGAGTTCTGTTAGTATCTTTTGTGCTTTAGCTTTGAGCACTGTGGATGCCAAACTATTATTAAAACAAGTTGTTATTTTAAGTAGACATAATGTGCGTACACCATTATCTAAAAACTTGGACAAATTATCCCCTAAACCTTGGCCCTGCTGGAAAGAGAAAAGTGGTTATTTAACAGCAAAAGGTGTTTATTTAGAAGGACTTATGGGCAGTTATTTTTCTGCTTGGTTACGTAATGAAGGTCTATTGGATGGCATTTGTCCAACAGAAGACATCTTTTATGCTTATGCTAATGCAAAGCAGAGGACAAAAGCTTCTGCTGATGCTTTTGTTAAAAAAGCTTTTCCTAATTGCAACATTGTGGTCCATTGCAAAGAACAGTCAGACCCCGTGTTTAATCCTGTTATACATAATACAACAAAAGATTTTCAAATCAGTGCTCTGAAACAGATGACTAATAGACTAAAAAAATTGTCTCTTAATAATTCTTTAGTTTTTGTGGAAAACATATTGGATTATAGAGACTCTGAGCTATGCAAGAGCGAACATGAATGTGATTTATGTTTAAATAATAATAGTATTAATTTTGCTGTTGGCTACAAACCAAATATATCAGGGCCTTTAAAGATTGGAAAGTCAGTTATTGATGCCTTTGTAATGTCATACTATGAAGGATTTCCAATGAAAGAAGTAGCTTGGGATTTAATTAAAGATGAAAAACACTGGCAGCTAATAATGGAAATAAGTAAAGGTTATCATGATGTTATTTTTAACACCTCACTTGTAGCAAAAGACATTGCAGAACCACTGATTAAATACATGTCAGAAATATTTTTAAACAAAGATGAAACACCGAAAATAACATTGATCATGGGGCATGATGCCAACGTTCTTACCATTCTTAGTAGCATGGATTTCAAGGCATATAATCTTGATAAACAATATGAAAAAAGTCCAGTCGGAGGTAAGATAGTATTCCAAAAGTGGTTTGATGAAGAAAATAGTAAAAATTTGTTAAAAGTTAACTATATATACCAGTCAATGGAACAATTAAGAAATGGATTAAATTTGACCTTAGATGATCCGCCCAAATTTACACTATTAGAATTAGAAAGTTGTGAGGCTGATGAAAATGGATTTTGCCTCTGGGATGACTTTGTAAATCTTTTGAAAAGTTTTTTGTAACCATTGATTTTAATTAATTTTGGTAATAAATTCATAAGTTCAAATTAGGACACCATCACTGGTGTAATTGCTTCAATTTAAATTCAGTGAAAGAAAATGTCATTAGTCGAATATTTTGAAGGTAATCCACACTGAAGGTAGTATCTATATCGCAATGTTTATAAAGTGAAGAAATTTGACCTACAGCATATGTATCTGAATGTTGCATATTTTTATGTATTCAACAGTTTTAATTCTCTATTCACCTCTGATATTGTATGCAAAAAAGGTATTGTTGCTTTAACCAGAACAAAGAAATTTCGTATCAACATATTTTCTGTTTTAGATACTTATAGATATTACAATATAGATTCTATTAAAAATTATAAAGAAATAAACAATGTCATCTCAAAAACATGGTTTCATTAAATACAATTTTCAATTCTAAACATGTGACATTTGTAGTAAAATTCTATGCTATAATAATTAGGAGCTTCAATAATAATTGTTATCTGCATCCTACTTTCGATGATATTATAACATAATTCTGCAACTTGTTTATTGAACATTATTCTGCCAATTACCAAAGACTGATATATTAGGATTAAATTAATGATAATTAAAACACATTGCTCTTTTACACTTTTTATTAAAACAAAATCTACATGAACAATTGGAATTAAAAAAAATATACATAAATTGTGAGATTCGGCTACATCATAAAAGCAACACATGTGACAGTAAAATGTTACAAAATAAAAATTATTACATTAATATTATATTAAAGACGGTCATAAAAAATTGGTGACATGTGTGAAATGTAAACTTATTTCATAACTATCAAAAGTATACATAAAATAGAGCTTGATAAATCTAAAAATACAAATTTATCAATGGAAAAAAAAATGGATGGAATATTTCAGTCAAAATCAATGGTAAAAATCACTCAATACATTAAGAATATAAATTGATTGTAATAATAAAAAATATTAATAAAATATTTAGATCATCTATTGGAATGTAATTTAAAAGAAATTTACCCACTTGTTACTATATTAATACTATAGCTTATTTTAATTGGTATAAAAATTTGCATATATGTAGTATAAAATTACTTTTTTATTTGCATGCTGCTAGTGTTTCATTTTTATTCAAAAATTTTACAATAAACGACAGTTTTTTCTTAAACTAGATCAAATATTTGTTGGTTTCTTACAAATTATTCACACTAGAAGTCCTAATTATTTGGTGATATTAATTAAATAAGAGGTAATTCTATTTATTACAATGTAATTACCCCACCAATCTATAGCCATTCAATGTAATTAATTACTTGGTTGTGATATTATAAAATCTATCTACAGATCAATAGAGGTTCTCTATACTAGTACATGTTTTATTATCGTATACAGCGTGTCGTTACCATCGCGACAATAAATGAACACACGTCTAACGCTACTTGCCAATAATCATAAAAAAATATTACGTTAAACAAAATTCACAATTAAAAAAAATATTTTTCAAACAAACTAATTAAGTAAAAAAGAAACAAAATTTGTAACATCCTATATAACTCGCGCCACAGCGTCGCATTACAAGCCTCTCCTTCTAATAGTATATTTTGTCTCTTTTAAATTCATTCATATGCTTTGTGACCTTTACGTTACAGTTTTATACGTAAGGGTGTTCTAAAATTGTTTGTTTTGGAAAATTTAATAACTCGGTAAATATTGATGTTTAAAGAATGTAAATGTTTAATACAATTTTAAAAAGTTATCCTCTATATGTGTGTTCATTTATTGTCGCGGTGGTAAGGACACGCTGTATATGCACTGAACTGTAGAAAGTTCTGAAAACTACTTTAAAGGAAAATAAGTACACGGCAAGACCTTAGCGGTGGTTAGAAGGTGGGGTATTTGACCTCAGATGTATAAGTTTACACTAAACACTAATTGGTAAATACATTGGCTTTTAATAGTTATATTAAAGCAACACACACAAAGCGTTTTAAAATTAACTTGAAAACCTTTACATACTTGAATAAATCCACACTGGTTCGACTGTTTATTTAGTATCGTTCTTTATATATCTATAAAAATGGTTCAGCTTATTTCAATCCTATCAACAGATTTAAGGAATTTATTATAAAAAAAAACTTTAAAAAAAGGGTTATTATAATATAAATGAATACATTAATGACAATAGCCCCTGGGAATGAGCTGAAGCTATTTCTAAAAGAAAAAAAAAGAGTAAACAGTTATAATATTTTAATTTTGTTAAGAAAGAAAAAATACCAAAACAGAGGATACCTACAGAGTTTCTTTCGCCTGTTTCTTCTCCTTTAGAGGAACCTCAATGTAGATGAATAAATGAATTTGATTAATATAAACAAAATGTTGGATGGATGTGGCTCAGGATCGTACTTCATGGCAGTCTATGGGGGAGGCCTATGTTCAGCAGTGGACTCAAACAGGCTGAAACGATGATGATGATGATGAAACAAAATGTTTGTCAAATATGAAGCTAAAATCATGTCATGTCAATGTTTAAATTACAACAATCATATTTCAATTTTTTTTATAATATAATTGGATTTCTATAGGCAGTGACATTTCAAAAGTTGGTAATGAACAATTTTGAGTACTAATATCCTTTCTTCCCCATAGTTATATTTGAAGTATAATAATTATCCTTTAATAACTTCAAAAATTTTTGCCAGAAGTGATTTCATTCAATCAGTATTTTTGTTTTCTTTTACTTTAGCACTACTTTGAACACATCTATTTTATCTTTATTAAGTAAAACAGCTTTACATTTATATTGTTGATAAAATCATCAAAAAATCGTTAAAGTATAAAAATTCGAACTATATCAATATATGGGGTCTATTACTTAAAGGTGTGTCATTCAAATTAGCAATTTTTGAACCCCTTACTTAGACCTTAATTACAATAGATGTTCCAGGTTGCAGTGATTGTTGGGACTTACTACCCGACCTGTTTCACACAAATCATAATCATATTTAGGCCTTCTTTGCTAGTATGAAGAATTAAAAAAAATTTTAATATTAAAAATTATAAGTCACAATAAAAATGTTTATATTGTGCACTCAATATTGAAATCATTGTAATATTTTTTTTTTCACAAATTAGATTGTATCAGAGCTCAATATAATTGATTATGTCAGAGCTCAGTGTAATAATAATGTCATTGATTCAATTTTTATTTTTTTGCTATAAGATTACGTTTCATATTTTTCTACTTACACTATAAATTTTATAAAAATCATAAGAAAATCAGCCTTTTAAGATACATTGAGAGTGTTGAAAAAAAAAACGCCAATAATGAGGCTTGTGAAAGTAAGAAATAAAAATTGATTTTAGACATAGTTCACTTACCTTACATTCAAAAAATAAAACACTTACTGCAATGACTGCAATCTTATGAATGTTAATGTTATGTAGCTGCATAATTTCATGTCACATTTTAAATTATAACTTCAAATGCTTCTCACTTCAACAATACCATGATTAAATTTTATTAAATATGTATGTAAAAGCATGTAAGCAAATGAATAAATGATTTAACAAATATTTTCAAATTATTAAATGAATTCTTCACCCACTAAAAATTATTGTGAGTTCCAATTTCATTAGTAACTCTGCATATATTAAAGCTTCTTTTTGTGTGTAGTAGATAATTTGTCTCTCGGTAACCTGCATTGCATTTGTAATTATAAGTAAAAATTAAAAAAGCACAACAATCTACACTGTCTGTAATTATAAAAGAAATGTCTGTAAAAATTCACTTATTATACATAGTATCTAAATTATAATAGTATATAAATTGATGACTGTCCTAAACATATGTGTTCATTAGTCGCTACTTCTCATACTTCATAATCAATGTCTACATCAAATAGATGGGTTTCTGATATATATAAATCTATTTAATAAGTTTATATAAAATCCATTAAATTTTTTTTCTCCTTCATTATATTGTATAAAGTTTAAAACTTTTGTTAATTTGTTTATTGTACTTTAATGCATAAGATTCTCAATAGTGTGGCTGTTTAAACAGGTCTTGAATAAAAATAAAACAAATAGAAACTGGGTGGTGACACAAAATACATAGATAACAAATGTTGTATTACATTAGTCACACAGTTTTGACATGGCTTGCAGAGCACTCATATTATATAGGGTATGAATAAGAAAATATTGGAAAAGGATAAGATTTAGTATTAACAGTCAGTATCATTAAAGTTTTCACTATCAATAAGCCTAGCTGCCATTTTTATTACACTTGATGATAATTTTGGACACTTTAGGACTTGATTTTTGAACATGAAATGTAAACTCCTTATATATAGATGATGTTGAATATTACAATTAGTGTCACCATGTCGGATATGGCTGTGATATGTCGAGCAGCTAGGTTGCTCGAGTACCCGTAGATGAGCGGATCCGGGCGTAGGCCTGGGTAATTAATGTCCGGCGTTGAGGTTTCTGTGGAAAAGTTGTGAAGTTTGGCGGTGTACTCCTATGCATGTGCACATGGTGAAAGTTCATAAACATTCTTCCTCTTAAATTCTATTTAGACATAGACATGAACTTTATTTTGACAAGCAACAAACAGCACAAAAAATTCAAAAAATTAATTACATGAACATAACAAATAATAAATAAAACATAACATTGTTTCAACAAAAAAAGCAAGTTAAAAAAAGGAAAAAAAATAAGTACACAAAGTTACAAATATAAAAATTATTAATAAAGAAACAAAAAAGACATAGTAACCTTTGAAGGAAAAAAATGCATAGTGTATATGTAATAAGGAATGAATTGTGCTGTGAGATTATGTCAAAAATGGTCTCCACTCAGAAAAAAATACGGAGTTCCGCAATGCTGGTGGAGCAATTTCGATGCTAGGAATGTGAGGAATGTGCGGGTAGATGCGCAAACTTGTGAACATATTACCAAAAAAAAAAATACTAAAATTAAAAAATAAAAATTAAATAATAATAAAAATAAATTGTGCAACACTTAGAATTTCTGGCAAATATTGACCGACAGAAAGAAAACAATGCAAGTAAAAATTATTAGCAATAATATTGATTAAAAAAAAAGACAAACAAACAAAAGAACTACATATACACATAAATACAACTATATTAGTGCCACGGGAGCTATTAGGTACGCATTAAACATTTTTGCGTTAAGTATGTGGGCAATACTCGTCTAGAAGCTGGTAAGCATTTTTGGAAAGACAAAAGATGTTGTTTCAATTTGAGTTTAAAATTACTTATTTAAGGGTTATAAATTTTTTATAACCCTTATAGGCGGTGGTATATTGTTCCAGCATTTAGACGCGGCGTACTTAAAACTTCCTCTGAAGGAAGCTGAGCGGTGTTTTGAGATCCTAAGTATCATCTTTTTAGTTGCTCTAAATCGATCAGTTGACAACCAATCAAGTTTTCGAAAAAGGTACTTAGGTCGGTATTTATTGTATATACATTACTTATAAAATAGCACATTGAGATGAAAATTTTAGTTATTGAATTATATTAGTAGATAAGTTTTTGTACATTGCTATGTCAGAGTTATAAGTACAAAAAGTAAATATATAATGTCTATTGAATTTTTTCACTAATAGAAATCATTGAACTCCAAAACTACTCAGCAAATTGACTAATAACATAGCTAAAAAGTACTTAAAGTTTACAATAAAACCATGCGGCACAAAAAAAAACCTCGCCTTAGTATGATTTAAAAGAATTCATGCCTTCCAACACGCATGACACGCCCATGGTCTACAACTTAATAATTAAACGATAATGATAATTGCGTGATTGGACGTGGTTTGCTTTCTCTCACAAAATCAAGCAAATAAAATATTTTCAAGCTGAAACATGTTTAGTTTATATTAAAATATCTTTATACCTTATAACTTGTTTACTACATTACCGCTTACTGTCCACTGGGATGGAAATAATTTAGTTGGCCCTTTTAGATTAAATGTATTGTGAGAGGGCTGGGCAGAGATTACATTTCTTTTTTCTCTTGATTTTTTGGTGGCTTGGTATAAGCAATTGCTAAGCTACTATCTTCGTTGTCCCGTGTTGTAAGTTACAGACAGGACAAATAATTGTACCGGGTCCGGACGCTTGTCCTTATTAAGGGCCATGTACGGCCGTACAAATAAAGAAGTATAACGGGGAGCTATCCAATGGTTTGTTACGAGGTTGAGATCAACAGCTACACATGTGTTGCGTCTAATCGTAGCTATCCCTTAAAAAAGAAGAATAACTGGGAACTGTCCAACAGTTCGTCAATACACTGTGACCAACTGCTACGACAGCGTAGCGTCTACGCGTAGCGAGCACTTACCTTGCGTGCGCGTAGCCGTAGCCGGCGAGGAGCAGCAGGGCGGGGGCGGGGCCTGCGCGGTGGGCGTGGCTGCTGCCGTAGCGCGCCTGTCCGCACGCGGGCGGGCACACCGGTATTATCGTTTCTACACCGACAGAGCATGCGATCAAACGTGCCGCCCCACATGCGCACGCGCAAGCGTAAAACATATCGTCGCCAGCATTTAAAACGTGCTAAGTTTATGAAACAAAAAAGCGGCGAAGGTTGATAAATCGAAGATGCTTCCGTTATCTACACATTTATAAATGTCAGCGACGACAACATGCCGTATAACTAACTACGCGCCTACGCACGTAAGCGTCAAGCTTGACGGGATCGGCGCAGGCCAAGCGGTATGACTGCGCAGCGATAACAAAAATAAAATTTAACACAAGAAAATTACACAAACGTCATTCTCCCAACTCCTTTAATAAATTAAAATATTTTGGTGGGTAGTTTGAGTTTTCTTAATATTTTCCTTCTATAAAAAATAATATCTCATCGCTGGACTCGTTTCGAGAACGAAACGGGTCCAGGGATGAGATATTATTTTGATGAGTGATGATGACTAAGATAAGAACATCTTAGTCAAATAAATCCATGAAATTCAAGTAATATACTTACTAACTTAGAAACTTCGGGGTTTCCAATCAGTGCAATATTACTTAGCATTATAGTATTATGTACTGTTTTACTGCGATTTAGTAAGCACAATATTTTCAGTCTTTAAAATAGTTCAGATGTACAAAGCATTTGGCAAATGAGCCAACTACGAAATTGCCGGCACAGGTTATTGAATTTAAACTACTGAGAACTTAAAGTAGGGCTCTTCTGAAACTTAAAGGAGGTCTGAACACAGCTGTGTTCGGACCTCCTTTAAGTTCAGACCATTGGTCGGCGTTACCCACCGAATAGCTCGACTTGTCCCTCGTCGGTGCCGAGTTTGTTCTGCGCCTTGCAGGTGAACAGCCCGTACTGTCGCTTCTCGATGGTGATGACCCGCAGAGTGGTGTCGGTGAATTCGTCGGCGGTCGCGAAATGCGATATCCTGCGAAAAGCGCGTGATATATGTCGTAACATGTTAATTATTATTAAATAATAAACATGTTACGACATATTTTTTACACGTCATCTAGTCCCAAACTAAACGAAGCTCGTACTATGGATTCTAGGTAACTGATAACATACTTAAAAATACTATTCCATTATTGTTATATACAAACATCCAGACACTAGAAAAACACTATATTCATTACACAATATTTTTCCAGTAGTGGAGATCGAACCTGCACAATGCTTATAAGGTCAGCTCTTTTTGTTATTTTAATTAACATTTTAGTATTCTCAATTGATAAGCCAATGGTGTAAAGTGTAAGGTTAACAAAAAATACTATTATAATTTACAATCTCATATGAACTGCTTTTCCAATTTAACATATTATTAAAATAATGACATTAAATACACATGAATATGACATATGAAGTGGATATGTTATAACAGCTTAAACTGCTAGCTCACCTGTAGTGCTGGTTGTTTGACAGCTGAACTTCATCCTTCAACCAAGAGATTGCAGGAGGTGGGTAGGCTTCAACATGGCACTCCAGATCCATGTCGTATTGCAGGGCCTAAAAATATAAAAATAAGTTGAGCTTATGTTTTCAAGGCTTAGACGACTTTTGTTTTATTCAAAGTTAATATGAAGTGATTATTGTTTAAATAACATGATCTTGTGACTTCACAATTTTTACTATTTGCTAAACAACCACCACAACAAGGCTTGAAATATAACTATCGGAAGCCATAGCCACTAGATGTAATAAATAAACTACACTGTCATATCAGTATAAGCAAAGCTTGTGAGCAATAAGCCACTTATTGGAGCACCATGAATACATAACCAAGGGCAGCCCTTGTAATTGCTCATTATAGTTATCAAAAATGCAAGATTTTTTTTTACATAAAATGGTTTTCATAATTTAACTCTAACAAAACTACCAAAGGAATGATCAAGGAAATTGTAGTACACATATAATTTAAATATTTTTAAGCTATAAGGCACATCCTTCTCATTCAACCTTAGAACAAAGGAGCGTGGGGCCAAACTTTTTATAGGCTGGCAACACACAACACTTCAGAACTTAACCACTTTTTATATGTTCAACCTTTAACATATTGATGTCACACCGTGTATGTCAAAAAATGAAAGAAAAAAAATATCCGCGAGTTTCTTTCGCCGGTTCTTCTCAGTATAGTGGCTTTCTTTTCTGTACCGGTGGTAGTATTTTGACTATCAATTAGTGAGTGTAATGCTCCCATGTTGAATAAAGACATTTGAATTTTCAACTTGAATTGTTGAATTAGCATCAGGTGAAACGCTTGCCAATGTTACACATAAAAAAATCAAATATCATACTCGAATGAGAGTCATAGGTTGTACCAGGAGCACATAACTAAGAGGAGTTTTAAGTCTATAGGAGCCGTTGTACCTGTCCGAGACGCGGACGTGGCACGCTGACGACGGGGGCGAACTCCACTTCAAGGTTGATGTTCCTACGGGCTCCCTTGGCCACTCCGTTCTCAGCCACGCAGTAGTATGTGCCGCGATCTTCCTTGTGCACGGAGTTCAGCTTCAGAATGTTACCCCTGGAAGATGTGCAGGTATTTAGGTATTAATATTACGATTTCATGTTGTTTTATTGTTCAGTTGGCACATAGTTTTTCAGATGCCAAGGTTCAAATCACAGTGGTTTACATTTTTAGATTTAATATCACTCTGATAATTTCTTGTATTGACGCGATTACATATTATAAATGTAACTAATTTTACGGATTTATTGCGTTTATTTTTGGTCACGGGACAGACTGGGGCTATGAACGCTGTAAAGGGTTCGAAACGTCGGGAAATAAAATTAAAAATAAACGCGATAAATCCGTAAAATAAGTTTCATTAATATCACTCTTCCAATCATTTCTATTAGTTATTGTTATGTTATGTGTGTTTGCTACCCTAATTTGACATTCACGTTCATTGTCTTTACTAATTCAATTTAGTTTCAATTATGCTATTAAAATACCGTGTTATTATATTAGTCATGATTGCATTAGAATGTTGCAAGAGCTGAGTGGGCGATTCAATTATAAACTGATGTTTATAGTGTGTCCGAAAGATAGTTCATTATTTGTACCTGTAAATGGAGCCACCGGTTGGCAGGATGGCGTTGTTCTCCCTGCGCCAGGATATCTTCGGGGGCGGGAAACCACCGGCATAGCATTCCATCTGTGCACCTGTATACAATGGAAAAATATTACATATTACACATACATTCGTTTATAATCATCATCTTCTTCCTGCCTTTATCCCAACTAGAGGGGGGTCGGCACTACATGTGAATCATGTTGTAAGCGGTTTTATGACCGGCATGCCTGGCTCAACCCTCCTTGGGAAAGAACACAGAGTCATCAGTTTACTTTACTTTTACTATAGCCCCTCCCCCATCCATAAATACATACACAAGCACTTTCAAGTACACATACACACTTGTTTACTTCTTACCTTATCACCTTTATTTGACGGAATATGATTTCTTTATGTATCTTGCAAAATTCAAATGCAAATATTTTTATTCAATATAGAAGCATTACACTTACTTATTGATTGCCAAAATTCTACTACCACCGGTTTGTTGCTAAGTTGAGTTTACATCAATAAAAGAACTTGATTGCCTGACAGAGATCTCACATAGATCAGGCCGTTCTTTTAACATCTAAAAAATATCTTTCATAATTACACTAGTAAATTTATAGTTTTCTTTACATTCCATACAATTTTTCTTTAGTAATGACTAGCAACTTAGCGCCTAGATGGATAACAAACAAGCAGCAAGCAATAATGATTGTGTCTGACTCACTTTTAACAATATCTTTCCTGTTTACAGTAGTTTAACAGTTTTCTTTACATTCCATAACATTTTTCTTAAGTAACGACTAGGCGTCTGTCTGTATCGCAACTCAGCGCCTAGTGGAATAGCTGATAAATGATAATTGTGTCTGACTTACTCTCCCCTTCGCTGGCTACTAGGGAGCGGGTGGAGTTGTCCGAGATGATGGGCGGCCTCCGAACCTGCAGCTCCACTTCGGCGGTGATCTTGTTGCTGACTGAGAGCAGCACCTGGCACTGGTACCAGCCGGCGTCTGTCTCCTGGATGTCCTTTATCTGTGAAAAGAAAAAACTCGAATTGATCCATCCTGTCATCTCTTATTTGGCCAGGAAGAGTTCTTTTCCATCTGCGTCCGGAGTACATAAAGAGTGATCAACACCGTAAGTGTTGTACAGCAGTTCGGTTTATTTCGACAATCCGGTTTATTGAAGACCCGACTATGGCTGTGATATGGAGGGAGGGGAGGCGGCTCAAGTCTTTATTAATCACGTGAGGTTATTTTAGAAATTTTTTACCTAATGGTGAGATTTCGTGAGATTTGGCTCTACATCCTTTCCCTAATCTCACGTGAGATTTTTCAAAATGCATGTATCTCGTAAATGCATCAGATTTATTCGATACATCTATAGATAATAAATAGATACATCTAAATTCTTCGTAGCCAGCGGAGATGTTAACCACGTATCTACTTTGTGGTAAGGTTACTTTTTACTAATGGAACACGATAGGTGTCGACAGAACATGCCTTAGTGTGTTGTCTTTAGACAAAGTTCACTATTGTAATGAAAAATAGGAACTCGATATGTTCGAGACGGTTACACAAATTATGTGACTAAAATAATTATAATTCAGCCCA
Source organism: Iphiclides podalirius (assembly GCA_933534255.1). Lineage (NCBI taxonomy): Eukaryota > Metazoa > Arthropoda > Insecta > Lepidoptera > Papilionidae > Iphiclides > Iphiclides podalirius. Next base: position 2,366,919 of record OW152835.1, on the reverse strand, counting down.
ATCGGTTTGATTTATTTATTTTATTTATGATTTATTATGAGTTCCGATAAGAATGTTGGAATTAGTAGTAGTATAGAGTGGCCGCAAGGTCATGTTTAGGGCAAATAAAAAATACCTAGAAACTTGAGTCGTGATACACCTGAGACGTTGTCCTTCACTTGAAGCTCAAAGTCACTCAGCGAGCTATGGAGCGGGCTTTGCCCGGTATTTCTCTGTGTGATAGAGTTTGCATCGAAGACATCCGCAGTAGAACAAAGGTAACCGACGTAGCTCAGAACGTTAGTAAGTTGTAGTGGCGATGTGCCGGCCATATAGCTCGTAGAACCGATAAGCGTTGGGAAGATAGGATCCCCTACTAGATAGAGTGACGACCTGTGCAAGTGGGCGGGAAGTCGATGTATCTCAGGATCGTGCTTCGTGTTAGTTTGAGGGGGAGGGCCTATATTCAGCAGTGGACTCAAACAAGTTAAAATGATGGTGATACCTAGAAGCTTCTTATTAAGATGAAAGATTGTTGAGTTGAATTATTGCTTACCGATAGTGTGTAAGTGGCAGATGCGGCGTCGAACCTCATCGAGAACCTGGAATCTCTGATGATCAGGCCGGAGTTGGAAGACAGCGGCAGGGCCTCCGTGGTCTTCTGTCTATCGTACTTCATCTGGTAAAACGGGAAATGTCAACATAAGTAGGAATATACGTGACAAGGTAGAATACAGCTGATTCAGAAATCGTTTATTTATTTATTTATTGCACATCCATTAAGTAACAAAAGGTTTTAGGGTAATTAGTAAAATTGTTCTTTATGGACCCTGTTTATAGGGCATAGTACAAAACAAATCATAACAAATTCGGAGATGGCAAGATGTATCACATAGGTAATTTAATGAGGTACTTGTTTAGTTGGTATATATTCCTTATTTCAGTTAATAGTAAGTAAAAAGGTAGCTAATATTTTAGCAGGGTACAAAGATTATTTTGATGGAATATAGACAATAACGATAATATGACACTTAAATGCTATTAAGATATGAAAAAATACAAATTAAAAGGCCATAGTGAATGTAAATTTTCAGAAAAGTGGCAACATTTCAAGAGAAGCTTGAGGAAATAATCTTGAGGAGGGAACCTCAAGATTATAGTTTTATAACAATTTTTAAGAATAGTTTATAATAATTCTAAGAAAAATTCCATGTATCGATTGTGGAATGGTATAATTTTTCTGAATTTGGTTCATGAATGGGGCGGCCCCACCGGGTATATAAATGTATGATATTACAAAAGATCTTGAAGAAGTATTGTTTAACATTTCATCCAATTCATGGGATAAATCCCTGTATAACGGCCCTTAAATAAGCCTGCAAACCCTAAGAACTTCTGATGTCCACGGACAGGTAAGCATCGGGTCAACCACTTGATTGCCACCCTACTTTAAAAAGTTATGTGAATACGTAAGTTTTTGTTTGACGAAACGCCTCTACTGAAATGGACCAACGGCAAATTTAGACGGTTCACACCATGAAAGGACCGTCGGTGTTTGAAATGACCTCTTTTTGTAGGTGTTTTTACTGAAAGCAAGTCTTCGCAGTAATTTCTAAAGACTTGCACGCTGCGTGTATGCGGACAGTGAAGGAGTCAATGATGTTTCTTGAAAAAACTCTAGGTTAAACATTAATGGTGGTGTTTTGTGGTGATAAAGGCTTACTCGATATCGAATCTCCCCACGTTATAGACCTTTAGATTATAAACATGTAGCATTTTGTTAATCTGCTGAAGTAAAAGTTGTTTACAAAAAATTGTGCTTTATTACTTAGCCAAAGCAGGCTCATTGGGGTTAAAGATTCTATGCATATTAACAAACACCTCTCTGTTTATAAACTGTTAATAAACGTTTCTTTTTCTTCTTCCTTATCGTTTTCTTCGGTTATAATTAGAGATGTTTGAATCACAATACTTTTTGGCAACGAAATACGCTTCTGACGAGGTTTTTGTATACATTTTCACGATAGGAAAACAAGCACGCGTTTTGGTACCAAACATGGATTTTCGCCAAAGCTATAAATGTTGTGGAAATGCAACGGGTGTTCTTCGCACACTGCCGTGGAGAAGAATATTTTATTGTAATATGTAAAAAAAAAGTGGTTGTTTTCTGTATTAGAAACACTAGATGGCACCAAGCACTGCTTAAGTGTAGTAAAAACAAAATATGTGGGATTTTCATTGGTGTTAAAAATATCCCTTTTATCTCATTGTCGCGAGGAGAATGCAGGTTCTAATCCTCACAGCGACGTTGTTAAGATTCTCTGGTTAAGGTTTTCAAAATTATGAATACTTTTAAAATCTTGGCTAGCTTTACTATTTCCTTGTCTATTCAATAAAACATTCTTTACACAGTGGTTTCGTGCGCTTTAATGCGACCTGTGGCGTAAAACTGTAATGGGATGGAAATTTGTTCCAATATGTATATTTGCGATGCATAACGGAAGGCTAGCAAGGCTGATGTTGACACTTAGGTGTAGTACTTTTTTTATTCAAAGCAATATCTCATTTTATAAATGATTTCTCCCCAGTTTACCTACTTACGTACCCGGGTTAGATATTGAGTTACTTCCAAATCAGACTCTTATGAGCTACTTGCCTTTGATGTGCTAAGATCCACTATTTTTTTTCTTTGAACAATTTTAATTTTAACCGATTTTTTTTTATTTGATAAAAGCTTCTTAGAAACCACGTACTAATCACTGAACGAGCAAATAGTGTAATATGGGTTCTGAGTTAAATGTTATAGACACACTTATCTCCCTTTTCTTTTGTAATTATACGTATAATATACATTTAGAGATACATGTAAAAATTCAGACAATAGAAGAACACTATGGCTATTTTAACAGTAGTGGAAATCGAACCCACACCTCTGACGCGAGTGATTCACTATCCACTATGCCAATCGGATCGTTAATAATTAATTACTGCGTCGTGACGTAATATAAAGCAAACAATGAAATCCCTTTCGCGAAATCAACAAACGGGAGCTACCTGCTGCTAGGCATGTTGTTCTAAATCGCGCCAACCGCATGGTCTCACATCAAAAGGTAGTAGGGTCCCTAGGGGTGGGATTCGAACCCCACCCCTAGCTAACAATGGCCGAGAAACCGCAGCGGAGGAGTGCTTTACTCGCTCTCATTACGAGAATCGCATGAACATAAGTAATGCGATCGTTAGCGTTAAGCCCCACTGTTTGCACATTTCGCCGATCGTCGCCACTTTATAACTTGTCCCTCTATGTGCTACTCATATACGCTTATGGATGCTCGCTCAGGCAGGCAGACACTAACGATGCAATGGTTTCGTATGTTTAAAGGACTTCTGTTTTGAGTTTTTGTATTGTTAGATACTTTAAAGCGCTTTTTATGCTTGGCAAGTCGAACGCCCGAGCGGTTCAGATTTTAGGATTATCCACCCCTGTGAGTTGGCAATGGAGGGTTGCTTGGGATCGTTTGTCTTCTTTAAGCTTAGTTAGGTAATCGAATCCACAACCCAGATCGGTATTAATAGGCCAAAAAAATGTCGAGTTAAACTACCATCTAAAAGGCATGTATATGTATATCAAGCATGTATTTTGGAACATAGAAAACAATTAAAAACCGCCCCGAAAATTTCGTTTTTGAAAATACCTCAAAAATATAAAAGGATATGAGAAAATATTTCAAACAAAAAATGTAGGGATTCAAATTGTCTTTAAAACTGTTCTGAGTATAAATAATAATTTATACAAATAATAAAGTATATGGTAGGTTGATGGATGCAGCATCCATCCCGCACACTTGCACATATTTAAGGCATATAAGATAATCATTTGATCCGCGTATTAAGTTATAATATACTTTGGTGTTAATTTTACGTGCGGTAAGTTTTAGAGATAAAATGGTATTTGAATGTTATTTAAAAGACAAGTTAGGTCAAATTCTTAGATTAAATAAAGTATATAATCAATGGTCAAATTATATGTAAAATAATAAAAACAATCTCCGAATCGAAATAATTTTTTAATTTGCGGTGTAAAAGTCGTGAAGCGAAGGGACTAGACTCATGAAACAGATAACTCCTCTAGGGTTTATAGTCACAAAATATCTGTGCGAGTGTATGTCACTGAATTTTTTGTGTGTCTTCATATGGATTCGAGAATAGTTTAGATTCACAATTATTATTATTATTTTTTTTTATTATAAGGTGTTTTCGGATTTAAGTGTATACGCGAACGTCTGTTGGGTCCGCTAGTATTTTATAAATTATATAGAAATGTATAACAATTCGGCCATTTTTCCGGCTGATCATAATGTGGCTCTCAAGGCAAGAGTAAATAGGTTTCATTAAGCTAGTCACACACCTAAGACTACATTACTACTTACCATTGAGCTGGGGTGGCTATCTAGTTAATGAGTGTAAAACCCTAATGTGAACTGTTGCCTAGCAACCCATTCTTTCTACTATCCCTTAGGTCACACCGCTTTAATCCTTTAAACGAGCAATTCTTGTATATATATATATATATATATATATATATATATATATAATCGGAATCTCGGAAACGGCTCCAGCGATTTTTATGAAATTTAGTATGTGCGTAGATTCGGGGGTGAAAAATCGATCTAGCTAGGTTTCATTTTCAGAAAATGTCCTTTTATCCCTGTTTTCAGGGAATGTAATATACCATTCGAATATGACGGTAAATTTCGCCGCAAAAATAAATGTTATAATAGCTCGGTAGGTAATCGGGCGGCCCCAAAACAGACGGCCGTGGTTCGTGTCAAGATCCATTTACACACTTTTTTTTTACTTTTTTTCGATTCCAGATCATTGCTTTCTGTATTTTTTATTTTTTGTCAATCCAGATGATTTTGTTATTTTTTCCCTTTTTTTTTTAAAAATCGTTTCTTTTATGAAGAGCACCACTTCATATTTTCTTCTATTATTAGGTCGGTAAGATAGAAAAATATTATGCATATTTCATTACTCAGTAATATGTATCTAAATGTAATTTACAAAATACACGATTTCTATAACCCAATATGACATCAATCAGAAGTTCCTAATCCTGCTGTAATAAAATCACATTGACTCATAGACATTTTTGGTTTTGTTTTCTTGTTTTAAACTTTCGTTTTGTGCACGTGAGTAAAATTATGTTCACGATACAATAACGTGTTGCATTTCTCGTTTAAAGTGCGTAGATATTTACCCCTTTTTACATTAATTAGTTCCTGATGCATATATTGATTTTAATATTTACGTGAATATTGCAAATTTTTATAAAACTACTTACGGACTTTATACGACGTTTGGAACTCTTCAACAACGTTACTGGTTTAGAGGATTCCAAACGCCGGAAGTTATGAGGCAATGAGGAAACAAAAGGAAATAAAGGAGCTTAGAAGAAACGAACGGTCATATGTTAAACAGTACACACACGAGTGCTGTTTAATCCCACGGGTAAAACAGATTGCGCTTATTGTGGATGAGAGCATTCTTTGATAGTGATGTACCATTAGAGGATTCGATCCCGGTCGATTTTTCTAATCCCGGGATTTTGGGATTATCTATAGATCTCGGGATCCCGGGATTGTATTGGTAATGGAAAGTGGAATCAAAAAGGCAGTAAGAAGCGCTTTTTACGTACAATCCGGTGTAGGTCGTTAATGAAATTAGCTGTGCAAGATGTCAAAATGTCAAATCAAGCTAAGTGCGTTTCGTTGCACGCACATTTTTAGTTATTTATTTAAAAATATATATCAATCTCGAAAAGTCCGGGATACATTAAATTTTATCCCGAAAATTTCAGGACTAAAATATGACTAGGATCCCGATCTCGAGGTCCGGGATCGAATCCTCTATGTACCATTCTTTCCGGGATATTTTCGAAATAAGAATTTAAAATAAACAAGAAGATATGTGTAGTCCGCCAATCCGTATTGGGGCTGCGCGGTGGACTATGGCCTGATACCCTCTGTACAGAGGAGGCCTTTGCCCAACAGTGGGACATGTATAGGCTGATACTTTACTTTTTTACTGTTGGAATTTTAAGTATCATCGACAAAGGACTGTTGTGGAAAATTTATTGCTTCTCTATCTATATTCATACCAATTCACGTCATTGTTAAACAATGATAACGTCTTAACGACAAAGAATAATTTAAATCAACAACAATTAAAATTATCTGTTGCGCCCGGTTCATAAGGTTCAACAGTTTACAATATTTTGTAAATACTTATTGATAACCGAAATATTAAACGCGCAAGGAAAAATACAATTTTTAATGTTATTCACAGTGAACTATGTTCACCTTTCATTATAAACGTCTCGATTCCTAATTCCTAGCCATGTAAAAGCGACAACCGTATCAGATTAATTAAAATCAATGCATTATAATATTTAAGTCATGTGTAACACATTATTTATTGACATCATTGTATTTTATGAAGGCGAAATTTTGTATGTATGGATGGGATGTTTGTCACTCTTTCACGCAAATACTACTGAATGGATTTTAATGAAACTTTACAATAATATAGCTTATACATCAGAATAAGACATAGGCTATAATTAATATACATATTTTAATGTATATCTGTCTTTCTGTCTGAATGTTACGCCTTCAGCCTATTCTACGCATCCGTAGTCGCGGGCAGCAGCTAGTTTTAAATAATTTGTTACAGTGTAATTCGATATCTTTTATCTACTGTCAAAAAATGACATTATCATACGTTCTTTATAAGAAGTTTTTAAGTTTAAAATAAATATTAACTTCCTTATACTTCTTTAAGTATATATAATCTTTAAAATGGTGTTTGAATAGTTTAATTAAACTGTAACTATTGGAAAATATAAGAAGGTTTTCAATTTAAACGAAATATTATTGTATATATTTAAAAAAATACTTGAAAAAGGTGTCTCTAAAAGCAACCCCTAAAATATCATCAGGGCAGAGCAACTTTTGAGAACCGAGCGGAAAGAAGGGCGGGGGCAAAGAAGGGGTCGACACAAAAGACTCCAACAATTCGGCTCGCCTCTCGTAAATTTAGTATAATACCTCCAGTTAACATGTGCAGTGCCTAACGCGTATACCGTAAGCATTTTTGAACTTTATTATCAAAGGCATTGGGATTAAAACAGAGCATGCGGGTCGCCGGTCATGCTCATGCATACACTTAACATGTAACCATTGCATATTAAAAGAAAGTAAAGCTCTAGACAGCTTTTAATATATGATACTTTCTGCAGATAATGCATAGGACAGGGATAGGAACTTTATAAAGTTTAATATCAATTCTTAATGCGGCTGGTCAAAAGATAGTCTATCTGTCTATATAAATAAAACGATAGAGCTATGCCGTTTGCGCACATTACGGAAAAACTAATGGATAAAGCTGAATTGATTCAAAGACATTTGGACGGCCATTATCTAAAAAGTATGATATCTTCAAATAATGTAAAGTTATTAAAATTTCAACAACTTTTTATAAGCAGCCAGCGGCAGACAACGCAGACGAAGTCGCGGTTTTCAGCTAGTTTGATATTGAAAGTAAGCATACCAGGTGAGTACTCGTATATGCAGTGAGTGTAACGGTACCTGTACACATAGATATTCAGAGACACATGTCGTGCTTCTCTGTGGTGTAGACTTTCAACTACATGGTTAGATGGCGGGGGAATAGAAAAAAAAAACTAGCCAAGTGCGAGTCGGACTCGCGCACGAAGGGTTTCGTACCATTATCTATATAAACGGCAAAAAGTCATGTCTGTTGTATGAGAGCCTCACATGTACTCTATATTCTGTTGTTTAGTGTTTGTTGTTATAGCGGCAACAGAAATACTGTGAAACTTTCAACTGTCTATCTATCACGGTTCATGAGATACAGCATGATGACAGACGAACAGACAGATAGACAGACAGCGGAGTCTTAGTAATAGGGTCGTGTTTTACCCTTTAGGTACGGAACCCTAATTAAGCACTGGAATTTTACCGCAGTATTAAGATTCAAAACATTTCAACACTGATGTTTAGACACTTTTATATCGTGAAACCCAAATATTTAATATTTCCTTAACTACAAATATCATTTACGATAAGTCATGATAGCTGTGTCCGGGCGATTTCTACTAGGTTGTCAACGCATCTTTTTTTTTTTAAATATTGCCCTCACTTTAGGATAATTTATTATCCTGTGTTGTAAGGACGTTTTACAAACATAAATTGCACGAGGACAAACACCCAGATGCGAAACAACTATCTGTGGGTCGCACAAACAGTTGTCCCGTGTGGGAATCGAACCCACGACCCCCGACGCCGAAGCCAATACCTTGACAACTGCGCCACGGAGTCATCGAATATAGTCAGGTGTGTTGTAGATCGTTATGGGCGGCGGTTATGACTGGATATCAGATAAACTACCTGCTCGCTTGACAAGTCTTCACGTAAAATCGCGGTATTATCTTCAATGACATCGTTTACGCCATACATTAATGGCACAGTTTACGCCATACACTCGGCACTAGTCTTCGATCTTTGTGGTCATTAGTTGATACAACAGAGAGGTCGGCGTAGACCGCAGAGGTAATGAATGATTTTTATAATTACACAGAACTGAACACAGGCCTAACCCGCAGACTAGAATATTAAATACTGTACATAATTATTTTTACTAAATTTTGATACGCATAAATTTCGAATTCGTTACACTGCCATATTGTTTCTAATGACATAACTCTGTTTTAACGTCAAAGTAAAATTAAGATAGTTGTTAAGCTGATTACTTATTATTTTCCTCGGTATTTTATTTAGTTTAAATATGACAATTGAGGTTATGATAATAAGGCATTGTTATGATGATGTATAAATAATTTTATCTTTGTAATAAGTACAAACAGTAACGGACCAGTGAGAGACATTACAATGACCGCTACGTCTCAAAGTTATAAAGTTCTGAGATAAATACTGTAGTATTCTTTACTAGCGACCCGCCCCAGCTTTGCACGGGTGCAATGCTAAATGTTTGTTTTCGACATCGCATTAGAAACTTCTAGAATTATCTGTTTCTCTACTATATTATGCAAGAATTATACATATAAACCTTCCTCTTTAATCGCCCCCCTATCTATTAAAGAAAACCGCATCAATATGTATCCGTTGCGTAATTTTAAAGATCAAAGCATATATAGGGACAGACAGACAGCGGGACGACTTTGTTTTACACTATGTAGTGATGATTAAACAGTATTGAGTACACTGACCGTATCGGTTAAACCCAAGCAATGTCGGGTCGACCCAATAGCTCAATACCTATCGATGTTATAACAAAGAGCATTGCTGGTACCGAGGCTGGAGTAAGGGATCCTCTCTATTCAAATGGATCAGTAAATGGGGGAGGATTTTGTGTTACGTATATCGACGTTCCACGTGCGTTGAATAATAAAGTGCTGTTAGGAGAGAGAAGTCCGTTTTTTTGTACGAAAAACGAAATCGACTTTAAATATCTCGTTCTGTATTCATTTTATAACTGATTTTCAGGAGTTCCCTAAGCATTCCCGGAGCTCTAGATACAATAGCAATGAAATTAATTTGGGACCACGTGGGAAGCACCAGTTTTCAAATAAAAACATTCTGTCGAAAGTTCTGAAGGTAAAACATAAAAAAAAAATACAATCGAATGGAGACCCTCATTCTTTTTTGAAAATTAAAGCAAGGCGTAACTTGTATTTTTTTTTATGCGAGAAGATGGCAAACGATCTGTCGTTTCGCCTGATGTGTTTTTTTTTAAGTGATAACCGCCGCCCTTTGACATTTGCAACACCCGCAGAGTTGCAGATGGTTTGACACCTTTTAACACTTCTACTTCACGCTGGTCTTCTGTGAGGTCGCGGTACTTCCCGGACGAGTTTGTCCATTCGTGCAACAGTACAATTTTCAAAAGGTCGACGCATCTGCAACCCTCGGGAGTAAGAGATGTCCATGGGCGGTGGTATTCACTTAACATCAGTTGAACCGTCTGCTCGCTTGGCAACTTTTCATATAAAAAAAATGGTAGCTGCTGAGTGGCCATACAATTGTGAAAAGATTAATATTGGACCAGGGTTTTTCTCTGGATGCCTCAGTAGTTTAAATTGCCAACTATCATAGCTGTTGTTTTCGATACCCGGACGGGACAAAAAGTTGTGAGAGACAAAAATATTAGCGTCTGGCTGGGGTGTACTTTGTGTACATGATTTTCTTGTTTGCGACCGCCTCCGTGATACTGAAATTATTTTATAGGGCGACGGTTTTTTTTAAATGAACCGGTTCTGGATTTCAACGTTCACGTGTAATCACTTAAATACAATTTAATAAAATGTTTTGATTTTGTTGAGGATAAAGAAATACATTACTTATTTTTATTATATTACGTGGTTGTGGATAAAGATGTAATTATGATTTGATTACTAATTTTTATGATATAACGGGTGTATTTGGCGGACTTTAGCGATACGCAGTATCTGCAATGCTGCATACCGCATTGTCTATCCCGATCCTGCGGCAAAATAAAGCTCGCATAGATAGCACGCTGCAGTAAAATAACTTCGTGCAGTTTTACAGTCACGTGTACTTTTAATATAAGTTACCTAACTTTTCGTAATAATGCAGGAATTATGGATCCACATCAAGTAAGTGTAAAGATATAGGTATTTTAAGGGTTTCAGGTATTTTTTTGATTTGTTTTCAGTGTCAAATTTGTTACAATAATTCCCTTGTCATTGATAAGACTATTGATTCATACATTTATAGTTACAGTTCTCTTGTGGGTATCACGACAGTTTCACTTTTTTTTAAAAAAACATTGCCATTACTTTAGGATAATATTATCCTGTGTTGTAATGACGTATTACAAACATAAAATTCACGCAGACAAACACCCAGATGCAAAACAACTATCTGTGGGTCACACAAATAATTCAAAGTGAACCATTGCATGTCATGACAAAGAAACCTAACCATTAACTTTGTGTGTGTCTGTGTGTGTGTGTGTGTGTGTGTGTGTGTGTGTGTGTGTGTGTGTGTGTGTGTGTGTGTGTGTGTGTGTGTGTGTGTGTGTGTGTGTGTGTGTGTGTGTCGTGTGTGTGTGTGCTTGTAGTGTTTTTCCCTGTGTGTGTGGTGAGGGCGTGTGAACCGCCGCGGTTCGACTGATTGCAAGTTATGTTCACATATTTTGGCGGTCAGTCATTTTCGATATAGGTAAATCGAACCATTAATTTACTAACAGTACTTATCCGGACGAGGCTGCCTTTTTGCTTCCAAACAGTTAATGTAGTAAAAAATGCCACAAATTTTTTTCCTGTAACTTTTTTTTTATCTTATGTAGTTGATCAACCAGCCGAAGGAGGGTGGCAAGCTAGAGGGCGTTTGAACCGCCGCGGTTCGACTGATTGCAAGTTATAGTCCAGTCGTATACATGCCCATTCGTGCAACTGCTGCCCATTCGTGCAACAGTGAATACTGCTGCGTGGCCCTACCACAGGTCTGTCCGTCTGTCACCAGGCTGTATCTCATGAACCGTGATAGTCAGACAGTTGAAATTTTCACAGATGATGTATTTCTGTTGCCGCTATAACAACAGATACTAAGAAACAGTAAAAAAATGTTTAAGTAGCGATCTTATACAACAGACATGATTTTTTCTTTTTGTAGATAATGGCACGGAACCCTTAGTGCACGAGTCCGACTCGCACTTGGTCGGTTTTTTTTATAGCCATATCATCAGTAGACATTGTTAGGCTCAATGTCTACTATAGATGCTATCTTCTATGTCATGTTGAACAAAACAATGACATGTTGACAATAACGAAGCTGCCATTTTAATTCGCTTATTCCAAGACTTTGTGATTTTTTTTTTATTTACAAATAGCACTGGATTTATAACAGCAATAAAAGCGAAACGTTAATATATATAGTCCTCTGTAATAAAAGAGTTGATGACGTGAATGTCTCACGTAGAAGCGTCTACGGTTAGGGCGAACTTCAAATTGTGTCAGTACGTACCTGGCACCAAAGATGTTTAAACAAGTTCGTTGTTCGCACTTTTGGCAATATAAAAGCGAGCTATTTGCACGTAGTTCTATAATCTTTGGCCCTGTCCATTCGTAAAACAGTGAAGACTGTTGCGTGTGTGTAAATATTATAACTGTTTTGCTGATTTCGATAGCTATCATTTTTGGAACAACATTGAGTTGACTACCGAACAGGTAGACTCGGTTTATTTTACATATTAAAATTGAGGATACACTTACCCAAAGCACTGGATAATCTTGCGCATAGTGCACCGAACAGTCCAGGTCGACCTGGCCCCCAATATCCCTGATCTGCTCTTGAGTGATGTGGGATATGGTGGGGGTGCGTAGACCGCAGACTGAAAGAGAGGAGGAGTGAACAACTTGCTTGTCTTGGTCTATTCGCGGCAGATTTCATGAGACTAAAGGCCCATTTACACGATGCCATTTTCTTGTACATACAAGAGCAATAATTGAATGCAATAAATTGCGCGCAATAATTGTTTAGACCATTTGTTGTTTAGACCATGCAACTCATTTATTGCTTCAATTTAATTGTATACAACAGGCAAGAAACTGGCACCATGTAAATGGGCCTTAACTAAAACGTGCGATATTAGTCTTCCTATTGTCCTTTGTTAGTTTTCCAAAAAGGACCACAATATATCAGATTAACGAGGGTTGGTATTTAATATAAACAACGACTTCGTTAAGGGTATACTGTCCAAAAGTCTAATAACAATATATATTTACATTATATAAATACTCTTTTACAGAGTTCGCCTATGGCCCGCGAAGAGACACCAAAAGACTTATCAAATTTATTATTTTGGATATCCGTATAAACGGCAAGATGAGTTAAATTGGTGTTAAAAGTGCCTGCTTGTGTGGATTATATTTGCTGAATTGAAGAGAAATGTTGTTCTCCTAAATTTGTAAAACAGTATTATAATAGTGTGGTATCGGCAACTATCGAATACTTTCTTTTATGAAAACTACGCAGTATGGCCAGTCATATTGTTTTGAAAACTTAATAAACCTTAGTAAAGTTTAAAAATATAGCTTGCCAAGTATGTTGCAAGAATGTGCATCTCGGCAATTTAGACTCGAGTAAATCTTTCCAAAAATGGAAATGCCTTTGTGAATATGATTAATTGGGAATATACCAATGTCCAAATACTTATGTAATTGTCATATCCTCATCAGGAATTCCAGGACTAACAGTCAAAAGCGTATTTTTCGTGGACGTCTCACAAGTTTTAATCGGAAAACTTTCCTCTTATCTTATATTTAATTAATTAGAAGAAAAAATTACGAACATCATAATATCGGAAAATATTCCAAAAAATCGAATTTCAAGTACAATTTGTGATTTAATTAAGACAAGTCGAAGCAACAGATCCAATTATAATGTATCTACAAATTAATTTGCACCAAATGTACGCTTCACAACGTAAAGGGTACGGTACGATGCAGCCCTTACTTTGTAATATGCGGGGGGGGGGGGGGGAGGGCTTCCACCCTTTATGGGCATTAGTACGGCTACGAAATGCTGATACGTAATGAGAAATAGGTGAGAGGGTTTGAGGGAGGGAAATGCATTTGAAGCAACATTGAACAACCTTCTTCCTGCTTAAGTCCCGTTTTAATTCCGACTGACGAACGCGAGATACCAGGTTGGTTGACATATTTAAGTTCTTTACGCTTTTATAAAACGATCGTTTATAAGATTCGCAAACAGTTAAAGCTACCTAGACAAACCTTCACTTCGGAAAAAAGTGTTTTTAAAATAAAAATTACAATACGTGTTGCCGATTCGGAGACAGAATATAATGTAAAAACAATTCAAATGCATCGATACAAATTGCATCGTTATCTATCTTGTACTTAATTCTATGAACTGTTCTTTATCATCTAAGGATCGATCAGAGGCGGATCCTTAACTACCTTGATTAGTATTATTAAAGGAAGTATAATAATAAACTTACTAATTTTATATATGTATTCTATTACTATCTTCTATTTGTAATACAGAAATTCAATTATTTTATGATAATATACATAGAATGGATCGGCTTGCGTGTTGGTATAATGCACCAAGAAACGTGATATTCAATGAAGACTACAAGTTTGTTCGGTACTTTCTGGCGGGCTAATTGTCCGCAAATTAACAGAATAAAGTTATTCGCTGTGGGGGGTAGTTTTATAAAAATTGGGGGTCGCTATAGAGTGCACCCTCCTGCTGTGTAGTGGCCCGTGTTATTTAGTTCAGAGTTGATTTTAGGGCGCTTGGATAATGAGGATTGATCAGGGTGCGTGCAGGCGGGACAATGGTACCGTTCCTCCAGATATGTGACAAAACATGATATCTACCGTTGTAGGTACTATTAACATGGGCAAGCTCGTCCGGGTAAGTGCCACGACCTCACAGAATTTTCCTTCCTTTCGCGTTTCGTTTGGCGAGTGTGGCCGGAGCCCAGTTTTCAAAAGGTTGTCAACGCATCACGATGTCCATGGGAGGCGGTATTCACTTAACATTAGGTGAACCGTCTGCTTGCTTGGCATCTTTTCACATAAAAAAAAGGTATAGGCTTAGGCTCCGGCTTAAAAAAGGTATAGGCTTAGGTAGGCTTATGCTCCGGCGGTCGTGGGGTACTCTCACACTAGACAACTATTGCATGAACAACCGTTTTTTTCCGATCTGGTTGTGTCAGTAAGACGGCAATGTTTTCGAAGGTAACAAATACTACAATAAATCTTCTAGGTCGCAGTGGTAGTTGGGACTTACTACCCAACACCTTCGACACATAAAATACAAACATTCGCGCTCTCTCAGTAAAATGACAGTTGATAAAATATTTATGATAAATATTTTCGTGATTATTCAAACGAAATCGCACTACATTGAATTGCCTTCCATAGTTTTCATTCCTGAAATGAAATACTAAGTTGAGACATTGAAAACAACTGCAACTTTGTCCTCTTTGGCTGATGACCTTTATGTCATTGGCTTCGACGTCGTGGGTCGTGGGTTCAATTCTGTGTGGGTTCAACCCACAATTGCGATAATTGTTCCGAACCTGGGTGTTTGCTTCCCGTTGGCGTCAGGAAGGCGGTATGACGTCATATGATTGATATATTGTAGGACCCAACCTAGAGGGATAAGGGCAGGAGAATAAAGTTTGTTCCTAGAAGTTAGAACGGGTAGTGTAGACAACAATATATTGTTATATTTTTTAACACAAAGAGAATGTTGCTTATAAAATCAAAATTTAAACTTGTTTTAAATACAAATTAATAATATTTAAAGTTTGCTTGAAAACCAAGCAAAAGTTAAGTATTAAATTAAAACCTAATAAATGTGATCATACTCCCAGTGTACTGCAAAAATTCAAATAGTACATGTCAAGGAAGAAATCACAAATAAAATGGAATTAATACATTTACTGCTGCAACAGAAAATATTTGTAATTGAAATAAAAATATTATATTTCTTTAGCCTTTATATAGTTATGTTTACTTGATTTTTTGGGCTGGATCTTTCATAAATTTATTTGAAATTCCCCCTTCGCTCAAATCTTAAAATTATAAACATAATAAATAGGTCTTATAATATAGTTATAAAATAGATAATCTTTAGTCTAATATAATGTTTAACTTAACAGCTAGTTCTTAACTGCTATTCCACCCAGTATTGCCCTATGTAAAATTTTGTCCATTTAATACTTTTGAAGACGGGTATGAATGGTTTTAAAATTGATTTCTTGAGTAGAAGTGTTAAATGAAACATATAAACCATTTATTCAAAAAATATGGGTGCAAACAAAATATTTTATTAACATCATTAATTAAATAGTTAATAATAGAAAACTCGTTTAACAACTAAAAAAACTAAAAATCACAAATATGCATACAAAACAACAATAAAATTATTACTAAATTAATAATCAAGAACAAGCCATTTTATGCATCTTCTATCAGTAAATTTTACTACCTTTACCTATAATTTATTCATAGGAAAATATGTTTTCAATAATCTTTTTGAACAAATATTACAGTTCTAACATTAAAAATTAAGGATAATTGAAATTTTATTTGTTAAAGACATTTCTTCACTGAACTTTTGCATTTAGAAACTTTAAAAATATGAAATCTTTGCCCTCATAAATATTTCCACATTTTCTATTATGGACCTATGCAGAAACTGCAAGATTTAGGTTTGATTCTAGACTAATATAAGAAATATTATAATTATAATTTAAATAAGTTATTCAGTTAGATTCCATTAGGAAAAAATTGTGATGAAACCCGCATATTTTCGAAATAATAACAAAAAAAAGTCTCGAAGGTATGTGAAGTCCGCCAATCCGCAGTGGGGCCGCGTGGTGGACAATGCCTGATACTCTCGGTATAGAGGAGGCCTTTGCCCAGCAGTGGGACATGTATAGGCCGTAACTTCACTTTTTTCAGTTATGTATATTTTCTATGTTTTAATGATTGAAATTATGTTATTGTTTATTAGGTTAAATAATATTATGGACATATAGTAACTACAACTGCAACTAGTGGAACAATTTACGTTTACTACTCTATCTTTCAATCAATCCTGAGTAATGTCAAATAGGCAGTGCTACTAACTATGCATATTAGGTTTCCTGATACAGCACCTAAACAATATCTAAATGGTAGACAATGCAATGTAAAGTACATCTTTCATATAACGAAATAATAAACGATAACAAACTTAAAACCGTTCAGATATCATGTTAGGTCGGTGAAACTTTTTCTAAACTACCCGGTACTCAATGTTCTAGGCTGTCCTTAATA
Source organism: Iphiclides podalirius (assembly GCA_933534255.1). NCBI lineage: Eukaryota > Metazoa > Arthropoda > Insecta > Lepidoptera > Papilionidae > Iphiclides > Iphiclides podalirius. The sequence goes on along the minus strand of OW152835.1, from coordinate 2,350,019 downwards.
TTAAAAACATTTACTACATAAAATAGTATACTGTACATTTTGTATTATAAAGGCTTAGAAGTTTAATTCTCATTGTAATTCTATTGGAACTACCGGTAAAAATAACAAAAAAAATCGGGAGATATTTTGGATAACTGTCCAGTAACGAAACAAAACTTTGAACGTAGCGAATCGAATAAAAAATGTTAATTTTATAGGCTAGGATATTAACCTTGTAAAATTGACTACGAATCTGAAATAATGCAGAAAACAAAAGAACGTGTTTTAAAGGGTGTGTCTGTCAGCCGTTACGTGCCTGGGACGGTAAACAATTGAAAAATTTGTGTAGCGTAAAAGATACTTGTTCCGGAAGCGAAAGCGTACTGTTAACGGTTACTGTGGAATATACTGCTCCACATACAATGCACGTTTTACAATAAAACTTACCAGTTGTTAATATACATAGAAGTATCGGAGAATATTTCAAAATAATACACGCCATTGCGATTAACAACTCTTCACACCACAACAACCACAACTCACAACAGATAACTTTCGTTTGAATTGAACTTTGAAGAATGAATGCCTGAGTCATGAGTGAGTGATTTGGTTTGAGTTAGGCATGAGCAAAAAATATCGATATATCAAAATTCTTCCATACGATAATCGATATAATATCATCGATATTTTTAATCGCGACATATCGATATATGATATTTACTTTAGACTTTAGAATGAGCTTTTTAATGATTAGAATGATCAAATCAAAGGGTTTAACAATCCTTTGGGCAACTCAAATAACGTTTTAAAGTCATTTGACAGTTTCCATCTATGAGGATCATTGTTTAAGACACCGGGCGTAAGTCACTTGGCTGCGTGTGTGAAAATACTAATTATAATTATACCTGAAGTAAAAAAAAATCAGATTTTTTTTCAACAAAACATCTATTTTCTTCATGTCTGTTCTTTTTACAAATTTTGAATGGTTGATATATAACAATATTTTTCATTCTACAATTTTAGATACTGTTTAAATATTTCGATACGATAAATATCGTTATATTTTTTTACTTGCCCATCTCTAGTTTGAGTGAGTTGCAAGTTGCAAATCAAATGAATGAATTGTGAATGAAATGGCACTACCAATCAGTGTTGCTCCCTTAAGTAGTGTGAGCGTTAATGATTTGTTTTATTTGAAACATATTTACTTACTAAGCACGTGATTATTTTTAAGTTACATTAAAATGGCCATATGATTTATAAAAGAAAACACTCACTTCCTTTTTACTTAAGATACAATGTTATTTAAACTTTGTCAAATTACTAATCATTTTTTGGCAAAACAAAACTATTGTCCGTGAAAATATATCGCAGGCCATTATGCAATCATTAGTGATATTTATTATTGCTAGCTAATTTGCCCTAATGACCGCTGTTAAAATTTCATTCAAAAAATCTCTTCCGCTGCTCCCTGCTAGATGGCGTTATACTTGAACTATAACTTGTGTGTAACGCAAAGAACCTGACCGAATTTTTGGCTCCGGTTTTCAGTTAGTCTGGGCTAGAATATTTTTTTATTTTTGAGTAAAATTTTGGTTTTAGCAAAATATGTTCAGTACATTTGTTTTTGGATTACGGTGCGGGAATAAATGATAGGACCGTTCGCTAGGAGTGTCTGAACATATTGACAGCACAAGCGTGTCGCGGGAGCGTGTTGTAGACAATAGACATACGCTCTGTGGATGCATTGAGTTTGAGAGCAAAATATGTTGATATAAAGCGATTGTGGCGACTCATTTGCTACTGTGTAGCACCGCTCTTATCTTTTACACCCTTACTCTCATCGGTCTAGCATTACCCTATTATTGACAAATTTCTATAGCAACGAGTGACAATAAAAGATTATGGTTTTCTCAACACGGCTTGTTCTTTGTACTGCATCTTAATTATTCCCTCCTGCCGGCTCCCAAACTGGTGACCCCGACGTGATGTGATAAATATGCGCAACATCGGAGCCCACGTCGCTACGCTCTGCAGTTTCGCTCGGAAACAACAATTTCCGCGATAATCGAGGTTTGTTCCATTCTGCGACGCCGCCTAGGTACGCTTCCTTCTTTTTGTTTTTCCCTCCGTGCAGAGAAGTCTGCTAGGGAGACTAGAAAAGCCACCTGCGAGTGAGACTATGGTATAGCCTGCGAGGGAGATTGTTCAGAACAGCCATGAAGCTATAATCGCAACAACTGTAAACGCATCTACGATAATCTACATCGTTATTGGACTCGTATTTTGTCCATTCTATGTAGCGCTGAGCCGGCATTTTTCGCATCGAGGCCGGCCATTTTTCTTTCTCTACCGGAGCTACGTCATCTTTGACGAGGAGGAAGTTGAAAAGCGCGCCACGCGCGGCAATCACCCGCAACATTGTGTCACGTGACTAACAGCTCTCCACTGATACTTCGCGACGGATGCTGCGTTTACACTCGTTCAAGTGAAAGTTTAGGGCTATTTTACACTTAAGATAGTATCATTTTATGTTGTATTTAGACTTACTTTACTTTTCTACCAATTTTATTATTACGTTTGCTGCGCAATACTGAAATTGTTTCGTTTGTGTATTTACCGATTTGTTCCACTGCGTGTATGTGTAAAGCGTTTTTGCGATTTGACCGTTTCTGATTTTACCTTTAAACCATGGCGAGTCAAGGAGAATCTAACGTTTCAGAGGGCCACGTTGGCAACGAGGGTGATGCTACTGCACTAGTCGGTGGCAGTCCCATTTACGTAAACAGGGTCGCAATTAGGACCCCGCCTTTTAGCAAGGATCGGCCCGCATTGTGGTTTGCTAGCCTAGAGGCGCAGTTCCACATTAACCAAATTACCGTCGAAATGACGAAGTTTCATTTCGCCGTGGCGCATTTAGATACCGAGTGTACGAAGGAGGTCGAAGATATTATCACACATCCTCCCCAGTTGCAACCATACACAACTTTAAAAAGCGCAATCATATCTAGATTCTCCGATTCCTTCGAGGAGAAGGTGCGGCGCTTACTAGAAAAGGAACAGTTAGGTGACCGCAAGCCATCTTCGTTCATGCGACACTTGAAGAGTCTGGCTGGGCAATCGTTCCCCGCTGACTTGCTGCGATCAATTTGGGCCAATCGGCTTCCCCGGCAGGTTCAAATTGTGTTGGCCGCACAGAAGATCCAGGACTTGACGGAGTTGGCGGAGATGGCCGACCAGTTGGTGGAGTTGACCGAGAGGCCTACCACCGTGAGCCAGGTTTCGGCACATCATACCTTTGAGCCCACTCTCGCGTCAATGCAGCGGCAGATCGAGGAATTGACGCGAACAGTCTCAGCGCTCAGAACAAACACCCATGAACGATCTGGGAGCTCACGCGTTAATCAAAAGCGGAGCCGCTCTCGATCGCGCTCACGCCCACGTAATCAGAAGCTTTGCTGGTACCACGATCGTTTCGGCAACAAAGCAAGCAAATGCATACCAGGATGCAGCTGGACCATTGAAGGAGCTACCAAACCTTTAAACTAAGGGAGCGGTCGGACGTGGCAAGTACCGACCGCGCACAGTCCAGCAAACGCCTTTTCATTACCGATCAAAATACCAAAATAAATTTTTTGATAGATACCGGTTCGGACATTTGTTGTTTTCCACGAAAACTTATAAAATGACGTTTCTCAAATACAGGACTTACTCTCAATGCGGCAAATGGCAGCTCCATTAAAACGTACGGCACAGTTAATCTGAACCTCAATTTAGGACTGCGCCGTGAATTTCGCTGGGAGTTTATTTGTGCTGACGTGAATGTCCCAATTATCGGTTCGGATTTCCTAGCTTTCTTCCACCTCCTACCCGACTGCCGTAGCGGCACACTGCGCGATGAACTTACAAGCTTATCCGCATATTGTTGTAACCGCAATATAATGCAGCCAAGTATTAGGACCGTAAAAAAACCGTCTCGCGATTCCCTGTTCAGTCAACTCTTTTTAGACTTTCCGGAAGTGACGCGCCCACCTAGAGCTGACCGTCAAATAAAACACAGCACTGTTCACTATATAACGACAACTAGTGGGCCGCCTGTCACGTCGCGTCCTCGTCGACTAGCACCCAACAAGCTAAAAATTGCTGAGAAGGAATTTAATGACATGGTGTCGGCGGGTACTGCTCGCCCATCTAAAAGCCCCTGGTCGTCACCACTGCATTTAGCACCCAAAAAGGATGGCATGTGGCGTCCTTGCGGTGACTACAGGCTCTTAAACGCTCGGACAGTTCCCGATCGGTACCCTGTGCGTCATATGGTTCTACTATATTTAGCACATTAGATCTAGTAAAGGCCTACCAGCAGATTCCGGTAGCTGGTCCAGATGTTTGCAAAACAGCCATAATAACGCCATTTGGTCTTTTCGAGTTTCCCTATATGTAATTTTGGTTACGCAACGCTGGCCAAACCTTCCAGCGTTTCATCGATGAGATCTTGCGCGGACTAGACTTCGCTTTTCCCTACATTGACGATGTTTTGGTATTCTCACGGGATGCTGAAGAGCACGCCAAACACCTGCGCATAATCCTGCAAAGACTGGTGGACTATGGCGTCGTTGTCAATGTGGATATGTGCGTATTGGGGGCATGTGAGGTAATCTTCCTAGGTTATAAGATAACCAAGGATGGTATCTGCCCACCTGAAGAGAAGATCGCTGCTCTCCGCGAGTTATCGCTTCCCAAAACAGCTCAAGGTTTGAGACGGTTCCTGGGGATGGTAAATTATTACCGCCAATTTCTTCCCAAAGCCGCCAAGCTGCAAGCTCCACTTGTGGATTTTTTAACAGTTAGCAACCTAAAAGGTTCAAAAGCTGTGCCCTGTACGGCAGACTTGGAGCGTGCTTTCTACGAGTGCCACGAAAGTCACTCAGAGGCCACCATGCTTATACATCCGCAACGAAATGCTCGTTTAGGGTTGTACACGGACGCCTCCAGCACTCATGTCGGCGCTGCCTTACAGCAAAGGTCTGATCAAGGCTGGCAGCCGTTGGCATTCTTTAGCAAAAAGCTAACATAGAGCCAAAGTACATGGCCCGCGTATTACCGCGAACTTCTCGCAGTGTACGCGGCCGTACAGCATTTCCGACATATACTAGAGGCACAACACGCGACAATCTACACGGACCACAAGCCGCTTCTTTATGCTTTCGTCCAACGCCGTGAAAAATTGCCCCCTACTCTTAACCAACTCAACCAACTTAACCAACTCACGTTTATTTCCCAGTTTACAAATGATATCAAACATGTGAAGGGGGAAGACAACGTCGTTGCTGACACAATGTCCCGCATTGAGGCTATCACGCTCGATGACGATTTCGCAGCCTTGGCAAAAGCTCAGCAGACGGACGACGAACTTAAAACCGTAAAGATCCATTCTTCTTTACAGTTAGAGCCAACCCTCATACCTGGATCCAACATTTCCGTTTTGTGTGATGTGTCAACAGGCAAACCTAGACCCTTTTTGCCAAAACAATATCGGCGAGCCGTCTTCGATCGCCTACATGGTCTCAGCCACCCCGGCGCACGCGCTTCCGCGCGCCTCATTAGCGACCGCTATGTTTGGCCAGGCATTGCTAAAGACTGCCGCTCCTGGGCACGCGAGTGTCTCGCCTGCCAGAGCAGCAAGGTAACGCGCCATGTCGTTTCACCGCTTGGTAACATTAGCACACCTTCAGGCAGATTCCGTCATGTTCACCTGGACATTATTGGACCGATGCCTTCTTCAAACGGATTCACTTATTGCCTAACAGCAGTAGACCGTTTCTCACGCTGGCCCGAAGTTTGGCCCATGTCGTCGATAATCGCAGTAGAAGTCGCTGATCAATTCACCCATGGCTGGATCGCTCGTTTTGGTGTACCGATCACTGTCACAACGGACCAGGGACGTCAATTTGAGTCCCAACTTTTCAACAGACTGATGGATTTAGGAGCCACAAAACGCGTTCGTACTACGAGCTATCATCCCCAAGCTAATGGGATGATAGAGCGTTTCCACCGCCATTTAAAGGCCGCTTTAATGTGTCACAAGAGTTCTTGGTACCATGCCCTACCTTTCGTTCTTCTCGGAATCAGGGCGGCACTAAAAAATGACATCAAAACGTCAGCTGCAGAAGTTTTGTATGGGGAACCGCTACGCCTACCAGGCGAGTTCCTGGTGGCTAGCAATTCCCCTCAGACCGTGGACGATGATTTTGTTGCACAGTTGCGAAAACGGATGGCAGAACTTCGCCCCGTTCCAGCATCACGTCACACGAATTCTAAAACTTTCGTTTTCAAGGACTTACCTGATGCTACTCACGTGTTCCTCCACAAAGATTCCGTTCGACGCCCTCTACAGCCACCTTATACAGGCCCCTACAGAGTGTTGAAGAGATCTGAAAAGACACTTACCTTAGACATTTCTGGCCGAAGATCTAAGGTTAGCATCGACAGAACAAAACCTGCGTATATTGCACCTGACCCAGACGGCAATCCGTCCCCTAACAACTTGGCACCGGAGCCCCCTGGCCTTCCGACTCTTTCACCTCCTATTAGCCAAACGGCCGTGCCCATTAAAACGCCCGCACAGCTTGTAACAACCCGGTCAGGTCGCAAAGTTAAATTTAAAGATATTTTAGATTTATAAGTACTAGTTTTAATACGTTATTTTTGTTAAAGCAGAGTTTTTTCAATTTTAAGTTTCCAATGTTTATTTTTTCGTTGTATAAATTAAAATTCCATTAGTTAAAAATTATCCTAAATAATGTTGCTTGTACTTTTTTAATAACAGTGTATAGTTATTTGATTGTTACATTTTATACTTGTTTTGCCTTCAATGTGTACTTATTTTTCTCCGTAGGGGGGTGACGTGGCGACTCATTTGCTACTGTGTAGCACCGCTCTTATCTTTTACACCCTTACTCTCATCGGTCTAGCATTACCCTATTATTGGCAAATTTCTATAGCAACGAGTGACAATAAAAGATTATGGTTTTCTCAACACGGCTTGTTCTTTGTACGCATCTTAATTATTCCCTCCTGCCGGCTCCCAAACGATGATAGAAGCGAGGAAGTGCCGTTTCGTCATTATCCTCATGCCCTTATCCCACCTAGGTGGTTTGGCACAACATGAGAATCATGTTGTAAATGGTTCTGGCTATTTTTTAAACGTCAACCCTCCTTGGGAAAAAACAGCCAGATCCGGAACAATTGTCTGTGAACCACACAAATACTTGTCCTAAGTGGGAATCGAACCCACGACCCCCGACGCCGAAGTCGATAGCTTAACAACGGCGCCATTGAGCCCCGTCCCGTATTTACTTAAAAAACACACTGTGGTAGGGCCACGTAACGGCTTCTGCTGTTGCACGAATGGGCAGGCGGGTCCGGGGAAGAACCAAGGCCTCGCAGAAGGCCGACGGTTAGTGAAATTATTAAACTTTCGCGTTTCGTCTGGTCAGTGAGGTAACGGGGGCCCACTTTCTATAGGTTGTCAACGCAATTTGCAAGCCATCGGGTGTTGAAGATGTCCATAGCCGGCGGTATTCACTTAACATCAGATGAACCGCCAGCTCGCTTGAAAACTGTTCACCTAAAAAAACCAAATGAAAAAAAAAACACAAGTCAACTCGGACAATTGCGTCCTGCAATTTTTTACATATTCATATATTTCTATCACAATCTAATGAGAAAAACTGACGATAGAACACAAATCATGAAGTGCATTTCTGATGACTATGATTTCTGCTCTATCATATTTTTTATTTTATTGACAGAATAAATGTAATTAATATGATTGTGAAATAAGATGGTCATTCGGGGCGGCAAAAATTGAACAGCCTATTGGCGACAAATTTGTAAATCCGGTACTGTAAGGACAGCTATAAAGGTTAAAACTTACAAGACCTTTCGAATTTAATTTAACCTTATTCGGTTGTTAAGGCGATGTCATTCTTATTGTATTCAGACGCTTACGACTATTGTAAGCCTCTACACAACTGAAGGATAAGATATTAGTTCCAGTTACACTAGTGGACCCGACAGTCGTCCTGTACACGCGACTTAAATCCTACAACTTATAAATAAAAAATTAAAAACAAAATGCAGTGGACCGAATTGTCCGAATCTAAACCTTTCCCGAATCGAAATGAAGAAACAAATTTTTTTATTAAAATCAGTCCAGCCGTTTAGGAGGAGTTCAGTGACATACGCACGTACAGAAGAATTATATATAAAGATGAAGCAGTATATTATACAATTGTACAGGACTATGTCATATTCTCGTAGGGATGGACACAACATGGCAGCCTCGTACTGACCATCGCAGCACTGATGGAGTGACGACCCGTGCAAGTGTCCGGGAAGTCGTTAGATGCTGGTGGTTCAGGATCGTGCTTCGTGGCAGTCTGTGGGGGAGGCCTATGTTCAGCAGTGGACACAAACAGGCTTAAATAATGATGATGATGATGGACACGACTATTTTTACAGAATGGCCAATAAATGCGTGGTTATAGACACCAGCTCCAACTCCGAAGCCCTTCTAAGTACAAACGAATTAATTTGAACTATGGCATTGGTCAAACAACATTAAAATCCGTGTACGATGTTTAATAGATTGGCTGTCATATATTTTATATGGTTGTATTATACAATGTATTAAAAATATTTTCTTATGTTATGTCATACGTACATAAATTTAATGACGACAATAAAAATTATCATCGTTCTCGTATTTTCATAAAACGTAATCTTCTAATAGTGGTTATAACATTCTTGATAAAAGTTTAATGCTTTATAATGTTTAAGAGTTTTTGTTTTTATCTCAAAACGATGTTATTGTTTATCATTATTTATATTTCTAATGAAACGTAATATATAAAATTACATATTTACGTTCGATGAAACATGAGCTTATCAGAGCAAGTTGTTACACTGCATTTTTTAAGTTTCGTTTTTCTCGCAGTAACTTATACTTTTGCCCAAACAGTTGTATTGTATTTTGTGTGGAACGGGGTAGGGTAGTGAGGTCCCGACGAACACTGAGATCTAGAAAATCTATTGTAGTCTTCTCTTCAAAAACATTGCTCCTTTCTGTAGTATAAACTTATTCGCGCGTACTGAGGTCCTCGCTAACGACATGTGCTATGCGGGTAACACATTAAGTGGTTGATAGCGGGGAAAATTTCGAGAGGGCCAAGGAGCAAGCCGAGCTAAGCGTGCAAGTTATCGTTGATAAGATTCACGAGTTAGGATTGAAGATAGCAGATTAAAGTGCCCCCTCGCAAAAGATTGAAGGTGACTAACGCTGGTGTCTAGTCGGTAGGAATCCGACAGAACCTGTTTACCCCTTTTTGGGTATCCCATGCAGGTGATTTTTCCCACGAAAAAAAAGGACAAATTACCCGAGGACAGTGGAGGACAGGATGTTACCTTACCTTCTAAAACAACTTCCTTGGCATTCTTCGTTACGTTCAAAGGGTTTCCGCGATTTCCTACGTCCTACGGAACGCACCGTTGCCCGCACTTTCCGTCAATAAGTTTGCTTCGGGGAAGGATTTGGGGAAGGATAAGCCTTCGCAAATTCCGTCGCTGCTTTATAGGCAACACGAGACCATCGTTCGTATTGTTATCATATCGTATTGCCGTCCATATCAGTAGGCCTACTCTCGACAATTTTGAGTTCCGAATCAATCGAGTTTGACTCGAATTCATGACAGTTCGTACCAGTGAATCTGACGCCAGCGCACAATCGAGTGGTGGAACTGGAACTAACTTAGGTTGAATATATTTTTGGAAAAAATTAGGCAATTAAGATTATATCTAAAAAAGATGTTACGGTACATGTTTACGGTTAGTAAACATGGAACATTTGGCTGTGATGCAATAGATGGGATACAGTTAACGGATTTGATTAGGCACGATCTTGTTTCTAGTTTCGATTCGGTTCGGGAGTAAGCTTTTCAATCGAGTTCGAATCAAGATTGTTTTAGAATGGAAAACAAAAACAAATTCAAATCGAATTTGGGGAGTAAGACTAAGTGGATGAACAGGCCTCATCCTGATCTTCCAGGTAATCAATTAGGTCCAGAATCATCATTTCAGCCGGGGCCGGATTTAGGGGAGGGCAAATGGGGCAACAGCCCCGGGGCCTCCACATAATAGGGGCCCTCACAACAGAAATTTGGGAAAAAAATTCAAATTCAGACTAGTAAACAACTTTTCCTCTCATATTTTTTTTCGCCCTTTTGGCCTTTACCTACAATACTTTATACAAACTTGATTACATTAAATATTAACAGAAATCAATGGAAAATAATTTGGGAATCAAGGGACCTCCATTCCTTTGCTGCCCCGAAGCCTCCAGACCTCTAAATCTGACCCTGATTACAGCCAGTTTTAGTCCACTGCTGAACGTTGGCTACCCCCACAGACTGCCACGGAGCACGATTCTGAGTCACCTGTATTCATCGACTTCCCGGATACTTACACAGTTCATCACTTCATCTAGTGTGGGGTAATCCTACACAACGATGACCAATACGAAGCTGCCAATCGAGAGCTCGATTCCCCATCGGAATCGCACGCTGTCTCTTAGTTCACATACGCCAGGCATAGAGGGATTGTACTGATTAGACACTTTGGTGTTTTGCATAATCTGCCGCAGAGCGTGTACGCCGCTCTATGGTTCGGGGGGCTGCAAGTTGCAGAGTTCGGAAGCGAGACGACTCAAGATGACTCAGAATGGATATAGTCCATCAAGAGAGCGTTATTATATTTCTGGAAAAACAGCACCAACACACTTATGCTCCACGCCTGCAATATCCTCCTATTAATATTTATAAGCTTCTTTATACACGCGAATTCATAGATCCTGCATTAGAAATATAAGTATGCATAATTAATATTATTTGAAACCAAGTATTAAAATAAGTAAAGTAAAGTAAAATATACTTTATTGTACACCATAGAAACATTACAGTATTTATAATTTAAAAAAAACACACGGGTACAACAGGCAGCCTTATCGCTTAAACAGCGATCTCTTCCAGGCAACCTTAGGGCAGAGAAATTCATTAAAAGAAGAAAGTGGCAGGGGTGTACTAAATAAATATTAAGAAAAATATATACATATAAGTACATAATATTATATACATATAACCAGAAAATAATATATAATGGACGACAGATAGAAGATTAAGAGGAAAGGTAATGAAATTTTAATTTATTTTTAAAAATTTTAAGAGTTTTAGATAGTTTAATATCTAAGGGGAGAGAATTCCAAAGACGTATAGCAGTAACAGTAAAAGAATTAGCATAGAAGGAAGAGGAGTGACTAGGAGTACTAAGCAGAAAATTATTTTGAGAACGAAGAGAAAAACAGTGTAAATCATTTAGATAAATAAATCGATCCTTTAAATAACGAGGAGTGGTAGGATTTTTTTTTTTAAATAACATTGCCCTCACTTTAGGATAACATTATCCTGTGTTATAAGGACGTTTTACAAACATAAATTGCACGAGGATAAACACCCAGATGCGAAACAACTATCTGTGTGTCGCACAAATAGTTGTCCCGTGTGCGAATCGAACCCACGACCCCCGACGCCGAAGCCTATACCTTGGCAACTGCGCCACGGAGTCATCAAAAAAGGATTGAACAGAATGCAGTAAAGAAGATGCAGAATATGACTATTCCTGCGAATGCGAAATGAAAATAAAAGTAAAATATGTAGAAAAAGTACGAAAAGATTGTCGCCGCTGTGGGAATCGAACCGACGTCTTCGGCATTCGCGGCCTGACGCTTTAGCCGCTAAGCTAAACGGCTGATTACCACACCGACGAAAATCTTAACGTCATTTATTACATTGTTTTTTTATAGCATTTGAAGCAATGCTTGGCGCATCCATTGTTATATATCCTTTCCAGTTTACAAACAATTTCGAATATCGTTTTACAACGAGAGATGTCGCCATTGTTTTTTTTTTAGAAATTTAAATTGTTAAATCTTAAGTGCAGAGATTAGCACTATTAAAAATTAAAATTTCTGAAACCAAGTAATCGGCTCAGAGCGTATCTAAATGAAATATTCGGAAGACACAAGATTCAATACAGCAAGTTGCAGCGGCAATCCATATTTTGATTGAAATTATAACAAACATGTATTTTGTGTGTACAGATTAATATTTATTATGAAACGGAACACGTAAGAGAGGCGATAAAAATATTATAACTGCGATAATGCTTGTATGACACTTGACAAAAACAAGGCTTAAAAGGCAATTATATTATCTGCATAGTTAAATATAAAGTAGGATGACTATTAACTATTCAGATCTATGGATTGGCAGAATACGACGAGCTTACAGTTTTTCGTAGAGTGGCTTCCTAAATTCAATATGTTGTTCTGTTATTAAGAGGGAGAACTTGCGTGAATATCAGCGTGGCATCCGCTTAGTATTACATAATTAGTTTGCCTATTTCTAATTTATATATGAATGATAATATATGACTTGGTGGCGCAGTTGATAAGTTAGTGGCTTGGGGACCGGGGGTCGTGGTTTCGATTATTTTAAGTTAGTTGTATAATTTGTTTAGTTATATAATTGTTCCGGATCTGGTCGCTTATTCCCAAGGAGGGTTGACATCAAGCAGGCGGCCGGTCGTAAAAACACAAAAAAAAAACAATAGAAAAGCATAAGGTCCAGACCGAGATAAGACATGTTAACCAAAGGCTGCATCGCCACTTCATCATGGTTCATAGCCAGTTCGAAATAAAATGTTAACCATTAAAGGAAGAAAGGGATGTAGACGCAGTTTGTGTTGAAAAAGTGATAATGAAAAAATATTGATAAAAATGCCAGTTATGAAAACTACCTGGTGCTCAAACTTTCGGCTGAGCAACTATCGAGCGATTGTTAATCCAACGTTACATTCAGAAAAAAAAAAAACAAAAATGGAGGAATTTTATTCCAGCGAAGCTGGCTCAGTGTCAGGCGTATCGAAATGTGGATAGCTAATGGTTTTGGTTTAGAGGGTTATTGCTATATTAGTAGAAACAAAAAAGCCTAAGTTAATAGAATCAGGTCCCTCTATAAGAGTACCCGGTTGTGTCAGTAGAAAGAGCGGGGGATTAAGTTAAGTTGAATTTGAATTGGGTCATAAGAAAATACCTATAAATATATACAAAACCACCTGTAATAGGCAATCGGCAGTTATCTTTCATTAATGGACTATAATGTGTCGATATAACTGTCGGAATTTTTTGTTTCTGCCAGGATTCTAAAAAGCGTCTCCCGAATTTTAATGAAACTCATTTTACGGATTTTGCGGCTGTTTAATTGACTAACTTGGTTCGAATTAGCTCAGTTATTTCCGGGTATTACATACATAAAAAATTATATATTCATTCATATAGATAGAAACTAGTCTATATACACGATTATACTTTACTTTAAGGTTAGACTTTAATTATCATTTTAGGACAGTAGCTTAAGGCAGTGCCGGATTAAGCAAAAGCGGGACCCGTTACAAATTCTTTCAAACAGTTCTGTTACTATGGGCTCTTAAGTATAAATTGGTAAAAAAACAATTCAATATTCTTACTTATTTAATGAGTTTCACTCAAAAAACTAAGGCGGAGATGAGTGGGTTTAAATATGCGGGGCCCCCTTTGGCGCGTGGCAATTGCTACTCTTGCTACGTGGTTAATCCGGCACTGGCTGAAGGGCGTTTCGAAAATGTCCAAACGGGACCTATCCCGAATCGCCGCATTGTGTTCAATCGTTGTCTATTACACACCGTTAAAGGACGTGTCGCGGATAGTGTTGTGTTGCTCTTCGCGCTGCGCAGAGCCCTTTGAGGTGAGAACTAACTGTCTGCAGACCGCGATGTTTATTCTTTCTATCAAAGATAATTAAATTATTTATAATAGGTTACACTAAAAAAACAATCGTATAAACAGATGACTTAAATCTGAGCAATGCCAAAAATTAAATTATTGGTGATTCTTATATTAGGATGTTCATTTATTTTACTCCGAAATACTTTTTGACAGTCAAATTGGATGTTAACGGATGAACCGTATTTATTAAACTTGATTAAGAATTATAAGAGCTTAGCGACCTGAGCGTCTGAAAATTTAGCTAGATTAGAGAAATTTAGCTGTTTAGCCATATCTGTGACAAGTATGGCTAGAAGTCTAGCGAGGGTTTGTCTCGATTCAGAATGAAGGACGTCTTTACATAATGGATCTTATCGTTATTTTATACTGATTGGTCCAGATATGAGCCATGAGGTTTTCCAAGTTTGATTTAAAAATATTGTAAGAGTTCACGTAACCTCTCTTGATTTTCTTTCAGAACAGTAACATTTCTTGTTCCATGAATGATTTGAATTCAATGGTTCTTAGCCCACAATTCAAAGAATAATCTCAATCGTTACTTTATTTAAGGCCTGTATTGACCGTGACTATGTCTGGTGCCTATCATCAGTCAAAAATTTGAAACATTTCATTAAATTTATACTACGTTTATCATTTACAACTAAGAGGAAAATACAAAACCCTGACTTTACTGTATCAATTCTCCGAATTAAGTCTTCCAATTAATTCGAAAAATAACCTTAGTAATATTTTAATCCGTTATTTGCTTTAGTTTCGTATCTGTACCTTACCCCTTATTTCAATAAATTATTTATAAATTAGTAATAATCGTTTCATTCGTGATCTATTTTGTATTTTTGTTTCTTATTTTTTGATTATTTTAAAAATGTAGGTTTATATTATAAACTAGAATATTTTTTAATTTAAAAAAGAAGCAAAAGAGTATAAATCTATAATGTTACGGAAAAATTGAATTTATACGGTAAGATTTGGATCGTTTAACGATAGGGCCGACTTCCTGTCTATTGAAATCAGGTAACAACCTCTCGCCCTCAGGTAGTTGAGTTTGTTAGTTTTTTACTGGGAATTAATGAAAGGTAAATGACCGACCATTTACGTTTACTGTCATGGTTATTTCTTTGGACTCTATGGGCGTTTTCTACAACTATGGAAGTGTCAGTGAACAACCTACTAGATTCATAAAAAATATTCTGTAGCATGGTGTAAGGTCTGCTAGTTTGTGGATTTTTTCATATAGCAAAATGACGTTGAAATATTATAGGGTTGCTCTAATGTTATTAAAAATTAGTTTGGTAAATGAGAGTACGAGTGATTTAGTAGGTAATATCTGACACATCTAATTATGAATTTTTTACTATTTCAAGGCGCTTGTCGGCAAAATTAGGAGGCATTGCATCTAATTTTATCGTATATATATAAAATTTCAGACGGTTAATACCATCCTTGATGGTGAGTACTGAGTACACGTGACAGAAGCCAATACAATAGGACCATCTTAGCTACCCTAGCGGCCAGCAAGTGCTAGTGCGATATCGGGGAATCGAACGCTACGACTTGAGCGTAGTCGTGAGTGATATGGATAGAGAACGCTATCCTTGTGCTCCCCAACTCTACGAATTTCCTGGCTTCTAGGCCCCAAGACATCGGACACGCCACCTCGCTGGAGATCCCCCAGTAGCGTTATTTGGCCTGGATTGCCAACATCCTCTTAGGTTTGCCCAAAAGCGGTTTATTACGACTAGTGTATCATCATACGGATCCACATGATATAGGGCCAATGACAGTACGACCTCGGCTTAGAGGCGACGGCACAGGAGTCATTGGGGCTGCACAGTTCATAAGCAGTCTACCGAGAGCTACCGCGCTTTGCCCTAGCCCGTGGCAGCAGCCTCAGCTGTTGCACGGTTGGGCAGGCACTTCCGGGTAAGTACCACGACCTCAAAGAAGACCGGCGCAAAGTGGAGGTATAATACTTTCGCGTTTCGTCTGATGAGTGAGGTGGCCGGAGCCCAACTTTCGAAAGGTTGTCAACGCATCTGCAACCCTCGGGTGTAGCAGATGTCCATTGGCGGCGGTATTCGCTTAACAATGAACCGTCTGCTCGCTTGGCAACGTTTCACCTAAAAAAATGGGCCAAAAAGTTTCATCTGTGATCTACAACTAGGCTGAGATACCATATCGCAACACAGCTTCCCTGGTGGCACTATGGATATTCCAAGTTGCCGAAACGAAACCCAAATGCTCAACTACTACGTAAAAACTCCGCCCCAAACCGTATTACTCAAATAGCTGTACAATAGCGCGTGGCACCTAGTTTAAGCGATCCACTTAACATATCCTGTTGTCATTAGGGTTTTTATTGTATGGTCATTATATTGTAGCAGACCAGCATTCGGTATTTTGTCGTACCTGAGAGATTTGCGCTCGAGTGCAGCACACCCTTCAGACCTTAGCTTTGAACTTTGGACACACTGCGGGATTGTGTCCTAAAGAGTCCTCGCTTTACGTTAGAGAGGTTGCCAGGAGAGGCACCCGAACCAAACATCCAGGACATGCAGAGATTTTTCTCAAGGCTGCGCGCTTGAATAGATCAAGAGCAATGTTGAATCTCTGCTCCTGGCTCCTACTAGTCTTCAAAACCTGGTTTCAGAGTCGAGAAAGTAAACTCATTTACAAGCATAAGTACTGAACTCACTTTTGCTTGTATTGTGAAGATAATATTTAAGTTTTCTGAAGTGTACGTTTTTCGCAAAAAAATGTAAACGATCAGCGAAATTCGGCAAGAATAATTTAAGAGTATATCATTTACTTGTATAGGGCGTATTTATATTTTCATACAATTTAATATCTGTGAAATCTCATTACCGTATTAGGATGAACAAAAAAACATCGATGATATAAAATTATGTAAATGATCAACGAGAGACTTAATTTTAATTTTCACCTATAACTTTAACTATACCTCTTACAAAGTAGCTGTAATTATCACCATAGAAGTTACGCTGAAGTACTCAAAGAGGTGTTTCCGAATATAATTATCATTACTAAGTTTACTACGCCATCGCCGAGACCTTGACGGAATGTGTTATCTATTTTCACCTAGTGGATTATTCGAAAATTGACTGGTGATGAGTTCATCAATAAGTTTATAAGAATTTTCAATGGCGACCTCCGTCGGGGGGAAGTCTCGATCTTCTTCTTTTCGTGTCGGTGGCAATTCCTGTTTACGCGGTATCGGTCCAAAATTCAGCTACAAGGATTGTACTGTCAGCAGCATTCACCAGGTTCTTCTGCGTGTAGTTGGTTGGGCACGCAGGGCACGACGTCGAATGTTCCATGGTTTGGGGACCAGCACCACATTTTCACTCCAAGCTGGAGCCGTCTGAGAGTCGCCACCTGAACAGGTTCTCTTTACTTCGGTCGGCTTTCGTCCGAAGTATATTTAATGAATTCCACGCCAGCCAGTTATCCAGCAGGCTCGTCCGGGTAAGTACCACGACCTCACGGAAGACTGGCGAACTTTCGCGTTACGTATGGTGAGTGAGGTGGCCTGAGCCCAATTTCCAAAAGATTGTCAACACATCTGGAACCCTCGAGTGTAGCAGATGTCCATGGACAGTGGTACTCTTAACATCAGGTGAATCGTCTGCTCGTTTGGTAACTTTTCACATAAAAAATAAGTCACGGCAACTCATGTCCAGGCGGTGGTTTCTCAGACAATAGGATAAAGCGACATCGACACTTTCCTGCCACATTTTGATTGAGCTTTATCGGGAAGTCTCAACTACACAAATTCATCAGAGTTATCAGATTCTGTCTCGCGTTTCGTAAAAGCATGGTCACCCTCGTGACTATTATGTGAGGTCGATTATCGTTGATAACGCTCTCTTCTTTAGAGGCTCAAGCAGCTTGATAAAGATCGGTCGACTAAAAGGTGAGTTTGAAATCCTATTTGTTAAAACTTTTTAATCGTCTTAATATCGCGTCTATTCCGAACTAAGCGAAGTATTATTTTGTTTATTTGGAATGAAAACTGGAATACTTTTACGGAGGATTTGTTTTTTTTATATTTATTTCAATCAGTGTAAAACTTTTTCGGGGTATTAAAAGCATCAACAGAAAAATGCTGAACTTGAAAAAATACTTAATATATGTACACAATTAACTACCATTTTTGTAACCAATTTCCAGTCACAGGTCTGCTGGAAGAAATTTCTTAAGAAATAAGCAGGGCCTTTGTACAAATTCTTTCATGTATTTACATTTCTGTCATAATTCTCTGTGTACATAATTTATAAAATAAATGTAATAAGGAGAGAAGGCAACAGTTTTATTGTGCAAATATAAAAAAATGGTAGATTACGAGGAAACTATTGAGCTAAAAGCTAAAGCGATTTTAAATAAATGTAAATATTTCAAATAAACGCTTTAACTTTTTTAATAATAATAATAATTTAACTTTTTTAAATAATAACTACTGTAAAATGTTTAATTTTTCTATCTACCGGTGCTTTCTATAAGGTTTGATGGTCAAGTTATGGCCAGGTTTCAGAAAAAAAATATATCAAAATACATAATCACAATTATTTATAACAGAATTATATCATTGTTTAATTTGTGCCTGTGTTGGTTATAATTATAGTGTAAAGAATTACTTAATAAATGTGTAGATATAATTAATATTATAAGTAAATTAGTAGTATACTTAGAAGATATTATGTTGAAAATCGAGCGTGTCTCGCCATCAAACGTAAAAGTTTGGCGAGAATAGCTATGGAAGCCTATTCTTTGTATATTTTATGTGATTAATAAATAAATAAAAAAATAAATAAATAAAATTAACAATATTTTAATCCACAGTTCACGTTCATGACACTGCTTACACTTTTTTCTATTATGAAGATTTGAATAAACGTTTATTTACTTACGTTATTATGTAAGTGGTTATCAATTTAACGATAGCCTCAAGTCAAACTGGGCCTCGCTGATAAACTTAAATAATTAACATAAATGATCCGCTCAGATTTTCATCTACTACACCATGTTACACTTCAATAGGTCATATGTCTCATTCATAAAATGCATTTATGCTATACTTAATTTATACTATTTAATAATTCGCTATTAACGGAAGACGTGAAGTGGAAGGAAAACATATTGAGGAATCGTGAATATTTTAGAAATATGAAGTAAAATAACAAAAAAAAAAAACTGACCAAACCGGAAACTAATAAAAAACATTTGATGATTGCTCTCGATTTCTCTGAGATGCCATGATCAGATCTGGGTTTCCTTATTATGGTACCACCGTTGGGATATCGCCTTTCCAAAAAAATAAGAATCATCAAAATCGGTTCAAACGACGTAGTTATCCGCGAACACACATAAAAAAAATAAAAATATGTACGGTCGAATTGAGAAACCATAGGAGTTTTTTTAGTGTCGTTGTACAAACAGCTACGATGTGGTGGTTGGGTAGCGGTTAACCGACGTCTCTGAGAGTGCTTCAAGGCTTCAAGTAGTTTTAATAATATTTAATTGGTTCATACAATGACGCGGGCTGAGTGAAATTCAGCGCTACTGATGCGACTTATGTTGAGGTCCTCATCACTTCATCACAACACACAAAGAATCTATTTTGCCGTTCTATGCCGTCTTTTCTAAGTACAAAATATTTATATTGTGCTATTTTGTGCGTAGATGATGGTGAAGAAATGAATATCCTTTATCTTATGTCTTAATCCATAGTTGTATCCGATGCAAAACGATAGGCCCTCCACAAGAATTTGGAATTTAGCGTTTCAGTGAAAAATCTAAGGGATTTACTGTGTATATTCTATCCCTTGTTTATCTTATTTCTTTGTTTTCCATAATCGTAAACCGACGATCTTGTCGTCAGGTTGCCATAAATTAGCTGTCGTAAGTCATCATGGAGGCTGTAGTTTTCGACGGAAAGTCGCTGACGCTTAAATATGAACCGAATTATCCAATGCCGAAGATAACTAATGACACTGACGTCATTGTCAAAGTAGAATATTCCGGAGTCTGCGGCACCGATCTTCATATTATACAGGTAAATAAATAACAGTACATAGAAATAATTGTTAGAGAAACTAATGACATCCATATGGCATTTGTTTTGTGTTAGGTCCACGCAGGTCCACGCGTGTTCACTGTTGCTGTATAGGTAAGTCAGTCCGGGTAAGCACCAAGACTTCACAGAAGGCCGGCGTGAAGTAGAAGTGTTACACTTCTGCGTTTCGTCTAGTGAGTGGGATAGCCGGGGCCCACTTTATTTAAAGGTGGCAACGCAACTGCAAACCTACGAGTTGTTGCAAATGTCCATGGGCGGCGGTTATCACTTAACATCAGGTGAACCGCCAGCTCGTTTGTCAATTTCTCATATAAAAAAAAAATTAAAAATACGTGCGATTTCGCCCCAGTGGATGTAGTAAGAAAAGTTAATTGTCATAAATGGTCCTTAGATATCAAAAGTTAAATCAGAGACGACGTAAAAGAAAGACAGACAAGTTCGTAAAACGTTTGAATGGCAGTTTTCGTTAAAATTTTTTCATTTATTTTAAATCACAAAAGAGAGATTTGTGTTTTTTGATTGCATTAATAATCTATAAAACTTTTTGTATATAAATAAATGTGTTTGAAATTCATAGGGCGAGTTTCCAGCGTCCAAAGATAGACCGTTACCTTTGGGCCACGAGTTCAGTGGGATCGTCCATGAGGCGGGCAAGGCGTCAATCTTCAAAAAAGGCCAGAAGGTGGTTGTTGACCCCAACCGGTAATTTGTATTTTTTTCTGTAAAAATGCTAATCTATTGGTTTCAGCTCCTTTTTTAGGGATAGATTCCTATACAGAAAAAGTATTTGTTTGACACATGTAATTTTGTTACGGGTGTGTCACATGTCACTCACGTGTTGTGCCGACACCACTTAAATGGTATAAGGCCAGGAGGGTGATACAAAGATACTTCTCACTGTGTATCCTACTTTCACAGCCCCGGGAATAGGACAGGTTCCTGTCAATAACTCTGATCATTGTCCCGATAAAGAAATAACAATTAATATTTAATAAAAAAAATTATAATAATAATAATCATCACCACCATTTCAGACTGTTGCAGTCCACTGCAGAACATATACATATAATATAATACTTAATATAATAATACTACATCATAATATCTGAATACCTACATGTAACTACATTAAGGACACTAGACAGTAGTATGAAAAGTTTATTACATTCGAACTAGTGTATTTAATTATATCTACTGTCAACTAATTTATCTTAAAAACCAGTTTGGAGGACAATTCAAAAAATTTTTAAGCAAAAACTTAAGATGAACTCGCATCCAAACTGCGTCGCTCTATGCTAACAAATATACATACATTACTAGCAATAATTAAAAGTTACGCTAATTTATAACAGATACCATTTATGGCCTATAGATTGGCGGAACAGTTTTCTTTTTTATTTCCTCTTTCAATCTATACTTTTATAGATCGAATAGGATGCGCTGTTTTTACATTCGAAGATTTATCCTGGGATTTGCTTTTTTTTGTTCTTTATCAATTTAAAGACTAAGTTACCGAACGAGATACTGGAGTTAAATTATTATATAACAAGAGGGGCCGGATTTAAATGAGGTGGAGATATATAGTTGCTTATGGCTTTTGAATCGAATGAGCCAGCTCGCCAGTAGAAGACCGCGTCTCGCAATAGACCGACACGTAAAGTAGATAAATTGATGCTTGTGCGTTTTGTCTTGCCACTGAGGTGAAGAGAGCCTACTCTCCAAAGACACATGTAGTCATGGGCGATAATCACTTACCATGCCTAACCGCCTGCTCATTCCTCACCTTCAGAACATGGATATATTATAGACTAGCTCCCCGACCCGTCTCTGCACGGGTGCAATGTGCATATAAATCATCCTTTTGAATCACTCTATCTATCTGGCGAAAACTGTTGCACAGGTCGTCACTCCATTTAGTAGGGGATCGTCCCACATTGTCCCACGTCCCACATGGTCAGTTCGAGGCTGCCACTCGAGATCCTTTCTTCCCCAGCGGTTATCGGTTCCACGAGCTATATGGCCGGCCCATCGCCACTTCAGCTTACTAACCTTCTGATCCATGTCGATGCTCTTTTAGCTAAGATTTTGCCAACTCGCCTTAAATTCCCAGTGCCTGTAATCTGTGCAACTTCTGCCGCGACGGCAACTACCAGTACTGTTTGTCGGCTGGCATCAACAGTACGATCGGCATTTGGCGGGACGGCGGCTGGGCTCAGTATACGCTGGCACCCCAAGACCAGGTCTACGCCCTGCCTGATGGAATCACCACGGAGCAAGGTTGGTGGACCATCGATTAAGACACCCTTACTTCAGTTACAAATTAGTGAAATCTGTTCCTTTGGTTGTATGCATTTAAAGTTTGGTCTTTTAATTAGCACTATAACGTAATACTTTTTCTTTCGTCGGAAGCCGCTAATACTAATACTAGAGAGATATAGGTCGTTGTTTATTTGAATTCAACGAACTAAAGTCAAATAACTGACTGCATCTTTTAGTTAGTACTGTAATGTTATACTTTTCTTTCATCCGAAGCCGCTAATAATTGAGAAAAGTAGGTTTTTGTTTATCTGAATTCAATAAACTGATGTAAAATAACTGACTGCACGAATAGAAATAGTTACTGTGTTGTAGTAAAAACGTAAGTAAGTAGTATTGTGGTGGTAGAGCAGGCCCGTCCGGGTAAGTACCACGACCTCACAGAAGACCAGCGTAAAGTGGAAGTTTGAGAAATACATTCGCGTTTCGTCTGGTGAGTGAGGTAGCCGGAGCTCAATTTTCAAAAGGTTGTCAACGCATCTGTAACCCTCGGGAGTGGCAGATGTCCATGGGCGGCGGTATTCACTTAACATCAGGTGAACCGTCTGCTCGTTTGACAACTTTTCGCATAAAAAAAAGTCATCTGTTGGTCACCTCACAAACTGCTATTGCATGTTATGTATTCAAACCTCACCCTGAACTCAAAATTGTGTGTTCCACAGACAGCTGTACTGAAACTTGTTTACTTTACGTGTGAGATGTAATATTTGTTTAACTCATACGACGGACCGTATCTTTCCTAAACGTTTGTTTTTGTTCCTAAAAGAATGTAATAATTTTTATCTCTATAATATTTTGTCGATTGAAAATGGTTTGTCAAAAAGCTAAAATGATAACTTAACTAGCGTTTAACTGGATGTTTTTTTTGTTAACATCGTGTGCATTACAAATAAATTATGTAAAAGACAAGCTTACAATTTAAGGACTGAATTGTACAGATTCCCCTCCAATACATGGGCTGGGTCTTAATACATGGAATCAATGGATACACCTGTAATTAAATTGTGGCTGCATTAAACAATTTCCCTTTGTAGCCGGCCTCTGCGAGCCATACTCATGCGTCTCCCACGGCTACGATCGAGCGCTACCTTTACCGATTGGCAGCAAAATCCTCGTAGTTGGTGCTGGAATTATCGGTAAGTGATATTCGAACAGTTCTACACGCTTTATGATAGTTTCAATGTAGTTGGAGAGTTATTTTAAAGCTATAAAAACAGAGCCGTTTATAGTTTGATATACCACAAAAATCAGGGCCGGATTAAGGGGAGGGCAACCGGGGTAACAGTGTGGCAATAAAGACTTCGGAAAAAAAATTCAAATTCATATTAGTAAAAAAAAATTTCCTTTCATATTTTTTTCGCGTTTTACTTTTACATACATTACTTTGTACAAACATGATTACATTAAATATTAACAGAAATCAACAGAAAATAATTTGAGGCCAAAGGGCCTAAACTCCTTTGGTGCCCATGGCCTCCAGACCTCTAAATCTGGCCCTAACAAAAATTATGGTCTAATTAGTATGTTATCTGTGCCTTAAACAAACAACTACATTTAAGTGAATGTGTTTTCTTCCCTATTACTGGCTAGGGTTGATATTTTTCCCATCTACTACTTTATCTTTACATTATCTTTTAGCTTTTCTGCCAGAGAATAACTTATGCATTATATTCATGTTGATAATAAATTAAATTTCATGTTGCAAATTATATATAAATTTCATGTTGCAAATTGCCGCCTTACCGCTTTTATTAATTTTGCCACTATCTGTCGTTGAAAAATTCTTGTCTTACTTAATAAAATACTTTACTCAACGACTCTTAGTAATAAGGCCGCCCATTGTACCTATTACTTCTACGTTAAGTTTTCAATTTTTGTTTCTTTTACTTTTGGTGTGCAATAAAGTATATTCATTCATTCATTTAATGATTTAATCAATGATATTTAGACCTTAATGATTTATAATTTGACAGATTACAAAAATATGTTACCATATCACAAAAACGTTTATAATTAACTTAAATTTGAATATCAATTGTTTTGGTTTCAGGGAATCTCTGGGTTACAGTTCTTCACCACCAGGGGCACAGGGAGGTGACCGTTTCCGAGATGAACAAGGCCAGATTGGAAATCGTTAAGAAAATGAGTAAATAAAATTTATTAAATAGTTGTCTTACTACGTGCACTTCTTTACCGTATCCGTTTTCAAACAAATATTCAATCATCAGTCTTCATTTTCCCTCCACAAGTCAATGGAGATTTAATCAAAATTCTGTTGAAATGCTGAGCATTGTTATTTAGAATGCATGGGCTCGGGGCTCGTCTTCAATAGTCTCTATACCTCGTTTGATTCACTAGAAAACTTTTTAATAGTAGATAACGGCGTAGCAGAATCTTTGAACGGAAACAATAGAAACTACAGGAAACAGCCTCCATTTCTTCGTGAATAAATTTTTGTTTGTAAGGAATTTTATCACGATTTTTTTCAATATTGTCTTATCGTAGCCTCATCATTAGTATATTGCCCTGATAACGAGTATACATTTAACACCTCTCACATGTAAGATTTATGTACAAATTTTTACATTAGATCACGTTGATGACATCGTAAGAATCTTCCTTCCGTTCAAAATGTTATTCATACACAATACATGAAACAAATTTAAAATTTTCATTAATTCATTCCAGATACGGGTTTCAGGCTCATTACGCCGGACGTGCTCGAAAAAGAGAAGCAGTTGTACGACGTGATCATCGACTGTACAGGTAATCCTAAAGATTTCCATTGTCAGTGCAAATATTGATGACTACGTGGCGCAGTTGCGAAGGTATTGGCTAAGGTGTCGGGGATCGCGGGTTCGATTCCCTCACGGGACAACTATTTGTGTGACCTTGGCAGCGGCACCACGGAGTCATGGAGATATATTATATAGATATATAGAATTATATATTAGATATAGAACTGTCGAACATGGCTAGCGGTCTGAACGCGGGATCACGCAAATCGTATGACGGTTAATCAGAAATTAAATCACGGTTAAGGAAAGCCTGAATGCCTACCGAGAAACCTGCAGAGCTAATGGATCTAGAAATCGATCGAATTTCTATTGGCTTCTGAAGGGCTATGTTTAGTGACTCTATGTCGTCACAGACATGAAACGTTGAAATCACCGTCGGTTCCACGACAACTGATTTTTTTTTAATTAGTAAAAAAATTTTATGTTAACTGCATATTTATTTAAATTTAAAGTTATATAAGCAAATAAATGTTAAAATGTGAAGGAACTACGTATAATCCAATAACCTCGTTCCAATAAATTAATACGGTTTACACAATAGACATTGACATCCGACAAGGTTCAACCCCGGTTCTGTTACGTGTGTTTAACCAATATACAACTTATTCTATATAAACTTGATTCTAAGTAATTTTATTTTCTAATCTATCAAAGGCCAAGTGTTTTTTTTGTAACTGAAGTTTTCGCTTTTAGTCCGTAGACTATTAAAGCTTCATCGAACGCAGAACCCGTGGGCTAGCCAGAAAGCACGGGATTGAGGGCCCTCCACAGTGTGTGGGCTTTTATTGATCATAGATATGTCGAAGTAAATTTTATGCTATTATTATATATTCTCATTATAAAATAATTATTTTCAAAACTGCTACTCAGCTCTAACATCTTTCCGGATCATTTAGATTGGTGCATGAATTTAGGCTTCATTTCCTACTAGCTTTTACCCGTAACGTCTATTTTAAATTTAGTGCTTTAAAGTGAATATAATATCTTTAGTCAGATCCATGCGGCTCTTACGGTTCCAGGTGTTGGCAAAGTGATGGAAGTGAGCTTCAATTATTTGAGACACGGCGGTAAATATGTGCTTTTCGGATGTTGCCCACCCACACACAAGGCGACGTAAGTTAAGAAATGAACAATATTTGTAGGCATAACTAATCATGTAAAGTACGATCAAATCTTCTAAACGTCTGCTATTGAATCACTAGTGACAACAGAAAATTATATTAAATAATATCTCGGGATTTATAGAAGTTTATTTTTAAAGATATGTTTAAAGAATTGTATTACTAGGGTTATCATTACCAACAGTATCTGAACTCTTCAGATTTTCTGGACACGTGCATAATGCATACACGTATAGTTAATATGTAAAGATCAAAGAAAGCACGTGGAGAAAAGAAAAGTCGTTGCAACTCCCTCCCACATATTGATATGCAATTTCCTAATTTCAGCGTGAACCCTTATCAGATATACGACAAAGAGTTGACAATCATTGGAGTCAAGATCAACCCGTTCAGTTTCCCGAAGGCGATCGGCTGGCTCAAGGCAATGGGCAACAGGTTGGGTTCCTTCTGTTAATATTGTTTTCACTGATGTAGAGTTAGTTAATGTACGAGTTATAACTTAATGTTCCTTGAAGTCCTTCAAGGTCACAGGTAGGGCACATGTTATATACACTGGACGATAAATTCGGGGTGCAGTGTGGAAATGTTGCTTATTTGCCGACCATATAAGCGTGTGAAGCCACCTGCACCTTGCGCCAAAGGGTGTGGGTTCGAACCCCACTACTGAAATAATATTGTGTGATGTACATAGTGTTCTTCCAGTGTCTGGTTGTTTATATATGTATAATATGTATTTATTTTCAAAAGAAAAGTATGTTTAAATATGTTTATCATTTTTCTAGTACCCATAGTACAAGCATTGCGAAGCCTGGGACTAGAGAACTAGTCGTGTAAAAATGTGTCGGCAAATATTTATTTATTTCATTTATTTATTGCCGCGCTGGTGTACAGTTGCGTCCAACTTGGTTATATGATTTTGAGAAAAAAAAAAGTTCCTATTCTTGTCATTAGTGTTGGAGCTTTATTATTGTAAATCTTTATACCAAAATGATTTTGTATGTAGTTTCTAAATTTGAACTCTAAGATCAAATTTCAGTAGCATGTACTTAAAAATCTTCCCTTTTTGGACTTCTTTAGCTGGATACGTACTGGCGTACATTCATTAAAGTAGTTGCGACCGGAGATGACGGCAAGCAAAGCAAGTTAGTTTCATAATAATTATGATAGCATAGCTATCTCGTGACAACCCTATAAAAGGACGTGGGAGCTTGCGTGTATGTAAAAAGCTCTTCATAGAACTTTAGCAATTGTCCATTTTGTTTTATTAATCATCTCTTATTTATATCGCTTGCAGATATCTTGATTACGAAAGCCTCGGCGTGAAGACCTTCAGGTTGTCGGAGTACCAGAATGCGCTGGATGATCTGAAGACTGGAGTCATCTCTAAGGCCATCTTTAAAGTCGTTTAAGTGATATGTATAAGCAATGCAAATAAATACTACAAAACAGTGTTGTGTTGTATTTTAAGACATGGGATAGCTCAGTGGCTGGGTGTCGATTTTCGACAACAGTATTTTTGTAACTAACCTTTACTAGTTTTCGAGTACTTTCTCGTCTACCATCGCCACTATTCGAAGATCATTGCCTCTTCATATACATTCTGATATTTTGGCTAAAATTTTGGCTCTAGTTGGCATAATTATCCGCGTTTCATTGAGCTTGTTTAATAAACAAACACACGCGACAATGTTTGAGCTGGACGCCATACTAAAAATGTAAGAATCTAGTCGACACAGTGCTAATCGGACCTGCGAACGAAGTGTTCCGCACCATTATCTATAAAAACGGCAAAAAAAATGTGTCTGTTGTATGGGAGCCCCACATATATTTTTATGCTGTTTTTTAATATAGCAGCAACAGAAATACATCATCTGTGAAAATTTCAACTGTCAAACTATAACGGTTTATGAGTTGCAGCCTTGTGACAGACAGACAGCGAAGTCTTTGTAATAGGGTCCCATTTTAGTCTTTGAGTACGGAACCCTAATAAGTTGATGTATAAAATAAAATAAAATAAATGTAGGTCAATGATAGTTTCCATTAAAGCCATGTCTATTAATCCCACCATACGAGTATATTGCTGAGGATGTCATATTTGAAGCAGTCACGAAGGCCGTTAGACTTCGGGTCAATGTGTCAACGTAGATTGTCCTTATTTCTAGTGTTTATTTTATACTATTCTTTAGGTAATATATATATATATATATATAGAATAATATAACAGTGAGTATATTAACCTCTTTGAAAAGATCTCTGAGTGAATTCCGGGCTCCGATATTGTAGATTGCTCGGACAGCTCTTTTTTGAAGAATAAATATAGTATTTATATCTGATGCACTAGTGTCGATGTCTGTTAGCTGCCTATAATCGCAAAAAAACCGCGGAGCTCAGCCTATTCAAGAGATGATATATGGGGACTCCACTGGAGCTTTGAATCTACTTATCAGTCAACCAACTTTGACATTTAATGCTGGTTGATATATATATATATATATATATATTCCGGTTGACCGATAACCCAACCTAAAATTTTTGAGCGATGATTTCATTGTTATACATCATATTGTTAAACTCCAAAAACCATGTTGATCTACATTAAGCGTGAACAAAGTAATAAGCACACTTCAGCATACGATCTAATTAATAAGAACTGTTCTTTTCTTGTAATCAGCTACACTAGAAACAAGTTCTGGCAACAATAGGGCCAATTGATTTCCATGTTGTACACGCAATTGTTTCCGATTCGGTTATTGGCCAGAAAATGTCAGTGTGTCACTAACAGATCGGTCCGAATTGAGGGGCATTGTGTGGCGCGAGTGGGCGGAAGGCGGTGCACTTCTGAAAAACTCTTTTGATAAAGGAAGAAAGCAAGCAAGGGAGCAAGCGGTTCACCTGACGGTAATTATCGCCCGTGGCCAAAAAGAAAGTAGGATTTTTTCTAATTTAAGGTTTTTTTTTCAAGCACTGTCAAAATCAGCTGCGGTTCGCTAACTAAGACTGGTCAAAAAATTCCGGTGTTTGTTGCCTGGAAATAAAAGATCCCTTTAAAATCTTCATTAAAACTTTATTCTGAATTAGCGAAAGAGAATAAATTCCTGAGTAAATAAGTGTACTCTGTCAAGTGTAAGTTTGTGTACCCGAATACATTTTTAGTTATTATTATTTTTTATTTTTATTATTATAGTCTTATGTTCTCCTTTCACAGATTTTTTGACTGTGTCCAAATCTGTTAAGAGATATAATGAAATGCCTTGATCTAATAATTCCAAATAAATGATAATAAACTTACTTAGAAAAACGCTTGTTTCCGTGATTTGATGATCAATACGATATGATAGGTCGTCCTCCTGATTTAAGAAAGGATAGTGACCCATACAATGGCTTTCAATTTCTGTGTCCTAGATAAACCTGAGGTCATACCTCTCCTTATCCTATACCTGTCAAGATCTAGTAGTCACCAATAAGTTCGCGTAGATCGCCGTTAAGGTAAGGGTTTGAAATTAGTTGACTCCCCCGGTTTAACAGTGACATAAGGTCACCAAACATTCATTCCATCTAGCTCTCAACAAAGAGGTGAGATGCCGAGAAAGCGTAAAAGTTCCTCAGTGTTAGTAAAGTCAAAAAAAGTCAATATTAATGTTTAATAAGAATTGAATCAGTATTTATTAATGAGTCAGCTTTAACATGGACAACGTTAAAAATCAATAAATTTTTGGACTTTAAATGGCTATAATACCCCTCTGAAAGGTTGTATTCTAAAAGTAGGAAAACCAAACAACTTCTCATCTTTATTTTGTAACTCAGACTAAAACACGCAGAAATTATAACATGCATTCGTATTTTCGGCAGCATCTTCTACCGGCAGCGGTCTTCATAATCGCCGAACAGACGCGTATTGTTACGCGTGCAATTATGCGACTCAACTTTTTCCACGTATGCCGCGAGTACAATCGGATTGCATCAAGCTTGTGGCACACTTTTGACAACAATGCGTGACTCATTGCACTGACATTTCGTCCGGACGAGATTTAACAGTACCTCGGCGAGATCCGATCTGTGATATATTTGTGCATACAATGCCGACGACGTCGCGGGGTTGCAAACATTTGGTGGCATTTAAAAGGTAAAAGTTAATGGTGATTGGCTGTCGTCTCTGTCGCCCAGATTTTCTTGGGTCACCTGATACACATACATTATTTAACTATTCCCATCGTTCCATTCTTTCACTGTTTTTTTTTTATTTATTTGTGTGATATTTGTGATTATTCCTACTGTCAACTGATGACCCCACTGGAAAATAATTTCCACAAACATTCACCATCATACAAGGGTCGAAAGTCGTGTACAATTCTCGAAATATTTCGTTATGTCTCGAATCTAGTTAAGTCAATCTGAAATTTAAAAACTGTCAAAATCTGTCATTTAAAAATTTTAACCACACGTACCTATATTCAAAATATTCCTGAGATGAGTTTTTCCCATAACTATACCATTTTGTTGATATTACTTCATATTATATAAAAACGATGATTCCAATGATGATGTGAGTATTATTTACGAAAATCCATTTTTAATGTCTGCTTTTCACAAATATAAGTGAAATAAAATGAATGTAACATTATCCAATGGTTGACTAACTCTGACAGCACATCGGTCTTTTATTCGGATACAACAAGCAGTGTCATTATTAAAATTGGATATGAAATGTAATAATGATTTATTAATAACCAAACTTGTGAAGAATTACATAACATACGTTTTGTCCCTAGAGTAGCTTTACTTTTTTTATGTGATAAAGCGGCGGTTCGGAAATGGCGGTTTGAAAAGGCGGTTTGAAATTGTGATAAAGCGGCGGTTCGGAAAATGGCGGTTTGAAAGAGCTGGCGGTTCACCTGATGTGAACTGATAACCGCCGCCCATGGACATCTGCAACGCCCGGTGGGTTGCAAATGCGTTGCCGCCTTTTAACAACGTGGGCCCAGGTCACCTCACTTACCAGACGAAACGAATTATTTAAACGTCCCAGAGGTTAATATGATGAGTTGAAAAAATAACGGGCAATTGTCTTATTTTTCAGGGATTACATATAATGAGTTATCTTTTTTTTTTGGTTCGTACGAGGGGCGGTCATAAAGTTCGAGGAATGGGCAACGATACCGAATTTTCTGTACAATTGACATTTTCTTCGCGGTTGACTTGTTTATTTGGCGAAATCTCGAACAAGAGTGCTGTGGTCTCCTAGGCACTTGACGCACCGAGACTTGGCGAAGCAATTACGCTGCGTGTCCGTATTTTTAGCACTTGTGGCATTGCCCAGGGAGCACGCCTTTATGTGGGGGTTCGACTACTATATTATCTAGTCCTAATACGGATTGTATATTGAAAATTTCTTTCCCTTCGGGGGTTAGCTCAAGGTGGACCATTACTAAGTCTATCGGAGTACGCATGCGCTTGCTAGTCATGCGATGGATTCTTGTGTATCTTGTATTAACTGATGTTTTTGCTTTCAGTCCCGAGACTATTAAAGCTTCATCGGACGCAGAACCGGTGGGCTAGCCAGAACCCACGGGCTTGGACCCTCCGCTATGGGTAGGGTCGCGCATGTGCTCATGCGTGCGTTTAACTACTATGGTGTGTCATCTTGCGATGGATTGCAAGGACCGGGAGGTTTTGTCTTTTGAGTGATTCGAACACTCTTTCGGTGGAAATGTTTCCGGAGATCCGCTGACAAAAAGTTGTTGTAGGTTGTCATGGTAATACCGTGAAGGTGGTAGGAGTTGGTCACTTTGCAACCAACTTAATCATGTCGATTTTTTGCTGTCGGTGTTCGCGCGAATCGTAAAAATTTTACTGTCATAATTTGTCCAAACGCGCCAAAAGTGGTAATGGGTGTCCCAAAATTTGTATTCACCCAAAAATAGTGATTTTGCAGTAAAGTGTTGGCAAATTAAAAAAAAAGAACAATTTGACAGCTGATTTAACCCTAAAGGTTTTTGATAATGGAATTTTGTACGATACAAAAACGTGTTTTTGTATCGTACATTTTTAACGTTACTTTTTTTTATTGAACAATGTTAAAAAATATAAATGTTGTGCCACCGCAGTTCGAAAAATTTACGATGTGTTTTAACCTCATCAACTGTGAAAAGATAAATTGAAAAGTTTTGGAAGACTGGATCAGTTGGAGACATTAAACACACCGGTCGTGCGTGAGAGTGTTGGTGAGAACCCAGGAACAAAGGTCTATGACAACAAGCCTACAACAACCCGTGCATTAAAAGATAACGTAGCATCAACGAAATTCAGCCACAATTATATTGAAAAGTCATGAAAAAGATAAAAGTGTGCGTATGTGTGTGTGTTTTTCACGTGTTTTTTATATAACATCGTATATAAAAAACACGTGAGCAGTCTAATAAACAAAAATCTTGAAATGGGCAGCTTGATAATTAGTTCAGCGGTCCGCAGGGAGTAGATACTTCCGATGATCACTTTGATTGAAAAGAGAGGTAAACAGTCGTTAACTACTGCTCCCCTATATAGAGGGTGTCAGAGCATAGTCCACCACGCGGCCCCACTGCGCGATTGACGGACTCCACATACCTTCGAAATTTTTTTTGTTTTGTTTTATTGTTGAAAATATGCAGGATTCCTCACGATGTTTTCCTTCACTGCGGAGAACGTGATAAGTCAGCACTAATGCCCGGTTCCTACATTCAACTAACGGCCGTTAGTTATATAGCTTCGTCACTTTCATAACGACTTGTAGACTAAAGGAAGGCTAGAAACTCACTTTCCGTAGGTAATGCAACGACTCGTAAAGAAATCGCCTCGTTTTGTTTATATAGGAACCCGGCGTACACGCTTTTTATCTACAAGTCATGAAAGTTACGAAGCTATGTAACTAACGGACCTTCGTTGAATATAGGAACCGGGCATTAAAGTTAACAATTTCATTGGTGCCGGCACCGGGGATCGAACTCATGTTGCTCGAGTATATTGAATTAAAGGCGAGCGCCCGGACGCTGAGCTATTTCGTAGCGTATAATTTGTTGAATTTTGTCCCTATCTGCTTCTCCCAAAACTGTAATTTATACCAAACGTCGAAAACCAGTTCTCGTTACACGCAAAAGCCTGTAATAAATATGCAAAGCAAACAGTAGGCGTATAAGGCAGAATTGCGATGTGTGTATACGGGCTCTAGGCTAGATCTCAAGGAAACCTGAAAATTGCTTTTCTAAGGAAGGCAATTACATACGAAACAAACCAACAAACGTTTCTGATGCAACACGACCTCGAATTGTGAAAAAATATGAGACGTTTAGATAAACGGTGCAAAATTATTTCCATTAGTACAGTCGGAAGCGAAACGATCGATTCACTTTAAATTTGGTTTGAAGAAGAAAGAGTAAAAAGAAGAAAACTCGATTATAAATAATTATCATGATGATGGAAGCCAATTGTGGGCTTTATCGTGAAAGACAACAATTCACTGCATCAATCAATTCTAATTTGGCCATTACGACGACCATTTTAGCAGACCGATTGAAGTAATTTTATTGTTAATAATTACCGGCACTTCACTTAACATCAAGAGAACCACCAGCTCGCTTGCCATTTTACAGACAGAAATCAAATTTGAGTAAAAGTTGGTTAAAACAGTTTTATGGTGTGACGATATCTGTAAGAAATGCACTTAAATATGAAGTGGATGCAACAGTACTGGTTCCAAGAGCTTTGGATTTAATTAAATAAATTATAGCGTATTCTAGTTTCTGATCTGCGATAAAATTCCGTTCTGACTAAAATTTAAAAAATGTGCTGGCGATATTTAATGGACCTAAAATATAAGCACGTAGCAAATAAAACTTCTTTTCTAACCCTACGTCTGCACCTGCGTACATAAGTTATGTCCTTTGCACAGATATTATGGGTCAAAGTTACAACACCTGATAATATGCTAATGGCGCCATGCGCGTGAATGTGGAGCGAGCATTAAGGCAGTGTAAACCGACTCGCGCCGGTTTCTGATGCGTTTATAACAAATGTTCCGACGCGACATTTGTTATCCACAGTTAAAACGTAGTTCTACGTTTTAATCAGCCTCTGTTTCTGAATTCAGCATTGGCGTAGTGAAAAATTTACAGATTCCCACTTTAAGGCTGGCAACATCTGGATGTTCATAACGATTTCGGTGTTGCGTTTTTCATAAATTTTCAGATCGTAAAAAAAGGATTCTTAAAAAGGAGGGAACGTAAATGTCCACGTAGCAGAAGCTTTTTGCGAATCATAGACAGGCTGAAAGGAATTAGACAGGGAAAACGACGAGACTGACCTTAGCACAGGAGAAAAATAGATGTTCGTACATTTGTTACTCGGCGTACCTAGAACGTAGCTTAACCATTCCTGTGTATCTTCCTCATAATAAATATATCAAAATACATTGACAAGAACTTAGTTTTTTTTTTGGTAATAAATACAGATATTGTAAATTAGCAATCAAACAACGTAATACATTTTATAATGATGCTTATTGTGGCTTCTATAGAGCTATAAAATATTATAATTTAATTGCACTGTGGACTCCAGACTGTAGACTATGGGCTCCATTACATATGAACAATATTACTATTATAAATGTTTTGTTTATAAAATGACTGTAACTAATCAATTATTCTGAATAAAAACTTCAGACCAGAAAATATTTATTCAAACACCGAGTTATACGTAAACTGACCATACATCCCGTTTTGAACGGGACTGTCCCTTTTCTCGGACAGCTGTCCCTTTGTCCCAGACATTTGTTCGGGACGCAAAATTGTCACGTTTTCCGAAAACGCGGTAATTTCAAAACCACGCTTGTCAGACATGATCATGAGCAGCGCGAAACCGCGATCGGTTACTCCTGGTTATTCGCCGCATGTTTTTCATTCAATTTGTTCATCATCTTGTCATTTGTTTCTTCAATAGGCTAACCACACACACGTATTCTGACTTCTTAATGTTTTTGTGTAATTTAAATGGTTTTGTAGATAATTTGAAGTTTTATTGTTTTGAAATTTTTCCTAGAGTTATGCCGAAACCCAAGTGTTCATTTAATGCCAACCTACAAACAAAATACCCATTTATTAAGCAAATTAACACTCTTTCAGATGTCAGATGCGAAAAGTGTCTCACAGTTTAGTGTTTTCCAAAGTGGTGCTGGTGATATTGAACAGCTCCAGTTCTGAAGGCAATTCTGATAACAAAGGTAACACAAAACGTAAAAGAGACCAATTTTAATCTTATCTACAATCGTCACCTTCTTTATTAAAACAAATTTGTTCATCTGAGAAATATAAATATATTTAAAAACATACTAATGTTGTTTTATTAAAAATCTGATGAGTTTTTTCTTAATAAGTGATCTGATGAGTTTTTTCTTTGTATCTATTAATTTTTAATCTTTTCGGAATAAAGAAAATTTAAAAGTTATGTTTATTTTCATTGTAAACCAATATCCCGTTTTGAGTTAGAAAAAAAGTGGTCAAAATCAAAAATCAAAATCAAAATCAAAAATATATTTATTCACATAGACGCTTGCGCGCTCTTATGAAATGTCAAAAATTTTACATAAAAATTAATACGTTCGTAAGTTAACACCGGTCAGTTTAGTTATACGTATATTCAGATTAAGTTTCATTATCATCATCAGCCGCAAGACGTCCAGTATTAACCATAGGCCTCCCCCTTAGAACGCTACAACGAACGACGCTTTGCCATTTGCATCCACCGGTTGCCAGCGACTCTTACGATTGGGTCGGTCCATCTAGAGGGAGGCCTTCCAACACTGGGTCTTCCGGTTCGTGGTCGCCACACTTGCAAATGCGGAGAGTTATATCGCTGACATCGGTTCTTTGGCGAGCTTCCTTGTTCCGGATTTTGTCGCGCAAAGAAACTTCGACCATAGCTCTATCCTAAGCTCGTTGTGTGAGTCTGGGCTTCTCCAAAAGAATAAGTTTAGAAATTAATAATTGA
Source organism: Iphiclides podalirius (assembly GCA_933534255.1). Lineage (NCBI taxonomy): Eukaryota > Metazoa > Arthropoda > Insecta > Lepidoptera > Papilionidae > Iphiclides > Iphiclides podalirius. The sequence goes on along the minus strand of OW152835.1, from coordinate 2,313,758 downwards.
CCAGGCATTGTTATAAACTTACTATACACGATTTAAAAAAAATGACTGCTTAATGTGTTTAGTGTTAAAAAAAATGTGTTTAATGTTGATTACTGTGTCTCGAACTCTTGATTTTAACAGACAGACATTTGATTACCATGAGAATATGTATTGAGAAAATATCTAGACCCATGAAATGTTTGATACGGGAAAAATTATAAATCAAAAAAAGGGAAAATTTATAAATCTACGTCGTCAACTGCTATTTCATTGTTCAATTCTCAAATAGTACTAAAGTACTCATGTGAATCCTTTTCATTTGGTAACGCAAACTGTAAATACCCATAACGACGTAAATATATTAATGCCGAACGGATCACGTGGCAGAGATTGTGTTTAAATAGCAATAGTACTTAGATCAGTTTTAAGGTGTGACGATATCTGTAAAAATAACCAGCCCCTTAATGAGGAAAATTGAATATTGCAACCGATATAGCATGAAATCGCAGTGCGCAGTGTCGCAGATAATGCTAATGGTGGTTGACATTGGCACTATGCGACGCACACTGCGTTTGTTGTTGGAACGAGTGCCGAGACGGAATTAGAAGCTCGAGTCATAGTTTTAAACTGAATCGATCTGGTTGATAGGTATAGTAATAGGGAGATACATAAGTATATAACTCCCTCTCGCATTTATGTATGGGTTTTGTCAGGTCACCTCTTAAAGGTCGGTAACGCAAACGTCAACCCACCGTGGTGGGTGATCAGTGACGGCTGTAACAATTTAACATCCGAGCAAAAGAAATCTATATTTAAGTTAGTAGTTATTCCAGTATTGATCAAAGGGTACCTTTTCGTTATGGATGCATATCAGAATGGATGCTAGCCATACTGAATAGTTATTATTTAATACTGTAAAGCCAGGTAGGTTTGTTTGTTAAAATTTCGTAATATAAAGTAACAGTATAACCTTAAAATTAAGTTTGCTTCAGGTTGAATGTTTCGGTACTGAATAATACTCTTGGTTCTATAAATAATTACTGGCATCAATTAATCGGCCAAGCTGTAGGCAGAAAAAAGGTACAGATGCAATGCAACGGTTCCAAATTTAACTTCTAGGAGACCGTAGGGTATGGCTTGTGTAGAAGGTAGTTGATGACACAGCTTGCAGATCTTTTTGCAAGGTAAATTGTTTGAGTATTTTATTGCGATAATCATCAAATAGATGACTGGTGGACAATAATGTCTCTTTTCATGGTCATTTTCCTTGTATGTACGAGTATATGGCAAAATGTCATAATAATACTAAAATTTCCTAAAAAGACTGAAACTATAACTAAAAACTCTATAACTAAAGTTTATCGAGTGGCATATTTCAATGATTTTACCTTTGTATTAACTGAAGTAAAACCATAGCCGCACATTTTTCACCTTGACCTCCAAACCGAAGCTGTGAGACAAAAACAACGAACTAACTCATTCGAACATACCATTGTACACGGCTTCGAACATTTAGGCGGGACAATCGCGTATCCAATTGTGCATAACAAAGGATGAATCTCGAGATCGGTCTAGTGACCCACATCCCCGTATACATCCGATGGCATTGTGATCGGATCCTTTGGCGTGCGAATGAATGCGAAAAAAAAAACACTGTCGCATCTGCCGCGCCTCATTCCGTTTTCGGATACTGCGGCGAGTGCACGCGTTACGTGCAACATGAAATAAACAAACGGCCGTTTAAAAAACAAACGTCAAGCGGCAGTCAGTGGCGATTACTGAACTTTATTAAATATTTTATAAATTCCGCACGCAAATTACCATCGCCGGTGATAGCAATTGGTGAATCAAAAATGTTAACAGATATCGTATTATTCATTATCATATCGTTTAACCTTTGCTCCGCCGATTACTTTTTGAATCAAGTAAATCACATAGAGTACTATCGGAATAGGACCCGGCCTTCGAAAGCGTTCACGAGTTTTTCTACGAACTATTTCAACCAGAACCTGGTACCGCGTCCAGGAAAGCCCGAGAAAGTGCAATGTGGGACGCGCACAGTCAACTTCAATCCGAGGAGGACTGGGAAGATAGTTGGTGGCACCGAGACACCCTACGGAGCTTATCCTTGGCAGGTGAGATACAAAATTTATTTTTCTTTAAAAATAGACCTTCCAACGTCCAATTCGGACGTTATTTCCAAGACGTTTTAATATTGAATTTTTATCAATGATTTTTATGAATTGATGTACCGTTTATGAATTGTGGGTATCGGGGCATAGTCCACCACGCGACCCCACTGCAGATTGGCAGACGTTACGTATCCTCGTAATATATATTTTTTGTTATTATTTCGAAAATATGCAGGTTTCCTCACGATGATTTTCTTCAGCGCGGAGCACGTGATAAGTCAGCACTTAAAGTTGCTAAAGTTAAAAACTTCATTGGTGCCGGCACCTGGGATAGAACTCAGGTTGCTCGAGTATATTGAACTAAAGGCGAGCGCCCGGACACTGAGCTATCACGGCTCCTATATTATAGTAAGCAAAAATCACATCCTAACAGTGAATTATGTACGTAAAATACCAATTAATTAAGTATCAGGCGTCCAATAAAAATATTAGAAGCATAGCATTGTTTATTTGCTTGCTTTCGCCCACGGTGAATTTTTGCTTGATATCACATCATCAAAAGCGATTTGTAAATTAATTTTCTTTACTACTGATGACTGAAACAGGGAACAACTTATACAGAGTTATTGTATAAGTATTGGGAATGCTATTAGGCCTAGCGTTGTAGTTATTATCTTAAGGTGTAGCAATAAAGTTTAAATAAATAAATAAATAAATAGAGAAGCAGCCTAAAGTTATCTAAGTCTTCAATCACTTAAGGCATAATTAGCGGTAACTAGAAATGTATTGTCGATTTGACTGGTGGTAAGCTTGGAAGCGAATGCTGAACATAAAAGAGCAAAAAACGAGACGGATTTGATGATGATGTAATTGTAATTATAAATATTGTCAAAGTACGAGGCGTCCCGCCGAAATCTCATAATATCACGCATATAAAAAAAACGAATGGCAATAACGTTATTTATATTCCAAATGTGTAACATGCGCTCTGCGTCCAAAATCTTGGCTGCTAGTGTTATGTGGTAACGCAAACCGATTAACATAATTTAGCACCACAATACATAACATAAACGTCATAGCGTGACTTAAGGAAGGTTAACGATCTAACTTAAAACAAACGCTTGTAAAAATATAACCTTAACCAGTTATTAAAGATGGAAAGATGTAGTGCTAACGATGAAATGAAAATATTTATTATGCTAACGAGATGACTTTAGATTTCAGTGCAAATTAAATTTCGATGTAGTGCTAACGAGATGGAAAGATGTAGTGCTAATGAGATGGAAAGATGTTTTTTTTTTTATGTGAAGGTTGCCAAATGAGCAGACGATTCACCTGATGGTAAGTAAATACCGCCGCCCATGAGCATCTGCTACACTCGAGGGTTACAGATGCATTGACAACCTTTTGAAAATTGGGCTTCGGCCACCTCACTCACCAGATGAAACGCGAAAGTATTTATCATACTTCCACTTTACGCTGGTCTTCTGTGAGGTCGTGGTACTTACCCGGACGGGCCTGCCCGTTCGTGCAACAGCCGAGGCTGCTGCGTGGCCCTACCACCGTTAATCTTTCCATCTCATTACCGTAGTGCTAACGAGATGGAAAGATGTACTGCTAAGGAACATGGTAGAATGTCAAGTGTGTGATGAATATGTCGCCGATAGAGCGAAATGGAGAGCAAAACTAGGGAAAGCTGACCCCACCACCATATGGGATATATAGCTTAGAAGAGAGAGGGAGAGTTATTAACGGTTTAGGAGAGCTCGAAACGCGGGTCTATGCCAGATAATCTATTGTATCCATAGCAACAAGTTTAAAGGGATAAGGCTACGAATGCGTAAAAAGATATTTGCTAAACTACACAAGTTATATTTTTTTTAGAGAGAAGTTGCCAAGCGAGATGGCGTCCACCTCATGATAAGTGATAGCCACCGCCCATGGATACCAGCAACACCTCTAGGGTTGCAGATGTATTTCCACCATTTAATAAAGTGGGTTACATCACACACCAGACTTAACGCAGAAGTATAACAGCTTTACTCCACGCCGGTCTTCTATGAGGTCTTGATACTCCCCCGGCCGGGCCTGCCCATTCATCCAACAGCGAAGACTTGCGTGGCCCTACCACATAGTGTATTGTACCTTTAAGTAGTCATACGTATAAGTTCGCATTTCATGTAGTTTAAGCCCTTAAATAAATATCTTTTTTTAAGTATTTTTTTAATGAAAAGAATCCTATGTCCTTTTTAATACCTCTTCTTGGATGTTGGTATGTGTACAAAATTTCATAATAATCGGTTGATTAGTTTTGGCGTGAAAGCGTAAGATACAAACATTCATGTTTATAATATTAATAAGGGGGGATTTTAAATTTTATGTCATATTTCATAAACAATTTACGCATCTATACATACATATAACCCGTCAAATGTTATTATAACAGGTATTTTATGAGACACTAAATTGGTTTTATAGTGACACATGTTAGCTCAAGATATGTAATACTTATGTAAGAGTAACAGTTTATTTCCGTATTAAGATTCGAGTATATTTTTTTAGTAAAATGATATGGCACATTTGTAATAGTTCATTTGAATAACTGCCCAACATTATGTACACAATAGAGTTTAGAGGAACGCCTTAAGGAGCTTAACAGTTTGTGAAGTTTAATTTTAATTTAGTGCCAGTCTCTACACTTATGAACTTGTAGATAAACTGTCGCATATATTTTCGCTGCGGCCAGGATTCGTACCTGTGCCTCTTGAATTACGCATCCAGACGCTCTAGCTACTAATCGGTCGACATGCTCACCGTACGAAAATCAGCTCAAATAATTACCTTTTTACATTAAAAAACTCGAAATAGATTAACCGACTAGGGTAAAAAAACATTAAAAACCATAAAATCGACTGATTTGATCACTATTCGATTTGTCAAGCATTCCGTTAACTATAAATAAATATAAATATTTTAGGACACAATTTATAGACAACGTTCTCTTGTTCCAAACTAAGCAACGCTTGTACTATGGGTACTAGATAACTACTAACCATACTTAAATATACTTTTCTGTTGTAAATAAATATATATTATACATATGTACCAAAATTATTCAAGGGGAAGGTTTATATGTATAATACATTGCACCCAAAGCCGGGGCGGGTTACTAGTAATGTAATATATTGTAAAGATGTTGGTTTTGTCAAATTAAATTAAACAAATTGTTTTTTCCGAACCGGTAGTAATGTTTTCTGATAATGAGTAAGTGTAATTAAATGCACCGCTTTTACAAGGGTGCAATATATTATACATATAAAACTTTCTCCTGAATCACTTTATCTAGTAAAAAGAGCATATCAAGATCCGTTGCGTAGTTTTAAAGATCTAAGCATACATAGGGACAGACAAACAGCGGGACAACTTTGTTTTATACTATGTAGTGATGAAGATATTTGAATTTGAATTAACTATTTGGTATTTTTTACATTAGCACGCTTAGTTTAAGTATCACGCGTACATACGTTTGTCTTTAAAATTGTTATATAACAAACGCGCTCGCTAAACTTACATAACGAATGCAATGTCTACTTGCACTTAACCTCTTTAGTTGAAGACGCGCGCCAAAATTTCACAAAAGCGCGTCAAGTGACACCTCTTGACCGCGAGTATGGCTGACGATGAATTTTGCAATGTTCAGAAATCCAATATTCATTACTCAAGACTTTCACTTTTTAACATCGGCTAATTTCGCGTAGTTTTTCTCGGTTATTACCAAAATACAAGCTTTGAGTAAAGAGCGTCATTAAGAGATAGTATTTTGGGTAAAACTTTTTGTAGTTTGCGTTTGTAGTAATAGTAGCACTGATTATTAGCATATTCCGTGTTCCAATCACTATCTTCGTTTTGTTTTAAGATTTAAAATGTAATGAGAGAATATGAGTCGTTTAAAGAACAAGATTTGATTGACATCCCTTGCGTTCCTTCCCCACTTTAGTAGCTTTTGGTTTACATACTCTTTTATAAAAATACAAAAGAGGTTAGTGAAGCCCCACTTAGTTTTATTGTAATAATTATATTACAGGTGGAGATACAGATGCTCGATCCCGATAAGTTGACGTTTGAACACCACTGTGGGGGCGCTGTGATCGCAGAGAGACTAGTCCTGTCTGCAGCTCATTGCTTCGATAAGGTAAGGTTCCGCATTAAGTCCTGATTCACCCAGGATTCAAGGCTTTGACCAAGGGGCACGGAAATATGCTCATATTAATTAATAAAAAAACACGGTGGGTTTTATTAATTAATGGATTGTATCTACAATGAACAGTATATAGTGTATAATTGATGGATAGTATCTACAAGTTTAGTACAGTAGAATGAACTTCTTTAGTACGTAACTGCCCACCCCTCTTGCCTATAGGGATAGTCGAAGATTAAGTACTTTCCATGCTCCTTGCACAACCGCTTTGCGTTTATGCATATCGTCATCATAATTTCAGCTTTTTTAGTCCACCCCACAGACTACCTCGAAGCACAATCCTGAGCCACGCATGACGGTTATGGTTATTATTATATAGTGTCTAAAGTCTGCTACTGTCTCTATTGCAATATTCTTTGATACAGTTGAAACCATCACCATTAAAATTTCGTCGAATATAATTAGGTAACGACGGTCAATTTACAGACACTTTTATTTTTGATCTTTGGATAAAACTTAATTTATAATGTCATTACCATAACCAATAATATTTATCCTGCCGTTTAATTTAATTTGAAACATCTGTAGATCTAATTCTGTAACATAATTATAAATGTTACATAGTTACGAGTCAATAGATCATTTTGATCTATTGTTTAGGTGAAACTAAACAATTTTCTAACTAAACTAAATATTTTTCTTTATTCAAATTATTGGACGTTATTAAAACAATATCTAAATAAAGTAATATAAATAAAAGTTTTCTAAATTATTTTAAATGATGTCTGGGCCTTGAATATCCACCAAAATTACGAACACTAAAACCGACTTAACAATATCTAGTATTTGCGCTATTACAAGAAATAATAAATGGTATGTTGTGCTATTTAATTTCAGCAACCCCTCCACCTGGATCAGATTAGAGTAGTGGTGGGCGAGCACAGGCTAAAGGTCCAGGACAAGCATGAGCACCGGTTCCTCGCGGAGAGGGTGGTTCTGCATCCTGATTTCAGGAAGAGTAAGTTCCAAACCGCTGAGAGGTTTCTTAACGTCCATTCCGTTAGTCTCGTTTGACTGAACCTGAGCTGTGCGGTGTACGATTTCTACATCATCATTTCAGCCTGTTTGGGTCCACTGCTGAATATAGGCTTCCCCCAAAACCTGCTTGCATCCATCGTACTCTTGCACAGGTCGTCACGCCATTTAGTTGGGGGTCATCCTGCACAACGGTAGGCTGCTGTCGAGAAGTGTTTTACACGAACAGTTTTATGCAGTCAGACATCAAGGTTGACAGCCATCATCCGTACTTCAGGCTTCATGCAATGTAAAGGGTATCAGGCCATAGTCCACCATGCGACCCCACTGCGGATTGGCGGACTTCACATATCTTCGATATATTTTTTTGGTTATTATTTCGAAAATATGTTGGTTTCCTCCCAATGTTTTCCTTGACCGCCGATCACGTGATAAGTCAGCACTCAAAATTAACTATTACATTGGTACCGGCACCGGGGATCGAACTCAGGTTTCTCAAGAATATTCAATTAAAGGCGGGCACTCGGACACTGAGCTATCACGGTTCTATATATAATAAAGAGAAGTCTAAACATATTTTTGGCCCATAATATCATGCTAAAACCATTACCGATGCCTTGCGTCGTAACTCTATGAGGAAGAACAAAACAAAACACACTATGCGTTTATAACATCAGCATAACGTTATATACGCCCGTCTCATGGCGTACCTAGAACAGAACGACCTCCTCAGCGACCGCCAGTACGGATTTCGCCGAAATCGGTCAACTGGGGACCTTCTAGTGTACGCCACTCACCTTTGGGGCGAGGCCCTCGAGAACAATGGTGAAGCACTTCGGTTTCCCTAGATATCTCGAAGGCCTTTGACAGGGTCTGGCACGCCAGCCTCCTTAGCAAGGTCTAGCGTATGGCATATCTCCTGGCCTAATCGGTTGAGTGAAGGACTTTCTGAGTGAGCGGTCTCTCCGAGTAGTCATCGAAGGTTGTTCATCCGAGCCACTGACGACTAATGCCGGAGTTCCTCAGGGGTCCGTCCTTTCCGCAACTCTTTTCCTGCTACATATCAACGATCTGCTCATGCCCGGTATCTATGAATACGCGGATGACAGCACAGTTGTGGTGAGATACCAACCGAGTCTTAGGGTCAGTAGAGATTACATCCAGTCCGAAAGAGAGGCCTTGGTAGAGCGTTTGAATCTTACATTGCAGGCGGTCTCTGAATGGGGCGATGCTAATCTTGTGAGATTCAACGCCTCCAAAACGCAGGCTTGTCTTTTTTCCGCAAAAAGGAGCCCCTTCAACTTGGCTCCTACTTTCCAAAATGTGTCCTTGGAGTATACCGACCGCCTTCAGTTGTTGGGAGTCGAAATATCCTCAAACCTCAACTTTGGGCGGTTTATTGAGTCTAAAGCCAGGGCAGCTGCAAGGAAGTTAGGTGTTCTTGCAAAAGTGCGACGGTACTTCACACCGGGGCAGCTTCTTACGCTATACAAAGCTCAAGTCCGATCGTGTGTGGAGTACTGTTGCCATATCTGGGCTGGGGCTGCAAAATGCCATCTGGGTGCCTTGGACTCAATGGAGAGACGTGCGGAAAAGCTTATTGGTGACCGTAACTTGGTTAAGACCAACCTTACTAGCCTTGAGCACAGGTGCAGAGTAGCCAGCCTCTCGGTCTTCTACAGGATGCATTTTGGAGAGTGTGCGTTGGAGTTGCATAATTTGATTCCTCCTGCTCCTTTCCATCATCGGACAACTAGGTGTTCGGCGGCTCCACCCTTATGCTGTCGACGTTCCCAAAACAAGAACAAAGCGATTTGCCTCATCATTCATCATCCGTACAGCTAAGGAATGGAACAACCTGCCGGCGTCCGTCTTTCCGTTCGATTACAACGTAGGCGTCTTCAAGGCAAGAGTGAATAGGTTTTTACTGAGCTAGCGCGCTTACCATCAAAGGCTGCATCGCCACTTACCATCAGGTGGGATGGCAGTCAAGTGCTGGCCAGTTCTAAATAAAAAAAAAAAAAAAGTTAAATCACAAAAATGGAATCGGCGATTTACACTGGCCCCATTGTATTCCAGATGGCCCGCACAGCAACGACATCGCCCTGTTGCTGGTCTCCAGGTCCGGTAACGGGGTCCAGTTCAACACCCACGTCCGCCCGATCTGCCTGCCCGACGCTGACGCCGAGGCTGGAAGCTGGTGCTCCGTCAGCGGCTGGGGCTACCAGGCAGGTACCAAAACTTTCGCTGTCTCGCAACACCTACCCAAAAGACATACTTTTCTGAACGTTTCTGAATTTATAACATTCAACCTTGCAACAAAAATTGATAAGTCACATTCTTTGTCTTCTGATTTTGTTTTGCTGTACTGTATGTTTGTAGTGTTTATAGTTATAAATACATGAGTTGAAATATATATAAAGAGCTAGGGCTAGGGCTAGAGTTAGCTTCTTGGGGATCAAATGACCCAGATCCAATTATCTTTGGATCACACTAATACTTATCCAGTGTGGGAATCGATTCCACGGCCCCTGACGCCGAAGCCAATGGCGTGGCAACGCACACACTACCTTAATCATTATTTATGTTACATATCTGACTGTAGTTCATTTCTCATAAAAAGGCATCCAGATTGTCCGTGACTCAATTTCGTAGGCGTCAGCTGAAAAACAGCGCTACCTCAACCATAGCATTATGCTGAGCTGTCTACCTTTTGGTCGTCGCATACACCGACTTTGTATTTATTATCATTATTCGATATTAGGAAAATTACTAATTGTATTTGTATGTAAATTAGTTATTTTGTTCTCTTTTTTTTGTAAACGGTGTTTGTGTACGATCAATAAAATTTTCTATTCTATTCTATTCTATTCTATTCTATTAAAAAGAGATTTCCATAAAATTATTACTACTGTTAATAGTTTGCCACTTTTAACAATTAAAAGTTCAAATTCAAATATCTTTATTCAATATACAGGGAAGCTTTTCTAAGTGTACCCATTTTTTTATTAAATTCTAGACATAAATAATGTTATATAAAAAATTATAAATATTTAAAATCAGTCATAAGTAATTAATTACATTCATTTGAACTTATCTCAAAAAGTGCGTGATTTGTACGTAACTCATTTATTTTACGCGCGATCATTCATAACTAACACGCACACAAGTTCGTTTGTGTGCGTGAACAGTAAAATTTAGGTATTTATGAATGACTATCGCATTGTCAACAAGTTCTGTTTTTTAGGGAATAGAATGGCATTTTTTTTAAAGTTCATTTTTATTTCAATAAACGATTATACTACCTGGTCTGAACCTCCTCTGTAAATTTGGGCACTTCTCAAAAAGCCTCCCTGTACAAGCATTACACTTACTTATTAATTGTAAAAATACTACTACCGGTTCGGAAAGAAATTGATATACCCGGGAAGAACCTCAGCGGGAGTAACTTGTAGTCATACCATACGTTTTCAAGTATGGACTAAGAAGCTACAGTCAATATATATAACTTTAAATAAATTTCTTAGTAATTATTACTGGGCCTAGGTTATAAACTGCTCGAATAGCTCTTGACGATAATTTAATGAGTCGCATAATCTCAGTCATATTTGCATATTGTCCATATATTGTTTGTTTTTTCGCAGAGGGCACGGAGACCTTCTCACCAATCCTGAGAGCTGCTGAGGTACCGTTGATGGACTTGGATACATGCAGGAAGAATCAGGTGCTGGGTGGACGGCAGCAACCGATTTTGGACTCTATGATCTGTGCAGGTGAGTATAACATTAGAAGACTTTTGCAGTTCTTTGGTAAACTTTGAATTATAAATTAATTTTCAGCCTGCCAACATGTCCCTATTTTCTGTTATTTGATTTGGAGTTGGCGATATGTTATTTTCAGTGAAGTACCAAAGACATAATCTTATCCTTTAAACGAGCAATTCTTGTATATATATATATAATCGGAATCTCGGAAACGGCTCCAGCGATTTTCATGAAATTTAGTATGTGCATAGATTCGGGGGCGAAAAATCGATCTAGCTAGGTTTCATTTTTAGAAAATGTCCTTTTATCCCTGTTTTCAGTGAATGAAAAATATAATTCGAATATGACGGTAAATTTCACCGCAAGAGAAAATGTCATAATAGCTCGGTCGGTAATCGGGCGGCCCCAAAACAGACGGACGTGGTTCGCGTCACGATCATTTACACATTTATTTTTTTACTTTTTTTTCGATTCCAGATCATTGCTTTCTTTATTTTTAATTTTTTGTCGATTTGTTATTTTGTTATTTTTTTAAAGTTCTTTCTTTTGTGAAAAACATCAGTTCATATTTTCTTATTATTACGTCGGTAAGATCGAAAAATATTATGCATATTTCATTACTCAGTAATTTGTATCTAAATGTAATTTCCAAAATACACGATTTACCAAAAAAAAAAAACAAACCGAGCAAAGCTCGATCCTCCGGGTACTATATATTTAGTTAACGATCATTACCAGTAGGTATTTTATAGTTGTTTGCCGATATAGGTATAGGTATATATAAAGTATTAAATCATAAAGGTACTCAATAATTCAATACGATTCTAATAATGTTAATAAAAATCTACATAAAAATAAAATTAAGAACATGTCACTGGTAAGATAATAACAGAACATGATAAGAAGAAAAGCGAAGTTTTTGAAATTCTCAAAAAGGGACATTAACTGGTAACCAATTTAATCTTGGCAACCACTAACACCTTGTTCACATTTACCAATAATTCCAAGTTATTTCGATAAACTCTTATCAATGGCATTTAATATCTTTAGCTAAAAGAAGTTAAAGTATGTAAGAACTTCTTACGTACTTACAGGTATGATACGGAAAGAGACAGCTGTCTATAGATTTGCAAACTAGTTTTTTTTTTTATGTGAAAAGTTGCCAAACAAACAGACAGTTCACCTGATGTTAAGTGAATACCGCCGCCCATAGACATCTGCTACATCTAGGGTTTGCAGTTGCGTCAGCTACCCTTTTGGAAATTGGGCTCCGGCTACCTCACTCACCAGACGAAACGCGAAAGTATTTGTGATTCATCCACTTTACGCCGGTCTTCTGGGAGGTCGTGGTACTTACCCGGACGAGCCTGCCCATTCCTGCAACAGCCGAGGCTGCTGCCACCGCTCATCTAGAGTTTCGTTGCGTTATTGTCATATCTACCTCTAATCTATATATAATATCATTGCGAGTTTCAGAAACAACTTCTTCGTGTTCCAGGCATTCTGTCTGGTGGCGTGGACGCCTGTCGGGGCGACTCTGGTGGTCCGTTAGCGTGCCGCACCGAGGGCCGCTGGGAGCTGCAGGGGGTCGTCTCCTGGGGGTCCGGGTGCGCCCGCCGCGCCCGCCCGGGCGTCTACACCCGCGTGGCCTCCTACGTCGACTGGATACAAAGCACCGCATCCGGCCTCGGCCACAAAATCATTTAGGGACGTGCGTAACTGTTGACAGATCAGCATCTTTAGCGAAAGACTACTGACGCGACAGTCCTGACGGATCCACCTGTGGCCACGAAGTCTACTGTCGCGATAAACGCAAGTCTCGTCAACTGGATACAAAGCACCGCCTCCGGCGTCGGCTACAAAATCATTTAGAATCGCGTGCAATCACCGGCAGACCCGACTGTATGGTCAAGTCTACTGTTGCGACGTACGCAGGTCTCGTCGACTGGATACAAAACACCACCTCCGGTCTCGGCTACAAAATCATTTAGGGTCGCGCTCAACCGCCTGCAGACCCGCCTCTATGGCCAAGTCTACTATTGCGATAGACGCAGGTCTGCAATTATTATCGTTTTGATTTGGGCGGTGTGGCTTCCTACGTCGATTGGGTATACGGCACCGCCTCCAGCCCGGGCCACAAAATCATTTAGGGTCGCGCGCAATCGCCGACTGACCTGTGTCTATGGCCACTAAGTCTACAGTCATGATATACGCCGGTCTCGTCGACGTGATACAAAGCACCGCCTCCATATATTTTTTTTGGTTATTATTTGGAAAATATGTTGGTTTCCTCACGATGTTATCCTTGACCGCTGAGCACGTGATACGTCAGCACTTAAAATTAACAATTTCATTGGTGCTGCCACTGGGATTTAAACTCAGGTTGATTGAGAATATTGAATTGAAAGCGAGCGTCCGCAAACTGAGCTATCGTGGCTCATGATAGCTCAGCGTGCTCAAATATTTCATTCTTGCCCTTGAGCATGCTTCAGCATTACACACCGCTACCAAATTAACACAGACAACGGCCGCCGGAGCGATACTCCGCACCAAAACCCGACGGATACGTGACAATAATTTTCATGTCATTTGGTGCGTCATCTACGAGAAAGGAATTATTCCTTTCTCTTCGATGGCCCACCCACGAGCACGTGCGCCTACTCAACGCGGATGGTTGTGGATTCGTTTTGTTCCGCGGACTTTAATTATCAAAACAAGATTTCAATACCTACGGACTGAATCATTCTGATCATTAAGAAGTTCATACATACTATATAATATATCTAAGACGTCTCGTCTTTTTGTTTCAATTATAATTTCGCAATTATGGTTCGTAACTTGACATAACACCGCAAGATCGTCCCAATATCAGATAATGAGTAAATTACTAAAATATTCATTTAAATAGGTAAATTATTCAACTATTTGAAACTTATTTTATGTGTAAGTTAGTTTTAGTTAAGACTTTTAGATTAGATTGTTTCTGCCTTATGTAGGGTTTAAACAGTACCTAAAGTACCACGCAGTATAAGTGACTGTTTTTACGTATCCGGTTATAACCTATATGTAAATGCAATTGTAATGTTAACTTAAAACGCCAATGAAATTAAAAATTTATTGAAATAAAAATTATTAGTTTAGTATGTTTCATAAGGATTCGCCATAAATTCAACTTTATCTGCATGGAATGTTTCTTCGATTGATTTGAAATATTTTTAATTTAAATCAGTATTTTGTATTATATAATTTTAACGCCAAAGATTTATTCTAAATAGTTACCACGTGTTACCATAGTGTGTTTTAAATATAATAAGGTTACAATATACTAAAAGTTAAGTATACATCTGTTTAACAATTTGTAAGCGATAAAATGTCTTACCCGTTTCAACCAATAAATTTTAATTACAGCCATGATTTGTTTTTGGTTTCCTTCTTTGTGCACGCGTTAAAAGTGGTCATCTACTATGGTTTTATTATTCGTGCCGTGGTTTATTCTTTATGTTCCCTGCAAAATCACATGAACTATCACAATTATGTTTGTGCATTGTCAGATTTTAGCTCCCAGGCAAGATATTTCAACGAGTTATTGGGGTCTTATCCGAAAAAAAAAAAATGGTTTACAGCTTTTTACTTTTTAGCTTGCTCTTAATACTTGTACGTAAACTTTATATAAATAGTTTATGCCTGCATCAGTAATACTTTCTTCTGTGTCAGAGATTGTACTATATATGAACCACACATTTTTTTTGTTGTGTTTTACCTTTTTATCGCGTGGCCTAGTAACTTTCGAACTCTTGTAACGAGCCCAGCCTAGGTCCGAGTAAATAACATATATGTTATTGGTTTTTACGTATGAGGATTGTTTTTAATCTAAGTCTAACGCATCACCTGATAATGACCAGCATTTTATGAATATTCGCATCAGCAGCCAAGAACAGGCTATGACTTTAAATCATGCGATTACATCTGGTGAAACGTGATTACTAAATGTAATAATTGAATTGGGACGGAATATTGAACTTCTAACTCTTGCTTACTAAAACGTGAATAACAAATTAAACAGAGAGATGAATATAACATGCGAAGAATACTTCATACAACTTTTTAGTGAGAGTATTGTGTTGTGAAAAAATAATGTTTATAAAAAATAATGAAAGCTAAGCCACATACCTACGTATATGTTTTAAATATATTCTTCTTCTTCTTCTTCTTTAATGTTTTAAATATATTCAATTGGATAAAATAAAGTATTAATTGTTTTTCTTCATGCTGTAAATAATCTGTGGAATTAAGAATGATAGAACCAACTAGAGAAATTTAAATTCAGCTACTGATTTGATCAAGCACTACTTCGAATTACGTTATAATAATATATAATGGAGTAATTATGGTCCGGTTTACGTCTGGCGTCATAACATACGAACGATTTTTTTTTATTATCTTCAAGTAAAATATAAATAGCTAGCTGTAAAATATCTAATGGCTTTAGGGCATCGAGTTGTGACACATTTATAACAAAATAATACTTGTATCTTTATACAAAAACGATGCCGATGTTTTATTTAAGAAACGAACAAAAGGTAATATTATGCATAAGTATGTTGAATATTAGTTATTACTTATTTTATGGACAATTAAATTGCAGTAATACATAAATAAAGCATAATTGTACGAGCATAGATTATTAAAGAAACATATAGTTAATTAACTAAAGGAACTAATTGACATTGATCATTTTCAAAGACTCCGTGGCGCGGTCGCCAAGGTTTCTGCTTCGGCGTCGGGGACGTGGGTTCGATCCCCACACGGGACAACTATTTATCTGACCCATAGATAGTTCTTTCGCATCTGGGTGTTTGTCCGTGTGAAATTTATGTTTGTAAAACGCCTTTC
Organism: Iphiclides podalirius; assembly: GCA_933534255.1. Lineage (NCBI taxonomy): Eukaryota > Metazoa > Arthropoda > Insecta > Lepidoptera > Papilionidae > Iphiclides > Iphiclides podalirius. The sequence goes on along the minus strand of OW152835.1, from coordinate 2,297,757 downwards.
AACACAGGATAATGTTATCCTAAAGTAAGGGCAATGTTTTATATAAAAAAAAGAAAAAAAAAGCGATGTCCTTGCAACTTCCCTGGATGCGGTTGCCTGTGGATTCTGCCCATCTTCAGTCTCATTTCTTCAGCGGATTTATTTTCGATTCTCTTTCTTAGCCTTATTAGTGTTCTGCATCCTTCTGTTTATCATTTCTCGGTCTATCCCTTCTCGGTGCAATATAAATCTGAACCAAGATAAAAAAAGCATGAAGTCGCTACGCTATCCAAGACCGGCGTCAAGTAAAGACTGCGTTAGACGGTGAAGCAAATGATTGATGGTGATGATGAAATCCACGTTTCTGTCACCCAAGCTGCCCCCTCGGAAAGGAGGACTATGGAGGACTATAAAGAGGACTATAATATCACGTTAATTAATTAACAGATTACTCATTTGTCACTTTCTTTAATAAAACGGTATCGAATTATGCTGGGGTACACATAGTAATATATTCATACTCACAAACAATAAATAAGCTTTTCGTGAGTATAAATAAATAAATAAATATTTTAGGACACATTTTCGCTAGTCCCAAACTAAGCAACGCTTGTACTATGGGTATTAGATAACTGATAAACATACTTTTCTTTGGTAAATAAATACATAATTATATAAAAAACACCCAAACACTAGAAAAACACTATGTTCATCACACGATATTTTTCCAGTAGTGAGGATCGAACCCACACCCTCAGGCTTAAGAGGCAGGTACCCCACCCACTACTCCATTCGGGTTGTATGAATGAATACGTTAAAAATATAATGGACGAATTGGGTTATTTACTTGCTGCGCTTACTGTAAGGCAGTGTTAATGCGGGCTGGTCACGTGCGCGGTAGCAACGTGTTCGTATAAAAAATTAGGACACTCGAGCACAAGGAGGAAGCGTTCGGATCGGGGTCACCGAAAATTGGTCGGGTTTTGAGCTCGCGATATTATATTCGTACGATAAGGCGTTATGAAACATGTCAGCCTAAATGCGTGACACTGTTTTCGTGTTTTGCACTTCCATGGACAGATAAGCGGCATAAACTATTGTCAACGTCAGATTAGTTACTAATGTTTAGAAAATATGTTATATAGGTATTGTCAATACCTTAATACTTAAAAAATGTGGATTTTTGGCTGGTTGTTTAAATCCCAATCGTTTTCCCAAACCAGTGGCTTTGCATTGTTGCATTGGAGCGTAGGGTCTGTATGGAAATATACCCAATCTCCCCGACATAACAGAAGGTTTTACGTTTATATACGAACCGAAATGAAACATCGGTAATCTCAAAATGTAACACAATGATTAATGAAGTTAAATTAATTAGAAATAATGTTAATAATAATTGTGATTGAATACTCCACCTTAACGATCGTATCTTGTCACCCAAAAAATCCTACCGTAAGATGGACTTGCGAAAAAATTCATCCTTAGATCCTTAAAATTGAGAATCTCCAAAGTCGAGCGAGAAAATGTCCATAAAACCGAGCAGAACCCACAAAACATTGATTTATTTGAGAAGCATCAAAAAAAATCACTATTTCGTTCCTTTTCTCCCATAGACAATCCATTTCAAAACCACGTAAACAAATGATACGTCTTCGGCGATTTGACGCCTCTCCTAATTTCGCTAACGCGAGACAACTCATCGTGTCGCTTGCAAATGTTTCGTATGTTGTAAACAGGATGAAATCGATTTTTGTTTCTCTTTAAAAGATTACGTATGTCTGATATGCTCCAAGTTCCGGGACTACAAGTCCGCATCTTGGCTACCCTACTCACGTGCCGGCTAGTTCGGAAGGCGGCTCGAATGCGATAATGGTCATTAATGTAACGGGTCGTAGGTCGTTTTGTTTGTTGCTCCTATCAAGCATCGCTCACGTTGGCAGTCGAATCGGCCCGCTAGTATCTTACGGCCTTTATTTGTATTTTTCTTTAAATGACACTATGCTGACAGTTCGCAATTAACAACCAGATCTTCTTGTTCTTATAACTATTATATAACAAAAATGTATCGCTAAATTAAAATGACTTGACGGTATACAAATTTACAACACATTTTATTATTCACAATTAGGCGCGACGTTGAAAACGGAAGATACTCCCGGGGCGCATCTGTGATCATTCACTTGTATAAATGATTTAATGATTGGCCATGAAGAATTATTTGACTGGAAACAAATATGCTATGGGACGATCAAAATATTGAAGGTTGTAAACCACCAGTTTACAGATACATACATAGTCTAGTAACTGGTGAATTATTGAATTTTCTACAAAAGACAATGACAATCCGCAAGACGTAGACAGAAAAGAAATAATATTAGTTATAAAATATCTTACACATGGGATAAAAAGAAAGACATGTTCAAAGTACTACTGTAACAAAGTATTACAAAGTAAGTTACTGGATTTATACTTTCTGTTTAATATACAGTTAAATTAGACAAAAGGCATAAATCCAGTAACGTTAAGAATTATATTATCATGTGTAACCAGTCTTTTGGATAGTTTTGGCTGGCTCGCCCCAGTAGTTATTCCAGCACAGTTTATAATACAAAGTTTGTGACTTTGCAATCTTTGTTGGGATGATGAGCTACCTTCAGAACTGGTAAATGAATGAAGTCACTCTAGAGCAAAATTTGAAGTGTTATAGACAGAGACGGTCGAAATTCCATGTTGGATAAGAACGAGGTCTCGCCTTAAATTTTCCTTTTTCACCATCGATCCCTAACTTTACACCACTGCTTATGTGCCATCTAGTCTTACGCGTGACTCTTAAGCGGTGGTTAAAAAGGAAACTAGCATTTAAATTGTTTTAGGTGTCGCTTATAAGGATTGATGGGAAAACAGACATTAATGTTTTGTTCTCATATTATTGTCTTAATACACGGAAAACCAGAAAGCAGAAAACGGTTGCCAACTGCTTAGTCACACAATTTCAAGGTTTTATATACGTTACGTATTTATATACGTTACGTACGCTAAACCAAAACTGTGACAAAAATAAAGAATTGCTTCTCAGTAGCTCACCGTTCGAATAAGCCCGTTTTTCTAAAGGGCTTTCCGTTTTCCTACAGATTAACTGGTACCATCGGAGTTGTAGATTCATCGCCTTAGTTTAAGCGGGTACTTACGGTATGGTAGATTTTATAGATGTGTTGGTTTTAAAGATGAATTGGACATTACAACTATATGCACGATACATGGAATACTTTTATTAAGAGTAAATCATTAAATAAATCAAGACTAGAATTTAGCACCCGTGGGCTCACAAAGGTGAGAAGTAACAACAATGAGATAAGATAAACTCGACGCTAATAAAGTTTTATGACTTTTGTATAGTAAAAATCTTTTTTAAAGGCAATCGAGCCCGTTACGAGAGCACAAATATGGTCATTTATGGCAGATTTAGATATAAGCAGCTGGCAACATTATTAAAAAGAGGGTACTCTAAAAGTTAGCGTTGTTGCTAAAATCATTTGCGACTCTGATGCTAAAGTTGCCATTAGGTGGCAATTATAACAGAGTACCACATGATCTATTTATATGAGAGTTATGGTAAAAAACTCTTAAATCCAATCCAATTCTCTTGAGAGATGGTAAACACACAGAAACAGTTAATATTTTTTCTAATACTAAAAGAAAGAAGCGTGCCGTTCAAGGTCAGAGGCAATCTGCCTTGCTGGTCTTTGAGGTTCACGCCACTGAATAACAATGATATAACATGATAAAATTCTTTTACTTTTGATTCTCACCGGTCTACTGTGTGGTCGTAAGCTACCCCCGCTCAGTTGATCATCTCAAAATACGTGGCACCACGGCGTCTAATCAGATCATTCGATTTTACCGAACAGTAAGTTTTAATCAGATGCAATCCATCGTAAGACGAACAACCACTGCAATTTAAATATATTATCTATCTCTATCTATCTATCTATCTAATACCTTTAAACGAGCAATTCTTGTATATATATAATCGGAATCTCGGAAACGGCTCCAGCGTATTTCATGAAATTAAGTATGTGCGTAGATTCGGGGGCGAAAACTCGATCTAGCTAGGTTTCATTTTTAGAAGATGTCCTTTTATCTCTGTTTTCAGGGAATGAAAAATATCATGCGAATATGACGCCGAGAAAAAAATTGTTATAACACCTCGGTCGGTAATCGGGCGACCCCGAAACAGAAGGCCGCGTTTCGTTTCACGATCAAATTACACACTTATTTTTTTATTTTTTTTCTATACCACATCATTGCTTTCTTTATTGTTTATTTATTTAATTTCCAAAATACACGATTTACCAAAAAAATAAGCCGAGCAAAGCTCGGTCGTCCAGGTGCTTATTATTGTTATAGAAAAAAATATACGAAAAGTTTTTCCCGCTGCGGGAATCCAAACCACGTCTTTCCCGGCGCTTTAATCAGCAACCTAAACGGCTGATTGCCACGCCTACGATTTTGTCAACGTATTTTATCTACAGACATGTACTGTTACTTTTACAACAGACAAACAATTTTAAATATCGTTTTACAACAATAATTCAATCGAGAGATGTCGCCTTTGCTATATGAAATTAATTTTTTTGTAGTTCCATACATTTTTTTTACAAATTTTAATGTTTCATCTTAAGTGCAGAGATTAGCACTAAAATGATGTTATCGTTTGTTCAATTTTAGGTGGAAGCTATTATATTGTACATTTAATCGATGTAATTTGATGGAAAAATTCGTTTCAATCAGCCAATAATTTTATATATTGCTCCTAGCCTTGTGCGTTCTGTCGGGCAGTAATTTATTTAACATATTATTTTATAATTTGCATACATACGAAGACTTGTATGATTTATAGTGTTGTTATATATGTTGGATGATGTCAGAAACTTTTTATAACAACGTAAAATGAGAAGGTTGAAAATTATACCTACGAGTATAAATAATGAAACTAAAGACCCTACCACGTCTTCGCACGTGTGAAATGTAGATAGAAATGTAGTAGACACTAGTAGTGTGGGGCAGTGTTAAGAGATTAATAACATTCTGATTATTGATTTTTTTTTGATTACTCTTATATTAAGATAATATCCTGTATAAGATAATATCCTAATACAGGATATCTTTATATACAATATTTACAGCTGTTTTCTTTATGAAACAGAGCAAACATCATTTTAAGATATACAATTCCGGAGTAGGTGCATTCATTTGATCCATCTCTTAAGGTTTAACCAGCGTTAGCAATGTAAGCGCACCAAAATATGAATGAATATATTATAGAATACTTCTCAGCGTTTCTCTACAACAATATGCATGTATACTACATACAAACCTTCCTCTTGAATCACTCCATCTATTGCTGAAACTGCATTAATCCGTTGCGTCGTTTATCCATTATTTTTTTGCCAATTCGATCATCATTTAACGGCCGAAACTCAATATTCTATCTACAGATAGATTTGGTTACAAACGATAGGTATTTGAAATTAGCTCCATAATACTTACGTCAAAATTCTATCTCCAAAAACCAAATCTATCCGTAGATTGACTATTGAAACCAGCCGTAAATCAGTTCTCTGAAGACTATTAGCGTTGGACTGATCGCTGAATAAATCTAATTGTATATCAGGTTATCACGTGTCGGGGTTCTTGCTGATTGAATCAATTTTAAGTTAAACAAAAAGTTTAATGCGGATCTCGTAAAATTGTTATTTAATTATAACACATGCTACATCATGAACAAGAACTAGACGGATACGCTTCAAATGAAATGTTAAAAACATTTTTTTGTGGTCAGATGGCAAAACCCAATATGAAGGCGTATCTGTTATATTAGCTCGACTCTAACTCGAATCCATATTATATACCATCAAACGTGTTTCTATTCGCCCGTTTGTAACATCACTTAGATATATAAATAATCACGATGAACAGGTTATTAATTATGGAAACTATAGGGCCGAATTTAACATTTATTTGATTACAATACTCCACGTGAGCGAGATTACGACGCAGAAATATGATGTACAGTTTCAGCTGTGTCTTTTTAATAGGATCAAGAAATTAGATCAAAGTTTAACGGAATCGTCTAATTTAGTTCTTTGCATAACAAAATAATTATTAATATAGTTTTTCCAATGTGAAAAATGGTTAGCCCCGGTTACCTTACTCACCAGACGAAACTCGATTGTATAATACTACTACCGGACTTCTGTGATGCCCTGGTACCATCCGGTTCTTAAGTTATTTTTTAGTTATTTTTTTAACTATTTACTGATGACTGGTACTGGTACTTAACGATGCGCCAAGCATTGCTTCAAATGTTAAATAACAATGTAGAAAGAAGGCGTTAAGATTTCCGTCGCTGTGGTTACCAGCCGTTTAGCTCAGTGGCCAGAGCGTCAGGCCGCGAATGCCGAAGACGTGGGTTCGATTCCCACAGCGGCGACAATCTTTTCGTACTTTTTCTACATGTTTTAATGTTCAATCTTAAGTGCAGAGATCAGCACTATAAAAAAAAACCTTTAAAATTTATAAAAGCAATGGCGACATCTCTCGTTCGAATTATCGTTTTAAAACGATATTCGAAATTGTTTGTATGCTGGAAAGGATATAACAATAGATGCGCCAAGCATTGCTTCAAATGCTAAATAATAATGTAGAAAGAAGGCGTTAAGATTTTCGTCGCTGTGGCTATCAGCCGTTTAGCTCAGTGGCTAGAGGCGTCAGGCCGCGAATGCCGAAGACGTTGGTTCGATTCCCACAGCGGCGACAATCTTTTCGTACTTTTTCTACACGTTTTAATGTTCAATCTTAAGTGCAGAGATTAGCACTATAAAAAAAAAACTTTAAAACATAATACTTATTTTATAAAAGTTATATAATAATAATTTTATTTTTAGTGCTCAGTATTCACTCAAGATGTATAGAATAATAGAATAATAGAATATACATTATTGGTCACAAGGGAATACACAGAAGGAAAATACAGGAAACAGAGTGTACATATAGGTGGCCTTATTGCTAATTGCTAATTACTCCAGGCAACCATGAAATCACCTAAAAAAAATTTTTAAAAAACCATGATGATATGTATTTTAGAAGAATTTCAAAAAAGTTCACATTTTTGTTTAGTTCACTAAAAGGAATGACGAGAACTTCCATCATGTATTATAACATTCGATCGATTGACGTCAGCCGTCTTTAAAAAATTTGCATTCTTATTGGCAAAATTTTATTCTGAAACCTTGAAATTGACATTTTTGGATAAGTCTATCGATATTATTAGTCGTTTTCTGTTTGTATAAATTTATTTCTATTTTAGATTTATTTAAAATTATAATAATCATATTATGTACCTAGGTATTTTTAAATTGCACTTTTACATGTTTTGTGACATTTACAATAATGTGCATTATTAGCCCAATTGGCGTAGTGGTTAGTAGCCCTGTCTCCTGCGTCAGAGGGTGTGAGTTCGATCCAGGCTAGTGGAAAAGTATTTTGTAATGATTATAGTGTTTGGGTGATTATATATCTATATTTATTCACTAAAGGGAAGTACACTTAGGAATTTTTATCAGTTACCTAGTGCCCATAGCGCAAGCTTCGCTAGTATGTGATTAGATAAATGTAAAAATATGTACCGAATTATGTATTAATTATTTATTTCGCTTTTGGAAACAATAGGTTTCATTTAAAACGTACTTTAGCGGTGACATTTTTGAATGACGTTTTTTTCTTTTTATGGTTATTTTGTAGCAGTGTCCAATGCCCAATTCAGATTAATTAGTCAACTTATACACCATGTGTATCATATTAAATTTCAAGCAAATAAAATTCATTTTATTATGTTCGTTGAAAATTTTATCAATTACTGTGAAAAATACAACAAGGATTTAGATAAATGAATTAAGAATACAATTTACACATAATGAAGTATTTAACGGCAGACAATGTTGTTTAAGTCAAAAATAATTTTAACTGGAATAAACTAATAATAGGTAGGGCAAGTTTTGGCGGGAACCTGAATCTTCTCTCGTGTTATTATCTATATATTCATAACCAGCTATTATAAAACTGTGAGCCGTGTTGCCTGCTGTCGGTGACCTTTAAAATTAGATAATTATATTGTCACGGTTAATATTTTAGCCGGATTCTTTTTTATTTAATTCAAAACTGGCCAGCACTTTCAAATTAATCTATATTTTATTTAACGTTTTTGTCTTAACATAAGCCATCGTCATCCTTCTGCCCTTCCCACGAGTGATATCGTCACAGGTTTTTACGTCCGCCTGCTTGTCAACCCGCCTTAGGAACAAACACCCAATTTCACTGTGGACCACCTAAGTACTTGTACATTAGGGAATCCCCAGCATCGAAACCAATAGCTTAGCTACCGGCCGTGGTTGCCATGGTTCAGAACACAATTCTTGCATATTACTTACAGAACAGATTTAATTGAATAGGCTTGATAATTTCTTGGATTTATTTTGTACCAGCGACCTACCCGGGCTTCGCGCGGGTGCAATTTATTAAACATATAAACCTTCCTCTTGAATCACTCTATATAGTAAAAAAAAACCGTATCAAGATCCGTTGCGTAGTTTTAAAGATCTAAGCATTCATAGGGATAGACAGACAGCTGGACGACTTTGTTTTATACTATGTAGTGATTTAACAAAGAGCGATAAAACTCGTAATTTTTTTATGTCTTATATAAAACCAAAACTTGCTTAAAATGACGTCGCGTGAAGATAAAACTTTACAAAAACATTATTTACATCGTTTGTATAAGTAACGTAATTCGTTCAATTACAATTACTATTTTCTTATAATGAGGGGTAAACAAATGAAAAGCTTAAAGGCTGTTTACTAGTATCTTTTTATTACTTTGTTTGGAGGATGAAACTCTAAACTGGGATTTTCGAGAGGATCTGCGTCACCCGGTAGATAAGGGTGCCGTGACGCCTCTCCAGACTCCAGCCACCTGCTGAGTGGTGATGGATACCCATTACGTTTCTTACGTGTACCGTCGACGAGTATTCCAACTCTAATCGTTAATTGGCACCTGAGAGAGACTGCCCCAGAATATGGACTTGCTAATTCATCTACGAACAAACGACACATCGCTGTAATATAACTTGACCGCTGTAAATAAACTACTGTTATGGAACGGAAGTGAATTTGATTTTTTAAAAAGAAATCACAACTTCTAAATAAATGATTCCCATTAAATTATCTTTAACTAAATTATAAAACAACACGATTTAAAGTCACGACCAGAATTACTCCCGTGTCGCCACGCTAACACAGAGTTTATATGATTTTTCTAATATTACCGTGCTATTTCAGATCTTGGGAAGCTTGGATTCGGTAATACTAGATAATTTTGTTACCCACTAGGAGTAAGAGGCGTTGTGGTGAAAGCTCCACCAATATGGGTTCCGCGATGTTGTTGTTGTATGTTAGACAACCTTAGTCCACCGAGCGGCTAGTTATGATGAAAATCGTAAAATTTGCTTATCATAGCGGTTAAACCCCGCATTTCAATAATAGCATTATGATGTATGAATGTTTGCTACTTTTTCACGCAAAAACAATTGAATAGATTTTAATGAAACTACAATAATATAGCTTATGGTAGTATCTCAAAGTAACTCTGTCTGTTACGCTGGCACGACTAAGCCACAGAACAAATTTTGATGAATTTTCGTATAAAGATAGATAGGACCTTGGAGAAGAAAATTAGCTACCCGAAGTATTAACCCTCCGCAAGAAGTCGCGGGTAACAGCTAGTGATAAACAAATATGGCGCCACATATTATACGTCTTTAATATGTTAAACTACCTAATCAATTTCAGATCATTAGGGAATCTATAATATTTGTAAGTTTACTGACCGCCTTTATAAATGGCCGTCCAAGTCATTTTTTAAGTCATCCACAACTTTGGCTTTGGCGTCGCTGGGGATTAATTTTTTAGTTTTATTTTGATAGAATTATGTAGATAGCCAGTCCAACGGACATTATTATTACATCCTCTCCGGTAGGTGGCTCAATTATTACACAGCTGCAAAAAACCATACGTATATGTAATGTACTTCAAAGCTAAAAAAAAAAATAAGAATAAGCCAAAAATTTCGTTGAACGGGGAAGGAAGAAGAAACTTGTTTTTTTTTTTTTAATTCAAAACTGGCTAGCATTTCACTGCAAAGTGGTAGCCAGTTTTGAACATTTCAACATAAAGTGAAAACTTTTCAAAGTGTAGCCTTATTTTCCACTCTGCTTTTGATATCTATCCATTTTAGACACATGCGTGCAGTCGTCTCTAGTCACGAGCATCTAATTTTGCTAAACCGACTTTTTGATACCGTTCGTATAACAGTGAACTTCAATAATCACAGCCTAGTTACGGTGTATTACGATAAGCCCGGAGCTGTTGAATCCCGAATGTAGTTCGTTGTCAAATAGATGACATTAGCTTATATAAGCGAATGATATAAGTTAGGAATGTCAGGTAATGCCGGCCTGTATACAAAACTCGATTTTTAGTTCAATACTCCACGCTTGTTCTCGAACAACCGATACCCGATCTTGTCTTCGATCTTGTGATATACAGCGTACTTGGGGTACACCCGCTATACAGGGCTGTTCCGGCTCCAGCTGCCGAAAGCCTTGACGGTGGAAGCAGAGGTCCCGATCTCGGCGCATAGCCATAGCATACGGGCACTCAATTCACGCTACGCTGTAGACATAAAAAAATACTACAAACCCTCAAAGAACCACCCTTTTTTGCTTCTTTTCTAGGGAGGGATATTCGGGTTCAAATCTCGAAATTGTACCTATAGTCTCTTTATTTTCAAGAACAAGATTTCTAGAATGGATGTTTATAAATTCGCTTGTACATTTTTTTTTTATGTTGTTCACCTCAGAACTCCGTCATTTATGAACAGATTTAGAAATTTCTTTTTGTATCGCGTTCGGTTTAGGTCCCTTGTGGTCCTATAGTAGTTCATAATCATTAGTATAGGAACTTGGTTTCCGTAGGTACATCAGGGCACTCCGCAAATACAAATAGAAAATGGATGGTCAATGAGATATTTGAAGTAGGTTTTCTTTTTAGGTTATCGTATCCAAAGGGTAAAACGGGACCCTATTACTACGACTGCACTGTCTCTCTGTCGGTCTATGCGTCTGTCACCAGGCTGTATCTCATGGACCGTGATAGTTAGACAGTTGCAACTGTCACAGATGATGTATTTCTGTTGCCGCAATAACAACAAATACTAAAAAAACAGAATAAAAAAATATTTAAGTGGGGCTCCCATACAACAGACATGATTACGGGACCCTACGTGCGCGAGTCCGACTCGCACTTGGCCGGTTTTACTTCTCAATTGCAATGCATAGAATGTAGACGACGACGTACGCGCTTCCCGCCCTTTCTCCATTATGACGACATTTTCCCGGTCCAGGGTGGTCAGAGCTCACGCGAGGACTACCTCGCCTCGGCCCCGTTTTGTAAGTCGCCGGTCGTTATCTGCCGGGCAATATTTAGTACTGATATCGCTCCGCTAGCGTCGCCCATTCCTGCTCAGTGCCGCGGCACAGCGTGTCGGAGAGGTGTCGGTTTGCGGACGCGCGATTTCTCTGCGTTTCGCTCGCGGATCTGAGGGCATCCGTGGAGGATGTTGCTACGTTATAACAGAGTCTAGTTATCCACCGCTCTGGTAAGTTGCTTACGATTGTCCGATCGGTTGTGACGCGTGCGCTGTTCCCGTTCGTTGTGTATGTGCCATTAGTGTCCCAGATTTGATTGGCGGTTCGTAATCTTTTCGGTTTCAGTTTTGAATCGCCAAAACCCATTGTTTGTGACGTCACGCTTGCGTTTATATACTGTGAACTATACAGGTTTGAGTCTTCGTTTTGTATTTTGGATAGTGGCTAAAGATTTTTATGCTAAGTATTTTTACGTTGGTCGTATTTTCGCGTGTCTTGGCTTGGTTTTCCGAAATGAAAATAGACTCTCCTGGCAATTGTTTGAAGTACAAATTGGGGATTATTAAGTAACTAGCAAGTAATAGCATTCCATTTAATTGTTGTGATAACTTATCTGACGTAGTCATGATTTAATTTAGGAAATTCAATTATGACAATTCAAGTCATCTGATAACTTTATATTTTTTTTGTTTATTTTTAGTTTTTACTTTAGTTATTTTGCTTTGTAATTCCATTATTTTTGCACATTTCATTTCTTTTGTTTTTTTATAAGGAATACGAATTTAAAAATGCCGTAAAGATAACTTTTGTTAAAATGGGGACAAAAGCTAGACTTAAATATCGCTAATACTAAACAAGTTCAGCTGTGTCTCATAAATTAAAAAAAATCCGCAAACTCGAAAATCACGGCTATAATTATTGAGCGCAAAACCAAAATGGTTGTCCATGAACGCTCCCACCATCAATAGTTTGTCTTTCATCTTGTACTATTTTTATTTGGAATTTTTTTATTTTATTCGGTCACACAAAAGCGTGGACTGGAATATATTAGCATAATACGACTGGATTCCCATGTTTTATTGTTATGTAACAAGGGGGCAACAGTTAGCTCGTCTGCTGAGTGGTCAACATTAAGTTAGCATTGTGGTAGGTAACTGTGGTAGGGCCTTGCAGCAGCCTCAGCTGTTGCACGAATGGGCAGGCTCGTCCGGGTAAGTACCACGACCTCACAGAAGACCGGCGTAAAGTGATAGTATAATAACACTTTCGCGTTTCGTCTGGTGAGTGAGGTAGCTGGAGCCCAATTTTCAAAAAGGTTGTCAACGCATCTACAAACCTTCGTGTGTAGCACATGTCCATGGGCCACGGTATTCACTTAACATCAGGTGAACGGCCGGCTCGTTTGGCAACTATTCAAATAAAAAAATCTTCAGCTCGCAGATTTCCCTAGAAAAGAATAGATTCATAAGTGGTATTACTCCGGTAATACCGACAACGGATTTCATAAACAAGTACAATTTTTACCAACGAAACCGACTTGAAATAATTACCACAATATACATTTTTTTAAATGTTTCTTTGTATCTAAAGATCTATCTATCTCTTTGTATTCTTCTGATATCAATGAAATTAGTATTATACCACGAATCCTATCCAAAAATAACTTTAAAAATCGTTTCATAAAACAAACCGGTCTACGCGTACGAAGCGTTCCGTACCAATATCTATAATAACGGCAAAAAAAATCATGTCTGTTGTATGGGAGTCCACATAATATTTTTAATTCTTTTTTTAGTGTTTGTTGTTATAGCGGCAACAGAATTACATCCTCTGTGAAAATTTCAATGTCTACGAGTAATTATCACAGTTCAAGAGATACAGCCTGGTAACAGACGGACAGACAGACAGACAGCGGAGTCTTAGTAATTGGTTCCCGTTTTAACCCTTTGGGTACGGAACCCTAAAAATACAATAGAATTGAGAACCGGCCCCTTTTATGAAGTCAGTTGGAAAGTCGTTCGCGGCAGAAAATTTCCCGCAAGAGTTCCCGTTGCTGGACTAACATCAAGGATGATTAAGAGTTATGAAGGAAACACTAGAATATTGCATAAATGCAGCCAAAGTCCTTGGGAATACAGACAAAAATTGCTAAAATCTATTAAGATATATAGCACATGCGGGGTTATTTTACGGAAACGGCATAACATCGATAATTGCAGTGGCGGATAGCGGAAAAATGAACATTCGTGTATTTATAATAGTCTATAACTATATTAGTCTTTAAATATTAATCGTGTAGAAGAATAAAATGCTTTCGCATTGTAAAGGCGTTTCACATAAACAAGTTACACGACAGAGCTTAGCTGAAATCGAACACGAAATGTAACACCAAAGCTTATATTTGAATAAATGAAAAAAATATTGTGTGAATTATTTTAGCAGTTAAAAAAATATTTATAGTAATGGACTCTACAATTTAAACTTGAGAAATGTTTAATGACATTCTCAAAGGTCCCATCGTTTGATATCGCGCAAAGTTATATGAGACTATTTCTAAGTTACCTTAGTTAGTTAAGTTTTTAGAAAAATAAAATAATCATTGTAATCAACCAGTGATGTGAAAAAGCATAAATTATCGAATTACAAAAAGTCTCGATTGCATTAAAAACACTTACTATTCCTCATATTATGGTGTCAGAATTATATTGAAATAGTAGGTACCTAAGTCAATCGCAGAACTAAAATAAATCTATTGACACCTCATATGTTCAAATCTGCAAAACTTTCAGGTTGTTGAGCCAAAGAATAAGACGTACCTACATACAAACATTACACTTCGGCAGTCGCGAACAACTATCACTGATTTGTTGCCAGCCAACGCTTTTTCAGAGTATCGATCTGGTGGGTGGATAAATGACCTCCTTATTTTGGCAAGCCGTATTAAAATTCCATACAACTATTGGTCTGCTCCAAAATTTTGAATAGAATGTCCATTTAAGAGATTTAAATTGAGATTTTAAATTCAACATGTCGTAATAATTTTATTCGTATTATAACGAATATATTTTACAAAGCTTTTGCATGTAGGTCAAGTTTAGAATTCAATTTGCAACATATTATTTATTTATTTATATTTCTTCTCATAAAGTTCATAATTATTGAACCCATCATTATTGTCTTTTGTATTGAATACCGAATTACCGACTAACCAAACGTGAGATATGGATAGCCTAAAATAAGTTTCTTATAGAAAATAGACAATGGTAACTTTGTTTGGTTTTATAAAATTTTATCTTATATATTTCGCTTGGTGCAGAATGTTTAAGTATCGGTATCGGGTGTAAATTGTACTCAAATTTAGGATGATAATTAGGGTTTCGTACCCAAAGGGTAAAATGGGACCTCATTACTGAGACTCCACTGTCTGTCTGCCTGTCCGTCTGTCACCAGGCTGTATCTCATGAATCGTGACAGTTCGATATTTGATTCGACATTTTCACAGAAGATGTATTTGTGTCGCCGCTATAACAACAAATACTAAAAAAAAAACAGAATAAAAATATTTCAGTGCGGCTCCCACACAACAGACATAATTTTGTTGCCGTTTTTATAGATAGTGGTACAGAACCCTTTGCTAGCGCGAGTCTCACTCGCACTTGGAAAGGGTTCTGTTTTTGGATCACACAATCAACTGTTACAATCGAACCCGCGACCTACGCCGCCGAAGCCAATAGCTTAGCATCGGCGCTAACTGAACTAACAAAGCTGAATTGTGTTGGATGTAGCATATATTTTCACTAATGAATTTTGAGTCAAGTGTTCACAGATGCAATTCTAAGGGTTACGATTTTCATACATATTCCACATATTCCACATACAACATTGATTTGATTAATAGCCTAATATAAATAAAAGTATTTTTAACTAAATTCGATTGCATAAAGTACAGATTTAAATTAAATTCATTAAATAAATAAATGAAAAATAAAATAATAAAAAATAATAAATGCATTTGATCAATAATTGTTTTCGTGGCTTATGTGGATGATATTTCATACATAAATAATTTTAAATGTGTACACAAGCAACCATATCATAAAAAAATTAAAGAGCTGTGATTGTCCAGGCGCACGCTTTTAATTCAATATTCTCGAATTACCCGAGCAACTTGAGTTCGACCCCCGCTGATGGCACCAATGACATTGTTAATTTTAAGCGCTGACTTATCAGTGCTCAGCGGTGAAGGAAAAACATCGTGAGTAAACCTGCATATTTTCGAAACATTAACAAAAACAAAATAAATTTCAAAGATATATAGGACTACTACCCTCTGTACAGAGGAGGCCTTTGCCCACCAGTGGGACAGATGTAAGCTGTTACTTAACCCATATCATATACGTTTTATTGTTTTAAAATTTACTATTTTACTCATTGTGCGGGCGCTCGCACTTTTTTAATTCAACACACTCGAGCATCCTTAGTTCATGACCCTGTGCCGGCACGGATGAATTTGTTAAATTTTCAGTTTTAAAAGCTGATTTATCAAGAGCTCATCGGTGGAAGAAAACATCGTGAGATACTGGCATATTTTCGAAATGATGATATATATAATTATAGATAATACCCACGATGTGAACACGATTCTTGCACTCAGAAAACTAAATGACCACACCAAATGGTTTCTGAAAAGTGCTCACTATAGCCATAATTGGATTTAACAAAAAATCACATTACAAATAAGATTAACATACCTATACGGTGTATTATAAAAAAGTCAAGAGAGCGTTTGAATTAGGTACATAATATCGTAATTTACGACAGACGCGCCGCATGAATATAAAATTAGAAGAGACATAACATTTTATTATCCCTATCGTCTTAATATTATAGTGTACGTTAGTACGTTAAAGCTGCATCATAGTAGATGGATTTCTGCGCAGACGGTCGTGGGTACGATTCCTATGTGATACAAACATTTGTGTGAGATAAAGATGATTGTTCTGGATTTGGTTGGTCCATGTTTACACTGTGTTTGTAAAATACCGTATTATCTTCCCTTTTGCGGGGTAAAAGTGTAAACAAAAAATTGGACAACTGCTAGTGGGACGCGCGCACGAATGGTTCATTACCATTATCTCATATAAATCCCACAAGAATATTTTATTTAGTAGTTATTGTTATAGCGGCAACAGAAATACACCATTTCTGACAAACTAGCATGGTTCATTAGATACTGTCACAGAACCCTAAAAAGAACAAATTTTTTTTCCGCACACGTAATTCAGCACATTGAATTGATTTGAAGTTGAGACCTAAAACGGAGACAACGTTCCGTCGGCAACGGTTTTAGCTTTATTAAAGGGTTGTGATCACCGTTCAGATAAATCTCTGCATGGACACAAACCATCTTAGGGTCAAGCGAATTTAGGGAGCTATGTTTAGAACCTGATAAGTGGATCATAACGGGGTCGAGTGATATCTCGAGTATGCAATATATACACGTAAACATATGATATTGTACGTACGTGCAGAGGCGATGTAGCAATAGCTTGATAGCGATATGTAATACGGGTCACACAGCGCGCGAACATTGCAGAGTGATGGCTCATGTTAGGACTGCTGCTATGATCCGATTGTGGTATGAAGTTGTTTAGTTTTCACTACCAGCTAACTGTGGTAGGGACACGCAACAGTCTTCTTTGTTGCACGAATGGGCTGGCCCGTCGGGATAAGTACCACGATCTTACAGAAGACGAGCGTGATGTGGAAGTGTTATACTTCTTCTCTTCGTCCGGTGAGTGAGGTAGTCTGGGCCCATTTTATTATAAGATGGCAACGCGTCTGCAACCCTGCAGGTGTTGCAAATGTCAAGGGGCGGCGGTTGTCAACTTACTAAATAATTCTTTACCTACTGGAAGAATACACGCCATATGACATCTGGACTTTACTATACAATATACGACATTAATTATTATACGTCGTCACTATGTAGGTTCATTGGAGTATTATTAATGGGATCATTTTTTTCTCTGATATCAGCAGCATGCAATAAAATGCATTTAGTTCTCAAGTACAGAAGAAAAAAATACCTACTATCCCACTTAACTTTAACCATTCGTCCTTTATAGAGTATATCTATTTAAATTTCGAGACTCATCGCCTATTATTATATATCTGGTTATTTACAATATTATATTGTCAATATTCGGTGGTGGGCTGCTGAATAATGTTACTAACTTTGATTCAATAATAATTCGGAAAACTCGACAAGTTGCTTTTAGTATAAATTTCACATTACCATATAATATAGGTATGGCATTTAACTTTAAAATATGATAACTATTTCTTCACATTAACATAAGAATCGCTATATGACAATTTTTCCTACAAAAAAAATAAGGAAAGGAATGTATGAATTCACTTATTGTACCTTATCTAACATGAGATCAAAATCAAATTCAAATATATTTATTCAACATAGGAGCATTACACTCACCACTCACTTATTGATTGTCAAAATACTACTATGGGTTCGGAAAACGAAAAGCCACTGAACGGAGAAGAATCTGCGAAAGAAACTTAGCGGCACACTTTTTTTTTAGCATTTTTTGACAGTGACATTATGTTTACGATATTATAGTCCAATTGAAAGAGCCTGGAGCGTTCGATTCAATTCCAGAGTGTGTTATCATTTAAATAATCATTAGTTTTAACAATGCAAAAGACAAAAGCTTTTAACACCTTACGGTGGTAGGGCCACGCAGCAGCCTCGGCTGTTGCACGAATGGGCAGGCCCGTCCGGGTAAGTATAATACTTTCGCGTTTCGTCTGGTGAGTGAGGTGGCCGGAGCCCAATTTTCAAAAGGTTGTCAACGCATCTGTAACCCTCTGGTGTGGCAGATGTCCATGGGCGACGGTATTCACTTAACATCAGGTGAACCGTCTGCTCGTTTGACAACTTTTCGCATAAAAAAAAAAACACACAAACGTACTTCTACAATTTTTTTTAATTTACCAATTGATACATTTTGAACGATTCCTGGGATATAAATAAAGTTAGTATTAATATTTACGGTACCTGTTAATATATACTTTGAAGTGTAAACATTCGAAAAGGTTCTACAAATGCGGGTAGACGTATGTTTACAGCTTAAATGAAATATCTATTAGTCTTCGAAGACACTGGTCCGATGAAAGCCAATATAAGTGGTGGTTATATTTGTTTGTAGTGTCCAAAAGTGATAATGGATGAAGTGAAAATTAAACGTGCAATTAAAATAGAAAAACATTTTTCGGCTATGGATTTCTGTGTGTAAGGTATTTTTTTTAAATATATTTCTATTAACTATTTTTTTTGCATATTTCTAATTCTTTACAAGTTATGAACCGAGATAAAATTTTTATTAGTCACACTTATTTCACGGTACTGTTAAAATAAAAAAGCAGTCTCTTGCTAGTTGCTTAGAGGTACTAAGTACATTTTACTGATATAAAGATACTTTTATGATATAAAGATATTCCTAACTACGAATATTCCTAATTTAAAAAATATAAAATATATTAATAATCGATTCAAAATTAAAAAATAAGAATATTGATTATCTGCATGGCGCAGTTATTGATAAATTGTTTCTGAAATGGCGCGCAAATTTTAATAATGTACGATATTTAAGTATAAAAAATAAAACTAGAAATGTATTTGTGGAATGTTTTTAAAGATTTTCCAATAACGTAAACTTAAGTAATATTGTTTTTTTTTTGTAATAGTGTATTTCCATAATGGAGTTTTTAAATATTTAATATTTATTTTGTGCGCAGGCAATATTGCAGATTATTATTGTTTAAATCTAATTACGCCTACGTTATTTTATGGTTTAAAATATTTATAAAAGAAAAAAACCATAACCTTTACCAAGAAAACACATTAACCTTTAACATCAGACATGACTACTTTTTTTCTGGCTTCGGGCCTTATTTTATTACAAGGAGGCAACGAATCTACAACCCTACGGGTGTTGGCAAATGCCAATAGGTGGCGTTATCACTTAGCATCAGGTGAAATACAGCTCGCTTGCTATCTTCTCACATAAAACAAAACTCTAAAATTTAACCCAGTGCCACATATAATATGTGTTTAAAATACTTTACACATACTATTAAAATACTACTAAAATACTCTAATCCATAACATAAAAGCCGTAAATGGGAATTAATAGAGCAAAATAAAATAGTTAAATCTTTTGTGATATTAACGGAGTAATAAATCTGGCAAGATATTGATCAAACATCCTCAAAAACTTGTCGGCAGGTCAACTCCATCGTTAATTGTCAGAATTTATTTATATATATGTATACAGCATGTCGTTACCATCGCGACAATAAATGAACACACGTCTAACGCTACTTGCCAATAATCATAAAAAATATTAACGTCAAACAAAATCCATAATTTAAAAAAAAATATTTTTCAAACAAACTAATTAAGTAAAAAAGAAATTAAATATGTAACATCCTATACAACTCGCGCCACGGCGTCGTATTACAAACCTCTCCTTCGTATGTTTTGTCTCTTTTAAATTCATTCAACCCATTCATATGCTTTGTGACCTTTACAAATGAACTTTACGTTACGCTTTTATAGGTAAGGCTGTTCTAAAATTCTTCGTTTTGGAAAATTTAATAACTCTGTAAATATTGATGTTTAAATAATTTAAATGTTTAATAGAACTTTAAAAAGTTATCATCTATATGTGTGTTCATTTATTGTCGCGATGGTAACGACACGCTGTATATGTATTTATAATAGTATGTATACATTTATTTATGTATGTATATATAATTTTATGTATATATTTAGTAAGATATGTATGTATTAGTATGTACATACACCTGGTAGTATTTATTATATTTGTACTATAATTAACATGTGCATATACATTTATTTACAACAGTTTATAATTTAACAGTGTTTTCTTTTTATTTATTTCTTTTGACATCTTTCTGTGCACCTACCGAATCTTCTCTGTACCACCCCAAGGTTGACTGGGAGATAATGCCTGTGGCATTAAGTCCGCCTCCGTACAGTTTGTGCATAAAGTATAAATAAATATTCTATGCATATTTTTTTAAATATGTGTTGAGTACCCATTAAAGTCTTGTTCATTAATGTTTATGTATTACTCAAAATAAGTTTAATCATGTTATGTTGTTCTTAGGTTTGGCACAATTATGAATCGAATTTTAATTTTTCTATGTATATTAGTAAAAGGCTATACGTGTATATTAGTAAAAGTATAACAAAATACGAATTAATCCAAAAATTTTAAGAGGCTTACTCGTTTTCTTCTCTTTTTACAAATGGTCATTTTTGACGATGTAGATAGGTAACGGACACACAATATATGCCGCCAAGTATTGGCTTTATTGTATTACTTATCCAGATTTTGGCGCCGTGAGGTCATCGGTCGCTAAGCTTAGTTTGTAAAGAGTCTAGGCGTGAAATCGGAAGACGCTGGTTCGAAACCGGCAGCGCCGAAAGTTGATTCATGTACAAAGATTCACAATTTAAAGTTTCACCGTGGGTGCAGAGCCTAGCACGAAACATAAAAATTAATAATTCATCACTTCATACCATCATTTGGGGATGTAAGTTAGGGACTGGCCAATTTGGAGAAAAAAAAATAATAGTTTATGTTAGAAAAAGCTCTCATATCTTCTCATTTTGTATGCGGATGACACTTCACAGTAGTTTTAAGGAAAGATGAAACACATAGAGCAGTGATTCTCAACCTTTTTTTTGTTGCGGCACATATTTAACGATTTCAAAACTTGGCGGCACACAAAAGAAAAGATAAAAATTATTTACTTAAACACACTGCACACTGCATAAATAGTTTATGACAAAAATTTTAAATATACGAAATAAACTAATATATACTACAATAATAACTAAACGTTTATTAAGGGATTAATTACAAGTTAATAATAAAAATATTTTTAATGCGAAATTTGAGCTTGATGTTTTTTGATAATTTCATTTATATATTCGGTCGTAAAAATGACAATGCTACTCTCATATCGTCTTCTACATTTAACAATCTTGATCTTTTTTTAGTTTTAATGTTGGCTAGTGCCAAAAAATATTTTTCTTTTTAAATGATATATTTTAATAATATTAACATTATTTTAACATTACAAATTTGGCGGCACACAAAAGTGCCGCAGTGGTTGAGAATCACTGACCTAGAGCAACCAAATAATCAAGCAATAATTTACTTTTGAACTCAAATAGAACTAAATGTATCAGATTTACTCTCCTGAGTTGTTTCACAACCAGGAATCTGTATTCAAAAGAAAACTCTACCCCTTGGAGATTTAACAACTTTACAGGAATATACATTGGCTCCAAGTCGCAACGGAGTATTTGTATAAAATACAAATGAACAAACGAGGCAACAGCTAAATCAGTTCATTATGATTATTTTCACACCATTATGCCATATGGTGTCCGACTTTAGGGTTCTGCATGTATGCATCTATATTCTTGTATTGCAAAAGCAAGCGATTCGGCCTGTCTATGCATATAGGTACGTATGTAATAATAAACATAAATAAGTATAAACAATTTCAAATATTTTGGAAAGGGCCTATTAAAATGTGAGAAAATCATTTGCTCAGCATTTCCCTTGTTGATACTAATTTTGTATAGATAGTTTAAAAAAAAAGATGACAGGATCGCATTTAAGACGCGAATTTCTTGTCGTTTCTTCCCTGGACAGGTCTAATTTAGTGAACCGGTGGTAGTTTAATACTTAATAATAGGCTTAATACAAGCCTACATCGAATAAAGAAATGTTGACTTTGACTTTGAATAATCCTTGTGTCGAGCGTTAGCATAACTATTCAGTATCTTAACTTGTTGGCCATCGTAACGTTTTAACGAGCCGAAATACAATTATCTAATAGGCTATCAATCCGCGTTACGAAATATTAACGCGTATTCTGTGTACGTAAACGCGGTCGAGTTCGTGTCGGATCTCCGTTTCGCGAACCTATTGACACCACGGATCGTTTATCGCGAGACTTGCTTTAATCACGTGTCCAAATTCATCTTCCTTGGTGGCGAATTCTTACTAGAACTGGTTGGATATGCTAATCAGGATTCGCTCATTTAGATGTCCGATAGATAATTTATTGGCAATAACTTACCTTGGATGTAAAAAAATACGTTTGACGCATACCTTGACATTTTATGCATAGATTTATTCTAATTCATTTAATGTTGTCCAAATGCCGCAGATTTATTTTCTGAAAGATAACAAAAGGTATTAACTACATTTAACTTAGTTTAGCTGCAAATAGAGGACCAAGAAATTCAAAACAATTTTTTTACTGATACGTATCTTGCCTTTGCGGGAGACGAGCCCGACTACTGTGACTGTTTTATGTTACTCTTTTATTTTAATATAATATAGATAGCTCAGTGTCCGGGCGCTCGCATTTAATTCAATATACTCGAGCAACCTGAGTCAATTTCCGGTGTCAGCCAATGGAATTGTTAATTTTAAGGGCTCTCTGGTAAACGAGAACATCTGCATAAATTCAAAATAATAATGTTTTATCCGAAGATATGTCTTCTTTACGTGTCGATGACAAATCATATCTTACCGGTCCAGAACTTAGCCACTTCGACAGCACAATTTGAGGCATCCATTAGATCCTGCTGCGAAGATATGTGATCCGCCAATCCGCAGTAGGGCCGCGTGGTGGACAATGCTTTAATACCCTCTGTACAGAGAGGGCTTTTGCCCAACAGCGGGGCATGTACAAGCTGTTGCTTTAGGCTATTTTATAAATTCACCAAATGCGAATGGATGTTGACGCATCGCCTACTTACCTCTTCGGTCATTTCATCTTGATGTTAGCTCCTATAAAGGGGAGCTGTAACAGTTGTTAACGCTCTATAAAATAGTGTGATTAAATTGTGGTAGGGCCACGCAGCAGCCTCGGCTGATGCACGAATGGGCAGGCTCGTCCGGGTTAGTACCACGACTTCACAGACGTGAAGTGGAAGTATAATAAATACTTTCGTGTTTCGTCTGGTGAGTGAGGTAGCCTAAATCCAATGTTTTAAAAGTTTGTCAACGCATCTGCAACCTTCGAAGCGGATGTCGTTGTGTTCACTTAACATCAGGTGAACCGCCTGCTCGTTTGGCAACTTTTCACATAAAAAAGGAATATTACACCATGCGAGTACAGCGTAATAACGAAATAATAATAAACATTGTTTACATTATGTAGTTTCTTAACCGCCAACAAGTCGCCAGAAATAGTTTAGTTGAATATAAACAAAATGCGCAATCACGTGTCAAGGTTATCTCCATTTTTCTTAAATCTTTTCGCTTTAAGTCCGTCCCGTCCAGTAGGTGATTGAGAAAAGCTATATAGAATTTCGTGTCGAAGTTTTGAAGAGGTTAAAAAGATAACAGAATACGGATAATTATTAGTAACTTTGTTTCTACTTGAAACTCTTTATTCCGAAGTCTATCTCTTCGGATTAGAAAACATTCATCATCTACACTACTCAATAATTAATAATAATGGCCTTAAATGTGAGTATAATAGATGAAGTGTCGAAAAATTTTCGGCGATGATAGGATTCGAACATGCTCTTTCTAGCGTCGAATTTTGGCAAGACCGACGCTTTTTATCTGTTAAACTTACAGTTAAATCTTATATTCGGTGCGGTTTTCCATTAATAATAATAAAAAAGCCAAAATAATAACATTATGGTTTTTGACATTGTTTCAGGAACAGCGCGTCCTATGCTCCGTGTAATTGCGGAACACTTAGTGACAGAAAATAGTTATTAATGAATTTCAAGATTAAAACGAATTCGGAGCGAGAACTATTACTAGCTTTGGTATCAAAGAAGAGAGAATTGTTTATTAGTTCGTAAAAATAGTTAAGTGTTACGCAAGTGAAAAACAAGAAAACACAATGGTTTTGTCATTCAACCGTAAGTATTATCATTGTTTAATTCATTCTTTCCCTCTACCGCATTTTTGAAGTTATACTTCCTTCGGAGCGTTTGGAAAAAATTATGAAAGTAAAGTTTTTACGATGCGAGCTCACACCGTTATGTTATCATTTTTATTTAATGTATTTTATAAACAAAGAGTACTGGCACGGGCGATAAAATATTTAGTTATATTTCTTTTATTACGCTAAGGAAGAAGAACTTCTTATGTTCGTAAGTAAACACGAACTTTTTTAATCTTTATTATCTCAGAGCTCCGTCATTTATAGAATGGAATATACATTACTAAATTACAAAAAAAAAATACTTTGAAAGATACTTTAAAAAATACTTTGCTTTCTTCAAAATGGGACATGTTGAAGAGTTTCTCATTTTAGTTTAATTGGTGTTGGATCTTGGATTTTGAAGATGGGTTTGGATGGATTTTGTGACGGTTTTGATTATTTTCACACCATTATGTCATATGGTGTTCGACTTTAGGGTTCCGCATTCGGTTAATGCACAAGGTTTGAACTCTATGAATATAGTATGTAATAATGTACATAAATAAGTAGGTATAAACAATTTCAAACATTTTGTAACAGCTACCATAATGGAAAGGGCCTATTAAAATGTGAGAAAATCATTTGCTCTGCACTGCCAGTCCCTGGTTCCTATTAATTTTGTATAGATCGTTTAGATAAAAAGATAACAAGACTGCATTTGCGAATCGAATTCAAATCAAATCCAGAATTCAATTTGTTGCCGTTTCTACTCTGAACAGATCGAATGTAATGAACCGGTGAAGTAATATTTCTAATCGGTTTTGATTCTTGTATAATAAAAATGTTCAAGTTGAAATTCAAATACCTTTGTTCAGTTTAGAAGCAACAATTACTTATTGATTGTCAAAATACTACCACATCATCCTAATTTTATACATAACGGGAGATTATATTTTACAGGAATTATCATATTATGTTTTTGACTTAAAATATGTTTTAAATTTTAATTTAAACCTAGAACGAAATCCAATGACTGCCCAAAGTGCTTCAGTTTTAATAGTATTTAGACAAATTATGTGGTAATCATCTTGGATCATTGCACTTACATGTAGTAATAATGCAACTGTCTGTTCTGTCTACCCCACTGTTGAAGACGTGATCAGGATTAAAGTAAGTATGCAATACGAAAAATTCCCTTAACTATGCCTACCATAGGTCCCTATCGTTTTTAGTCAGAATGCTGGTATAAATAACGATCGCTTTATATAGACAAATAAAACATGTAAAGCATACAAGCTCAAAAATAAAAATTATTTACATATGAATGACTAAAAAGAACCCATAATTTTATTTAAATGTGAAGATACCACAGGACATTGGGTCAGCTTAAATTATAAAGGATAATTACGAGTATGTTTATGATATTTTGATAGAACAATAAGTTGACAGGACTTTTATTATCTAGTTTCGATCTACTTAAATATTTATGAATTTTATACTGTTACTAGCTGACCCGGCAATCGTTGTTTTGCCATATAAATTATTTGTAGGTTAGAAAAAAATATTTGGGGTAGACCACCCTTAACATTTAGGGGGATGAAAAATAGATGTTCTTCGACTCTCCATCCTGACCATATGAACACAAAATTTCACGAAAAGCGGTCGAGTCGTTTCGGAGGAGCTCAATTACAAACACCGTTACACAAGAATTTTATATATTAGATTACTATCCTGTAAACTACTGTTTAACAGATCATGATGGGATTTTATTTTATTTACGGATTAAATATTATGCATTGACGATTTAAAATTAATTGTAGGAGTAGTGTTTAGCATGTGTATAATAGCAATTAACGTGATTTTATTACTCGGTTATTTGTTACTGACAATAGTGTCATAATTACCAATATGCATATTAATATAGCCTTTAGTAGTCAGCATTTTATATACAATGCCGTTCATAGTACGTACTTATATTGTTATTACTAGACAATGTGGAAGGCGACTCGAAAATTGTTATGAAGTCGACATTATCAATTTCCCGCCCGCCACTTTTTGTTTCCTTTTTATTTTTTCTTTGCAAAGTTGCTTGTAAATAGTATGGTCTATGTGCAGATGGTCTATGTGCAGTTACAGGTTATTAAGGAAATGTAATAAAATAATAAAGCAGTCATTTACACAACTTACACAATATTCATAATATAAATTATTGACTCCATAAATAAAAAAAAAATATTCCATTTAAGATCTTTTGGTGAGGAATGTACCAAATCTGTCAGAAAATTGAATTGACGTAGTATTATTGACACCAGACCACCGGTCTTGTGTGTGAGAAAGTAAGTATTCTTTAACTTCATAGGTCACTTTACATCTATACATCTATGCAGATAAATAAAATTGTAGTGTCTGTTTGTAATATTTAAATAACCGCTTTTTACTAAATGCATATGGATGTATACACGGTACATATAACAAAATAACATTTTTTACAATTTTTGTCTGTCTGTCTGTCTGTTTGTTCCGGCTAATATCTGAAATCTGGATATCTGGTTGGACCGATTTGGACGGGACTTTCATTGGCAGATAGCTAATGTAATAAGGAGTAACTTAGGCTACTTTTTTGTTTTCTTTTGTTTAAAATTCCACGTGGACGAAGCCGCGGGCACAGCTAGTTTTAAATATAAATCAGTAACTTGTAGGTAAGTGCCTTTTTTATACTCATTAATTTTATTAACAACAATATACTTACTCTTACAAAATTATCATTCATTCATAAATCTATTTAAATTACATATTACATAATAAACCTAACCTAGTCCACTTGGCATATTGCCAAGAACGCCAGTTGCATTTCCCCGCTGTAAATTATGCTTAAACTTTGAGCGAGCGAGAAAAAGGCCAGTCCTCTTGTCACATGACATAAAAATAACACTTACTTAAACTGTAATAGATGCTAAATAAAAACACTACTTCTCTGAACTGGCATTTGAATAATGATATTCGTCATTCGGACAAACCCATATATTTTTGTGTTTACAACTTTAATTAATGATAATTATTATAATTAGATATTATACAGGGAAAAGCCTCTGAGATTTTTAGTAAACGGAGGGTGAAGGCCAGAAAACGAGTGGAAATTTGTTGACCGTCATCACTTCGATGAAAATCGGCATAGAGCCACTGCCAAGTCACATTTTTGATTTTTTTCGTGATTTTATAAAAATAACATAAGGCATTTACGTACCGGTTTCTACTTCGCTATAAATGTGCATATTAATACACAATCATTTTGATTTATTTAGAAAAGGTTTTGAATACGCTCGTGTTACTTTTATAAAAACTATAAGTGGTTTATATTTTGAGTGAGCATTTGTTTTTCTTTAAATTTTATTTTTATTATAAACAAACTTGAAAAGATGATGATACTATGAAAATACAAAAAATGCATTCAAGCCTAACAATTCCAATGTCTGTTATATCCGTAGGTATATGCTCTCGCGTTAAAAATGATTATACATTATCTTATTAAATTAGCCGATTACGGTGGTAGGGCCACGCAGCAGCCTCGGCTGTTGCACGAATGGGCAGGCCCGTCCGGGTAAGTACCACGACCTCACAGAAGACCAGCGTAAAGTGGAAGTATAATACTTTCGCGTTTCGACTGGTGAGTGAGGTAGCCGGAGCCCAATTTTCAAAAGGTTGTCAACGCATCTGTAACCCTCTGGTGTGGCAGATGTCCATGGGCGACGGTATTCACTTAACATCAGGTGAACCGTCTGCTCGTTTGACAACTTTTCGCATAAAAAAAAAAAACTTATTTATTTATTTATTTAGGCTAACCAACTAAACACATACCTAACATTATTAATAAACATTTACAGTTACCAACAGAATTATACTATTAAATGAAACCAGTTTACGGATTATTTAAGGGCTTCAACGCAATCGCAGCCACGGCTATAAGCTAGTAAGAAATAAAAAAAGCTTATGTCATGTAAGTGGTTTGTTTATTACGGAAATGAAATAAAATAATAAAGCAATAATTTACGCAATGCGTATAAGATTCAAGTATCAGTACTGCATCGTTTGCATGAAGATATTAATAAAGCGTCTAAGTAATTACTTAAACACGACTCGTGAACTAAATATATTTATTAACAAAGCGCCCTCTAACGGTCGCCAAAATAAAACTGACTAGATGTTTCCGGATCTAGAGAATGTGACTGCCATAGAGTAAAGTAATACTACAGAAATGGTGACTGCACTTTTCTTCGTTTTCACCCTAAGTAAGTGCTCTCAGGAATTGTTTTTATTAATACAACGGGACGAAGCTCAAAGTAAAAAAAATACTCAATGATATTTTATCTCTAGTCATGACATTTATTGCTATCATTTTGCCAAAACAGAGCGCGAATAACGCGTCTTTACTTATATGAAAGAAAATAGTGAAAAAAAAGTGAATGTCTCCTATAAGCAATACAGTGAACACCCAATACCAAACAATAACTGAACCTCTCAGCTCTAACATTCTAATGTTTGATAAAAATGTTTCTCTTCTGAACCCACTACACCAAATCATTATCATCAAGTCAATAACAAAACAACAAAAATGTACACAAAATTACAGTAATATTGAAGACAATAATAAAGTAATATTGTGGTTACTCTACAAACAAATGAAACTGAGTAACATTTAAAACATTTTATAGAAGTAATTCAATAAGGCATGAGTTTATTATAGACACATAAACACACACACATACAAAATAGCACCCACGGGCAACGAGCTTATGTAAAAGAAATGCACGCACACGCTTGCATTTTGGCAGGGGTCGCTTTGCGTCACTGGTAAAACCCAAAATGTATAAACGTTAAATTGGGTTTTCACTTAATATGTATCTAAATCTCTGCATTTCTCTTATTTGACGCACTCTGCTTCAGCGCACTTATTTATACACGCTTCAAAAATATTTTTTTTAATAAATTACCCAAATTTGTTTCTTTAACTGCAACTGTATTTATTATTTACGTTTTAAAGTATTTAACGTTAACCGTTTTATTATGAATATCGCATCAACCAACTGTCGGTAACTTCCTATCAACATATTTATTTAATTTATCATGTTTATCATTAACTATCTTCGTTACCATTGCAATATGTAAAATTTGTGCGGCGTGAAAAATAAAAGGAAATTTGAAAGCACGTTAATCAGGAATTAATAGTAGGATAGATAACCTATTATGGCATCAATTGGAATAAAATATTTGGTCTGTTGTACAAGATATCTATCTAAGTTTCATACCTAATCCACAGGTAAATAGAATATTGAAACCGACCGTAAAACCTTTTCGGATCATTTGATGCTCTCAGATTTACATGTATGAGAATACGGTAGCGTTTGATTTATTTATTATCTTCATAATTTCAGGCTGTTTGTGACCACTGTTGAATATAAGCTTCCTGAGCTATCTTCATCCATCGACTTCCCGCACCCTCGCACTGGTATTATTAATTTATTGCCTGCCAATAAAGTAAAGGCAATTCTTCTCAATTTCGACCAGTCGTTCTCCGCATGTCAGGCGTTTGAATGTGATTAGGAATTGATATTAATGTATGAATGTAAACACAAACTTCATTTTAGGAAAAAATCCTGAAGTGTGTTGTAATCAAATATTTCCGGACTGATTTGACTTAGGGACCTTCATGAACAGAACCTATTCCTACCTTAAATACGTACTAACAACGCATTTGTAAACAACAACAACGAGTGTCCATGGGCGGTGATAAAAAAAATGTTATTTTATAATATTTTAAATGTTTATTAGGTTTGGTATCAGACTATTTCCCTCAGTAGCACAGTTGCCAGTCTGTTGGCTTCAACAATGGTTCAATTCCTTCACGGGACGAGTGTTAGCAAGACCTACAGATACTTTTTCCGGATTTGAGTGTTCATTCCCAAAGGGTGTAAATGTCAGGCAGGTGGACGTTCGTAAAGTATTACATTATATATATATATATATATATATATATATATATATATATATATATATATATATATATATATATATATATATATATGCATAAATATTACATATTATTACATTCGCATGTTATGTCGACCCACCTAGGCGGGGTAAGAGCAGGAGAAAGGAATGTGAATTAACAGACTATAAGGTTTGATGATTTTAACTATTCAATAGACCCATTTGTTAAACTTAACATTTAGACCGCTTAGCCTTGCGGCTTCATGATCAAGCGTGGGTCCAACAAAGAAATCCTGTTCCTAAAACACATCTTAGTATTTTTCCACGCAACTCGTTTAAATGCTCGCGGCTCTTTCGACCGCAAAAAAGCCTTCGGGATTCCCGACAATACGTCACTTTCGCACTAACGCAGAATGGCGGCGAACAGAGCGAGACGCACAAAGCAAGTCTACAGTTAGAGACCTCTAGAACTCGGCTTTGCACAGTATCGCTAAAGTGAACGATTCAATTTATTACCCTGACTATTCGATATCTCAAATATACAAGGAAACGATGTCATATTGCATTTGACTTGCAAATTTGAATGACAGAAATTTGTTTGCATTTATAGATATTAAAATAAAAACTACTTGAGCAGGAGTTGATATGTTAACAATAATGAAATACAAACAGCTTTAAAATGCGTGTAAAAGAATAATAAGCAGATTTTTGCTGATTGTCGAAAAGGCTGGCTCGACCGGAAGCTCGAAGACTGATAGAAGACCAGTCTGAAATGGAAGGAATTTACTTTTACGTTACCTCTGGTAAGGACGGTAGCCAGGAATATCTCTTATGGGTTTACAATAGGCTGGTAATCATATTAAATCGCGCGGACAGCTAGCTTGCTGCCTTGTAGCACAAATAAATATCAAATGGCGGTAAAAATACGTGCAGTCGAAGAAGATGACAGTTGTCTATTCTCATCGAATAGACAACTCTCGTCTATTCTCTTTCGTCTCGTCTATCGTCTGATAAGAGACAATTTTTTTTTCACGCCATTCTTTTCTAACATTCGTGTAACGATTTGAATGGATATTTTATTATGAAGATTGTTTTAGTTAACAGTGTTATTTTGAACTTACTCTACTATAATTTCAAGTAGAGACAAAATACCACAGCGTGAACTGGATAATTATCTCTTTAGAAATTTAAAAATTATTGATATTTTGTTAATTGTGTTTTTTATGTGAGAATATGGCAAGCGAACAGCGGTTCATCTGATGTAAAGTGATAACCGCCGCCCATGCACATTTGCAACACCCGTAGAGTTGCAAATGCGTTGCCACCTTTATTAAAGTGTGCCCCGGTTACCACACTCACCAGACAAAACGCATAAATGCAACCAGACGGACCTGCCTACTCGTGCAACATTGAAGACATTGCGTATCTCTACAACTTTTAAAAACTGTCAATACGTTTTCAATTTTAAATGTCAAATGATATATCTTTATTCTTTGTTCTGTCGGGACCGCACTAGATGGGGTCGGACAACGTGTAAAGCATTTTGTAAATAGTATTTGTCTAGGTTTTTTACGCTGTCTTAAGGTTTTTTTTATGTCAACCCTCAATAGAAATAAGCCCCCAGACACTGAACAATTTTGGGATGCTACATTTTACTAAACATCTTATGTAACGAAACGGGAAATTGTTCTTCGGTCCCAGTAATATATACATATAAATGCCTTAAAATAACCTTACTTTACGTAACCTTACCGACAACACGTACGAATAAAAACAAATTAGTTGGGTCCAACAAATTTCGCATGTCTAAGGAGGATTTAAGACTATTTTGGGCGCTTTAGGAATTAAACGTAGGTATTGACCTTGATACTATAATGAATGCTCACGATTTTGTCGTCAAAAACAGCTTTAAGCAGTACCCGAAAAAAGTTGTCCTGATACGAGCACTCAAATTGGTTTGGCCGACAATTTTTTCCAACAGAACGACTCTAAAAGCTTTGTAGCGTTCTCAGCGATGGGTTTAACCGTTTCCAACGTTTATGGAAAATTTTAGGCGTCCAATTATCGATGGGCTCGATACGGAACTAATTCGTATTTATATATTACCGAATCTGAGAGAAACTAACTGTCTAACGATTAATAATCTATTGAACACTTAGTTATCGCTAGTACTTGATATTGTTAAATAAAAGTTACTCACGGAATATTTGGTATTTAAATAGATTTAAATAGATTTTAATACCTGATCTTACGAACCTGTGACTATGGACACTTAAAAAAAAAAAAAAAACCAAATTAGTTTTACTTAATAAAAACCGTATTGTAAACTAGGGACATCTGTGACATGGACAGAAATAACTAGTCCAGTGGGTAAATATTGAGAGCAGTCATTATGAATAAATTATCCCAAATTATATTAGTTTATGACTTTATTATGTTCCCCGTTAAATATATTATTTAACTGACAAAAGTTTATGTTTCCCAATGTGCTAAGGTTTAATTAGTTATTTAATCAACCACTGAATCTTGTAGCGTCAGTTTAATCGATAAGAGCCGATTAGTAATTGCGATTAGTTAATTTTTTTTATCATTTTCTTTGTAAAACTACAACTTTACTTTCATAAAGATAAAAAAAAGGCAAAGGCAACAAAAAAAAATTTTAGTGAAAAAAAAAAAAAAAAAAATTCCACTACACGTGTATCCTGCCGAAGTCATCAGATGTCATAATTATTGAAAACATAATCGACGCGTTCTACCCGCCTAAAAAGCTAATAAATTACATTCATAAAGATGTCACTTACATACAGATACATGATTACGTTTCCTCGTCCTTAAATACTAACACAATTCCTTTTCAAATCCATTTCTTATCATATCTCTCATCTTTCACTCTCTTACACCAACGTTTTCGCATTTTACATTTTACATCTATCTCATCATCACTAACAAAATCTGATTAAAGCTCTCTAAGTTTCGTTGATGCATGTTGTTGTTTATTGGGTCTTTCAAGGTCATCACTACATGGTATAGAACAAAGTCGTCCCGCTATCTGTCTGCCCCTACTCCCTATGTATGTTCAGATTTTTAGAACTACGCAACGGATCTTGATGCGGTTTTTTTTACTAGATAGTGATTTACGAGGAAGGTTTATATGTATAACACATTGCACCCATGCGAAGCCGAAGCGGGTCGCTAGTAAGATGTTTAATAAGCTATGGTCTTAAGCTTCCATTTATTTACCGCACCATTGAAATTCAGTTTGGTCTGAGCTTGGGACGGCAGGAGACTGCGGTGTTAAATATTTTTGGGTGCAACATGATTTAAAATATTACAAATTATTATTATTATTATTTTACATGGAAAAATTCTTTATAGATCCCCCGCTGCCTTGTGGGTAGGTAGCAGGGGTATGTGGGAGTTACGGGGTACCCTCTAAAAAACCTACGTTGCACCTGCACTGTCGCTTTGCCGGGGACACGGGAACACGAAAACGCAATCTTCCTCGAACCCCGGCGCGACTGTGGCCTTCTCAGGCGTCCTCTCCCCAGGTATTTAGACACCCGGTTCAGCCAAATGGTGCCGTGTCGTTGCCATGAACACGGCATCCCTCTCAAGCCCTCTGCGGGGCAGCAGTTAGTCCCACATCTGCCGCCCCAGGGCTTGCCATCAGGGGGGAAGGTTCCGCGCGTAGGCCAGCCTCCTGTGACCTGGTCTCGGGCGGCGGATTTCCAGGGTGGCAGTTGCCTCCCTTTCTCTCTCCGCGGCCTCCTTCCGGGTGATTATGTCCTCGCAGAATGCAAGGACTGCACCCCAGGACCTCACGCTGTCGACCATAGCGTAGATCACGGCGGGTAGCGAGATCGTGCCCCACGATAGCCATCAGCTCTTGGTGCTGCTCCCGCCAGGCTAGGCACTCCTCTAGTGCGTGTTGGGCCGTCTCCTCGGCACATACGTCGCAGTGGTGGCAAACCACTGTTGGCTCCCTCCCCGCCAAGTGGCACAGGTACCTCCTGAAACAGCCTTGCTGATTGCACCAACTGTGCAGTACTCAGCACACCGTTATTTCCACTTACTGGATTCAACATCAAACGAAAAAGTAGAAATGATATTAGTAATACTCATACTCTTCGATACACTCACACCAACAAATACGCTCAATTAAAAAACACACGAATATTTTTTTTTATTTTGGTTGCTTTTACATTTTAATTCTAATATCTTTTTGCTTTTACATTGTATTGACTTATTATCTTTTCGTCGTTTATCTTTAACGGTAACTAAATCTGCGTCACGAAAATTTGACATAAATAATTTCGTGACGTAAAACCGAGGGCAGACCTCAATTTGTGGCATTCTTATTTTTCCAGTGCTTTCATTGATTGTATTCGATATTTTTTCGTAAAGCACCTACTTATTTGTTTCTTTAAATTAACTAAACAGTACTTTGAGCTCCGGTCTCGGAATCTTATTCTTGAACTGTAATTTATTATACTTGAACTGTAACTATGGTGGGGCCGCGCAACTATCTTGGCACCAATAGGCGGGCCCGTCTGGGTAAGTACGACGACCTCACAGAAGTCCGGCGAGGAAGACCGAGACCCACTTTATTAAAAGGTGGCAACGCATCTACGACCCTACGGGTGTTGCATGAGCGGTGGTTATCACTTGACATCAGGTAAACCGCTCGTTTGCCACGTAAAACCTAGGTGCATCGGTTTCTACAAGCTTACTTAATTTCCTTTTTTGCGGGAGGGTTTTGTTTGTACCATGTCAGATTTCAAACGTATACAGCAACGATTTCAGCAATCAGTTTCGGCTTGACTGTAAGTGGTTCAGTTTTGACTGTAATCGTATAATCACGATTATAAACCACCTTATTTCGTCTTAAGCAAATTAAAAAAAAATGCTGCGCATAATGTTATCTAAACTCCGATCAAAATATTACTTGCATATTACATGTGTAAACAGAGTTCAGAAAATAACAAAAAATGTATATTAAACAAAGGAGAGTCGTTAAAATGTGTAGAATAAGGAGAATCGTATAAAATTGAATAACTTACGAAAATTGCACGACCATTTGAAATGTTTATCATAAAAGCAAGGACGAAGATTTTATTTTTACATCACAGTATAATAAATTATTTATATGCAACAAGTTTAAAACACTATGTTTGGTGTTTAAAAATGTTAAACAATATCCCACTACATGGCAATTAAAATACATAATAAAGTACCCAATGAAATTTCTATACTGATAAATAAAATTGGAGAGTCTGTTTGTAATATTAAAATAACCGCTTTTTTCCAAATGCATATGGATGTATAAACGGTACATACACCAAAATAACATTTTTTACAATTTTTGTCTGTCTGTCTGTCTGTTTGTTCCGGCTTATCTCTGAAACGGCTGGACCGATTTGGAAGGGACTTTCAATGGCAGATAGCTGATATAATGAAGTAACTTAGGCTATTTTTATATTAGAATTTTTATATTTAAAATTCCACCCGGACGAAGTCGCGGGTCCTCCTGCTAGTTCAAAATATAACGGAATTGGCTTAAATAATTTGTAGTGCCTGGAAGGGGTTATCTAAGTTTCTGTACACTTTTTATTGTAATACCTATTTATATAATGTACACTTAGATGGCAAAAGATGATTGATTGATTGATAATTTTATTATAATGCTTCTTATATATCTTAACTTCCGAAGTGAAGAATTCAGATGTTAGGCGCATTGTATTACATACAATGCGCCTGCCTACCAATACCTTTATACATTCTTTCTTACATAGATAAATAAATATAATATTCAGTTATTTGCCTTCAATGTACTGAATTCAATAAAATTAACCTGTTATTTTTTAACCTGAATACAAGCCATCGTTTTACTATAAATGTTGAGGCATAGAAACGAATGGGAGAAATGTAAAGAACCCATTTTATTAATAGCCGTACTTAAGAACGGGTATGAATAAAACATGCGTTGGGAAAGTCACGCAACCTGTTCAGCAGATCTCCGTGGAATAACCACGGACTCACAGAAGATCACTGTATAATAAAAATATAGATACGTATGTATCAATAATTCGTTTCGTCTGGGTAACTTCGCCGGGACCTGCTAACTTGACCCGTGATTGGTAATCACTTACCGTCAGGCGAACTGCCAATTTATACCCTACTATTACTCATAAAAAAGTAATACCTTACTGTAAACATCACTACATAGTATAACACAAAGTCGTCCCGCCTCTGTCTGTCCCTATGCATGCTTAGATCTTTAAAACTACGCAACGGATCTTGATGCGATTTTTTTTTTACTTGATAGAATGATTCAGGAGTAATGTTTATTTGTATAATACATTGCACCCGTACGAAGCCGGGGCGGGTGGCTGGTAAATTATAAAACCGGTACTATCATACACTCTTATTGGAAATTGACGACCCGACTGGCCCGGATAGTGAAATTATCTTGCACCAGAGGTTGTGGTTTCGATCAACACTTCCGGAAAAATATTGTGACGTTCATAGTGTTTCTATAGTGTATGGTTTTACGTATGTATAAAATATATTTATTAACAAAAAAATAATAGGTCTTATTATGTTTATCACTATTTTTATGTATGGGTATTTACCTATAGTGGCTGTGATTAGTTTGGGACTAGACAACCTTGTTAAAAATATGTACACTATTTATTCTATATAAAATGCTGGTCCTGACTTACAAACAGAGAAATTTATTAAATCACAACAAAAGAGATTTTATTCGACAGTATTAAATAACTTTTTCCGTGTAATATCATGTTACTAAAATTTCTTATAATAAATTATTCTTTAAGCAGTTCTGCAACCTTTGCTTGTCTTGTTTAAAAATCTCGAGAGCTTGCTCCGAAGCGGTATTGACCGATTAAACAACATTAAAATATTTGAACAGATTCCAATTAACTATACTTTATGTTAACATACATTTTTATGTAATATTTGAACACGTGTGAAGGTCGCGTTACTTTAATTGTCGCCAAGTCCGGTCCGAGTTTTGGCAAAGACAATTCCAGATATTAAATCGTCTATTGTGCATTATATCGGATTTTTAAAAGACGGTGAAAATGAACTGTGTACAAAATTTTAGTTGTTATGTTTTCAGAACTGGATCCTTTTGTAACACAGGTCAACAAACATGTCTTTAATATCTGTTCCCCTTTAGGTTGGTTATCATCAAAGTTCAAGTTTTGAAATTTCTTTTCGTATGGAGTAAACATGGTTTGCAATATTTTTAGCAGGAAGCGTAAGTCCAGAATATAATTAGAAAGCCAGTCGCTACACAGCGAATACAAATATAAGGGAAGTAGAGAATTAGACAAAGAAAGAAAGACAGCGAGAAATAGGAACAAGGCAAACAGAGATTGTTATTTGTAGAAACATGCAAGTGTCACAGAGCTTTGGACACACAGATTTATCTTATTGTTTACCTATATTACATTCATTTATACATATATTACATTCAACAGAATATTATGACATGTATGTTGGCGCTGGCAACACTGTATACCGGATATGACGTTATCTACTCGCGCGAAGGGACATCGGGTCGCAAAGAGCAGCGGTCACTTGCTTTTTGGCTGCGTTCCCGGACGGTGATATACCCAGTAGTGCTGCTTGTCTTTATAATAGTTGTTAATATTCAAGTTCAGAAATAGTTTAAATATTAGAATCAAAATAAAAACGTTAGAACTCTTATATGTAGATGTTTAGATGTTTAAGTCGAATCGAACCATTTTTGTTTGTTGAAATATAGTGGGTACAGTCTCCGGACTCCGGTTTAAAATAAAACTCGCATACATTTCGCTACATTGGCAAGCAAATTTTATACAAATGTGTAACGGCCTATTTTATTTTTGAAATGTCAAACAATGATCATTTAATTCTACTTCTACATAATGTTTTGATTATATTGCTTAGCAAACCTATATATGGATATAGAGCATTGCACACACGTTTGTAATAATGATAATTTTGAACAAGAAAAACCGACTTCAAACAGGAAACTAAAAACATTGTCAACACTTATAGCATTTGAGGATTGCCCTCGATTTCTCTGGGATACCACCATCAGATCCGGGTTTCCTTATCATGGTACCACCCTTGAGATATCTGCTTTCCAACAAAAAAAGAATCATCAAAATCGGTTCGTAAATGACGAAGTTATCCGCGAACACAGATAAAAAAAATTAAAAAAATTCGGTCGAATTGAGAAACCTTCTTTTTCGAAGTCGGTTAAAAATGAAGACCAACTGCTCTGTTATAAGGGGTAGACCTTTTTCATGAACCCAACTGATGATAATGTGTGATGCTGTAATTTGGTAATCGCACAAGCTCTGTTGCCTGTTGTGTATTATCCATTGCCTTGTAGACGCGAATGGGTGGGCTCATCCGGGGAGTTTTAACTTCAGCAAAACAACCTGAACTTTATGTCAAGAAGTGAAAAGTAGATGAGATTTTTTGAAACCGTAACTGAATGTTAGGCTAATGATATCAAAGATCTGCTACAGGAAAGATCTGCCGAAAGAAAAGCCGCTGACCGTTGATGAATATAGAATCCAATAATCAAAAAAATATAGTGTTAATTCATCTTTAAATATGAATATAAATTGTTTTAAATATGTATAACATAAAAAGTGTTATTAGCTCGTATTTTACGCTCTAAAATACAATTAATTTGCCCCGTGATTTTTCGAGCGTAGAATAATTTAGCTTTTCGTTTTCATTGTCTTTGTCTTAACTATGTAACATAGTTGCTTTAACTTGGTCCAACATTGAACTTTGCAGTTGCTACTCGATAATTCTGTAATAAACCACTGCAACTGTTTCTATTTAGTGAGGAGATACTTGTAATAAATCTCAAGTCTTGATGTCAAGCTATGACCAAGTGAACATAATTCAAATTTGGTTTACTGCAACTCTCTGTGAACTTTAGTACACGCTAATGTGAATGCAATTAATACAACGTTTTGTAACTTGCCTCGCTTTTCTGCAATAAGGCCACGCAGCAGTTTCCGCTGTTGCAGGAATAGGATGTGAATAGTAAGCACCGTGGCAGAAGACCCATGTGATGTGAATGTGTGATTGTGGTTTGCGTTTGTGTGAGTTACGGGGGCTCACTCTTTCAAAGGCTGGCAACGCAACGGGGTATAAAACCTGTTGCCGGTCGACTGTAATCACTTAACATCAGGTGATCCCATTTCTTGCTTGGCTACCGCTTCAAAAAATAAAATAAATCATTTGCGAATCCACTATAAAAGTTGTTTTCAACAAGATCATTATAAATACCTGCTGCAAGCCTTAAAGAAAAAGTCACTTATCGTTATTTTTTTTACATCACAATGTGGCAAACGATTTGGCGGTTCATCTGATGTTAAACGATAATCACCACCGCGATGCTACACTTTAAAGTGGGCCCCGGCTACCTCACTCACCAAGCGAAACGCAGAAGCGTAACGCTTCTACTTGATACTGGTCTTCTGTGATTTATCCGGTAAGTCACATATCGCAAAGTACAAGCTCCGAAGTCCATGATGGGTGGGTTGGTTTTGCGTTGAAAACTGATCACTGGTACATTCGCGTTTGCAATTCACTGGACTTGTCAATTTATTAAAGAGTTAGATAGATATGTTGTCCGCATATCGTTTATGGTATTAGATAAAGGACATCATTCTAAGAGCAAGCAATTATCAAAAATAATTAAATTAAATAGAACACGAGAACTGGGATAGTTTCAAAATAAGAATTATTTTGAAAAATATTAATTATTAACATAAGTTTTTATTTTTGAAAAGTAATAGTTACCGCAATTTGACAATATTCTTAAACCACATGTTTTTGTAAACAATTTGACTCTCCCAAAGTGTTTATTTTCAAATAGTAAATTAATGTTTTTTTTATTACACTTTTCGTAAACGATCAATCTGCGTAGGTATGTCTCGTGATTATTATTTTTTTTTTATTCCGAATTTGTTTTGGGGTTTTTATCCTTTTTGGATATGTCAACCCCATTGTGGATTATTAAATCTCATTAACAACTTTATTACTTCCCTTGAGTGGTTTTCACTGTAGAATGCAGTCCACCCCGAACCAACAACAATAAACATGTTTTGAAATGCTAGGAGAATGAAATAATAAATATCGACTAAAACTTATAAAGAGTCGATATAAACTTTCGGGAAATTTATATTGACTCTAAATCGTGAAATTTATACTGTACTCGAGCCACAAAATGTATTAAAAACTTATGTTATTTAAAAACTAAACTCAGTAAAAATCTTAATATATACTCGTATGTAGGTACCTTCTTTTTTTAACACCACGGCAATTTTTTAACCGACTAGAGTATAATGTGCAAACGATGTACAAACGAAACGAAATGTTTTTCGTGTTGTATATTTTTAAGGGTTCACTTTATGGCTTTCAAAATTCAAGCGCAGGCCTGTCAGATGCTAGCCTCGTTACTTTAATGTGGGGCTCAAATAAGGTCATTTGCTTATCCGAGAACACTGCAAGTGTGTGTAGTGTTCTCGGATCCGGTGAGTCCGTAATTTTGTCCCTTTCCTCAAGGACGTTACGCGGTCGAAGTTTCCGAACAGTTCATTTGATATTTACAGAAATTACTATAAAAGGCAAATGACCTTATATGACCCCCACATTAAAGTAATGAGGCTAGCACCTGACACTGAAACTTTTGGGAAGTTTATGTCGTCTATATATTTAATTTTATTTTAATTTTAGTCGATATTTATAATTTCATTCCTCGAACATTTCAAAGC
This sequence comes from Iphiclides podalirius, assembly GCA_933534255.1. NCBI lineage: Eukaryota > Metazoa > Arthropoda > Insecta > Lepidoptera > Papilionidae > Iphiclides > Iphiclides podalirius. The sequence continues at coordinate 2,256,413 of OW152835.1, read as the reverse complement.
ATGTTTATTGTTTTTGGTTCGGCTTGGACTGCATTCTAGAGTAAACCTACTCAAAGGAAGTAATAAAGTTCATAATGAGATTTAATCACGAGATATATCTACGTAAATTGATCGTTTGCGAAAATTATAATAAAAAAACCAATAATTTACGATATAAAAACAAGCAAATCACGGAATCACCTGATACGAGAACACTACACGTGTCTGGTAGCATCAGGTAAGTCCAGATTGATAAACCAATCTTCTTTCTTTTCGAGTCAAAATTGCCTTTTAAGTTTCTGTCGACCGGTATTTGGCCACATCTACCGCTACAGAATTGGCTTCAAACACCTGGTCTTAGTGGGTGCAGGTGAAGGGACACAACGGATATAGCAGCAGATGGGCCATAGTTTGGACCTCGCCACAGTGATATTTATTGTCTTTGGAGAAATTCCACTTGACTCGGTCCAATCAGACTCACTGATTGAGACTGACTGAGATTGACTCAGAATCACTTGACTCGGTCCAATCAGATACATGATTGTGTGCATACAAAATTAACCACTTAGTCTTCGCATACGAGCACTCTGAAACCAATACAACGCGTACACAATACAGGGAGGCTTTTCTAAGTGTATCCATTTTTTTATAAAATTCTAGACACAAATAATGTTATATAAAAATGATAAATATTTAAATCCATCGGAATTAATTAATTACATTCATTTGAACTTATCTTAAAAAGTGCGTAATTTATTTTGCATTCATAACTAACACGCACACAAGTCCGTTTCAAAAGTATACGACGCGTTTATGAATGACTTCCGCATTGTCAACAAGTTCTCTTTTTTTAAGGAATAGAATGGCAATTTTTTTGAAAAAAAATGTTTGTTTTTATTTCAATAAACGTTTATACTACCGAGTCTGAACCTCCTGTCCGAATTTGGGCACCTTTAGAAAAACCACTCTGTATACATACACCCACGTTCTATTACGTTCCCAATAGTTGGTAACACTAATATTATTACTAAATCGTTTGGGGTGGCAGAAGTAAAGTAACAGCCTATAAATGTCCCACTGCTAGAAAGAGAGGGTACATAGGGTTTTAGGACAAACTCCACCACGCGGTCCCACTGAGCATTGGTGAACTTCACATATCTTAGAATTCTTTACTTCACAGACGAAGGGAAAAGTATAACACTTCCTCTTCACGCCGGTCTCCAGTAAGGCCTCGGCATTTCCTGCCACGTGCCTGCCCATTCCTGCAACAGCAGAAGCTTCTGAGTGGCCCTACAATAGTTCACATCGCCCCATCTAACAATTAGCAAAATCAACCATAGAACCGCACAGTACGTCACCTTTGGAATCTATCTGTTCCACGAGCTCTGCGCTCGATGTAGTTTTAATAGTCTAGAGACTGAAAGCGAGAACATCTAGGTGTGTCAGTTAGTTATGTTGTATTTTTTATTTATTTATTTTATGCGAAAAGTTGTCAAACGAGCAGACGGTTCACCTGATGTTAAGTGAATACCGCCGCCCATGGACATCAGCCACACCCGAGGGTTACAGATGCGTTGACAACCTTTTGAAAATTCGGCTCCGGCTACCTCACTCACCAGACGAAACGCGAAAGTATTTGTCATTCTTCCACTTTACGCTGGTCTTCTGTGAAGTCGTGGTACTTAGCCGGACGGGCCTGCCCATTCGTGCAACAGCCGAGGCTGCAGCGTGGCCTTACCACCGTTGTATGGCAAACTGTAAATAAATGACTACTGTTTTAATAAATACAATAAGTATTAAATGCACAAAACTTTTATTCACAAATGCGGTGTAAAATTCACAGCATATATAAGAAAAACATTTCAACATAAGAAAAATATTTCATAAATATGTGAAGTCCACCACTTCGCAGCGGGTTCACGTGTTGGCAATATGCTCTAAAGGTAGCCACTTGTTATAAATGGGCTCCGGTAGCCTCACTCAACAGACAATACGCAGAATTATAACACTTCCAGTTTCACGCCGGTCTTCTCTGCTGGCCGGTCGGTCGCAATACTTCCCAGGACGGACTATCCCATTCGTGCAACAGCGAAGACTGCTGCGTGGTCCTGCCATAGAGAAATTTTGCTTAAGAATTTGTTAAGCTTTGCTTCAAAATTCAACCTTAGTGGAACCGATGTGAACATAAAACTGTTTATTGAATTAAATTGTTTTCAATAAATTTTTGCTTGAGACGCAATAGATTGATTTTTTTATATGTGTTTTGGATTATAATAGGCCTTTATCTGTAGGGTAATGAAACAATTAAAACATCGCGAATTTTTTCAATAGCTGCATTGCTCAGTGAAATTTGTTATCAATTTTTTAATGACGTAGTAAACACGGAATTTGCTGTCTGATTGTAGACACTAGACTACAATTTGCCAACAGTCGCAAACTGGAGCTTGGGTGAAGGGTTTTGGAATTTCCTATGAGACAAGGTCGTCGATATTAAATAGCATGCCTTGCGTGCTCCTAACTGATCATTATTGCTTGGAAGTCACCGCGCTCTTTGTCGACTTCGTAAATTTGTAGGATTCAAAGTTCTTCGTTAGATTATTTGATTAAAATCGCGTTCATTATACTCTTGTGTGCATATTCTAGTTAATAACATCAAGACTACGGGCAGTAATTTATGTTTTAATAAAACTGTGACAGAGTATTTCACTGTGGTGGCCACGCAGCAGCCTCGGCTGTTGCACGAATGGGCAGGCACGTCCGGGTAAATACCACGACCTCACAGAAGACCGGCGTAAAGTGGAAGTATAAAACTTTCGCGTTTCGTCGGGTGAGTGAGGTGGCCGGAGCCTAATTTCAAAAGGTTGTCAACGCATTTACAACCCTCAGGTGTAGCAGGTGTCCACGGGCGGCGGTATTCACTTAACATCAGGTGAACTGCCTGCTCGCTTAGCAACTTGTCACATAAAAAAAATAGATTTTTCTCCATTTTTCGATTTCTTTCAGTAATTGCTGTATAAGAGTCTGGGCTTCGGCCAATGAAGAGTGAAATGAAGGATTCATTTATATTATATTAAATTCATTTTATTATTAAGTTACGACTGACAATGGCAGTGGAAAATCCAAAAAACAGAAAACACTGACACTCACTACCCTGGTATCCCAACCCGTGTCTTTCGAAAGGCGTAATAGTTCACTACGCTCCCGCTGCTATAAATGAGTAAGATGGACTTTAGTTGGGAATTAAACTACTGTGTATCATTTTTTCAGTATCACTAAATTATATTAAAAACTTAAATAAGTTTAACTTTTATTATGACAACATATTAAGTGTAGAAAGTAATTTTTTTGCCTTCGTGCCTTCACTTCACGCTGACTTCTGTGTCGTGGCCCTGCCTATTCTTGCAATCGCGAAGACTGTTGCGTGGCCCTACCACGTTTTTTATACGATGAATCATTAAAGAGTGTGTAGGCTCTTTAATGATTTATTTTGACCCGTTTTGTATTATACATTTACTGAAGGACGTCGAACTTGCGGCGCGGGATCTTATCTTAGTAGCGTGCAATTAGTGCAAATTAGATCCGGTTGTTCGCATTAACTAGGTACGCGAAACAATTGCCATCTCACATTAGAGCTCCGTGTACCGCGACAGGCAAATCGCGTAATGAGTTTGGCAATGAATTAATTAATTCTATATATTAAGATTAGCATTATCTATTTGTCTACTCCATTATTATCGAAAATTAGCTGCTGCCCGCGACTACGTATGCGTAGAATAGGCTGAAGGTGTAATAATAGGATAAAAAGACAGGTATACAAAAATTATGTCTATAAATTACAGCCTATGTCTTATTCGGATGTATAAGCTGTATTATTTTAAAGTTTAATTAAAATCATTTCAGTAGTATTTGCGTGAAAGAGTAAGAAACATCGATCCATACATACAAACTTACGCGTATATAATATTAGTAAGGATTAAGAGGATCGGAATTGGATATTTAAAGCGTTCAGGCGGCCATTTTGTCTGTTTGACACATAGACTTAGCATCTAAATCTATGGTTTGACAGGCTTAGGCCCGGTTTCTGAAACACTGATCATCGTAGATGTCAACTAATCAGCTGTCAAGTGGCTTTCCACGTAGGCATCCATAACGTTAAGCATCCTTCTTTCACGTTAAACATCACTTCAATCAATTCAAACAGTTCAACAATCTCTTGGCAATTCAAATAACATTTAAAAAGCCAATTGACAGCTGATGAGTTAACTTTTACGATGGTCAGTGTTTCAGAAGCCAGGCGTTAGATGGGGTTAGTTACGTTGTTGTGATGTCAATTTAAAACAACGTAGGTACTACTAGGTTACTATCATTTACGTCGAACAACGTAAAGTTCGCGCGAACTAACATCTCTTGTAGTTAATTAACATTCCCGTCCAGCTATTAAGAATATCATTTAAAATTATTATGCCTTAGGTACAGGGCTGTCACTAACGAGATATTTGCGTTACTTGTAACGTAACGCAGACGAAGTAAGTGTTTAGTGATTTCTTAATGAATAATTGACATTATTAAATGAAACTATTTATACAGATTTTATGTTGAATAGGTACTGCAAGTTTTTGTAGGGTCGAATTTATTTAAATTAAAAGTAAAAGATAATGATAATTACCGTTCATAATTATATAGCGTCAAGTGACTTCTTATTAATCAATAAAAAATTAAAGATTAATTTTAGTCAAAATAATCCCTATGACTGACGCAACTTATTTATTAATTATTAACCTTTCGAGGTGCCTGTTGGAAATTTAAAACAAGAAATGTCATTACGCTTGCATGGAAAACTGATAATTTATAAAAAAGTCATTCAGCGAATAATAACAATGATCTTATTCGGCTTTTAATGACACATAGTATCCGCGTACTGCGCAGTGCACAGCCCTGGTTCACGCAAACATGTTGCAAATAAACACGGAATTCCCTTAACCAGTTAGGTTGCTTTTATACCTACGTCATTAATCTGCTGACGTTTTTCGTTTCGTTAGACCATCTACCTTTCGATTAATAACTATAGTAACACTTTGTTTTTTAATTATTTTCATGATCAAGCAAGATATATACGTAAAACATTCTAAAAACAAATACCTATATAAGAATACACACGGAAAGTTTTGTCAGGCTACCGATAACATGACGACGTCATATTTAATAAAAATCGGATTTGGCGCCGAAAACAGGAATTAAGATACTGCCATATTTCAATCAAGTGTTTTATAACCTGTGCAAAGACAAAGCTTATTGATGTCATTTTTATTTCCTTTTATATCTAACGTAATAAGTTAATATGATTTGTTAAAGCGCATTAGGTAATAAATTTTGTTTTTAAAAACTTGTTGGAGATACCAAAAGTATCGAATGAAAAGATATTTTTACTTTTCGCGACCGTATAGTAAACACATATAATACAAATTAATTTAGCAGTGGTAGGGCCACGCAGCAGCCTCGGCTGTTGCACGAATGGGCAGGCTCGTCCGGGTAAGTACCACGGCCTCACAGAAGACCGGCGTAAAGTGGAAGTATAATACATTCGCGTTTCGTCAGGTGAGTGAGGTGGACGGAGCCCAATTTTCAAAAGGTTGTCAACGTATCTGGAACCTTCGGGTGTAGCAGATGTCCATGGGCGGCGGTATTCACTTAACATCAGGTGAACCGTCTATACCGGCATAAATGTTTAATCATTTTTATGCAAACAACATATTTTTTCGAAATCTTATCTGCGTCACCTGGTAAAGACTTTCTACTCTCTTTAGCGTTCAGAAAACTCTTGGTTATAGGTAATAACACTTTTTAATTGCAATAACTTACAGTGGAATGTGTAACGTATATATGACATGGATTTTTGAATTGTTTACGTTAGATAATCAAGATTTTGTAATTCATTTTAAACAAATCCTACGACGAATATAATCATGCGACTTTTTTAAAACTCTACAAGTAATCATCAACTGTTTTCAATACATAACTTTTGCGCAGTTCCATAATAATTTAACACTGTATGATAATTACTTGATGCGTCATTGATGGAAACTAAATTCTATTGTGGGAAGTAAAGACAAAGCAATAGAAATACATATCCAGTTGCTTTTTTGTTTTTGGATACAATTTATGAAGTGATGATTTAAATCTAAGCTTAAAATATTATAAACATTATTTTTCTACTATCTTATTATTTTTAAATGTAAACTGATCTGGGGTCACCCCCAATATCATCATCATCTGACTCAACACATCATATATTAAGAAACTATTAAGTTATAATTCAAAAGTGACAACTATCCTGAAATTATAATAATTGACTACCGTCATATTTATTTAAAAGTTAATAAGAAAGCATTTTAAAATATTTAGTTTCGCTAATTTTAAAAACTAAAAATCAGAATAAAATATTTTTTAGGGAATAGTTAATGTCGGTGGTACTACTAATTCGCCAAACATTATAAATAAAAAGAAATTCATAAAGAAATTTCCCCTCTAATAATAAAAGCGACGACTTAAAACCGACGATTCTAAAATAATCCAAAATATAATCGATTGATATCATTTGCTAAGATTAAAACGTTAGGAATGTTTTAGGTTATAAACGACGTACGTATTTTAGTCTGGTTTTTATGCAATTTTCAGCAACTCTTATTAGTAAACACACGTTATACTGTATAAAAAATGGTATAATAAAAAATATTAAACTTGGTTTATACTGTATAAAAACCACAATGCCTTGACTTGCCTTTAAAATAAATGTATCAGTCATCGTCAATCACGTGTCGCTTCATCATTTCCATGTAGAAAATGCCCTTCTGGTTAAAACCCCATATTTAAATCAGCCTTATTCAGCGACGTCACACTAGTGTTCAACGTCACATAGTTTTAGCAAGGTGAAAAAAACAACACAAATATTTAAAAAAAAACAATACTGTGACCATTTCTCATTTTAAAAATTATGCTGCTATTTTTTACTGCTTTCTGTTTATTGAAGAAAAAAAAACTGGTTCGTTATTCGTATACATGCTTACACACACACCTGCGCAGAGCACTGTGAAGGTGTGCGTTGCGAAATTTTATATAAGCACAAGAAATGTAAAGCAAGATCTCATTAGATGGCTGGACAACTGGCCGATGCGGACATATTGTTATAAAAAGTAAACAATACATTTTCTGTGCGTAAAGTGGCGCGGTATTTGATTGACGCGCGAAAATAATTACGTGATATATTTTGCTTTATGTTCTTTGGTTCTTTTTAATTGCATAGAAGAATGTAGCAGTGATAATTTATTCATCTAAAATGTGTTGAATATGATCAATTGGGTGAATCGATTTACTTTTATTTCATCGCTTGCGTCAAATTAATGTCGCAAGAGATCATTGAACCTTTTCACTGTGACATTGCAACCAGCTGATTTGTTAAACAGCGGTTCCGTAGCTTAGAAAACGGTGTTAGTTTATCGTGATTATTTACGTGCTATACGCGGTGCAATTAAAATCGCATTAAATACAATTAGTCTGTGCACGTCACCGTGGACTGGATCGTCTAGACAAAAAGCGGCGTGGTGACAAAAATGAAGGACTTAGTGCAAATATGGAACAGAGTGGCGGGAAAGTCGTACTCCTCGGTGAACACCGCAGAACGGGAGCTAAGGGATTTGTCGCACAATCGATTGAAAAGGGCCGACATCGACGCGGCCAACGGCGAGGATCACTACTCGGAGTGCGAGGGCCTGAACCACAAGTTCAACGATGACTTCGACTTCACCGAAAGGAAAGACGCCATCATCAACAGACTCTTCGAGAGGAGGAAGAAGGGACAAGTCGCTAGACAGCCCAAATGTGAGTGCTTTCTTTATTGTATTGTAGAATTTTGCCAAGGTGTACAGCAAGGTGACAGCAATGATAAAACAAATAAAATTATGAAGAAATTGATGTGACGGCTGAGCTACGATTTTTTGGGGTTATTTAAAAACTGAGCCATTAAAATTTCTTTCTGCGTTTATGACGATTACTCTAATACGTATTGAAATACAGTTGAACGTTCCAATTTTGAATTTTAAAATTTTAAAAAACGACTGATAATATAACAAACGCATTGGCAAATCTTTCACACTGACCTAGGAATGAAAATTTATTATACTGCCGTTAGCGGACCCAATTTTTTGATTGATTATATTGTGAAATGCGAAAGAACTTGATTAAAGATATGCCTTCTGGCAAACTAACAATGCCCATTTCGTTTATTAAATTTTTTTAAGTTAAACGGTTATATTGAAAATAAACATTAAAAAGATGTAGACAATGTACTAAAATCTAAAAAATAATTCGGTAGGTAGGTAATAACGTTAAAATCTGGATAAACCAAAACCGAAGTCTACTTACACTGAAGGATTAAGAGTACATAACCCCCACCAAAACTAAATATACTAGTATTTATTTTTATTAAAGTATAAATTGCTTCCTTACTTTAATCTTACATTTTTCTGTCACGAACTGACAATATTGAGTTAATGGAAAAATATTTAATATCATTGTATTTTTGTAACTCGTAACTGAGTCTTCGACAATAAAAATTCAAAGTAACATCGAACTTTACATCAAGACTCTCGTCTGGCAGTTTGGCCTAACCATGGAGTGAGCAATTTGTTCCTTCAAAGTTAAATATACCATCTTTAGCAAAAATGTTAGCATAAAATAAAAAAATATGAAATTTGTTGCAACAAACTTCACTTTAGTATTAGTTCCTAGAGACATTAAATTTGATGCAAGCAATTTGCATATTTCAAGTCGTGCATTTTTGTATATTTTTTTATTAAACGGCATAGAAAACATAATGTAGAAAACAAACGCATGCACGTAAATATCACATTAGAGTATTTGTATTTTGCAAATCGTTAGAAACGTTGGTGTTTTGGGCAAAGCGGGGGAGTCGTGAACGTCACATCGCGTAAAATCGCTGAACGATCGTGATGTAAATTACCGGAATGACGTCGGATCTTACCAACATAAAATACTGTTATAAAATGACCTCCGGACTCTCTCTCATATCCAACTAAGGCAGGGTGAACAAGTTTTTGACATACGGTCCTACTTAATTATCGAAATAATGTTAAAAGTGGAGTGTGAGAGAAATTGTAGGAATAAAGTTGTGGTGATATTGGTATTGGAAAATTTGTAAATCAAACCCATTTTTTTATTTTATATTATTTTTAAGTTAATCACGCTCATTAATAAACTCAAGAATCCCAATTTTGTTTATGACCAAACACCTATTTTACGGTATTTACCCAAATATTTCTTTATAATTCGTTTTGATATAAACATACTGTTAATAATGTAAGACTTAAGTAACAGACTTAAATCTATGTAAACCGTCTTTGCTTGAACGTTATAGAGTCCGACCCTTATAATTAAAAAAAAAATAGTAAAATGGATAATACTTACGATAATACTTCATAATAATTCAAATTCGTCGCTATGGGGATTGAACCGGAAGTTATTTATTTTTTAATCGTTTGTCACATGACTCATATTAGTTATTTATTATTTTCTAATATTTCATTGACTGTTATCTGTCGTAGGACCATGCAAAAGCTTCTGCTTCAGTGTGATGATGCCATGCCACTATAATAATAGATATATATCATAGCTGCCGCCATTTTCTTAAATTCGCCCATCTTCTATTCTAAAAAAACAAACTCTCCAAAGATCCATTTTACTTTTTTATTGTATTTAGATTTGCGAATAAATTAATGGATAATTTTTTAATTAATAAAAAATTAATAGATAATTTTTATACAACACATTTCAATAACAAAGTATTGAATAAAAATAATTCACGGATTATAAACCGTTCAATGTCGGTTTCAATTTGAATTTAAATTGGACGCGATAAGATCTTTTGATTATTAAATAATCAAAAAAAATATTTATAATAAAATATCCGTGTTTAGTATCCGCGTAAACTCAAGAAATCGTCGCTACAAATTGTTTATACATGCGTATTCGAGACATTTCATGTGGTATATCAGGACAGGTTTTTTTATCTTTTATTTCTTGTTTTTTAAAACATTGCCCTCACTTTAGGATAACATTATCCTGTGTTGCAAGGACGTTTTACATACATAAATTTCACGTGGACAAACACCCAGATGCGAAACAACTGTCTCTGGGTCACACAAACAGTTGTCCCGTGTGGGAATCGAACCCACGACCCCCGACGCCGAAGCCAACACCTTGACGACTGCGCCACGGATTCACCAAACATCACCATTTGATATAGCACATCAGTAACAGCGTATTAGTCTGCCACCGATCTGCTGATGCCTGGATACTTTTGACTTACAGTGATTCTCATAAAAAATACCCGACCCTGCTGACGGTATTGTCTGAGCTAGAAAAAGTCAAAGCTTTGCCAGTAGCGACTCTAGAACCATTTTAGTACGATGTTTATCTATATGAATAATGCATGTTCGCATCGCATATTCATTGCTTTATGCCATTTACGGAATAATACGGGAAATGGCGAATCTGCAACTCATTTAAATGGCGAAAGAACGGAGATAAATATCGTTTTGAGATGGTCATTCGAAACGTAGATATTCTGCAGTGTCAATTTAATATCAGATTAATATCGAATAGATATTAATTATGTCGTACTTGAAAGACTAAAGGTGATATTGTCAATAATTATTTTTTGTCGCCTTTACCACTGTACTGTACGCCTGTAATAGCTATGACAAAGACACAATCTTGAAAATAGTTGGCCGCTGACCATGAAATGCAAAAGCATAACTTTCACTTCACGGTCTTCAGACAGGCCACGGTACTTCCGTGGACAAGGCTGCCCAATCTTGCAACAGCAGAAGCTGCTACATGGTCCCATCATAGTAATATAAAACTACAACATGTTTTAAAATAGCAACAGTTTTTAAATATCCATGGGTTGGAGATGACTCCGTGGCTTCGGTGTTGGGGGTCGTGGGTTTGATCCCCATACGAGACAATTATTTGTGTGACCCACAGATAGTTATTTCGCATCTGGGTGTTTGTCCTCGTGAAATTTATTTTTGTAGAACGTCCTTACAACACAGGATAATGTTATCCTAAAGTAAGGGCTACGTTTTTCCAAAATAAGAAAAGGGGGGCGATCACTCACTATTTGTCTTCGCAATAAAAAAGGAATATTCGTATATCATGTGGAAGCTTATTTGCTTTATATTAACACAAAGTCTGATGTGGCATGGTAGTCTGCTATCCACTCATCTGATAACGACCATTTGTACCACATATATATATATAAGTATATGACTACGTAGTCACTATCATTTTATAGTAAAAATGCTACAGTATGATTTACTTATCCCAGCACTACATTTACCTGGTTGGCAACGATAAAAAACCGTTCATTATGTTACGATCAGGTTTTCCCAGCGTCCCGTGAGCTGACGATACTCTAAGCACAGGCGGCAATTACAAATCTTTTTATTCCATCCACCATGAGTCGAGTTAAGACTTCGTTCAGCTATTATAAAATTTTTCCTTTTTTTATGTGAAAATTTGCCAAACGAGCAGACGGTTCACCTGACGGCAAGTGAATACCGCCGCCCATGGACATCTGCTCACTCCCGAGGGTTACAGATGCGTTGACAACCTTTTGAAAATTGGGCTCCGGCTACCTCACTTACCAGACGAAACGCGAAAGTATTTGTCATACTTCCACTTTACGCTCGTCTTCTGTGAGGTCGTGGTACTTACGTGGACGGGCCTGCCCATTCGTGCAACAGCCGATGCTACTGCGTGGTCTTACCACCGTAAATTTCCTTTTTAAATTTGGTACAGCCATTTTATTTAACAACACGTAACAGTCTTCACTGTTGCACGAATGGGCAGGTCCGTCCGGGGGAGTAGCACGACTTTAGAAGACTGGCGTGAAGTGAAAATATTACACTTCTGCGTAACGTTTGGCGAGGTCAACAGGGTCCAAGTTATTAAGAGGTGGCAAGGCATCCTCCCAACCCTACGGGTGTTGCAAATTTCCGTGGGCGGTGGCTATCACTTAACATCAGGTGAACCGCCAGCTCGTTTGCACTCAGTCTCTCGTCTCACTCACTCGCCTCACTCATCTCACGTAAAAAATAAAATAAAATGCTTACAGATTAAATACATTGCCTAAAAATTACTCGGAAACAACTTACCTGAAAGATGACACAATCCCGTTGAGAGGGGTATTAGAAATATTTCATTTCCTCAATCTGAGCGAGAAAGGACTCACGCAAATACTTCACCCGTGTGGGAATCGAATCTACAACCCGCATCGGAGCCAATATCTTTGCGACTGCGCCACCGAGTAATAAATAAAAAAAATCCAATAATTTCTTCAAAACACTTACTGTAATTACAATTTTGAATGAAGTCTATAAACAAAACGGAGAAACATTTGTAGGTCAGCAAATAATGCCATCGCATACCTATATTTAATTACTGTCAAACCGCAAATGTTAAACAACAGATATATAACAATAACAGTGTCATTATAAGAACACCAAACCGACGAGTTTCATGGCACTCTTATTTGCTTTTTATGGAAGACGTACGAGAACCAGAACATTCTAAAGACGCTGCGAATATCAAATCTTATGTATAATCGTACATAAAAGTGAAGATCTTTTGCTGTTATAAGTGACACAGATACGGCATCTGTGTCTTATTTAAAAATAACTTTTTTTAGGGAGTTTTCTTCAAATTTTTTTTTACTATGGGAAAAGTTGGCAAACGAGCAGACGCTTCACCTGATGGTAAGTGAATACCGCCGCCCATGGACATCTGCTACACCCGAGGGTTGCAGATGCGTTTACAACCTTTTCGGAAAGTGGGCTCCGGCTACCTCACTCACCAGTCGAAACGCGAAAGTATTTGTCATACTTCCACTTTACGCTGGTCTTCTGTGAGGTCGTGGTACTTACCCGGACGGGCCTGCCCATTCGTGCAACAGCCGAGGCTGCTGCGTGGCCCTACCACCGTAAGGCTTCAATCAAGGCATTCTAATATATTTACTATTGTTTTGCTCTTTTTTTTTCACCCGTAATGTGAGGCTTTACTATCCGGATTAGTGCCTTTACTATCATAAGCTACGCTCCCACTACTTTTAGAACTTTTAATAAATGAATGATTTTTTTTTATTGAACACACCTGGCATAAAAATACATTAAAATTATTACTATTTATTATTTAAAGTAATTTCTTTCAGGCAACCTTTGGATGGTCATAATATGTAGACTATTTCAGGAGTGTAAGCGACAATTCCTTACAATAATAGCTAAAGCACCAAGTGTGCATCAACTAGATCGAACAAGTTCTATGAATTTGCGAAGAACTGCGTGAAACAATAGTATCTATACTTTAGGGATTTGCAATCGTCATTCTAATATATACCGCTGTTTTGGTGTCCTTTTCCACCCCTAATGTTGATTGTTCTAAACGCCACGAAATCTGTTGCTGGAGATCCAAGTTCTAAGTTAGTATAAGCATGTTCTGTTCTATGCCATCCCATTAAAATTAGAATAAAACGCATTCTGAGTTTGCACTTTCTGTGAGAATATTTTAGTAAGACACCGAACCCGGATCCAATGTCTACGGGAAACATTAACCACCGAACAGATCATGTCAGAAATATCGCGTTAATTACAATAACGTCAAGAAAACCTCGCATGCGATTATAACTACTCCTTATGCGTCTTATATACCCGAAAATTGTGGAGTCACGTATGACGCATCGGTTACCGATCAAAGTCTGAACTGCGTATTTTATGGGGCTAGATAAGTGTTAATTGACGCCTGTATGTTCGACCGTATAAGCCACCAACCGCACTCTGCTTGCTCCATTATTTACGTCATTTTGTCTTCTTTATTCGAGCGTAGTTTTATCGTCCGATCCTGCCGCAAATGTTGTATTAATGACCACCACAGTGCGTTCATTCTCGATGTTGCTCAATATTTAAACAATCGGTTAACTAATATTTTCCAAATTCGTTGTCATGCTCTAACATTTTATTCTGGTCATCGTTAGCACGCGTATTTGGAGACGATAGCGGATCTCTGTAAGTGCAGTGCGATTTAGTGATACCGTTAGACAAATGGCTAAATAGAACGTAACGATTTTAGTTATCTGAGAGGGGTAGCGCTTTTTGTCTGTTCCGGTCTGTCTATTCCTTTTTACATGCGGCGCAATAAAGTAAGAACTCGTTACTTGAAAATTTAAATTTTCACCACTTATACGAAACTTTCTTTCGGCTATCTCATCAAATGCATCAGAAATCTGTTCAGACTGGTGTTTTTGCTTTCGGTCCGTAGACTTTTAAAGCTTCATCGAACGCAGAGTTCATGGAATGGCCAGATTACACGAGATTGACACGGCCCGCCGCATTTCGTAGGGATGCGCATGTGTTAATGCGTGCATTATCTTATGGGTGGGAATGTCACCGACAGGCCACTGAGATTCGCTACGCACCCTGATCCTGATGGCTGTTGAATGTAATAATCCTTGGCTGGAGGCGCTGAGAACCGCCCTGGCACACGGATGTACCTTGTGCACGCGTTGTGTCGGTTTCACCTTGCTCTTAGGTGAGGACTAACTATTAGGTTGTGTGTACTGTGTGTACAGTGAGGTCCACGCTCGGTGGATCCGGAGTACTTTCGTCCCCTTCCCCGATAGGGTGGGTCCACGAGGACGTTACCAGACGTTTTCTAACAGTCGAATTATGATTAGGTTGGTAATTTTCTGCGTTTACCACATATTTAACCTGAATACATTTGAATACGTGGAAAGATGGTCGGACATTGTCAAATTAGTTATGATGTACTAGTCTCATGTGGATAGACGAGTCTTATAAAATCCTACTGTACTTTTTTAGCCAATGATCAAAGTAAAGTAAAGTATCAGCCTATATATGTCCCACGGCTGGGCAAAAGCCTCCTCTGTACAGAGGGTATCAGGGCATAGTCCACCACGCGGCCCCACTGCGGATTGGCGGACTTCACATATCTTCGAAATATGTTATTTTTGTTATTATTTTGAACATATGCAGGTTTCCTCACGATGTTTTCCTTCACCGCTGAGCACATGATAATTCAGCACTTAAAATTGACAATTTCATCGGTGCTGGCACCGGGGATCGAACTCTGGTTGCTCGAGTATATTAAATTAAAGGCGAGCGCCCGGACACTGAGCTATCTCACGGCTCCTGATGATGTCAATGATCAATGAAACAAAAATTAAAATCATTTATTCGTCGAAATAAGAAACATATTTATAACTAACTTAACTATCGATAGTAATTTTTTTTAAATCTACCACTGTTTCGTAATGAGGTACCTCTATGGGAGAAGAAACAGACGAAAGAAACTCTTTTGACACGACGGTACTTGACACTTCTTAAAGTTGAAAACGGAAACGTCATTTAAAAATATTAGTCGGATTTGCTTGCTTTGCTGTTATGTTAGTTAAAATATCGATAAAATATTGAACGTAGTTAACACAACAACATCGTCACTTTTTATTCACTTTATGACAATGTACGTGTATTCCGATGATTTAATTTTTGCAAATAGAAATTGCTACAACCTTGCCATGATAGAAACGATCTAATTATAACAACTTAATTGAACAGATTGATTACAAAGAAGTGAAGTAACGGCCCACGGTAGTCCTCGCTGATGACACGTCTAATCTTCTACGTCATAATTATTGTTTATGTAAAACGACTAGGCGTATTGGTTTCCGACTAGTATCGCATAATTATCCGATTTATTACGTTTCCATAACCAGGTAATCCGTAATGGGTTTGAAACTACAAAAACACTGCAATTAAATGTTGGTTTACACATAACACATAATGTTGAGAAATGGTACAAATCTTCGCTCGGAATTTAAGGTCTAAACTGAACCTTTAAGGGATAAGCTAAAGAACCTTTCAAAGTTCCCCTTGTCCTGAAATATATACACTTAGGAAACCTTTTAAATATATGGAAGTTTTCGTATTTAAGTAGTTCATGTCTTGATAATACCTAAATAAATCTATAAATTCTTTAGCAGCAGATTGTTTATGTAAAATACGTTACTCATAACTTAGTTTTAAACAGAAACTCAGTTAATTTATTCCTTTTCTAACCGGATATAATTTTACTGTCTGTTAGAAGTGTTACTAAGTTTGAATTCGCTCAACCTTGAGGAAAGGATTAACATAAAATTGTCATATTAATTTGACGATGTTCTACTGTGCCTCCTTGTAACATGTTTAATAATCATAAATTATTTTATGAACAATGATAAAAATATGATACCACTATTCAATTTATGTCGATAGACTTGATTTATAATTTAGAAGTATCTAACGGTTCGTATCTGTCTAGAATATTCTTCCAGTTATAAAAATAGGCACAAAGCTGTGTAAACCCATGCCCGTTGTCACCTATAATTAACAAAATACTTTCTTAACTACACTGTGTAAAATTTAATCTCGGCTCAAATACCTGTGAATGAAACAATTCTCTTAAATAAATACAAGAAAGGACATATAGTTCGTAGAACCGATAATCGTTGGGGAAGAAAGGTTCTCGAGTGGCAGCCTGGTACTTTCCATCGCAGTGTAGGTCGACGCCCTACTAGATGGAGTGACGACCTGTGCAAATGTTCGGGAAGTTGATGGATGCAGGTGGCTCAGGATCGTATCTCGTCGCAGTCTATGGGGGAGGCCTATGTTCAGCAGTGGACTCAAACGGGCTGAAATGATGATGATGATGAATTACAAGAGTCTGTTTTCGTCCAAACTTACACACAAGTTACATTTACTTCAAAGCTTTCATATTAACATATATGGACGGGGAAAAAAATGAGCGTGTGACATTCTCATTAGTCCTATCGTAATAACGTTAATTAAACATACACTAATTACAATAACTAATTACAAACCATTGTATGCCTTTTTAGGGTTCCGTAAAGCGAAAGGAACAGAAACTGCTAAATAAAACCATGTTTGCGGATGATTGTGTAAATATAAGAAATCCTCATAGGATCATTTCGATGTTTGTCTGTGTATAAATACCCTTTTTCTCGGAAACGCATGAAGCTATCAAATTGAAATTAATATCCTATAGTCGAAACTTCAGCATCCGCTTCAAATTGAATACTGAAGTAATCAAATAAATTTGTTTTCCAATGTTAGTATTAACTGCTACTATCATTTTGGGCCGAAACATAAAATATAGGAACCCGAAAAATTTGGGAAGAAGTTTTTACGGAAGTTGCGAGTCCGATTCGCACTTGGGCAGTTTGTTAATTAAATTGTTAGGAAACTAAAACATAACTAAAAAAAAACACTTGTTCGTTGAATATTTATTGGTAGGCAATAGCAGTTACTTTGGACTTAGTTTTTCTATAAGCTCACTAACAGAAGATTTCGTGATAAAAATAAGTAATGATAAATGAAATTATTCATGTTAATAAATCATTCTGTACTTAAATTTAAGATACACTGGTTATTATCAATGGTGTCTTAAATGAACGTGCACTCCATAGGTACATGAAAAAAAAACTGCATACCCTGTTGGCCCACAAAAATGCCATGAAACACTGAAACCCAAGCTATAGTACAGTAAAGTTATAATATTTTTTTAAGACAAAGAAAACAAACTTAGAATCTCGTAGCGTTTAAAGAGCACTTTGGACCTGTTATGTTATCATCAATTATTTATACATGATAGGCATAATATATCTGATCAATCAAATTGTAATGTGCATAAAACAAGTCCACTGTACGCTGCGAATGATTAACGATGTCGTGTAATAATGGACACAGTGTGATCTGACGTAAGCTGTCTCGCGATGCGAGCGCAAAGGAATGTCCACGCTTAACCAGCAAGCGGTGGGAATGTCCAGCGATAGAAAAGTCTGGAATCTAACGATGGACCCTGAACGCTACCACAGTTATTACGCTCAGTCATTTTAATTAATCTTCACAACAGTTTTCCTCTAAAAAAGCAGTGAAACAGTTATAAAATTTATGCCGTGGGTACGAGACTGTTAAAAGGGATACGGATAACGAGATGCAAGAAGTTTATATGATTACGACACATTGGAAAGAATAGAGGATGTTTTCTGAAAGGTGCAGATTATTATTATTTCATTTATCATAGTATTATCAAAATGCGAGGAGTTTCTATGCGGCCATGCTACTTTCCCAGATAAATCAGTATTCCTCTGTAAGCACCACGGCCTCATAGAACATTGGCGTTAATTATGATTTGTTATTACACTTTATGTATGTTGAGAATGGTATCTAGCGCATGCTTTGCAAATTTTGGAAGCCGCAAACCCTTGAGATATCAACATATTTTTATCTACTAGCTCGTTTCTCATAAAAAATGATTTGGTCACTTTGCGCATTCTGAATTGCATCGTTAATAATTTTTTTAACTCCACGGTGCCGTCCGCATTCCGCAAAGAAAATAGTTATTTTAGTAATTTTATTATAACTGTTCATATCATTATAATGAATGAATGAATATACTTTCTGCACACCAAAAATAAAACAAACAAAAATTAAAACTTAATGTAGAAGTGATGGGTACAATGGGCGTCCTTATTACTAAGAGTAATTTCTTCCAGGCAACCTTTTTTTTAAAATGTTCGTAGTTCTTTTCGAAAGAATATCAGCGCACAGAAAAGCCTCCGGCCTGATTTAAATCTAAAAGAACTTTATGGCCCGCTGTTATATTTTGTCGTTTAAAGGTTTTTAAACAAACCCAAATCCAAAAAAATGTTTTTAGTCTGACTTTGAGATCACTGGGGCCTTTACGATCGGTCTGCACACGGAAGGTTATTACAGTAATGACAGCCCTCAGTTACGAAAATTACAACTTAGACCAAGTTTTGTTCATATATTAGCTAGAGATACGATACATAAATATAACACGAGTGAGTCATTTCTCGAGCAATTTATTTTATTACATAAATATTGAATGGAATGCCAACATATTTTGTGTGTATAGCTGGGATGAATGTGAGTTACTAAAACCAATTTCTAGACAGAGTGGGACAAGTACTACGACATTTTTTATAAACGCCCTATGGAAAACTTTTAGTAGACGTTACGGGTTAAAAGTAGGAAACATTGTACATAGTATGCGGACGTAAAGATTTGACCCTGTATTTGTCATTTTCTAATGATGAGCAACTATTTTAATGATGTGTCATACAAACGGCTGTAAAACAGTATCTATAAAGAGTAGTTAATAACGAGATAACGTGTTTTTATGCCTATACAGGTTAGCTCACTCCTTCATTTTGTTCACTTTTCAATTGCATTTTGTGGTTTTCAATTGTCACCGTGATAATAAGTTGAGGTTTATGAGAGCTGGGCTGTCCTGTTAACATTTCCGTTTAGGTTTAAAACGTTATCGGCAACAAGTTGACATTTGATCCACATAATGTGGGAAGTATAAGAAGTAAGAACGTGGGAAGACA
The DNA here is from genome assembly GCA_933534255.1 of Iphiclides podalirius. Lineage (NCBI taxonomy): Eukaryota > Metazoa > Arthropoda > Insecta > Lepidoptera > Papilionidae > Iphiclides > Iphiclides podalirius. The sequence continues at coordinate 2,236,876 of OW152835.1, read as the reverse complement.
CAAGTCTTGGTATTTTATTTACTAATAAAGTGCTGAAGTTTAAGTGTCTTTAAAATCATATATCCATTTTGGACCCCACGATAACGTTGTAAAAGTTTTACCTTAACGACGATGACATTTGCATTGCTCTTAAAACGAATAGGTTCCGAATCGCATTTAAGTCAACGCAGTAAATAAAGTACTGATATAATGCTTCTCGAGTCGTTAAATAGCAGGAAGTTATTAAACAATTGAAAAAAAAAAAAAACAGCTAACCGCGAAGCAAGGGACGGGAAAATATTCCATTAATTCGCGAGCGGCAGTACAATTTTTGAACGAGCAACGCGCAAAACCAGTTATCTACAGTAACACTTCGTGTTACACATAAAGGCGTGACGGATTTTATGTACAAGTTCCGTGTTAAAAATTCGTCAGCACGATTTATACGGACATTAGATATTTTCATTGTGTTAAATTGACGATGAGACTAATACGTAAATGTTAACTTGGAATGACAAAGCCACGCGTGGAAATGCTTAACAGGTCTTCTCCAAAGAGAGCGTAAAAGCACAGACTTATAATAGTTTCCCATGTTTTCAACGTTCATGGGCACAAGAACGACTGGTAAATAAAAGTAAATAATTAGGTAAATAAAAGAAATTATCGGTAATACTTTAGTTATTCCTCTGGTGTTGCAAATGTCCTCAGAAGACGGTGATCACTTGCCATCAGGTAGGCCGTTAGCGTCTGCCACATATTGTTTGACAGCTACGCGCCGGTACTATTGCCTAGGTTTACCTTTGGGAAAATGTTCCCAACTTATGTCCAAATTACGAACATTTCCTGTAGAACTTTGTGTATTGGCCTTTGTGCTCATTATGTAGTTCATCGACGTCGGCGCCGGGGATTGTACACATGGGACACGTATTTGTGACCCGACAGATAATTCTTCCGTATCGGGATGTTTGCTTCCAAGGAGGGTTGATGTCAGACAAGCAGTCGGCTGTACAAACTATTAACAACATGATTCACAGTTTTTACGACCTCGACTAGGTGTCAATTCAAAATAACCAAAATAATCTTGAGATATCCATATATCAATTGTACTCGTTAACACAATTCTTCCATAAACATCAAAATTTGTGTTAAATCGTCTATTCCTTTCATTATACACACCTTGTCTGTGTTGTCACAAAAAGTAAAGACAAATAGTGGTGTCAATTGTTGAAAGGCAAATATTGATTTGTTAAGCTTCGTTTTTCATTTCGCAATTTAGCACATTATTGTTATTGATATGACTCGTGTACGTCACATCTGAACAAATATCGCTTTTAATAGATTATCGCCTTTAACTGTCCGTTATTGGCAGCTCAATGATTATTGCACCGATTAGAATCTGAAGTTTTCCACAACGCAACAGCGCAAACATAACAAAGGAGCGGCTTTAGTGCATGAATAGGTTTTTTGGAGTAAAACTTCTTTATGCACTCTTGACTTGGGGAGTAAGCTGGTAAATGCGTGGCGGCTTTACAGAAAGTGTGATAGCCAATGCATGAAATATATACACATATACTCGTATATCTAAGTAAGTAGTTCGTTTGCGAGTTTGCTAGCGTTACGCGAACGGTGATTTCTTATAGTTTTACTTCAGTCGTGTGGTCTAAAGCACACTCGTTTTTTGTTTCTGCATTACTCCGTTCTTTTTTATGGAAAACAGGCAATCGATTCACCTGATAGCAAGTGATCACTGCCTCCCATTCACACTTGCAACGACATTCGGAAATAGCTATGCGATATGATAAATTACAATAAAGTCGCTATAAAAATCGTATTTAAAGCCCCGTTGATAATTTTTTCATCCATAGCGAGTCCTGCGTGGCTTTTAGATGTGGAAAATAAACCTCCAATGCAATAGGCATTTTTTGTACTTTTTATTCTTTAGACTCGTAGTAGCAAAGTCGGACTTGCGATGTTTAAGTCATGCCCTCAAACCCCAGATATGTACACCAACTGGTCAATTTGCACGTAAGATTTGTATCAGTCCCTGACATTTTTGTCCGGTACACAAGGCACACCGCCTGACATGTTCACGACTAAATTAGGCTTTGTGAAACTTGAATAGCATCAATATCAGTCAGCCCTAGTTAAAACTTGAATAAGTATAAGGTGACTTTTAAAATGTTTTGTTTTGTTGATTATTCATTCGGAAATTCAACAGAGACGAGTCGGCTAAACTTTATGTATCTTTATGTATCTTTTTCTCTTCGAATACTTTATGTATTAAAATTTGCAATGAATGCATTTTGATGCGTACGACTTGTTTTGTCATTTATAATTCTGCGCTTTTTAGGTTTCCGGACCCAAGGGGTAAAACGGGACCCTATTACTAAGACTCCGCTGTCTGTCTGCCCGTCTGTCACCAGGCTGTATCTCATAAACCGTGGTAGTTAGTCAGTTCAAATTTTCACAGATAATGTATTTCTATTGCCGCTATAACAATAAATACTAAAAAACAGAATAAAAAAGTGAGGAAGAAAAATAGTGGGACTCCCATACGACAGACATGATTATTTTTCCGTTTTTATAGAGAGCTTTTCCCCCGCGGCTTCACTCGCGTTGAAGCCCTTAAATTAATATCTTTTAAACGTTTTCAAAACTTTTTTCCAAGTAAAAAATAGCCTATGTCCTTTCTCAGGCTCTAGACTATCTGTGTACCAAATTTCATTTAAATCAGATCAGTAGTTTTGGAGTGAAAGCAAGACAGACAAACAGTTACTTTCGTATTTATAATATTATAAGTATGTAAGTAATAGTATATAAGTATGGATTGTACTTATAGCGCTACAAGCGCTAGTCCAACTCGCACTTGGCCAGTTTTTGTTTTAGTTTCGGGTTTGTGTGCGTAAGACAACTACTCGTTTTTTAGAGGACTTTGTTTGATCCGCAATGTTCCTTCCCCTCTTTTTTCTTAATTAATTGATCCTATTACTGATATGGGTAAAACGAAAAGCAGTGCTGTTTATATTTTCTAACAGTTTAAATAATTAACAGCAATATTTTCAAAAAACTCGGCAGTTTCCGAAGTATTGAGATCCTTGTTATTCTGTTTCGCAGCAGATTCTATTGAAGACGTTTTTCGTCATCACTACATAGTATAAAACGAAGTCGACCCGCTGTATGTCTGTCCCTATTCATGCCTTAGATCTTTAAAAGTAAGCAACGGATCTATTTTACTATACATTGTCCAGGTCGCTAGTTACTAATATGTTACAATTGAATAAAAACCGAATGCCTCTGGTCGTAATCGGAAACCGCTAATACTTACCTCTCCGCGTAAAAATTATAAAACATGGTAATTCTTTGTGTGCATGACCTCAAACAACTAAATGTCACGAACATGTTACTTAGCGCTTGGGAAGGTCTGCGGTGGTTTGATGATTTAATGGGGGAAAAGAGTAGAAATTATTGCATTCCAAATTTGAAGTGTTAATTCAGTTCAAGCTCGACGTAATGTCATGGGCAGATTTAAATGCTTACAACGAATCCAATTATAAAAGCCGGTTTAATTGCGCTACAAAGTTAAGTATTAGCCACATATTATTAATTATTTTATTTGTTTAACGTCAATACTTATTAGCATATGAATTAATCGGGGAACCCAATGTTAGGAACTTCTATTTCCATAACAACCGTTATTTTGCAGCATGCATAGGACGTTTATCTATAGTGAGTGAATTGGATCTTTTGTCAATATGAACCATGATATTGATTGTGAATTAAGTTGCGACATAGGAACTAGAGAGGATAAGCTGTAATTATGTAAGTACAATGCAATAATACAAAAGACAAGCATTGTGTTTATTATGCGATTAAAGACCCTAATGATGATTAGAATAATGATGACAATGAAGTTGAACTAATTTTATGTATAACTAATTTATACGATACTTCTTGTTAATTAATGATAAAACGATCTTAATTTAAACAAATTTTTCGTATTTAATTGGAATTAAATTTTGGTATTTCATAATTACTTTTTATATTTCGCATGAATGTGAGTGGTTGATGAAGATAAAAATAAATATTTATTTATCCATCAATTCAGACATGGGCAAATTATTAAAATTATAAACCGGTATATATTTATATTATTTCTCTTTTCAATAACAGAGATTGTCGAAGAATAAACAGTCTTTTAACCTTGCTCGATTTTGGTGTAAACATGTGCAACGACTTTCATTCTTGCGAAATACCTTTAAATGTTCCGTTGAACTATTTACTTAATGAAACAAACTTAAAACTGGAGCGAGAGCGATCGCAAGGACGTGATTCTGCTATGATTTTTTTTTATAATTAGCTCGGTGGCGCAGTAAGCTATTGGCTTCTCCGACGGTGGTCGTTGGTTCGATTCCCAACATCGGTGTTTGTGCGCACCATTGACAATTGTTCCAGATCAGGGAGTTTGTTCTCAAGTTGGGTTGACGGCAGTCGTAGAAAATCCTAGCCGTTAGCATTAGACAGGAGAAAGATTTGGTTATAACAGAATATTCGTTGTCACTTTTTGTTTATTTTCTGTAACTTGATAGCGTTAGTCTTCGCAATAAATGTTTGGTGGATTCTGCTTTTGCAAGAATGGATTGGCTCATCTGGATAATTACTCGAAGAGCGGAGTAAAGAAGTAACTTATTTGCCTTCCGTCTGGAATGTTGGCAACGCTACTAGTCTGCACCCACACGCGGTTTGTAGGTAGGCTCCAATATTCAACAGTGTAGTCCGTAGTACTGTTATCACTTAACACCAGAGGAACCACCTGCCCGTTAGTCAGCTCTAATGATGTCTTCTCACGTGACTCTTTCTTCTTCTCTTCTGACGTCTTTAGCCAACCCTTACGATTATAGGTTAAATGTCAACTGAAGTAGCGTTTGACTTGATGATATAATAAGCGGTCGCGTTTCTCGGGTATTTTTGTTTATGTTTTTTATTAATATTATTATTACTTGTGTTTACGCGAATATTGCACGTGACAAAATGATAGTATTTATGAATTATATCGCGTTGAATTTCTTTTTTAATTGTCAATGTACCGACCCCTTGGTAGAATATCCATCGATTTGTTTTACCTGCTGATGTCACAGTTAATAAAAGCTGCTGTCAGTTTTTTATTAATCTTTGCAGAACGAGTTTACAATATTGTTATTCAACTTAGTTGACGTAATATATTAGTTTGACTGTTCAATTAAATGACGCGTTGACTTTGTTGCGACCCGATAAGAGTGCATCCTCAACATATCTCATTAAGCCGATCGTTGACTTATTACAAACCGTTTTTTAATCATCCGAATGACCCGAATCGCGGACATCGGATCCAGCGCGGCGATAATCACGTAACCATAAATCCACACGAATACTCTACGTGACTAACACAGTTTGACGATGGCTAATCGAGTCTGTACGCGTTTGAGTACTTTATGACCACCAGTTCCTTAACAATATAATTACACACAGTTTACGTTCCGACTAGAATACGAAGGACATACGGAAATGCGTAAGAATCGGTCGACCACGGTCGGTTCTTGTTTAATAGTTTAGTTCGAAAATTGAGCTGAATTTTTTTTGTGTGAAGGTGCACCTGATGCTAAGTGATAACCACCGCCCATGGACATCTGGAACACCCATAGGGTTGCAGATGCGTCGTCGCCTTTTAACAAATCGATCTTCTGTGTGGTCGCGGTACTTCCCCGGACGGACCTGCCCATTCGTGTGACAGAAAACTGCGTAGCCCGACCACAGTATACATTTTATTTGAATAGATGGTCAGTTTACAAATAAAGTGTTTATTATTAAATAAAATAAAATAAAATAAAAATAAAAATAAAATAAAAATCTTTTATTTCAGGCTTAAGAACCCATATAGTGTTAGTAACCAAAATTTTGATCGATTTGACCAAGTGAAGCGATATCATCCGGAAGTAGGCATGTTTCTTGTAGTGCTAAAAGGTCTGCAGACTGACACAGTAATCTTATGTCCTCAATAGAACTTGCCAAAGATTTGCAGTTGAAGGTTATAAATTTTACTCTAGAGTTATCTATATCCATATTTATTTATCATTATTCTTTGAATTACCATAATTCTTCATAAATCTTCTGAAAGTCACACCTTCAGGCCACATACTGTCGACCAGGAACACGGATAATTTCATTTTTCGGCACATATACAATATATGCATTATACTGTCTTTGCTCCTTTGTATTTATTTTTTTGAGGTTCACAGTTATTTCAGATTTCACTTTTATATATTCATATTTTATTATACATTTTATTATTATTATAATAATAATAATAATAAAATATCTTTTTATTCACATAGACGCTTGCGCGTTCGTATGAAACGTCAAATTTTTACAAGAAATTAACACGTTCGTAAGTTACCACCGTTTATTATTATTATTATTTGTCAATTTTATAATGCACATTGTTAATGGTTCTATGTCCGGATGCGATAAAATTCAAATTATCTTTATTCACATGGACGCTTGCGCGTTCTTATGAAACGTCAAAATTTTACAAGAAATTAACACGTTCGTAAGTTACCACCGTTTATTATTATTATTATTTGTCAATTGTATAATGCACATTGTTAATGGTTCTATGTCCGGATGCGATAAAATTCAAATTATCTTTATTCACATGGACGCTTGCGCGTTCTTATGAAACGTCAAAATTTTACATAAAAATTAATACGTTCGTAAGTAACACCGGTTCGCGAAAGCAGTTTGTGTTGAGAAGAAACCGGCAAGAAACTCAACGGTTGCTCTTTTTTAAAACGATTAGTTTACAATATAATAGAACAGGTATAAGTCTTATTTTAGCCTACGTGAGTATCAACAGTATTAAACCCACACATTGGCTAATTGGCTCGATCAAACTTTGTAATCCACGGACAGTTTTTCCGACCGTGTGTTAAAACGGCCGTCATATTCATGTTCAGTAGTTTGAAAAGTTCTCATTAAAATTCTGTTGTCAACTCATTTTATGTGTTCGACTAAAATATTTGCATATTCAAGAAATATGCGTACAATAAATATAGTTTGTTGATACCGCCATATGAACATCTAATGAATTCTTATTATTAACACGTAATATTTATTTGAAAATTAGTAACAATGGCTGTCATGTCACCTTCTTTTAGTTTTCTTGGTTAGTTTACGAACTAAATATAACTAAATAAATTATTAATGCCGCCGAGTTACTTTTCCCAAACACTAACTTTAAATTACCATTAACCATCGTGATAAAGTTAAAAGTACCTTCGGGTGTGACCTAAATCGTAGAGAAATGCGTTTCGCGGAAGATTGTGTTTTCGTGGAAGAATGCGTCTTTGATCTTCTCGTGTCCCCGGCCGATGCGACAGAGACGGGTTTAGTGGGTACCTGTTTCTGACTGGGACTCCCACATACCCCTGTCCTTCCTCTAATGCGGTGGCAGGGGATCCATAAAGTATTTTTCCCACGTAAGTAAAAAGGCCGGAGATGCGTTGCCCTTCCACTTCACGACGGTACGGTAAATATACATTGTTCAAATTCCGCTGTCGGCATTTTCATGTCCGCATCTGAATAAATTCCAAAATTACGTCTAATCACACACTCTCATAATCATAAAATAATCATAATAAACAAAATTAGAATTTTAAAAGGCATAAATGACAGATATATTAGGAGTACAATACAAATTTTTGACACGCGCGTGCAACGCATAATTTATCATGGACCTCACACTAGGCGTGGCCCTATCAACGTGTGACAATTATCACGCACTCCCAATGTGGTTAGACAAACGGAGCCTTTATTTACTCAATCGAACGTCTCGAAAGAACACAGGCAAACAAGTGGATTACTCTGTTGACTCCGCTTTTGCGTAATCATTATCACCTCATGTCTCCTTATTTGAGTGTAAAACTGAATTCTTTGTTTGTTTGGTCGAACAACTGTTGAATTGTTCAAGATGTTTTATAAAGAACCTTACGTAATTTCGGCAAAGAATCCGCAACTTTTCTGGTGCTGTGTATGTCCGTAGGCAGTGCGGACTTATCATCAGGTAAGCCGCTTGTTTATTGCTCAGTAAAAAGCAACAAAACTGTAAAATAGTGTTTCTAACTCTAATTCAGTCTTGTAGTTCTCTTATCCCTGTATAATTTTTGCTCTTTTTCTCCAAATGATCTCACAACATCGCATTAAATGTTTGACCGTAAATATTATTGAGAAATTACATAATTATAGAACTGCTCAAAGAAATAACGGTAGAGTTTTAGAATTATTAAAATAATAGTAGAATTATTTGGTTTTAAGTATAATCACAGAATATATAATAAAAATAGCTTTTTCTCTTGTATATCTTTTTATATCTATGCTGTATCAAGCAGAATCTAAAATCGATAAATGTTGCTTTGACTGTTCATAATCTCATTGAAATATTAAAATTGCGTTTTGTTAGTTACAGTTGATCCTTCTTAATAAATTCATTAACATAATAGTGCGAAATTCATTGAGATTTATTCTTTTATATGCTAATGTCATCGTCGTAAAATTTTCAAACTAAAAGGCGTCGTGTTTAATGGTATAATATTTACTTGACTACTATAATTATTCCTATACAAAGTAAGCACGTGTGAAACATGTAGATAATAAACGTGCGTTATTAGTCTTGTCCTATGTGGGACTTAGATATCAAATAGCTCTCCTGCTATTCAAATAGCTGCGTAGACCAAGGAAGCACCACAGCCTCATAGAAGACTGCTGTGAAGAGAGTGTATTTTTACTTTTGCCTTTTGACCGGTGAGGTAATTAAGATAGGATCACATTGTTAGTAGTTAGCAACACGCTTGCAACATCTCGGATCAAATGATCCATGTGCGATGGTTCTTACTTATCATCAGGTAAACTTCTCACTTGTATGTCATTCCTCTGAAAGAAATATAATGAAAGTTCTGTTAATTTGGATAGAATCTTCCCTAAATTTCCTACTAACAAGTTCGCAGGCACTAAAGACTTTTTACAGTGCTAGGGCCACGCAGCAGCCTCGCCTGTTGCATGAATGGGCAGCCTCGTCTGGGTAAGTACCACGACCTCACAGAAGTGACGTAAAGTGGTAATATAATATAATACTTTCGCGTTTCGTCTGGTGAGTGAGGTGGCCGGGGCCCAATTTTCAAAAGGTTGTAAACGCATCTGCAACCCTCGGGTGTAGCAGATGTCTATGGCCGCGGTATTCACTTAACATCAGGTGAACCGTCTGCTCGCTTGACAACTTTTCGCATAAAAAAAGGAGTAGATAATTAGCGCGTACTCTTCGTATCGAGCATAATAATTATTGTTAGAAATTGTTCATCGATTGTCCATCTCTTATGTTAGCCATTAGTTCGATGTAAATTTGCTTTTACTCCGTTGTGTTTGAACTGTGCATAGTAATCGGCGAAGCGAAACGCAAACATGCTCCTTCCAAGCCCATCGTTTTCAGACCTTTCTACGCTGTTACTGGCGTCAGCTAGTTTTAATTAGGAATGTGCATTACGTGTTTAGTAAAGTTAAGTGGGACTTAGTGTGAAGGCTGTTACTTTACAACAAATCATGTTATGTCCAAATGCTGTGAGTCTGAGCTGAAGTCTCCTTTGCGGTAAACTTCAGTCATCATAGAAATATTCTCTTATGTGCCAACAAAAAATATTCTCTTAAGTGCCAGCTCTCCTTGTCTCCTTACCATACGTTCGACATTTTTTTATTGTTTCTTAAGCACGAATGTGTATCGCGATGTTCACGAATGTGTCTTCAGCGTAGGTGGCCCAAATACTTTAAAATGCAGTTAATACATCGGTACCGGGAATTTTGGTTAAAGGCTCCCAAACACTGAGCGCTCTGAGCGCGCACACTGAGAGCAATATGTTCGGTAACATCTTTTTTTTAAATCTATTATCGATATCGATTGCATGAAAAGTTTATCCGGTCACGTTACATTCACGCTGGATTGAGGTCAAAGTAATGAATATGATAAAATAATGACAATGAAAAAAATAAAGATGATATCAGCACCGCCTGAAAACAACGCTGTGATTCACATCTAACAGCATGTGTACAGGTAACTTCTAAAAATAGCTGTTCGGATTATAATCCCCAGGTCAGTGACCGCTGTACATGTTTTCAGACCCTTAAATAACAAAAAAGGCTTGTGCGTCAAGTGCCCGTTCGTCCAAGGAGGCGCTGACAGACTCACAGAAGGTAATAAAAAAATACTTTACCCTACACCGGGTAAAATATTTTTGAATTTTATATCTGTCTGAGGTAACCATTTTATAATTATTTATTTTCATGGCTCAAGGTTGATTCAACAATTCAAGGCAGTTATAATACCTAGGAGGATAGTAGTAGGTTCTATTGAGTATAATCATACTACGAATCCTTGTTTTTATAGGCGAGTATTTAATTACGTGTCATTATATGTTAAGCCGTCTGGCAGACTGTCCTGGCGTAGCTATGAGCTATTATCTCGTACATATAAATATATTTCCGAAAAATTATTTCAATTGAATTAAATAGCTCAGAAAATACGGTTACTAAGAATTTTATCAACTTCATAAAAAGATTGTCATAGTGTGGACTGTTGTTTGACCTTGATTTTTATACACCCAATAGGGAATATAGACTTCAGCATCGGGTATAAATTTCCACTAGGTCCACCCATTTTTCACAGGAACGGGTCATGTGAAAATTGGTGGTGATTATTTATCAATCTTATTATGGCGGTTTAATGTAGGAGGTACGGAAACCACTTTTTTGCACACCCGTTTTTTGGAACAAGACAATGTTTTAATAAATATTTTCTCTGAATGGAGTATTTTTTTTAAAGTAGTGTAACAATTTTAAAAGTACCGAATACCATCTATATGCAAAATAAATTATCAGAACCAGTGAAAATAGGCCAGCTGACCGAAAAGTGAAGCCGATACCGAATTCAAGTGTGCATTAATTTCATTTCATTGCCACGTCCGGTTTTCGAAGATCAACGTGTCAAGTGCAAATATTAAGTTCGGTTAGGTAACATGTTAGTTGGACTTGTTCTTGTTTAAATTATACGGACTTTTGTGAGGGGCGGTTTCTATAAAATGTCCCTCATGTAATTTTAGCTGAATCTGTTATTCGTATTATCTGGAAGCATTTGTTGTGTATAAGCCAATGTCGTTAGTGTTTTATTTATATTTTATATCGATCTGTTTTTGACAAGGAACGTACTCTCTCCTAAAATGTAATAGTATAATGTGCATAGCTATCAACAAAGTTAAAAAAAAATCACAAGTAATTTGTTCAATATAGGCTGTACTTAAGCTCTTAAAACCCAACACTGGTTCACTAAACTAGACCTGTCTACAGAACTTGTAACAAACCGCGGTCTTGTTACCTTTTGTTTTATTTAATAAGTATACTATACTATATTTTATTTAAGTATAAAATCAGCAGCATCCAGGGAACATGCAAGTGCAAAGCAATAGTCATTTCCACACATCATCACATTTTTTTTATTTATTTTAAAAACATTGCCCTTACTTTAGGACAACATTATCCTGTGTTGTAAGGACGTTTTACAAACATAAATTTCACACGGTCAGATGCGAAACAACTATCTGTGGGTCACACAAATAGTTGTCCCGTGTGGGATGAACCCACGACCCCCGAAGCCGATACCTTGGCGACTGCGCCACGGAGTCATCTAAGCTAGTCTACATTTAGCTAGCGTTAACCCGTTTATAAGATTTCTTTTGTCAAAACTCAAGTTATTGTACTACGAAATCTCGCCCAATCAGTTAGTGATTAAATTATCTGTTATCTTATCTCGATTTTGAAGTAACTTTTCCTAATGCTGTCTCTCTCGCTCTCTGTGCTGAATCTATGTAGGTCTTTTTTTATTTTCAATGTCAGGTTAATTTGCTCGTGCAATATCTTTGGCCTTTATAACTGTCAAATTTGAGAATAATCAATTAAACGCTAAAGCCGCTGGCGTATACATATTTCATTTTTCTCAAATAACGTAAGTGATTTGAGAATGATTGTTGAGGAATCTGTTTATCTAACTCTAAAAGTATTAAATTATATCCAAAATGGTACGTTATAATCCTTTTATAACAAAATTGAACTGATCGTTTCAAATTTAAAGTATGTCAGGTATCATTAATGATACTCTCTAAGACTGGACGTCAACTTATTTTATTGTTTATTAATAACGTAGTATTTGAGTGTCTACTTACCCGGTTATTGAACTTTACGTATGGCACCATGCGTAAATATATCACAGTAAATCCATTGTAGAATCACACATGTGCAGATCGTGACCTTATGCGACAGCTTTTAACGTCATTATACGCATCAACATATAATCCACCCAAGTATATTAACTTCTATTGTGGGATCCTTCCGTGAAGAGAGTGGCCCCAATTGTGTTTTGGCAGGCAATTTATAAATTCGAGAATATGCTGGCTTCCTCACAACATTTTCTTTTACCGCTAAACACGTGATAAGTCAGCTTTCAAAATTGCAATTAACAACAAGGCGGAAACGCCCAGACACTGAGCTATCACGGCTCCCAATACTAGATCTACAATAATAGATTCAAGAGATACTTTGGGTACAGCTTTCGTCCAAATTACCTCGATGCTCATCTTGTTTCACCGGTTACGGTATATTCAAGCGGTACAGTAAATTCTTATACCGTATCAGCAATTTCAAATTCCCGTTAGTTTAAGCTTTTCGGTTCTTTCTTGATTGCAATGAACCCATCTAAGATCGGGCTTCCCCACTCGACTTTTACAATCGACACTCCTTTAATTTTAATAAGGTTTGAAATTTGCTAACTGACAGGCAGATCTCGAGGATGCTGTTATTATTTCCGCTCAGTATCTGTGTACGGGTAGTTAAAGATAGAATTTCTTCATAACAGCCTTGTTGCGCTCGGCTTTAATTTAATATACTCGAGCAACCTGAATTAGATCCCCGGTGCCAGCACCAATGAAAATGTCAATTTTAAATGCTGATTTATCACGTGCTCAGCGGTGAAGGAAAACATCGTAAGGAAACCTGCATATTTTCAAAATGATCTTATATATAAAAATGGATTGCTGTTGGTTAGTCTCGCTAAAACTCGCGAACGTCTGGACCGAATTGGCTAATTTTGGTTTTGAAATATTTGTGGCAGTCCAGGGAAGGTTTAAACGATGAGAAATTACGGAAAAATTGAATGTAAAATCTAAATAACAACAATTTTATGTTCCCATACAAACTGTATCTGCCAACCTGTCAACTGTCTGTGTGTGTAACCTGTCAAACACTTTATGCGTGCGTTCCGATTCCTCTAGAAGTAATTTATATGGCAAAACAACGTTTGCCGAGTCAGCTAGTAACAAATAATAATATTTAGAAGATATCTGAAGTCCGCCAATCCCTAGAGGGGCCGCTTGGTAGACTATGCCCTGATGCCCTCTGTACAAAAGAGGTCTTTGCCCAACAGTGGGACATGATACTTTACTCTGATACTTTACTCTTGTGGTGTTTCCCTGTTTTTTCTTTTCCTAAAAATAACTATTTAGCTAAAAAAAATTTGAAGAATTTTTTTAGCGAGCTGGCGGTTCTCCTGATGTTAAGTGATAACCGCCGCCCATGTACATTTTGCAACTCCCGCAACTTGGAATACCCCTAATGTGATGCCACCTTTTAATAAACTGTGCTCCGGTAACCTCACTTAAGAGACGAAACGCAGACGTATAACATTTCGAATTCACACCGATCTTTGTCTTCCAGTTGGCTGGTCCTATTATATATTCCAAATTCATCTTTTGAACATGAATTTAGTTATTGTGTTAGAAATATCTTGTTAACATTGTTATAAGAAAAAACATTAATTACATTTTTTTAACATGAAGTTTATTAAAAGTAATTAAAACATGTAGAAAAAGAACGAAAAGTTTGTCACGGCTGTGGGAATCGATCCCAGAGTTTATTATGAAGTTATATGAAGTTTATTGCTTGTTTCGTGACAAGATTTTTAACGTTTTTTTTTCCAGATTTATAACATATAGCCTAAAGTCAATGTCTTAATCATAGCTATTCATTGTTTTATTCAAAAAAACTTACATAACGCTTTTTTGTACAAAAAATAGATTCTTTAGAATTAATCAACTATATTCGAGAAAAAATGTATAGGATTACCAGTTTGTTATAAACATAATTCGTTACGTTTAAATTATTTCAAAATCTTTTTTTGCTAAAATTTTATTTGAAAGCCGATGGCAATCTTTTGAAAGAGTTATTATTACTTAATCCAGATGTCAGTTTCTTTAACTATCTACAATGTTTTGTTTTCGTTCCCATTGATTTTGAGGCAATGTGTTTTAGCAAAAAATTAATACCGGTCACAATAATTAAATATATTCAACCATGGAATTCGTTACATTATTTTTACGAAACTATCTTAAACAGTCATAACGCTCCTACATTTTTGTTAATGGCTAAGCTTTATAAGTAAAATTGAAATAAAATTATTATACATACGCACGTATTAAATTCTACGTGTGCCTGTACGGCCTTTCCAAATTATATACGGATAATTACAGCCTGATATAGACATATTTTTTGCGCATCGCGTTCTAGTGGCGGTGCCGGGTTATAAAATATTCATTAAATTCGGTGAATTTCCGCGTTCAAACAATAGGACAGATGCGATTTTGAATAACTAGTCCTACCACCTGACTTTATTCGTGGTACGAAAGAGTATGCTCGTCCGGGGCATTTGTTATGTGAGAAGGTGGCAACCGAGCTAGCGATTCGCCTGATGTTAAGTGGCAAATACCGGCCATGGACATTAGCAACACCCGCCGGGTGGCAGATGCGGTGCCACCTTTTAGAAAAGTGGGTCCCGGTTACCTTACTCGCCAGACGAGTGGCGGAAGTAACTTCCACTTCACGCCGGTCTTCTGTGAGGTCGTGGCATCTAATTGTCCGGACCTGCCCATTTGTGCAACAGCGAAGACTGTTGCGTGGCCCTACACAGTTGAACTTATTCAAATTAGTTACACAAATACTTGTCCTAGGTGTCGCCAACTGTATTATTATTAATGACAAAGCCAACCTCTTTTACCGAATACTGAAAATGTTCATCTGTTTTTAACGAGCCCCTACCTTTGCGTCTTGCAAAGAGACGCAAGCAGCGTAAATTGAGGTTAATTCACCCACCGCCTAATTATCGATTAACGATAACGTCCAATTAATGTTATCAAAGGTTTCCACGTTTTTTATTTGGTGCAAAGTTCAGATCCGGGTCTCGCGAAGATTATAAGTAAGCGTCTATGTATACGTCTTAATTCTAACTTTTTATTGACTTATTATTGCCAAGTAAAAAATTATGATCTTTTGTTGCGACGGATAAGGTAAGTACACTTTTTATCAGTTATTCTTTGAAGTACATCGCACTAAAAATGACTGATACATTTATCAAAATTGATGTGGAGTTATTAATTTTTTTGGCGCTTCTAAAATTAAATATGCGAGTGGGCGGATAAAGAATGATATCTCATTAACCTTCACTAACTTTGCTGCCTTAAGACTTGAGTTACCAAACTGTGTATTGTTATAACATAAAAGAAATTTTCAATCTTCAAAGGACTTATAGATAGTGTTTACAGTAATTAATCGTATGACTATAATTAGATGTCGATAAAAGGTAAAAGCAAGAATTGAATTGTGAATAAGTTATTATATAGATAATTTGCATGCATCTGATGAAGCTGATGAACTTGTAAAAGCCCTAAAAAGATCATCCAACAAACACATCGATCTAATGCTAACAATGGCAACGCAACTGAATCTTCCGATGTTACAAGTGTTCATAGGTAGCGGGCAAGAGGCCCGTTTGCCTCCTTTTTCCATTAAAAAAAAACACAAGCAAACACCAAAATCAATATCGAAATAAAAAAATTATAATGTTTAATTCTACATATTATTTTACAGGCACTCCGAATGATAATAATAACAGTATTTATTTTATGTGTTTGCGTATTCCTTTTTTAAAAACAGCTCATGGAAAGCGTCCGGTGACGACGACGCGAGTTTCACGCTTTTTGTTCACCCAAAAAGTGCTCAAGGCGCCTAAATAAGTCTTCGCTTCAAAAACATGATTGCCTTAGCACACGTAAGATTTCCAAGATAACGTCACACATGGATCAGTTCCAGTAGAAAGAAAATTGCTTGCTCGGAACGTGGCCCAAGTCGTAAATCGTTAACTATGTATTGCAATTTTTTTTTTGATTGATGATTTGATAATTGATTGATGAATCGATGGCGCATTTTCCAAGCCGTTGGCTTATCCATCCGGGATCGTGGGTTCTATTCTCACACGGGACAAGTATTTGTGTGGCCCACAGATAATTGATCCGGATCTGTGTGTGCCTTCGAATTTTCCCAAAAACTTGACCGGACAAGAACTGTGGCTTGCGCAGAAGTTTGTTGCTCAGCAACAGCGCTGGCGGGGTAATATCACCGTCATTATTCAAATGATGTAGTGGTTAAGAGCATGACAAGCTATCAGTTCCGTCGTGATTTCTACCTGATTAGCAGCATACATCAAAATATTCTGACAACAAGTGAATCATTTTGGTATATTACATCATTGCTTCATGTCCAATTGCCAGTAATATGAAATTTTTATCATCACTGTGACACGACCACTTTGGAATCGTCTATTATCGCGTACTAACAGAGTAGGAATTGAAGTATTATTATTTACAATATTTACAAATACAGATTAAATATCATGTTTGTATGGACAAACGAGGAGTAAAGCTGACACGGTAGTACTAAGAACGCTAAATGCATTTCCTCGCTGAAGAAAAGAAATGAAAATTCTCGAGAAGATTAAATAAAAAATTAGATCCACGTTTAATTTTATGCGTGGGGATACTTTTGTAATTAATTCGAGACTAAGACGTGCCTCCTACGCCTACAAAATAACCTGTAAAATATCTACAGAATCGCTAATATCTAAGAATCAAGGCTGTCCCTTGGAAGGCCATCATATTCAATCTGTTGCGGTAGTTACATATATCTTATTTAAGGTAAAGTAAAGTAACATACAGCTTATATATTGCCCACTGCTGGGCAAAGGCGACGTGACCCCACCCCGAATACCCTATATCTACTAGGATAAGCTGAAATACAGCCAGTTCTTAGGTCAGTGTGATTGGCAAACAAAACTTTTGAAATAAAACATTATTTTATTTCCGTTCACTGTATTGGGTACATAGCTATGTTACTTAAACATATTTTATTTTATTGCTTAAGTCAACATAAAACAAGGTAATCTGTATTAACTAATTGTGTCATTTCAAAATAACTCATCATATAACTTTTTAACGGAAGATGGTAAATTTATAATGTCATGAAATTTTGTTTTATTTAATAGTAAATAATTTTTATGCTAGTGCGAAAATTGGCTAAGATCTATGACCGGTTTAGAATGAGAATAAATTTTTTAAGGAGTTACAAGTCAGGTGCCTGTTACGAATACATAATGAGATAATGTATAACTCTTCCTGGTGTTATGAATATAAAAAAATACAATCATCGTCATATGAAAACAAGTTTCCAGTATTGTCTAGACTAAATATTCAAGCGAATGATATAAAAGACACTATCTATTTGAATAGTACCTTTGTGGGTTTAGAATGAAAAGTATAAGAAAATATAATATTCTTCATTAATCACGAAGTATTTTTCTCAGACTTTATCGTCGACGGAAAAGACGAAAGTATTGCTTTGATGACGTGTTTTAATATGAATATATCGTTTTACATAAATTTTACCGGACAAACCAGGAAGCCACAACTACCTTGAGCACCGTTACGCCTGACGCAAACTAATTTTTATTTGTATTCCATTACTAATAAGATGAACCATTGGGATATAAGAAACCTACCGAAATTTTATTAAGATGCAGCGCAATAATAGATTGGAGAGGTTTTAAAAGAAACGTTAAACATGGAAACATTAGTTTTAGTTTCAATTGTTCATTACTCCGTTTACGGTTGGTGCACACTAATCCATATTTGAGTTTAAATGGAAATGCAAAGCATCCTTTAAAAGAAAATCAACATTTCTCAATCAATGCGCATTTCTTTTATGATATTCATTCAAAGTCAAAATTTCTTTATTCAACATAGGCTTATTTTAAGCTCTTATTGAACGTCAAAGAGTACCACCGTTTCACTAAACTAGCAACTGCAAGAGAAGAACCGGCAAGAAACTCTGCGGTCATGTATTCTTTTATTTTTTATAAATTATTTAAGTATATACACAAAAGTATTTAAGTGTAACATTTGCAGAAGCCAAGGGACTTGCAAGTGCAGAGCAAGAGTCATTTCCACACATCCTTGTCCTCAATGTATTCCTCGATTGGTAATTTTTGGCATTCATTGGGTTAAATTAAGGAAATGGCGCTTTTAATGAAATCGATAGGACTCAACGAGAAATACATGCTGCCTCCGTACTGCTGCTCTCGGTTTGCCGAAAGATCACTGCCAACTTTTGTGGACTTAACCTTGTAGTTCCCGGGGCCTGTTTCTTGCACTTTTTAGGGACGAGCAACCCAGGGGGAGCCAGTAACCAGGAATGGATTTGACAAGAGCCATTGAACGCAAAAAAGTAAGGGTATGTTATACCTTAAGGGTAGTTATAAACTACGAGGAACACACATTCGAATGTTTTGACGCTTTCAATGCTATCATGGTAATTTATAACTCACCGTTACTTTTTTGCGTTCATAGCCTCGTGTGAAATTATTGCTTCCAAGTCATAATGGAAGCCAAAACACAAAATTTTACTCAATTTAGGTTTGTCTTAAGTCCTGGTGGTCTCAATTTTGCTTTCATCAGTTTATATCCAAAAAAGTCCAAAGATGATGTCAGAGGGCGGCAAGTAAATCATAAAAGATAACTGCGAAGAAGTTTTTTTACTTCAATTTTGACGCACCTAATCCGTCTTTGTTTTTTTGAACGAAGGCTGTAGCTTGGAATATTCCATCGATTAAGTTTTTGTCCGGTTTATTTTACCGAGCTCTGGTTTATTCCATAAAACACAAATTAAGAGTATGTTTTTTTATATTTAATATTTAATAATAGCGTACTTTTTTTAGGTTGAACAGATAATTTGTTTAGTACGTTTCTTAAGTATTTTATGGAACCGTCCACCGTCGACGGCATTGACGACTGGAGATTTACGAGGGTCCAAATGCTGTTACGGGAGTCAATGGCACGTTTCAGACTTGTATACATGAGGTCTACGACCAATCAATTAGTATAACTTAATATCTGTAAAATTTAAAATCTGAAGATTTTAAATTAAGTTAGGCTTTATAGTTATATTAAGTTAGGCTTAATAGTGGTGCAGTTTATTATCTTTATCATCACACGCCGATGTAAAAATTAAATGATATTTATTTTTATTACCGTTAGTCTTACGTTATCACTAGCAATATTTTATTAGGAATAAATTGTCATCCTACTAAGAGTAAGGAAGACGTTTATTCGCATTTTTATTCATTTACTTGGATTTTAAAATTAATATGACAATGACGGTTGTTAAACGCCATTGAATCTTTAATCTATCTTTTAACAGAATACAGTACGGATTGATAATCATGATGACTCATTAATTGCTCGTGGACCTATCTTATACCAGTCATAAATGTGTCATTGGTTCTCGTTACAGGACTTGACTCTATGACTCTTGTATCCAATCGTCAGTGGTGTCGACGATGGTGTACCGTTTCATAAAATTGCTGGGAAATCTACCGAATAAAAGTATAGAATAAATACATAAATATAAATCTACATAAAAATACGCTGGTAGTATGTATACTACAACATGAGTTGCAACAGCGCGTAAATTGTTTGGAGAGACAAGTATTGGTTGTATTGGCACGGAGAAGATCTACTGTACTTTATTCGTGTATCTCTTCGAAAAAAAAAGGCGTCGCTCGGCGATTGTGGAAGTATATCCGATTCCATTAATATCAATATTGAATAAAAATTGGATTATTCAGATATAAAAGAGCCAGGATAGCTCAGGGGCGGTCGCTTTTAATTCTATATGCTCGAGAGACCTGAGTTCAAATCCCAGTGGCAGCGCCAATGAAATTGTTAATTTTAAGTGCCTAGCACTTGAATTATCACGTGCTCAGCGAAGAAGGGAAACATCGTGAGGCCCGTATACCCTCTGTGCAGAGGGGACTTTTGCCCAGTAATCTAAAAGTCTTGTATAGGCTGATACTTTACTTTTTTTTTACTTGGATTCAAAAATAATCGAAACTCCTAAGTATATACGGTGCTGAGACCATTGGATATAATAATATACGGTTCTCTTATATCCTCTCGAGAAAAAGTTATACTGTTTTTAACATTCACATATATAGTTAACTAGCTGCTGCCCGCGACTACGTCTGCGTAGAATAGGCTGAAGGCGTAAAATTCAGACAAAAACACAGATATACGTAAATATGTATATAAATTATAGCCTATGTCTTATTCTGATGTATAAGCTATATTATTTAAAGTTTCATTAAAATCCAGTAGTATTTGCGTGAAAGAGTAACAAACATTCATCCATACATACAAACTTTCGCCTTTATAATATTAGTAAGGATTGTATTTCATTTTACTTCGTATTTTTTTATGCGAAAAGTTGTCAAACGAGCAGGCAGGATTCACCTGATCTTAAATGAATACCGCCGCCCATAGATATCTGCTACACCCGAGGGTTACAGATGCGTTGACGACATTTTGAAAATTGGGCTCCGGCTACCTCACTCACCAGACGAAACGCGAAAGTATTTGTCATACTTCCACTTTACGCTGGTCTTCTGTGAGGTCGTGGTACTTATCAGGACGGGCCTGCCCATTCGTGCAACAGCCGAGGCTGCTGCGTGGCCCTACCACCGTAAAATAGATAAATTGTATAGAAGCAATTCTTTATAGCGCTGGAATATTTTATCTATTCTTATTTACTAATCGTCTTAGATTTCCTAAATATTCTTTATTCTAACATTAAAGATAACTGTCAAATTTAAAGGTCCATGTAACTCTTATTTGTTGGCATTCCTTGACCGTATTGTTGTTTATTAATTGTTTGTTTGTGTATGCCTCCCGAACTCTACCTAGTTTCCTACTTTGAATGGAGATTGGGGCTATTAATTTCATAGATTTTCGATAAAGCATTGTACACTTGTGGTTGAGACAGAAAATCTATTTTTAAAACCTCTACACGATTATTTAAAATCAGCGCTGACCAAGTGGCTACGAATCTTATAATCTTAAACACAATATTTTTGATTTTGAGAATTTTCGTTAATGACCGCCACAAGTTCTCGTTCGGTAAACTGAGACAATTTGTTTCTTTAAAATAAATTCTGTAAAGAATGCACAAAATCAGTTATACATATCAATTTCAACTAGTTTACTGATATGTAAGCATGTAAATATGCTTTGAGAGTTTTAGACAATATTATTTCAAGAAAACATGTTCTTCTTTGCCCAAACAATAATTTATGGGCAATAATGGTGGATTATTCGAAAATAGTGGTAAAATATCTATCGTACGGGTACATAAATATTTATAAATATATTCGTCGTGTAATTTAGTAGAATTACTTTTTACTACTAATTTTAGAATTACTATTTTAGTAGAAAATATATAAAAGCAAATTTGAAGTCTGAACCTTTTTGGGGCTAGAACTACACAGCTACGGCTGGAACCTCGAAATTTGAAGTAATTTTTCTAAGTATAAAATGGATGAAATAACTTAAAATATACTTTCCCACACTAGTATAAGGCAACGTGAGTATAGGCCGAAAAATAAGTTAATATAAACAATGAGTTTTTCCATACACACCAATACAATAAAATTGTTTTGAGCAACATAATGGCTGCGAGCTAAGATACCATTTAGTGGAAAAAAAAATAAGTGCAAAAGTTTGTTTTCGTCCTTTTAAAACATAATTGGCCGAAATTTGACCGCATGCGGACCTAGTATCGCTAAAACGGCCTTCGTTTCGAAATCTTGTTTTTTTATTGAAATGTTATTTTAAAATTTTCCACCACCAGCATAATGCTTACAAAAATAATGTGACTACACCAAAATTGAAGGTCATTTATAACTTTTCACTTATTATAATAAAATATCAACAGCCGCAACCGTTTTCAATATTCTCTCTCAGTAGATTCACTTACTAGTTTTTGACATTAGCTTCATAATACTTAAGGTAAAATTCAATCTCCAGTAACCAAATCTATGAATAGGTAGAATGTTGAAATCAGCTGTTAATATAATAAAATTACGCCAGAAGAGGCATACAGGTATAGGCAAATAACAGTAAATTAACATAAATAATATATACTAAGTTTTGGCTGATAAAAGTCTATATTCTCTGCATACCACATGACGTACATAATGTGCGTAGACCTAATTTAATCATTAGTTCATTACAATCAAAGTTTCGCTGTCCCGAACAATACGGATATGTCTTCCTCAAGGAGTACTAACATGCTGCACGGATATGTCTTCCTCAAGGAGTGCTAACTTGCTGCCCATAACCTAGTCTTATTAAGAAATGTTTCTTCCTCAAGGAGTGCTAAAATGTTGCGCTGTCCGTAATCTAGTCTTATTGGCACGTTTCGCTAATCATAGCATACGTAGCCTTGGTTGCTTCATGCGCTATATGGTCAAAATCTGCATACGAGGAGGCCGCCTAGACAGTCGGAAGTGACCTCTACAATCTATATTAGCTGCCGGTGTTTTGACTAATTACGCATACGGGTTTCTCGCCGTTTTATTGACACGGTGCTGTCGGAATGTGCGCGTGAGTTGGCCGCGGCAAGCCACTAGAAACTTGGTTTCTTTTCTTTGATGTCAGGTGGGAAGCGTTTCACACGATGTTAAGTGATATCCACCGCCCATGTACATTTAAAACCCCCTTTAGATTTTCAGATGTTTCGCCGCCTTTTAGTAAAGTGGGCTCAGTTTAACTGACTCACAAACGAAACGCTGAAGTATAAGGCCCCATTTACACGGTGCAAGTTTCTTGCCTGTCATATACAATTAAATTGAAGCAATAAATGAGTTGCATGGTCTAAACAACAAATGGTCTAAACAATTATTGCGCGCAATTTATTGCATTCAATTATTGCTCTTGTATGTACAAGAAAATGGCATCGTGTAAATGGGCCTTAACTTTTCCATTTCTGTGAGGTCGTGGTACTTCTCCGGACCTGCCCATTCGCTTAACAGTGAAGACTTATTTTACGTGCACATAAACGTTTCATCATATCCTCATCAGGTTCGGTAATACAAACCATTGTCCCGTGTAATTCTCAACGGTTTTGACTGAACACAAAATCTTATACTACAGTCCACTATACATTATAGTTTTTTTAAACAGAATAAAAAAGATTCTTATCGCGTTCGTAGTTAACAAATTAATAAAATGTGACATAAATAAAGTAAATTTTATATAAATTAATAGTATAACTAGCTGTCCCGGCAAAAATCGTTTTGCATAATTTAATTACATATAAATTATTTGTAGGGTACAAAAATATAAAAAATAAACAATGGTGATAAATCTAATTTCATCCCTACTGAATATAGATATAAAATAAAAAAAAAACGGTCAAGCCGTTTTGGAGGAGTATATATAAACACTAAAACTGTGACAAGAAAAATGAAACTAATTTTTACGGATTTATCGCGTGTATTTTTAATTTTAATTCCCGACGTTTCGAACCCTTTACAGCGTTCATGGTCACGGGACACTGAGGCGTTGGACGTCTGATTAAAAATAAACGCGATAAATCCGTAAAAATTAGTTTCACTTATAATGTGTAATCGCGTATATAGGTACAAGAAATTATCATGTGACACAAGAATTTTATATATTAGATACTTTTTATAACTTTTTCGTTATAGAAATCCAGTCCGAATCCAAATGAAGTCCGAATGAAGAGTAAAATAGATGATAAAGACATAGTACGACATAGATGCTTATAATATTTCTTAGATCCTTTTCCCTCTTTTGACGCTAACACAGCAGGATTAAAATCGTACTACCGTAAGTGTGTATAAGACGCATTACTTCATCCAAGGTCCCGAGGGCTAATTAAATACCATTTAGCAATATTCTGCATACTTATTACCGTTTATGTACAAATGTAGGTTTTTTACTTTGAAATGTCTTGGAGCAATCCGTAATTGCTTTGATTAGTGTAAAATGAACTAGTGGGTTGCGTTACCTATAATTGATATAAAATCATTGAAAGGTAATTGAGGTAATTTAAATTAAATTGTGCACGAATAATACAAATCGCAAAGTACGTTTACATTTTAGACTAGAAATAGATATTAGAGTTAGAAATTGATTTACTAGGGGTCGCTCAACAACTGATGCGGGTGTTCAGTTCGTTATGAATATTTTTGAGGCCTGGGAAGAGTCTAAGTATGCCTTAGGTATATTTTTTGTCTTAACCAAAGCTTTCGATTGTGTACAGCATGAGACCCTGGTCAGGAAACTACGCCATTATTGTATAAGAAATGCCGCACTCAATCTTCTGAAATCGTACAAGAGCCATGGAATTCAGAGAGTTGACGTGAATGGCAAAAGATCTCCCGGGGCCCCCGTAAGTATGGGGGCCGCCGCAGGGATTTATTCTTTGGCCCTTTCTCTTCCTCATTTACATAAATAATCTAGTTAATAATAATCATGAGATAGTATTATTTGCTGATGATACCTCTTTAATTTTTAAACTAAAACGACGTTCTGTAAATTATGACAATGTAAACAATACTCTATCCACTGTAGTACGTCGATTTAGTGCTAATAATCTACTGTTATCTACTGAGACGTGGTCTCTAAATGTTGGCCTATTGGAGAAGCTCAAAGTCACACAACGAGCTGTGAAGAGAGCCATGCTCGGAGTTTCTTTGCACGAAAAAATCCGGAATGAGGAAATTCGCCGAAAAACCGGAGTCACTGACATAGCTCTCCGGATCTGCAAATTGAAGTGGCAGTGGGCAGGCCACTGATGACCAATGGGGAGTAAAGGTTCTCGAGTGGCGACCACGAACCGGAACACGTAGCGTTGGAAGGCTGTCGCCGGTTCTTCTCAGTACAGTGGCTTTCTTTTCCGAACCGGTGATAGTATTTTGACTATCCATAAGCAAGTGTAATACTCATATGTTGAATAAAGATATTTGATTTTGATTTTGATAATATAATTAAGGAAGGAAACCGAAAAGATTTTCATTGACTTGTCTTGTAGCAAATCTCAAAAGCGTTAAACGCAATTTTTGAGACATATTTTCTTTACGACGTAAGCTGCCGCCATTTTTTGCGAATTTAACAAATATTTATTTTACTGATTTATATTTTGCAAAAGTAAAGTAAGGTAACAGCCTCTACATGTCCCACTGCTGCTCCTCTATATAGACGGTATCAGGGCATAGTCCACCACGCGGCCCCATGGCGGATTGGCGGGCTGCACATATCTTTCTTTTTCTTTGTTATTATTTCGAAAATGTGCAGGTTTCCTCACGATGTTTTCCTTCACCGCGGAGCACGTGATAAGTCAGCACTTAAAGTTAAAAACTTCATTGGTGCCGGCACCGGGGATCGAACTCAGGTTGGCCGAGTATATTGAATTAAAGGCGAGCGCCCGGACACTAGCTAGAGAGCTAGCAGAGCTATCACGGCTATATTTTGTAACAACACGAAAAATGAGTTAGACTAACTATAAATGTATTTCTTAAGACAACGCATCGAAATAGAGTTGCAAAGAAAGGGTACATTATTCGTACACGCTTAAATGGATTTTTCTTTTAAAATGTCTTACTGTTTCAAGATAACATTGAAATCTAGTTTGACAAAATCGGAAAAATTAGCAAATGTTCAACTATATGCCTCATTGTTCAGCTATTAAATGTCACTGTCATAAAATCGGAATTCCTTATAATCGATTGAGTGACCGCGATACGAAAAAATACGTTGACATAAGCATAATTTCGGATCGAACGTGATAAACGCAGAAACGTATGCAATAAATTATAAAAGAAGGTCGCTGCTGAAGGTTTCCGTTTAGTTTGTAGTAATTGTGTGACTAATTCTTGTTTTCATATTTATGTTTAACGAATATATTGACAGAGGACGTGGCTCTAATTAAAAGTAATCGATAATCAAAACTTCAAACCTGTCAAAGACCAAGTGGTGTATTGAAGTAGGATTTATGCAATACAAGTAATTTCGTTTCGTATGCTGCAAAGATTTTCTATACCTACAATTGTTAACGTTTTTTCTTAAATAATAAAATAAAGGAAAAATGTATATTAAGAACCTGTATACGAGTAGAACGGTAGAAGAGGCGGTCAGTAACACGCAGGGCCGGATTAAGAGGTCCGGAGGCCTCGGAGCAACAAAGGAGTGGAGGCCCCTGGGCCCAAATTATTTTTTTTTGTCAATACAAATGAAATTTTACATTATTTCCAAACAAAGTGAACAATTTTTTTTAGTCGAGTTTTCCAATAAATAATTTATTGTGAAACATATAAATATAAATATGAAAGTAAAAGTTGTTAACTAGTGTTTACTAGTCTCAATTTGATTTTTTTTTCCGAAGTCTCTATTGTGGGCCCTCTTGTGTCTCTTGTGGAGGTCCCAGGGCTGTAGCCCCGGTTGCCCTCCCCTATATCCGGTCCTGGTAACATGAAAGGTCTGCCGAGTCTTTAACTACAGAATAGGGGTGGTTCGTATAAAGGAGTATACGCCAATTGCCATATTGTGACAGATTTAACTGACTTTTTTAAAAGTTCATCTGCAAGTATTTATTTACAAAAGAAAAGTATGTTTAGATGTTTATCAGTTTTCTAGTACCCATAGTACAAGTTTTGCTTAGTTTGGGACTAGAGAATGTTGTGTAAAAATGTGTCCTAAAACAATAAAAACAAAAACAAAGCCCCCAGGTAATTTACAATTCCATGGGCGGTGGTCTTCGCTTGTGTTATATAGTAATTTATACTACATTGCGTTGAGTATAGCATTTATGATGAACCTTCCATCACAGGCCTTACTAACTAGTCTCTTTTTGCCTCAGTGGACATTGTGAGTTTTCAAGCCAACAATGAATAGACTTTGCTAGCTTTGGGCTGATGTACTTATCACTAGAGTCTACTTGTCTGCTTACGATGAGATAATATCCAAGTAATAACAATAACTACAATAATCAATATGTTAGTATGAAAAAAAGAAATGCCTGAGTATCGTGGAACATTATTGATAAACGTAGTGTTTGGCTTTAAGGCCGCCTTTTTACGGTTTATGCATAAAGTATAAATAAATAAATATATTTCCAATAACTAATATATTTATCCCCTGTGCCAGTACTTTGTTTGTGAACAAGACATTAAATTAAATGGTTAACGGTTTAATTTAACAATTTGAAATTATGGGTAAAAAAGTTGATATTGGTTGTCATGGTAGTTTCGTGACGGAAAATTCTTACAATGTTTTTCGCCTAGCCCCCATCCGCCAAATCCGTCAAACACCGTACGCTAGGGAGCTTCGTTCCGAAAAATTGAACAAATCATAAGGTTCAAAGCCCGAAAAACATGACCTTTAATATAAAAAAAGTGTCACAATCGAATCGGAAAGTTTAATGGCGAGCTTATCGTGCGTTCACTTTTATATTTGCGAACTTCGTTGTCAAAACAAACTCCTTCTTGGGACGTTGCGAAATCTCGCCCGCTGCCAGCGAGACGGTTGGCGTTCAAGGTTGGCGGGACGTCAGGCCTTACATAATTCCTCTCAGCGAGGCTGGTCAACCCGCTACTGTGAAGTAACACTGAGTCACTGGCGATTTCACGCACTGACCTTCGCTAGCGGTGTTTACTTTGAAACGGCGTGTTCACTTTGTTCACTCGGCTCAGCGGCAGTGGTACCGACTGTTCAAAAAAAAATCTTTTGAAGCAATTCAAAAACCCACTAAAATTCACTAAATTCAAACCAAACCCGCCAAAATTAGAAACATTTATAAAAATTTTTGGATTGAATTTACCTCCAAAAAAGCATCCATTGCAAATTTTTTCTTCCTAAATTTAGGAAGAAAATTCCTAAACTTAGGGAGAAAAAAATGGCAATCGAAAAAGGCACAGAGGTACCGTAGCTCGTTTCCTGTGCGTTACAATTTTTCAAGCAGTGTTTGTCGATGTGTTTCCTTTAAAGCAAACGACCATTTTTAGGATTCTGTACCCGAAGGGTAAAATGGGATACTATTAATCCGCTGTCTGTCCGTCTGTCGCCAGGCTGTATCTCTTAAGACGTGATAGATGGATAGTTAAAAATTTCACAGATGATTTATTTCTGTTGCCGCTATAACAACAAATACTATAAAACAGGTAAAAATATTTGAGTGGGACTCCCGTACAACAGACAAGACTTTTTTGCCGTTTTCATAGATCCGCGAGTCCGACACGCACTTGGCCGGTTTTTAATTTTAATTCCCGACGTTTCGACTCCATATGAGCATTGACGGCGAGGGTGTTGATACCACTCCCCCCGGTAGAACCAGTCCACTCTTGCAGCGAAAAAAGTTTATCCTTACACTGAAATAAATGGCTACCTTATCATTATTTTTAATTATCTGCATTATAATTCAAAACTGCTAGCAATTATTTAGTCGCAATATTTATTGAGACTTCAATTCCAAAAAAAAAGGAAACAGTAGATAATTTAATTTTAATTGCATTTATTGACGTATTCACATTTTAATGCATATAGGATGAAGTATTTTTGATACGAGACGACTAATAAAATGAAACATAAGTTTTCGTAACAATAGTTTGTTATTTCCTCAAACTTAATTCCACATTACAAACAATGTTTGTGTATATATTTCATAATATTCCACTAATAAAATTTGTGTTCTTAACACAGAAATTTTATTTTATATAAGGGAATAAAATAAATAGTACAAGCTATTATGATGATTCCCAGGTGCAGTTGCCAAGTGGCTTCGGCGTCGAGGGTCGTGGGTTCGATTCCCATACGGGACAACTATTTGTGTGACCTACAGATAGTAGATACAATGTTTTAGAATTATATGTATATGTCTTGTTCCAGGTTTGTTCATCCTGCTCATGCTTGGTTTCTTTGCCGTGGGAACGGGCTGTTTCATATTGTTCCTGCATCCTTATGACTTCTTCTTCAGCCAGGTGAGTTACACCGCGCGATATCTGTCAACTGATTAAA
Organism: Iphiclides podalirius; assembly: GCA_933534255.1. Lineage (NCBI taxonomy): Eukaryota > Metazoa > Arthropoda > Insecta > Lepidoptera > Papilionidae > Iphiclides > Iphiclides podalirius. The sequence goes on along the minus strand of OW152835.1, from coordinate 2,207,525 downwards.
AGGGTATTCATTTTGTCGGTTAGTTTTTGATGTAAATTGTTTTTATTCGTAATTTTGTAGTCGTTTAAGTGGTGACAGCCCCTCATAGACGTTTCAAAAACAAATAGGGTTGCAGATGCTTCGACAACTTTTAATAAAGTGGGCCCCAGCTCGCACACCAGACGAAACGCAGAAATACAACCCTTCCATTTCACGCCGATCTTCGGTGACGTCGTGATACTTCACGACGTTCGCGCCGCAGCGAAGACTGTTACGTGACTGGCGTGAGGTGGCAACGCATCTACAACCCTACAGGTGTGGCAAATGTCCATGAGCGTAACATCGGGCTCGCCTGCCACCTTCTCACGTAAAACAAATTGTGTACTATATTATGTAAGCACGTAAGAAATTATACTTTTGTAGCGTAACAAAAGAAAAAGAGTATTGGGGTTTGTGTGCGCGCGCATCGTTAAAAGTTTACAATCCATATTTTTTTCTAAACGCGCCAAAAAAGTATGACTTCAATAATAAAGGATAATTTTAAAATTATGCTCGTTCATTTGTCCCCTTATCTTTAATTACATATTGCTTACTAGCTGCTGCCCGCGACTACGTCTGCGTAGAATAAGCTGAAGGCGTAACATTCAGACAGAAAGACATAAAATGATACATATTTTATGTATATCTGTCTTTCTGAATATAGCCAGAAAATAAAAAGAAAATGAATAGCCCATGCCTTATTCTGATGTATAAGCTATAATATTGTAAAGTTTCATTAAAATCCATTCAGTAGTATTTGCGTGAAAGAGTAACAAGCATCCATCCATACATACAAACTTTCGCCTTTATAATATTAGTAAGGATAATATCTCGCACAGAAAGCGTTGCTAGAGGATGGGGGCGAAATCTTCGAGATGTGGAGGAAACCTGAGGTGAAGCTGTACTGCCGAGTGTATCTCTTCAACATCACCAACGCCGAGGAGTACATGTCGGGGAAGGACAGCAAAGTGAACGTCCAGGAGGTCGGGCCCTACGTCTACCAGTAAATACTCTTGTCTTTATAATTTTTGAAACTGTGTTACATATAGTATTTTAATTAAAATTTGTAGAAAAAGTACGAAAAGATTGTCGCCGCTGTGGGAATCGAACCCACGTCTTCGGCATTCGCGGCCTGACGCTTTAGCCACTAAGCTAAACGGCTGATTGCCACACCGGCGAAGATCTTAACGTCTTTTATCTACATTGTTTTTTTTAGCATTTGATGCAATTCTACACATTTTAATTTACAATCTTAAGCGCAGAGATTAGCACTATAACAAAAAAATATATAATTTAGATATTTAATTTCCACAAGTTGACCCGACAGACGTTGTTCTGTACTCACGACTTAAATCCGACAAGTTATAAATAATAAAAAAAAAATCATAGTGGACCGAATTGTACATACATACGAAGTGGGGAACTAACCGCGCAATTTTCAGGGAGGGTCTGGAACATGAAGTGCTACGCTTCAATGACAACGGCACCCTCTCAGCAATCCCGAGGCATCCTCTCACTTGGGTGGAGGAGTTGTCCGAGGGCCACAAGGAAGACGACATACTATATCTACCGCATATCGCTTTGCTGGTGAGTACCGCTATTACTGTTGTGTTCTAGCAACAGTCTACGAGTATACAATAAGCGAATGATGGTCGTTTGCAAGGGTTCAGTTGGTGGAAGACTAACGATAATCCCATTTAAACTTTAATCTTCTTATATGAAAAAGGCAAGCGAGCGGGCGGTTCACATGATGTTTCGGGAAAACTGCCGTCCAACCTACAATAACTAAACTAAATTAGCAGATGTGTTGCCAGCATTAAAAAATGTAGTAATAGCAGTGGTAAATAACAGTAGTACCTGCGTAGCCCTACCGCACGAAACTAATAGCGACTGAGAGTGTACATTTGATAATACTGCCAACCCTAAAGCAAATTGCTTTTGAATAGGTTAACAGAATCTTGCAATATTTCAATCAGTCTCGAAACCGGGCGCACGATTAAGCAATACGTCACTGCGTTATAAGTCATTGACAATACCAACCTTCGATCGGAACTTTTTTAATAGAAAAAGATAGGAACGAAATTAATTTAATCTAACTGTGGTATGACCACGCAACAGCCCTCGCTGTTGCAAGAATGGACAGGTTGAATGGGTAGCAAATGTTAACATTTAACATCAGGTGAACCACCAGGTCGCTTGCCACCTTCTCACTTAAAAAAGAAGAATCTCGAGTCATTCGGGCAAGTTGATTTTTTTCTTTAGCAGGACAAGAAAACATGCATAATTTGAAAAGTTACTAGCATATATGAAATTGCGCTACCTTAGTGTATCTATTTATAACTATAATGCGCATTTGTTTTCAAAGAAAATAATTTCGTTAAGAAGTAAAGTTGTAACTTAAAACTTTAAAATAGCTACGCGTGAACGAGTTTCTTGACCAAATATTTTATTGAAGTGACGTTCCATCGAAAAATACTAAACGAAAAATACTTAAATACTGCCAGTGAGTTTTTTCAGTTTTCAGAAGTACATAACACATTTGAATATGTAAATTTGAAAGAAAGAAATATTTATTTGGGACATAATAAACAACATAAAATAAATAAATTACAATTAAAATTTAAACAACAATGCACCAAAAAGGTGCGATTGCTGGTTTTCAGTGGAACCTGGAGAGATGATGACTTTAACTATAATAACATATAATTTAACAACAACAGATAATTAATAAACATAACAACAACTTAATTTAACGCCTGTTCGTATGTGTGTGTGTGTGCGTAATTTTTGTAAATGATTTGTAAGTGGTAATGCTTTTGGAATTCTTTATGTTGAATTATGGGAAAATAAAAATAGAAACAAGGGAAAGAAATAGATAAACTTTAAGGTTTCAAGTGCCGGATTTTTGCATTGATTTTAGAAATGCTTATAATTTAGCTTTGAAGGAATGAATAAATTTCTTTGCTTAACAGAATAGTTTTCTCACTTAATAACTAAAAAGCGAAATATGTGTATTTCATTATTAACTTTTTTTAATTATAAAAGTTGACAAACGAGCAGGCGGTTCTACTGGTGTTAAATGATTTCCGCCCATGGACATCTACAACACTGACGGGCTGTAGATACGTTGCCGAGACTAAAAAAGGGGGCCCCGTTTACCCCACTTACCAGATGAAACGCGACAGAATAATACTTCCATTTCACTTTGATCTTTAGTGAGGGAGTGGTACTCCTCCGGATGGGACTGCCCATTCGTGCAACAGCCAAAGCTGCTGCGTGGTCCTACCGCAGAACCTGGTTGACACAACACTATACTACAAGGATTCGAGATTGATGACTCCGTGGCGCAGTTGCCAAGGTATTGGCTTCGGCGTCGGGGGTCGTGGGTTCGTTTCCCACACGGGACAACTATTTGTGTGACCCACAGATAGTTGTTTCGCATCTGGGTGTTTGTCCGCGTGAAATTTATGTTTGTAAAACGTCCTTTACAACACAGGATAATATTATCCTAAAGTAAGGGCAGTGTTTTTTTTTTTTTAAAAAAAAAAGAACAAAAAGATACGGCAGACAATTTGTCGCTTCAACGTATTAGTTGTAATCCGTATTCGGAAACACGACAAATGACAACTGATCACACATCGCCGTCATCGTTTGGAATGTATTTTGGACTTATAAATACGAGGAAGCCATAAGCATAATCGAAATGTTTAGCCTAATTTACGACTCGTTTGTGCACAACGTTCTCTTAGTCCCAGACTAAGCAACGCTTGTAATATGGTTACTAGATAACTGATTAACATACTTAAACATACTTTTCTGTTGTAAATAAATACATATTTTACGTATATAAACACGCAGACACTACAAAACACTATTCATCACACAATATTTTTCCAGTAGTGGGGATCGAACCCACACTTACTATTAACGCTTATTATTTAAATATTTTTAAATAATGGTAATGACTCTGGGACCTAGATAAATGTATTTTTAATTCTGACAGAAATACTTAACGCAACTTAAATTCTACGACTGGTTCAATAAAACGAATAAATGAGAATTGTCCCACTCCGCTTACTTCAATGAGCCACCGTTCATATTATTTTTTATACTGTATTGTTTTAACTCGAGTCTGGCATTTGAGATTCTACACGAAGATTATAAGCAACCAGTTCAGATTGTTAATGGGCTTAATTAAAATACTTTGATATAATATGAACAATAAATAATAACGTGCGTTGGGCTGCTAGCACCTTATTGTGAGGTATGCAATAAAATCGAATGTACATCACATGCTGATGGATTGTGAAAGGAACCGACTTAAAGGGAACTGCTTGTTAAAGATCTTAATGTAAATTTATTTGATGTTGGTCTTATATTTAATATTTTGGTGAATCCCTAATGTGAAACAATAAAACGTACGGCCTTGGTCAAATCAAACAAACAGTTATTCCCGTTGTATACAAATATATAATTTAAGGGATTAGTTTTTCGTAAGTTGTTGTGACATGTATAAGTTACGATCGGCTTGTCGTATCTATATAGATAAAAACCCCATAAAATATAGATAATAAAAAAAATAATGTGCACTTCTAAAACTGACCTGATATAAGAAGATGAATTGATGAGAATTTGAAGCATTTTTGATTTAATACAAGTAGAATCTTTTAATCAAGCTGTAATTTTATAAATTACCTTGATGTTGAACATCGTGTGTAAATTCATATAACACTTTTTTTATACGGGACTGTCCGGTACTTGACTGCTAAACCACCTGATGGTAAGGCCAACAAAAGCGTATATAGGTAGGAAGCGATGTAACCATAACGATGAAGCATGTCCATGCTACGCGGCATTTAAAAATAGTCCGCTTTACATTATATGACGTATAATATTTTAAATAATATCCTTACTAATATTATAAACGTGAAAGTTTGTATGTATGGATGGAATTGTTTTACTCTGATGTAAGGATACATCAGAATAAAACATAGGCTATAATTTATATATACATATTTTATGTATATCATCTCTCTTTCTGAATGTTACGCCTTCAGCCTATTCTACGCAGACGTAGTCGCGGGCAGCAGCTAGTCCTTACTAATATTGTATGTATGGATGAGTATTTGCGTAAAAGAGTACTTTTACGCAAATACTACTGAATGGATTATTATATTGCTTATACATCAGAATAAGACATAGGGTATAATTTATATACATATTTTATGTATATCTGTGTTTCTGTCTGAATCTTAAGCCTTTAGCCTATTCTACGTAGACGTAGTCGCGGGCAGCATCTAGTGATATATATAAATGTATGAGGCAGATGATATAGAACGTATGATACGGAAAGAGATATCAAATCAAATCAAATCAAAATACATCTGTATATTTATTCACATAGACGCTAGCGTTCTTATGAAACGTCAAAATTATACATAAAAACTAATAGGTACGTATATTACCACGGAAAGCAGTTTCTGTAAATAAGAAACTAGCAAGAAACTCAACAGTTGCTCTTTTTAAAACCATTCGTTTACAATATAATAGGACAGGTATGTCTTATTTTAACCTACATGAATATCAACAGTATTACAGAATATATAGAATTGCAATCTAATGTCATTGGATGTTACCCAATATAATTGTTACTTACAAATTTAACTATTGCTTTACCACGTACTCATAGGTAAACTTACTTTATTGCATTACTAGTTCCCTTGAAACTTCTCGAGGAATATAAATATATTATTCGAGGAACAAAGGATATATTTTAAATTCTTCTCTCGTAGTCCACCAATCAGCGACCCTTTTCTGGATTTTAGGATACGTTGTAATTATTGTTTGTTTGTTTTAAAGTTTCCACAACAAGCATTGCAACATTTCAGTATTAATCAATGCAAAAAAATGTCCTTTAAAACCCGATAAAATTGATCAGTCGCAACTTTAATTAATCGATTTACGTTTGACCTGATTGGGAGGCATTGAACGTTTATAAGGTCTGCTTTATAAATGTCACAATTAAGCGAAGCATTTAACAGCAAATAATTATACGCAAAATATGCTCCTTAATATGCTGCCGATATTTATTTCACGACCTTCAGCACCTTGTGATTATTTTATGAGTTCAAAGGTTATTTTAATCGACAATTTATCTTGATTCAGCGTTAAAAGTAAAGTTCTATGGATGGACATGGGAAGTAAATGACAGTTTTTAATATTTCAAAACCCAAAGGTAGTAACCGCTATATATATTTTTATACAGTAGAATCAGATAATATGACCATAAAAAACCTGAAATAATTTACTGGTCCTCACTGCAGTACTCTGTCAATAAAAAGAATCTTACGTATATTTCATAGTCTGCACCCAGAGCAGTCATCAGTCAACTAACTTTAACTAATAAGATAATAAAAAAAACGGTCAAGTGCGAGTCGAACTCGCGCATAAAGGGTTATGTACTATTTTCTATAACAACGGCACAACATCATTCATGTCTGTTGTATGGGAGCCCCACTTAAATATTTTTTTATTCTATTTTTTTAGTATTTGTTATTATAGACGCAACAGAAATGCATCATCTGTGAAAATCTCAACTAACTACAGCCTGATGACAGACGGACAATAGACGGACAGACATACAGACAGAATACAGTGGAGTCTTAGTAATAGGGCCCGTTTTGAGTACGAAACCCTAAAGCTCAGTATGTACGATTGCTACTACTTGTTACTAGCTTGTCTTACTTATTTAAATAATAACTTCTTTGCAGAGTATAGCGAACGTGGTGGCGAAACAAAGTTTCATGACTCGATTCGGACTGAACAACCTGATATCGTTGACCAACAGCCAACCACTGGCCAAGATGACGGCCAGAGAGTTCATGATGGGATACAAATCTGAGCTGATGACCCTGGGCAACACCTTCATGCCTGGGTGGATCTACTTCGACAAGCTCGGCCTGATCGACCGAGTAAGTTGCATATTACCGCGGTTAATGATAGACTAGTGTTAAATTCTGATAAAAACTGAGCCCATGTTATTTTTCCTTTTACTCCTTAAATTATAAAATTACAGACATTTCTTTTTGGATCTGGTCGCTTATCGAAATCTAAAACTTCCCTACACCACGAAATAATCTCGTCCTGCAGTAGGAGTCTTGTTCATTACTACATAAATATAAATACTAAGGATCAAGCATCGTTGCGCAGATGTACGATTTCAACGGCGACTTCGAGACCATATTTACCGGGACGGACGACGTGACGAACTCTGGTTTGATCGACACCTATCGGGGCTCCACCGACCTGCCCCAGTGGGATGGCAAGTACTGTTCCAACGTGCAGTACGCTTCAGACGGCACCAAGTTCAAGAGTGGCGTCACCTTCAACCAGTCCATCTTATTCTACAGGAAGAGCCTCTGCAGGGCTGCACCGCTGGTAAGGTTTTGTTTTATTATCGACTTTATTCGTTAGCAACATTCATTTTAGATAATCTAAAACATCAACTAGTTTTGTTCACGCTGATACTATGTGGAATTCCATCACCGATTGTAGGGATGTCTTCCATGTTTCAGCAAAGACATGCTCTTGTTTATAGTGTCTAAAATCAATGTGCGCTTTATTTTATTATTGATTAATAAAGTATCTTAGCTGTAGAGACTGAAGTCAGGTAACCCCTAATTCAACGGAATTAGGGGTTACCTGACTTCAGTCTCTAGTTAATAATAAAACGTTATTATTAACTAGTAAACACCTGTTACAGATTCCCGTAGAAAAAGGCGTTAGAAGTGGTCTTAAAGGTTACATGTACACATTCCCTGAACACATGCTGGACAATGGGAAGGCAATAGAGGAGAACAAGTGCTTCTGTAGAAGAGGTTATTATAAATTATTAATAAATTTTTCTTCGGTTTGCCAATAGGGTTATTTATAATATTGCGAAATTTGTTTTTGATTTTAATTCATCAAAGAAAGAAGTACTTATGTATAGCTTTTACTACTTATAATATTACGCAGATCAATACTATGCCATATAGACTGATGAATGTTCACAATACCTTAATGGTGGAGGTAGCATCAAGTAGCCTCATGATTCTTCGAACTAAACTTATCATTTAAAGTATGTAGAAAATTCTTACAGAAATAATTGTGCCTTATATTTCTTGTTGGAGGTTAATTCATTAAGAATTTTTCAATTAACTACTAAATTAATCATATATGCCTTCATTATAGAATACTTTAGAAAAAGTTTAGATTATTATGAAGTACTAAATATAATTATATTAACTTTTTTTTATTCCGAACTTGCTCTTTGATGTTCGCAATAGCCCTAATGATATCCAACATTCTCATTCCAGACAAATGCTTACCCGAAGGCTTAATAGATGTGGCGGATTGTTACTACAGCTTCCCTATCGCGCTTTCTTATCCTCATTTCTATAAAGGAGATGATGTATTATTCAGCAAAGTGGAAGGTCTAAATCCAAACCAGGAACAACATGAAACTAGGTAATTTCGATTCTGGTAAATTGCTATATATCTGTAGCAATCGTCTTATCCTTCTGACAGTATTATATATTGCAATTTTTATATATAGATTTTGGATTCAGCCCGATTCCGGTCTACCCTTGGACGTTAGTACCAAGTTCCAGATCAACATGGCCCTGGACGACCTATCGGCCATTAAAAACTCCGAGAAATTCTCCAATATGTACCTACCCTTACTGTGGTTTGATATTGTAAGTAATGTTGAATAATTATTACAATTTAATAGTCACAATAGTTTTTAAACATGATAATGATACAAAGTGATTTAGATACAACATTTATGTAATATTTAATGTAAGGATTTTAATCATTAACAGTATGAGAGGTTGATGATCTATTGATAAGCGATAGGCTACAGTGTTCTTTCAGGCTGGGTCTTGGGTTCGAGTCCCATCCTTTCTGAGTGTTTTCTTTATGTTTAATTTGTGTTTGTAAAACGTCTATATCGCAGAGCAACTTGTCATAATTATGTTAGACATAAAAAAAATATACAGCATTAGTTGGATGATAACTGCACGCTTTTCTTACAGAGAATGTACACACTAACGCCGTCACTGATGCAGAGGTTCGGCCTTTATCTGAACGTGCTTCCGGTAGTCGAGAAATGCGCTATGTACATCTGTTTCGCGATCGGCGCGATTCTGATCCTTATGACCACCTACATAGTGACGTTCAAGATAATGTTCAAGAGCTACGACGGAAACGGGCGCAAGTGCAACTTCAACTTCAAGAGCGCGCACTGGATAGAGCAGGGGAAGCCGGGCCGGACAGGCCGGGGCACGGTTTACGCGCCTTGCGAAATTCCCCTCACGGACTCCGACAGCACCGATCCCTGCTTGCAGGACGCCTGCAGCACTCAGAGCAGGATCAAAGAGCTCGGCAGCCTGCTCCCGGACAAAGTCCAGGGTTCGGTAGACAGCGTTAAAGCGTTGAGGGCTGACCGGACAAAAACGCCAAGCCGCAAGGACTCCCTGATCGAGAGCGATTCGGGCGAGAGCAGTGCGGGCGTGGCCAGCGAAAACGACGATGCGTACAAATCCGGCGACTGCCGGTATCTGGAAGTGGTGGACGACGGATTCGACGAGAGCAGCGCGATGTTCCCGGCCGGTGATGGGGCCTCGAGGACCCCGGAGCTCCACATCCACATCGGCTGATGAAGACGAGGACTCGGTCGTGTGAGTGATTAGTTATTATTGCGGACGTGTCGATATCGATAAAACAGTGCCGGCCGAGTGAATCGATGTGCCTATTCAAATGTCGGGGACGCTTATTATTTTGCACTATTGTCGATTTTGTGGTGGCGATAGGCACGCCGGGACGTGTCGATATCGATATCGATAAAACAGTGCCGGTCGAGTGGATCGATGTGCCTATTCAAATGTCGGGGACGCTTATTATTTTGCACTATTGTCGATTTTGTGGTGGCGATAGGCACGCCGGGACGTGTCGATATCGATATCGATAAAACAGTGCCGGTCGAGTGAATCGATGTGCCTATTCAAATGTCGGGGACGCTTATGATTTTGCACTATTGTCGATTTTGTGGTGGCCGCGTACAAATAAAGACTTAACGGTAGTGAGTGGCTCACTTTACAAGCTACTGAATATAGTTTGATCGTGCGTTGTCGGACGATAATCGCTCAGTCTCTTCCACATCGGTGTTAAGAGAGAAGTGAATATATCAATACGAATTCTTGTATTCCATATGGTGTCAATGTTATATTTCGTATTTATATCTCCAATCGAATTTGAATTAATACATTATTATAAACTGAAGATTTTAATAAAGGGACCTACCCTGTAAAAAAATTAGCATTTATTAAACATGCCTCAGGTTATGACTATTCTCGCACGGTAAATACAGATGTTGGCTTGATTGCCGCAATCAAGCCAACATCTGTCCTATAAATATTTGGTTTTACAAATATTATCGAAGATGATATTTATTTATTATGATTAGTATATTATGATGGACGGAGGAACGACCGTGCCAAGTGTGAAGGAACGTTTCTCACTCCGGTGCGATGTGCTCTTTCAAAGATGACGACGAGCTTGTCACCCGTCAGGATGTTCAATATATTACCAGCCCGTCATCCTTGAATGGTGCCATGGTTTCACATCCAAAGCCTGCTTATTGAGCTGCGCTGTAATATCTACCAGCGCCTCACCTCATAGACCATTATCTACCTGATGTTAATACTAGCGTATATTATAGATGGTTAATTAGTATTAGAGCTTTTATTATGCTCCATAGGTAATTCGTAAACTTTTAAGGACATTGCTCAACTATTCCAGATATTGTCTTGTGGACTTTGATTCGAATAAATGCGAGAAATATATCGCCTTTGTCCGAATGTTACACATCACACAAGGATGTTTTTGGGTATTATATTCAGTTTTTATATATTTATACGTTTCTATTGTTACAGATTCCTTCCATATGAACCATATGCCTTTTATGTTCTTATGTCATAGTGAAACAAACCTACCGTTAGCTTTTGAACCGGGAATTCTAAATTATCATTCTTAATTTTTCCAAGAATTACTAACTAAAAAGCAGATAATATCCCTAAAAAAATTGTTTTCTCAGACGGACGTCATAAGACATGTAATTTATTCATTTCTACAATTTTTTTTTTCTTTACGATTTTCTTATTTTATATTTTTGTTCCGTCTGTTGTTACACACAAATTAAACGATTTCACTTTTTTATATAGACTAGAGGCTTATGATTGTATCGTTGTAGCAATATTGATTCTTGAGTGATATGTTTGAGATTTTCCAAAAACCTTCACTGTTTTTTCTTCACATGTTCCTGGTTAAATAATGATGGGTTATCGTCCGTCACTTGGGCATGTTTATATTAGTGAAATTTACTGTGGCGCTACTATCTCCTCATAACATATAATTTAAAAGTGAAAACATGCCAGTATAACTTTATTGCCGTATTCACTATACATTCCAGAATTTAATACTCAACAATTGGATAGATTATTAGTACATTTATTATTATAGAACATTTAGAAATTACCTGTAATATTCATAATTTTACAAGTTGTTGTTTCATGCTTGCCTTATAGGACTGATGTTTAGCAATAGCGAGCCATTTCTCAATCGACTGTGGATTTTAGGTTTTAAGAATGATTAATTGTAATTAGATATAATTGCACATCGATATTAATGTCTAATTATAATAAGTGTTTTGTGATATAATTGATTCCCTTTGTATGTTTATGTTAACGATGTCTCGTCTGTTCGAGTCTTCAAAACGTATTGTTGGTGCTCGGTCGACTACTTATTTTTTTACAATTGTAATATTTTAGAATAAAGGATTTATATATTCAATAAATATTTGATTTTTTTATTTGTATTTCAATGCGTATAAAACAGCGACTGCGGCTAAACCTTTTTTATTTAGCAAAATTAATGTTATTAAATTATATATTACTAATTAAAATTATCTTTTAATATATATTTCATTATTATACATGATAAATAAAATAGTTAAAATATTATTTTAATTTTAATGAGTGCAGGGCAGTTTTAAAGTTACAATAAAAATATCATTCCAGCTTATTTTCACGCAATCAAATTTTATATATGTATTTCATTTCCCAGAGATGTTGCTATTTTTAAATAAAAAACACTCAATTATTGCTTGAATATAATACTTTCTAAGTAATACGCTTGGAAATCGCGAATTGTAGATTCGATTCTATTCCAGGACAATCATTTGTCCATTTTTTTGCATCCAGATGTTTTAAAAATCACAATAAAATCTGTGTTTGTAAAATGGAGGAAGTGTTTGTAATATCTAAAATGGATGGCAATATTATCATGTTGTTACTGGGATAACATTAATAAAACCAGTATTGTGAAAAAAAAACCATCACTAACAACATCAAAACAACAAATTAATAATAAAACAGGTTTATTCCTTAACATAAATTCAAATCATTCAAAGAATATACTATTAATTGACATAATTGAATCCTGAATAAAACTAATCTTGAGTAGACGCCAAAAGACAAAAGTGTAGAATAATGATTGCACCACTATGTCCAAAATAATCATTCTGAAACAAATGAAATCAATGCAAAAATTTATTTGCGTATGCAAAATTCTCTATACACTCTTTAGGCTAGCTATGATAATAGTGAACTAAAAAAGCAGCAGGCGTTCCGTTCCATATTGGATGAGGAAGGTCAAGGTGCTAGGGCCACGCGGCAGCCTCGGGCTATTGCACGAATGGGCAGGCCTGTCCGGGTAAGTACCACGACCTCACAGAAGACCAGCGTAAAGTGGAAGTATTTTACTTTCGTGCTTCGTCTGGTGAGTGAGGTGAACCCTCGGGCGTAGCAGATATCCATGGGCGGCGGTATTCACTTAACATCAGTTGAGCCGTCTGCTCGCTTGGCAACTTTTCACATTAAAAAAATCCTGATACTTTCTTTTACTTCACTTTACTTTTAATTGTGGTAGGGCCACGCAACAGTCTTCGCTGTTGCACGAATGGACAGGTCCGTCTGGGTAACCACGACCTCACAGAAGACCAGCATGAAGTGGAAGTATTAAACTTCTGCGTTTCGTCTGGTGAGTGAGACCACCGGACATAATATATATAGGCCCATTTTATTTAAAGTTTTTAGCAAACCTACGAGTGTTGCAAATCTCACCTTCTCACATTTAAAAAAAACTGTCATTGAGCAGTCTTAATTAATTTTTTCGCAGACTGTCTAATGCTTCACCGTCATCTTACCTGATGGTGATGGCTTAATCAGCCTAGGTGATGATTATGCCGTTGTAGGTTAATTGACTAGTATGTTCACCTCCACTGGTTAGAGATCAAAGATGCCTTAACTACTTTTTAGGATACCAGTCCACAGCACTGATGAACGTATAATCTGAACCCCGTCAAGAAATATTCATTTCAAACTGGCAGAGAAACACTTCAAAATTGAAGAAGTTATTCTCTTTCAGGTATTAATTCCAAAATCTTCACACAGTCGCAATGAAACAGAATGAAATAAATGACAAAACCTGACGAAGAATAAGCCTTACGAAACTGTAATTTTCTAAATATTTATCTTTAATACTTTTTTTTCCGGTCAGCTTAGTGGTATTTTTATTACGAGTAAGTATATTATTTTAAAAGGGTTCCACTCAGACACATTTGTAAACGAGTGATAATTATTACACATGAAATCGTGAAGTTACCTCCGATAGTGGGCTTTGGCTTTAGGAATATCCTCGTCCATCTCTTTTAACAAATATTTCCTGCCACCGAGACAGCTCGCTCGGAAAAACTCAGTTCGATCGATATTCTCCATCTTGTAATAGAAATGTTCCTTGTCAATATTCTTCAAGGTGCTACGAAGCTTTACAAAGTTGTCGTTGCTGAAAGTCCATTGCTGCGTCAAGTAGTAACGAAGAGCAAGATTCGCTATGTAAATTCGTCTTTGTATTTTGATCAACCTGAAAAATTAAATAATCTCTATCATACTATTTCTCAAATATGTTTTTTTTTTTCGAAACACAATAACTTTCATAATTCTTCATCACGTGTAATGATTCAAACACCATTTTGAAGCTTAAGCTTGACAAAAAATAGACTAAAGTTAATGGTTACTTAAAAAAAACCTTACATGAAGAATGTATGACAATGCCATCTATTGACAATTTTCGAAATTATACTTTTTTGGCGCGTTTGAGAAAAGAATATGAGATTATTTTTGATGAATATGATGCACGCGCACACGCGAAAAGCAAAATGATGAAGTTTACGGTATTACCATGGCAACCAATAACAACTTTTTGACAATTATCTATAATTCCAAGTTATGACCGTTATCAATTGCATGTAACGTCGTTTTCATAAACAAAGAGTACTGGCACAGGGGATAAAATTTTTAGTTTGTTTTCTTTTCATACGCTAAAGAACTATTTAGGTGTGTACATAAATGCACACATTTTTTTTTAAATTAATGATAGTGAATCAGTCTGAATTTGACCGTCATCTTTCACACACCTTTCTTTCTTCACACACATTCCTTGCACACCGAAACTGAGGCGCTAAAATTACGCCAATTGGCGTAATTAGATTGCGATTATAGAATCGTAATCGTGTAATTAGACTGTTATCTCTTTCTGTATCATACGTTCTATATAATCTGTCACATTCACGTACATATGTAACATATTATGTATAATGTAAAGCGAAACAATTTTTAAGCGCAGAATTGACATAATTACGTCATCTTTATCATTAAAAATCATTATTATCCTTCGTAATAAGGTACCTTTTATAGATATGTACTTATTTGTACAGTATTTTATTACCTTCCGGTGACATCACGGTACTGTGCGAAAATTACGCACTGATAGAATAAACTTAATCTATTTATCGTTACGAAAATAATGTTCGATAACAGAAATAAGAAAAGAAAATAAAAATTGATTTGAAAACTAACCACTATCAAATAATACGATCTTATTTGTGTAATATAACTTATATAAATAAAACGGAAAAGAAAATATGAATTAGTTTCCGTTACTTGTAACAAAACCGTCTCCTTGAAAACGGAAAACCGACCACGGTAAATAATAACAAAATTCCACTTACATAGGTTTTCTGCCTAATGTCCAAAGGAGTAAGTCCACTAAAATTGCCGGTAAAAGATGTAGAAACAAAACCTGAAATCAATAAATCATACAGAATATTTTAGTTCTTATTACGTTAATTTTATATTGTGAAACATTATATATTTTTAAAGATATTATATGTATTTTTTTTTTATTTTTCTCTTTTTGAAAACATTGCCCTGACTTTAGGATAACATTACCCTGTGTTGTATTAATATATTTCACACGGACAAACACCCAGATGCGAAACAACTATCTGTGGGTCGCACAAATAGTTGTCCCGTACCACGTCCCCCGACGCCGAAGCCGATAGCTTGGGCACTGCGCCACGGAGGATATTAGCTAAAACTTGTGTTAACAACTTATCAGTGAATATAATAATATACAAGGAGGCTTTTTGAGAAGTGCCCAAATTTACTCAGGAGGTTCAGACTCGGTAGGTAGGTATAATCGTTTATTGAAATAAAAGAAACTAAAAAAAAAAAAAATGCCGTCCTATTCCCTAAAAACAGAACTTGTTGACAATGCAGTAGTCATTCTTAAATACCTAAATTTTAATGTACACGAACTTGTGTGCGTCTTAGTTATGAATGATCGAATGAGCGTAAAATAAATGAGTTGCGTATAAGTCACGCACTTTTTGAGATAAGTTTAAATGAATGTAATTAATTACTTACGAGTGATTTTTAAATATTTATCATTTTTACATAACATTATTTATGTCTAGAATTTAATAAAAATAAAGAAGTTTCACTTCAAAAAATGGATACACTTAAAAAGCCTCCCTGTATTATAACAACTTGAACACTGCTACGGGGATAGAAAAGTTCAGGGAAGTGTGGACAAGGAGAATAAAAATGTGTGATAACCAAAAATTATCACCTTTATGTAAAAGATCGTTTTCGACGTTGTGATGGAACCGCCGGCTCTCCATAAGGCACCATTAAGAGGCATGGTTCTTATCACCCTGTGGCCCAGCTCTACAACCTCATTCATGGTGATCTTGTTAAGATTTCCCGCACAACAGTTGTATATTGGAATGTCGTCTGTTGGCTGCAACCTTCGAAAGTTTCAAAAATATATTTGCGCTCCGACATTGATATAGATATCGAGTTGTAAGTCTTTGTAAAAAATTATGATTATTAAAACATGTAGAATTATGATTACTTTCATGATTGAGGCATAAGTGAAATAAAACTTAACAAAAATAATTATTGGAATAAAAAAAAAACAATTTTACTCTTTAGTTCCTCTGATCCATGCAGCCACGATGAAACCCTTAATAGCGATATCAACAGGCATGTAGTCAGCCTCCAGATCTGGGTTGGAATATATGCTGCGAAGTATACCTGCAAGTTATTATACTTAGGTTAAACAAATAGATAAATTGTATATTAAATCGTGCAACAACATTGAACCAAAGTATAATATGAACATTTTAAACCTTAATAAGCCAGACTGTTTATTCTAGTATGATTTTTAATTTTATGTATCTGCTTAGCTGCCAGGATCATCAGGAGCAGGAGGAAAAAAGATAATAACAAAAAATATTTCGAAGATATGTGAAGTCCGCCAATCCACTGTATACTGGTACCCACTGTACAGAGGAGCTGTGGAACATGTATAGGTTTTAATTTATTTTAAAACCTGACAGCGTCTTGATAAACGGGACACCATCACGTGAGTTTTTGAGGGGCACCACCATTCCATACAACGATAACCTCGAGAAAGCCGATACAGACAAGACAACTTTTTACCGTGGTAGGGCCACGTAGCAGCCACGGCTGTTGCACGAATGGGCAGGTCCGTCCGGGTAAGTACCACGACCTCACAGAAGACCGGCTTCAAGTGGAAGTATAATACTTTCGTGTTTCGTCTGGTGAGTGGGGTAGCCGGAGCCCAATTTTCAAAAGGTTGTCAACGCAGCTGCAACCCTCGGGTGTACCATACACATACTGCCCCTTACAGCTAAGGCCCTCCTCTCTGTTTGTATCTAATAATCTAGTTATTTAAAATTTATACACCCCTACAAAAAATCGACAATTCTTACCTTTGCCACTAGCGACTAGAATACCAACCGGACCGTTGAAATTTTCTATCCATCCCGGAAACGGTTCCTCAAGCGCTCGATATCACTGAAACAAGAGGATACAATAAGATTAGCAAACTAATACAATTCTATTTTAAAGCTTCTTTATTGCATACAATTGTATGAGATTGGTATCATTCGATTATACATTCATTTTCATGTAACATTATTTGATGGCAGAAATATATATATATATATATATATATATATATATATATATATATATATATATATATTATTCATAACTATAGATACTGGGGAACACTGATTCAGCCAACACCATTCAGGGAGCCTTGCCTCTCGGAAGACCGGTATAAAGTGTTACACTTTTGGGTTTCGTCTGGTGAATGAGGTAGTCAGAACCCAATGTTCTATAGGTTCGCAATGCATCTGCAACCATGAAGTTAACAGCGGCTTAACAACAAGTGGCCGCCTGTTCACCTGCTATCTCACAGTAAAAAAGGCCTTCGCTAAATGAGATACACCACCGCCAACACGGTAATAACTGATTTCGTTATCATGGTGACAATACTTGATTCGAATTCCATCTACATATATAAAGCAAGTATACACACATTTAAAGCAGATAAAGACAGTAGTTGCTTCTACTTTGCTTTTGAATTATTAGATCGATTAAAATTATTTCTCACTGTATAAAAATATCTGAAATATTAGGACAATAAGTATTAACATAAAAGCTCCAACTGCAATTTATTTCTTAGTACACGAAGTGAAAATTATTACCTATAGACGGCCGGATAATAACAACTGGTAAATTTCCCTTCTCTTCATATACTACATGTTCGGCGAGCTGTTTTGTAAAAGTGTAGGTGTTGGGCAGCTCCCCAAGGTATCTGAAATCACGTAGAAATAAATAAACAAACAAGGAAAAGAAACTGCTTGTCGCTTCTAACTAAAGAATATGAGCACTGTATGGACATTCCAGACACTGGAGGCGTTACAAATACCTTGACGCCAATTTGAGAATTGCGAGGAATTTGTTGAGGTACTTCCCGGTCGGGCTGACTTATACACTGGAGACATTGGCTCTCCTATAGTAAAATAGTAGCTATTCTTAAACAACAGTAATATAGTTAACTCGTAATAACACAACATGTATTTCCCTATGAACATAAATTTTAAAACTACTGAAGGAACTCACTTCGGCGTAAGCACCTTGAGCGTATGCTCGTCAGTATGCTCGCAGACCATAAGAGTGTCTCTCCAGTCCGCGTGGGGAGGATACATCACCTCTTCGATTGGATCCCTATTGGTGTTTGCGTAAGATGTGGAGACATGTACGAGCGCCTTTAAAAAAAGATGATGCAAAGTTAGTTTCTTTAGTGTTCGTTTTTCGATTTACGGGGAATATTGATAATTATAATGTTTACAACATGAAATTGGGAAATATTTCACTTACTCGGTGGGTATGAATTCTATGAATTATATGAATCGAATGTCGACCTCACAACATTCATTGTAACCAGATGATATATCAAAGCAGGCAAATGAATGGTAGAAGTACGTCCCATGACCATGAACACAGTTTCGAAACGTAGGGAATTTATGTAATAATGAAAATATAATGCTACAAAATTCTTAAAATATTTTCACTTTAACATATGATATAAGTTCGTAGACTCTATTGCTATGAGTGTATGCAAGTGCTTTCATATCTTAAGCACATCATGTTCGTTCGCTGAATCAGATGTAT
Source organism: Iphiclides podalirius (assembly GCA_933534255.1). Lineage (NCBI taxonomy): Eukaryota > Metazoa > Arthropoda > Insecta > Lepidoptera > Papilionidae > Iphiclides > Iphiclides podalirius. The sequence continues at coordinate 2,188,515 of OW152835.1, read as the reverse complement.
TTTAATTATTCTGTTCCGTCGGTGGTTTTCACACGTTTATTGCTAAAAGTTATTCTGTTGTTATTCACGTTTCAGATGAAAGTCAAACTGACTTTAAGGAATATTAAAGTAGACTTGGAAAAACTGAAATTCTTTCCAACAGTACTTGAAAGTATCGCGGCCATTAAGAGACCAAAGAAAGGTGCCAAATTTCAATACATAAGTGACAAAAGGATACTTACTTCCAAATACCTGACATCTTTGGCCAATTCGACAATTTCCTTGGTCCCTCGCAAATTCAGACGCGCAGCCACTTCAAGGGGATCGTCAAATCTGCCCAATATAAAATTTACCCATAACTCTTTCTACGGGGTGAAAGGCCCTTTGATATCAAATAATTGTTAGCACTATTATTGTCAATAATTTTATATCATGACTAGCGACCCATCCTGGCTTCGCACGTGTGCAATATATTATACATATATACCTTCCTCTTGAATCTAGTTTAAAAAAACATCAAGATCCGTTGCGTAGTTTTAAAGGTCTAAACATACATACAGACAGACAGCGGGACGACTTTGTTTTATACTATGTTGTGATATCAAATTTGTGGCATCTGCCCATTCCACGATGAAGCTATAATAATTAACTATGAGTTCGATGAAGCTTTAATGGTCTGCGTACTTAAAGCAAGATATTCATTTCCCCGTGATGGTTTGCTAAAATAGGTCAAGAATGGGGCATTAATCGTCACTTATCTTAAAGAGAACATTTTTCGACTGTTCAGAACTTGCATGTTAAAGTGTAGGCGGATCATTCACCATTATTATTGACCAAACTTACCGAACACTTGCAGCAACGTGAAATATAACGTTGACACGATTGACAATTAGAGCTCGGTCTTCCTCAGACAAACCTGAAATCGATATACAGCGTGTTGTTACAACCACGACATTAAATGAACACACGTTTAGAGCTACTCGCCAATAATCATAGAAAAAATATAAAACGTAATCGATAATTTAAAAAAAATATTTTTCAAACAAACCAATTAAATAAAAATAAAACAAAATTTGTAACATCCTATACAACTACAACTGACTGATTCCGACATTCCGAGACTTTTTCATTCGTTGCCACAGCGTCTCATTACAAATCTCTCTCTCTCTAACAGTATGTTTTATCTCTTTTAAATTCATTCTACCCATTCATATGCTTTGTGACCTTTACAAATGAACTTTACGTTACAGTTTTATACGTGGAAAATTTAATAACTCGGTAAATATTGCTGTTTAAAGAATGTAAATATGTAATGCAATTTTTATGAGTTATCCTCTGTAGGTATGTGTATTGATTTATGGTCGCGTTAATAGCGCCACGCTGTATATTAAACGGGTTAAGTATTAGGTACTCAGGTCAAAGTCAATTAAATTATTCACGTTTTTAACGGGAACTTGAAATGAAAACACATTCTATGATTACAGTTTGTTTTAATTCTTCAAATATATAACTGGCTGTTATTCAATATAAGCAAACCGACACTGGGTAATCCCAGTGTCGGTTTGCTTATATATATCGACAGTAATTTTTTTAATCTACCACAGTTTCGCAATAAGGTTCCTCTAACGGAGAAGAAACAGGCGAAAGTAACTCCGTAGGTATCCTCTTTTTTGTAATTTTTTTTTCTCAAACAAAAATACATTGTTATACAGTACAATTTTTTTTTATTTAGAAACAGCTTAGGAACGATCATCTCATTCCCAGGGGTAATTATAGTAAATGTACTCTTTTATATTGTAATAACCCTTTTTAAAAAGTTTTTTTGTAAATTATCACAAAAAACTTTTTAAAATATAGAATTCGATGTACCGTTTCGACGCGGGGCAAAGGTTACATTGAAGTGACATCCTTTAAAAGGTTAAAATCTAACAAATCCGTGACAAACAAGTTAATTGAACTTGGCCCTTCTGTTATTATTATTTATAAGTTCCTTGCTGATGATTTTTATATCTATTTTCGAAACAAATGCAATTTTTTGTGAGTAAATAACGCTCTGTTGTAACCATACTCCTAATTAATAACAAAGATGGCAATACAACTAAAGATGACCATTAACAAAAGAATAAGTAACTATAAATATATATATAATAGCCCGGACATCTACGGTGCAACCGTAGATGTCCGGGCTCCGCTTTAATTCAGTATACTAATCACCTATATAAGTATTAGTAGTTAGAAGTATACTCGAGCAACCCAATTTCGAATCCAAGTGGCGGCCCCAGTGAAATTGTTAATTTTAAGTGCTTATTTACCACATCACGGAAAATATCACGAGGAATCCTCGAAATAATAACAAAAAAAAACCAATTTTCGCCAATCCGCAGTCGCGTGGTGGCTTATGCCCTAACCATTCCGTACAGAGGAGGGCTTTGCCCAGCAGTGGTACATATATTGGGTGTTACTCTACTTACCTAGTCCAACCTCACTAGCGTCCCCTGAGATCACGAAGACCTTCGACTCAAACACTCCTGGCCTTTCTTTCCTTAGCCGATCGAAGCACTACAAAGAAAGTGTAATTTAAATTTTTCTCCCGTTTGCATATATAAAACAAATAAAACCGTATAGATTATGGTCTGGTAGCCCTGTACATATTTACGTATTAATGTTAAACTGTGACTTATTACGTCACAATAGAAGATTCTTATTACTAAAGGAATAAGAAGGGAAACGAATAAGAAATGATACTCTTTTACTATCCATTATTTCCTGGATTGGATTCCGAAACTGATTTGAGATTCTGTAGAATATGTCTTGTTTTCTTTTATGTAACAAATTGGCAAGCGAGCTGGCAGTTCACCTGATGTTAAGTAATAACCGCCGCCCATGGACAATTGCAACACTCATAGGGTTGCAAATGCGTTGCCACCTTTAAATAAAGTGAGCCCCGGCTACCTCACTCACCAGACGAAACGAAAAGTGTAACACTTCTACTTTATACCGGTCGTGGGACTTAGCCGGACGGATATTCGTGTCACAGTGTTGTGTGGCCCTACCACCGTAGGTGCTTCCAATAAAACAAGCTTTAATTTACAAACATTTCAATTACATTTTTTTAATAAAATTGCTTGCGCGAATTCAAACGCCGAGGACCGGAATAAAAATGTATGCAGCATAGAACCCAAGACTCGACAGACACTAGCAATTGTGAAGATGAACACCTAATTCATGTGAATAACTACACATTAACTATAATAATCCAACTGAACGCAGACCACATTCATGAGAAGAAGACAAACTCATTTGTTACATTGTAACAGGGTTTCTTACAATGTAGTAAGTCTAAATTATGAAAGGATGCTTCTAGAATTGGAACCTTGGGTCGGAGATATCCCATTGAATATGTAAAGGTGCATATACGTACACAAAATGAAAAAAATAATAAAGCCAAATCCGATTCAGGAACTACGTAACTGATAAGGGTATACTATAACTTACAGGGTATATATTACTTACAGGAGATGAAAAAATGGCTTGCAACCGATCTTCCGATTTCACATCCTTCTTACTTCTCAGTAGCAAATAGATCCTGTCCAAGTCTGTGCAAGAGTATAGGAGTTTCTCTATAAGCACTTTACCCATAAATCCTAAAACAAGCCAAAACACATACAAAAAGATCATGGACAGGTTTTTTCACTCTCAAACAAAGGGAGACAAAATTTAAAAAAGTATATAAAAAATTGCATCAAAATTTTACTAGCTAATAAATTTCGGAAACAACGCACACGCGTTTTCTTAAAAATTCAATAAGCAACTAACAAATGTTTAATGCTGAATTAAATCCAAGGAGCGGTTTGTTTGCAACGTCGTTAAAGTAAAAAAAAAAATTGGAAACCTGGCATCTTTATATAAAAAGTATGAATATATAACAATATATAGCAGAAATATATAATAATAAGATTAAAATATTTTACAACTACAGTTGCATTAATATATTTACGATGTCGGATGCTGAAATTAATTATTTTGGAATAACTAAAAAAGAGGATTTTTTTGTTACACTACAATCGTACTACTATTATACACCATACCTGATCCTCCAGTAATGAACAACGTCTTGTCTTTGTAATATTCGGGAATAGTGGGAGCATCACTTAAATCTCTTTCTTCGAGGAACCCCATTTTCTTAAACATACAAATTTATATATTTTTTAATTTAATTACAATACCTTTAGTTTCGTATAATTGTGAGTTATTCTAGAATCTAGATTACTCAACGCTAACTGCGCTTACTCAACACTAATTTAAAAATACTTACGAAGAAAAACAATAACTGTTATTCCTTCAGTCGCTAAACACAAAAGCAACAAAGAAGCGAAAACAATAGACAATGTACAACACACAGAGAGTTCGAACAACTATTTCGAAAATGTAGCAAAAACAACGGCTCCCACAGATATATTTGTTCCGTTTCGTCACTATACGACCAACTGTAGCCCCTTAAGTTGGTACGACTGTGACCCTCACGCTAACTTAGTAATTGTATGCGTCGCCGATTGATTGTGATGACCGAGTGTTTCTTTCATTAAGGCGAAGCTTGCTTCGCAAGGATGATGACTTTCGCCTATATTATTAATAACTCGAAGACTATTAGCTGAAACGATTTTTATTATTCTTATTTAAATCTCAATCTCCCTGGTCACGGGACAGACTGAGAGGTATTGATGTCCTAATGACAGTTATCTAAATTATTAGTTGATCTCTAAATCACTTTTCTACCGTACTCTAAAGGCGACATTATTTTCCTATCTTTTAAATTTTAAATGGCTTCAATATACTGCCCCTGCGTAACGTCCCCATCGAATTGGCCGAGGAAAGGGACATAAATATTCAGCTATGCCACGAGTTTGATACGACCAGAAGCTGAAGTTTTGATATGAAATTAAAGAATAAAAGCAGAAACATAAGTCAAAGTTAAATAAGAAAAGCTAACTAAGAATTATATATAACTAAGAAGATCTATTGTAAATCTCCATACAGTCATCACTCCTATCGAGCGGGCACAACACATTATGTGTGATATCATTGTTAATATTTTAATTTTTAAAGACATACACACAAACACACATAAGAGAAAATTAAATGAAAACGTCAAAATGCATGAACCCAAGACTTGTACTCAAACAAGGCTCGGTAGTTGAAACTTCAAAGATATTTCAATTAAATATATTAATTGAAATAGTTTCCATTGCTTTTAAATAGTTTCATGTAATATCATTATTATCTAAAGAAAAATAATATTTTTGTTTTGTATATACGAATTCAAAAACATTGTGACCATTTTGTCGATGGTTTAAAATGAACCATCATCTATCCGAAATGAAACATCATCATCATCAACCTGAACTACTGTTGGACAAATGCTCCACACACTTCACATGGATAAATAGTTCAATGAAATAACTATACGTCATTTATTGCTTTCGTTATTATTTCAAGTTCACGACATTTCAAAGCTTATAGTATCCTTGAACCCAGGAAACTGCGGTTTCTTTTATTGTGTTACTAATTTAAAAAAAACAAAAACAAAACGTGAGCAAGTCTAGTGTGAGTTAGTCTAAAGTTGTCTTCCTCTTAATGCCTAATCAGCAATTTAAAGTGAATGTAATTATACTCTATCCTTGGTATACATCTATAGCGTTTAGAACCCAAAAATTAAACGAATGCTTCATTCTTTTAATAGACTTACTAGAATGTTTTAATAATTAATTGACAGTTGTCACACCTGTGTTCTCTATAAGGTGCAAAGACAAGTATTCACGACGAGTATAGAGTACCTAAAATTCATGCAACAACATGAACGGTGGACATGTTGCTGCATGTAATACATCCATTACACCCATGAGGTTGCAGGTGCTCTGATAACCTCTAAAAGATATACTTCAATTACCAGAAGAAGTCTTCTTCTTCTTCTTTTCTTTTTTGGCGGTTTTCAATGAATACGCCAATGAACACTGTTAATTCTCAAACACAGTTAGTTATATTAAACCAAAGAAGAAAAGTCAATCTGATATTTTAATTCTCCCGCCAAATTTCTATCCTATGTTCTAGTTAGACTAGTTCAAAACCAAAATCAAAAAATCAAAATCAAAAATATAAATTTTAAAGTTTTTTATAGTGCTAATCTCTGCACCTAAGCCGTTTAGCTCAGTGGCTAGAGCGTCAGGCCGCGAATGCCGAAGACGTGGGTTCGATTCCCACAGCGGCGACAATCTTTTCGTACTTTTTCTACATGTTTTAATTTTTCTACATGTTTTAATCAAAAATATATTTATTCAAATAGACGCTTTCGCGCTCTTATGAATCGTCAAATTTTACATCAAAGATTATGTATATAGGTTCGTAAGGTACCACCGGTTCGGAAAGCAGTTTCTGTTGACAAGAGAACGGCAAGAAACTCAACAGTTGCTCTTTTTCAAAAATATCAGAGTACAATATAATATACAGATATATATTCTAGCCTACGTGAGTATCAACAGTATTAACTCCACACATTGGCGTCATCGAGATATTCCGAAATGGTATAATATGCTTTAATCATTAATTGATTTTTAATTTTACATTTAAATAGGTCAAGCGGCAGACTTAATATCGACTGTGGGATTTTATTATACATGCGCACACTTTGCCCCATGAACGACCTATTTACTTTTTGTAGACGAAACAATGGTGTAGTAAGTTTGTCCTTATTTGTAGTGTTTATTTTATGTCTGTCACTATTCTTCAGGTAATAATTAAGGTTATGACGTATATACAAAATATTACAATAAATGTATTGAGAAGCAACAGTGAGTATATTAACCTCTTTGAAAAGATCTCTGAGTGAATTCCGGGCTCCGATATTGTAGATTGCTCGAACAGCTCTTTTTTGAAGAATGAATATAGAATTTATATCTGATGCACTACCCCACAACAAAATGCCGTACGACAAGATGCTGTGAAAATAACTAAAGTAAACAAGTTTTACGGTGGTAGGGCCACGCAGCAGCTTCGGCTGTTGCACGAATGGGCAGGGCCCGTCCGGGTAAGTACCACGACCTCACAGAAGATCAGCGTAAAGTGGAAGTATGACAAATACTTTCGCGTTTCGTCTGGTGAGTTGAGGTTGTCAACGCATCTGCAACCCTCGGGTGTGGCAGATGTCCATGGGCGGCGGTATTCACTTAACATCAGGTGAACCGTTTGCTCGTTTGACAACTTTTCGCATAAAAAAAAAAAAAAAAAACAAGTCAAAAAAAAACAACTGGCAGTGTCGATGTCTGTTAGCTGCCTAACCCTTCTAAACGCAAAAACAGCGGAGCTCAGCCTATTCGCAAGAGATGATATAGGGGACTCCACTGGAGCTTTGAATCTACTGTAATTCCCAGAAATACAGCAGACTCAACTGGATTAATATATACCACTGGCATAAAAGGGGAGATCATTAATATATACTAAAAATAATAATGGGCCCAAGATTGATCCTTGTGGGACACCCATTTTCATCGGGGACCCAGCGGATTTAACATCATTTATAGATACTTTTTGAATTCTATTACTAGGGTAAGAGGCAATGAAATTGAGGGCGATGCCACTAAAGCCGTAATATTCTAGCTTTTGAAGGAGAGTTTTATGGTCTACGTAGTCGAAGACTTTTGAAAGGTCACAAAAGACACCTATTGCATCTTGTGACCTTTCCCATGCGTTATAAATATGTTTGACAAGTGCGGCGCACGCAACTGTTGTCGATCTGCCTTTAGTGAATCCATATTGCTCATCGTGAAAGATTTTGTTCACTTTAAAATGAACTAAAAGTTGATTTAATGTTAGCTTTTTAAAAACTTTACTAAGAGAAGGCAATATTGTATTTGACATTGACAGTATAAGCATATAATTTATGATTTAATTTCATTTATTTATATTATGGACTAGATTTATTATATTAGATAACATGTAATTTTTGGTTTTTTTTCCTCTTTATTTTTAATATAAAGTTTTAGAACATTTTTCTTATGTCTATTCCAGATAGATTTAATGTTGTAAATATTATATATGGTGCAACACGATTAACGACCTTTAAATTTCTTCACTCTTTCTTTCTTATAAACTTTAACAATCCCAAATCTCACACTAATGGGTGCAAGAAATGTGATAAAAAGTCATACAAAGTTCTTTATTTTACTAAAAAGGCCTCTTGATTACATCTTGGGTTTTTGACTGGTAGAGAATAACGAATAACTGTTGTGTAACTGCCCAAATGTGCGGGAATTCGATGGATGCAGGTGGCTTAGGATCTTGGTTCGTGGCAGTCTGTGAGGGAGTCCTATTTTCCACAGTGGAGAAATTATGAAGATCATGATGAGAATGACTTTGAAATTTTTCTGTTTAAGATTAGCGATAAAGCATAAATGGTATGTCATTTTCAAACCCCTCACCAGTAACGGTTATGTTAATTTCGTTTATAACAACGTGACGATTGATTTTTATGCTGCATTGATAATTTTAGGTATATATATCTGTGCGACGATCCCATTGACATTTGAATTTCAATACTGCCGCTTGACCCGGCGCTGTCATGACGATTTAATCTTTTCATAGTATTGTATACAAATTTTTTTTACAAATCAACGCTTTTTTAACAAAATCATTCGTACTATAGACGTGCGTTTATGCGTAGCTCGGGTAAAGTTTATTAACTTGGGACATGGCGAAAAAAGACAAAAACAAGAAGGTAAGTAGTCGTTGAACTTTATTTAAATCGTTTGAATAAATATAATTAACATATTGACAGTATCTAGCACGCATGCACTCTTTAATACTGTTAATTACGTAGTCTTTAATATGATCCATAAACACTGTAGCGGCAACAGAAATACAATCACGGATCATGAAATACAGTTGATGACAGACGGACAGACAGACAGCAGAATCTTAGTAATAAGGGTCCCGTTTTACTCTTTGGATACGGAACACACACAAAAATTAGCAGTTTTTGACACTGTGGCGGCTCATTCGCTATAGTGTTATTTTTCTGCGGCACATAAAATCATAAACCATCTGCTGCGGCGGCGGGTCGAAACGTCACTAACGATATTTCCGCCAGTGCTTGGCGGATCTTTATCGACTTTTTAACTTAATTAATACGAATAAATACAATTATTACTAATTAATTATGTTCATTTACAGAATGAGCGGCCGGAACCACCTGGTAATTATTACTTTAAATATTATTAGACTTAATGGCCTATGTAATCCAATTTTATGGCTAAATTGTAGAATCTGACCTATTCGGAAAAGCTGATGCAGTGCAAACAACTGATAGAAATGCAAATCTGAAATTAAACAATTTGTTGATTTGAGGCTTGTATTTTACCATTTGAATTCACTACAATGTATATTTTTTTATATATCATGAAAATCGAAATCAGGTACGTCCATGCAGTTGTTTTGTTGCGGAAACTGTTGCCTCCTCGGTGTGAAATGGAAGTGTTATGCTTCTGCGTTTCGTCTGGTAAGTGAGGTAGCCGGGGCCCACTTTGTTAAAAGGCATCCGCAACATCAATTTTTATGGTTATCACTTAACATCAGGTGAACCGCACGTTTCCCACCTTCTCTCATAAAAAGCATGTTTCTATATAAAAATCGCAAATGCTACCGAAAAAAATCGTACGGTGATAACCAGAAAAGTAACGAAGTTAATAACGCTAGTATATTAAAAATGTAATAATTGTTTAAATGTGAGGTTGCGAGCTTTTCTTTATACACTCGTATTAAAAATGAAATTGTTTAGAATAACTCCAGTTTTTTCCGTGATCCAGAGTCGGAAGTTCTGGAGGAGACCCTGGTGGCCACCACGGACCTGGAAAAGCCACCCGAGGAGGTCCAATATACGGACACGTCCTATACCAGCGCCTCTTTCGAGTCATTGCCGCAGGTCGAAGGTAAATACATGTAGACAGAGACATTCATGATTTGTCATCAACAGGACAAACAATGATCAACAATTTTTCAAGTTTCATCTTCGTTATTTGTTATAAATGACAGTTATAGATCATTGGTTTCCCGTTTGAATTACAATATGTTCATGAGCAATTGTACGCAAGCCAGAATTTTAGGAAAACGTAAATACAACCGGCATGTCATTGTCATCATCATGTCATCATTTCGTGATGACTCCGTGGCGCAGTTGCCAAAGTATTGACTTCACGTCGGGGGCCGTGGGTTCGATTCTCACACGGGACAACTATTTAAAACCCACAGATATTGTTGTTTTGCATCTGGGTGTTTGACCATGTGAAATTTATGTGTGTAAAACGTCCTTACAACAAAGGTTAATGTTATCCTGAAGCGAGAGCAATGTTTTTAAAATTAAACAAACAAAGATTAAGAATAAAGCCTGTCAAAAATTTGAACATTGATATTATCCCAATTTATTTTGGCTTGATCACTTTTGTCATTTTATTTGCTAGGTAAAATAAATAAATTGTATCATCTTAACTCTTCATAACTAAAGCAAAGAGAGTGTGGATATCATCGTTTTATACAGTTTGTTTTCGTAGACAACGAACGTAGTTTGATCAATAACTTTTTAGTGTGGACAACAACATCCCAGCTGCTATTCGTGTTTAAAAATAATATTTGATATCGAATGCAGTTTTTCTATGGGTAAAGATTAGGGTGCTCAAGAATACAAATTGATAGCATTCATAGGACAGACTAAGTCAAGTCAGCAGGACAGTCAAGTTAGCTGGTAATATTTATATTTTCTATCACAATACTTAACGCAAACAGTAAGGGAAATTGTCCCTGAAATATACATCAATTATAAATAGAGGAACGTGAGTTTGTATAAAATACTATCTACAATTATCATCGCTTTAATTAATTCACAAAACAGTCGGTGTCTTGCATTTGAATCTTATTAGCCATATAGATATGAAGCAATAAATATTTTTTACGAACTTCAGTGCATTGGTTGTACTTTTGATTATTTTTTTTAGTGTTACTGTTAAGACTACATAGGGCACATAGTTCGTGGAAAGGCTAGATTTCTACAACTTTGTTAGACCCCACTTAATTTTAGTTGCGTGTTGTAATCGACTTATGTGTATTTTTATCTTAGTCATTATTAACTGTACCCCCGATCGTTATCAGTGATGTCTAAGAAGATAAATGCACTTACTCAGCAAAAACCTAATCACAATTGTCTTAAAAACACTCGCATTATATTGGACGAAAAGACAGATGCCGGCAAGTTGTCCTAAATCAAAATATTTTTTTTTTTTTGCTTTTATAGGGACGTTATTTGCCACTGTTACAATTTGCTAATTTATTTCTGTTTATTTTGTACTATTTAGATGAATGACTTAACATATGTTGTGATTCATCAGTCCTATTCTTGAATTCCAGATGACATCGTCAAAATACCTCTTAATATCGTTTATTCAGATTTTATATTTCATAGTAAATACCAATACTAAATCATGCAAATAAAATCAATCGTAATTGTTTGTCCGCAGAAATAAAACCGAAAAAGAAGAAAGGAAAGAAGAAGGAGGAGGTAGGTCGATTACTCCTCCCTTAACTAAGTAAGTTTGGTTCAACAATGAGATTAGAATTAAGCACTGAAGAAGAACGCACATTGAAGTCGTCTAATTATAATTAAATCTGTTCTAAACTGTGAACAATGAATCCATTGTCCTAACATATTGTGAAAATTCTAATAATGGAATTATTAGAATACAATAACCGAATATATTGCCCAATAAATATTCCTGAAGAAGAAGTATTCATGTCCTTTTTAGTCTTTACGCATTCTTTTCTGGTCATTTTAAGGTACTGGAAGTGGCAAAGAAGGCGACGTCGTTGTTCCTCGACTGGTCCGATGAATCTATAGCAGGTAATCTTTGGGTTCGATGCGTTTGCATCCATTACTATACATTCACATAAAAATTTGCGCAAATATAGTAACGTTGCGTAATCGTATAATCATTACGGAATAACTGAGAGATGCCACAGTCCCCTTCTATTTAGATATGAGTCCCCAAGATGTTGGGGACTCCCCCCCCCCCCCCTCCCTTGGGCTCAACAGCATCCCTGGGTCTGTTGACACTAGCCACCGAAAAGGCAATCTGGCTTAGATGCGCACAAGCGTTAGGAATCCAGCCTAAGGGATGAGGGGACGACCTTTATGATCGGATATCCAACAGTAACTGGTCTGCGATTCTATATAATAAAAAAAAAATACCGTCGCACAGTAGCTTCCGGTAATTGACAGTCTGAAAGTAGGGTCCCGTGAACCCGCACTATCATGCCATTTATCCGACCTATCGATGCTTCATTAGCCATCGAAGAGTCGGAAAAATTCGAATGCTCAACGGACAACTTTTAAGGTACCCCAAGAGATCTCACAGAAATAATAAAATTATTGAAGTCCCGTTCCTATTTAGACTCAGACCGTGTATTAATAATATAGCTTAAACACTAAATTTTCTTATCCTTCCGGTTGCTTGGAAAGAAGTCATACTATTCAAAAAGTCATAATATTAGCTAGCCCAAAAATGAACTCTCCTAAAAAGTAGAGCCCAAACTTCTTGGAAGTGTTTGGCGCTAACCGCCGCCCATTGACATTCGCTAAACCCAAGGAGTTGCAGGTGTATTGCCACCTTATAAAAAAGTGGGGCCGAGCCACCTCACTTACCCGACGAAACGCAGAAGTATAACACTTCCACGTAATGCCGGTCTCCTGTGAGTTCTTGGTACTTACCAGGACGGACCTGTCCATTCGTGCAATAGAAGAGTGCTAGCCCTGCCACAGTTAAAAATAAGATAGACGTAAATATAAGTCATCACTGATAGAATTAAGTCTTTGGAGTAAAGTTTTTTCTACGCGAAAGTATAATAAAGTACTACCACTTCATGCCGATCGTTTGTGAAGCCGTGATACATCCCGCCGTGAGTCTTCCCATCCTTGCACCAGAAGAAACTGCTGCGTGGTCTATTACTTTTAAGCTTTCGGTAAGTTGGTTAACAGTAATGGTACATTTTTCACAGATATTCTCATATTTTTTACTTGCTAATTTCTCTTATATTTTTTGTCTTCTCATGGTTATTTCTTTTCCCAGAGGAGCAACTTCCTGCAGAAGAAGAAACGCAGGTTGGGAAAAAGAAAAAGGGGAAGAAAGGCAAGAAAGACAAGAAAAAGGAGGATATACCGGATTTCGAAAAGGTGAGAAAAACGTATACAAATTAGAATGTACTGCAGAAACGAAATGGGCTAGAATCTAGCCAATCTAGCCGCTAGATAGAAAACATCTCGTCGTACGTGTGTATTTTACAAGATAGCATTTAAAAAGTATAATTCACGGCTATAAACTGTGTGTCGACGGTCGACGACCTTTTCGTGAGTCCGACACTGCTACGAACACAAAGCTTGCAAGATTCAATAAACCCCCTATTTGCATACCAACTTCACTCACTTTTATTTATCGTTTATGGTACGAATCGGTCAATCGATAGGTGAACGACCCTCAACGAAACCGTAATACTTTCGTTTTCCGATATCACGAGGAACTCAATGTTGTCGCTTATTAAAATGAAGTAGAACGCAGCCATAAATTCGCCTTTGCGTCGACTCGTCACTGCTATAAAAATATTCCTTACAACCCCTACGACGCCACACGATTGTTCGGTCTCGCATGGTGAACATGAAATTGGGAGCATATAGTCTGTCTGGAAAGCAAAATAAATTCTTAACAAAATTGTGCCAAATGAAGTGTGACCAGTTGTTAATGGCTATTTACAATATTTGCTAGTTTATTTCCGTTTATTTTATAATATTCTGTTAAATGTCCAATTGTGTGTTGTAATCGATCATTCAGAAACTTTCCGAAGAACTTAAAACAAAAAGTATTACTTTACAATAAAGTAGAGTGTGAAGATGAAGTTTTCATTGTATATTATTTTCAGAATTTATTTACAAAAAATGTTTCTGTACTCCACCATTTTTGTACTCTAACTTTAGCGTAAGCCTAGCGACAGACTGAAAAGTTAACACGCATTGTCGCGGCTATTTATATTTTTAAAATCGTCTTAATTTTGAGGTCAGGATAATTGATTTTTACTCACACAGTACATCGACACTATGAGTATCAAATAACAAATAGTTCCTTATAAATAGATGTTGAGTCAATAAATCAATTCCCCGATAAGTCTAATTTCAATAATACAATTTGGCGCAAACATAGCCAAAAAACTGGAAGAAAATGAACAAAAAGGAAAGGGAGACCTGGCTCCTCCAGCGAATTGAAGAATGGAGAGCGGAAAAAGAAGCTGAGAAGTTAGTCTTCTATATCATCTTTAAATATGAATGATTACTGTATTTACTTTAGACAACCTGTAGCATTAGATTTTATTGGTACTTTTTGACTTAGCGCTTAATGTGGAAACCCAGTTCTTAAATCAGACGGTAGGACCGATATTACTGGTGATAGAATGTACTTTCTCTGGTGTTATTTTATTACATTTCAAACTAACTAGTTAAGTTTGTCGAGGTACATTGACGTAAATAGCTCTTGGTAGCATTTTTTAATTTATATTTTTTATTTATTTGCTTCGAGCTCACAATAAATAGCTTATTATGAGCTCGATCGTTTTTCAGCTGTTAAGCTGTTAAGATGTTTAACTACCTTCATATATTAACACGATAAAGCAATGCAGGCGTGTTTGTTCATTTTTTATAACATAATTTTAAAAGATTACTCTTGTCCATCTAGGCATCTGCATCAACTTTAGGACTGGAGATGGAGTATCAATCTTTAAAGGATAGAACCTCACTAAGATGAAACGCAAAAGTGAAATAATTCATCTTCACTCCAGCCTTCTGTGAAATCGTGGTACTTTCTCGGATGAGTCTGCCCATTTGTGCAACGGCAGATAATCATGCGTGGTTCTACCACAAAAGAGTTCCAAACAGGACTGTTAAATCTATACAAAACTCTTAATAATGTCACTTAAAATTCTTATTAGGGATCCATCTGGTTTCGTGGTGTTACATACTTAAATACAATGATATTATTATAAATTTCATTACTAATAACTTATTTCTTTTTTATAGGCAGGCGATTCTAGCTGGTGCTAAGGAGAAGAGAATAGCCGAAGCAAGAGCGCGGGAGGAACTAATGGCTAAGGATAAAGAAGAACAGGAGATCAGGAAAGATTTGCTGGCAAAGACAGTCGTCTTATTCAACAGTAAGTTAACTATTTTAATTAACTTCTCATTTCCGACATTGTTCACTTTGTCCGGTACAGGCTATCTGCATCTTTACAATATAATGATAATTTTGTTAACAATTTGAATATTTTCGTTCACAATTCGAAAAGTTATTAAAACTCCTTTACAACGTTAATACAGAATTTAAGATAAACGGCCCAAAAATAAAGGCGCAATTCTTCAATTTCAGAATTCGAACAAGAAAAGTTGAATTATGAAAGGAAAAGGCACCAAAATGCTGAAGTAAGTTTTTTAGGTTATGAAAATAAAGCCTTTTTGTAAGACATCCTATGACTAGATATATTTGTCTCCTTCACCTATATTCCTGCTTGATAGGGATTTATTCCAAATCCTACATGTTTGATAAATATCAATCAAATACTTTGTTACATGCTTTTCAAGTGTTTTCGGTCAATGGACATCGATGTTAGCTTATTAAAAAGCACTCAAATTGCTATTATTATGCTTTCTTATCTTTCAATATCCCTCTTAACTTACTCCTTTTACTACACGGCTAGTAGAATCCGCACATCACTCACGTATTGAAATTGTTCTATCTTTGCACTAAGATTGTAGTTGCGGGTCGCCGCTATCGAACCCACGTCTTCATGCCTTTAGCCACTGAGCTAAACGGCTGTTACCACACCGACGAAAATCTTCTTTTCCACATTGTTTTTTAGTTAGCAATCTTGGCGCCACTACTTTATACTTTCCAGTTTATTTCGAATCGTTTTACAACGATAATTCGAACGAGAGATGTTATTTTTTTAGAAATTGAAATTGTTTATAGTGCTAATCTTTGCACTTAAGATTGAACATTAAAATATGTAGAAAAAGTGCGAAAAGATTGTCGCAAAGAAAACAATGTGGTAGAATGCTTTAAGATTTTCGTCGGTGTGGTAATCAGCCGTTTAGCTCAGTGGCTAGAGCGTCAGGCCGCGAATGCCGAAGACGTGGGTTCGATTCCCACAGCGGCGACAATCTTTTCGCACTTTTTCTACATGTTTTAATCACTCACGTAGTTGGTTCTAGTCTAGGTGTAGTTGGGGTCCTAGATCTCATGTTTGTGTGTTGTTCTTTTACTTTAGTTCGTCCTACACTTTATTACTTTAGGTTTACGAATGGGAGTTATTTTTAAGATAGAAAAGATAAGAATAGTAAAAACATAAGAATTAGAACATAAGAAAAAGATAAGAATAAACTTTGCTGTGGTCGGGTTAATATATTATTTTTCTTATTTAACAACTTCTTTAACACTAAAGATATTTTAATATTTATAAGCTTAAAATAATCTGCAACAGTGGCAACAGTATCTGCGCTGCGATGGTCTCCCGGATCCCCGTGTGATCACGCAGATGAACACCTACTTGCACCTATGGAGGCTGGAGAAGATTTGTGACGACAATGAACTAGAGAGGCGCTATGTGGAAGTTCTACCGGTACGAGATTTTTCATTGTATGTACAATTCAATACAATCTGCATTGTGATGCTATGAATAAATAATAAATAAATAAATAAATTCCATAGAGTGAAACAATACTACTATAATTCTTGTTTTATGCGTTCATTCATGTGTTTTCTTTTTATTGAAAATGGAGGCAAACGAGCAAGCAGGTTACCTGATGGTAAGCGATCAGCGCCACCCATGGTTGAAGCATCGGAGGAGTCACAATTGCGTTGCCAGCATAATAGGTAGGGTCTCTTCTAGAAGGTCCCTGAATTGTGTCGGAAATACCGCTGAATATATATTAGGCTTAGCCCACGGAATAACACGATTTACCCAAACCATGCTAGCCCGTGGTGCATGGGTAGCATGGGTGTCACTTGGGGCTGCGTAAGGAGAGTTTGTGGACTTGTCAGCTGACACCAGGCAACGCAATATACTCTATGTATTAATCAAAACCTGTCGGATTAAAACACAAAATGGGACACATTAAAGGCTAGACCAACAACTTCTATTCACTATAATGTATTAAACAATACGGTGGCTTGCCAGACATGCGATATTACTTCTTCTGCCAGCATTGGGTACGTCAGACATCAATGAACCAATGCCGAATGACGCATGTCATCTTCTAAGTAAAAATCATGATAACAGTTGCTGAGCCCGGAACTGACCAGGAAAAATTCAAAACAATACAATGCAAGTGTCAACGTTTTGATGAAGATCCCAATATGCAATCTCCCTTTACCCAATTAAAATATTAATAAAAAAACTTTGTGATAAAAAATATGCAGCTGAAATGATATCATAAAGACCTTTGATGTTGCAAAATTCTTTTCGTATTCTATTGTTTTATTTTAATTTCTATGTATCATTCTCAGAATTTACAATTTTTTTCACAGATGTTAGACTTACTTGAAGAAATAATGGCAGATAAAAGACAGTACACTGATTTGCAAGTCCAGAGCTTCGACGAAGTAAGACATTTAATAAACATTCTCTCTCTCTCTCTCTCTCTTACACTTTAATGCCGACCTGGTACATCCGTGATGTTCGTAGCTCGGAAATTTGAAAAACACTTTAGAACCAAAGACGCGATGACGCTGTAATTAAATGTGGCAACTGTGGTACTGACAGCACGTTGTGTATACTGTTTATACCGCCAACGCGATGTCGAATTAGCACCCTGCGTAGAACAGCGTGACATCTGCAAAATTGTAATTGTTCAGGACGGCCGATTCAAATAGTGTTTTTTTATATTGGTCATAATTTTCTTATATATAGCATCTACTAAAAACTCATAAAATATGTATGACATAAACGCATGTAGCATTGTTTTCAACGCAATGTCCATAAAAAAGTGAGTGACTGTGCAATAATTATCAATTGACTCTAATACCTAGAGTATATTACATTCGTCTATTACATTAGTAAGGTTAGTCTAGTCAGTACAAAAAAACAATGTCTAAGCATACATATGTCCTTGTACTCCGGGGCACAAATCAGATAGAACGTTGTTCTATTCTGAATCTCAATATCTACAAGTCAGAAGAAAAAAATTAAAATGTTATCTGAAAGCGTAGACAATGATTAAGACTATCCGACGATAAAATTAAATTCGTTCTATGTGACCATAACGTTATTCTACGCACGGTGCGAATTTTAATTATTTATGCTTTATTTCAATTTTCTACAACGGATTTATTTCCTCCATTTTGCCTGCTCTTAAGCTGCCTTCGGTTCCATGTTTTTATGGAGCATATTATTATAGAAACTTCCCTGAACATCGCAGGTTCGTCTCGCCCTTCGCAAGGAGCTCTCCAACGCCATACACTTCGCCTCGTACACCCTCCTTAGGGACCTGGAGCACAGGTTCAACTGGGACTCCATAAAGGTGGCCATCTATGAGCGCGAGTTCAAGGGGCTGCGCTTGAACTTCTGGGTCGCCGTGAGGCTGCCGACGAGGAGACGAAAGCCCGTGGAGCCTGAGCCGTTTGTCGATTGTTTTGCAATACGTTGATGTTCCGGCCTCGGCTGTTGCGAATGGGCGGGCTCGTCCGGGTAAGTACCACGACCTCACAGGAGACCGGCGTAAAGTGGAAGTAGAATACTTTCGCGTTTCGTCTGCTGAGTGAGGTGGCCGGAGCCCAATTTTCAAAAGGTTGTCAACGCATCTGCAACATCCGGGTGTAGCAGATGTCCATGGGCGGCGGTATTCACTTGACATCAGGTGAACGGTCTGCTAGCTTGGCAACTTTGCACATTAAAAAAATGCAATAAAAACTACTTCATGCACCGTGGTAGGGCCAAGCAGCAGCTTCGGCTGTTGCACGAATGGGCACGTCCGTCCGGGTAGGTAACACGACCTGAAGACCAGCCTGAAGTGGAAGCATAATACTTTCGCCTTTCGTTCGATGCGATAACTGACGCCCGCTTTGGATGAAGTACGAGCATTGACATATTTACTGCCCAATAATTGGAAGGAGATAAATAATGTCCTCCAGATATCATTGTGTGCGTGTTCGGTTGTGTGCGCCTCTCGGCCTCATTCAGGTTCAAATCCCACAGCGTTTTGAACACTTATCGACGAAAATTCACATTTTAAGCTCCACCTTGACTGCAAGTACTATTACTAAAGTGAAATAATCATAAACTTCAATAGCACAGGCCACATCTCTCATTTCGAAATTACCAATACCACGATTTATGCGTATCAATCAGCACAAAATCATACATATCTAAACTTAAAGGTGCCGCTCTTTTAAGGATAATGGCATAGTGTACACTGTGTGTCCAGGAAATGTATGATCAAATATCCCTCAACTGTCTCAACCGCTCAGGGAACCGGTGGAGCTGTCTTTTCCCACCATGAAGGTGAGCATAAAGCTTCCGAAGATCATCGATGGCTCCTGCGTTTGCGTGAGAGCGGCACGCTCACTAATTGACCTACTCAGTGAACGTTGTCGAACATTTGCACTCGCTTCTCCAATGCCCAATAGATATGAAGGTAAGCAAAAGCTGGTACACGGTGGTAAGGACTTGTAACAGCTTCGGTTGTTGCAGGAATGGGCAGGCTCGTCCGGGGAAGTACCAGGGCCTCACAGAAGACCAGCGTGAACTGGAAACATAATACTTTCGCCTTTCGTTCGATGAGGTAACTAAGGCCAACTTATTTTAAAAGCTCAACACATCTTCAAGCCCTCGTGTTTCGTAGATCTCCATTGCGGTAATCACTCACAACATCAGGTGAACCGCCCGCTCGCCTGACAACTTTTCACATAAAAAAACACAAGATTTATATTTTATTCATGTTGTAATCGAGATTGCTGGCTAAATGTTTAGTACGGAACTATGGGACTTGTGCAATATCGTTATAAATTCTGAGATATTCGCAGAAACACTTTGGTGAATGTATAACTTTATATTACTCTACGTATTTGTATTTGTATTTATTTGTTTTTAACATATTGCCCTTACTTTAGGATAACATTATCCTGTGTTGTAGGAACGTTTTACAAACACAAATTTCACGCGGACAAACACCCAGATGTGAAACAACCATTTGTGGGTCACACAAATAGTTGTCCCGTGTGGGAACCCACGACCCCCGACGCCGAAGCCAATACCTTGGTAACTGCGCCACGGAGTCATCAATTCGTCTCATAGCCTTATAAGTTATATGAGTACACTTAATTAGAATACGACTTTTATTACCAAAATTCTTAGCGCATTATATTTATACCAGCGCGTAAACAATGATATACTAATTCTCAGGATATCGTTTCCTTGCGTTCAATTTTTTTATAATTTTTCAATTTAGTCTCCAGCTGCCGTGGTGATGATATATGATAAATCCGTTCATATTAATTCAGTTCCATACTCTCGTATCTAGATCAAGATATTTAACACGTTCGGCAGATCTTTTCACGTTCAACGTCAACGAACATGAGGCGACGTACAAGTTGAAGGCGGAGCAGGAAGCAGCTCGCGTCAAATTCTACAAGGAGGTTCAGGATAAGATAAGAGAAATAGAGGCGTTGATAAAGGGCAACCCGTAAGTAGTTTATATCGTTGAAGCCTGTGACATTTGCAAGATCGCAATCGGTTGATATTGTTTACTTATTTATTTATTTATTTATGCTTTATTGCAAAACCTTAAAAAAAGGATTAGATAGGGCGGACTTAATGCCATTTGGGCATTCTCTCCCAGTCAACCCAGGGCGTGGAGAGAGATCGTGGTAGGTGCAACAAGCTTAAAAAGATCATGAACACTAATAAATAATATCAAAAATGCAGATACTTACATAATGTAAAACCTTTTAAACTTTTCCTTAATATTTATATCTACTCTAAAATAATAAATATATATGTCCATATATATAGAAGGATAGTAAATCTATCTTTGTCTATCTACTTATGCCCCGTAAAAAATTCTTTATAATTGAGAATTATGAACGTACAGTATTTTCCTTGCATTTGAGCTGCTCAACTATTTAACGTTTGAATTTATTCATAAATTTTATATTTATTTTAAAAATCTGACATTACAATTGTCTTAAATTAAGAGCAGCCATTTCAATTTGTTTCATTTTATTCAGTATAAAAAAAAACCTAAAATCCACGATGATATATCGATAATCACCAGCGCAATCATTGTAATCCATATTGGATTAAATAATTAAAAATAAATAATGATAATTATGAAAATTCCCATTAACTGATAACTCGACGATGATAAATATTTCTACTACTCCTTAATAAATACAGCATAATTTTTCAAATTTTCAGATTTTTAAAGACTGACAAAGAGAAAGAAGAATTGGACAATTTGAACATGGCAGAACCACAAGGTCTGCCAGATCCGAGAACTTTTATATCGGAACAAAACGGTATGAATTTGTATCTCTTTCCAAAATATCCATAACACACGGCAATTGGGCAAATACCGTTGACGCCCATGATAATGGACGAAGGAGAGGCGATGGAAAATATGTGTAAGGCGATGTAATTTTTGCCTGCCCTGTGCCACAATGAACTCGGTCACTATAACCTTTTACAGCAAATTTGTATCATTGAAAAGTAGGTTAGTAATTCTATCATTAAAAGGTATCCTGAGTCCTCTCTAAATCGTCTCATACCTTTTTGTCGCATTTCTTTCGAGATCAGACTACATACGGACATGACAATACTAAAGCTAGCCTTTTAACCTTAAATAAACACAAAGAATCTACATCGTCGACTTATAACATCCTAAACAGTGGTGATACCTGCCTGTTACTATTAAACGGGCACAAATACGAGGCAATAATTTCGGTTTATTTAATAGCAGATCCGAAAAATCATGGGTGCAAGCTACTGGAGTCCAGCGTTTAGTATCCAGAATCATAGTTATTTCCGAAAGCTCCTGACAAAAACCCGTTGTTACAGAACTCGCATTCACCAAGTATCTTAAACTGTGCTCAACAAGGACGAAGCCGGCGGAAGTTAATCTTCGTAAGTATAGGTGAGTCAAACGTTTCAAGGACTGAGATGCATTGCTTTATTAGATTTTCTACATTATAATACATACATTTTTATATATTCTTGTATAATGTATCAAATTTTAAGATTTAAAATGACATTTATTTATGTGTCTCATCCTTGGATATCGTAATAATCTTAACATTTTTACTAACGAAAAACAATAAAGACTTCAAATATCTCGCTCTGTATTCATTTTATAATTGATTTCCCTAAGTATCTCCGGGACCCAAGATCCAATCCTGATGAAGTTAATATGGGACCACATGGGAAGTATCAGCTTTCAAATAAAAAAAGAATCATCAAATCGGTTCAATCAAACATAAAAAAATACAGTCGAATTGAGAACCTTTTCCGTTTGAAGTCGGTTAAAAATAACTTGACTTTGTCTTAAAATTGTGAGAAGGAAAAAAATATTCACTCCGTTGATATCACCCGTGGCATGTGTTCCTTTTAATTTTTTATGACTTTAAGGACATTATTTACCTTCAATATAATTTTGATTAATTTATCGTAAAGGCACGTAACATCCTCTGCTGTTGTTAGAATGGGCAGGCTCGTCCAGGGAACTAAAACAACTCACAGGAGACCAACTCATGGTGAATTGGAATTATTACACTTCTGGCTTTAACCTGGTGGCAACGCTTTCCCACCCCACGAGTTTGGTGTATATCGTTTCTGTGGTATACGTATTAACTTATATAATGGAATAGGAGTCATCCACAAACAATTAAGAGTAAATAATTTCAAACATTTTGTAAAAGCCACCTTAATGGAAAGGGCCTATTATGTCGAGGAATACATTGAGGGCAAGGATATGTGGAAATGACTCTTGCTCTGCACTTGCAAGTCCCCTGGCTTCTACTTAATTATACTTAAATACTTTTGTGTATATACTAAATAATTTAAAAAAAATATATATGACCGCAGCGTTTCTTGTCGGTTCTTCTCTGGCAGGTCTAGTTTAGTGAACCAGTGGTAGTTTTTGACGTTCAATAATAACTTAAAATAAGCCTATGTTAAATAAGGACATTTTGATTTTTATCTATGAGCGGTAGTTATCAATTAACATCAGGTGAACCGCCAGCTCACAAAGAAGGAATATTAACATTCCTGAAAACATTATTTACTATTAAAAAGCTTATTTGTCCTTTACAGGATCTGTGGTGGGATCCTCAACTTGGATTTACTGACGACCCCGCCGCAACCCAAGAACATGGAAGGCGGTATAACTCTAACTACACGTGAGTGAAGCACTATGGCCGTTTATCCAATAACTAGTGAATTCGTGACATCTCTTACTTTTTGTTTTAATGTTACAAAGGTAAAATGTTAAAGAGAAACTTTAAATGTTTAGCTATTGTCAAAGACATGAGTTTGCGTCGAACATTTTCAATAACTCCTGTAGGATATTGTGCCCTTCGTTCTTTTAATTTCCATTAAAAATAATTGAATTTATTGTTTTAACGATTATCAAATACATTAAACAGCGATAGCTACGTAATTTCGTTTCTTTCGCAAATCCAAGATAAGCTATAAATAATGGAACGTGGCATGCTAATTGAATTCAAACTAAGTTTCTTAAAGGGCAAGTACTTTATTGGTCCTTTGTCGATTGAGACATATTTTTGACTCACTCGCTACTTCAGCTAACCGCGTGCAATGCAAAGGAAAGCGTTTGCTCTAAATTCTTTCCTTCTAGGGAGTTGTAACAACAACCTGTTCACTCTCTCTTTCACTTCAAACATTATCATTCATGCCAGTGAAACGTTGTCCGCCTGTTTCATTTTGTGTGTGACCAAACTCTTCTTCAACCTCCGCCAGAATAACTTTTGTTCGGCACACTCCTTCGGCCAGGCGATGTACGTGTTAGTCACCATCAGATAGTGCAGAGTGTTCGGCCGAAGGCGACGCGGTATATCTTCTAGAAGAACTATGATCAGGTCTTCGCGTCTCGTTTCTAGGAGCCTGTGCATAAATTGAGGAGATAATTTTTCACTAGGAAGTTTTAGTTTAAAGGTAACTACGGTTGGCAGGTGAAAGTAAAAAAGAACACTTGTATGCCCTAACCATGCCAAAAAACTAGATATTTAATATTTAAAAATTAAATTGATTTTTGAATTAGATGAAAGATCTAGATGTATCTACGACTTATTTATTTATTTTTATAACATTTAAAGCTGCCGATTTTTGTATACTCGTAAATAATTGTAATATCTCTTTTAAAATATGATTTGCATGAATATTGCGGTAAATCTTCCATTTTATGACGTTTTATGTGTTTTCTTCATAATCGAATTTCGTGTGATTGGATTTTCGTGTTGTACCAAAATTCTATAAACATTATTCATTAAATTATCAAACGCGAATTTCATTTTTATCAAACATAAAATACGGGAAGTGAAAGCTGAAAAAAGATAATAATCCAATGCAATATATTTGCACTGAATAGCAAGTTTTTTGCACCCACAGCGCATCACAGAGCCATGTTCACTGTCAAAAAATATAGAAACATTCGAATTATAGCCACCTCCTTTTTGAAGTGGGATAAAAATCATCAAGCAATTCTTACCGATGCTGCGCCAAGTGCATTTCGAACTGACACCATTGGCTCAGTAAGAACTTCCGCGAAATGATTAGCATGATTGCTTTCGAACGATCCATGCAAGAAACTATGTTCTCTAAGATAGAAAGGCCTACCTAAAAGAAAAATTAAAAGAAAATTCTTTGTATTTTAATTCATGTCATTTAGTCAGTCAACATCAAATAATTAATTTGTAAAAGTAGATTTAATTCATCCTTACCAGAAAATCTCTCTCGTGTAAGCAGACACTTACGGTGCAGTCTGCCTCTACATTTGGCAGAAGATGGTCGAGCACCCAGGCCCTGTCCTCGTTACAATACGACACAAACACATCGTAGTTAAATATTGCATTTTCTGAAACGAATCATTGGGATTTTGAATTTATATTTCTTCATCCATTCGTTAATTATCAATCAATAGAGCTCAATGGATTTAAAAAAATATTTCAATAATAATAATAAAATTTCAAATTTTTCAATTTAGGGATCCTAAAAAAACAAAGAAAACTAATTTACGGATTTTATCAGGTTGTGAAATTGATTTGATTTTATTACGCAAAAATGTTTTATTTAAAGATGTGTAGTATTTGATAAGATGTGTAATATTTGCGTAAATACAGGAAATTATTACTTTCTTTTCCACATCAGGTTACGCGATGGAACTTTATGTTTAACTCTAAACGATACACTATGAAGTTATAATTAAAAACTCACCATCGATCACTTCATCCTTGTTTATCAAACTCAACATCATCGAGTTTCTCATTGTTATATAGAAATATCTAAAATTTCGTTTGAAAACAAATCCCAAAATCAAGAATGGCATCATGCCAAAAGGTATTATCAACAAGTAAAGTTTATTCCAAGTATTTCGCATCATAACGTCTATATTGATTTCTCTAGTTGTTTTGCAAGACGGCACTTTTGCGAATGACTTGGTTTTGCCTTCTGTCACCAAAAGACAATGATAAGAATTTTCATCATAATCAAAGAGCAGAAATCTTCCACTGATTTCTAGAGGAGTTTCGAAGCAAGCCCCGTCTTTACACATTGAATTTAAGCGGTTTCTTGTAGAAATCATATAATTTACATCTTCAAAACCCCGGTGATACATTAAGCTTGTCATATTACCTATATCTTTAGATATTGTTGTAACGAGTTCTTCTTCTCTGAGATATTCATTTCTCATTGCCAATTCAAAAATCTCTCTAGCGTTACAGTTACACACGATAAAATTTCCCGAGAGACCGATATAGGACACATTTTCAAAATCTCTTGCCATCTCCTCAGATATTAAGTTTATGTTGTTGTGTCTTATTGAAAGAAGCTTAAGGTTAGGCATTAATGATACCGTCGGTTTAAACCACGCTGCCAGTCTATTCATGTCCAAAATTAGAACCTGAAGATTTTTCAGGTTGCTAGCAAACTTTGTTCCAATTATACTGATTTCGTTATTTGAAACTCTTAATATCTCTAGGGATTTCAGATCTTCGAAGACATCTAGATTCTTTAAAGCAATTTCGTCGGCATAAAGAACTTTCAAAGAATTTCCGAGTCCACGTAGCGCTGACATATTTCCTAATATATTTATATTACCAGAAACGTCTAGATACGTAAGATAGGTATGAGCAAAAATATTCTGATATAAGTTCGACAAGCCCGAATGACAAATCGATAATCTCCGCAAATTTCTGCTAACACTTAAAAATCCGTGGATATTCCGTTGAGCCATCCTTGTGAATGACAGGTCTAAGGACCTCAAAGCTGGCATCTTCTGGAAAACACGCCAATTGTAAA
The DNA here is from genome assembly GCA_933534255.1 of Iphiclides podalirius. Lineage (NCBI taxonomy): Eukaryota > Metazoa > Arthropoda > Insecta > Lepidoptera > Papilionidae > Iphiclides > Iphiclides podalirius. The sequence continues at coordinate 2,161,884 of OW152835.1, read as the reverse complement.
AGTATAAGCCTCTATACGTTCCATTTTTGTCGTATTCGTAGTTTCTGCTGATGTCTAAATGTACAAGGTTGTTCAGACCCGAGAACGTCATGTCGCTTATTAAAAATATGTTGTTCTCGCCTAGGAACAATTTCTCGAGATTTGGCATGCCACTGAAAACGTTGTCTTCCAGCTCTTGAATACCGCAGAGTCGCAAATCCAATTCGCGGAGACGTGGAAACATCATTCCTTGTAGACCAGACGACCATATGATTTTGGCTGTGAATCATTATTTGAATATTGTTTGAATTCAAAAAAATCAATCAATCATTTATTTTTAACGCCTTTAAAGATTATTGGAATGGTAAAACATATGATATTTCGACAAACATTTGGGTTTCTATTTACAATGTAAAACGCCGAATTGCTCACCAGATCCCCATCTCACGGGCTCTCTATTAATCGTCGCAGCACTGGTCGCATTCATTTCCACTCTATACTTTAAAGCGATTGGTCCTTCCTCTCCGAATTTATTACCATACATTGATAAATATTGTAAAACGTTTGATAGCAATCGTCCGCACTGGTCCACAGTGAATCTGAAAGCCTGAAAATCGATAGAGCTGAGCGTTCTACGTCACCTTTGAACGCTATTTTCATATGATGCTAGCTAGCATTTTATAAAGCGGTAAAGAGGTTCATTGCCGTAATTAATTAACACTTGAAATAATATTTATGTGAAATGAGTTGTTTGTTCTTTTGCATTTCACAAGGTAACATTAACAGTTCTAAGGTAAACGTAGTTGTTGCGGATAGCGAAATACACGGAAGTAATCACTTCTCAACTGGTGGCCCTTTTGTTCGTTTGCTTCTTAAAAAAGTAAATTTGTACGTCAAAAATGAATCAAACTCACCATGGGTACCTGCCGTAGATGGCATTTAGCCAAAGTTACATATATTACGGAGCTATTGCAAGGATGCTTCTGCAGTTGCAATTGCAGCTCCCGTATACAATTGGGTTGATAGGAAACATCGATGGAGCTTGTTTTATCTGAAAGCAATCATACACTGAGAACAAGGGAAACTATCAGTTTGCGAAAGGAATAAACACACAAACTGGCGCTTGTATTAAATATCAGTTTATTTATCAGAAATGGGAACTCTAGGTCTGTTATCTAGTAGTGGTATATTCGCCTGTTAAGTTAATTAATAATTTAACATTCTATAGTACTTAAAGTAAGTAAAGTAAAGTAACAGCCTATACATGTCCCACTGCTGGGCAAAGGCCTCCTCTATACAGAGGGTATCAGGGCATAGTCCACCACGCGGCCCCATTGCGGATTGGCGGACTTCACATATTTTCGAAATACATTTTTTTTTGTTATTATTCCGAAAATATGCAGGTTTCCTCACGATGTTTTCCTTCACCGCGGAGCACGTGATAATTCAGCACTTAAAGTTAAAAACTTCATTGGTGCCGGCACCGGGGATCGAACTCAGGTTGCTTGAGTATACATTGAATTAAGGCGAGCGCCCGGACACTGAGCTATCACGGCTATAGTACTTATGATGGGCATACTGGCAAATATGGTACTTTCTACAAACCAACCAAAAACTGATGGTGCCTTGATGTCGAAGTGACCAGTTAAGTTATCGAAATGACAGCTTATTATTCTTACTGGTATGTTCGAAATTTCGCCCTAATTCAGGAATTCCTATCATATACAGCGTGTCGTAACCATCGCGACAATAAATGAACACACGACTAACGCTACTTGCCAATAATCATAAAAATATATTAACGTTAAACAAAAACCGATAATTAAAAAAAAATTTTTTCAAACAAACTAATTAAGTAAAAAAGAAACAAAATTTGTAACATCCTATACAACTCGCGCCACAGCGTCGCATTACAAGCCTCTCCTTCTAACAGTATATTTTGTCTCTTTTAAATTCATTCAACCCATTCATATGCTTTGTAACCTTTACAAATGAACTTTACGTTACAGTTTAATGCGTAAGGCTGTTCTAAAATTCTTTGTTTTAGAAAATTTTATAACTCAGTAAATATTGATGTTTAAAGAACTTAAATGTTTAATACAATTTAAAAAAGTTATCCCCTATATGTGTGTTCATTTATTGTCGCGATTGTAAAGACACGCTGTATATGAAGGCACTCAATAAAAATGATTTTATAATCAATACTTATTAAATGTGAGAGCCTGCGAGCCGTGATAGCTCAGTGTCCGGGCACTCGCCTTTAATTCGACATACTCTAGCAACCTAAATTCGATCCCCGGTGCCGGCACCAATGAAATTGTTAATTTCAAGTGCTGACGTGCTTAGCGGTGAAGTAAAACACCGTGAGGAAACCTGCATATTTTCGAAATAATAACAAAAAGAAATATTTCGAAGACATGTGTAGTCCGCCAATCCGCAGTGGGGCCGCAAGGTGGACTATGTCCTGATAACCTTTGTACAGAGGAGGCTTTTGCCCAGCAGTGGGACATGTATAGGATGTTACTTTACTTTACTTTAAATGTGTTTAAATAATACTGAATGAAAAATACGAAATTAATGAAGTGAAAGGAGAGAAGTACGGACCCAGAGAGTAGATTCATCAGGTTTTATCTCAGTAACCAGAAACTGACATAGCTTGCTGCTATGGTAGCAACTGGTTTCTACAACTAGTATATCTCAGTTTCGGTCGCACAAACATAAGCAAACTGCTTGGCATATTATAGGTACCAAATTTGATTTTGATGGACTCTGTATACAATCCAAAGATAAAAAAAGATGGAAGGTGTATACGAGACAATAAACTACTCCGCAATTGAACTGTGTAGTTGAATGCCATATAGGTGGTTTTCTTACTTGCCATATCCGTCAATCTTCCATTGCTGTTCACCCAAGACTGCACATCCGTCATATAGCCAGTAAGGCATTGTAGTTTTGGCGGCAGGGGCTCCGACGACAAGCCATACGTTAACCACGAATAAATCCTAGGGAACGCAGCTAAGTGTTAATTAGGTATTTTATGAGTAAATGTGATAAGCGAGTAGGATTTTCCTCATGGTCGTCGACCACCGATGCCCGAATGGATCTAGAGCAACCGTTGGGTGGCCAAAGTATTACCAGGCTTTACTAACCGAGTCCGCTGAGAAAGATACACTCACTGGATGAGAAATTTCTACTCGCGCCCATTCACATCTTCTGCTTTACCACGTATTTCAATATGTACCATTTTTTAAGGAATGTGTTGCTGATAAAATTATTAAACTGAAATATTTGTTAACGGCTGAAATGCCAGCAGACTTACTTACAAAAGGTTTGAGTATTACCAAACATTATTATTTTGTGCACTTGTTGGGAATACAGGATATAGGAGTATAATTAATTTGGAAGTTTTTTTTTTTTGGAATTTCGTAATTATTTTTTGTTTCTTTATTAGAGGGTCCAAGTTGTTAGGTGTACCTACATTATTTTGATAAGTGGGGGTGTTAATATTGTATCAAAATAACTGCTAACGCCATCTACTGTGTTTCTGAATGCACTACTACTGAACAAATTCAATTAAAGGGAAAAAATCAAAATCAAAAAGAAAGATTTAGAGAAGCAGCTGGTCATTGTCGTTTGAAAATTGAAAATGCTCAATATTTTAGTTGCAAACTCAATGTACATAATAATATGCATAATAACTCGTGAAAGTCGTTAATCATTTTGATAACGGCTAATCTGCACGGACTATTTGGGGGAATATCAATGTCATAAATCAAATTAGTGATAAAGTGTTGAGACATTTCTACCGTTGTGAATAAATCAAAAATATTTATAGCTTAAACTCGAGACGCTATCTACATATATCAATAATGCTCGCCACAATACAACCAACAGAAAAGTAATTCTTGAACCGTAGAAACATTTAGAAAATGTTCCATTAACCAGGCTCACTGGACTTCGCTAGGGTTTCGGACAACCCTGCACAAGAATGCAAGTCAGCAGGTGTACTGCCTACACGTTTGGGTTAAGACAACAAAGTACATTATACCTGTATATTATATTGTACCCTGATATTTTTGAAAAAGAGCAACTGTTGAGTTTCTTGCCGTTCTCTTCTCAACAGAACTGCTTTCCGAACCGGTGGTACCTTACGAACCTATATACATAATCTTTGATGTAAAATTTGACGATTCATAGGAGCGCGCAAGCGTCTATTTGAATAAATATATTTTTGATTTTGATTATGAATTATAAACGCCACAACAGACCTCCAGAGGAAGATCTCTTAAACTGCAATAGGGCCATACAAAATAGTATATTGTTACACAAATGGGCAGGCTCGTCCCGGGAGGCACTCCAGCATCACAGAAGACTAACGTTACGCAGAAGTATTTCGCTTTTGGGTAGCGTCTGGTGAATGAAGTACTTATGGCCTCTCTGTTATTAAAGATTGGTAACAACCTTTAGCACCTGCAACCTGACTGGTATTGTAAATGTCCACGAATGGCAGTAATGTCTAAACGTCAGGGGAACCGTCGGGGAAACGTCGCCCGCTTGACAATTTTTTAAACAAAATAAACGAATAAAAAAAGGGAAATTTGTTCTAGAGTGAAAACTCTTCTTTACAGAAACTGAATTGGGTTTTTTTTTTTATTTTCTTTAATTTTCATTTTTATTTAACAACAACAGCGGCTAATTTCGGTCTGGTATTTTTTTTACTAATGTATTATATGGACTATGAGAAAACCTTTGATACCACGGAAACCTGTTCTGGTCAGCTATGGATTCCTAAAGCAATTCCAAGAAGACCGCTCGATTCCAAATCAGTCATTTAGCTTAGTGGTTAAAGCGTTTGGGCACAAAAAGCGGAAGATGTGACAAAAAACCTATCATCTATTTTTTCAGCAACTGCTAATCTTCACCTTAATCGATCCAAATTTAGTATAAAATTAATTTTTTTATAGTGCTAATGAATAGCAAAGGCGACATAAAAGTAAAACTAACAGCCTATAAATGTCCCACAACTGGGCAAAGGCCTCCTCTGTAAATAGGGTATCAGGCGTAGTCCACCACGCGACCTCACTGCGGATTGGCGGACTTAATATAATTTTCGAAATATTTTTTGATATTATTTCTAAAAAATGCAGGTCATCTCACGATGTTTTCCTTCACCGCCGAGCACGTGATAAGTCAGCACTTAAAATTAACAATTCTATTGGTGCTCGCTGGCACCGGGAATCGAACTCAGGTTACTCGAGTAAATTGAATAAAAAGCGAGCGCCCAGACACTGATAGCTCACGATTCGAAAGGCGACATATCTCGTTCGAATTAGATTTTTTATAACTGTTCTGTATTTAAATTTACCTTATTAATTTTTTTAGGTGAATATTTTCCGAAAAAAATTAATACATCCTCAATGGTTCCTAGTGACACACGTTCCCGCAGCACTATTAACACTCTTTGGCTCCCTTATGGTATAAATTTTATATTAAATTGTATGTCCAAAGCTGCACTGATCTTGAAAAATAGTCAAAAAGTTGTTTGCCCCGCGGGAATCGAACCCACGTCTTTTGGAATCACGCCCAAACGCTTTAACCACTAAGCTAAACGGCGAATGAAAATCTCAACGTATTTCATCTACTTTTTTTCGCATCCTAAGCAATACTTGACGCCATCTATGACTATGCTCTTTACAGCATTAACAGTATCAAATACCGTTTTACAACGATAATAATTCGAAGGAAACATGTAGTCTTTGCCATTTCAATTATTTATTTTTATTAAGTTTTCTACTTCTCTATTACTGGTGGTAACTTTCCCCGTTGCCGAATTCTTCCATCGTCAGCCAAAACAGCTGTTCTGCTCCGCTGGTGATTCCGGTCCACTCACTTGTGTTCCTAGACCATGATATTCTACGCATTCCATCGAGTCTTTTGCATTCTATTTTACCCATCAAGTTATGTTGTAAGATATGTCCTAAATATTGGACTTTGTGCATTTTGACCGTTTGCAACGACAGTCGTGACAATTTTTAACTTATTTCTGCGCTTAAGATGAAACAATTCTTCCTTCCTTCCTATATTCCTCGTTCTATAAGTTTAAGTTCTCTTTTAATTTGTACAACCTCTTATATTTATGTTTTTATTTCCTCAAATAACATTATGCTTTAATTGTTCGTCTTTATTGACCATTCATGTGATTAATCTGGATTAACACCCAGTGTTTCTTTTGTTTTAGCAGAGTCTTCAGATACTATCAAAAAATAGTTCTTAAATAAATGCCTGTATAATCTATGTCATGAAGAGTCACTATAATATTAACTTGTTTAACAATTTCGTATAATAATGGAGAGGGATTGAGAATTAACAGTAGCTTTCATTGGCGAAATAATATAATATCAAACGTGAACTTACAAAAACGTTGCGAACTTTTTAATATCCATTCCAAATGCCGCTGTTGTTCATCCCAGTAGCGCAAGCATAAACCCCATTCGCAACAACTTCAATATTAAAAGTACTGTACGTTAAGAAAACACACGACACTTGACGTTTTGAAGCACTTCACATTCTGTATAAAACAATTCATAAAATAAAATAAGCACTTATCACCTAGCACGCGCTAATCTTTCCCTGAGGAACATTCGAAAATGAAAATTCTAAATATATCGATTACACAGAAAACAATCGTTTAGTCCGCGTAAATTCGTAATGGTCACTAACTTATCTTATCCCCGATTGGAGCCCACAGAGGCTCGGACGATTTGCGAGTCGACACAGACATACTACAATGATATGGTTGTATCTAATCTTTGCTAGATCGATTCGCGATTAGAACAAACGTTGTTTGCCTTTCGAGTGATGTTTTGGTTAGGCTGATGACAGCTATGATAAATTTATAAGGGATTATTATTTTAGGATATAATGATCTTGAAACATGAAAAAGATACGAAGAGTGCTAAGCATTGCTTGAAATGGGAAAAAATAGTTTACATATAAGACTTTGAATTTTTGTCGGTGTGGCAGTTATTTATTTTTACCTGCATTTCTTCGCGTCATACTCTGGTAAGATCACTTTAAATAGGCTTCCTGACAAACAATTCAATTTGATCACCAGTTTCCTCACATAAAAATAGTTGTTCACGGTGCATGCTCTGATTGCCAAAGTCGTAAATGATGGTATGCCACAAGGTTGCGTACTGTCCCCTATTCTGTTTCTTCCTAACTTACCTATTACCAGGTAAGTTAGGAAGTACCTACCTACATATCAATGAGTTATATATTACCAACCTACGAGTCAAACTACGAAATACCAACGCTACCTCATCGATGGTTTGCAGTCCCTGTGTCACGTAACTATCTGTCACGCACAGCCAAATTGTGGAATATTGATTCCGCGACAATTGTGTCGCCAGCGGTCCCATACGGTACGATACCACTTGGGGATCCACTTCCACCGATACACTTCAAAAATACATCTTATTCCTTCCTCAAGGCTGGCAACGCATTTGTAACTCCTGTGGTGTTGCCAGTGTCCATGAACAGCGCAACACATACCATCATGGGGCGCGCCCGCTCGTTTGTCTCCACTTACATTAAAAAGAGCCCACCGCAGTAATAATACACACAGACAGTAATGACTTAAAAGACATCCTAAATGATGCCTTCGTTCCGTCTCTGTACGAGTTTGATTTAAAAACACAAGTTTGATTAAATTAGTTGAAGCTTCAAATCGGCGATATCATCATTTAACTGTGGTAGGGCCACGCAACAGTCTTCGCTGTTGCACGAATGGGCAGGTCCATCCGGTTGTGCCACGACCGCATAGAAGACCAGCGTGTAGTGTAAGAGTTGTACTTCTGCGTTTCTTCTGGCAACGCATTTGCAACCCTGTGGGTGTTGCAAATGTCAATGGGCGGCGGCGTCAGCTCGTTTGCCACCTTCTCACATAAAAAAATCAAAGTCTCCTTTCGCCTACTAACTATAGCTAACCGTCATTTCTTCGTCCGATCTTCTGTCCTCAGTGCAACTGCCGAAAGAGCTGCAGCACATGAAATACCAAGTCCGATATCGTGCGCCGTCTCCGCCACCAGCCGGCGTGACTCGGACACCCGAGGAGATAGAAGCGGAGATCAAGAGGGTAGAGGCTGAATACGAGAAGCTCGCCCTGGTTTTTATCGAGTGAGTTCACTGTTTTGTTGATTATGAGTTTGTGTTGAATGTTACCACTAACGTTTAACGTGCTCAGACATGACGTCGTCGTAGGAATAGGCCACCGAGCAGCCGTTTCACCTAATGTTAAGTGATTACAGCCGCCCATGAACATCTACAACAACGGACGACGGGTTGCAGACGCGTTGCCAAATATGACCTGAGCTCACCTTACCAGAGGAAACGCGAAAGTATAATAATACTTCCACTTAACACCGGTCTTCTGTGAGCCCGTGGTACTTCATATAAATTAGATTAAAACTTTAATGGTAAAAGCTAAGTATTCAGCTGCTGTCTCCAGGCTACCGCTGGACGTGATGTGGTCTGAGCCACCGGTGATTTGCCAGTGGTACGAGCCCCGTCTGCTTTGGATCAGCACCTTCGTCAACGACTACAAGTTCAATGAGGACAAGCTCACTGTGCAGTTCCGGACTGGTGTGCTGTGTGAGGAACACTGCGAACAATTTTCTCTTTCTATTTTGTTCCGATGGTCACCTACACATGTGATGGCTCAACCGGGCGGTTGCTTAGGCTTGGAATCGCTCCGGCGCCGGGGGTCATGGATTCGATACCCACACGGGACAAACATTTGTGTGATCCACAGTGTGTGTGTGGATCTGGGGCTCGTTTCCAAGTAGGGTTAACGTCAGACAGGCGGTTGGACGTAAAAAAGAGCTAGAGGATTTTTTTTAATGTGAAAAGTTGCCAAGCGAACAGACGGATCACCTGATGTTAAGTGAATACCGTCGCCCATGCACATCTGGTACGCCCGAGGGTTCCAGATGCGTTGACAACCTTTTGAAAATTGGGCTCCGGCTACCTCACTCACCAGACGAAACGCGAAAGTATTATGCTTCCACTTTACGCTGGTCTTCTATGAGGTCGTGGTACTTACCCGGACGAGCCTGCCTATTCGTGCAACAGCCGATGCTGCTGCGTGGCCCTACCGTAAATGATGATGGTGGTCACCTATATTCGTAACCCGTCGTCTCCTATGAGTACGACAGAGACGTTTCATGGAGATCTTCAAGTCCCATGCACACGTATACCTAAATACTCGCGTCTTTTTTTTCATCACAAAGGTATGTCAAATGGATTTGATACGGTCTGTGGATATTACCCCTAATATGCAAACTTAAAAATCTGATCACGTCACTCAGCGGACAGTGTATACAATTCTACTTGCATTGGTCTTCTGTATACATATGATGCATCATAAAAATTAACACAAAAAACGTCCCTTTATCTTTAACATTTAATAACAAGCCAAACATTTGCACCAGCCACATGACTAACTCAATAATAGTGTTCATAATTCTTCGTCTAAACGAATTACCAAATTTCATTTGTTTTTTTATACAGGGCCTATTGGAATAGCGACGTTAAAGTACAGTAACATGCCTTACCAAGGGTGGGATATTAGACCGGACTACGAGAGGTGAGAACTGATGCACCTTAATTCATCATCATCGTCGTCATCATCATATCTGCTTGTTTGAGTCCACTGCTTAACGAAGTCCTACCCCACATGCCAGCATCCTATGCCACCTGCATCCATCGACTCCCGCACACTTGCTCAGATCGTCACTCCATTTAGAAGGAGGTCGAGAACTCCTGAACCGTGGCCAAATTCATTATATTTATTTATTACTTATTGAATTATTTTCATATAATATATGAATAATAAACATATATATATGTATATATATTTATATATAATTAGAACATATTTCAGTATATGATATAATGACAATTATATAATTTTTATGAGAGAGAGTGTGTGAAAAGATAATTATATAAAAATGTATTTATGTATTTATCTTAGTAGAAACAAACGCAAGTTACAAAACATGAGTTAAAAAAATTGTAATGAAGATTAATGCAAAATATTGTAACTAAAATCAAACTACAAAACATTAACAATGGATCCCAAACTAATCAGTGTTTGGATCTCGGGAGCCAGAGTTGCCAGATTTGCGGTAGGTGTATAATTACATCGTGAATACTTATTGCTATAACAAAACTAAACAGTTTACATCCGATTTTATCCCACTAAAATTTTATCCGACATCGTGTTTTATCCAATATCATGTTTTATCCACCATTTTACATCGTATTTTCCAACTAATCTCCATAGTTCGCTTCCAAAGCTTATCTTATAAAAAAGCAAACAGTCAGAGAGAGAGAGAGAAATTACAAGGTATTTAAAAAAGTTATTTATGGCTACTGCTCTCTTCATTCGACAAAAGTTTTTGCTACAGTATCGCCACTTACCCATCAGGTGGGATCATCAATAACTAGTGTGATAAAAAGCCCACTACCACTTTGTATCCAGCTTCCCAAAGAAATTGGTGGTGCAGCGGCACAACTGCCGCCGTGGCATTCTTGTCCAGATTCCACAACTTCCATTGTCCAGTTTCTACAACTTCCGGAATTATCTTGAGCCTTATCTTTTCCGCAGTGAAGGCGTGATTATAAGCGTCACCGGTGTCTCGGTGACAGTGACCTGGCTGTGCGTCGGCAACAGAGTGAAGTTACGGTGGATAGCGAATGCGACAACACCAGCCCTCAAAAACCATTTCGGGAAACCGTACAGCGTGAAGAAAATGATTCAGGTACCTCTAACAATAGCTCATCGGCTGATTGCTTGAAGTGTAGTTTCACCACGGGTAAAGCATCGGCTAAAGATAATTAAAAATATTAAAACGGCAAAATGTATTTCTATGTGCTTAAGAAACTTCTGTAGTATCAAATGTGATGAGGTAAATACTTGCAATCAAAATTAGTACAGCTTAATGTTAGATTCCTGACATCAGAATAATTTAGACATAGTGGCCGCTACAAGTCGTGGCATTTTGTTTCGTCTATTATGCTTTTTCACAGACAAACATTATTTCAGTTCTATTTCAGAGGAAAGTGCAAATTTCAGTCAACTCCAGACGTGAAAGAAATGGCAAAAATTATACGTTTTCCGCGTTCAAGCACTTATTTGTTTCTTGATGTTTGCTCTTTCAGTACGTAGACTATGTAAAGCTTTCATCGGGCACTGACCTTCCATAAAGAAGGGCTAGGATTCCACGAGCTTGGTAGACCCTGTATATGAGTAAGATCCTCCTCCGTAACGCAGTACCTCGTATACGCGCTTTTGCGATGTCGAATTACAGTGAATGTGTGTTAGCTGTGGTTGGGCCACGCAACAGTATTCGCTATGCACGAATGGGCAGGTCCGTCTGGGTAAGTACCACGAACTCACAGAAGACCAGTGTGAATTGGAAGTGATATGGTACTTCTGTATTTCGTTCGATGAGTGAGGGAGCCGCGGCCCACTTTATTATAAGATGGCAACGCTTCTGCGATTATACGGTTATTGCATAAGTTCATAGGTGATTCATGGGTGATTCACATTAAATAAGTAGAATATAATTTAAAAAAAAAAAACCCGACTGTGTTTCTGTGTATTTTTTTATTTTGTTATACCCAGGATCATTCTCACAGTAAATACCAAGCTAACGACACCTCTCCAGCTAAAATCCATAAAGGCGTTCAGGCTGCAAAGCGTGCCAAACAATTATACATACATACATACATACTCTCGAAAAACATAACCCTCCTTCTGGCACAGTCGGGTTAAAAAGACGTTTCAACAAGCCCGAATGATCTGAAGCCTGATTTTGAGGTAACTTCTGTAATTTCTGTGAAATTCCCTTGAAGCTGATGCGAGAGGCCGCGTGCGATTTCTTCCCGGACTTCGACGCCCACAACCACGTGGAAGGTAGCTGCCCAAAGGAATGGGTGGCGGAGCGGCACAACTACCACGCCATGGCCTTCTTGTCCAGGGCCTACAACTTCCAGTGGAGCAGGTATAATTAATAACATATTAGTCACTAACTACTAGTCAACGAATTTCGACAAACAAAAGAACATTAAATTGTTGAAAACTAACTCGTATAGTTCAACAGATTGTTTGTATTATCTATATTTCAGAATAGCACTTGGCTCGCGACTTCGTCTGCGAAAATTGTGATAGCTCGGTTAATTTGACATGACATTAATTTATTTTATCCGCGTAGTTCCCGTTACCGTGAGTATATGGGTACCTTGGGTTACATTGTTAAATTTTAGGTAGGGATCTTTAATTTTTTTTTTTGAAAATATCATACAGCCAATGTTAATCGGTAAATATGTAACTTTTTACTGGTGATAAAATTTTTAAAACCGGTCGAATAGCTTTTGAGCTAAGTTATAACAAACAAATAAACAATCAAAAAATCTAATATGTCCCCTTTATAACATCATATATATTTCAGATGGAACGTAACAGCGGGCCCTAGAAATATTGTGATGCAAATACGTGAAGCTATTGACAGAAAGAGAGAGGTATTTATCACTTATGTAAATTTTAATACAAAAAGTTAATAAAACAGGACCCAAATTTTCCTCTGGATCATTAATCGTTATGGGGGTCATTATTGTTTGAAGTGAAGAAAACCTTTTTTTTCTAATTACTGAATAAAAATTGATTGAATAATATTATTATATATTGATTGAATTGATTGAAGAATATATAATGAATAAATATTATGAATATACAAATATTAAAATTTGTGGAAAAGATTGTCGTCGCTGTGGGAATCGAACCCACGTCTTCGACATTCGCGGCCTGACGCTTTAGCCACTAAGCTAAACGGCTGATCGCCACACCGACCAAAATCTCAACGTCTTTTATCCACATTGTTTAAACTTAAGTGCAGAGATTAGCACTAAAAAAAATGAATTTCTAATATACAAATATGTTATACTTGCTATTCAGTAATGTTCCTATCAACAAAATAACAAATATGAATATCAGTAGGTACTATTATTTTCTCCAAATCTCTTTTAATGGTGGTAGGGCCACGCAGCAGCCTTGGCTGTTGCACGCAGGCCCTTCCGGGTTAAGTACCACGACCTCACAGACCAGCGCAAAGTGGAAGTATGACAAATACTTTCGCGTTTCGTCTGGTGAGTGAGGTAGCCTGAGCCCAATTTTCAAAAGGTTGTCAACGCATCTGTAACCTTCGGGTGTGGCAGATGTCCACGGGCGGCGGTATTCACTTAACATCAGGTGAACCGTCTGCTCGTTTGACAACTTTTCGCATAAAAAAAATCCAAAACGAGACAAGCGATAAGCGAACCCCTCGTTTTTACCGTTTTTTGACTCAGCAAGTACAAAAAAAATAGTATTAGTACTTGCCCTTCCCCACCGCCTCAATATTTAATGACCTGATTTGTTGTAGTAAAATCATATGCTGGCTATAAGTCAATTACCTTGCCATTTTGGAAATACGTAATGTTTCTACTTGTTCCAGGCGAAGTTTCAACTTCTGCACGTGACACCTCAACGCGCCACTATACTAAAGTGCAACGAGCTCTCGCAGGAGTTCAACTTTGAACCTTTACAAGGTCTTCAAGTAAGGAACATTTAGAGCACTGCCCTGAAACGGTGGTAGGGCCACGCAGCAGCCTCGGCTGTTGCACGAATGGGCAGGCCCGTACGGGTAAGTACCACCACGACCTCACAGAAGACCAGCGTAAAGTGGAAGTATGACAAATACTTTCGCGTTTCGTCTGGTGAGTGAGGTAGCCGGAGCCCAATTTTCAAAGGTTGTCAACGCATCTTTAACCCTCGGGTGTAGCAGATGTCCATGGGCGGCGGTATTCACTTACCATCAGGTTAACCGTCTACTCGTTTGGCAACTTATCACATTAAAAAAATAAAGGAAAAAACTCTTTCATTTGCGAGTCTTAATGAGAAAGTAATGAAATAAGGCTGTTTTGATAGTAAAAGTTTTTCGATTTTAACGATCGCATCGCGACATAAATGCTTAGCCTAAGTGAAATTTATAATAAAGATAACTTACCCTGCGGATTATTCCTTTTCATGTGAATTTTCAACTGACTCATAAAAAAGGATTCACAAGAACCATTCTCATATACATATTACTTAGCTCCAGTGCCGGATTAACCACGTAGCGGGAGTAGCAAATGCAATTAACGTAGCAATTGCCCCCGCATATTTAGTCCCACTAATCTCTGTCTGAGCGTAATTTTTTGAGTGAAACTTATTAAGTAAGAATATTGAATTGTTTTTAGCACTTTATATACTTGAGAACCCATTGTAGATCAAGGGCTGTTTGAAAGTCTGCTACGGGCCCCGCGCTTGCTTAATCCGGCACAGCTCAGCTCTAGTTCTCTTTCAGTTCTACCCAGACCTGTTCACGCTGAACATGTCCTACGGCTCAGTTGACGCGCGAAGGTCGGCCTTCACGATGAGCTACAAGCTCGTGGAGACGGTCTTCGGCATGCTTCAGGAGCTGAAGCTCTGCAGCTTCTCCTAGACCACGAGCCTCTTCCAGTGTTTCCGTATAAACGGGAAATTTAGGCGCGTTCGTTGACCGAGCACGGATTGAAATAAACGCATTCCTAACGCATTTGCTGTTTCGAATCCACCGTACAGTAAGCTCCCTTATTTTATTATAGTACAAGTCCATTTTTTATTAAAGGAAAAATAAACCGACTTCAAATATCTCACTCTGTATTCATTTTATAATACCAATGAAATTAGTATGGGACCGCATGGAGCGCACCAGCTATCAAATAAAAAAGGAATCATCGAAATCGGTTCACGAGTCGAATGTTATGAGGTAACAAACATGAAAAATAAAAAAAAAATACAGTCGAATTGAGAACCCTCTGTTTTGAGGTCGGTTGAAAACTAATAGAATGACAGAGACGGACAAACACGTGCTTTAAGGGTTGGTAAGATCGAAGGTCCATCGTCATTGCAGCGAGGCTACCCAAAACTAAATATGAGATGCATATAACTGTGGTAGGGCTACGCGAGTCTTCGCCGTTGCACGAACGGGCACGTTTGTCCGGGGAAGTACCACGACCTCCCAGAAGACCGGCGTAAATTGGAAGCATTTAAGTTTCGCGTTTCGTCTGGTGAGCGAGGTACCCGGTGCACATTTAATTTAAAGGTGGCAACGCATGTGCAACCCTACGGCTGTTACAAATGTCAATAGACGGCGGTTATCACTTAACATCAGGTGGAAATACGTAATGTTTCTACTTGTTCCAGGCGAAGTTTTCAACTTCTGCACGTGACACCTCAACGCGCCACTATACTAAAGTGCAACGAGCTCTCGCAGGAGTTCAACTTTGAACCTTTACAAGGTCTTCAAGTAAGGAACATTTAGAGCACTGCCCTGAAACGGTGGTAGGGCCACGCAGCAGCCTCGGCTGTTGCACGAATGGGCAGGCCCGTACGGGTAAGTACCACGACCTCACAGAAGACCAGCGTAAAGTGGAAGTATGACAAATACTTTCGCGTTTCGTCTGGTGAGTGAGGTAGCCGGAGCCCAATTTTCAAAAAGGTTGTCAACGCATCTTTAACCCTCGGGTGTAGCAGATGTCCATGGGCGGCGGTATTCACTTACCATCAGGTTAACCGTCTACTCGTTTGGCAACTTATCACATTAAAAAAATAAAGGAAAAAAAAAAAAAAAAAAAACTCTTTCATTTGCGAGTCTTAATGAGAAAGTAATGAAATAAGGCTGTTTTGATAGTAAAAGTTTTTCGATTTTAACGATCGCATCGCGACATAAATGCTTAGCCTAAGTGAAATTTATAATAAAGATAACTTACCCTGCGGATTATTCCTTTTCATGTGAATTTTCAACTGACTCATAAAAAAAGGATTCACAAGAACCATTCTCATATACATATTACTTAGCTCCAGTGCCGGATTAACCACGTAGCGGGAGTAGCAAATGCAATTAACGTAGCAATTGCCCCCGCATATTTAGTCCCACTAATCTCTGTCTGAGCGTAATTTTTTGAGTGAAACTTATTAAGTAAGAATATTGAATTGTTTTTAGCACTTTATACTTGAGAACCCATTGTAGATCAAGGGCTGTTTGAAAGTCTGCTACGGGCCCCGCGCTTGCTTAATCCGGCACAGCTCAGCTCTAGTTCTCTTTCAGTTCTACCCAGACCTGTTCACGCTGAACATGTCCTACGGCTCAGTTGACGCGCGAAGGTCGGCCTTCACGATGAGCTACAAGCTCGTGGAGACGGTCTTCGGCATGCTTCAGGAGCTGAAGCTCTGCAGCTTCTCCTAGACCACGAGCCTCTTCCAGTGTTTCCGTATAAACGGGAAATTTAGGCGCGTTCGTTGACCGAGCACGGATTGAAATAAACGCATTCCTAACGCATTTGCTGTTTCGAATCCACCGTACAGTAAGCTCCCTTATTTTATTATAGTACAAGTCCATTTTTATTAAAGGAAAAATAAACCGACTTCAAATATCTCACTCTGTATTCATTTTATAATACCAATGAAATTAGTATGGGACCGCATGGAGCGCACCAGCTATCAAATAAAAAAGGAATCATCGAAATCGGTTCACGAGTCGAATGTTATGAGGTAACAAACATGAAAAATAAAAAAAAAATACAGTCGAATTGAGAACCCTCTGTTTTGAGGTCGGTTGAAAACTAATAGAATGACAGAGACGGACAAACACGTGCTTTAAGGGTTGGTAAGATCGAAGGTCCATCGTCATTGCAGCGAGGCTACCCAAAACTAAATATGAGATGCATATAAACTGTGGTAGGGCTACGCGAGCCTTCGCCGTTGCACGAACGGGCACGTTTGTCCGGGGAAGTACCACGACCTCCCAGAAGACCGGCGTAAATTGGAAGCATTTAAGTTTCGCGTTTCGTCTGGTGAGCGAGGTACCCGGTGCACATTTAATTTAAAGGTGGCAACGCATGTGCAACCCTACGGCTGTTACAAATGTCAATAGACGGCGGTTATCACTTAACATCAGGTGAACCGCCAACTAGCTTGCTAAATTCTCACAAAAAAAATGGACAGCCGTTATCACTTAACATCAGTTAAGTGATAACCGCTGTCCATGTTTACCCTTACCTATATGTCACAATAATTATATTTTAACTTTGGTAGGGCCACGCATAAGTTTTGGCTGTTGCACCAATGGGCAGGTCCGTCCGGGGAAGTACCGCGACCTCACAAAGTACCTGCGTGAAGTTATGTACTTCCGCATTTAGTCTGGTGAATTAGTTAACTACATAAAGGTGGCAACACAACTGCAACACTACTGATGTTGCAAATGTCCATGGGCGCTGGTCATCAACTAAAATCAGGTTATCTGCCAGCTCGCTTACCATCTTCTTATACAGGGAGATTTTTAGACGAAGTACATACTTTTACATAATGTTAATTGACCATTCCATAATTTAAAAAAATATATAAGTATATTATTTTATTTTTACAAGAAATAACCAGAAAAATATCAATTCAAACATTGTGTTTACCCCGTTAAGAGTGGTCACCCTATTGATAAGCTGTTTAGTAATTATGCGTTCAGCGAAAAGTTTTAGTGGCTCGTGAATACGTTATTGTATTGAGACGGTAAGGCAGGAATTTCTAAAAGGGTGTCAATAATGTTTGAAAAAATTAAAAATAATCTTTGAAAAAAAAAATGATGTCAAACGTCGTATGTACGAGATTCAGATTTAGAATCAAATTCTGCATATGCTCTGTTAATATGTCCGTCGTCTATAAAATCACCGCGTATAAAAAAAACAATGATTTTACCACATTCATTCGCATTCTTCATTCGCTGTCATTGACCACCTCGCGAATGAAAAATGCACAGGAATAAAACGTCCATTCGACTCAGTTTTTGTATTGCCGTTATTGGCGCTTCATCCAGTGTTTGCACAGACAAATAAAACGCATGTCATGCTATAAACAAATTATCAATTTATTTTACTGATTAAAAAAAACTAAAAACTACGAATAGGTAGTAAAAAAAAGAACTATATAACTCCTTCCACAGCGAATCTTGGAAATAGAAAGGTTAATTTATTTTACAAAATAAAAAAAAGTTGTGATAACAAAATAAGATATGCTTACGGTTTAATAAAGCGCGCGGGAATCGTTTCTCGATATATTTTTTTTTAATTTTTTCATTCTCTATTTACAATATCATCTTTTCGGTTACATTTTACTATAAAAAAAAAGTTTTTCGGCAACTCTCGTCGTCAGCCTGTGCACGCACGCATACAAAACCTATTTTACACTTCGCAAATGTTATTTACACAAATCAGGGAGGTATTTACAAGGCCTGCGTCGAGTTAATAAAATAATACATTCGTTCGTTTCCCTCGGTTACGAGGGTGTTCCGTCGTCAGTTTGTGTGATATTAAAACGTCGTACGACAATAAAATCTCGCTTATCGTGCGACATTATGTCGCGCGGCCAGAATACGGCCCCGTAGAAGCTATGCAAACAAAACTTGCGTCGCGTAAAATTCTTTTAACTAACCAACCGCAAGTGTAAAAAGTCGGGTCAAATAACAAATCGGACCGACATACACAGTCACACGTACATTATAATATTATTTTCAATTAATTTTTTCATATGTTTTATTTTATTATCGTTTCAACATTCAACTAAGCTAACACCCAAAAACACATTAACGTGAAACAAATGTCGAAATGTGATTTTGTCGTTCGCCGTCTGCGGATTGACTTTTTTCCGCGTCACATAATATAGAAACGTCGCGTGGAGAAAAGTCGAAATCATATACGAAAGAGCATTAAATAATATAGAAATAGAATCAACCGATCACAGTCTTTTAAAAATAGCGTTTGAAAAAATCAATCCACAGAGAGGAATTAAGTTAAAAAAAACAAATCCCCCCCACACACACACATCCACGAATTTTTCTATGGATCGCAAACATATCATATTCCATATTACAAATTCAACGGCATATAATCCACCTATCACCTACCGGTTACAGCTAAAAACGAAGGGTTCCCGATTTTTTTTTTAATTGCGATTCAAATTAAGCGGCGAAGGAGTTTCGATGACACTTCGCCGTTTTTAATATTTACAAGGTTAAAAATGTGAAACTCAACTGGCAACGATCTAGAAAACGTCATACAGCACAATGTTGCCATTCTATGCTAAACTAATATCAGAATGACAATACGCTAACGTTTAAAACTGACATTGAGAACTGCGCCCGACTTTGAAACAAAGATTACAAACATTTGAGATAACAATTACCGTTTCCTAGAGCAAAGCGCCATCACAATCTCACTTTTAAATTTCATTTTAAAACAAAACTGCTAGCAAAATAACTCGCATCGATGTCCATTCACAATTCACCATTATTAAAACATTAAAATAATTAAGGGTCGATCATAACGTTAACGAGCGATGTTAGTTTGGAGAGTAAAAAAAAAACGCTAAAGGCGAAAAGGAAAACGGAAATTGGTCTTCGACGATATTGAAAAAAAAAAAAAAAAAAAGAAAAACGACGCGTACCAAGTAATAGTAACATAACAGACATACTAAGTTCGCCCCCACCCACGAAGTCCACCGTACTTAATAAATACGAAGCTAATAGACAAAAACAAATAGATTTTACATTCAATCCGGTCAATATTTTATTAATTTTATTGTACACAATCGAGTCCACGTCCCCTGTGTCGAGTACAGGGCTGTGGCGAATTCATTTTGACATGTCAACGATATTTCCACTCTAGTGTGCTCAAAGAGTGCAAAATCAAACTGTAATCCAACAGGACGTCTGTTAACTGAACCCTTTTCTAGACACACTCAACGGCCCTTAGTAAACGTCAACACTGAAACTGGTGAACCCTCAACAAGTTAAACAGAGATGTAACAGTGCGGTATAACGGAAACATCGCAATGGCGGCAAAACCGTTTAATCTCCCGACGAGCGTTCGACATCCGGTCGAATGTATCAAGCGTTAGCTGATCGGCCAATGGGAGCTGAGACGATCCAAGATGGCGCCGACAAGATGGCCGACCGGATGCGCGGATCAACAGAGGTGCTTGATGAGCAGCTCGGATACGTCGCCCTTCGTCAGATCGGCGAACTCCGCCGTGGTCCGCCCGCGCTGCAGGATCTCGATGGTGCTCCTGGACTCGAGCTGCTTCAGATGGTGGACCACCTTGGCGGTGGGCAGCGGCTGGGCGGGCTTCGCCACCGTCAGCGTGGTGTTCTTCAGCGCCCTCGCGAGGCTCTTGAGGAACTTGAACCACTGCCGCTCGCTGGACGTCGCCTCCGGGGTGCTGACGAGCAGGATCGCCCTCTCGAGCATGGCGCACACGCAGCTCAGAGTCAACTGGGGAGAGGACGGTTATCTATATATCTTTGAACTCCTAAACGGCTCCTAAACTCCTAACTTTTTTTATATTGTATTAGTATGTAGTAGTATATGTGTATTAATTATAATTATGTATTAAGTATTATGTATTAAGAATTATTCAATTACTTATTTTAGTCTGTACGTTAATTTTCATTGTACACACCTACCTATTTTCCTTTGATTACTTATTTATTTTTAATTATTACGAAAGGTTTGCTGGCAGAGAACTGTGTTTAGGGTTAAGCTCGCCTTTGTACAGTCTTTTTTTTTAATCCTTTATTTGTAACTGTATTTTTTGGTTTTTTTTTTGTGTACAATAAAGAATAAGAACACAATGGCGAGCAGTGGAAAGGATTGTTCCTGGAAATGGAGTCTAGTATAGATCTATTTTGTATACTCACGGCCGTGGTCAAAGAATGGGGGGTCCTTGCAGGGTCAATTGTCTCGGAGAGTATGCCGCACGACTCCAATATCGCAGACCAGCCCGTCGAGTTTTGAATGTATCTGCGTAAATGAATTTAGAGTTTGAAAGTATCACTATTAGAGTCTGAAAATGTCATTACATCTAGACCCTATTATAGACCTATATATAGGCCATAACACAAGGCTGCACTCAGCGAAACAAAACAAAAGGTGACTGGGCTTGCTTATTTTAAAGGTGTTGTCTATGGGTGTGGATGAGGCGGCAATCACTTAAAATCAGGTAAACCTTCTGCTCGCTTGACTATTTCCCAAAAAAAGGTCCACAGTAAGACTTGATTTGGTGAACGCTATCCCGCGTTTTAAGACGTTTGGACGATCAGATGTATTATCTCATGTATCTTGTATTAACTGATGTTTGTGCTTTCAGTCCCAAGACTATTAAAGCTTCATCTGACGCAGAATCGGTGGGCTAGCCTGAACCCACGGGTTTGAGACCCTCCTCAATGGGCGTGGCCGCGCATGTACCCATGTGTGCGTTAATTATGGCACGTCCCGTACGGGCCATCGAGGCACGGTGCGGTCCGTGACCCCGATGGCCGTTGACTGTGCTTGGTTAATCGGTAGCTGGGAGCTGTGAGAACCGCCCTGAAACTCGTTTGTATAGTGTACGCGCCGTCTTGGCTTCGCCGCGCCCGAAGGCGAGGGCGAACTATAGTGCTTGTTGATGCACTAACTGAGTGTGTAGTGTTATTCGGCGGGATGCAATACTGCGCGGCCAAGCGCGAGGGGGAGGTGGCGAGGAGGGGGGAGGGGTTTTCCGTGTGGAGGGGGGGTCCGCACCTGCGGTAGTGGGGCGCCCAGGGCGGCGAGGGTGCCGTCGTCCCGACGCGCCGCCTGCGGCAGTGCGCGCAGCACGCGCGACCAGAGCGCACGCATGCGCACGTGCGAGCAGGGAGCGCGCGACGCGAACCTCGCCACCAGCGCCTGCGGAGGCACAAGTCAAGTGTCAACGGTGTACGAGCACAACGCAACGGATCTCATGTGTCAAAGTCAAGATCGATTCCGGCACAGAGACCGACAGATAACTGTTTCGTATCTGGGCGAATGTCCATGTGAAATTTATGCATGTAAAACGTCCTTACGTGATACGAAATTAACAGAGGGTCACACAAATAGTTATCTCGCATGAGTGCCCCAATGCCAAAGCCATTTCCTTGGAAACTGCACCACGGAATCATTAGTAACTAGATCCACAGTCTCAAGTTTGACAATTCAAATAAGCCTACTAATCCTTCACCTTGCCTCTTAATAGAAGGCATTTTCTATTCAACTGTACTTTCATAAAAATATCCATTGCAATACTTACCCTCCCTTTTCTGACTGTCAGCATTTGCGGTAGCCGATCGCTGTGCAGCAAACCGGCGAACATTTTGTTGAGCAGATCATCCTTATCTTCGTCCAGAAGGTTCTTGACGGGAGCCGGCTTTTGGCTGACCGCTAAGTTCACCACCTGTTTGCAAAGTTCTCAAGTTATTAAATTCATTAGTGTTATATTGAAGTTATTGTTGAAACACTGTTGAAGTTATTGTCAAAATTTATACAGTTACAAGTTTAAATAGTTATAAATAATAAATAATAAGGTCTGCTTTGTTTCCCTATTTAATATGCATAACAAAATTATTCATCCAAATCAGACTGTACACTAAAAGAATTTACCAAGACAGTAGCTCCATAATACATATGTCAAAATTCTATCTCCAATAACCAAACCCACAGATAGAAAACGACCCCTAATATTCAAGTCGACGTCATTATCGCAGACTAAACTGGCTTGTCACTAACGTCATAGAGTTATAAAATAAGTGACAGGCTATTTAATAATGTTTACAATGTTGAAAATAGTTTCTTTTTGCGGTCAACCGAGTGAAGCCATATGGGTGACATACCTCTTCAAAGCAATTTGTGTAGGCTATTTGTGAGCCATCATAAGTAGGTGGGTAATTAAAGAAACTTGCCTGTCTCTTGTCTATGCTTTCACTCTTGGGGCTTTCCTGCTTCGGCCTTCTCTGCACTGACTCGATGTTCCTGAGGAAGAGGCTCGAAGGGTCGTCTTCCTGTTCATTATCCATTGACTCCTTCTGAGCCTGCTCTAACTGCCTCTGTTTCTCTTCTCTTTCCTATAGAAATAATGATTAATCCTATAAAAAAATCACCGTCTTATATGTGTCTGGTTTACTGACACATTTGTTTTTTAACAAGGTTATTGATAAATGGATTAGATAAGAAAGTAGTATTGCAGATTTATATGGGATAATAGCTTAGCATACCATGAACATCTTCCATATTTACCACCTTTGGTCAAAAAGAACATACCTTGAGGATCAGCGCATTGGAGATCGCCAAAGGATCATTAAGTTCTTCCAGCCTGAGCAGTATCAAGTACAATGCTTCAATGTCCAGCAAGAGTTGCTTGGTTCTTCGAACCTCGCGTGGGACCTGAGTGATGAAAAAACACACTGATTAAATGTAGTAGGTTTGATTTTGATCAGCAACTGCCAACAAAGAAGTCTACCCAATAAAGAAATCTACTAGCTTGAACCATCATCAAACTTAGTAAAGTTTGATGATGGTTACTAAGTTTGATAAAATGGAGTCTATTTCTATAGTGTTCAAAGGTTTTTTACTAAAAACAGAAACCAAACTTAGTTAGAACTAAAAAACAAATGAATTGTGACTTTGCTTCAAACCTTAAAGTAACTATAGAGGCACAACAGTTTAGTATGTTGTGAGTAGACATTGATGTCAACTCACCTCTGCTGGGTTGGTGGTGCTGGCAACACTGGGCGCTCTCGAAACGCGTCCAGAAGGAGGCTCGCCCGCCACCACCTCCAAGTCAATTATCTTCCTTGGTGCGGTCACACTGCCACACTGCAAATAACCCACTATTGTTAGATGGATGCTTACTTTTCTCAATGAACATTCAGTAATGTTTTGCAAATTTTTTTATTATTTAATTACATGAAAACCCCACAGCCTGCCCAGTGACCATTCATGCATGTTTGTTATGGAAAAATTTACACAGCCTTTCACACTATGACTATCACTTGTCCTCTTCGGATTTTACAATTAATATGTGGACAGAAGAAAGGATATGCTCCGCTCTGTTGCGTGAATGGGCAGGTATGTCCAGGTAAGTACCACAGCTCACAAAAGACCGGCGTGAAGTGCGATTGTTACGCGTTTCGTCTGGTGAGTGAGATAGCCAGTGCCCGGTTTATTAAAGGTTGTCAACCCATCTGCAACCCTATGGGTGTTGCAAATCTCAATGGGCAGCAGTTATCACTTAACATCAGGTGAACCGCCAGTTCATTTGCCGCCTTCTCAGATAAAAAAAGCAGTGTGCAATAAACATGAAATGTTGAGTGTTAACACATTAAGAATGCATAAGCACACACGGTGGTAGGACCATGCAGCAACCTCGGCTGTTGCACGAATGGGCAGGCTTGTCTGGGTAAGTACCATGACCTCACAGAAGACCGGCGTAAAGTGGAAGTACTTTTGCGTGTCGCCTGGTGAGTGAGGTGGCTGGAGCCCAATTTTCAAAAGGTTGTCAACGCATCTGGAACCCTCGGGTGTAGCAGATGTCAATGGGCGGCGGTATTCACTTTACATCAGATGAACCGTCTGATCGCTTGGCAACTTTTCAAACAAAAAAAAAAGCAATATAACCTACAACTGGCTGCTGACTAATAAAAAAATTTAAATTACCTGCAGCTTCCCGAGCGAGTTTTCAAACTGCGTGGGCACATACGTCCTCGGCGTGCCGTCCTCGCTCGTCGAATTGTGACGGTGCGAGTTGTGGCGTTCCCTCGGCTGCTGCTCGTGTTTCACGGCTGGAATGTTCACAGAAATCTAAGCTTCAACTGTCTCATCTCAAAAGGGGCACCCTCACAGAAATCTTAGCTTCAACTGTCTCAATTCAACGGTATATAGCAGCCTCACAGAAGACAGGCGTGAAGTGGAAGTTATACTTCTGTGTTTCGTCTCGTAAGTGAGGTAGCCAGGGCCCACTTTATTAAAAAGTGGCAACGCATCTGCGACCCTACATGTTGCAAATGTCCATGGGCGGCGGTTATCGCTTAGCAACAGGTGAATCGTCAGCTTGTTTACCACCTACGAAGGTGAATAAAAAAAATCAATTCTAAAAATGTTTTGAAGAAAAAACATTTTTTTTTGCAAAACAAATTTTCAATAAAGCATACATACATACATTGTTGCCAAAGAATTTTACATTTTCAGATATTAACTAAATTTTAAATTAAGTAAATTCCCTGTAGAATTTAAACTAATGGATGACTATCATTTTAAACTATTTCAACTTAATAATATCTCATGTTTACTTAATGTAAATTTTAATTGTAGAAGTGTGTATAGTTTTGAGTTGATGAAAAACCTTAGAGTCAAATTCAAATACAAAATACCATAACTCATATGGACCCAATTACATGAAACAGGCATTTCCTATATATTTTTATTGTAATTCAATAAATGCGAAATCATAAGTGAATACTGCAAAGTTTAATTTTATAACACATTAGATATATCCATTGATAACAGAACTCACCACCACTGTAGAAGGGATGATTTTGCTGGTTTGCCTTGTGAGCTTCCTTTATTCCTTCTTTTTCTTTATTTGCCTGCCTCTCCAGGAATACCTAATTATTCACAAGAATTATTTTATAAAACATCAACTGAGAGTGGGTTACATTTTATTTCATTATTGGGAAATGTATTATTATTAAAACTTGTAGAAAAAGTACGAAAACATTGTTAATGTATTATTATTCATCTATTAAAACTAAGTTACTTTCTTATGCTGTCTGAAAATCTATAGTTGTATATAAAATTGATCAAGTAAATTATTGATATTAACATTACATATTTTAAATAAAAAAAAATTGAATATTTCAGAGAAATAACATATTACGGAGGCATATGTGATCTGCTTTATGATCTCCAGTGCAATTAAGTAATAAAAAATACATTTAATATAGGTTCTAATTTTCTTTTTGGTCTCATTCTGAATATTTTAAAAGTTTATAATTTTACCTGAATTTGCCTGTATTAATACAAATTCAAGTGTAATTTAACAATCTAAATTGTTATATGTCTTAATGAAGTCAGTAGAAGTTAGGCTAATAACTAAGGTCAACCGAAGACTCCATGGGGCAGTTGCTAAGATTTCGGCTTCGCGCCGTGGGTCGTGAGTTCAATTTCGACACGAGGCAAACTTGTGTGAATCACAGATAATTGTTTCATATCTCGGTATTCATTCATGTGAAATTTATGTATGTAAAACATCCTTACAAAACAGGATGTTACTCTACAACAAAGGGGCCATGTTTTTAAAGGGCAGACGGCAATAGATATTCTAGGTACAGTGGTCATTGGGGCTTACTACCCAATCCCTTCCACACAAAATACAAATACTAGGAAAATATACATATAGAGGATTACATGAAAGGCCATGATAGCTCAGTGTCTGGGTTGCTCACCTTTAATTCAATTTACTCGAGCCCTGATACCCTCTGAACAGAGGAAGTCTTTGCCCAGTTGTGGTGGGTAGAGTGGCATTTATAGAGGATACTTTACTTAACATAACGGGTCCTACCGTGTAATAGAAGTCGTGTATGTATGGGGTTCCCGTATTCAGCTGCAGCATCTGTATATTGATAAGCCATTGCTTCTCGCGTTGCGTCATAAGCCCCGCGTACTCGTCCACGTCGCTGCCAACACTGTTGTCGTCACCATTCATCATCAATCTGGGAATTGTATGATTTTGTATGAAAAATGTAATAAAACACCGTTACTGTGTTAGAGAACGGAATGATTTGTTGACCTTATGTCATTGTTAATTTGCCAATGCATATGAAAAAGTATAGGGACCAAAATAAAAAATATAGTCTACTGTAATTAATATAATGAAGAATTTTCTGAGCCTATTAACTATTGGTTGTTATACTTATGCCGTTGCACAAATGGGCAGCCACGTGCGGGGAAATACTACACAGAAGACCAGTGTAAAATGGAAGAGTTACGCGTTAGTGTCTGATCCGTTAAGTGAGGTATCCGGAGCCCACTTTTTTAAGCATTGTCAACGCATCTGCAAGTCTCCAGGTATTGTAGATGTCCATGGGCGTCGGTATTCAGTTAACATCAATTGATCATTTACAAAAAAAACTTATTACAAACAAACTCACCTGTTGCCATTATTGAAAGTGCCATTGGGTTGGTTGTTCAGCATAGGGTGGTTAGTGTACTGGCTGTTGGTGAACACTGCACCCCTATTATTCAACATAGGGTGGTGGCTGGCATTATGGAAGCTGTTGTACTGTTGAACTGGATAAGAGCCCTGCATGAGAAATTTGGTGAGGTTTTGAGGCGATGTCATTTTAGTTGTTGTGGTGTTGTAGATGCGGGGCTTTTGCTTTGCTTCCATTCTCTGGCTAGCTTGAGGTTGCTTAGTAACTTGGCTGCTTTTGCTAGGCGAATGGTTGGCCTGAATGTGGTTCCCCATAGGTTTTATTGCATTGTGGTTCATGGGTGATTGGGTCTTCATCATCTGTTGGTTTGTGATGTTCTGCTGACTGGTTGGCAGCTGTTCGGATCCTTTATTGGTTGGCATTGGGCCCTGTAAATTATATTACATACAATATCAACAAATAGATACGATAATGTTAACCAAATACATTGATTTAGTTTTTGGTGATTTTAATTCATGTACTCATACAAACTAATACAAAAATAATAGTAAGTTATGAGTTACGATTACTACATTATTAACCCATTTTTTGTCCTATAAAGCTACATACATCCCAAATTAATTACGTTAATATCCTTAAGGAAACAGTTATTTCACACTACTGTTCTAAATAGATACTTACACGAAAATTAGGATTAAATTGGTTCATACTTGGACTAAAATTTGGTCTCTGCATGCCCATTCCAGGTGGTGGAACAACCATCCTCGGCTGCCCCATCATGTGAGAAAATTGATTCATTCCTGGCGCAAATTGTCCGCCATTGGTCATCATTTGGTTTACATTCTGTCCCATTTGATTCAAGCCTGGTCCTAAAGGGTTCATGTTCCTGCTCTGACCCATTTGGTTTATATTATGACCCATTTGATTTAGATTCTGACCTATTTGATTCAAGTTTTGACCGATTTGATTCATATTCTGACCCATTTGACCAATTGATTGGTCAAATTGACCTGTAATTGAATTCTGACCCATTGGATTTTGGATCATTTGATTTGCCTGACTCATTTGATGTACATTTTGCATGTTATGTTGCATCTGATTAATCATGCCTTGTCCCATCTGATTGTTTGGAAATTGAGCACCAATTGGGGAATTCTGCATATATGGATTGTTCTGACCAAGTTGGTTCACATTTTGACCAATGTGATTCATATTCTGATTCATCTGGTTCATGTTGTGGCTCAACTGGTTCATGCCCTGACCTAATTGGTTAACATTCTGCGCCATATGATTCTGCATAAGTTGATTCCCTTGGCCAATTTGGTTCATTTGGCTGGTTTGACCAATGATTTTGTTCATAGGTTGGTTCATTTGATTAATGTTATGCGCCATCGTTTGTTGAGGGGCATATGGAAGTGATACTGGGGCCTGCAGTCCAGGCGGTCTCTGCAGAATAACAGGTGGAAACCGTGGCTGAAACATAAGGAAAAATACACGTCTTTAACTATCTAGCATGAAAACCTATTAAATCTTATATTTAAAACCATTTATAAGTTTGAAAAGTTTTGGTATTCATTATCAACCTTCTGTTATCTGCATATTTCAATGGTAAAAGTACCTGGAAGTAATTTTGTGCCTGGAAAGCCCCCTGCTGCTGCGACATTTGATTCTGCCGCATCTGCCTCTCCAACTCTTCCACAGTGCACACATTTTTGAGCGGCTGCACCGGCTAGAAATATAAATTGTTTACAATTTTTTTTAATATTTCTCAATTCTACACAATGAATAAGCCCTTAGCTTATACTCCTATTACTTGATAAACAATTTTTTGCATGCTAAACTTTTTCTGAGCCTTTTAAGTAATTTTTATTTATATTGACGTAAAATTCATTTCCTAAATTCATCAAACCAGTTAATTTAATTTTAGTGGTCTATGAACAAAACCAATCTACTATAAATTAAAAGAGTAGATTAATGCTGGTTGACAGATGGTGACACAAACCGCAGGTACTGTTGGGAAGGACAGGTCATGGCGCCAAACACTTGAGCTGAGCGAGTTCCGCGGCTGCGGCGCGTCTGTTTCGTCCAAGACAAGCCTAGAGATGGATGCTTCTGGAAAGACACAATTTTTTAACATCATTTTTATGGTGAAACAGGTATAGGTACTAAAGAGGCTTTTTAAACCATATAATTACATGTCAGAAATAAAAATAAACCCCTTGACAAACAGAGCCTTTGCAACTGCACCAACTACACAAGTAATCAATATGACTACTATTGTTTCTTGTCAAAATATGTAGTAAATAGATAAAAAAAATATAAGTGATTCTCACCAAGCTGCGAGTTAGCCTCATCTATGGCGCTATTGTTACGTCGACTGCTCTCTAGCTGTTCTGCAAGTTGTTCATGCTCCACCTCCCAGTCAAGTTCATCGGCTGCAAACAAACATAAATTAGTTTGTTACAACAAAATGCTTCACTTGAAAGGATATTTAGAAAATATTTCAAACCAATTAAATAATCATATGATGTAGAATGCACTTCAAGCATTGAGGTAAACTTGTGTCCAGCATTGAATTGTAAGCAATCAAATGACTAGTTGTTATTTATTTGTTGTTAAATGAAAATAGTCCAAGGACAGAACTTACACTAAAGAGTTCAAAACATAGGGAATTTAAAAATCTAATTGCAATGGGATATAATTGGTAAAATAATTTCATTTAACCATGTATAATATTTGAATATCAACAATAAATCAAGAGTTGTTATCTATCAAATGAAATTAAATAATGTGGTATTATACAGGGAGATTTTTGAGAAGTGCCCAAATTTACACAGGAGGTTCATACTCGGTAGTATAATTGTTTATTGAAATAAGAACAAACTTTTTTTTTTCAAAAAAATTACCATTCTATTCCCTAAAAAACAGAACTTGTTGACGCGGTAGTCATTCATAAATACCTAAATTTTACTGTTCATGCACACAAACGAACTTGTGTGCGTGTTAGTAATGAATGATCGCGCGTAAAATAAATGAGTTGCGTATAAATCACGCACTTTTTGAGAAAAGTTCAAATAAATGTAATTAATTACTTATGAGTTATTTAAAATAGTTATCATTTTTATATAACATTATTTATATCTAGAATTTAATTAAAAAAATGGATACACTTAGAAAAGCCACCCTGTATATACAAAATCATTAACCATTTGCCATGTAATATTACTTTTCAGACATCAAATTCTAATTGAGTTTTGAATATCAGTCATATAACACAGGATTTCTTTTCTCAAACTCAATGTCAGAATTTCTGGATTGGAAATTAAATTTATAGTTTATATAAAAAAAATGTACATATTTAATCTATATAAAAACTACATCACTGAAAAAGTACTTTTAGTGCTATAAAGTAAATATTGTTAAAAACTGTAGTAGTTACTTTAACTACTATTTGAATTAATAAATAAAAAAAAAATAAACGCGATAAATCCGTAAAATTAGTTTCATTTATAATGTGTAATCGCGTAAATACAAGAAATTATTAAATAAATAAAAAGCTTACAATCTTGTCCAAATGTCTCATCATTGAGTGCATCATACTCATCTTCTGAAGGTCCACCTCCACCTTCATCGTCATTTAGGTTCTGTAAAGAATATGTTCATACAATTGGTGATGCCATAAATAAAACTTCCACAAATACTCTATTACATTTACGCTTAACATATGTGAAAGAGTGTGGGTGAAAGTAAAATGCACTAAGTAATATGAATATTTCCAAGAAATATAAAATATTTATAATGTTTAGTCTGATGACATATCCTTTTTTCTATTTGTAACTTAATCCCTGTTAATATGTATGAAAAGTATGACTATGTGTAACTACTCCTTAATATTGACAAGGCAAGTTTTTATAATAGCAAAGTAAATGTCTTCCTAATAATACCTGAACAGGTATGTAGAAAGCACTGAATTTAGGATGTAGAGGTAAGTGTCGATATGAATTGTTACTTAGTTTGCAAGTTATTAAATATTGTTATACATCAAGTAATAGGTTTCGATTATTGGATTAATTATAGAAGTCCATTGCTTTTACTTTCTATGAACCTTAAAAATTTATTCATTCATATTTGTTTCCCTACTAGCTATAATATTGAAATATATTTAAAAAGTTAATTTTGTGTAGCTAAGGGTGAACTGGAATAATAATGTTTATACAGCGTGTCGTTACAAACGCGACAGTTAATGAACACACATCTAATGCTACTTGCCAATAATCATAAAAAAAATATAAGCGTTAAAAAAATCCATAATTGAAAATAAAATATTTTTCAAACAAACTAATTTAATAAAAAAGAAACAAAATTTGTAACATCCTATACAATTACAACTGACTGATTCATACATTCAGAGACTTTTTCATTCATTGCCACAGCGTCGCATTACAAATCTCTCCTTCTAACAGTATGTTTTATCTCTTTTTAATTCATGCAACCCATTCATATGCTTTGTGACCTTTACAAATGAACTTTACGTTACAGTTTTATACGTAATGGTATTCTAAAATTGTTTGTTTTGGAAAATTTAATAACTCTGTAAATATTGATGTTTAAGGAATGTAAATGTTGAATATAATTTTAAAAAGTTATCCTCTATATGTGTGTTCATTTATTGCCGCGGTTGTAACAACACACTGTATAATAAAAAATGCTTCAAACTGATGCAACTGAGTTTTTAATATAAATCAGTAAATACATAAATTAACCTCATATATTTACAAATTACAACAGTAAAAAAATTAAAGGATTTTTTTATATTGAGGATGTCCAAATTTTTATCATTGAATAATATTTAACCATTCATTATTTTTTTATTAATTGATGTACACTGTCTTCCTGTACTTATAATACAAAGATAAAATCCTCCTTTTCTGTTAATTTACATTTAAAAGCACTAAGTTTAGTTAATTAATAGTCATTTTATGTAGAAAAAATACCAACTGATCAAAATTGCATCATTTTTGAATCTACTATGAAACTTTACAATTTTAATACTTATAGTATACCATTATATTTTGTACTTCTGTACAAGTTGTAATAAACTTATCAGTCATGTCTTCTTGAAATAGCAGATTTTCTCCTATATACTTAACATGATAAAACATATGGACTTGACAAAATATTCAATTCATTACTTAAAACTAAACATATTTCAGGAAGAATACAGTTTACTTTATTTTTCTTAAAATAGTTTTAGGTTTAAGTTATGTTTCTATGAATTTATAATACAGTATTAACAAAGTTATCCAAAATCATCTACTAACGTCAAGAATTAGAGGTTAGTTAATTTACTTAAACGATGAAAGTACGTGACCACCTATGGAAACTTGTCCAGACATAAACAAGTATAATGTTCATACTTACAAATTCGTAAAATATGTACGTGCTAGTATTTCAAACTGTTCTTTCAACCAATTATTAAATTTATTTTTATATTTCAATTTAATAACTTTCTTTAACAAAATTATAACCACAATATACTTGGAAAGCTGAATAAAATAACAAAAATAGGTGAAGTGTGATCACTTAGCATGTTGGCACTAAATTGCTGGGCAGAACTTATAGGATGTTATATACCAAAGTGTTCAGCTAAAATTGTACATTTTTATGTTTACTTACCGGAAACGAAGTATCGAACCCGAAAAAAGAATCTGCCATTGGATTTTTTCATATATCATGCACAAATATGACATGACTTGTCACACTACATATGTCGCAACAGCGATGGCGCCATGGATGGCGGCGGATATTATTCGGATACTCGCAAAAGTCGCCATACTTAAATATATTCTGTAATCTCGCATTCTCATTTCTCAGCAGATAAAAAAAATATTTTTAGAGTGTAGCACGTTGTTGGCCCAGCGGCTTTGACAGTTTCTTCGGAAAAAGTACGGAATTTACTCACGGAATAGACGACAAGTTGTCTTTTAACTTTTCACGACTATCTGGCATTTCTAGTACTGTAGCTCTAAAATTAAGTCAACCAGACTTTGTGAAACTTGTTTATAACGTTGAATAATGAGTAAATCCAGCCTATAATTCTATTGGGGATCTTCAGAAGAATAACTGGCTTGCTTAAGGATTTAGCCGTTCCCTCCTCTGAGTTTATGATTAAATGTTCGAACGCCTTTTCCTAATAACGGGAACCGGCCGATATTTCGATGTTAGATCTCTAAGCTTAAGTATTACGATGATGTGCAGATTTAACTGACAGTTATAGATCAGTTCCTTCGGAAAAGGACTTAAGACTTATTAGTGTAGCCCTTATAAGGACTAAGAAACAAGTTAGCAAAGCAGAAATAAGAGCAGTTTTATAACGGACTACGTAAGTTTTGCGTCTTCATCTTCAATGTTCGCTTGATTCATCACCAATAACATCGCGACTAGAAGACGAAGTCGACGCCATCTAACTTTATCCCCTCTGGTGAAATGAAGTAAACGGGAGATGCAACGATGCTCAAGTAGGTTAATAAAGCGCTCTGATTACCTACAAAAATTGAAAATTCACAATTGCATCATGTATGCAGACTAAAATGTGACAAAAAATAAAAATCTATCCTAAAATCACAACATTGTTGAATCAACTCGAATCCAACTGTTGATGGATAAACCATTATTATCATCCACAGTGTTTTTAACTAGTAACTTAGTAAAACGTTTGTAACTATGTAGCAGTAATACCAACTTAGAGCTTTTAGCCTAAAATTAAATTGAAATATGCATGTTGGGCTTTTTTTAGGGTCCAAAAAAGGTTTGGGCTATTTTTTGGCCGACGAATAATATTTTATGAATAAATATTTTCCAAACCAAAGTGAGTAAAATAAAAGCAAAATGTTATTAATCAACGTAATTAATGAAATGTTTCTTAATATTGAGTTTTTTGTTAATTGTTTCAACTATTTGTAATGAAAAGTAATTAAAAATTAAGTTATATTACATTTATCTTAACAAAACGTAAAACTGCCATACAGTATCTTTGAATTCAATACAAAACCTTTTTTGCGGGTTTTGAAAATTGCATTTAGAGTTATTTCATCTTGATTTTAGGGCCATAGGGTCTTTTTAGTAGTTGGCAACACTACTATGTCGGTATTCAATATTCAGTATAGTATAAAATATATGTATTATCTATTCTATGATTCTATGGTTTGAAAGATTTGAAACTTGATTTGAAAGTCGTCTTTCATGTTTCCTTTCCTTCAAAATAAGTAATTTAATAAAGGCTTTTTTTCCTGATATGTAATGTTTTGTTTATGTGTTTCCTTGAAAACAAATAATATGGGCAAAAATTTTTTTATGCCTCCATTTGTTGTGTGTCCATATAGTGTTCAACTATAATTAAAGAAGTGATTAGAACTCATTACCTACGAAAATATAGCAGTGATTTCTGAATGTACCTTTGCCCTCTTTAAGCATTTTGAAAAAATTGGAATTTTTTGATTTTAATTTTATTATATAGGGCAGTATTTTATCAAATGTTGTTATATATTTACAGAACAATCATTTAATGTTTTAAGGACATAGGTCCATCCATTATAATTGTCGTCTCTTTATTATCTTATAGCTTATGTTATAGCTCTTTATTATTTATTTTGTGCAATAAATTACCTTAAAATTATATATAGAGTTAAAATAATAACCAGCCAATCACATAAATTGTAATTTATTGAAATCAAGGTTTACTGCCACTAATGTTATCATCCTGATGTAAGTTCTAGCTTACTTCATGAATTACAACAATGAAATCATGTGCCCAAACTATAGTTTACTTCTATTAAATACAACTGTAGTAAGGCCAAGCAATAGTTCTCGCTGTTGCATGAATGGGTAGGTCAGTCTGGGGAAGAAATACGCCCTTGTAGAATTCGGGATGTTAAGTAGAATTGTTATACTTCTGGGTTTCCTATGGTGAGTGAGTATCTGCATGGACATGCTCTTGGACACTTGCAACCCTAGGGGTGTTGCAAGTGTCCATGGGCGGCATCATTTAACATTAGGTCAACTGCTAGCTTGCTTGCTACCTTCTCATATTTTTTATATGAGCAAAGCAAAGAAGATAATTTACATAATATTTAAACATTATTCTAAGTATAGTATCGCATTAAACTGCAGGGTATTTTAGGGTATGTAGGACATACATTTGTATTCTTTAAGGTCATAGTATTTCCACTGTCTAGCCTGCCCATTTTAGCAATAGCAGAGACTGATCACACAAGGAACCCTTAAAACATAATAGTGACAGTGCAATCAAGCAAAAGTAGAATGTTTATTACTTTTATTTTATATTAATATTAAACTGAAATTATTTAATAGTGACATGAACCACAAATGCTATCAACAATATAGAAACATTAATGACTCTTAATGGTCTTTTGTTATATTTAATAATGAATAATGTTACTCAGTGCATGATTTCTGATTAGTAACACTGTTGCATCATCTTGTTATCATGCTAACTTCTTCATTTTGATGTAACGGAACCAAGATTATATCCTATGTAACTTTTATGTAGATGTCTCTTTTATTGGTGCGGTCTATGATAAATTACATATAGGAACATCAACTCATGTATATAGTGTTTTTATGATTGTTGGTGGCAAATGAGAAGGCGATGCTCATACTGTGGACGTCCATGGAACCCGTGGGGTTGCACTAAGTTGCCAAAATTTGAGAAAATGGCCCCCCGAAAACCTACGGTTACTTCGTCCTTACGCCAAAAGCCATGCGTCGTACGAGCCTCATTTGATGAGTCAATCCAAGTATTGCGCCAAAAGATTTCCTTGATCTATCATTCTCACACGGTAGGGCCGCGCAACAGCTACGGCTGTTGCACGAATGGGTATGCGCGTCCGGGGAAGTACCACGGCCTCTCGTTCCGTCTGGTGAGTGAGGTAACCGGGGCTACTTTTTTAAAGGTTACCAGGCCCTGGGGTATTGTAGATGTCAATGGGCGGCGGTGTTCACTTAACATCATGTGAACCGCCAGTTGGCTTAACATTTTTTCACACGTCTCGCCCACATCCATCTTTTCATGCACATCTCTCAGTCAGCCCTGCACAAGTATTTAAATGTTCTTCTCCGTTCATCCATTAACCGTGCGCAATTACACACTTCCCTTATAAATATTCTTCAGGTTGTCGTCATTTAATCGTCCGAAATAAATTTCACATGTCTCGAGGAAAATTATGTTGAAATAAATTATCTGAAATTCTGTAAATAGATATATGTGCAATTTTCTATTTTATCAAGCGATAATGAACATCTTCGTGCATTAGCGTTCATCTTTTATTGATTATGGCAAGTTTAAAAGCAACGTTATTTCTTGTTTTCACTCGTGGACAATTTCTTTGTTTGTGTTTTAATGAATATTTTATATTCTACAAGTCGTTAATGACTTGACATGAGCAAAAACTCTGTAATTGACTGATTTTGTAATGGACAATAAGAATATTATCATTTGCCGATTCGAATACATTCGCGTTATAGATAGAGGAAATAAAACTGTGCACCATAAATTAAATACATTATTGATTTGGTTCTACGCGAATTTTATAGATGGTTAAATTAAACTATTTTACGAACTTTATCGCGTTCATGGTTTGTCGCGATAGCACCATGTAGCTCAAAAAATGTAATTTGAATTAATATCAAAGAAAAAACTTGAATTAATATCAAAGAAAAAAAAAATATTGTATAAATAAATAATTATAATTGCATGAGTTGATAAAAAATGCTATGCAATAGCTTTACCGCGGCAGTCCCCGAGTGCCACAGGTATTTTTTATTTACTTGAGTTTTACTTACTTACATTTTTTTACTTCAGTTCCAACGGAAACGTAAAAAAACCTACAGTTAAAACCAGACACCTTGACCTTGTATTCCTCTGCTCCAAAGAATAAAGTCCGATGTGATTTTAAAGCAAAAAATAGATATTTACTATTCCTTGCAATAGCGTTCAAGATCTATTTACCTGTGTTTAATTTTTTTTTGTATCTCGCTTGGTTACCGAAATACAGAGTCAAACAACGTCTTATTTGATTTTTATTACAAAAATACGTACGAAATACACTTAAGGCCGTCGGGAGGCAGGCTTTAGGCGCGCGCCCATCGTCCGATTCGCACTTCGGCGTATTTCGTGCGGAGAAGTGATAATTTACAAATAAATTTTTAGCGCTTTATTTTACGTTGATAAAAACTCGAATTACTGTTTAAATTATATAATAATAAGTTCAATAAAATGTCCAGATCGCGTAAAATATTAAATTTACTAAAATATTACACAAAACCTAATAGTAAATTAGAATCGCAAAGATCCTTTTCCGATACTTCTTCAGTTTCTATGGATAAGAATGTAAAATCTGGTAAGTTAATGTTTATTATATTAATTCAAAACCTTATAAATTCAGTAAAAACTAAAATAATCAGTATGTACCTAATTAATGCTGCGCAATGGCATAAAATAACAAAGTGGTGGTAGATATTTACATGGGACGTTATTTTATGGAGAAAGATAATAGGACACAAAATTATTATTAAGCTGTAGTTATCTTGTTGTATTATAATTTTTTATTACAATTTTGTAGTGTTACATGTGACGTTTTCCTATGTATTTTATTAAAGCTTAAGGGGTACTATATCGAAATAGGCCGTTGTTCTTTGAAAGAAGTTTTACCATTGATAAGTTTTATGTGCAAATAGAACCTTTTTTGTCGGAGTATAATATCACATAAGACTTTATTCGATTGAAAATATTGATAATTTTATATAAAATATATTATTTTTTATGCAAAGTTTTATAAAATATTGTTTACAGTACACCGTTGTTTTACGGTGGTAGGGCCACGCAGCAGCCTCGCCTGTTGCACGAATGGGCAGGCTCGTCCGGGTAAGTACCACGAACTCAAAGAAAATCGGCGTAAAGTGGAAGTATAATACTTTCGCGTTTCGTCTGGTGAGTGAGGTGGCCGGAGCCCAATTTTCAAAAGGTTGTTAACGCATCTGCGACCCTCGGGTGTAGCAGATGTCCATGGGCGGCGGTTGAATACCGCCGACCATGGACATCTGCTTAACATCATGTGAACCGTCTTCTCGCTTGGCAACTTTTCACATAAAAAATACCTACCAACAATTTTTTTAAATTATTATTTATTGAAGATAATATTTTACTTTTCACTAGTTTGGTTCTTTGATTTCAGTTGTGATAATCAAAAGGCATGTAGCAATATCACCAATTCCACTTGGTGCAGAGGAAATTAGTGAAAAATTAAATGGAATCATCATCATCATGATCAGCCGCAAGAAGTCCACTGTTGAGCATAGGCCTCCCCGACTCGTATGATGTCGTCGGTCCTAGAGGGAAGCTTTCCGACGCTACTTCTCCCGGTTCGTGGTGCCAATTCAACTTGCAAATCCGGCGAGCTATGTCGGTGAATTCTGTTCTCCGGCGAATTTCCTCGTTCCGGATTTTGTCGCCCAAAGAAACTCTGAGCATAGCTCTCTCCATAGCTCGTGACTCCGAGCTTCTCCAAAAGGCCAGCTTTTAGAGACCACCTTTCGGTGCCACACGTCATCGCTGGCAACACACACTGGTTATATACCCTTGTCTTCAGGCACAGCGAAATCTTGAATGAAAAGACATCGCGTAGCTTCCCGAACGTTGCCCATCCGATTTGGATTCTTCGAGTGTCGTCTTTGGCGAAGTTGGACTTGCCTAACTGGACCGTTTGTCCAAGGTAGACATAGTGGTCGACAGCTTTGATAGTATCGTTCCCAACAATAAGTGGTATGGGTGCGACATGGCCATTGGACAAGATTTTTGTCTTGCCGATGTTCATTTTAAGACTCATCTATTGGGAAACGTTGATAAGGTCGCTGAGTATATAGTATAGTGTTAAGGTCATCCAGCGACTTTGCCATTATGACTATATCATCGGCAAAACAAAGGTGAGTGATGATATTGATGCCGAATCCGTCCCAGTCCAAGAGCTTAAAACATCCTCCAATGCGTGAACAGTTACGGAGAAATGGCGTCTCCCTCTCGTCGCCTCTCTGCTTGAATTGCTTTCGTGCTCTCGTTCTGCAGACGGATGGACATGGTGGCGTTTCTATACAAACACTTCAGAACTTCCATATACCTATAGTTGATATGACATCGCTGAAGGGACTGTAGTATCGCCGAAGTCTCGATTGCATCGAAGGCTTTTTCATAGTCCATAAACGCTAAGCATAATGGCCGATTATACTCTTCGGTCTTGCGTATAATCTGGCGTAGCGTATGAATGT
This sequence comes from Iphiclides podalirius, assembly GCA_933534255.1. Lineage (NCBI taxonomy): Eukaryota > Metazoa > Arthropoda > Insecta > Lepidoptera > Papilionidae > Iphiclides > Iphiclides podalirius. Next base: position 2,122,414 of record OW152835.1, on the reverse strand, counting down.
GGTCTATGGTACTAAAGCCTTTCCGGAACCCGGCTTGTTTGGGAGGCTGGAAGTCGTCTAACTTGCGTTCAAGACGATTCGTAATGACTCTAGAAAACAGCTTATATACATGGCTCAGAAACGAGATGGGTCTATAACTCTTCAACAAACGGTCTTATCTCCCTTTTTTGAGAAAAGCACCACTACACTCCTATGCCATGCTTCTGGCGTGGTACCTTGAAGTATGACGGTATTCAACAACTTCTGGAGGATGGATTTGTAGTACCGGTTTTACACCCGCTCTCAGAAGTTCAGTCGTAATTCCGTCATCGCCCGGTGCCTTGTTGTTCTTAAGCTGCATTCCATGATCCATTGATGATTTTGAATTCCATATTTTTTTTAATAGAAAATTCCGTTTTTATTACCCTATTATAAAAGGTCTTGCTTCCTTTTCCGTTCCATTACTTTTAAATAAATAATAATAGTAAAAGTTAATACTGCTTACTTAAGGTCATAAGAATAAAATTGTTATCTGTGAACATTTTTTTAAAAAAAATATTGTTTGCACCCCAACTTAAGTTAGCCTTGGAACAACAGGCAAAATTGAGAAAATTTGACTTAGGCCCAAAACGAAATACGAGAAATAAAGAAAAGAAAATAAATAAATTATTAAATACATATATTTCAATACCTATATAAACACTACAAATGTAAAATATGTACGTCGACTGAAATATGTACATAAGACTAAAAAAATTGATAAAAGTGGATCGAAAATAGTCCGATATTGATATATAACATAAATCAGTTTACACTTTTCCGCAAAATATAATCTCATATTTACTAAAGACTACAGCAATTCCGCTTTATAACTTCCCAAGTTAAAATGGGAACTAACTCGTAAAATAATAAACTTAAGAAAAATTTCATTAATGAAATTTAACAAGACTAATTCAAATAACAATACACAAAAATCTTGAAATATTTGGTTGCTTAGTTTCGGTACGACGCGTGTCTACAACTTCTCCTAACTGTCCTGATAAGTAGGTAACAGTTTTGCAGATGGGACTTTATTCTTCGGAATGGGCGTTTTATATGTTTTAGAGTTTATCCAATCCTTCAGAGTCCATTCCTTCCTCAGAATCCATTTCTTCCTTCTTGATAAACAACAAATGATTATGAGCGATACTCTAATAAAAAAAAAAATCCGAGCGTCCAGCCATCGAGGCATCCAAACATGATGAATGGTTTGATCGTTGTAGCTCTTAAAAGCTGAGCTACATCGCTCGTTTGTAAACCAGCTCAAATGATGTACGAACGTTTCAGGTAAGATGTCGTGCCGAGTTACCATTGCCCAGGGCACGCTCGAGGGCAAAGCCTGCACTACGCACAGCGGGAAGAAGTATTACAGCTTTGAAGGCATACCATACGCCAAGCCTCCAGTCGGTAGCCTGAGGTTTAGGGTAAGTAGGGTCATTAATTTAGCGATTCGCTTCGTCATTCATCATCCGTACAGCTAAGGAATGGAACAACTTGCCGGCATCCGTCTTTCCCTCCGATTATAACGCAGGCGTCTTCAAGGCAAGAGTCATCAACGACTGCATCGCCACTTACCATCACGTGGGATGGCAGTCAAGCGCTGGCCAGTTTTTAACAAAAAAAAAAGTAGTCGGTGTTTTTAGATGCGTGCTTTATGTGATTACGCCGAAAAAGGATACATTTAGCCAGCTTAATTTTTTGCTTAGACGGAAGGTTTTTCAAAATTACTACGAATTGTTAAAAGGTAACTATTTAAAAAAAAATGTTATTGATTTATTCATATTCATTCAGCCTTGCAATATTGAGGAAGACATTATATAATTTACTTATCCCCTTCTTCTTCCACCGTTTGACGATCAGAAGGCCTCAATCCTTTCGTTGTCAACATGTTTTAGTTAAATCTGAATACTCACTAAAATTAAAGAATGATATATGTAATTAGCTTTAACCAGTTGCCGTTAGATATACGTTTGTTTCCAGATGTTTATAAAAAAAAAATAATTATTAACCACCAGTTAATTTTATATTATTATCATATCATAATAAGATATCTTAATAGGATATATATGAATAAGATATCTTAATAAGTTCCTCCTAATTTATTTCAAATGGTGTTTTTTGTGGATTTCTACCATACACTATCATGTCCTCCCTTTTCCAGGATCCCCAAGAGCCCGACAGCTGGACAGGTGTCCGCGATGCGACCAAGCCGGGTAACAAATGCGCCCAAGTGAACCCTTACAACCCATCTTCTCTCATAGGATCCGAAGACTGCCTCTACCTGAACGTTTACACGCCATGTCTGCCGTCGGAGAAATTGGAGAAGTTGCCCGTGCTGTTCTTCGTCCATGGCGGCCGCTTCCTCGTCGGCTACGGCGATTATTACCGGCCGGACTACTTAATAAGGCACGACGTCATCCTGGTGACGTTAAACTACAGACTGGGCATATTCGGATTCCTCTGCTTGAACATACCGGAGGTTCCCGGGAATGCTGGCCCGAAGGACACCGTAATGGCCTTGAGATGGGTGAAGGCCAACATACATCAGTTCAACGGTGACGCGAACAATATCACGGCGTTAGGCGAGAGCGCCGGTGCGGGGCTCGTGACGTCATACCTTTTCTCCCCAATGGCGAACGGCTTGTGCCACAAGGTCATAGCGCAGTCGGGCAACGTGCTCTCCGATTTGTACATCATCGACGAGGATCCATTGGATAGGGCGAAACAAATAACGAAGTTCATGGGCAGCGATATGACAGACCCCATGGCCATTTACGACTTCCTTTCGAAGGCTCCAGTTGAAGAGCTGATGATGGGCCTAATGGGCGCCGAGCTCAGCAGGCCGCCAGCCATCATCAACTCCTTCCTGCTCCCCGTGGTGGAGAAGAAGTTCGACGGCGTCGACCGCTTCTTCGCGGAATACCCGATCGTGTCGATACGCGAGGGCCGCTGCAAGAGGCTGCCCACAATAATCACCCTCAACTCCCACGAGGGGGCGCCGTTCCTGCAGCAGGACGGGGCAGGCGAGATCCGCTACGAAGCGGACCTGCGCCACTTCATACCGCGCTACCTCGCCATCAGACACGACACGCCGACCGCGCTGAGATTCGCTAAGCGCCTCCGCGACTTCTACTTCGACGGAAAGGACGTGAACGACAGGAGGAGGTACTTGGATTTCGTATCAGACGCCTACTTCGCAAGGGACACCGTTATCTTCGCCGAGGGCCTGGCGAAAGCGAACGTTGACGTCTACTTCGGCTACTTCTCTTACGCGGGGAACATGAACACAAGCCTGATGAAGAGACTCGACATAAAGGGCGCGTCACACGGCGACCTGGTCCAGTACGTGTTTTATAGACAAAGCAAGGCCGCCAAGTGCACGGAGAGCGACCGACGTATGGTCGACTTCTTATGTGAGGCGTGGTGCGACTTCGCCAAGGACGGGTAAGGACGCTTTATCAGCGAGCTGATGCTCATATTTTATTTCGAAACAACTGCTGGGAGAGGATTTTAACAATTCTGACCTTGATTTTACGCGAAAATTATAAATATTAAATGAAACTAGTTTACGTATTTTATCGCGTTTTTTATTTTGTTTTGAAATTCCCGTCGTTTCGAACTTTTTCCAGCGTTCATGGTCACGGGACAGACTGTCAGACAGTCAGTCGTAAACTAGTTTAATTTAATATTTAACAATTCTGTTAATGAGAGACTGGTGGACGATATATCGGACACCTCGGCTGTTGGTCCCCTCCAGGTGGTAAAACGGCTTGCCGAGTTCGATGATTATCGTGTCCTCCCCATGTCTATGATATGTATAATAATAAGATACGATAATAGTTTGTTTACCTCTACTTCAGCTCTGTTAAACTCTCGTCTGTCTCCAATGTTCTTGCTTTGTATGTTGCCGAATATTGTTAGCATCTCCTGCCCTGACGTTACCATGACTACCATAGTCAGGAGTAGCAGGGCCGCCGGAGACTGGGGGCCATACATTTTGGTTTACAATCAAAGGGGGGGGGGGATTTTACCGTAGTTGCCAAGACTGGCGAGCGGTTGGCAATCGCAGTTTTTACAGACCCTTTTCATGTAAACTATGCCCGTTACTTGTCTGAGTATTTAGAATCTGGAAAGCTGAGGCGGTTAACACGCAATCTATCGGAGGTCACTAGCTGTTTGTGGCTTATCCCTTATTCGCCTATTACGACACCCACGGGATGAGATGGGTGGGTTATTTACGCCGGCAACACACGGCAACTTACTAATCGATATTAAATAAATTCACACGAAAGTTAACTTTAACCTTTCAGCAAACCGAAGTGGACTGGTCAACAGGTAGAGTGGTTGCCATACGACAGGAGCAGGAAACTCACCCTCCACATCGACGAAGAGCTGCGACTGGTTCCCAACCCCAACTGGGACAGGTACAGCGTCTGGTCTAACCTCATGGGGGAGAGGTGCAAACTGTGATGTGTTTAACTCATAAACACAGCTCTTTAGATGTGACTATCCTAGAATCATTTCTTGTATTTAATAATCCAGAATAATTTCTTGTGTTTACGCGATTACACATTACATTGAAACTATATTTACGAATTCATCGCGTTCATTTTTAGCTTTATTTCAAATACAAGAAATTTAATAGATCCATTATAGAGAAATAACTTTTGACACTGCGGGATCCTATTCTTCTGGGTAACTTATGAAGCTTCTGGGAAACGTTTCATGTCAAAAGGCAATCGCGAAAGGGTTTTACTACATGTTAAGTGATTACCGCCGTCCATTGACATCTACAACACTAACGCTCGGTTTCTGAAACACTGATCGTCGTATAAATTAACTAATCAGTTGTCAGATGGTTTCTCAAATGTCATTTTAGTTGCCAAAACGATGGTTCAATAAGTAAAAGTTGATCTGATTAGTTAATTTATACGATGATCAGCGTTTCAGAAATCGGGCGTAAATATATAAATAGATAAGCGGGTCCCTCACTCGCCAGACGAAACGCGGAAGTATAATACTGCCGTGCTGGTCTGCTGTGAGCCCGTGTTACTATCCCGGACGAGGCTAACTTTAGTGCAACACGTATGATGTGTCTATTAAACTCACATTTTATCATAATAGACAAATGCAATAGTAAGAACGTAGATAGTCGTAGAAGATGTTCCCGTCGTGGCCATCGGCCGCTTAGCTTGGTTTAGTTCTTAGGGTCTGAACGGGAAACCAGAAGGTGCAGGCACGAATACCGTAGCGCCGAAAGATTCTGTTCATTTATCTGCAAATAGTTGCTATTTAATAGAAAAGGTTATGCGGGTAATATTAAATTATAATTTTTATTGTTGTTTATAGGTGGAAGGTAATCTGTGTACTTATAATTCTATCTGGTGTTTAATATATGAATATATTTGCGTTAATTCATAGATTAAAAGGTTTACATACAAAGTATTATAGAGTCTATTTTTATATGAATTTGAAACTGTCAAGATTAGTAAAATATAAAACTTATAAATTATACTGTATACCAAAGATTTTTTTTATTTTGCTATACGTCAAAAAGTTTATGCATAATTCCTATTAGACACCATTCTGAGTTATGACAAACAAAGTTTATTATTAATTTGTTTTATTTCATTTTAAATCTGATATTTGAAGCGAATAAATACTAAAAAAATGTGATATATTGGGATAAAATGTAATGTAATAGGTTCAATTTTCAGTTACGTAACTATGTAGGTACTATAGATATCTGAATTAAACCGATTTATACTAAGATGTTATAACATTAAATTACTGAACATTAAAGAATTAATTGGTTTAAAAAAGGACAAATGTGGCATTTCTCCTTTTTAAATTACCTCTTTTACTCTTAACTGTAAATCAGTCAGATGGCCGCGGTTCGTGTCACGATCATTTACTTTTTTTACTTTTTTCTATACCAGATCATTGCTTTCTTTGTTATTTATTATTTTATTTCCAAAATATATAGTGTATATACCAAAAAAAAAAAACGAGCAAAGCTCGGTCCTCCAGGTACTATTTAATTAATCAAAGTATGTACCGTTGTTATCTATGCACTTTTGCAAACTCACAGGTCCCTTTACTAAAAAAAACATAGGGGCGAGAATCAATAAGGCAGGATGTGGCTGGGTCTCCAGGGTCCAGCCATCGGGACGAGCGCTACCGATTATCGTACAGTATCCACTTTTCATCACAAGTAATAATTCGATTTAAAATGCCTTTATTATTGTGTCGGTTGGGCAAAGTAATACAGCAGTCAGCGCGTGTTTGCAAATTCGATTCATTCAATTTTTTTTACTTTCCCGATTTGTTTTTTACTACCCCGAAGCCTGCAGCTATCTCTGAAGTGGTTTGTGATGGATCCGCTTACACAATAGCCTTTAATTCTTCATCTTCCACTTTGGTCTTCGGCCGTCCACGGGGTTGGTTCTGAAGGTCGAAATTTCCAGAACGAAAACGTTGAAACCAAAAATGTTCCGTGCTTTCTTTTGCGACACCAGCGCCGTATACATCATTAATCCTTCGAGCTGTTTCTGCAGCAATGGTGCCTCGGTTGAACTCGTACTCGTAAATATACCGATATTTCATGTTTTCCATTGTGCGGTAATAAGCGACGCCAAAGAATAAAACAATGAGGAAGAAACAAATGAATGACTGATTTCAAAACTCAAATGTATCGGCTAAATGAATTTATAAATTTGAATTTGGAAATCTTAGCCAAAGATGAGATATTTCAGATCAAAGTGGTCAGTACGACAAAACGCTAATTTCATATGTAAGGACCTAATATTTATTGGTTTACAGTTAAGAGTGCGTAGATTATTGTATATAACCGTATGTCTTTAGTACCCATGCATAATAAATTTATTTCAACACACACACACACTTTGGCGACCTAGCCAACTATGTTATTGCTTCAATCCCCACACAGGAGAGAAAATTGTTTGTTCTCTATGAATTAAACCATAAACTGTGATTATATCAAAGACCATATTAAAATAAATCCAAAACTTGAGAATCGAGATATTAAAAAAAACCTATTCTGATAATTTACAACTAACAATGACTAATGTTATCGGATAATGAAATAGATAAATAGTTCTGGATTTAATTCCACAAACACATGCATCCAATAACTGTGGCCACGGCTGTCACGAAAATATTTTCTATTAGTAGGTATCCATATATTGCATACGTTAATTTTGTATCCTTACGGTGCTGGTCAAAAAATGCTTTATATTTTTTATTATTTTTTTAATAAAATATTTTTTATGTAAAGGGAAAATAAAGGCTTTTATTTTTTTTTAACTTCAATATTAAACCCGTTACATTTTAAAGTTTAGTGATAGTCTTTCTTATTTAATTAGTTTATTCAATATATAGAGTTACGAAGAATTGAAGAAGTTGACAAATAAATCAAATTTTATATACAGTATAAAAATAATATCATGTACAGATATGGGACCAAAAATACATCAACATAGTATAAAACAAAGTCGTCCCTTGCCTATCTGTCCCTATGCTTAGATCTTTAAAACTACGAAACGGATCTTGATGCGTTTTTTTTACTAGGAAGAGTGATTCAAGAGGAAGGTTTATATGTATAATACATTTCACCCGTACGAAGCCGGGGCGGGTCGCTAGTTTTCTTCTAACAGGTGAATATGTTTGAGATAAACACAATTTCAAAGAATGTTTAACAGTTCATATGATTTCATTCAGTCTCGCAAGCTCAATATCAGTCTTTCCATAACTTTTAAACGCGTCAAGCGAAGAGCGTCATGAATGAGAATTTTGTCGTTAGTTTGGACTTGCGAAAGCCTTTAGAAAAAAGCACTTCTTCCCAGTATCGTTCCTTACGGGCTTTCTGAGAAATTATACTATTAAATAACGACTTTTTCTCACGGACTAGAGAATCAAGGTCGTTGACTGTACATTCCCCGGACGCCAAACCCTCGATCACTAGCGTTTTACAGAGCTGCGTGCTGTCCAAAATCAATGAAGTCCGTATGATCACTTAAGCTGGCCATTGACGTTAACAGTCTTCCCGGAAACATCTTTATGGCTAATATGAACATTAATATGGTGTTGTTTTTTGTAAAAAGGTGGAAGAACATGTTTTTATGTAAGAAGGTGGCAAGCTAGTGGTTCAAAAGATGTTAAGTGATAACCGCCGCCCTTGCAACACCAGTAGGGCTGTCACCTTTTAAAAACTGAGCCCCTGCTACCTCACTGATCAGACGAAAAGCAGAAGTATAACACTTACACTTAACGCTGGTCTTCTGTGATGTGAGGTCGTGGTACTTACAACGTTCCACCAGCCCTTTCGTCCAACAGCTCCCGCTCCTTTTCACTTCCTCTCCAATTTTGGTTGTTAACGTAGTCGTTCAACGAAAAATGGGCCCCGTCGCTAAAAAAAATATTACCTTAAAAAATATACATATATAAGTTTTCTACCCGATATTGAGATGACGTCGATGAAATCGTTTTCAACAATTTCAATATAATTTACTACAATTCTTAATAAAGATCGATGTTTCGTTATGTTACCTAGTACCTACGTCAATATTCGGAAACAGCTGGTAGTAGACCTGAAACAAACATTAAATATGCTGTTCATAACAGTTTATAACTTATTAATCTTTCGTAATTATTTCACAACAAATGATCACGATTAAAAAAATACTTGTCCTGTTTGGGAATCGAACCCACAACCCGCGGCGCTGAATCCGATGGCATAGTAATTATACCAATCAAGTCGTCAAGTGCCTACCTAGTTAGGTGATAACTGATGTTTCTGCAGTCAGAGGAATTAACATAATAAATTAAATACTTTGTGTTTAAATGTTTATCATGGACGTTGATATTGAACTTGCAATTTTCTATGATAGTTGAATAGTATGGGCAGAATCATCGACCTGATAGTTGTTTTGGCCTGTCATAAGATCAGCGCGAAGAGGACGTGTTTATACAGTACATGGCGACAAGCAATGCTAAAACACGCTATTCTAATGTCGTAGTATTTTAGTCACTTTTATCCACGAGGCCGCGGTACTTCCCCAATTGAGCTTGTGATTCTACTCAGCAATATAAGCTTCCTCCTGGTATTACTATAGTGAAATAAAAAGTAATTCCCAGTAACGCATTTAGTAATGTTTAAAACTGACAAATTCTATTAAGGAAACATTTCTCAGCGCTTGTATTTTGATCGGGTGTCTCTGGCATCCAAGGTTAGGCGTTCACATTTTTGTGCAATAGTTTTTGCGCTGACTAATGATTGTTAAAAAGAAACGTGTGTCGTTTAGGTTAGGATTTTTTATTAAATGGATGAAATAAAAGAACTGGAAATAAAAGAATGTTCTTTGAATGCTTTCAAATCTGTAAATTCATCACGTGAAAAAAGATATAGCGTACAATCTATACGTAATATTCTATGAGTAAAAAGACACTTACGAGACAACTGCTGTTAAAGACACATTTACATGTATAAATTATTTTACGTACATTGTGTCCGTATAATTTTTTCCACAATCAGCTGTTGGTGAATTAACATAGATAGGTTTTTCGCACGAAAAGAGCAAAGACTCGATAGCAATAGGTCTTATTGGTACGGAGTCAGTCAGTCTGCCGGCGTTTTTTGTTAAACCAGGTCGCTGGTGCCGGATTGTGTAAATAAATCTAAAAGCGTTCAAAAAACGGTATGTAAATTTAGTGAATATAAACTGTTTATGTGCACAAAGTGTCATTTTTAAAGTAAAAAAAAGTGTTGTTTTGTTTTGAATTGTGGTTTAAAATTGGGTGTCACAATTCTTCGAAAGTAAGTTTTTATTTCGTATGTGTATTACTTGTTAACCAACTTGGTCACGCATGTGTTATCTGTTTTAAAAAATTCCCATATCGGTATCCCTTCGGAAAATGTCTATATTAAAATGTAAATAAAAAGTCGTGTATTTTGATGACCACCGTTTAAATTTGGACAGTGTGATTTTATTTTTGATAGTAATAGAGTATAGGTTATAATTAACGGATTGTGTTTTCTTGTTATTTATGGCACGCGAATAAAAACAAAATGTTTTTGTATCTACATAGACTGACTATGTCTTATACGATAAGTAATATAATGAAAATAAAATGATTAGATGTACATTTTGTATTACTGTCGTAATACTTGTAACTGCTGTGTAAATAGGTGAAAGTAGATATGTAGCTAGTTTTAATAGCGAAGAAAACATGTTGAAATTGTCATTCATAATGTTGTATAATTTGTATATGTGAATGAAAAGCGTCTGAGGTTACCATGAGGTTAATATGAACAACTTAGTTACTGTTACTGAGAGTATAATTATGTAAGTAACGGTAACTCAGTTTATATAGTATGTTACCTGCGAGTTCTTAAACAACTTCTAAGTATCCCAAACCAAATGGTTCGGATTTTCGTGAGTTTGTGTTATTGTGCTATTATATTTTCGGCATTCAGTTTGTGATAACAGTCCCCCGTTAATAACTTTCCGGTTCTTTAACCGTTTTATGATGAAGTTATCCTAAAATTCTTCGCGCCATGATAGCTCAGTGTCAGTGTGTGCTCGCTTTTAATTCGACATACTCGTACAGCCTGGGTTCAAATCTCGGTGTCTGCACCAATGAAATAGTTAATTGGAATTTTGAATTTGAATTGAAAATATGCAGGTTTCCTCGCGATGTTTTCCTTCACCGCCGAGCACGTGATAATTAAGCAGTTAAAATTAACAATTTTATTGGTGCTGTGCACCGGGAATCGAACTCAGGTTGCTTGAGTAAATGTAATTAAAGGCGAGCGCCCGGACACTGAGCTATCACAGCTCTATGTATGCATGTCGCGCAGGATCCTGCTTCGAGCAGCCTGTGGTGGATGCGTATGTCCAGAAGTGGACATACGCAATCAAAAATGTTGAAATTATGATGATGATGATGTACGTTGGCACCAAGTTGCATAGTCCCGATGTGTATTAATTTCTAAATTTAAGCTGTGGGTGTTTAACAAACTAGCGACCAGCCCCGGCTTCGCGTGGGTGCAATGTATTATACATATAAACCTTCCTCTTGAATCAATCTATTTATTAATAATTTTTAACAAAAAAAAAACGACTTCAATTTGAAAATTAAAAACATTGTTAATACCTATAACATTCAATGATGGCACTCAATTTCTCTGGGATCCCATCATCAAATCCGGGACTCCTTGGGATATCTCCGTTCCGTCAAAAAAAGAATCATCAAAATCGGTTCATAAACGACGAAGTTATCCACGAACGCACATAACAAAAATAAAAATATATACGGTCGAATTGAGAAACCTCCTCCTTTTTTGAAGTCGGTTAAGAAAAGCGCATCAGGATCCGTTGCGTAGTTTTAAAGATCTAAGCGTACTTACAGACAGCGGGACGACTGTTTTATACTATGATGTACAGAATCATAATGACGGCGTGTTATGCAGCTATGTTATACAGATATCTTTGTAATACACGCATACCTTTCACCGTGTTTCATAGTTGCTCCCACGTTTACGAAAGGGTTTTGTGATAATATCTGTTATGTGTATATAATTCAACAATATAAAAAAACGAATTATTCTATTTACACAATATTAAGATACAAACTTAAAATAACCTCTACATGCATTTGGTCCATATTTGCAAGTTAATTCACAGCGATCATTTCATACTTGGGTTCCTGCAAGAGGCTTATGACACTTTATTTTAGTGTAGTAGTAGTATCATAGCTTTCATGGTTTTTCGTCAATATAATGACAACATTGAATATATTTTAATGAAATCGACCTTATTTCCCGTTTTTCTTTAAACTTTTCGGCGCTGCAGGGAAGGAAATAGCGTCTGACTGAGCTAAAAGAAATAGTTTATTTTATCTGTTCAATTCATATTTTAACTTCTGAATAACACCTTTTAACGAGGCTTCGTCTTCGTGATTCTTTTCGTGGTGACAGAAACATAAAAAAATACATATTTGCTTATTGTCCGGGCCCTCGCTTTTAATCGATCGATTCCAATCCGTCACACGCATTTGTGTTACTTTAGACAATTTTAAGGTTCAGGGTTTTTGATGTTATTGAAAATTTTGAGTAAGAAATAGTCTTGGAAAACGATAACTGTTTATTTTAAAGCAACTTCAAAATTTGAAGTCGGTTTTGTTTTTCATTAATAAAAATGGACTTGTGTAGATATATATATATATATATACAGCGTGTCGTTACCATCGCGATAATAAATGAACACACGTCTAACGCTACTTGTCAATAATCATAAAAAATATTAACGTTAAACAAAATCAATAATTAAAAAAAAATATTTTTCAAACAAACTAATTAAGTAAAAAAGAAACAAAATTTGTAACATCCTATACAACTCGCGCAACAGCGTCGTAATTCAAGCCTCTCTTTCTAACAGTATGTTTTTACTCTTTTAAATTCCTTCAACCCATTCATATGCTTTGTGACCTTTACAAATGAACTTTACGTTACGCTTTTATAGGTAAGGGTGTTCTAAAATTCTTTGTTTTGGAAAATTTAATAACTCTGTAAATATTGATGTTTAAAGAATTTAAACGTTTAATACAACTTTAAAAACTTATCTTCTATATGTGTGTTCGTTTATTGTCGCGATGGTAACGACACGCTATATATATATATATATATATATATATATATATATATATATATATATATATATATATATATATATATATATGTGTGTGTGTGTTTATATATGTAAGTGTATATATTGTATAATTTCAATACATATAAATATATATAGCAAGCTTATGTGATGTATACATTGATAGATTTTATGATAGTCGTTGTCTATCTTTCAACGAATCTCTCTGTGTGGTTGATGGATCAGGCCAGAAAAGGCAGAGCATCTGCTGCGATTTCTTGTAACTATCCTATGTGGATTACACATCGAATTGGCCTTGACATGGTAACGTAGTAAATTACACAGATATTGCACCGCTCACCATTAATCTTGCCGACGTAGGTTGGGTTCAAGTCTTACGATGACTAGACCGACTGCCGACTGACTTTAGACTACCTGTGCTGTATTAGGGCAACGTAAGTCTTCGCTATTACACGAATGGGCAGGTCCGTCCGACCTAACAGAAGACCGGCTTGAAGTACAAGTTTTATACTTCTCTGTTTCGTCTGCTAAGCGATGTAGCCGGGGCCCACTTTATTAAAAGGTGGCAACACATCTGCAACCCTGTGGGTGTTGCAAAAGTGTGACGGTGGTCACTTAACATCAGGTGAAAGGCGAACTCGCTTGCCCCCTTCTCACATAAAAAAACTGTCGTCCGTATAGCTTGTACGGCTATAAAAATATTATGCAGATTACGTGGGGTGGACGGTTGCAAGTGGTTTCATATAAGTTGCATTTCCGCATATCGTTTTATCAACACATTTTTATAAATGATCATTTAAATATTCGAGGTGATTTTTCGCCTGAGTGAAGATCAGCTAAATGCTAATGAGCACCTTGAGTATTTTTCGCAAGGTGCTAACTACTGGAAAGACTTGGTTATTTAAATCAATTTCATAATAATTGTTCATTATTGTCAAGCTTCAGCTTCTAATATTGTCTAAATTAACAAATTAATATTTGTTAACAAAGTACTTGCAACAAACATAACTTGATTAGAATTTATTTAAAAAAAGTAGATTGATTTATAACATTAATATGTAAGAGTATTAATAGGTATCTCAATTTGTTGAATAAACATTTTTTTTCTAATATGCCTTTCCTAATACGATTTCTATAATATCGTGGACCCAAAGACCGCCACGTCAATCTCGCGCTTTTCGCGGATGACACCGCGCTCTTTTATTCAGATCGCAACATTAGAATACTAACCACTCGAATACAAAGCGCCGCTGACCGCCTCGGCGATTGGTTCCGCAAATGGAGAATAGAAAAAAAATCCCGAAAAGAGTGTGGCGATTCACTTCACACGAAGTACTTACCCGTCACATCTTTATAATGATCCTCGCTAATGCAGAAAGTTGGGGCAAATATCCCTTTATGGCCAACCGCTCCCCTGGGAGAAAAAGGTCAAATAGTTAGGAGTCACTTTCGACTCGCGTATGTCATTTACTACGCACATTAATAACGTTCGTAATAGAGCCGCGTTCGTTTCCGGCCGGCTACACAATTTAACTAACGCTAAAAGTAAAATGACCTTAAAATGAATTAAGGCACAAATTATTATTATATAAGACCTGCGTACGACCTATTATGTCCTACGCATGCATGATCTTCGCCCACACGCACCCTACTCGCTTGTACAAGCTGCAAATAGTACAAAATAAGTTCATCCGCCGTGCAACTGGTGCGCAGTGGTATCAACGCAACGTCGATCTGCACAGCGATTACAGACTCCCGACGATTCGCGAATATTTTAAAGACCTGACCAAACGGTTCTTCGATAGAGCCGAACATCATCCCAACCCTCTGGTGGTAAGCGCAGCAAATTACCAACCCGACACAAACGCGAACGTCAACAAGCGTCGTCCGCGAAACGTCCTCATCGACCCGGTCGAGGAAGGGGAATTAGATACGCCGGACCCACCGCCGGGGGTCCCGCCGGATAACAACACTACACCCACAGCTAGTGTAACAACAAACACAATAGTTCGCCCTCGCCTCCGAGCACGGCGAGACCAACACAACGCGTACACAAGGTACACCCGCGTTCTAGGGCGGTTCTCACCGCCCCCAGCCACCGATTAGCTAAAAACACGGTCGACGGCCATCGGGGTCTCGGTCCGCACCGCAACTTCGATGGCCCATAGATGACATGTCGTAGTTAAACGCACGCATGAGCACATGAGCGGCCCTACCCACAGCGGAGGGCCCAAACCCGTGGGTTCTGGCTAGCCCACCGGTTCTGCGTCAGATGAAGCTTTAATAGTCTCGGGACTGAAAGCAAAAACATCAGTTAATACAAGATACAAGACGATTTCTATTCAGTTTTGGCGCGATTTAATTATATTTTTAATACGAAGCAAAAAGTTGCCAGTGACCCAGTCATTTAATTATAGCATAACAATGGCGGACTGTTAGAGTGATGCAGTCAGAATGACCGTCAAGGTCTCGTCATAGAATGATAACATCTAATTAATTATCAGTGATACGCTTTCTTAGTAGTTTTTGAAGTGAGAACACTATGTTCATCACACATCACCGTTGCATTTCTCGAAGACTAGCAATTAGCATTTTTAACCGATATATATATATATATATATATATATATATATATATATATATATATATATACGAGATATTTGAAATCAGTTTTGTTTTACGTTAATTAAAAAAATGGACTTGTTACTTTTACCGTTTTTTTTTATTTATACTATGTAGTTCTTTAAGGTATGTAATAGCATATAAATATATTTTATGGTCTAATGCTGGGCAACGGTATCCTGATGAAGGTTTTAGGGAAAACTCTCCTACGTGGCCCCACGTGGTAGGCGGGATTCGAACTCGATTCCCTCGAGTATGATGAACTAATGCGAGCGTTTGTAATCTGTGCCCACACGACTCTTATCTCAGTGAAAGATTAATTACAATTATTACAAGATGATTTAAGCTAATTACAAATTTAAATGATAAATAATAACTAATGACGACCCGATTGGCGTAGTTGGTATTGAACCTGCCACTTGAGGAAGGGGTGGAGGGTGTGGGTTCGAGGCCCACAACTGGAAAAATATTATGTGATGAACATAGTATTTTTTCAGTGCCTGGTTTCAGCTATACAGCGTGTCGTTACCATCGCGACAATAAATGAACACACATATAGGGGATAACTTTTTAAAGTTGTATTAAACATTTAAATTGTTTAAACATCAATATTTACAGAGTTATTAAATTTTCCAAAACAAAGAATTTTAGAACACCCTTACCTATTAAAGCGTAACGTAAAGTTCATTTGTAAAGGTCACAAAGCATATGAATGGGTTGAAGGAATTTAAAAGAGTAAAAACATACTGTTAGAAGGAGAGGCTTGTAATACGACGCTGTTGCGCGAGTTTTATGGGATGTTACAAATTTTGTTTCTTTTTTACTTAATTAGTTTGTTTGAAAAATATTTTTTTTTAATTATTGATTTTGTTTAACGTTAATATTTTTTTATGATTATTGACAAGTAGCGTTAGACGTGTGTTCATTTATTGTCGCGATGATAACGACACGCTGTATATTTATTTACAAAAGAAATACATGTTTAAGTATATTTATCAGTACCCATTTTACAAGCGTTGCTTACTTTGGGACTATAGAACGATGTGTGAAAAAGTGTCCTAAAAATATTTAAATTTGTAGTTTATGAACAATTTTTTTTATCAAACAATAATAGTGAATAATTATTATATTTACTTTTCTTACATTTGCCTACTTATTTCGATTTTATTCGATTGAATCACGTGTTTATTACTGTTAAAAACGTGTGGTTGTGCTGAAGTAGTGTTTTCCTTTAACAACTAATTCATGACATCGCATGGAAAAACCATTTAAACAAATTCATTTCTCGGAATGCAATTTTATGTAACTACAATGTAAGTGCAACAACCTAATTAGTCAATTACGTGTACGTTTATTATGTTAATCACAATAATTACACGTATTTACGCGACTCCTGCACATTTTGATGTAACTCTTTTTAATTAATTTATCAATTTTTTTCGAATGAAGCAGCAAAGAATAATTGTTTTAATTTCCAACAAAATAAAATTCGTGAAAGCAGTCAATAAAAATTGAACATGACATTTGTTTAAATGAATAATTAAATATTTTTGTACTCATTTTTACACAACGTTCTCGGTACTAGATAATTGATAAACATACTTAAACATACTTTTCTTTTGTAAATAAATATATATTATAGACATATAAACACCCAGATGCTAGAAAACACTATGTTCATCACATAATATTTTTCCAGTAGTGGTGATCAAACCCACACCCTCTGGCACAGGAGGCAAGTACACTAACCACTACGCCATTCTGGTCGTCAGATTAAACAGATAATAGATCAGAGGTCAGATAAAAACAGATTCTTTAACAATCTGTAAAAAATTAACAAACCGCGTTGGTAGAAACTGTATCGAACCGATTTCGACGGTCAGAAAGAAAGCGCGAAGTGCATTTTTGAAACGCCATCGTCGTCTATTTTGTCAGCTAAATGCAAATATATATATCTTATCCTTTAAACGAGCAATTCTTGTATATATATATATATACAATCGGAAACGGCTCCAGCGATTTTCATGAAATTTAGTATGTGCGTAGATTCGGGGGCGAAAAATCGATCTAGCTAGGTTTCATTTTTAGAAAATGTCCTTTTATAATAAAATAAAAATATTATTCGAATATGACGGTAAATCTCGCCGAAAAAAAATGTTATGATAGCTCGGTCGGTAATCGGGCGGCCCTGAAACAGATTATAATCAAACAGTTGGTGTCACAATCATTTGTACACTTATTTTTTTTACTTATTTTTCTATACCAGATCGGTGCTTTCTTTATTTTTAATTTTTTTATTTCCATATTACACGATTTACAAAAAAACCGGTCCTCCAGGTACAAATACGAGGTAGATGTGACACTAGCACACCGAAACTGAGAGTTCTCCAATTACGCCAATTGCTGTAATTAGATTGTAATTCTATAGACTGCTATCCCTTTCCGAATCATACGTTCTATATCATCTGTCATATTCACTTATATCTATCTATACTAATAACTAAATGGAGAGTCGTTTTTTTGTTGTCTTATACTTCGAAAACTACTGAACCGATCGGAATAATACTTACACCATGGGATGCAGCGTGTTTCGGAGAAGGTTTAAGTTTATATGTTGGTGATTACTTATCCGGAACATATATTTTTTTACTTAAAGAAGAGGGTATAACCGAGCGAAGCGGTGGGGGAAAGCTTGTATGTCATATAACTTAAAGCTGAACAATTTGTAAACGCCGCACAGTATCGATATGTATCATCTTTGGCTAAATGACATAGCAAACTCGATAAGCGTGTCGGCAGTACTGGGGAGATTCAATGGGCGCAATTAAATTAGTAAAATTAACGATCACTGAGAACAAAACAATAATAACAACGATAACAATTACCATCACACGGCACGCTTTTTTAATAACGCCCCAACCAATACCGCGGCAAGGACAACTGATAGACGGAGAGCCAGGGTAAAAAATGCTCTGAATTTACTGAATCATATTTTATGCCACTGGGTTTAGTAGTCCGTTTACGTTGACTGATCGCAGTATACTGTGTACACAACTACTATATCCAACTGGCTGAAAATTAGCTTTAGTAAATTCAAAGAATGCTTTTGCACTGGCTCTTGGTCCATGACCTTAAGAGGCGCGATAACTACAATGGAATAGATCGCGAGATACCAAACAGCTTGAAACAACGGCGTGGAAGTTTAAACATAACGTTGTATAAGAATGGCTAGATTTCCATTCACAAATGGGACATGGATAATACCTGGATTGATAATAATTAAAATAAGTTTCTATAAATAAATGTGGGAATGTGATAATAAAAGTGCGAGAATATAACTCGCCGACAGCGACTTCTAAGCATACATACATAGGAGTTCTCATGTATGTGATACTACCACATGGATAGTATCATAGACAATTTGTTTGTTATGTCTTACGTGTTTTAGTAGAGTAATTTAATGGGAACTAGTTTCAAATTCAAAGTCACAGCCTTAATTTAGTTTCTTCTTGTGGAAAAGGAGAAAATCGAGTGAACCTGAAGATGAATAAATATTTCAGGACATATTTACACAACATTATTTAGTTCCAAAGTAAATTTTTTACTAAAGATATTATGCAACTGATAAATATATTTGAATATACTTTTTTTGTAAAGAAATGCATAATAGATATGTAAACACCCAGACACTAGAAAAACATTTTATTATGTGAATAGTTGTCAAGCGAGCAGACGGTTCACCTGATGTTAAGTGAATACCGCTGCCCATGGATATCTGCTACACCCGAGGGTTCCAGGTGCGTTGACCTTTTGAAAATTGGGCTCCGACCATCTCACTCACCAGACGAAACGCGAAAGTATTATACTTCCACTTTACGCCGGTCTTCTGTGAGGTCGTGGTACTTACCCGGACGAGCCTGCCCATTCGCAACAGCCGAGGCTGCTGCGTGGCCCTACCACCTTAAAATATTTTACGTTCCGTTTACGTTCATCACGAAATATTTTACCACCAGTTGGGGAATGAACCCATACCCTCTGGCGCAAGAGACAGGACAACAGTGCCGGATTAAGCAACGCGGGGCCCGTAGCAAATTCTTTCAAACAGCCCTTGATCTGCAATGGGTTCTTAAGTATAAAGTGGTAAAAAAAAATCAATACTCTTATTTACTTAATAAGTTTTACTCAGAAAATTACGCTCAGACAGAGATGAGTGGGGTTAAATATGCGGGGTCCAATGTCTCGCGGGGCCCGTAGAAATTGCTACTCTTGCTATATGGTTATCCGGCACTGCAGGACGCTATCCACTACGTCAGTCGGTTCGTCGAAAAGCGAACTCAGTAAACTCTGAGCAAAAACTCGTCGGCTGAAAACTTTCGGAAAAACTTGGACCTTAGATGAGTCACCCTTGTACAATTATTAATAAAAGAAGGTACTCTAACATCATAGTCTACCCACAAATATGTACTTGATAAGATTAATTTTTTATCAGGTACGTACTATCGACATTGACGTATTAGGATATGGCAGTTTTGATAACACAGAGCTTATATCGATGAGCTTAGAAGCACAAAACTTTGTGCCGAAATTCCTGGTAAAACTTAGGTGGTGATTAAAAAGAATTTCTAAGAGTCGCTACTAACGAGGTAAAACAAGTTAGTTATGTAGTTAAGACGAACATTTTTTTTATCTTTATATGTATAATTCTACTATATGTCACTGAACTCCTCCTAAACGGCTGGACCAATTTTAATGAAATTTTGTGTGCCTTCAGGTCGATTCAAGAATGATTTAGATTCCCATTTTTTTTTAATTTTCCACTATTATAATATAAAACTATTGTAATGATTTGATATTCTAACACCTACAATCATTTTGTTTCAACAGTTAACGATCGGATGTAAACAGAAGTTAGCTTTATTAGCCCTTCATTTCGAGTTCAGGTAAGAACAGCGCAGCGGAGAATCACAAAATGGATGCGGGTCACTACGATACGCCAAGGGAAAGGAATCCCCGAGAGACGGCCAATGCTCTCTCTAAATTATGTTTTTGGTGAGTGTAGTGCTAGTTAGTGTTTGCTTTTTTGAAGTAGACGTCCCTATCGTTAGTCTCAAGCACCAACTTTAAGTTGGGGTGTCATGTTCTACGCTGGTTTAAATTCTCTGCTATGACATGAAAGATAACTAAGAAAAACAAAAATATTTAGAACGATGTCATGTCTGCTAATCCATAATGTAGAGGGGTACGCGGCCGTACGTTCTATAGGCAATAAAAAAAAAATGAAAATAAAAATATTATTTTCATTTTTTTTATTTTTATTTAGAGCTGGTTATTTTACTTTATTTTTAGTGCTACTTTTCATTTAACTAAATTTCAATAGCAATCGCAACAAATACCTATCGATTTCTAGAGTGCTCATTAGGTGGCGCCGATTATTATTATTTTCTCATTGAAATAGTAGCCGTGATAGCTCAGTGTCCGGGCGCTCACCTTTAATTTAATACAGTCGAGCAACTTGAGTTCGATCCCCGGTGCTAGCACCAGTGAAATTGTTACTTTTAAGTGCTTACTTATCACGTAGGACAGGCAAGCCGCGAAGGAAAACATCTTAACATCCGCCAATCCGCAGTGGGGCCGCTTGGTGGACTCTGCCCTAATACCCTCTGTACAGAGGAAGCCATTGCCCAGCAGAGCATGATATTATTTGACTTTACATTGAAATATTTGCGCCTTGATGATATCGAGCGCTCAATAATTATTAATTAAACTTACCTACATGATGTTCATAGATGAAAATATGTCTACATAAAAAAAAAAACATGTAACTAGTTATTTAGGTTTTTGTTGATTACTATTACAGGTACACGCGTATGATTTTCATAAAGGGGCGCAAAGGGGACCTTAGCATATCGGACTTATACAGGTGCAGGAAATGGTTTCTGTCATATATTATTTACTGCAATCTACTCTTATTTTAAACCAACGTAAAGAAAACAGCTGGTTTTCATTTTAACATTTTGTTACAATGATTAGTTTACTCTTTCCTTCGTCATATAACTCTTTACTATATAAATGTGGTTTTATCAACATTTCATTATAACAAATAGTAACATAGCGATCTGAGGTTTTAATTCCAGTCACATACATCAATTATATTCGAAGAGTTATTCTCTTTTTATGTGAAAAGGTGGACCTTTTAATAAGGTGGGTACCCCGTACCTCACTCACCAGACGAAACGCAAAAGTGTAACAATTCCACTCCATTCGTGCAACAGCGAACATTGTAGCGTGACCCTACCACAGTTAATGATCAAATACCTTCATATCAGTCAAAAATTATTTAAATTACGGTATCATCGTAGTTCTACTAGGATTATTTAATGGTAAGAACTGTGCTAATTACTACTAACAATCATAATAACAAACGATATGTTAACTTTACTTGTTTAAAACGTTAGTATAAATTTTATGGTATAAAATTAGGTGCACTCCCGGCCACCGAGCCGCGCCGCGGGGCGATACTTTGGGCGCCAGGTGGAACGAGGAGCTGAAGAAACAAGGTATCAAAAGATTCCTCCTGATAATAACCTTCGCTTAACCGGCAAACGTTGTTCGGGCCTTTGCGACTGAAGGTACCGCTTCCTAGCAATAATACGTCTAAAGACCAAATATGTTGTGGAATCACTACCTCGACCGTCCGAGTCATTTAGAAGTTATACTTCGATAATAAACGATAGCTAAGTTAAAGTTAAAGATTTTTTTTTTTCAATCAAAGTTCGTTTTATGTGCCTAAAGAAAGTTTTTAGCTTACACTGGTTCATAATTAAATGCCAGTGAAATCTTCGTTACTACTCGTTTACTTGTTCAAACTTATAATTTTAATCAATTATGATCGAATTTCGGCCACTCGGCGTCCACTAGTAGTAGTATAGTGGTAACTTACGAACGTATTAATTTTTATGTAAAATTTTGACATGTCATAAGAACGCGCAAGCGTCTATGTGTATAAATATATTTTTGTTTTTTTTTGTTGATAATGAGTCATAACTAAAATTTTTTTTACTTGTATAAGAGGAAGAAGATTATGGATATAAAATAAACATCAATTGTACATAAGAAACGAAGGAAAGGAAGAATTTTACTAGTTGATTCGAACCTACGTTTTCTTGGTAACGCGCCCAGACATTTTAACGGATAACCGGTGTCACGAAAATCTCGATATCCCATGTGATAATTTATAGCATGAAACACTACAAATAACACGATGAATATTTGTAACGAAAGACGTCACCATTGCTCTTAATATTTATGATAATTTAGTATACATACATTATGAAGGTTAGAAGCCATACGATATTCGCATCTATAAAAATATACCAGCCAATATTTGCTAGGCGTTTAGTCATGATTCAATACTTATCTTTATGTATAGATACTTACGCGTACCTTTATTCGTTCAATCAATCGGTGCTATTTTTCTCTTCTAAATTCATGCCTTTATTTCTATCCTAGACAGCGGGGGAAAAGCTTCGTTACTGTTGGCAATCACAAAGGAGTACGGTTTCACCTTCATTGTGGCGAATTTGGTTTTCTCCGTAATAGAAAGTGCTGTTAGGTAAGAAAGCTTAAATGTGCAACAAATTTAATCAGCTCAGTTACGGTTGTATTAGCTTAATATCAATTATAGACTTTGTGAGAAATCAGATTATTATAAATATCTATTTTTCTTTTCAGACTTTCCATTCCAATTTACCTCGAGGGTATGATAAACTACTTTTCTGTGTCGCATTCTGGCATCACAATCTCCGATGCTTATCTCTACGCTGTTGGGGTTGTTGGGTGAATATCGTCTCTATTTTTTAAATCCTTTTTCTTTAGCATCACTCATTATACGAAGAATCCTGAACTCACCCACGCTGCCTGATGAACAAAATTTTTGACAATTCTAATTGCTCTGACGGGCAACATTGGAAGAAACGAGCATATCCAAGAAATAACACGATTAGATTCGTGAATACGCCTATCTGCATTGGAGCCACGTTAAGGCTCGGATAAGTTCGGATAAGGCATTTGCTATAAAGTTTCTGTCGGGTGGTTCAATATTTTTTATTTTTACTTTCCTATTTTAATTCTTACCCTCCCAAATGTTTGAGTATGATGACAAGAAAATTCTCGCCATACAGCGTAGCTCAACTCTAAGAGGTCATTTTAGTTTCCTGTACCTATGTTTTACACAGAAAATTTTGTCTTTTAATTAAATTTCTCTGAAAACTAATCGGAAAGTTAACTCTTTGAGCTTTCCAAACTTTACAATAATACATGATAATCACAATTATCCATCTGAAAATAAGAAAATTTATGTATTGTGGCGAAAGTATAGAGTTCATCAGCTAAGATCCTGCCTCGGAGGCACAATTTACGGTAAAATGATTTTTTTGTCCCGACTTCAATCGATCTGTACCGATGAACATTATCGCTTGACGAATGCGGCAAAAGACACATCAATATGTTTTTTTTGTTTTCTCTGGCGAGTGAGATAGCCCGGCTACTGGAAGTAACACATTTTATTAAATACTAGCTTTTCACCCGCGGCTTTGCTCGCATTGAAGCCCTTAAACATCTATCGCCTTTAAGAACCCTTTATAACCCTTTTTCCAATTAAAAATAGCCTATGTCCTTTCTCAGGTTCTAGACTATCTGTGTACCAATTTCATTTAAATCGGTTCAGTAGTTTTGACGCGAAAACGAGACAGACAGACAGAGCTACTTCCGCATTTATATTATTTGTATGGAAAAACCGGTCTTTTAGTAGGTCGTGGTACTTACCAGGACGGACCTGCCTATTCTTGCAACAGCGAAGACTGTTGCGTGGCCCCACCACAGTCTTACTTTAATTTCCTTTTAAATGCTAGGCGCATTATATATTGCATTAATCATATTATATTGAAATCGAACCGAGCTAATCAGTGGAGAACAGCTACATTTGTCATTATTTGATTATTGATTGAGTTTATTTTTCACAGTCTGCAGCTTTTTAACGCCATTATAATGCACCCAATGTTCCTTTGGATGCTGACGCTAAGTATGAAGTTAAGGGTCGGCTGTTCCTCCCTCATATATAGAAAGGTGAGTTGTCTAGTATAGTAATAACAGAGAAGTAACTTAAGAATTTACAACGTATTCATTTCAATGTGTATTAGAGATATCAATTAATAACTAATTGATATCTCTGAACCCAGAATTGAACACAATAAGTTCGTAGTAAATAGTTTGACTTTTATTATTAAAACTATTAACTATTAACAAGTTACTATTAACTACAGAAAATGAGCTCGATAAAGTAAATAATGCTTTTCAAAATGTATAAAATCAGGTTTTTTGAAATTAAAAGATTTGACATTAATAACACGATTCCAGCTATTGCGACTGGATTTAACAATAGGCGGCCAAGCCTCTGAAGGCCTAGCTGGCCACGTGGTCAACCTCCTCACAACGGACGCCCAGCGATTCGACATGGCAATATTGTTCCTCGTGGACCTGTTCCGGGCACCTATCGAGAGCGCCTTCATAGTATACCTAATGTACAGGCAGATTGGCGTCGCCACGATCTTCGGTGTCGCTTACCTTCTGCTATTTATACCGTTGCAAGGTAATTGTCCAGACTATAATTCTTGAGGCAAGAGTTGATATGTCGTCATTTACATTCTTTTCTTCGTTCTTTATCGCATCAGGTTTTCACCCTAGAGATTATGTATATCGTCATTGATCACATGGTGGAAGGAATTGTAAATGCCTTCATGGGCTAGGGGTGCTTTTAGTACTCGCATCACCTACACCTCTAATTGTAGTTGAATCCTCGCTAATTTTTAGAATTGAACTGACATTAAGAAAATAACTACCCTCGGACTATAGGACAATTTAACATTGAGATAAAGAAATGCTAAGTGGAGGCTACACTAAATTGTCCCATGCCCAAATGAAACCTATCTGTTACACTATAGGGAAACCTGTCTCCAAATTTTATCATCTTATTCCATCGGCCATTGACAAAATCTCATTTTTATTTCGTCTTCTACATCATTCATCCTTCATAAAAACATGATAAACTATTACTTCAAAGCTAACTAACCTTCAAATGGATTCATCATCAGGTTACCTAGGCAAGATCTCAAGCAACCTCCGCCACAAGACCACCATATGCACCGACAATCGTATCAGGCTGATGAATGAGGTCGTTCAAAGCATAGAAGCCATAAAGATGTACGCCTGGGAAGAAGCCTTCGCCAGGATTATCGGTGAAGCTAGAAAGTAAATTATCTTCTGATTTCGTCCTTTCGCAATATAAAAACAAACAAGTATCAAAAAAGGTTTTTTAGGAAGCCAAAGTATAATATTCATTATTTACAGTTATTAATTGTTCTAGGATTTAACCAAAACTTTAGGTGCAGGTGCGTTACTTACACTTTAAAAGATAAATAACACAACCTGCATCTTAGTTTTCAAATGTCGTTATATGTAGATTGCAACTATGGTAAATCCACCCAATAGCTTCCCCTTTTGGACAAATGTGCAGGCTCGTCCGGCACCACGGCCTCACAGCCAGCGTGAAGTATTTCGACTTTGATTTGAGTATGGTGAGAACCGGCCCGCTGCTTTTTAGGGTTGGCAACTCATTTGCAACTCCGAGGTTTTATCGATGTCCATAATTACTTAATATCAGGTAAACCGATCGTTCGCTTGTTAACCTTTTAATTTTTTTTTCTTACTTTTACAAAATATTTGTATAAAATATTGTTATAACATAACTCAGAAACAAACTTGTCAATGCAAGTGAACATAGAGGGATTATATGCTACCGGAAGAATGGAAACGTGATATCAGCTTTGGTTATTCCAGGAAGGAAATGAACGTGCTCAAGAAAATGTGTTGGCTGCGAACCGTGATGATATCCTGCGTCAAGCTCAACACGAAGGTCGCGATCTTCTTCAGCATCCTCGCGTACCTCTTCCTCCAGAACGACCTCACCGCCGCCAAGGTGTTTGTCATCTTCTACTACTACGAGAACCTCAAGTACACTCTGGTGGACTTCCTGCCGATGGCCATAGCGTTTGTCCTCGAAGCGTACGTCAGCGTTAAGAGGATTCAAGAGTTCCTATTATTGCCGGAGGTGAACAATCAGGACGGTGTCGACTTGTTGGTGATTAATGAGGACGGACCTGGCTTGCAGACTAATGGCATTTATGAAAAAGTTAAAACCGAGTGAGTTATTTGAGTATACAATTCCAGGATATTGAACGACTATGAACATGTTGTCTTCGATGGTTTGTTACATTAGAGACGATAAGAATATGATGATGATATGTTTGTAATATCTGCAGGCATGTAGAATGAATGTGTGATCACCATTGGAGTGCGGTGAATTATTGTGGAACATTACCCTGTAGCTTGCTTGACAGTGAGCAATTTGATATTTATATTTACATTCCATTAATTCGCAGACCACCAGAACAAGAGAAACACGAGCTGAAGAAAAGGATCGTAAAGTCGGATGTCTTACTGACTTTACAAGATTTCTCAGCTCATTGGAAAACATCAGACGACAAATCCTTGAGTACGACCATACCCGCACTTACTGAAATCAACTTGAAAGTAAGATTTTTATATTTTTTTATAAGTCAATTTGGCAAATAGAATAGTGATAAAAGGATCTAGGTAATCACTTTGTATTATATATGTTTCAAATTTAAATCTACGAGTTCAATCTACTATCGACGACTATTGTTAATAGATCAAACCCAGGACCCTCACCACGATAGTGGGCACCGTCGGTTCAGGGAAATCTACGTTGCTCTTAGCTATGATGAGAGAACTGACACCTACCTCTGGCCACGTGGATGTGTTCGGAGTGATCGCGTATGCCGCCCAAGATTCTTGGTTGTTCGACGCTTCGGTAAGTTAAAATAGTTCGCAGTGTTTTTTAAGGCCTATCCATTTACCAACAACTTACAAAACATACGACATGAACAATGCATAGAAATGTCGAATGAAACAATATTGTCAAATTCGTCGCATCTACTATTTTGAATAACCTTCTTTTTCTGGCTTTCCCTGACTTAACCTGGCTTATTCACGAATCACCATGGCTATTGAACCAAAACCACCTGGTGCAAAGAAATTGCTTTAAGTATGGAATATACATTGAGGATTCTGAGCGAATTCCGAAGTTCGATCTCACCGTTGTCTACGTTTTAGAGAATTCAAGGTTAATCCTCTATAAAATAGAGACCCTTATTTCTTGTATTTCCGCAATCACACATTATAAATGAAACTAATTTTACGGATTTATCGCGTTTATTTTTAATTTACAGCGGTCATGGTCACGGGACAGAGTCTGTCCCATGAACGCTAATTAGACCGCTAAAGGATTCGAAACGTCGGGAATTAAAATTAAAATGAACGCGATAAATCCGTAAAATTACTTTCATTTATAGAGACTTTAAGAACACAAACTTCGATCGCGGCAAAAATCTATGATCCGAGCTATCCTAAGCAATTTACATTTAAATAAGGAAATTGATGCATGAAAATATAAACTAAAGATAGTATTCCAGGTAGTATTTCACACCGAAAATATACAAGTGACCTTCCTTATACATATATGTTCTCCTTTGTAGGTGCGTCAAAATATCCTCTTCGGACAGGCGTTTGAAACGCAACGGTACAAAAAGGTGATAGAATGCTGTCAGCTGCAAAGTGATTTAGAAATTTTACCGCATGGTGACAAAACTGTCGTCGGAGAGAGAGGTAAAGTTGTTATTAAGTGAACTATCATCATCCTCCTGTCTTGATTCCACCTAGATGGGGTCGGCACAACATGTGAATCATGTTGCAAGCGGTGTTAGCCATACGTTTTACGACCGGCCACCTGCCATAGAGAATGTTGTGTAAAAATGTGTCCAAAATAAAATATATATAAAAATATATAAGTATATAAAATATATTTTCGGACAGAAGTTTAAATTTGAATCATTCTATTTGTGTCGCGTGTCGTGTGTCGTGGTGCAGTTCCTAAATATCCACTCTTCAGGAGTGCTATTCATCCGAATCTTTCGCGTTGTAACCGAAACGAGTCATAATCATGTTGGAAGTAACGCCCATGACCATCATCTTTTTCACTTGAACTTATTGCAGGTTCATCGCTCTCTGGTGGTCAGCGGGCTCGTGTGTCATTAGCACGCTGTGTGTATCAACATGCCGATCTTTATCTGCTGGATGATCCGCTAGCCGCAGTCGACGCTAAGGTAAATCCGAAATGGAGATGAATGATACTTACAATATGACTAATCAATAAGACAGTCCGCCACAGTTTTAATAGTTCCTTGACCCTAAAAATAAAGACACCTTACCTCATGCTCCACTCTTTGTACAGCAACGTAAAATACATTGCTGTACAAGGGGTGAAAATATGAATATGTATGTCTCAAAACATGTATTTATAAAAACACGGATAATGCTTAAATCCACTTGACACAAATAATTTATAATATAAAAATACAACATAGGAACAAACGTTCAAAAATTCGAGTTTTGACTTTAGACTCTTTGTCAAGGAACCAGTTATTACATTCATTTTTCTATCCGTATCGTGAGGAAAATTAATTCTTTCTGTTTTTCTTAGGTAGCTCAAGCGATATACGAGAGTTGCGTGCGGGGTTTCCTCGAGGACAAAGCTGTCGTGTTGGTGACGCACCAAGTTCAGTACGCACGTTATGCTGACAACGTGTGCGTTATGCGTGCCGGCCAGGTGAGTGTCAGGATATTCGAATAGGACGAAGGAGAGAGAGAGAAAAGAGAGAAAGCATTTTTGCTTTCTCTCTGGAGAACGAAAGAAGAAATGATGAGATACCATGATGTTCTCTCACATGACATAAAGATGGGCACCATTGGGTCAACTGATGATTAGTGACTATACCAGACCAAGAATATTAAAAAAAACTGGAGTCATAAATTCGAAGGCATTCCTTAAAAGAAAAGGCTATATGCAAGTAACCACCTTCACCACACGCAATATAAAAGTATGAATACATTTCGTCCGGCGTTCTCTTGTGATCAGGCCTTGGTACTTCTATGGAAGACCCTAACAAAGGAGAGGAAAAGAAACATTGAAAACAATGTAATACAATTATTTATTATGTTTATTTATTTATATTCTTAATAAAGCGGTGCAACAAACTGCTTTTTAGTAATCCTTCCGAAAATGTTTTCTTTCAGATTGTTACACAGGGCACTTACAATGAACTAAAAGAAAGCGTTCCGCAGTTCGAGAAATTGATCGAGATGGATGACCAAGTGGAAATTGACGAAGAGAAGTCAAAGAAAGTTGAGAATTCTGTGAGTTTTCATTTAACAAGTTTTGTGAAACGATTATGGTCTAGGAATAAGCTTTTACGTCAGCGAAATTTTGGAATTCATATAGCATTCAAAGAAAATCAATTGATTCAACCCGATGTAGCCGATAACCGTTGGGGGAGAAAGTTTCTCGAGTGGCAGCCCACTATTGGCCATGGGGTAATGGGGGATGTCGATGGCTGCAGGTGGCTCAGAGTCTTGATCCGTGATAATCTGTGGGGGAGGCCTATATACAACGGGCTGAAATGTGCGGGAAAATTAAGTGAATATAGTACACCTGTATAGTTATAGATATATCGCCTTTAGATCTGCAGATTCTGCATTTGATACCGTTTTTCAGACCCAAGTCAAAGCACGTGTGCAGCGTACAGTTTCTGTAACATCGAAATCATCATTTGATATTAACGATCTGGGTCCCGAATATGAAGGTGAGTTCTTTCCACAATGTAGCCTCTACTCGTACCAAAGCGTAAGTATTGTATAAATAAAATAATATTAAATATTGTGTTACTGTCTTTAGAATAATGTACCAGATTTGTGTTATAATCAGAAGCTATTGTGTTATTGTCCTTAAATTAATGTACCCGCTTTGTCTTATTTTAGTCTAGTTTGTTATTTATAATTTAAATTTTTGGTATGTACTGAAAATCGGGAAATCGTACAGAGTACATACCTGTTTGGTTTCATGTCTTAGATATACAGCGTGTCGTTACCATCGCGACAATAAATGAACACACATATAGGGGATAACTTTTTAAAGTTGTATTAAACATTTAAACATCAATATTTACAGAGTTATTAAATTTTCCAAAACAAAGAATTTTAGAACAGCCTTACCTATAAAAGCGTAACGTAAAGTTCATTTGTAAAGGTCACAAAGCATATGAATGGGTTGAATGAATTTAAAAGAGACAAAACATACTGTTAGAAGGAGAGGCTTGTAATTCGACGCTATGGCGCGAGTTGTATAGGATGTTACAAATTTTGTTTCTTTTTTACTAAATTAGTTTGTTTGAAAAATATTTTTTTTAATTATGGATTTTGTTTAGCGTTAATATTTTTTTATGATTATTGGCAAGTAGCGTTAGACGTGTGTTCATTTATTGTCGCGATGGTAACGACACGCTGTATATTCTTTTAATTGTTAACATAACTGTGTTTGTTGTTGAAACTAAATAAATATTCATTCATTCATTCATTCATTCAAATTATGAAATTATTATCTCCTTTAAAGTTGGAAGATTTCGTAAGGAATCATGAAAATTTTATCTCGTGACCAAAATGATAAAAAAGTATACCTATCTTCAAATATCGGGCATTGTAATGAGGTAGGAATCGGAATGGCTGAAAGCTCCCCAGTGCCCGCCTCTTGGCACCACTATGCGATATTCAAAATATGCAATTCTGCTGGTTGACTAGGTTATCGCTGTCTTAGTTTACATCTGGCCCTTGTATTTGACTTTAGTAAATGCACTGCATTCTATTTCAGGCGAATTCCAAAACAAGGGGTCCGTTGATGGCAGCGTCTATTTTGAATACGTGAAGAGTGGAGGCACTGCCTGGTCAATCGTCTGGCTTGTCTCACTTTTCGTATTCGCACAGATCTTCTACTCATCCACGGATATCTGGATGAAGGAATGGTAAGTTTGGTTGTTAATTGTGATTCAATGTCATAATTGCTACGTCTGGATTAAGGGTTCTTTCGAGTTGTTACGGACGGCACTTTTGTTTTGTATACTTGTGTAAGTCTCAGGAGCTTGAGACTCATATGATTGACGGATTGAATTTTACTCGCTAAAGGTTGTTTTTTTGAGTAAGCTGTCATAAACCAGCGCCAAGAAACTTTAAAAAATTTACATTTGCATAATTGTACAGTACATTTACATTGAAGTTACGTACGAATTAGTGTGAAAATTGACCTTTTATTAATCATAATGTATTATTGTTAATCATATTGTATTATTGTTAATCAAAATGTTTTTCAGGGTTAATTTAGAAGAATCGAACAATGCCTTTTATCGAAATACGACTGAAAAAAATGAAACCGAAAACGTCATCCCTCCAAATTTTGGTATAAATTTTGGTTTTCATTTTTTTATTAAGTTTTATGAATAACGTACAAGAATTTTTATTCTCATTATTATAATTATAATAGAAGAAAAAAACGTTTTCCTGTAGATCAGTTATTCATCTAATAAATTATCATTATTATTTATTTCTAACTGCAGCATAAAAAGAAGCAATATTGAAGATTGTTTTATCATTATTTTACTGATTCATTTTCTAATTTTGCTAAGAAATTGGTTTGAAAGTTTTCTTATATTTATGACTCTACTTCTATTGGTATACTTGTATGCTTAAGCCTTTAAGGTACTCAAGACTTTAGTATTCAAGTATAAATGAATCACGACCCATCCCATCCTTGAAATGAAAATTGCTTTCCAGATACATTGGAGAATCCGTCGAATTATTTGCAGTTGACCCGCGACCAATGCATCTACATCTATGCTGGCCTGATAGCTGTTTGCATCATCTTCACCTGGAACAAGCTGATTATGTTCTACAACACCTGCATTAAGGCCTCAATTTCTTTGCACGATACTATGTTCAGGTGAGTTACATAATTTTCGTATATTTTATAATCGTTAAATTAGCCATTTGGTTTTAATAATGAGCCGTAGACTCCTGCTGATAGTTTTTTTACTTGTTATTTGTCATGATTGGAGGTAAATTTTTAATGAGTTATTTTTTATTGCATGTGTACTTTAACAGGGGCGTCACCAATGCACCGATGTGGTTCTTCCACCACAATCCTTCGGGTCGAATTCTAAATCGATTCTCTAAGGATATGGGACAGGTGGACTCACTGCTACCAGTAACGTTAATCGACTGCATTGGGGTATGCAAATTCGATACTTTCTAAAATTAGAGAAATTTTGCAGATACAACTATATCAAAGACATAAAACTCGATTACGTTTTTTAACCTGATTTAACGTTTTTTCTCTCGATGAGAAAACAAAAGATGACTTTAATAAACAATGACCTTCATTTAGACTAGATGTGCCTTTGAATTTTTCAGTTCTTTTTGGAACTCATATCGGTCCTCGTGGTAGTGTGCCTGGCGAACTGGTGGCTCCTGTTACCTACCACTGTGGTGGCGCTTCTGTTGTATCTACTGCGAGAGTTATTTCTCGGCACCAGTAGAGAGTTAAAACGTATCGAGGCCATTGGTTAGTAGATCATAAACATCACTATTCAGGATCAGTATCGTGTGAGTAAAAATACCCAGACAACGAAGAAAGCCAAGTCATTGTTATTATAGTGGAAATTTTATTTAATATGTTATAGTATCTTCAGAAATGAGAGATAAAACGCGAAAGATACTTATTATGAATGCTGAAGTAACTACAACGACAAAACTCACATAAATAGTGGACCTAATTATTTTAGCAGTATAAAATAATTTAATACACTGACCAATTGCTTGAAATACATCCGCCACACTATATGCATATTTTATTATTATGATATGAAATAAATATTCTATTAATCATGCAGCACGAAGTCAAAGCTTGAACCACGCAGCCGCAACAGTGTCTGGTCTGACCACAATCCGCTCTTGTGGCAATCGGCAGCTTACCCTCGCCCGAGAGTTTGACAAGCTCCAAGATCTGCACAGCTGCGCCTGGACTTTAGTTCTCGATTCTAACCAGGCGTTCGGTTTCTGGATGGACATTGTCTGCTGCCTATACTTAGTCTTCGTTACATTCAGCTTTTTTTTGTTCACTACTGA
This sequence comes from Iphiclides podalirius, assembly GCA_933534255.1. Classification (NCBI taxonomy): domain Eukaryota; kingdom Metazoa; phylum Arthropoda; class Insecta; order Lepidoptera; family Papilionidae; genus Iphiclides; species Iphiclides podalirius. The sequence continues at coordinate 2,088,887 of OW152835.1, read as the reverse complement.
AGGTGAGAAATTTTGTTCTTTGAAGATGAGTTGAAAAAATTTAGTTTTTAAAAAAAAAACTAGTTTTAAAATAAAGTACATACGGTATATAAGGGCAATTTCAATATTTTTTAATTTAATATATTATAAATTCTATTATATTTTACTTATTATTGAATTTAATGATACTGACTGGAATCGTTGTATTTTGGATCAACAGAGAATCGTGGTGGTAACGTGGGGTTGGCTATAACTCAGGCCATCGGGCTAGTGGGTATGTGTCAATTCGGGATGCGACAGACGGCCGATGTAGAGAATCAGATGACGTCGGTAAGTATTCATAGCGCCCTAGTTAAAAGGGTCTATTTACGGTTGAAGATAAAATAAACAACAAACATTTAAATAGTTACAGTAAAATTGAAAATTGTGGTTACTTTACGAAACTATTTGCTTATTTTGGTTTTTTAAATTTCGTTTCGAAAGTTTTCCAGTGTGCATGGCCACGGGACGGATCCGTCTGTCAATCGAAATATCTTTGTTGTTTGTTCCTATTTCGAAATTGTGCTGGGTATATGGGGAGGTGTATTCACCTCTGAGAACGTGATAAATTTACACTTAAAATGCAGTTAATTATTTCGATGCCAGCACCGTTACTCGAAACCGCTAGAGTATATTAAATTAATACAAGAATAATAAAAGCGAGCGTCCGGACGCTACAACGGCTTATTTATTTTTAGGTGGAAAGAATTTTGGAGTACAGCAACCTACCATCGGAAAAACCGATGGAAGGAAATGAAAAAGCCTTGAAGGAGCAACATTCTGATTTGGATTTCGATAAATGGCCCGCGAAAGGTATTACGAAAACTTTGTTCAGATAAATCGTTTTTATTCCTCAAAAAGAGGCTTTGTGTAACATGTCTAGTACTTGCGTTAAAAGTAAAATTAAAAGCAAAGTAACAGCCTATATCTGTCCCACTGCTAGGCAAAGGCGTTCTCGCGTACAGTGGGTATTAGGGTATATTCCACCACGCGACCCCACTACGGAAATCGGACTTCACAAATCCTGAAAATATTTTCCTTCACTGCTGAGCACATGATATTAGAATTCAAAATTAACAATTTCAATGGTGCCGGCATCAAGATTCGAACTCAGGTTGCTAGGTCATTACTTACACGTATTTTTTGAATATGAAAAGTATAAATTTATTACTCTCCGCAAAAGGCAGGTCAGAGTTTGCTATAAGTTACGTGGTCACTACGTAGAACGAGTTAATTGTTGGAATTTTAATAACAAAAAAACTAGTTGTTGTAGTTACATAGTAAAAATGTTCAAATATTTATTTAATTTTTATTTAATACTAATAATCTAATTAATATATTTGTTTTACACAAAACACAAGCTGAAAAATGTAAGTTATGTACAAGAGGTAAGCATGAGTTCTCTGCCAGCTAACCTGGTGAGAAAGATATGTGATTGAAAGTAGCTGGAAATGTGTTCAGTGCAACCATATTTCTATTATTTCGTTTCAACTTACTATTAATAAAATTAAGATTTACTTTAGTTAGTTAATAATTAAGAGAGGTGGTGGTGTGATATTATAACACTTATAGGAAAAATCGTATTCGAAAACGTATCTCTGGAGTATGAGAAACCACCTAAAAATGAGAACGAAAAAGAAGCCGACGAGATAGAAGAGCCAGCGTACGCTATTCGCGGAGTAAATTTCAAAGTTCACCCCTCGGAAAAGGTTGCCGTGGTGGGCAGGACTGGGGCTGGAAAGAGCTCGCTCATTGCTGCGCTTTTCAGGTGAAAAATGTCGCAATTATAATTGTATGCTAAATAGGTTACAATGGAGTTATATTTTTAGATGTTACATAAATATTTTTTTTCTTGGAGCCAATGGATAGTTTAAATTTGAAAGGAACTGTAGGGCCACCCATCCATCTGCGCTGTTGCACGAATTTGAAGGTCGGTACGAAAATCAGCCACCTTCTCAAATAAAGAAAAAATAAAGAAAAAAGAATTAAGTGTAAGAAATTTTAATTTTTTATCTAGTGCTAATCTCCGCACTTAAGATTGAACATTAAATTTGTAGAAAAGTACGAAAAGATTGTCACTTCTGTGCGAATCGAATCCACGTCTTCGGCATTCGCCGCAAGGTTGTTTGCAAATAGCTCAGATTTGTTTTTTTAAATCCCCTCCGAAATTATCACAGATTCAACGAGGCATATTATTTTTAAAAGGCTGGCTAAGGTGTCGGGTCGCATCACGGTGGATGGCGTGACCGCTGAGGAGGCGGGTCTGCATGTTTGGCGCTCTAGGCTGTGCGCGCTGCCGCAGCGGCCGGCGCTCTTCGCGGCCACTCTGCGTGACAACCTCGACCCTGAAGGCCGCTACAGCGACGCCCAGATTCACGACGCCCTGGAGCAGGTTGAGCAGATACCCAGTTAATTCTACGAACTAGATATGTTACGATGTAATTAGACAATACAAGATCTTATGTTCATACAGGATGTTCACACTTTGTTAATTTCAAAGCAAGCACACGCAGCACTCGAGCGCGTCTTTGCTTATGAGCGGATTGACGAGTGATGTATATGCTTCACTATCGTGACACGTGTTCATGTACGCGTTCAGATACATCCTCTACCCCTAATCTCAGATTTCAGTCTACGCAGATCATCGATTTTACGGCAATACGGCAATGACCGTTCAAACTTCGTCGTTACCAAATTTTGCATTGGAAGAAGAGCACGTCAACATATACGCCCGATGATAGACACGAGTACTTATGAGTAACGTAAAGCTAACAGTGATACGCCACTCGGAGGAAAAGTCATTGTTGTCTTGTTTATATAAATATTCTCTTCTCACACGCGGTCCTCCGTGCTGCTAGACCAGATCTACACTGTATTACATAGTCGAGCTTCGCACGGGTGCAATATATTATACATATAAACCTTCCTCTCGAATCACTCTATCTAGTAAAAAGAACCGCATTAAGATCCGTTGCGTAGTTTTAAAGACAACTAAGTGCACATAGGTAGAGACAGCGGGACGACTTTGTTTTATGCTATGTAGTGATGTCGCTCCCGGTAGGTGGAATTGCGGGAAGCGGTATCGGCGCTGCCCGCGGGTCTGATGACGAAGGTGGGCGATGGGGGCGGGAACCTCTCCTCGGGGCAGCGGCAACTGGTGTGCCTCGCGAGGGCCGCGCTCGCCAACTGCGCCGTCCTGGTTCTAGATGAGGCAACGGCCAATGTCGACACAGAGTAAGTGCATCATCAAGCAATGATCAAAGTATTGTATGAGTTTACGGCTGAATGCTTAAAAGAGATATTAGAGATAAGTCATAGTTGTGAATAACATAAGCTGAGGGAACAAAAATAAAGATAAAAATATCAGTATTCGTCAAGCTCTGGTTTTCTTACGCGAAAATTTTTAAGACGATGCTGACACCATATCTATTTATTTATTTATTTATTCTTTACACACAAACTTGTATTTATATACAAAGCTGGACTTAATGCCATCATCATATCGCGATGTACGAGAGTGGGTTCGACTTTCCAATATTTATGTTTAGTTCATTCACTTTCTTTTATTAACTTGTAGTTATATCCAAGTTTAATTACATGTTCCGTCTTACGAAGTCAAATAAAAACTTTATTACTTATTATACGGTTACGGACCGCGCAACGACCTACTACAACCTCACAGAAGACCGAAGTGGAAGTGTCATAATTCCACGTTTCGTCTGGTGAGTGGGGTAGTCGGGGCCCACTTTTTTATAAGGTGGCAACGCATCTGAAACCCAGCAGGTGTTGCAAATGTCCACGGGTGGCGATCATCACTTAACATCAGGTGAGCAAGCTTGCCACATCCTCACATAAAACAATCCACGATTCACTTCGCCCGCAGGACGGATAAACAAATACAGGCGACGATAAGGAGCAAGTTCGCCAGCTCAACGGTGCTGACAATCGCCCATCGACTCAACACTGTCATGGACTACGATAGACTCATCGTCATGGACAAGTGAGTACCGGGAAACCAAAAGACAAGTGATGCTAGATGTAGACCTAACATTGTAAATCCGGCCAAGTGCGCGACGGAATCGCGCACGAAGGGTTCCGTACCATTGTCTATAACAACGACAAAAATTCATGTTCGTTGTTTGGCAGCCCTCTTAAATATTTTTTATTTCATTCCGTTTTTTAGTATTTGTCGCACATGCATAGAAAGCGGTCTTAGTATTAGGTTCCCATTTTACCCTTTGGGTACGGAACTTCGGATAAAAATGGAGCATAAGGTAAATGAAGTCATTACTAAGAAGCAGTGTTATAATATTTCGAAGACACATAAAGTCTGCCAACTTAACAGGACCGTCATCTATCGTATAAAATTCTTGGATCAGCGGCTTACCATTCATATAGGCAGTTTAAAAAGCAATAAGATCATACAGTGTTATCACTCAGGGGCCGTGTAGTTGAGTCTGGACATCCGTACGAGCTGTTGAGGTCGCTGACCCTGGATGACGTTCAACTACGGGTAATGTGAAAATTAACTTATTTCTTTATTAATTAAATATAACTTAATAATACACTATACATATTCGACTGCTACAAACCTTATGGAACAAATAATACTTGAAATGTGTACTCATAACTACGTCTGCCGCGAGATTGAGTAATGGAGTATAGTAATGTTAAATGTTGTGGTATGTTGTTATCAACTGAATTAATGGCAAGTGATTCATCGAATATCACGCAAATATTAAACCATAATTGCCAAAACAAAGCACGAACAACACATTTTTCTTATAATATCTTAATAGGGCTTTCCTATTTCTTAAATACGACCGTTGCTTTGCGTACTTTAATTACTTTTAATAAAAATAATGATTTATTCTACGTCTCATTTACAGGTCTCGAATAAAAGTAAAGACAAAATTGCAGAGAAACAAAGCAGTACCATAGTTGAAAATAGGCAAGTGTTATATCTATATATAAGAGGACTTTGATATTCTTTTTTTCTTTTACAAATTTTTCTTTTAAAAACTTCCGTTACATTTTTATGTACAATGATGTTAACGCTTTCAGTCCTGAGACTATTAAGGCTTTATCGAACGCAGAACCGGTGGGCTAGCCAGAACCCAGGGGTTTGAGGCCCACCACAGTGGGTAGGGCCGCGCATGTGCTCATGCGTGCGTTAGCTAAGGAGTATAGCCTAAGGGCTATCGAGGTTCGGTGCGGACCCGATAGCCGTTGACTGTGCTTCAAGACCGTAGAGCACGTGTTAAAACGGGTGAAAATGTTTTGACACCTATTTAAGCTTACAATTTAAAGCAAAAATGTATATGTGATAGCTGAAAGAACAGTTCTTTCTGTATTTTGAGACTTGAACATCTCCATATGTCTAATGTATAAATGTTATTTCTTTTTTAGAACGAACGAAGGCTTGAACGTTGGTATCTTCAAAGGCTTAGTGGAACAAACAGGACCAGAAACATCTGCTTTGTTATACAAAATGGCGGAGGAGGTATCATAACGCTTACTTTAAATTTTAAGACACATTCTAATATTTGTTTTGTGTAAAAAAAACCTTTACATGACGTTTTTTTTTTAATTAAAATAAAATCCGAAAAAACTTTTATTGATGATTAAATAAAGGTTGCTTCGTTTTGACAATAGCAGTGATTTTAATATAACATAGTTAAATGCAGATAAATTTGCATTTATAAAACATCTGAAACAAAAAAGCAAGTTTAATTAAATTTTTATTTTTCAGAGCTATCACAAACAAAAAGGTATAGCAAAACGACATAAAGGAATATCAAGAGATAAAGCAGATGAAAAACTATCTTAAGTGATCGACATTCAGAAAAGCATATTTATATTTCTTAATATATTGTTTATTTAACATTAAGATTTAAAATAAGAACATCGTTGTTCTAAACGATTATGAAATATTTTTATTGAAATTTTGACTACGATATAAAATAAATATTATGAAAAAAATCTTTTTGTTTTGATGATTGATTTTTACAGATACTTTTTAAAATTGTATCAAACATTTACCCTCTTTAAACATCAATATTTACAGAGTTATTAAATGTTCCAAAACAAAGAATTTTAGAACAACCTTATGTATAAAACTGTAACATAAAGTTCATTTGCAAAGGTCACAAAGCATATGAATGGGTTGAATGAATTTAAAAGAGACGAAACATACTGTTAGAAGGAGAGGCTTTTAATGTGATGCTGTGGCAACGAATGAAAAAGTCTCTGAATGTATGATTCAGTCAGTTGTAGTTGTATAGGATGTTACAAATTTTGTTCCTTTTTTACTTAATTAGTTTGTTTGAAAAATATATTTTTTTAATTATGGATTTTATTTAACGTTAATATTTTTTATGATTATTGGCAAGTAGCGTTAGACGTGTGTTCATTTATTGTCGCGATGGTAACGACACGTTGTATATATGAAATTCCATATGTTCCCAACATATGGACTTTTATTGAAATCAACTCGTATCAACTCGATTCGTATAACATACCGTTTTATTATATATTGATTATATATTATATTCATTTATTGGTATTCATTGATATTGGCAGAAACATCAAGTTGTCTTTGAGGGACCCTGTTCGGTTCACTGTTGAACCAAGCAGCTTTCTTTGAAATTTTTACCTAAATTCTACCAATAGGCAGTCAGAATTCAGGCTCTTTCAATCAGAGTTTATATTGTATTTGTAATATATTAATTTCAAACTGTTTATTTAAAAAAAAAGAATAAAAAAAGTTTCTTTCGCCGGTTCTTCTCAGTACAGTGGCTTTCTTTTCCGAACCGGTGGTAGTATTTTGATTATCAATAAACGAGTGTAATACTCCAATATTGAATAAAGATATTTGATTTGATTTGATTTGAATTAAAATATACTTTGACGGGCAGTCAGTTCACGTTCGGACGTCAAGCAAACGACGCGTTCCCTAATTATCATATCATAAATATCATATCATATATTGTATTTATATCGGTTTCGTAATAATGTATCATTACCTATTATCATTTATATTATCATAACTGGTGTTAGGAGTTAGCCCCAACACAGCCATTAATTTAAAATTTGAATCGGAAGCAAATCTTTGTGCCAGATTGTTTATCGTCTTCGTGCCATCAAAGAAGAGTTCACCCGTACCTTTGTACTTGGTGGTTGAGGCCTTTACTGGCGGTATGGGAGGGGTACGGGCGTAAGGAATGAGGTCGATGAAGAAGTCATTTGGTTTGCGAATCGGTACTACTACTAATATTTTCACTACATTACGGGTTGACTGGTATAGAATACCTTTGGGCATTAAGTCCCCCTTGGGATACCTTTTTTTTTTTTTTTTTTTTTTTTTTTTTTATGCGAAACGTTGTCAAACGAGCGGACGGTTCACCTGATGTTAAGTGAATACCGCCGCCCATGGACATCTGCTACACTCGAGGGTTACAGATGCGTTGACAACCTTTTGAAAATTGGGCTCCGGCTACCTACCTCACCAGACGAAACGCGAAAGTATTTGTCATACTTCCACTTTACGCTGGTCTTCTGTGAGGTCGTGGTACTTACCCGGACGGTCCTACCCATTCGTGCAACAGCCGAGGCTGCTGCGTGGCCCTACCACCGTAATAATGTACCACCTTTTCCTTAAGGTTAGCAATAAAGCATAAATAAAAAAAAATGCCGATAACTATGACCCGGGCATCTGGGAAAGAGAAGAATATGTATAAGCTGTTTTCATGGATAATACAGTTTCTTAATAGATTAATAGAATAATTTAGTACATAATAATTGTAGTATGTTACTCAATATCTTAACTTGTTTCCAGATAAAGGTGAAATAGCTGTGAACACAATTCCACTAATTTATTATAATATTAATGCGATGTGAAGTTTCCGCGTAATTGCTAGAAGTTTCACAATAAAGGCGTTTTATAGAGAACTCCAAATACCCACGTACTTGATAGGACAGAGAGGTAATGAAGCAATTTAGACTCACTCTTTATAACTACTCTCATACCCATTATGAGCTATCACGGCTCTCGAACAAGAAGTCATTATCACGAAAATAGATAAATATAGGAGGAGTATATACAAATGAATTTAATACTGTACTCGTGTGATCATGGGCGTAGCTGAAGGGGAGTGCTGGGGGTGGGGGGAGAGTGTAGAGAGTGCTTCCTTCATAATCTACAGACCGCCAGCAAAGCGCGTCGCCCTTTTTGTGAACTTTTGTTGAAAAAGAAAATCAGCTGGGTTGTGCAGTGGGAGATCTTAAATAAAATATTTTTTATGATCTTCCGCTGCGCAACCCGCAATTACGAGTAGCTCATAAAGAAGTCAATGACAAAACAAACATGAAAACGGCTTTTATGTGTTAACGTAAGATGAGTCAATATTGCGCCATGGACAAGAAATGTGGGGAATTTAGGATTTTGCAAGTTGGGCGATTCCAGGTCGTTGACTTGATTGATTTTTTAATGTGAAAAATAGTCAAGCGAGCCGACGGTTCACCTGATGGTAAGTGAATACCGTCATGCGTCCATGGACGTCTGCTACACCCGAGGGTTCCAGATGCGTTGACAATATTTTGAAAATTGGGCTCCGGCCACCTCACTCACCAGACGAAACGCGAAAGTATTATACTTCCACTTTACGCCGGTCTTCTGTGAGGTCGTGGTACTTGCCCGGACGGACCTGCACATACGTGAAATAGTGTTGCGTGGCCCTACCGCCGTAAATTACTATTTGTTTGTTATTAATTTCACACACATACCATTAAAATCGATTGTCTAATTATTCCTAACCCCTCACTTTTTTCCAAGAATCATTTATTTTATAACTTCTTTTGGTTTCCTTTAATCTTTTATGAAATGTCTTACCTCACAATGTTGTAATATAATTTCTATTGGTGCTCCCTCATCTTTCACATAAATGACAAACTCCTTGCGTTAAATGAACTTTACCATACCATTTTTGAATGTATAATTTTGGAAAATATGTTTCTGCGCTGGACGTGGTCAAAGTAAATACAGTATGAAGTTTGCAGTTTAATGTAATCGATAAAAAATTGTTTGATTACCTGTCCATTGTTGTCAATTCTTTTTCCGAATGTATTTTAACTATGCTACTGTTAGATGGTGGTATAGGTTATTTTTGTTCGTTTTCTAGTTGGTCGGCGGACATGTTGCGGATGTGTTAGTGATGGTTATACGAGTAACTAACTTATATAGTACGAGAGTCGTCCTTGTCTTCTGTTAAAGTAAACACCCGTAGGGTTGCAGATGCGTTGCAACCTTTTAATAATGAGAGCCCCGTTAAATTACTCACCAGACGAAACGCATAAGTATAAAACTTCCACTGCACGCTGGTCTTCTGTGAGGTTGAGGTACCTCCCCAAACAAGTCTGGCCATTTGTGCAACAGTGAAGGCTGTTGCGTGGTTACCATTCGCCGCTGTTCAACTCCCTCTCCTTAAGTTTTATTGTTTTCTTCGCCATTTTTACGCAAGGGCTAACCTCGTCAAGGCGCAACACTAGAACAAGATTAAAACATATTGCGCAATACTATTATTATTCATTCTGCCGCGTGGAGGATCACCCACAGGGCAGAATGAGTAATATGGTGCAATAAAAATTAAACTTAAATTTTGTTCAATGAGTGCGCAATCTACATTACTCACAAAACAGTCGATTCGTTTAGGCCTTAGTATCAATTTGCCCGTCTTACCGAGAAGTTGCTCCGCACAAGAAAAATCTTTAAAAAAATAAAAGTAATTCAAAGTGTCAAGTGTGATACATTAAAGTGTAGGTCTTAATATTGCCTAACAGGTTGTTTGCTGATAATCAACCGCAAGAAATATTTTTTCATGATAAATTGGAGAAAAAGATCACAATGTAAGTTTGTCTTGAAGAGTTTTAAGGATACAGTATCAACTTCTGTTTTGTGCCAAAAGTGTGTGAAAACAAGAGGTGCATCCCCGAAAAAATTTGGGATTTTCCCCAAAACTGAAAAATAGAAAGACTTGAAAAACCACGTGGCAGGTACTGCTTGAAGGAAGCGCACGGCCTTCGTACTAATTGGATGTGGCCAGCAGTAGACCAGGACCGAACCATTAACCATTAACCATTAACAGAGTGGGCCCCGGTTACCTCACCAGACGAAACGCAAATTTACACCACTTCTACTTCATGCCGATGTTCTGGGGGACCGTGGTTCTTCCCCGAAACAAGTCCCATTTATGCAACTGCAGCTGTGTTATAGTTGCCGCGTAATACTACAAAAGTTTATAGTACTAAAGGTGTCGCCGGATTGTGGGCGCTCATGGCTGGAAGCGGCCATGTATACTTACAGAAAGTACAGGTGCGCGGTGCTTAGGATATGGGCGTACGAATTCATTATACACAGCAACAGTACACAAGGGTATAGTGCTTTCATGATATATAACGTGATAGATAACATTGCACAAGTCCACATAAAATCGGGTAACAGGCAACTTTAACGTATACATATCTTCTTTATATGCATATTTCTTCTGTACGCGTGCATGTCACTGAACTCCTCCTGAGCGGGTTGAACGAATTAATGAAATTTTTTGTGTGTCTTCAGGTGGATTCGAGAGTTTATTCAAAAAAGTTTGAAATTTTCGAATTTAAGATGCGTGTACGGAACAACGTTTGTCCGGTCCGCTAGTATTTTATATGTTTCTCCAAAGACATTGATATTACCTCTCTAATTATTAAAAGGTAGAATTATAAGTTGAAACTCGGAGCATCTGAACTCGTGCAAACTTTCGGAAAACATAAAAAAAATTGTCTTACTCCGACCCTTTTAGAATTATTAATAAAAGAAATGACTCAAATCTTAACGTTCAAATATGCATTGGAATATTGGATAAGATACTGATTTTATCAAATATTTCCTATCAACGGATTAGGAGATGTCAGTGTTGATAACAAAAACTATAGTGATGGGTTTGAAAGCATAAAAAATCCACAGATATTCCTTACTTTTTAAAACATTGCCCTTACTCTAGGATAACATTATCCTGTGTTGTAAGAACATTTTACAAACGTAAATTTTCACGTGGACAAACAGCCGGATGCGAAACAACTATATATGGATCACAGAAATAGTTGTCCCGTGTGGGAATCGAACCCACGACACACGAAGCCGAAGCCAATACCTTGGCAACTGCGCCACGGAGTCATCGAATTTCTGATTGTTACGCAATTAATCTATATCTCTGTAATACACTCCTTTTTATTCGACAGTCTTCAATCGAATGTTAATAGATTAATGCTGGATTAGCTCAGCATTAAAAGTAAGAAGGAGAGAACCCAAAAATGGATCCGGGTCACTACGATACGCCAAGGAATAGAAATCCAAGGGAGACCGCTGGCCTCCTCTCGAAATTATGTTTTTGGTGAGTTTCACGCACGAAACATTCATGAATTTATTTATAAACACATCTGAAATAGTGCAGTCGTGATTGTAATTTATCTAAAGAAGTTGACCAATCAGCTGTCAAATTGGTTTTAAAATGTTATTTAAGTTTTCAAAAGGACGATTTGTTGAGTTTAAGTCTCGATGCTAGCACCAATGAAATTGTTAATTTTATGTCCTGATTTATCACGTGCTCAACGGTGAAGGAAAACATCGTGAGGAAACGTGCATATTTTTAAGATAACAGCAAAAAAATACATAAAGTCCACCAATCCGCAGTAGGGCCGCGTGATGGACAATACCATAATACCCTTCGTACAGAGGAGACTTTTGTCCATCAGTGGGGCACGTATAGGTGTTATTTTAGTTTTTTTTTTACGTATGAATATAAACTTATGAACGATAGAAAAACTTAAACAAACTTGGAATGACAAAGTAAAACTTCGGTGATAATATTAACTGATTATTTTGACGAATAAATAGATATGAAAGTTTACTATTGCAGGTACACACGCATGATTTTTATAAAGGGACGCAAAGGAGACCTAAGCATATCGGACTTATACAGGTATCGGACATGCTTTTTAGCATATACAGGGAGGCTTTTTTAAATGAATCCAAAATGATAAATAATATGTAAAATCACTCGTAATTAATTAAATACATTCATTTGAACTTATTTCAGTGTTTGATTATCGTCAAGTGCGTGATTTATGGGCAACTCATTTATTTTACGCGCGATCATTCATAACTAACACGCACACAAGTTTGTTTCAAAAGTATACGACGCGTTTATGAATGAATACCGCATTGTCAACACGTTCTGTTTTTTAGGGAATGGAATGGCAATTTTTTTGAAAAAAAAAGTTTGTTTTTATTTCATAACGATTATATTAAACGATTATACTACCGAGTCTGAACCTCCTGTGTGAATTTGGGCACCTTTAGAAAAGCCACCCTGCATATCTTTACTACACTCTACTCTTTTATTTTAACACCTACGAGAAGAAGATCACCGGTTTTGAATTTTAAGATATTGTTATAATGATTACTTTAATCTTTTCTTTTTAACATAGCTTTTTATATGGTTCGGATTTTATTACTATACGTTTAAAAAGAAAATACTTCTATTTAACTGAGACGGAGGTTATAAATAATCTCTTTTCTTTGAGTAATTATGGTAGGGCCACGCAACAGTATTCACTGTTGCACGAATGGGCAGATCCATCCGGGTAAGTACCACAACCTCACAGAAGACCGGCGTAAAGCAGAAGTTTATTTAAAGATGGCAACGAATTTGCAACCCTTCGGTTGTTGCAGTCCATGCACTGGCGCTTATCACGGTCTTTTCAGTCCATACATTTGATATTTGTATAGAGCTAGCTCATTCCATTTAGTTCCGTCACTCGAAGACAGGTGGCGTTGTTTTAAATGCAAAACCATTTTAACCTTGGTATCATTAAATTAAAGCAAAATCTTATTTTAAGTAAAAAAATGTATGTATGATTCTTATTTTGGAGAAAATTGTATTTTATTAAACAAAAATTATTAATTTGAAAAAAAAAAAACAAAATATAATGTAATAGTATTGGCAGCATTGGCCTATGTAGTATTTTAAATTGTTCCGCCATAAACTCTTATTATGAATATACGGCTACTCATAATATATTTAATTCATTTACTATGTAATATAAAATCCCAAATGGTGAGGAAATTGCCATCGGATATGTTCAAAAATATGCTGCTAAGTGGGAAAAAGACAATGAATTTAAAGATAGGTATGATATCATCATGATATCATTCGGATCTTTTTTGAATGATAATTCCATTATTTATTGTCTGACTCTTAAAAATAATGAAAATGATTGTAACGTCACAATAAAATGTATTTAATTTGTATTAATATTTTTCAAGTCAATGAACAATGTTCAAGGTCAAGTATATGAATTAAGTTAATTTTTAAATAAAACAGTTTTGATTACCCAGATAATTAAATTTTCCGATAGTTATTCTAGCTTGTTAGATAATTTTAAAAAAAGGTGACCTTTTTCGTTTAGGAAGTTTTTTTTTAAAACATTTTAGGTGGTTTTTGAAATACTTGAGTTTTTTTTTCAACAATTGGTAACACTGAACTGCGGTCGGTTATTATTCATTTAGTTTATTCGGTTATCATTCATTATTCATCATTTTATTTTGTTATACGTTTTGGCAAAACATTCATATTGTATTTACAGGTAAAGACTGCAACGCAAATGCATTGCACTGCAATACATTTTTTTCTTCAACTGAAAATTATAATGACTGATTTAAAACATGGATTCAATCGATTGGAGGAAATTTACTGATTTTGGATAGCCAAAAATAATTTAACGTAAATAATTTACCAAACGGCACCAGACTCGAAATCATTCATAAAAAAGATTATAAAAAATAGCGAGTGAATATTATAAAAAACGAAAGAGTCCGCAAAACATATTTCTGTATTTTATTTACTTTATCCAAAAGTAACATCTACCAAGCTTGTATCCAATTACAGTTTTTTATAAAATGTTATGATAGTATTTATATAAATAAAATAAATTTATATAAATAAAAAATCCGCATCAAGACCCCTTGCGTAGTTTTAAAGATCTAAGCACATATAGGGATAGACAGACAGCGGGACGACTTTGTGTTATATTGCGTAGTGATTACTAGAATAATTTAATGGTAAAAAGCTGTTAATTACAATCATACCAAAAACGACATATTGATTTTGCTTATTTATAACCTTTGAATAAATTTGAAAGTATGAAATCAGGTGCTCTCCTAGTCACCGCGCCGCGCCGCTGGGCGATACGTTGAGCGTCAGGTGGAACGAGGAGCTGAAGAAACAAGGTATCGAAAGATTCCTCGTGATAATAAACTTTTCTAATCCGGCAGACTTCGCTAGTTCGTTTATTTATTGTCACTTTAAGCACTAGTACGATGGAGGACTTAATGTCAACGGCTTTTTCTACGCGTCAATCTTAGGATGGTGTAGAGACAGTATGGTAGGGGCATAGAATAGTATATAAAGTTAATGGCACTTGGACTCCTTTTTTCGAGAGGTAGTGCATTTCACAGATGCTCTTAACAAAGAAAGAAGAATGTGAAGAGGACATTGTAAAAGTCGATTATAGGTCGGGCATAGTACGAGTATTTTATTGATTTGAGAGCAGAGATTGAACGCGAGGATATAAATAAGATGGGCTCGAATGAGAGTCAAGAAGAGAATAAATAGTGCTTCATAGTAATTAATTAATAGTGCATTTTAGTTTACAATTCGACACTTATTTTTGGAAAACCTATGTGTTAAGATTAAGTATCTTATCGCATAGGTTTTCCAAAAACCCATACGCCCTTCATCAATAAATTATTCGCTTTTATTCTAGAAAGCGGGGGAAAAGCATCGTTAATGTGGGCAATCATGAAGGAATACGGTTTCATCCTCATAGTAGCTAATTTGGTTTTCTCCGTAATAGAAAGTGCTGTTAGGTAAGAAATTTAAACGTACAACAAATAAAAATAGCTCAGTAACGGTTGTAACGGCTTAATATAAACATAATAGCTTAGTCTTTAAGAGAAATCAGAGATTCATAAACATCTTTTTTTTCTTTTCAGCCTAACCATTCCAATGTGCCTTGAGGGTATGATCAACTACTTCTCAGTTTCGCATTCTGGCATCACAATCTCCGACGCTTACCTCTACGCATTTGGAGTTGTTGGGTGAATATCATTTCCCATTTTTATTCGCTTTTCTTTAGTATAACTCAATATACTGGAAAAACCTTACTTCCATCCCCTGTAACAGCATAAATATAATTTGTCGTAATTTTAAGTTTTGATTTACTTTGTTTTGGTGGGGCAAAACATTGGAAGAAACTAGCATACAAGAAATTATATTTAAAGAAGTAAGTCTATGATATGCGTGGAGCCACGTCTTTTAGATACGAATATATACAGGGAGGCTTTTCTAAGTGTATCCATTTTTTTAAATAAAATTCTAGACATAAAAAATGATAAATATTTAAAATCACTCTTAAGTAATTAATTACATACATTTGAACTTACCTCAAATTTTCCCTGATCTATACGCAACTCGTTTATTTTACACGCGATCATTCATAACTAACACGCACACAAATTCGTTTCAAAAGTATAAGACGCATAAATGTCGACATCTATCTATCTACATTGTGACACGCATACAACTAAAGTTTGTTACTACACGCGTATCATAGCACAAGTAAGTTTATGATTCCAATTTTCCTTCATACTTAGAACTGGCTTAGGATCGTCATAATAAAGGATCGTCATAATACTAAAATACTACTTTATTATTTTAAAATCGCACACTATTGTTCGTACTTATTATGGTGTATTTAAAAAGTGGAATCAACTATTTACAACAATTAAACTTACCTATTCATTTAGTCATAAAAATCACAGTAAAATTTAGGTGTTTATGAAAGACTACCGCATTGTCAACAAGTTCTGTTTTTTAGGGATAGTATGACATTTTTTTTTGAAAAAAAAAAGCTTGTTTTTATTTCAATAAACGATTATACTACCGAGTCTGAAGTTTCTGTGTAAATTTGGGCACTACTTGTAAATTCTCCCTGTATATTATATCCAAGCGAGCTGAGCTATGGGTAACAGCTAGTTTAGTTATTATTTGTCTTTTAAATGAATTTCTTTTTTACAGCCTTCAGCTTTTTAACGCCATTTTGTTGCACCCAATATTCCTTTGGATGCAGACTCTGAGTATGAAGTTAAGGGTCGGCTGTTCGTCTCTTTTATATAGGAAGGTGAGCTTTTCAGGTGCATAAATATCAAAAAGTAAATAAAATATTTGTGAAAAGTCCGAGTCAAAGTAACATAGGATTCATTTATTTTCGTTGTCTTTAATTTTCTAATAATTGATATTTCTTAGCCCATGATAGAAAGCACTCCTCGTTTTCGGTAATCATTCAGTTAAAAAATGCCCTATGCCCGTAGTTAATAGTTTAAAGTTTAAAAATAACCACTATAAGTTTTGAGTTGACAAGTTTAATTAATGCCAAGTGAGCTCGATGAAAAGTGGACATCATTAGCATCAGTCTACCATCCTCAAAATTGACAATAATGAATTATTTTCAGTTACTTCGCCTTGATGTAACTACAGGTGGCCAGGCCACCGAAGGTCTAGCTGGCCACGTGATCAACCTTCTCACATCAGACGCCCAGCGACTTGACCATGTTATAATGTACATCGTGGACGTATTTCGAGCGCCTATCGAGAGTGCCTTCATAGTGTACCTCATGTACAGGCAAATCGGTGTCGCCACGTTCTTTGGTGTCGTTTACCTTCTACTGTTTATACCATTGCAAGGTAATTGTCTCGATTATAATTCTTCATTCGCCAGATTTAATAGGCGTTTATTTGCATTCTTTCTTCTTTCTTTATCTGATGATATTTTCATTCCAATTACTTTGTACTCACTGACCACATGGTTCACGGAAATCCAAATTCTTTCTCGGGTTTGCGATGTTCTTAGCATTTATTTGGCATCACTTACACTTGTGCTGTGTATTGTAGTTAAACTCTTGTCGTTATCTTTACATTATTGAAATGAAATCAAGAAAAACACGACTCTCAGACTACAGAGAGGCTTTACACTTAGAGTGTATCCATTTGTTTTAATTAAATTGTAGACATAAATTATGTTAGATATATAAAAATGATAAATATTTAAAATCACTCGTAATTAAGTAATTACATTCATTTGAACTTATCTCAAAAAGTGCGTGATTTATGGGCAATTCATTTATTTTACGCGCGATCATGCATAACTAACACGCACACATGTTCGTTTCAAAAGTATACGACGCATTTATGAATGACTTCCGCATTGTCAACAAGTTCTGCTTTTTTAGGGAATGGAATGGCAATTTTTTTGAAAAAAAAACAGATTGTTTTTATTTCAATAAACGATGATACTACCAAGTTTCAACCTCCTGTGTGAATTTGGGCACCTTTAAAAAAGCCATCCTGTATAAGACAATCTCCTCGTTTCCAAAAAAAAGGAATATATGTTAGTTAATTCAATCTATGATTTAAGTGAACAAATCTTACAAGTATCATATCTGTATGCATTTAAATTTAATATTTCAGTATATAAATCAGGTGTTTTGCATAGTTACATTTATTTTTCTTGTTTATCACTAAGGATTTTTTGTCATTCTGTGTATCGGCATTCTTCTTTTTTTTGGCTAGGAGCAAAATTTCCTTTTTATTTCTTGTACTTGACTTAATTTTATCTCTGGCAGAGGTGCTGCCTATATTCATTCATCATGATAGCATAAGAAATGATCACTTCATACCTTAATCATCAGGTTACCTAGGCAAGATCTCAAGCAACCTCCGTCACAAGACAACGACACGCACCGATAACCGTATCAGGCTGATGAACGAGGTAGTTCAGAGCATAGAGGCCATCAAAATTTACGCCTGGGAAAAGACGTTCACCAGGATTCTCGGCGAAGCTAGACAGTAAATGAGTTTCTGATTTCATTAAGTATTTCGCTGTCACCAACTATTTACAAGCATGGAAAAATTAAAATACGAAAAAATTTTAATTAGAATACGCTGGAAATATTACAATACGAGGAAGATCCTCGGATTCTCTAAATAGTATTCATCACTAACACCGTGGCGGCAAATAATAATTAGTTGTTCTGCATTCATATGTCTGTGACCTCTCTAAAGCTGAGATTTCAGATATCAAATACGTCAAAAATAAAAGTAAGTGGAGATTTTCACTATGGTGTGGGCCACGCAACAGCTTTCGGACTCACAAAACTACAGCGAAGTGGACGTATTATACTTTTGCATATCTTCTGATGGTTGAGATGGCCAGGGCCCATTTTTAAAGCTTGGCAACACTACCAGGTGTTGTTGATATCCATGAGTGGCGGTAATCACTTAACATCAGGTGAACCACCAGATCGCTTGCTGGTGCTCTTTCACATAAAAAAATTAATATAGTTAATAATAATTAATGCCAATGTGCGGGAAGTCGATGGATGCAGGTGGCTCAGGATCGTACTTCATGGCAGTCTGTGGGGGAGGCTTATGTTCAGCAGTGGACTCAAACAGGCTGAAATGATGATGATGATGATGATGATGAATTAATGCAAGTTTTATAACAAAGAGACACAGTATGCCACCAAGAGGAATGGAGTTGCGATTTCGCCATTGTTTATTTCAGGAAAGAAATGAACGCGCTCAAGAAAATATGGTGGCTGCGTACGGTGATGATATCCTGCTCCAAGCTCAACACGAAGGTCGCGATCTTCTTCAGCATCATCGGATACGTCATCCTCCACAACGATCTCACCGCTGCAAACGTGTTTGTCATCTGCTACTTCTACGAGTCCCTCCAGTACACTCTGGTGAACTTGCTTCCTATGGCCGTAGCGTTTGTTCTCGAAGCGTACGTTAGCGTGGAGAGGATTCAAGAGTTCCTCTTACTGCCGGAGGTGAACAATCTGGACGGGGTCGACTTATTGGTGATCGACGAGGGCAGTCCAGGCTTGCATACTAATGGCACTTACGTAAAAGTTAGAACCGAGTAAGTTCTTTGTATAGATCATTCTTTTTTTTTTCTTTTTTTTTAAAAACATTGCCCTTACTTTAGGATAACATTATCCTGTATTGTAAGGACGTTTTACGAACATAAATTTCACGTGGAGAAAGACCCAGATGCGAAACAACTATCTGTGGGTCACCCAAATAGTTGTCGCGTGTGGGAATCGAACCCACGACCCTCGATGCCGAAGCCAATAGCTTGGCAACTGCGCCACGAACTCATCTAGTTCAAGGATATTGAACGATTTTGATCGATTAGAGATTAGATTTGTGTTAACGTTTCCGTTGTTAGATTTATATTTTCATTAATTCGCAGACCCCCAGAAAACGATAAACACGAGCTTAAAAAGAGTATCGTAAAGACAGATGTCTTATTGATTTTGAAAGGTTTCTCAGCTCATTGGAAAACATCAGACGAGAACTCCTTGAGTTCATCCATACCGGCTCTCACCGAAATCAACTTGAAGGTAAGAGTTTTTGTTACAACGGTTTAATAAACCATTTTAATTAATGGAACAGTGAACAAGGTAAAAAATATTCATTGAGAGGTATTCCTTAATGTTTTATATCTTTTAATTTATACTTTTTGCTACTTAATTTTGCAATAAATTTGTGATTTAGGTATTAAATAATTATTGCGGGCGCTAGCTTTTAATTTAATATTTTCGAGCAACCTGAGCTTAAAGTCCGCTGCAGCACCAATGAAATTGTGTTTAGTTATCACAAACTCTGCAATGAAGTAAAACATCATGTGATAGCGGAGAACACGTCTACGAATAATCAATTTATCCGTTTCCTAGTACCCTTATCGTTAAACTTTGGGAAACGTTGTGTAGTAGATTTTAAGATTTTTGAAATCCAGAGTTTAATCGACCATCGACTACTTTTTTTAATAGATCAAGCACGGAACCCTCACCACGATAGTGGGCACGGTGGGTTCAGGGAAATCTACGTTGCTCCTAGCGATGATGAGAGAGCTGACGCCTACCTCTGGCCACGTGGACGTGTACGGAGTAATCGCGTATGCCGCCCAAGATCCTTGGCTGTTCGACGCTTCGGTAAGTAAAATATAAATAGCTTTACGATTAAAACAACCTGGTACAAATAAACTGCTTGATTTTATGTATCCATGCAGGTTCACGGTTTTGAAATTTTAACAACGATATAATGTTAATCTTCTTTAAAATAGTGGCGTTTAAGGACAATAAATGCGAGCGCGGGAATTAACTTTAAGAGGGGTTTTAAGAAAAAATGCTTCCATTCAGCACATTTATTCATTAGTGTCGATGTGTTAGGAACTGTTTATTTTCTTATTTTTTTTTTTTTTTTGTTTTCACCCGCGGCTCCGCACATATGTAACTACATTTTATATCGTGTTTAAAAAGCACCTACGGAACCCTTCGTGCGCGAGTCCGACTCGCACTTGGGCGATTTTTTTTAATTTATTTAAACTTACAATCATCATCATTTTACCGACCATAATATATATAGTTAACTATAGTTTCACCCCATCCAACTGTAGCTATTTTAAAGCATGTTATCGCACAAATCTTCAATGTGGTTCTTTAACTTGATATAAGTTTTTTTATTTATGAATCGATTTAAATAAAACTGACATTAAATGTTAAATGAAGCTTACGACAATGCATTTGTGAAAGTTGCATCCAAATCGGTTAAGCCGTTTCTGACATAAGCGCGCACAAACGCAGAGACAAACAGACAAAAATTTTAACAATCATTGTTTTCGGTTCTATTGCGTTTATGAAGGCCGCCAATAATAGTTTTTCTCAAATATCTTCCATGTACAGACAACGATCGGTTATATTTTTATTATATGTGATGATTGATGTTCCTTATTGTTTAGGTGCGCCAAAATATCCTCTTCGGACAGGGGTTCGAAATGCAACGGTACAAAAAAGTGATAGAGTGCTGTCAGCTGCAAAGTGATTTAGAAATGTTACCCCATGGCGACAAAACTATCGTCGGAGAGAGAGGTAAGGTTATGATTACTAGGCGCAGTACATAATTTCGGTAATTTTTTTAAATAAATCTAGATTCTAAAAGAAAAAAAAAATAGCCAGGAAACATTCTATTTGGGTTGATTTGGTGTAATAATATGATCGATTGACCTATAATTCCAGTTAATTATATACACGTATACGAGGTAGACGTGACACCGAAACTGAGGTGCTCAAATTACGCCAATTGGTGTAATTTGATTGCAATTATTACAGATTGCTATCTCTTTCCGTACGATACTTTCCGTATTTTTCATTGCAACCAGAACTCGTCATAATCACCTTGGTACTGACGATCGTGAACGTATCCATTTTAACTTGAACTCATTGCAGGCTCATCGCTCTCTGG
The DNA here is from genome assembly GCA_933534255.1 of Iphiclides podalirius. Lineage (NCBI taxonomy): Eukaryota > Metazoa > Arthropoda > Insecta > Lepidoptera > Papilionidae > Iphiclides > Iphiclides podalirius. Next base: position 2,067,399 of record OW152835.1, on the reverse strand, counting down.
TGGTCAGCGTGCTCGCGTGTCATTAGCGCGCTGTGTGTATCAACATGCAGACCTTTATCTGCTGGATGACCCCCTAGCCGCAGTCGACGCTAAGGTAAGCCTGAAAAGGCGATAAATAACTGTGTCAAAAATTTTATCACTACTCTATCTATTCTATCACCGTCTGTCCCTATGTATGCTTAGATCTTTAAAACTACGCAACGGTTCTTGATGCGGTTCAAGAGGAAGGAAGGGTGATATGTATAATACATTGCACCCGTGCGAAGCCAAGGCTGATCGCTAGTCTGCTTTTAATAAACTTTCTTTAAATAAATCTTAAAGAAACATGCTTAATTTGTCATGATTGACAAATGTACTTGAGACATTAATATTGTTAACATAAAAACACGACAAACAAACAAACGTTCAAACATTGGAGGTTGGGCTTTAGATCTTTTAGAAGTTTATATTTTACTAGCGGACCTGACAGACGTTGTCCTGTAAACACGTCTTAAATCATTCTCGAATCCACCTGAAGATACGAAAAAATTCATTGAAATCGGTCCAGCCGTTTAGGAGGAGTTCAGTGACATACACACGTACAGAAGAATTATGCATATAAAGATACTGCTAATTTCTGCACTTAAGATTGAACATCAAAATTTGCAGAAAAAAATTACGAAGTTTTCACCGCTACGGGAGTAGAACACACGTCTTCGCGATTCGCGTATAGAAGCTTCAATCGCCAAGCTAAACGGCTGATTGCCGCACGACGAAAATCTCGACGCCTTTCATCCATTGCAAGCATTGCTTGAAATGCGCAAAAACAATTACGGGTAGAAAACTGTTATAAAGTTCTCATCTTGTGATAAAAATCAATTCTTGTTTATTATCTTAGGTAGCTCAAGCGATATACGAGAGTTGCGTGCGAGGTTTCCTAAAGGACAAAGCTGTCGTGTTGGTGACGCACCAGGTTCAGTACGCACGCTATGCTGACAGCGTGTGCGTTATGCGTGCAGGCCGGGTGAGTGTCAAGAAATTCGGATAAAAAGAAGGAAAGAGAGAGAAAAGAGACAAGGAAAAGAGAGAATGTAAGAAATAACGGTGTTCCTCTCTGTAGGTCTAATGTAGTGAACCAGTGGCACTTATTTGACGTTCAATAATAGTCACTGAGTTCAATAAGAGCTACTATTTAATATTTACTTAACTTAACATAAGTTATTTAACTTAGCTAGATGTCTCCGTGGCGCCGTTGCCAAGGTATTGGCTTCATCGTCGGGGGTCGTGGGTTCGATTCCCACACGGGGCAGCTATTTGTGTGACCCACAGATAGTTGTTTCGCATCTGGGTGTTTGTCCGCGTGAAATTTATGTTTGTAAAATGTCCTTACAACACGGATAATGTTATCCTAAAGTAAGGGCAATGTTAAAAAAAAAAGCTTATCAAAAGCTAGTAATATTTAATATCTTATAGAATTATATCAAAATAGTTACGGGAAAATTATAGAGTAAGAGAATGCCCAGTATTCCAAAATGGTGTATACGTAATACCCAATTTTGGAATCCGGACTAGTGGCGCCAACATTTGGAATTAGATACAGTACCTATAGTCGATTGTTTTTCAGTACAGTCCCTTGAATTTCAGCAAGGAATTAACTTTTAGTTCTTTGTTGGGAAATGTTTTTGTGTGACGTGTGTGATGATTTGTAGTCACATTACTAGAGAGATTATCGCAGTGTGGCAATCTTTTAGATTAAGGACATGTTTTATACACGACAAAGATTTCATAATATATAAATACTTCCAGATCGTAGCGCAGGGCACTTACAATGAGCTCAAAGAAAGCGTTCCGCAATTTGAGAAATTGATCCAGATGGAAGATCAAGTAAAGAACGACGAAGAGAAGTCGAAGGAAGATGAAAATACCGTGAGTTTCCCTTTCACGAGTTCTGTGGAACAATTTTGGCCTAGGAAAAAGAATTTCCTTCAGAATCACAAAGTATAGTTGTAGGGTAAAGCAAATAATTTAACGTTATATAGCCTTTCTTTTCTTTTATTTGCCAAAACGTATAACGTCAGTAGAATTACTTTTTTCTCCTCTTAAATAAGTATTCAAAGACTCGCGCTATTATTATATAATTTACTCATTTTTGTTCAATCTATCATTATATTTAGTCTTTTAATGTGTATTCGGTTCACACTTTTTGATTTCCGGTGAATGTCAGGTATAAAAAACTAGGCCGTCACAGGACGCCCGGCAGATGTGAAACATTCAAGTTAATTTAAGAACTTATAATTAACTAGAGGACTCAACAAACGTTGTCTTATACACACGACTTAAATTCGACGACTTCGAAATAATTCTCGAATCGACCTGATTCAGTCCGGTTACGGTTTAGGAAAAGTTCAGTGACATATACACGCATAGAAGAATTACATATATGTAGAGATATATCATAATAGAGAAAATATGGAGAAAAATAATGAATGAAGAGTAGAATTTCTTTGAAAATAATCGTCGTAAATGAAATAAATATATGTTTCTAATTTCTCTATTGTAAAGAAAATTACAATTAAAATATTACTATAGTATAGATTTACAACTTTTTTTTATTAGCAAAAAAGTTGAAATTTGTGATGGAGACCGGTTTAAAAGTAATTTATTTTTTAGTCACTTGATCGTCACTGACATTCATATTTTTATTAATAACACATATAATAAATGATATTATTATTGATTCAAATAGTAGTATAGTAGTATAGTAAACAAGTTAAGTACACAGTCCGAAAAAAATAGTACGCAGCTTATACAGAGAACTGAGATGCCATTAATTGTGTAGGATATGTGACCACACGCATATAAGGGAGACTTAAGCAGCGGCTTGGAGGATGCATGATGGCATCGGAGCGTCATGCCATTTGCCGTGACGGCTTACTAGCCAATTTTACAGTCATGCGTCAATAGATGTTTCTCGCCAACAATGTTTTTTTCATATTAAATTAAATAATTTTAAAGTATATATTAATTTGATTTTTGTAATTTACGCTTACTTCTACAGCTTTCTAGTAAAAGAGCGGCATCAGAAATCTCATATCGTAAACCCGGTATAATAAAAGATATTTCGCTTATAGATGTTGAGAAACATTTTGTACCGTATTTCAGACAGGTGTGCAGCGCACAATCTCTGTGACATCAAATTCATCATTTGATTTTAACGACATGGATCCCAAATATGAAGGTGAGTTCTTTTCACATTACAATCTACGAGTAAAAAAAAGTAAAGTAAAAGCCTATACATGCCCCACCGCTGGGCAAAGGCCTCCTCTATACAGGGGGTATTAAGGCATAGTGCATATGGGCGCAAATTTATGTATAATGATTATATTGTGACAAAATATTAATTATATTTAAGATTGATGTTTAAATAACTATTTGTGATCACAAGTTTGGAGTAATAAGTAACATGTGATTATATTTAAGTCTTGTTAGTAGCGTCACCTGTTGACGGACTTTGTAAAGTGGTGTTTGTTTATCAAAATAAATTAGTAATTTGTGTAAAATAAATCATTTAGAGTTATGTAAAATTCATTATAACGTTACTATTGATTTTTGGACTATATTTCATAATTAATTGTACAGTAATTTCAATTAATGTTGTAAAGGAAGTTGCATTTGTTAAATGTTGAGTTTAATGACAGTTGGTTTATATAAAAGGGATTGCAGCTCACATTCAGACTAGTTCTGTGCTAGAAATCGTCTGAAAGTAAACCAAGTGATGTTACGTGTGTGTGTTTTCATTATAATGGAGTCTGGACGCGGTATTTACGGCCTATCCCCGACATGCACCACGCGGCCCCATAGCGGATTGGCGGACTTCACAATCTACCAGAGTGTACTATGATTATACATACAATATGATGAAATCATAAAATTCACATCATATCGATTTGCTCAATTAGTCAGATATATAATCAAATCATATGATAATAAAATCTGGCGAAGAACGCGCACGTATAACAAATTATAAATAATTTGAAATGAGAGCTGGTTTTGACAGTACACAACAGGACTCCACGGTTAATTGGTTGTCAGGATAACCAATGAACGGACGCAGCCACTGAAACTTTTATTTTTGATGAGGTTTTAATAAAGACGGCGCAAGTCCATAGTAAAATAGAAAGATTTACATTAATGAAGGTGATAGATAATATAGAACATATGATACGGAAAGTAATCTCTAGATTTGCAATCTTATTACACCAATTGTCGTAATTTGAGTACCTCAGTTTCGGTGCCCTAGTGTCATATATAACTTCTATTTGTATATAATACAATTTTACGTGTCAGTTGTTCACACCTCAGCTTTGTATTTGACTTTAGTAAGGTACAGTGAAATCCTATTTCAGGCGAATACCAAAACAAGGGGTCCGTTGATAGCAGCGCCTATTTTGAATACGTGAATAGTGGAGGCACTGCCTTCTCTATTGTCTGTCTCGTCTCACTGTTCGTGTTCGCACAGATCTTCTACTCCTCAATGGACATTTGGATGAAGGAATGGTAAGTAAGGATGTTAATTAAGATTCAAAGTTTATGTGATTTTGTGAATGGTTCTTATTTATCTTTAAATATTTTCGTTTGAGAGGAAATAACTTGTGGAATAATGATTTTCATGATCATAATGATTTGTTATTTTTCAGGATTAATCTAGAAGAATCGATCAATGCCTTTCGAATTCCAATCAATTGCTATCGAAATACGACTGAAACAGAAAACATTATCCCTTCAGATTTTGGTATAAATTTTGGTTTTTGATTTTTTTTAAGTTTTAGAAATAGCCTTCAAGAATTTTCATCATCATTAAAATAGTTTTAAAAGATAAAATCGATATCAGTTTTACTATAATGTGTTATTATTATTAATGATTGTGATTTAAATTCTGATGATGACTCGGTACAGGTAGGCAGCTGGTCGTAAAAACCTGGCTGTTATCAACACAAAAGATGTAATAAGGGCAGAAGAAGAAGATTTATATTAATTACTAGCTGTAGACTGTATATGGACTAGAGTAGGATTTCGATGAAGATATATTCATCATTATTTTGCTATTACATTTTCTAGTTTTGCCACATTGGAAAAATGTCTCTGGTAAAAAAAGTAAAGTATCAGTCTATATATGTCCCACTGTTGGACAAAGGCCTCCTCTGTACAGAGGGTGTCAGGGCATAGTACACCACGCGGCCCCACTGCGGATTGGCGGACTTCGCATATATTCGAAATATTTTTTTGTTAATTATTTCGAAAATATGTAGGGACGAGCACGTGATAATTGAGCACTTTAAATTAACAATTTCATCGAGTACGTTGAATTATAGGCGAGCGCCCGGACACTGAGCTGTCACGGCTCAGTGTCTGTGTAAGTTTTCCTAAATTGATTAAGTTAATTCCTTTTGGATTCTTGTATACTATAGTATACCCTTGAGACTACAAATCAAGAATAAACGCATAAGGATCCTCCTGCTCATCCTTGAAGTGAAAATTGCTTTCCAGATACTTTGGAGAATCCATCGAACTATTTACATTTGTCCCGCGAACAATGCATCTACATATATGCTGGTCTTATCGTTGGTTGCATCATCTTAACCTGGAACAAACTGATAGTTTTCTACAACACCTGTATTAAGGCTTCAATTACTTTGCACGACACTATGTTTAGGTAAGTAGTATTATATTTTGAAATTGTTGAATGTTTGTTGTTGATTTTAGGGTTCCATACCCAAAAGGTAAAACGGGACCCTATTACTAAGACTTCGCTATCTGTCAGTCTGTTCTTCTGTCACCAGGCTGTTCACTTCATGATCCGTGACGTTAGATAGTTCGAATTTTCACATATTTTGATGTTTATCTGTTGCCGCTATAACAACAAATAATAAAAACAGAATAAAAAAATATGACTGTTATATGGGGCTCCCATACAACAGTCATGTTTTTTTTATTGCCGTTTTTATAGCTAATGGTACGGAACCCTTCGTGCGCGAGTCCAACTCGCACTTGGCCTTTTTATAATAATAATCCACAAATTTTTGCTCCACTGAACTTAGTTACTTTTCATTTGCCATGGTGCAGATGCGAAAGCATTTATTGCATTATCATTTATTGTATCCTGACAGGGGTGTTATGAATGCGCCGATGTGGTTCTTCCACCACAATTCTTCGGGTCGAATTCTGAACCGATTCTCTAGTGATATGGGACAGGTGGACTCTATGCTACCACCTACTTTAGTTGACTGTATTGAGGTACGTCAGTTATATAATAAATAATATAAATGATATCGTGTACGTATATTTGATAAAAATAGAATACTAGCAATTTCGCAGGTATAAAATGAACTTATTCTACAAAATTTTTAGGCTATAAAGAGAAATATTACTTCAACCAAAAAACCTTCGTCTATTGCCTTTCACAACTATTTCATTATCTACTTAATCTCATGAGCTTTTGAAGCATGATTAGGAAATAAACGCAAGAACACATTGATTTCCATTTACACTATAGCTACAATTTAATGTTTCAGTTCTTTTTGGAAGTCATATCAGTCCTCATGGTTGTGTGTCTGGTGAACTGGTGGCTCCTGATGCCGACCGCTGTGGTGACGCTGCTGTTCTATCTGCTGCGAGATCTATTTCTTGGCACAAGTAGAGAGTTAAAACGTATCGAGGCCATTGGTTAGTAGATCAAAACATCATCGCCTACGATCTAAATGCACCCAGGCAACAAAGATAGCTTGGCCATTAGTATTATAGCAGTGATTTAATTTAATATAGTAAAGTATATATTGATACTTAAGGAATATATGAAGCGAGAAAGAGACTTGTTAATATTGATGAAAAATAAGTTATAAATAGTCACATTTATAGAGTACTCAACTACACAGCTGAATAAGATATCACTGTAGCGATTTATTTTCCAATTATTCAACCAAAAATAATTTAATCAACTGACAAAGTGCTTAGACAACAGCCACATGATACAAATAAATAAAATTCTGATCTCCTTTTATTGACCTTTAAAACAAATAAATACACTTTTAATCATGCAGCACGAAGTCCAAGCTTGAACCACGCATCCGCAACCGTGTCTGGTCTGACAACAATCCGTTCTTGTGGCGACCGGCAGCGCACTCTCGCGCGGGAATTCGACAAGCTGCAGGACCTGGATAGTTGCGCCTGGATCGCTAGTGCTCGACGCTGAACAGGCGTTCGGTTTCTGGGTGGACGTTGTCTGTTGCCTATACCTAGGTTTCGTCACGTTCAGCTTTTTTTTGTTCACTACTGCAGGTGAGGAATCTCAGAGTACGCTGGTGTCTTTAAACAAGAACGAATGCAATAATTTCTTTTTAATTTATTATAATATAATTTAACACTGATTAGAGTAGTATATAAGATTAAGAAACGTTTTAATTTTGCTTGAACAGAGAGTCATGGTGGAAATGTGGGATTGGCTATAACTCAGGCCATTGGACTGGTGGGTATGAGTCAATTCGGGATGCAACAGTCAGCTGACTTAGAGAATCAGATGACGTCGGTAAGTAATATTTTGCATAGAGTCCTAAACAAAATTTTTGTTTGTTTAGTGTGTTTATATTTTTATTTTTTGTTCTTCCCTAATTAGTAACGAAATGATGATAAAAGACCTATAATCGGTAGCTCGTGTATTGCAACTCTAACGCGACTCTACCATGGTTTTGTGAGTGTACGCCAAGTGTCCCTTGAGTATCCCTCGATAGTCCGAGTGTCCTAAATAACGTTTTCTCGGTAACTCCATATACTGCGCTCTAACGCAACTTCGCGAGTGAGTGCATGGTGCGACAAGAAAAAAAATTGCTGCAGTGTAACGACTGACACGTTGACGTGATAACTGACGTGAAATTGTTCATAGCAGTTTTGTGTGCTGAATTTTAACGTGCTCAGCGGTGAAGGAAAAGCGACCAAGAGCTTGAGTTTACTCCCGCAGTCAGCTCCAGGGTACGTTTTTGTGTTGTTAATACAGGCTCCATAGCTTTGAAACAGTAATATAGTCAGTATACGATTTGATTTCTAAAACGATCACCTGGCATCATCCAGCTATACAAGCGTCTGGAATGGTTCTGGCAGCAAGTATTCATTATAGTGAGGGAGTTTTAGCACAAAATTGTAGCCACACTTCGCCTCTCTCATTGCTTTTTCCTAGTCCATACTTTCCCACCATTTCTCTTAGATGATTATCGTGAAGTGTTGATCCGACCTTTGCATTAAGATCTCCCAGCAGAACCGTAATATCTCTTCTAGGCAGCATTTTAATGGTGTCTTCCAACAATTTGTAGAATTCCTCGCATCCAGCCTCCGGATCCTCTCATATGTGATTCTGTATTACTAACACTAAATAGAAATAATTTTGGAGATATAATTATGTTAGTTTAAACTATATCGTCATAGGGTTTGCAAATATGGTTTTGGGGATAGGATATTTATAGGTTTTTTTATACCTGGCAAATGGTTAATAATAAAGCAAAACATGATTAGCGTATGGTTTTATTTGTAGGTGGAAAGAATTTTGGAGTATAACAACCTTCCATCGGAAAAGCCGGTAGAAGTAGACGAAAATGCCTTGCAGGAGCAACATCCTGATTTGGATTTCGATAAATGGCCTGCGAAAGGTATTACAAAAATTTAATTCACATAAATCATTTTTATTCTTCAAAACGAGAATATTAAAATCATCTACTGTGTATATTACATTTAATACATGATTAAGGTTCGAAATAAGTAATATTCATATTTCTAAATGAAAAAAAAAAAATCCATTCTCCGTAAAAAGACGATCAGAATTGCCACAACTTATGAGGCCATAACTTCTTATACTCTAGTTTATTTGGAAGAACGTTAGCATGTTCAGATCTTTAATTTTACTCTTCGCTAGGCATTTGCTGATCGGTTTGGTTTTGTAACATAATACTTTTAGGAAAAATCGTATTTGAAAACGTGTCTCTGGAGTATGAAAAACAACCTAAGAATGAGAACGTAGAAGAAGCTAACGAGAAAGAAAAGCCAGCGTATGCCATACGCGGTGTAAATTTCATAGTTCATCCCTCGGAGAAGGTAGCCGTGGTGGGCAGAACTGGGGCAGGCAAAAGCTCACTCGTTGCTGCACTTTTCAGGTAAATGAAAGTCAAAATGATAATTGGGTGTGAATTAATGTATGAATACGTTTTATTACACATACCGGGGTAAAAAACACATTAAAAATTACAATTGCGTATGAGTTGTACAATGGACAGGCCGCCCATTGTTCAACTCTTTTCCAATTACTTACGAGTAAAGTAATTTCTTCCAGGCAATCTTTGGATAGGCACAATATGTAAAAGACTGTTTTAGGGGTATGGGTAAATTTTATAAGATAAATGCATACTTAGTTTCAAAAAAAGGTAATATATATCCATACAGACACATCGTATACATATATACTGTATCAGTGACATTATATACATAACATACATCGAAACATGATCATATTTACGTAAGCCAAACATGAATCTTATGCAGAAAATGGATACGCTCAAGCTTATTCCTCAGTTAAATACAAGTAATTGATGTCAGCATTGTCGAGTATGGTGAGAAGCAGACTCTGAGCAAGAAAAATTTTACTAAATTACTAAATTAAATACCAAGAAGGTATATTTTATTATATTACAAAAAACTTTTTTTCATCATTGAAAGGCATTAGAAGGTTGTTAATACATAAGCGCGGATTTTCTCATTTTAAGCTCCAGCCGAAATTGTCATAGAATCAACGAGCCATCTCATTTTTAAAAGGCTGGCTAAAGTGTCTGGTCGCATCACCGTGGATGGCGTGACGGTTGAGGAGGCGGGTCTGCACGCTTGGCGTTCTAGGCTGTGCGCGCTGCCGCAGCGACCGGCGCTCTTCGCGGCCACGCTGCGCGATAACCTTGACCCTGAATGCCGCTACAGCGATGCCCAGATTCACGACGCCCTAAAACAGGTTGCCTTATTGAGTAGGTCTCAGTTAATTCCATGACGCAGCCATACCGCGATGTTTATGTCCTTTGTAGGGTCCGATCCCGAAGTAGATGCCGACAGAAGAGAACCCGACTGGTGACTCGCTTGAGAATGTGCTGTTCTTTTAATATCTTATATATATACATAACGGTGGGAGCACACTTTGGAGTTCCCGCCCGCAAACTCAGATTGTAGTCTATACAGGCCATTGCTGTTTATGACACGGCAATGATCAATTGAACTCACGTCCTCTTAAACCACCTTTTGCACAAGAAGATACGCTACCAAATCCGGATATACGCCTTGTAGTAAATACAGGTACTTAAACACAACATAGCGTTAAGCCAGCTATGTCGTTCGGGCTAAAATTCACTGGCGCCTTGCTCGAATTTAGTTGCTCTCACTTACACGGTTATCTATCCTCCGTAATAGTTGACGTCGGCTCTGGCAGGTGGCGCTGTGGGACATGGTATCAGCGCTGCCCGCGGGCTTGATGACGAAGGTAGGTGATGGCGGTGGAAACCTATCCTCGGGGCAACGGCAGCTGGTGTGCCTCGCGAGGGCCGCTCTCGCCAACTGCACTGTCCTGATTCTAGATGAGGCTACAGCCAACGTAGATACTGAGTAAGTACTACTCATCAATCATCAATTTTTTCCGAGTTTATTTTCTAAAAATAATAATAATAATATTTAAATGTTATGACAAATAGCGTAGTTTTTTCTTAACTAAATATCCTTATTAATAATTAGAAACTCTGTTTCATCCGATTTATTGGTGGACATAAGCCTATTACAGAACACTTATAATCTCCCTATATAAACAGTTTTGTCAGGCACGGCGTAACGTCATTCGAGACACCATGGCAGTCTTGAGCGTTTTCGAGGGAAATTTAATTTTTTATTTTAAATGCAAAATATTTATTAAAAAAAGGGTTTTTTTAAAGAGATTAACAGATTTATCAATTTTCAGCATGTAAAATAGTCAAAAAACATGTGTTTTATGTTTTGAATTAAATATAAAACTTGATAAACAATAGCGCACCAGTCCATAGTGAATGGATTATTTAAATCAAATGTCAGGTATTCCCAAATATTGTGTCCATAACGTACTTTAAAATTCATGAAAGTGCATTTCACCCGCAGGACTGATGAACAAATACAGGCTACGATAAGAAGCAAATTCGCCGGCTCAACGGTGTTAACAATCGCCCATCGACTCAACACTGTCATGGACTACGATAGAGTTATCGTCATGGACAAGTGAGTACCGGGAAAACAAAAGACTGACAAGAAGTCATATAACGTAGACCAATTCTGTAAACAATTCTAGGGTAAAAGCCTATTCTTGCTCCTTGCTCGTCCGGGGAATTACTTTCAGAATTGCAGAGTTTCATTTGATTGAGGTCATCGGGGCCCACCTTTTTAATAGTTGGCAAGAATCTGCTCGTACTGGCTATCGCAGTGTGGGACGACCCCCCACTAGATGGAGTGACGACCCGTGCAAAGTCGATGGATGCAGGTGGCTCAGGATCGTACTTCATGGCAGTCTATGGGGGAGGCCGATGTTCAGCAGTGGACTCAAACAGGCTGCAATTATGATGATGATGATGATGAAGCATCTGCAACCCGTCAGGTGTTTGAGATGACCATGGGCAGGTGTATTCAAAAACGAATGAACTGCCTTCTCATAAACAAATTATCCACATAAATTGTTCAAGGAAACCTAGTATGACCTTATTACAACACTAAAAGATAATTACATAGAACCAGTGTTTCTCTCAGCTTATAACATATAAATGGTTAAAGAGAAAGATAATGTACTGCATATTACGAGTATACAGGGTGGCTTTTCTAAGTGTATCCATTTTTTTAATTAAATTCTAGACATGAATAATGTTATATAATTACATTCATTTGAACTTATCTCAAAAAGTGCGTGATTTATACGCAACTCATTTATTTTACGCGCGATCATTCATAACTAACACGCACACAAGTTCGTGCACAGTAAAATTTAGGTATTTATGAATGACTACCACATTGTCAACACGTTCTGTTTTTTAGGGAATACAATGGCATTTTTTAGAAAATAAAACTTTGTTTTTTATTTCAATAAATGATTATACTACAGGGTCTGAACCTCCTGTGTAAATATGGGCACTTCTCAAAAAATCTCCCTGTATATTATGTATTGATGACGTCGCCATACCTGTACGTATACCATTCCCACGGAACAAACTACCTAGATGTCGAATTTCAAAGTACTCGTGAATGTTTTGATTCCCTCTCATCTCGACTTAAGGAGGAGTGATGATGAAATGCAGAACGTAGAAATATGCAAAATGAAGCGTCAAATAAATAAGACAGATAAATTCCGCCAACTTGGTCGGAAGCGTTGTGACTTAGGCTCCAACATCTTTTGCATAAAATTCTTTCTTTGGTCAGCAGTTAACTTTTGTATAAGCGGCTTTAAAAGCACCAAGATCACATAACCTTACTACACAGGGGCCGCGTAGTTGAATCTGGACATCCGTACGAGCTGCTGCGGTCGTTGAACTTGGATGACGTTTCATCGCGATATTCGCTTTCCGGGGTAATATAGAACATAACTTTACCACTGCAGATGACTCATTTATGACAATAGTAAAAAAGTGCAATTTGTATAATTTTACTGTTTTACTAACGTAGTACGTCGTAGGCCATACTTAAAAGGACATCACTAAGAACAGGTCTAGAAAAAAGCTGATAGTAAAAACTAGAACGCCGATTTGATGACCTAATTCGTATCACATTGCAATTACAGCATAGCCTTGATAGCTCAATGTCCGGGCGCTCGCTTTTAATTTAATATACTCGAGCAACCTGAGTTCGATCCTCGGTGCCAGCCAATGAAATTGTCAATTTTAAGTGCTGAATTATCACGTGCCCAGCGGTGAAGGAAAACATCGTGAGGAAACCTGCATATTTTCGAAATAATAACAAATAAAAATATTTCGAAGATATATGCCCTCTGCCAATCCGCAGTGGGGCCGCGTGGTGGACTATGCCCGAATAGCCTCTGTACAGAGGAGGCCTTTGCCCAGCAGTGGGACATAAATAGGCTGATACTTTACTTTGCTATGGCCTTTAACTTTATTTTTTTTTTATAAAAAAACCGCCAAGTAACTCGTCAGTTGCATTCCAATTAATGATATTTTATACTACAGATATGTTTTTAATGTGCCAAGGGTGAAGCCACTAAAACGTCCCAGAAAACGTTCGAGAGAAACGCAACTCGAGATATAAGGCTAAAGTGACAAACACATGCCGTCCTCAACACTCAATGTCAAAATTTATTTATTCCACATTGGCTTATTTTAAGCTCATATTGAATGTAAAAAAAGCTATATTTTATTTCTTATTTCTTTAATTAAGCTTTTCAAAATGATAACTTTTATTATATACTTGCCAAGTATAGATATAATCAATTGACAATTATATAATCAAGGCCCGTGAATGTGTCATGTCACTTTGTTTGAAAATAGGAACACTTTCGACCGGTGATTTTACATGCGTAAACATATCTAAATAGCATAAAATATCATTATATTAATCTAAATTCTATGAACTTAATGGGACAAATAATACTTATATTAAGTAGTCATAACGTCGTTTGCCGCGAGAATAGGTAAGAAGTATAAATAGTATTATATCCCCAATGCAATTTTATTCACAAATATGAAAAAATTCATACAACATAATTGCTCTAAAAACAGAGGATGAATAGAGTATTACAACATTAAAACCAGCACTGCGCGGCGTTTAAAAATTATAAATTATATAAGTGAATATGATAGATGGTGTAGGAACGAATGATACGGAATGTGATAGCAGTTTATAGAAGTACCAATTGGCGTAATTTTAGGGCCTCAGTTTTGTTGCCCTTGTGTCATGTCTACCTCGTATTTGTATATAATATCATTGTAACTAACGATATGAATAACAAATTTGTTGTGGTAAGCTGTTATTAACTGCATGAATGGTACGCGATATATTGAATGTCGGGCAAATACCCGGTCTTCACATTGCCCAAAACAGAGCGCGTACACTGCATCTACACTTAGGCAAAGTTCTTAGTTAAGCTCTGTTTAATAGATAAGACTGTTACTTACTTCACTTACGTTAATGACATTGAGTCAAGTAACGTAATGATTTATTCTTAATGATGTGTTATATACAAATACGAGGTAAATATGGCACTAGCGGACCGAAATTGAGGCACTCAATGCCGAAGACGTGGGTTCGATTCCCACAGCGGCGACAATCTTTTCGTACTTTTTCTACAAACTTTAATGCTTATATTAGCACTATAAAAATTTAAATTTCTAAAAAGCTATGGCGACATCTCTCGTTCGAATTATCGTTGTAAGACGATATTGGAAATTGTTTTTATGCTAAAAAAAAAACAATGCATATAAAAGAATTATCGATCGTTAAGATTTTTGTAGGTGTGGCAATCAGCCGTTTAGCTTAGTGGCTAAAGCGTCAGGCCGCGAATGCCGAAGACGTGGGTACGATTGCCACTGCGGCGACAATCTTTTCATACTTTTTCTACAAACTTTAATAGTCTACGTCTTATTGACAGGCCTCAAGTAAACATGAAGACAACATTGTAGAGAAACGAAGCAGTAATATTGCTGAAAATAGGTATGTAACTTTTTTAAATGCCTATTTCTCTCTTTCTGTTGTATCTCTATCAACGAGAACTATGAGATCCTCGGTTTAAAATACAAAAGAATCTGATTTACTGATTTTTTATTTCAAAGATCTTAGTTTTATTTTACTATTTACCATCGTATGATGGAATTTTTATTAACACGTATTATTTATACACATTAAATAATACGTGTTAAAGTTAAAAATACAATTTAAAGTTAACACGTGGTGGCAGACACAAATAAAGATGATTGAACAACAACGTTTTATGTATAAATCTTTTCTTTTTTATTCTTCCAGGATTAATCAGAGGCTCAACGTCGGTATCTTCAAAGGTTTAGTCGAACAAACGGGACCAGAAACGTCGGCTTTGTTACACAAGATGGCGGAGGAGGTAACGCAACACTTAGTTATTAAGACTGCCCTTTCATTACGGCTTCGGTGCCAAGGGTCGTGGATTTGGTTCCCACAAGGGACAAGTATTTGTATGATCGACAGATTCCGGAACTGGGTGTTTGTCCCAAGGAGGATTGCACAGGTTAGCGGCTGGTTGTAAAAAAACCTAGAAAATACCACTAACAACATGATTCACATGCTATGCCGCCTAGGTGGAATAAGGGCTGGAGACATAAAGAACAATAAGTTCTCTAAAGAAAGAAACATAGTTTATTGGATGCTTCATTTTTATAAGAGCATTGACATCCATGTATATTTCTTATCTGACTTTGCTTATAACCGAAAACTCAACCGGTACAGCATTATTTTCAATACGCTATTTTTGTATTTTTCAGAGCTTCCTCAAACGTGGAAGAAGAGATAAAGCAGATGAAAAACTATCTTGAGGCGTCGAAATTCGGAACGGCTTAATTATTTTGATATCTGAACATGTTGTTTCTTTAAAATTAACATTAGAAATAAAAACATCGTTTTTCTAAACGATTATGCAATATCTCTTTGACGCTTTTTGACTACAAAATAAAATCAATATTATAATGTCATAAACAAACCTTTTTGTTATTTGTGTTCATATTTTTCATTTGCTACGTCTTTCTTCGAACGATATACAGCGTGTCTTTACAATCGCGACAATAAATGAACACACATATAGAGGATAACTTTGTAAAATTGTATTAAACATTTACATTCTTTAAACATCAATATTTACCAAGTTATTAAAATTTCCAAAACAAACAATTTTAGAACACCCTTACGTATAAAACTGTAACGTAAAGTTAATTTGTAAAGGCCAGAAAGCATATGAATGGGTTGAATGAATTTAAAAGAGACAAAACATACTGTTAGAAGGAGAGGCTTGTAATGCGACGCTGTGGCAACGAATGAAAAAGTCTCTGAATGTATGAATCAGTCAGTTGTAGTTGTATAGGATGTTACAAATTTTGTTTCTTTTTTACTTAATTAGTTTGTTTGAAAAATATTTTTTTTATGATTATTGGCAAGTAGCGTTAGACGTGTGCTCATTTATTGGTCGCGGTGGTAACGACACGCTGTATACAAAAAAACCACCCAAGTTCGGGTGGAACTCGCGCATGAAGGGTTAACATTATCTAATTTTGATCATTAAATTTGCATTGGCTCAAACGTTTGGTTTAAACAGAGCCGATACGAAATATCAAACCTTTCTAACATTTTGCACGCGATTTATTTGAAAGTCAATATTCGCATTCGGGATTATCTTCTATATATAAAAAAAAATAATGTTGGTAAGCGTATAATACAAGAATGGCCAGCCATTCTTGAATTATAAACCAATTCGGGCTAATTAATTTTCTTGTATTTTCCTTAAGGTCCACGGAAGGTTTTAATGCCATAAAAAAGTCTGTCCGGGCAGCTAGTTTTAGATAAATATTCGAACTCGTATTTGCGAATGAGAAAAACCAGACATTACATGACTAGTATGTAACGATATCGCTATTTACACTTTTGAAACGACGGGAATTTAAAAATACAATGAAACGCTGCGAAATGCCCTAAAACAGTTTTATCGAACCTGATAATACGTGCCTTAATTTATTTATATAACTGACGGAATGTTTGTCGAATTACGCTACACGATTTATCGTAACAATATTTATATTTTTCCTGTTTCTTTACAACATTATGTCTGCGTAACTCGGTGTGGTCGCATTTTAGAGTTGAAATTTCGCAATGCTATTGAAGGGCTGCTTTTGGATTATTCTATGGATTATAAATACAAGTGAGTGTTTATTAATTTTATTCTTTTCATAATAGTGGTTGAGATAAAATCAGTAAGACTAGTACAGATAGAATCAGTTTAATAGTATAGATAGTATCGGTGTAGTACTAAAATAAAAAAATAAACTGTGGTAGGGCCACTAACAGTGTTCGACGAAAGGGCAGGTCCGTACGGGTAAGTACCGCGATCTCACAGAAGACCGTCAAGTAGAAGTGTTACTTCTGCGTTTCGTCTGGTGAGTGAGGTAGCCGGGGCCCACTACTTGTTAAGGTTACAATGCATTTGCAAACCTACGGGAGTTGCAAATGTCCATGGATGGCGGTTGTAACTTAACTTCAGGTGAACAGTCAGCTCCTTTGCCACTTAAAAAAATTGGTAGAAACAAAAAGCCTTTTGGTATTCATTTCTTTTTTATTTACTACCTTATATTGCAATGTGAACGTGCCTGAAATACCACTACATAGTATAAAACAAAGTCGTAGGCTCTCTGTCTGTCCCTATGTATGCTTAGATCTTTAAAACTACGCAACGGATCTTGGTGCGGTATTTTTTACTAGATAGAGTGGTTCAAGAGGAAGGTTTATATGTATGATACATTGCACCCGTTCGAAGCCGAGGTGGGTCGCTAGTAATTTTTTAAAAATGGTAGCTTCAGCAGAGTAGAGTGGTGTAATACGTGGTAGTATTTTTATAGGATTCTCAGCTTGACCATTGTTGGTTTCTTCCATCACCTACTGGCTTAGGCTGGACTATCATACCATTGATGGTAAGCATGTATTAAGTAAAAATAACTCGTCTTGAAGAAACATTGATGACTCCGTGGCGCAGTTGGCAAGGTATTGGCTTCGGCGTCGGGTGTCGTGGGTTCGATTCCCACACGGGACAACTATTTGTGTGGCCCACAGATAGTTGTTTCGCATCTGGGTGCTTGTCCGCGTGAAATTTATGTTTGTAAAATGTCCTTACAACACAGGATAATGTTATCCTAAAGTAAGGGTAATGTTTTTTAAAAAAAGAAAAAAAATTGTTACCGGAAACACGGATGGAGACCATTGGTACAATTGATACTAGATTTGCCATCTTCTCTTATATAAGAAATTAGGGCTAACGTAATGTCTCAACATTCATTATAGAAAAAAGAATTGATAGTAACCGAGTAAGTGATTCGCCTAATAATAATCCCTAAATGGACATCCAGAACATCAAAGAATTTCCAACCGTTGCAAAATAAATAATTTTACTTTTTACGGTCTTCTGTGATCATGTTATAATTCCCCATTTAAATATGACAATACCATTAAATATGACCGTACCAAATCTCATTGATGCAGCAACGGAAGATGATCCTTTACCTTAGTAAAGTGAAAATGAAAGTAAAGTGCAAAAGGTAAGACTGGTATAAATGAAAAAAATTAAAATGGAAAATATTTATTAATATATAGGTTCACAATTGATACAATACTAACCCCCACACTAGGCGCAGCCTGACCTATGGGGGAAGTTAATGGTTTCCGCAATTTAGTGTCAGCAAACGAACAGAATACACTGTTAGAACCACTTAGAATATCACGACATATATTTGCAGATGTAAACTGATTACACATTCTCCTGTTTGGGTTTACAATGCTATAACAAGTTGCTTGTGGTTTAGTGAATGACGTTATTTATTTTAGACGCATTGGTCGTCGAAGACCTGATAACTGGTAAAGCGCTGGGGAGTTCCTCTAAGCCAAACTACAATGTTTATAGCTTCGTTGATGGTGATACTTTGGACATATTGTGCAGGAGGGACGAACCCAGCGTAGGCAACATGAGTTGGATCATAAGTGAGTTATATTTCTATACTTTTGTTTGAATTGAATTATGGTTTTGAATTGATAGATAAAATACCATATCTATTTGAATACTACTACGAGACAATTGAAGCAATTTTTCCCTGAGACTAATTATTTGGGCAAATTTTAAAACGCTGTTTTCGCCCTGATCTTATTCCACCTAGGTCGGGTCGGCAATAGGTGAATCATGTTGTTATTGTTATTGGCTTGATTTTTTACGACCGGCCACCTCCCTGACGTCTGCCCAGCTTGGGAATAAATACCCAGATCCGAAAAAATTTACTCTGGGTCACACAAATACCGTCTGGGAATTAAACCCACAACTCCCAACGCCGAAGCAAATAGCTAAGCAATTGTCGTAGATTGAGATCGGGTTGCTCGATAATGAATTAAAAGCGAACACCCCGATATTGAGCCATCGCTGCAGATATTGAATGATTGAATGAACAAATATACTTTATTGCACACCAAAAAAAAAACAAACAAAAATTAAAAACTTAATGTAGAAGGGATGGGGAAGGGATGTGCGGCCTTATTACTAAGAGTAATTTCTTCCAGGCAACCTTTGAATGGGGACTAAAAAGAAACAATTTTTTTGTGAATTTAGAAGAGTAGACACGGGTTTTGAGTGGGTTAAATCAATAATGAATTAACAGCGAAACCCCGAATTGAGCCACGCTATATTGAATACAATGAAAAAATATTTATTGCACACCAGAAAAAAATAAACAAATATTTAATGTAGAAGGGATGGGTACAATGGGCGGCCTTATTACTAAGAGTAATTTCTTCCAGGCAACCTTTGAATGGGGACTAAAAAGAAACTAATTTAGAAATAATGTTGTGGGTTAAATAAATGAATGAATTAAATAATTACTTATCTACAATCAAAATTTATTTTAATAAGATATTTATAAATATGTAAGTAAATAAGTAAATGCATACAATACACATATACATATATGCAAAAAAATATTTAAATACCATATATACAAATATATATACATTTTATTATTAGGAAATAAAATTACAGAGATAAGTAATGATTTTTACAAGATTCTTCAACATAATGACCTACTCATAAACTTTGTTTTGTGCGTAGGAATTTTAAGCTCCAAGTTTGTAATGACCTCAGAGACTTAGATTGGGAATCACGTAGAAATTGGAAGCGTTCCTTTAGATAGGTAGGATATGAAGGATGTTGTAAATAAGGGAAAATATGTGAGAATTCCGGCGAAGACAAATGAGATCTAGATAACTGTCCAGTATTGGATGAAGTAGATTTTGTGCAAGAGCAATTTTAGTGGCTGTGGGTAGGAAGTTGCGTAATCTTCTGCTGAAGTTAATATCTTGAGAGTTATTTCTTGTAGGTGAGGGCCCCAAGAGGGATTTTTATCAAAGTGAATTCCTAAGTTTTTTACTCTTATGCTTAAAGGTTTTGGAATGCAGGCAAGAGTAACATATTATTGTACATTATCCGAAGATATTGATAACTAATTTAACCTTCCTACCGTTTGTTGCAGATACCGTCAAGCATGGCAAATTAGAATGCGAAAATTCGTATGCAGAATCAATACGGTATCGAGTCTCTTTGCAGACATTAGACAATAAAAAGGAAGTCATTTGCTTGGCGACATCGCCTGATGGCTCCGAAGAGAAATTCCATATATTATTGAATAATACGGGCACGGGTAAGACATTAGATGACACTTGATACTGTTCCTAAAGTTAAGTGAAGTTACAGTCTATATACGCCCTACTGATGGTGAAAGGCCTCCTCTGTATAGCGGGCATAGTCTCCAGGCGATCCTGTATAATAAATAAAGATTTTAAGAAATATTTTATAAATTTAAATTGTTTATAGTGCTAATCTTTGCACTTAAGATTGAACATTAAAATATGTAGTAAAAGTGCGAAAAGATTGTCGCCGCTGTGGGAATCGAACCCACGTCTTAGGCATTCGCGGCCTGACGCTCTAGCCTGATTGGCACACTGACGAAAATCTTAACGTATTCTTCTAGAAGAATACGTTAAGATCTTCTTAACGTTCGGGTTCGATTCCCACAGCGGCGACAATCATTTCGCACTTTTTCTACATATTTTAATAAATATTTTTATATAATAGCGCGAAAATAATAAAAAATTCACTTTAGAGTGGTTTTTCGAAGATGTGACTAAAGAAACTGTTCACCGAATGGTGATGAACCTTCCACCCATAGCCATCCGTAATACAAAGATATATTACGGCTGCTGGGGATTGCAGCCTTTGAGTTGATACGCTTCAGGTTATCGCGCTCACTGTGAGACGGAAACGTACTAATAATTGCATAATAATAATTGCATCTGTAAGTCCGTGGTACTTTCCCGTCGTGCTATGCACCGGGCAAAGCCAGTGTGTTATTTTCTACATGTAGCAGATTTTTTTTGTGAAAAGTTGCCAAACGAGCAGATGGTTCACCTGATTTTAAGTGAATATCGCCGCCCACGGACATCTGTTACACCCGAGGGTTCCTGGTGCGTTTACTACCTTTTGAAAATTGGGCTCTGGCCACCTCACTTACCAGACGAAACGCGAAAGTATTATACTTCCACTTTACGCCGGTCTTCTGTGAGGTCGTGGTACTTACCCGGACGAGCCTGCCCATTCGTGCAACAGCTGAGGCAGCTGCGTGGCCCTATCACCGTCAGAGTATGTATGTCTATTAGTATTAGAGAAATTATAATTGCAATTAACATTTTCAATGTTGCCGATACCGGGATTTTAATTTACTTTGCTCGACTATATTGACTTAAAAGCGAGGGCCCGGACACTGAGCTATCCCGACGTCTCCGTAATCTAGCCTTGTTAGATGTTTATCGGCTGAGTTATTCATCAGCTTAGCCCTTTGTGAATTCCAATATTTTCGGCAGCTAGAGGAAACCGAGGAACGTTGCGTAAGATATTCGCATGTCTACATGCGTGTACTAACTTCGTGTGTCGGTTACACGTAACTGCGGTAAAGCCATGCAACAGCTTTGGCTGTTGCACAAATGGGCAGGTCCGACCGGTTTAATACTACGACCTCACAGAAGACCGGCGTCAAGTGGATGTGTCATACTTCTGCGTTTTGTCTTGTGAGACAGACACACACACAAAAAGAAAAAGATTCCGATTTAATTCAGTTTGAAGGATTTGAGAAAAAAAATAGTAAACAACAGAAAACGAAGTTTTAAGCGAAAAATTAAACTAAGAAAAAGCAACAGTGTAACATTTTTTTTTTTCACTTTTTTAGATATTTCAGAGGACATTGAAACTGTGCGACAATGCATGATTCCGACAGACCTTGTGTGTCCGGATTCCTTGAACCCGGGTAAGCACATAAAGTATAACTCGCACCCCTATAATTTTGGAGAGAGTACAAAAAAATTCCCCCCTTAATGTCTGATTAAAGTTTATTTAATCAAAATTAACATTTTTTTTTTCTTTGTACTGCTAATCTCTGCACTTAAAGAGCGAAAAAGAAACATTGTAGATAAAAGACAAATTCAAAACGTTTTTGAATCCATCATCAAAATTCATTTCTGAAGATTTTTGATGATTGCATCAATAGAAAACGAATATGTTGTTTGATGTTCCGTGTAAGGAATAGCGCGGGAAACATTTTAAACTATTGAGCATACAAATCTTCGTAAAGAGTTTAAAAATACTGAAACAATGTCCAATCTTGAAATTTAACATACATAGTTTATATTTATTCAAGTATAACTTAATTATATTTATACTACAGTAAAAATTACTATATTTAGTAACAGTAAAAAAGATATATTACTGTTATTATGACAAAAGCGTACTTACTCGCATAATCGGTATAAATTATTATAAAATAACAAATGAATAAAAGCAATGGATTAATGTAATACATAGATTAATAAAATCTTCCCTTTTCAGTTTTCATGAACATCTCAGTTAACGGTAATATATTAACGCCCAAATATGATAGCTACTCAACATCTCACGAGTACATTTACAAATACAATGAAACTGAAAACTTTGTGGTTACCTGCAACGCTTCAGACTCTTCTAGTACTCCTTATATAATAATGTGCAAAGACGCATACAGTAAACAAGGTGAGTATGAATGAATGAATGAATGAATGAATATACTTTATTGCACACCAAAAATAAAACAAACAAAAATTAAAACTTAATGTAGACGTAATGGGTACAATGGGCAGCCTTATTACTAAGAGTAATTTCTTCCAGGCAACAGAGTATGCTACTCATCTTAATATAACATTATCAAAATAATGTTATTTTCTTCTTTCATACATCATTCGTACATAGGTTACTCTGAACGTAAATATTTATTTATACATTGTTTTTGTAATCTTTAATTTGCACAGATACCACAATACTGTAACCTTTTACCATATGGAATCTATGTTGCGGTTGGATATCTGATCAATATTTTAATTAAATTATTTTATACAGACCACCGCAGCCCGCTATTCAAAAGATCGTTCTTCTAAATTCCGCTCTTCTACATAGCAAAAAGTCATCATTTTACAATTGATAGAAGGCTAGGCCGCTTTTTTTTATATCACGGCGATCTGAAGGGCTACTGTTATTTAAACGCCATTTCGGAGGCCATACTGACTGCACAATGTAATAACATGGTGCAGTCAGTATGGTCGTGGTGGAGCCGTGGTTTGGTCACTCACGGTGAAGCCAAAAAAAAAACAAAGTGGGCCAGCCCAAAAGGGCCGCTCCGTGTGAACTCATTGAGCTCGAGCCGAGAGGGTGCGGGGTCGAAGTCGAAATTGGTACAGGAGGAGCCACTCTCCCTGTCTTCGGAAATCGAGGTGGATTAGCGAAGAAGAGTGTGTTATTACGTTAGGCCGCTCTCCCTATCAAAAAATGAAGGAAAAATAATTTACCCATTATTTTGCCAAGCTTATTATTTATAAAGAAGTGTGATCACCATGATTATTTAGAGCCTAATGATATACGTGCTCAGGCAGAGCAGGCCACTCGTAGAACTTGTTTGTTCTGCAAGAGCCATTTTTGGGTCCTCTTGGCTGTATGGCGACGACCACCCTCGTTTATCAGAGTAAAATACTAATTGCCATTAATGAAAATGGACTCAGTACATTTGCCCTTCATGATGCCAAACCATTACTAAAGCCCAACTGTAGGGATAAACTTCCTGAACACATCTCAGTCGCTCGTTGTCTCCAGGACGTCATTAGACACTTACGCCCGAATTCTGATCATTAAGAAGATCATTCTGATAAATTCAGAGAGTTTAACAATCCTTTTGGCAACTCAAATAACATTCGAAAAGCCATTTGACAGCTGATTAGTTGACTTCTACGTTGACCAGCTAAATACAAATTTTATCCCTTCGCTCAATGTACACGCTCCCTGCACTATGTTTCTCGGCCACCTCGATTTCCATGACGGATGGGTGAACACCTTATAAGGCGTCATGCATAAAGTCTATACTCATGCAGTCTGTGTCGTACAGTTTTGGGTCTAACAATTACGCTAGTCAAGCTTTGAAGGGTCAACCCTATTCATATAGCGGTCAGCTTAGATTGAGGTCTTGCGGTGAAACGATATTGCCAAGCAGTGGTGCTTCTTCGTCGATTAGGATGCTGTTCAGCGGGGTACCCTGTATTGTTGGAACGTTGCCAAACACGGTTAATAACACTTCGGTTTACATCAAAAGCCCGTGCCACCTCCGATTGATTGAAATACCTTCGAGAACCAACATATAGAAGTTACTATATGAAACCCGACGTGTTTGTTAGCTTAATATCTACTACTCTCTTTTGCCTCGTTTTAAATAAGGTATTCCCTACCAATTTTTGATCATCCAATCCTCTTTTAGAGTTTCAGCCATGCCTAGGGAAGAATTGCGCCATCACAAAATCAATGGGCTTGGATGAAGTCAAAAAATACCCTAAAGTGTATTGTTTCACGTTGAATGAAAACGAAGCCTTGACAAAGGTGAAGTTTATATCCGTAAACGGTAAGTGGCGTTTCGGATACATTTTTAGTTGACCTTGAGTGAAATTACACGTGTTTGTGTGTACGGATTAATATAAGTGCTAATGAAGCCGGGTGAATTCATCAATTCAAGTAGATTATATTACATATGATCTACTCTAATTGATTCCATGATAATACATAATCCGCTTTCTCGCTCCGTAGTTCTTTTTAAATCGATATCTCCAATAAAAATTGGCTTTAAATATTTAAAAGTAAAGTAACGGGCTACACATATCCCACTGATGGACAAAGGCCTCCCCTTTTATAGAGGTTATCGGGGCATAGACCACCACTCGGCCCCACTGCGGATTGGCGAACTTCACATAAATTCGTAAATATTTTTTTTGGTATTTCGAAAATATACAGTTTTCCTCGCGATGTTTTCTTTCACAGCTGAGCAGGTGATAAAAAAAAGCACTTAAAATTAACTATTTCGCTGGTGCCGGCATCGGGGTTCGAACTCAGGTGCGCGCGGACACTCAGCTATCACGGATTTCTAAAATACCTTAATTTCGCTCTGTTAATCTATTTTTTCGTTTAGTCAGTTATTATTCGTGCGATTTTGCAGATGATATAACAAGAAAGGCCACTACTGTGTATCCGCCAACTGAAACAACCACATCAACAGGTACGTTTGGACATTCTCTGACAACATAATTTTAATCCTAATATTACTAGTATCATGTAGAGGGTCTTAGTTTAAAATGGTGCTCACGACTTCAATTTCACCCTGTAGTATGATCAACCGATTGAAAACAATCGTTGTTTGTCCGCTATTCTGTTTGAATTTTATAGATTTAGTAGACTCCACTATAGACTTCCTAATTTGAAAGCTCAGTAAAAAGAAACTAAAAAGAATTGGTGATGGAGCTGGGTGAGATCATCGATTCGAGTAGATCATATATAATATAATCTACTTGAATGGATGATTTCTTGATAATACTTAATCCGCTTCCTTGCTACGTAGTTCTTTTTGAATTGATATCTCCAATAAAATTTGGATTTAAGGATTTATGAAATATCTTAATTTCTTCGCTTTGTTATCCTGTCTTTTCGCTTAGTCATGAATAAATGTATGTGTTCGTTTATTATTCTTACGCTTTTACAGATGATACAACAAGAATGGTCACTACTGTGTATCCACCAACTGAAACAACCGCACCAACAGGTACGTTTGGACAAGTGACATTCTCTTCTATAATATCTTTGGGTGTTGCAATAGTTTCCAACCGACTTCAAATAGGTAGGAGGCTCTCAATTCGATGGTATTTTTTTCACGTTCGTCACCTCACAGAACATATTTTATCGTCCGTCATTTACGAAACGATTTTAAAAATTCTCTTCGCATTGGAATCGTTTTAGCTCCCACGTCTTCCATAATGGAACAAAATGGTCCTTAGACGCGGGAGATACATCAGAGAACTACTCAAAATCAAACAGATAATGTTTACTGATAAAACGTGAAATTTATGCTGCATTTCCTGTTATTGTTATGAGCAGGAGGCAAAGACTACTTGTTTAGAATTTCCACGATCCTAGCGCATCTCTCTTGCCTCAATTTATACTCGTAAATATTCAAGAATACTAATAAACGTCCAAACATTTGTATAATTGTCGTAAATATCTAATAATACTGGTAAATATTCAATATTACGCATGCATGATGAACTTTATTAAGCAATCATTAAAAACAGCTTAGTGAAAATATTTTAAGCGATTAAACAATATCAAAATATCAAATAAAATTATTTCACATTACAGAAGAAACTGTTACTGAACAAACTACAGAAAAGGATTTGGTTTGCCCGAACCCGCCTCATATTCCTGACATAACTGAATTCGGGATAGAAGGTAACATATTTGTCCACAATGCATGTCTTAATAACTTTTGGCAATAACATGAATCGTATGATGTCAAACATTCAATTAATTTTAAAATTTTATATCAGAGGAATGTGTTTTAAGAGTAAATTATTCAAGAAAGATGCAACGACCACAGCGACCACTGGGACACCACTACATATTAGTTCTACTTTTTTTAAAGTAACGCAAAAGTTGCACGCTTTACATCATTTTTATCAAAATGGCTCCAGCAGGTCTACTCCGAACAATTAATGCTAAGTAATTAGTTAATGTTAAGTTGATTGCGTTACGACCCGAATAGCTTAGTGAGTAGTGTACCTGCCTCCTGCGTCAGAGGGTGTGGGTTTGATCCCCACTACTGGAAAAATATTGTGTGATGAACATATTGTTTTTCTAGTATCTGGGTGTTTATGTATGTATAATATGTATTTATTTACAAAAGAAAAGTATGTTTAAGTATGTTTGTTTATCAGTTATCTAGTACCCATAGTTCAAGCGTTGCTTAGTTTGGGACTAGAGATCGTTGTGTAAAAATGTGTCCTAAAAAATATTTATACAGGCGTAAAACGCATAGAATTTTCAACACGCCGTTATTGCCTTCATTTGTATGTTTGCTTTTCCTAACATGCATACGTACAAAAATACAGGTGAAGATCCCGTTGGTTCTTTCAACAGCATTCACACACATATATATAACTTTACTCTTTGTTCACACACTTCAAACAGTATAACTTGAAAATCGGCACCCTTACAAAATACTAAATGACAATGCGATAGCTTAATTAGTTTGCCACATGTTACCGCCCAGAATCGTCGGGATTTACTATTTACTCGAGCAGCGAAATGTAAACAAATCCTGTATATGGTCAGTAGGTTTAAGATGACTCCGTGGCGCAGTTGCCAAGCTATTGGCTTCGGCGTCGAGGGTCGTGGGTTCGATTCCCACACGGTTCAAAAATTTGTGCGACCCACAGGTAGTTGTTTCGCATCTGGGTGTTTGTCCACGTAAAATTTATGTTTGTAAAACGTCCTTACAACACAGAATAATACTATCCTAAAGTGAGAGCAATATTTTAAAAAAATAAGAAAAAAAAAAAAGTACCTTTTTGTACCAAATCACAGACGCAGTAAATAGATAACGCATCACAGATATACCGCCATTATAGTCGTTTTATATCTTTTACATTCTCCGATCTCCTTACATAACATTTACGTTTTCAGATATCTACTTCGTTGCCAGCGGGGTGCTGATATTATTAACGATTATAGCGATTGTGTTCCTAATATTCACTATTTATAGACGCTTCAAAAAAGTGAACAATAATTTGTACTACGCATAAACTGGTCATGTATGTTACATGCATGACCTTTATTGAAGATAAGGTAAAGGATATGTTTTTCGGAAAACTTAAAGACACACGTTACTTACACACTTGGTGTATAACAACATTATTAACATTTTCGTGCACATTTTACATTGAATTTTAGATTATTAAAAGTATTAAAATTAATTATCTATTTTACTGTTTCAAATACACAATTTCAGACAGGCATTTGAGATCGGTTAGGAAACTCCTTATAGGCGCATACGAACATGTGGGATGAACAGAATACAAAAAAAGCCATCCACAAATGACAAGGATTCTTTAGTTACGAGCAATGTTGTTAAGTAACATTGTATCATAGTAATGTAATTAAAAAAAAAAAGCATCAGTAATGACCATTCTCAATTTTCTAATTGGGTATTTTTTTCTTTAATAATGAGTATACTCATTATTTTCTTACAAATTTTGCTTACCTATCAAAGTTGGTGATTTCTATAAAAACGCGCAAAATTACCTTCCAGTACGCATTTCTATCTACTCCTAATGTCACCAAAATAACAACTTAGTATTTGAAGTTTAGAACAATTCCACTATAATTCAATGTAATACAATTTGGGTAATATATTTAATATTACCCAAAACTAAGTCTAAGTAAAGACTTAAAACAACAATTGGTAAGTGTAGAATAAGTTTGTTTAAATAAGTCGATAATTTCCTAAATCAAAATAACCGATGTAGTTCGTATGAAATATGACAGTCACTACCTCAACTTGAGGAATTAACTTGAAATTGCAATTAAGATGATAGTTAATTTACATAATCCAACTGGCGACAAAAAAGCTAATATAATCCAACTTTGTCTTTGTCGACTGCAATTTGATGAGCCTACACGGGTGGGCTTCGGTTACCTTACTTACAATACAAAAAATTCAAAAGTATAAATCATCATCTTTATTATTTCAGCCTGCTCTAGTCCACTGCTGAACGTCGGAATCCGCCGCAGACTACCACGAAGCTCGATCATGAGCCTGCATCCATCGACTTCCCTTACATACTCTCAAGTCGTTACATACTCACTCCATCTAATGCAGGGTCGTCCTACACTAGACATAGTGATAAATACTTCTAATATCTCTGGTCCTCCCTAAGTACATCCCGCAACCGGCCAGTCTATTCCCGCAACAGCAGAAGATGCCACGTCGCTCCACGACGACAATAACATCTATATACATACAAATATAATAGACTATATTCCAACTTCCATGGCTTACGGAAGAGCGGGGAAAACGCCACTAATGACGTGCCTCTTCAGCGGTTGTCTGAGAAAAGGCGTCGAACGAGAACGTAGCGGGCAATAGCTCGTCAGAGACAGGCGTCCAACGGTCCTTCCTGGCCAAGGTCCAATCATTCAAGATGCTGTTCAAAGTGGGCGCGCCCAAAGCGGTTCAAAAGCTCGAAGAGAAGTTCCCTCGAAGAAGAAAAGGAGAGAAGAAAGCCTACTCGACTTTGGATGAAGATCTATAAAAGACCGACGCCGAAAGCGTCTTAAATATGGTTTAAATTATTATTCTCGTATATAATACGGTGGTATAACAATGTGTCAATGATTTATGTAAAACTAGCTAGCCCGCACAACTTCGTCTGCGCCAAATCTGTTGTTACCGGTTTCAATTCTATTTCCAAATGCGAATCTATTAAAAACCGCGGAAACTCGGCGCCATCTGCCGCGTCCAATTGTATTTCTGTTAGAATCTTATGGAATTCACAGATAATTAAACTCTTTGTCATATTATAATAAATGAATAATTTGCAATAAAAAATATTGCGACTATAAATTTGAGATATAAACTATCCTAACTCTCAAGTTGGTTCAAACCGCACGCAGTATGCAAAAATTTGATTAAAATCTATTCAGTAGTTAGTGAGTTCATCGCGGACAAACAATGCGACACAAAATTTTTATACATATAAAGATATTTTTAGTATACTATACTTAGAATAGAGCGTGGATAAACTTTGTTCTTGTGTTATGCTTTGCTTCAGTTCTATTGTCTATTCATTCTTTCCGTCCTAAGTAAATTAAAGTAACAGCCTATAAATGTCCCACATCCACCATGCGTATCTACCGCGGATTGGCGGACTTCACATATTTTTGAAATATTTTTTTATTATTATTTCGAAAACATGCAGGTTACGCCGAGCACGTGATAATTCAGCACTTAAAATTAACAATTTCATTGGTGCTGGCACCGGCGATCGCACTCAGGATGCTCGTGTAAATGTAAAGGCGATCGCCCGGAGACTCATCAGCCGGAGATCATGGCTCATGGCTCATTTATGTTATTTATCATCTCATTTATAGTATATATTTATAAATGGGAGGGGTACCTGATGGCCTAAAAGACAAGCTTTGCTTAGTTTAGGCATCAGGCTCCCCACATTGCTTTGAATCTTAAATTGAGATGATGATAAGATGTGGTGAGAAAATAAAGTTTATTATTATTATTATATAGTAACATATTGAAGCTTATTATAATTTTATATTAGAAACTAATTCCAAACAACTCACTTTTGTTAACTGGATTTATTCATTAAAACATAAAAAATAAAATGATAATCCCACATTTGAATTCACAGCAGTGTTGATTCTTTCGAAAGGATCCAAAATAAGACGATCAAATATAAAATACTGTTTATGTTAGTTCACTATCATGGAAATAGTCTACGAGGATAAAAGTTATATTTCATATTACATAAAAACATAAACAATTTTCAATTAATACATAAATTAACATGACATTGTTGAAATGTAAAAAAAATAACGCAAGTACGTGCAAACGCATATTTTACATTATTTTAAAAGTATTATTTCTCCTAACTTGAATTATATCCGTATAATAAAAATTCTATTTAATAGTACTAGTAGCAACTTATTCATTATAAAATATCACATCATACATACTTTATCTTAATACTGTTCATTACTAAACAAAGCGATGAAAATATATCCAATGCGATCTTTCAAAGATCATTGTAATTTAGCGCCAAGGATTATATGGGTTGGCAAAATATAGGTACGTAAAAGGATTGAAGCTCATCTCTTAGTTACGGATCAGTTCATATCTGTCCAACACATATTTGTATCGTATGGCTATATTTTATTTGTGACAACACTTAATTGGAAGTATTTTACAATTTTATATCTTAAAATTCGACATATTTTAACTTACACACTTTAGTTTCAGGCTAAGAACTATAAACTCATACATAAATGATTGGCTTATTTGCCTTAGTAAGTAATAAAATAATACTTAATTATAACATGTTATTGAATATTTCAATACAATCTAATAGGCGATAGATTAGTAGTTGTATTTAATAAATCTGATGAAATTAAAAATAAATTTTTACGCCTTTAAGTTCTTTGTTAAGGAATAACACTGCAATCACAACTTGGCCTTTAAATTAAAATCTTGCAAAATAAAACATTCCCTTTATCATTCGAGTTCTCTAAAAATTTCTTGGCTCCTCTACTTTTTCCTATAGAATAAAGATAAAGGACAATATGAAAGAAATCTGTATAGCTCAGGACTATTACAATTTCAATCCCAGCACTACAACAACAGTGCGATAGTAAAATAATTTGCTCCCTTCCCTAAGACCCCGTATCGTCAGTGCCAGTTAAAGACTGTGTGGCAGAAAATAAGGTAGACTGACGCGACCAATAAGTTCCCGATCATGATGGGGAATCCGATCTTGAGGTACTGCATGAATGTGAACCGGTAGCCGTGCTGCTCGGCAACCCCGGCGCAGACCACGTTCGCACTGGCTCCGATTAGAGTACCGTTGCCTGGAAAAGCATACATCATTTGAAATAATTACTATAGGCGACGGAAGATTTTAGGACAACCTCTGAGACCTGAATGATGGCTGGAGAATGGTTATCTGGCACAGGATTATGAAGAAATTACGATCGATTCAGATAATACTTCGTCACACAGTTTCATTGATAGACACTTATTAGATGATTACTAAGTGGCTTTAGAATGGTTTTAACAGCTGTCACATGAGATAAGCTCCAAGACAGATATCGAATTTAACGCAGACTGACTATACACAACTTTAGATCAACCCGATCATCTTCACGTTCCATCCTAGCAGTTGAACGGTCCTCTCCCGATTTGTTATCGTTTGACAGATCAAACGGTCGACGATTTACCGTACCTCTTTTTATCTGAGAATGTGGCAACAAGCCGGCTGGCTGTTCGCCAGATGGACGTCTACCACACAACACCTCCGGCTCCGGTCACCTCAGTCACCAGACGAAACGCAGAAGTATA
This sequence comes from Iphiclides podalirius, assembly GCA_933534255.1. Lineage (NCBI taxonomy): Eukaryota > Metazoa > Arthropoda > Insecta > Lepidoptera > Papilionidae > Iphiclides > Iphiclides podalirius. The sequence goes on along the minus strand of OW152835.1, from coordinate 2,035,060 downwards.
ACACTTCCAATTCACGCCTGTATTCTGTGCTACTCCTCCGGACGAGCCCGCCCGTTCGCGCAACGACAACCCTACCGCAGTCGAAGGGTGGCGAGAGGTAGAAGTGTCGCCGTACGGAAACGTCGGTCACCTCCGAGACAGGCGCCGAAGCTGAGCGCCCAGGCGAGCGGCGCCAGCGGCAGCTCCAGCCCGCCGGGCGCCGACAGCGCCGCCGTCACGCGCACCATCATCGTCGTCAGCGGGATGTTGTCCACGAAGGCGGACGCGATGCCCGACACCTGTCCGTTCAATTTCACACCTATCAATAAATGTGTTTTTTTATGTGACAAGTTGCCAAGCGGGCAGGCGGTTCACCTGTTGTCAAGTGAATACCGGCGCCCATGGACATCTACACCCGAGGGTTGCAGGTGCGTTGACAACCTTTTTGGAAATTGGGCTCCGGCTACCTCACTCACCAGACGAAACGCGAAAGTATTATACTTCCACTTGACGCCGGTCTTTTGTGAGGTCGTGGTGGACTCTTCGTCCTGGTGACAAACAGTTACCAGGACGAGCCTGCCCATTCGTGTAACAGCCGAGGCTGCTGCGTGGCCCTACCACACTACTATGAGGCAGGCTTAACAGAATGCCAAGACCTCTAACGGCATGCAAGCGGTGTCTGCCGCTCCATATGAGGAGCTCGTGAGGAGCGCTGTGCTAATTGCACCGGCAAAGCACCTTTTTGATGGAGTGGGTGTGGTAACACCCAAGAAGGCCATAGTCGCACCGGGCTCGCGTAAGATTGCGTCTTCGTGTTCCCTTGTCCCCGGCTAATGCGATAGTATCTGCACCACTGCGATGTGGGTTTTTTGTAGTGGGTACTTGTTCTGTCCGGGACTCCCACTCACTCCTGCCACTCCCCCGATTCCGTGGCAGGGGATCCATCCAAAGGATTTTTCCCCACGTTAAATTTTAAAAAAGCCCTAACAGCATGAGCAGCTTCCTTCGCTCAAAGGTTTAGTATAACTTTTAAGAGAGGAAATGCAGCCAGTGTTCGTGGCACAATGCCGTGTGGGCTAGATGTACTCGATAACATATAGACGAAAGGCTCATAAGTACCCACCCAAAGAACAAGCATCAGAGCTACGGTGAGACGCGACTCCTCCCCGACCTTCAAAATTAGAGACTCCGTGATCTTTCCAATCCAGGAGATCAAGCCCAGCTTAGAGAGCACCTGGAATAAAACAGTAAAAATTAAATGACCAATAGAACTAAATTCCTGTATTCAACTTGTTCTCAAAGTGCCACTTAATATGCAGAATAACTATAATAATGGAATGACCGTAAAAATCACCCGAGAATCCTAAATAGACACATACCGAAGAGTTACTACTCTTAGCACAGATGAAAACATTTAGGTACTAAGTAATTTTTAGTTTATTAATTAGCCCGAAGAAGCTTTATCATAACAATTGATACATTAAACTATGAACAAAGAGTTTTATTATTTGAAACGTGAGTGCTGAATAGATATTTACATAGTTAGGCCGCTAGAGTACAGATGCAGTAGTCTGTATTGAATTAATTCTGGTAGAAACTAATCTCGGTAATAATTGCAAGGGCGGCAATCTATGTATATCCTATGTTTTGGTTAAAAGCAACAAGTCAAGTAGGATTTAGTGACTTCATGGCAATTAAAATTAATTAAAAGACGAAAAGTTTCTCGCCGCTGCGGGTATCGAACCCACCGCTTCCGGATCCGCACCCAGAGACGTGGGTTCGATTCCCGCAGTAGCGAGTAATTTTTCGTCTTTTTGTTAGAAATTTTAATGTTTCATCTTAAGTTCGGAAATTAGCACTATAAAATTTTAAAAATCAACAAATTGTTAATTGTCAAAGTACACTCACTTCCATCAGAACGAACAAAGCTGCGAAGAACAGCAAAGTAGACCATTCGACTCTGGCCAGGATCGGTTCTAAGTCGTCTCTTTCTGCTAATAATAGAAGCAAAATCGCGCCAAGCAAGGCCGTCCAGCCTAATGAGAGCCGTTCTGGAACACAGTGGATGAGAAAATAAATATGACAAATTTTTTAAAGCCATTAAATATTGTTTTAAATTCAAATTGCAATTTGTAATGACAATTCGAAAGAAATCGAAATGAACATTCCTTCGTGATAACCGAATTATGGCGGTCAGTATAAATCAAGAGGCCTAAGTTATTTTTCATCATAGTTGACGATATTTTGGTAACACATCTATTTATAAGTAACACTAACCAAAGGTAAGGATTTTGAAGACAAAGGTAATAAAGTTAATTTATTCAACTTTCTTACTACTTAGACAAAACATGAAAATAAAAATTTTACTTACTAAACGATTCTTGCAACAAAACTAAAGCTAATTTTTTGTTGATTTAATTTGTTGTATGATTTAATATGTGGCAACGAGCTGGCGGTTCATCTGATGTTACGTGAAAACTGCCGCCCTTGGACATTTGCAACCCCGTTGAGTTGCAGATGCATTGCCACCTTTTAGCTAATGGGCTCCGGACATCTCACTCATCAGACGAAACGCAGAAGTATAACACTTCTACTTCACGCCACTTTTATGTGAGGTCCTGGTACTTTCCTGGACGGACCTGTCCTTGCAACAGCGAAAGCTATTGCGTGCCCCTACCACGGTAAATCCAAGTTTATTTCTGTATGTAACGCAATACTCACGTAGCTCCGGTATGGCGTGAAGGAAGAACACGATTACTACAAATGCTACGCACACTATCGACTTAATCAGAAGCTGCTTGTCCCTGATGCGGTACTGTAAACGAAGAGAGCAGTTTTGACGACGATGTTAAGAGGGGAAAGTGAACGGACCTGATGATATCTTTTTTTATGTGAGAAGGTGGCAAGTGATTTGACGGTTCTTCTGATGTTAAGTAATAACCGCCACCCATGGACATTTGCAACACCCGTAGCGTTGCAAATGCGGTGCCATATTTTCACCAAGCGGGCCTCGGCTACCTCACTCACTAGACGAAACGAGGAAATATAATGCTCCTACAACACGCCGGTCTTCTGTGAGGTGCTAACCCGGACGGACCTGCCCATTCGTGCTACAGCGTTGATTGTTGCGTGGCCCTACTATAGTATAGTGATTGCAGCCACCCTAGAAATGCTATACTAAACTATTAATTATAGTTATCGCAATCACTGAATGACTGAGAAAGCGCTAAAGTATTTATGACAATTCAGTATCACACATACACTCGTACCATGGCAATATTTTAAAAAAACATGAGCCGTGCTGAGAGATAACGTTGTCCCGTGTTGTAGAATTGCTTTTTCTTCATTCTTCTCCTGCCCTTATCCCACTTAGATGGGGTCGGCGCAGCATGTAAATTATGTTGTTGGTGGCATAGGAGTACCGCCTGCTTAACGTCAACCTTCCTTCTTAACAAACACCAGATCCGGATAAATTATCAGCGAGTCACACAAATACCTGTCCCGTGTGGGAATCGGACCCACTACCACCGGAACCGAAGCCAATAGATTATAAACTGATGATAATGATTAATATAGAATTATAATATATTTTTATGGGCTGCGGGATTCATGTATTGTGTGTCGAATGGACCAAGATGCAACTCGCAGCTTAAGAAGATTATTTCGCAGTAGATACAAAACCACTGCGAATTAAAACATCTGATTAGAGACACAAAAAAACACCTTGCCTAATATTTATTATATTAAACAGTATAGCAAAATATTCGGTCCTTACTTATGAAATTGACGTTTTGTGAACTGGCCATTTTGAATTCAAAATCGATTGACTAGGAATTTCAAATTAAAATTTGTTTTAAACTTAGGCTTGTATTGTATTTCGATTGCAGCGATTCATCTGTTTTCACGTCATTTGATTTTTGTTTGACTTTGGTCTGTTCACAATAAGGAAAACTTAAAATATCGCGTTATTTACGTATACGAGTTCCAACGTGGCACCAACTACTTAAAATAAAACACGATACACTTATTCTCTATTTTTTTTAAAAACTGCCCTTCCTGTAAGATAGATAACATTATCCGAGTTGTAAGGTCCCCCAGATCCGAAACAATTATCTGTGAGTCACACAAAAAGTCCCGTGTGGGATTCGAACCCAAGGCCCCCGGCACCGAAGTCCATGCCTTGGCAACAGCGCCAAGAAGTCATCAAAATGGGTTTTTTCATTGCTTAGTACTTCTCATAATTCTTCAATCACATTTTTAGTGGTAATTCCTGTTCAACATCATTTTAAAATGCTCAAAGATCAAGATCTCATCTTTCTAGAAAAAGTTCCCAAGCGAGGGCATCAAAATACGTTGTAATGAAGAATGTTTACCGTAAACTGAAAAACGTCTTACAAGTCAGAGAGAGTAAAGTAGTGTGTTTGCAGTGGCTTCATGAGCAAAATAATATAAATATACAAATTCACACTAGGGAATCGAGCTCTGAGCGTTTCCAACGCCAACGAGATTAGAGAGAGACAACAAATGTCAACGACTAGAGTTCGTAATCGAATTTTAGCTCACAGTAACAGATCAGCTTTTTTGCATTATGCTCAACAGTCTTCTGTCCAATTCGAAGCCATGAATAAGATCTGATCAGTGTTCTGCCTAAAAATGGGTCCATGAACCAAATGGTATGTGCTGTGCTTCTGGAAAAGTTAGTCTCCCCAATATTGAGGAGCCGCCACAGCCAATAAAAAATCTTTTGATAAATAATCATTCACCATCTGAACATTTTTAACCAACATCCGAAAGTACAATAGCCTCTTCCAAATGACTTCGTTTGACGCGAACTTTTAAAATAGAGGGACAAGTATACAAGTCATCATCATCTTCTTACCCCTATCCCACCTAAGTGGGGTCGGAACAACATGAATCATGTTGTACGCAGTTTTGGCCATATTTTTACAACCAGCCGCCTGCCTGACGTTAAACCTCCTTGGGAAACAAACACCCAGATCAAATTTCAACTGTGTAACTATCACGGTTCATGAGATACAGCCTTTTGACAGAGGGACAAACAGCAGCGGAGTCTTAGTAATAGGGTCCGATTTTACCCTTTGGGTACCGAACCATAAAATGGCCCCAGAGATTTAGTGCTGCACGGTAGACACGGCCAACTTAAAAGGGTCTCTGAGTAACACCGATTGCATAATACACTACAATATCCCTTAATCGTCGTAATGGGAGAAGACTGTTATTATTTGACTATTCCTCAGCAAGGTCCAGTGCGTAACAAAACTGTGACATGCATGCAATTTTATGCATTTAGGTTGATGGTTAGAGCTACCTGTTTTAAGCCATTGCATTATTACTGGGACTTATTAGGGTTCCGTACCCAAAGTTATAGAGTGATTGCAAATGAGTTGCCATCTTTAAATAAAGTGGGCCCCGGCTACCTCTCTCACCAGACGAAACGTAGAAGTATAACACTTCTATTTTACGCCGGTCTTCTGTGAGGTCGGTACGGAACCCATCGTGTGCGAGTCTGACTCGCACTTGGCCGGTTTTTATTAAATACATTGTCGATATGATGGCAAAAAGATATAAAGATTGAATTACATATGATGTCGTAATCACCAGAGACTGAGGGCTGGTGAAACATTCATCTTAGAGACGCTTTAAATCAAGACATTGGCTCATCAAATATCGGTCAACAAAAAAACCAAAGATGCTATGATTTATGTCCGAAGCTATGGGAGACCAGACTTATTTGTCACTTTTACGTGTAACCCCGAATGTCCCGTAATTAAAGCGGAACCATTATCTGGTCAGCGGTCTTTCGATCTTCATGACGTAATTTCAAGGGTATTTTATTAAAAAATGAAGAAATTCATAAAATTATTCACCAAAGACGAAATATTCGGAATATTTTATGTGTATGATAATTTTTAGTTCTAAAAATTTTGTTAAATACCCGTGCGAAGCCGGGGCAGGCCGCTAGTTTCCATATAAACGCAAATCTAGGTAAGGACCTAATACGTCATGGTAAAGGTCTCTCTTTTTGTTCACTCACCTTTTGTTTCATTTGCGCTAGCGTAGAACAGAAGAGCGGATCTGATTTCGACTTTCCACTTCCCGCCTCCCTCTTTAGCAGCGTTACGTGCAATTTCTGCACCTGCAATTTTAAAATTGTCAATGGCATGGCGTGGCGAGGAACAATATAAAATTCTCCATTTCAGTTATGGCTCTATGTATATTAATTGCATTAATTATACTAAATTTATTAATCGCTATGCAAATTACACCTATATTAAGAGAAACCCACAAACCTTCTTCTCCAGTGCTCTTCTAACGATATCCTCGTCTCTTGAGTAAGATGCCAGGGACGCGGCTGCACGACGCCACACTGCTATCTCTTGACGCATTTCTTTAAAATATACCAACAATCAATACGCATCAATATCCACCAGCATCTTCATTACAACGATCTTCATCATAATCTCATAATACCATGATGATGAGGATACCATAGCGTTAAAACATAGAGATAATGTATATTGATTCACAACATGCATTAAAACATAGGGTTACATATGGTTCCACCTTGGTCGCCTTCGTACTGTCATAGTTGATAGAACAGAACGTTGACCAGAGAAAATATGCCTCGGAAGAGTAACGACAAGATATACATACAAAAAACAAAATGTATATTGAATGTTAATACAAATGGTGTAGAATTTAACCTGAGAGAAAATTTTAAAGCTTCAATTCCTATTAGATCTATCGACGATATTTGAACCCTTAGCACCTCCCTCGGACTATGTAAAAGTCGTGTTTAATTTCTCTTATATACTTCTATGTTGTGTAAATTCCTACCTTATTATATAAATGAGACAGCTAAGTCTAACAACATACACATACCAATCTCACTAGCAAAAAAAATGCGAAAATGGAAACTTAGCGTTCTGACGTCTAGACCAGTAAACAAATCACCGCTCACGCAAGAAATTCTAGAAGGTCAAACAATGTATCATACGTTGTTTAACTTATTAATCATACGAGTATCATTACAATCGGTCACAAGTCAAATGTTGAACATGGCCTATCCCACATATTGCCAACGTACAGTCCTGGACACATCAACCTCCATATTGATTTCTCTTATCACCAGGTTATGCAGACGTTTGTCCTACACAACATTTTCTTTTAGGGCTATCAGAGCTGCCACTCAAGAACCCATCTGTTGTTAGTCTGAAAGTATCACCTTATTCTGATCAAAGGAACACTACTTTAGTAGCAGTCCTATAATATAAAGCATTACAAAAGTATTTCATTTAACCTTACCCTGTATGTCCCTTGGTACGGTGTGACGTAGCTTGTTCATGTCGCGGAACATATATCTAAGCTGCACGTAAGTCTGAGCAGCTACAAGTAAAATACCGAGCCCCATGTGGAGAGTGAAATTGGTGAAGTTGATGTTCTGAAATTTTCAATGTCATATTTCGATGATATCAAATTGTATATCGTAGACGCTAGACGGGTACACGCGTAAATTTTAACAAAATAATCTAGAATCTGGATACAGGCCAAGTTGACTGTAGGGAAGAGGACGAAACTAATTAAAATTTATAAGAACAGGTACTTAGAGATTATGCTTAACTAGCCTCCTGTAAAATTGACGGATGGCTGGCGATGATAACGTTGGGCGGGTCACCAACTGGCGTCGCGGCACCACCCACATTGCTGAAGATCACCATTGACATCAGCACTGGCACTGGGTTCAGTTGCATCACTTCGCACAGCCTGCACAGAATGATCCAAGTGTTAAAATATTTGTTTTATTCATTCGATTAATTCATTAATTTATTCACTCCTTCCTTTGTTTTCTCATGCACTTATTAAAATAATGAAGACTTTACGAATTTAATAATGAACTCGTTATGTGATAATTAACCTACCGTATGGTTACAGGCGTCATCAATAGCACCGTGGTCACATTGTCGAGGAAAGTGGAGAAGAACGCAGTGAAAAAGCACAAACAGTTAATCAGCGGCCATGTCCTGCCTCCTGTAACCTGGATTGAAAAATATATGATAGTACTTTGTTAAAATATGTGATACTTTTGTGTCTAAGTAGACGATTTTTGTATACTAAATACTCGAGCAACCAACATTCTTTTGCTGGCAACAATAAGGTTGTTTCAAGTTTTAGGTTGTCATGCATTAGCGAGGGAAAAAGGATTGAGAAAAACTGCATAATCAAGATTTTTGATTTATATGATCTAAAGTAAATCCCGCATTTTATCTCAGAGCAGTATGTGGCTCGCTGCCGCTGTTAACAATTAAGAAGTTCACTAAAACTTAACAGTCATTTTGTCCGTCTCCCCTCTCAGAAATATATTCTTATAGTCATCATCATAACCCCCCTTACATTACCGATCTAGGTGAAGTCGGCACCGGTCGGCGGCGGTTACGACCGGCCACCTGCCTGATACCAATTCTGGGCCAATTATTTGTGGGTCACACAAATACTTGTACTTTATCCAAAGTGAGGGTTGTGGGCTACGGGCCTTTGGGATCCAGTGACAACGGGACCGTGACGCCCGTAAACCAGTGGTCTTCGAATGTGCTATTCGATGTATAGGAGCGGTGAGCGCCTCAGAAGGTGGTTGTACCGTATTTATGTAGCGCGTTCACCTCACTGTGCAATGTGCTGCCTTGTTGGGAACTTGTATTTTTGATTCAATTCTTCCTTGACATTATCCTTACTAATATCATAAAGGTGAAAGTTTGTATGTATGGATGGATGTTTGTTACCCTTTCACGCAAATACTACTGAATTGATTCTAATGAAACTTTTCAATAATATAGCTTATACATCATAATAAGACATAGACTATTTATATACATATTTTTATGTTTATATGTCTTTCTGTCTGAATGTTACGCCTTTAGCCTATTCTACGCAGACGTAGTCGCGGGCAGCAGCTAGTTATATCATATTGCAGCCTTTTAGAGTGAAGTATTAGTAGAACGCTCAACAATAAGACTGGGTGAATACTACGTTTACCCTTGGTGAAATCATTAATAATCACTCCTCACCTCGAAAGCGACCACTGCTAAGTAATCGAACAACCCCGTCTCTGCCAGGATTGCGACGAGCACCATCATGCTAAATAACAGCAGCAGGGTTTCCACATCCAGCCAGGACACTAACTCGGGCAAGGAAGGCCGCGCCCCTCCAAGAGCCAGCACTGCTATCCCCAGAGACGAGGACAGAAGCGCTGCTATTGTCCGATTTACTATCTGTTGGACATAATATAATTTTTTTCAGGAAAATTACAACGAGATAAAATTATACTTATAAGGTTTCTAAAAAGGCATTTGGTAATTGAATAAAATAAAAGAAACATGGAAAATCAAGTTGGTTGTTTATTGTTTATTTATATAATGGACTACAAAATTTCTTATATCAACACAAATTCAAAACCCCGCATCATTGTAGCCCTTAGCTCAAGGTAACCCAATGAAGTATAAATAAATTGGGCAGTTTAGAAAGTAGTGCTGACTTTTTGAACTTCGTTATTTATTTATAAGATTGAAGACATAAAATTACTTTGCTGCTGAAAATGTGAATTGAGACAGTCACAGTGTATATCTAAGACCGTACGTTCGTATCGTAATAATGAATCTTGCTTTTAGCCTTCTGTTAAGAGTACGGCAAAGAAGTTTCTGTCTACCCCCATTAGGAGCATTTTAACGTAAGTGCCATAAAAGAAAACTCATGTACAGCGTTTGCAAAATATTCATTTCTTTAAAATAAACAAGGGTTTCATGATAAACGACTAAGATGCATATTTGTGAGAGTTTACCTCGAAAATTATCAAGATGTACAGACAGCACAGCAGTAGGGTAGCGTAGATGATGCCGTCCTCCTCGGAGATCGGATCCAGGTGATAGCTGACTGTTATGGGAACTGTGTTGTTGCTCGTACTCGATAAACAAAGCGCGACTTTCGTATCTGTAACGATATAAAGAAAGAGTCATCATTAGAGTGGACCTTAAAAAAATGATATGTTTTCATACAGAAGTGACTACTATAAAAGACAAGCTTATGAGCGGAGACACAGTGATCATTTGCGCAAGGCATCGTATGGTATCACTAATTATTTTCTCTTTAAATTTGTAAAAACTAATTACGATCGATGAGGTTACACAATCGTTAGAATCTACTTCAAAAATTCTATCGTGTTTGTAAGTGTTGGATATAGAACATAATTTAAGTTTAACACGTAAGTTATCACTTTAACACGTATTGCACCAACCGTTTCCACCCACTTCCACGTAAAAATTTTTGTCCTGCATCATAAGTCTCGTAGAGTTGAGATGGTGAGTTCTGTTCCTGTCGACTGTTGCTTCAGCTTCTATCCTCTGTTCGAGCTCCAGCACTCTGCTGTCGGAGACGCTCGGCGCAAAGTCCATCACATCATCGGCCTTCAGATGCACCGTCCAGATGGTTGAGTTCTGCAATAATGAATAACTTCAAGGGTACCTTCAGAGTAAGAAGAAGAAGAGAGAAGAGAAATTGTATGACCAACAGATCCAGGTATTTGTAACAAGGTTTAAGTTTTGATTAAATTGATTTTCTTATTCTCCTCCCCTTGACCACGAATAGCTACATACTTTCAGAGTAAGGGGATAAATTGTATGACCAACAGAAAAGGTTTTAAGTTTTGATGATATGGATTTTCTTATTCTTTCTCCTGCCCTTAACCTTTATTGGGTCGACCCAACATGTGAACCACATTGTAAATGTTGTTGGACAATTGCCATTGGGTCGCTTAAATACTTGTACCTAAAACCCACGATACCTGGCACCGAAGCCAATATCTTAGCAATTTCGCCACCGAGCGTGCTCTTTACAAATTACCTTCCACATAAATCTTGTCCATATTATAAGTAAATATGGGAGCAACTTGATCTATTTCCTAGAAAGAGCTACACACAAGGCGAATATAATTTATGTATATTTTCAAAAATACTTCCGTTTCTAATGATTTTGCCCGTTAAATCATCTTAAACACCAATAGTAATAGTTTTGTTGAGTAAATTCAAGAAAATCTTGGTCCTTCAAGCCGGATGATTTTCATAAATACGAAAAATTATGGGCCCTGTTCCCTCTTCAAATCACATCAATGGATTGATAAAATATGAAGTTCGGCTAAGGAACAGTCCGTTAGGTTTTCATTTCCTTACAATAACAATTAAAAAGGCTAAACGGAAATTAGAAATTATTAACATAGCTCAGAGGATTAGCAAGCTGAAGTGGCGATGGGCCGGCCATTTAGCTCGTAGAACCGATAACCGTTGGGGAAGAAAGGTTCTCGAGTGGCAGCCTCGTACTGGCTATTGTGTAGGACGACCCCCCACTAGATGGAGTGACGACCTGTGCAAATTTGCGGGAAGTCGATGGATGCAAGTGGCTCAGGATCGTACTTCATGGCCTTCCCCCATGCATGGGGGAGGCCTATGTTCAGCAGTGGACTCAAACAGGCTGAAATGATGATGATGATGATGAAACGGAAATTAAAGCTGGTATTTTACTAACCGATCATCGGACCGATAATGTAACAACCAGCTACCATTGCCCTTACTACGTTAACTCGAAAGGAGTCAAGCCCATTTGCTTACGCTCACGTAAGCCGTGAAAGCAAATCGGACATGAGGAGCGCAGCTCGGACTAAACATGAACGAATAATAAATATTTATGAGGCGCAACTGGCGTTTTACGGCTCTCCATAAACACCCATTGTTCTATGTAAGCAACGATCGTTATCGAATGGGTGTTTGCTTATGCAAGAGGGTGCTATGGCATAATCCGCGTTCGATATACATAATCGATATACATAGTTGCAACTCGCCCAAGGTCGAATGAAGGCCGTTTATCCAAGAACCGATTAATCTGAGTCAATGATAGTTTAACTCGGTTTCATAAAACAGAACAGGGTTACCTTAAAATCAATATTTTATGATAATTTCAAATGGTTAAGTAGAAATCAAAAGTCAACACAATCTTCTCATCACGTAGAAACACAACGATACATACATACATCTACGAGTATGTTTGTATCCTTGTGTATTTCGACGTGGTTGGATTCTCAATTTGTAGAGGCATATTTTACACATATTGACAAGAAATGTTTGACATATTCATACTAAACTAAAATCCCAAAAAACTATATTAGAGTTCAGTTAGAATTTAAGTTGCAAACTGTAATAATCGTTAACAAGAGAATAGCATGCAGTTGTCGCTCTGAACCAGTTCTCAGTAGTCAAAGATCTAATAAAATACGATGACCGTCTTACATCATCATCATCATATCAGCCTGTTAAGAGTCCACTGCTGAACATAGGCCTCCCCTACAGACTGCCACGAAACATGATCCTGAGCCACCTGCATCGATTCCCTTCATATTTGCACATTTCGTCACTCCAACTAGTGGGGGTTGTTCTACATACCAATTTTTTCCTTGATGAAGTTCGCAAAAAAGATATCCGCAGTAGAACATGATAATCGACATAGCTCAAAAGATTAGTAAGCTGAGGTGGCAACGGGCCGGCGATACAGTTCGCAGAAACGATAACCGTTGGAGAAAAAAGGTTCTCGAGTGGTCGTCTAGTACTTGCCATCACTAACTCTGCCCTAAACATGTCGATAAAATTCATATTGTTAAGGTTGTTCGTGGTTAAACGTTCTGTAATGGTGAAAGCTGCAGTTTATGGTTGAGTATAATACAACATTTTATTTAAATAAAAATACTTATCACTTGCGTGTCATCTTTAGTCTATCTGTCACTTTTATTCTAGTACTAGCGACCCGCACCGGCTTTGCACGGGTGCAACATATTATATAAAAACCATCCCATCACTCTATCAAGTACAAAAAGCGCATCAAGATCCGTTGCGTACTTTTAAAGATCTAAGTATAAATAGGGACAGACAGACGGCGGAATGACTTTGTTTATATTCTATGTAGTGATAGTTCTTATTTGAGCTTATTTCGCCTCACTACAACAAAAAATGTTACGCCCATAAACTATGTCAGACACAGTGAAATTTACATAAAAATAATAGTTCCTTTTTGCCTAATCCTTATTTCAAAAATAAATTCTAGATCTAAAAATTGTAGTTCATTAAAATGCCAATTATCTAGATCTAACAAGCACAGTTATTCTCAAATGTATAGAATTTTGCTTACATAACGGTAATTTATATTACTTAAGTTTGAACCTTTGTCCCAGCTTTTACAAGTATAACACGAGGCACGCGCATAGCGTGCTAAGCAGCTATTCGTAGGGGAAATCGTGTACAACCTAGTTAACATGCCGTTGCAAGGCATTGCATGGACTTTTGTTACGTACTGAACTGCCTTTTAGGGTTCCGTACCCAAAGGGTTAAACGGGACCCTATTACTAAGTATGAACCACGATAGTTAGACAGTTGAAATTTTCAAACATCAATCGCACTTGTTCGGTTTTGAATTTTTATTTTCTTTTACTAATAATATATAAAAACACCTATCCTAAATAAATTCGTAGCCTAAGCGACCGAACCGACGATATTGTATGATATTATATATGAATGCATGAAACAACGAGCATACATGAATCATGTAACTTTGCCTACTCCTCTGGGTGTGGGATTTGAGCGTTTTTATATGGAAACTTTCGCTAGCGCTTCAAAGGTTGGTTACCTGTTCGAATCCAGAACCGTCAGTGGAACCCTTTCGCAGCCACAGATGTAGAAGATTTCCTGTTTCGTTGGTCACCGTTTCTTCAAAGGGGCCCGTGAGGGTGACCAGCACCTTCACTCTATCCGAAGCGGGGCTCAATTCGTATTCTGCAGGAAGAAGAAAGGAGTGGTGAAATCGACCGCAATTGTCATTGGAAATTCGATAAAAAGAAAAACATACATTAATTTCCATAGGTTTCTCCAACGACAATAAATATCACTGTGGCGAGGTCCAAACTATGGCCCAACTCGGTGTTGTAGATGTCCATGGGCGGCGGTATTCACTTAACATCAGATGAACAGTCTGCTCGTCTGGCAACTTTTCACATAAAAGAAAAAAATCTGCTGCAATATCCGTTGTGTCCCTCTCCAGCACCTAAGACCTGCTTGAAGCCAATTCTGCTGCGGTGGATGTGGCCAAATACTGGTCGAACAAGATCTAAATAGCTGGCTTTGACTCAAAAAGAAGAAGAAGATTTACTTCTCATCCAATCTTTTTTGTTCCATTCACATATGTTCGTACAATGTATATCTGTGACCATGCACTCACAACTGAACATCATTTTATTATTATTTTCATCATCATATTTCATTCACAAAACAGATTTCTCTTTATTCCGTTTACAAACTGTTTGCCTGTTTTGCCTGTACCGATGAATTATTTCACAAAGTTGTCCTCACGAATTAAAATCGCATATTATCCCTATATATTATTTCTGAATGGTGTTTTTTTGTCAGAACGCACCCATAACTTTATTTTTTTTAATGCGATAAAGTGGCAAACGAGCTGTCGCAGCCGTCCGAGTTGCCTCGAAGTGCGGACTGAACTGAAAACCGGTGTCGGGATCAGAACTAGTTACTGTATCTCGACTTTTACCGAGTCCCGTCCGTTTCACGGTCTCATGCTGCTACACAGACCAGTTAGGTACTGTTGTTATTTTGTTTGCTTATTTTTATGTTTACATTTATTTCAAGTTTCTGTTTAGTTAGATTATTATTTTTAAGTTTTGTATGTATTCATTTGTTCTTAGACCGTGAATAAACGTTACTTCTTCTTCTAATCTGAAGTTATAACCGCCGCCCATGGAAAAATACCTGTGGTATATAAATATAATAACTGTGGTAGGACCACGCAATAGTGTTCGCAAATGCGAGTTAACTTCCATAATTTTTCATCAAATTTAGTGATTAAAATACCATTCTTAATCTTATGGTAACCGTTATTGACAAATGATACACCGGAAAGCACAAATAGTTAGTTTTAATAAAAAAAACTTTCCTTTAAAAAATTCTAATCAAGAATGTTTGATTATTCAATCTATAAAAATGTTTTTAAATGAAAGACTGAAATGTATAGTTCTTGAAAATGAGATACTCTTTCACAATTTGAAAATTATTACATTATCATTCGGTGGTAATTTTCGAAATAATAACGAAAAAAAAAATATATTTCGAAGATTTGAAGAAGCGTGGTGACCCTAATACCTTCTGTACTATTACCGTTAACGTTACCGGCTGTTACTATTACTATTATAATATTCAAATCTAGGACTTCATATCGCACTAGGTCTTATATAGAACTAGCGACCCGCCCCGGCTTCGCACGGGTGCAATATATACATATAAAATAAACCGTCCGCTTGAATCACTATCTAAAGAAATAATTTATAACAAAAAAAAACTGACTTCAAAACTAAAAAACATTGTTAATATCTAGAACATTTGAGGATTGCTCACGATTTCTCTGGGATGACATCATCAGATTCGTGTTTCCTTATCATGGTACTACCACAAAAAAGAATCATCAAATTCGGATCATAAACGACGTTAATTAAGTATAAGTTATCCGCGAACACGCATAAAAATTAAATATATATGCGGTCGAATTGAATAACCACCTTCTTTTTTTGAAGTCGATTAAAAAATATATACGGTCGAATTGTGTAAACTCCATCTTTTTTAAAGTCGGTTAAAAAGACCGCATCCGTTGCGTAACTTTAAAGATCTAAGCGTACAGACGGACAGCGGGACGACTTTGTTTAATATTATGTTGTGATGAACGAACGATCTCACCCTTGACGTGGCCGGCTTCTATCGCGGTGTGCAACACTACGTCGCTGGTCTCCATGTTGAGGAGCAGGGATACCGTCAGCAGGACCCAACAGGCGACCAACGCGCCCAACTTGAAAACGCGTAACGCCCGATCTATCTGCAATGAGGCATATATTAACGGCCGGTTTCAATATTTGAATCAATTCATGATGACTCCGTGCCGCAGTTACCAAGGTATTGGCTTCGGCGTCGGGTGTCGTGGGTTCGATTCCCGCACGGGACAATTATTTGTGTGACCCACAGATAGTTGTTTCGTCTCTGGGTGTTTGTCCACGTGAAGTTTATATTTGTTAAGGATAATGTTATGCTAAAGTAAGGGCGATGTTTTAAAAAAAATTGGTACTGTATATGACATGTGCATGTACATAATAATATAGTTAATAAAAATCAGTTTTCTTTTTTCGGATATATCTTTCTGTGGCCTAATATTTTCGGTACCACTCCAAGGTTGGCTGGAGATATTGCCTTTGGCATTAAATCCTCCTTTGTACTATTATTGCATAAAGAATAAATAAATAAATGGTACACATGAAGCAAACACTTTGTACCCCTTTTTACGAAAATTGCTCGGACGGAGTATGAATTTTTCCACACTTATAGTTTATATAGACAAGAAGTGAAGAATGCTAATATTTTTTTCAAATTATGCATAAAAATACATTAAACCGATATAGAAAACATTATGTATTTGACACGCACATGCATATTCAGGGAGATTTTTTGAGAAGTGCCCAAATGTACACAGGAGGTTCAGACTCGGTAGTATAATCGTTTATTGAAATAAAAAACATAGTTTTTTTTCCAAAAAAAAAAAAATGCCATTCTATTCCCTAAAAAACAGAACGTTTTAACAATGCGGTAGTCATTCATAATTATACCTAAATTATACCGTGCACGAATTTGTGTGCGTGTTAGTTATGAATGATCGCGCGTAAAATAAATGAGTTGCGTATAAATCACGCACTTTTTAAGATAAGTTCCAATAAATGTAATCAATTACTTACGAGTGATTTTAATATTTATCATTCTTATATAACATTATTTATGTCTAGAATTTAATAAAAAAAATGGATACACTTAGAAAAGTCACCCTGTATACACTTTTGTTTATTATGTATTGTATTAGAGAATAGATTAATATTATTCAAAGTTGGTCGAATTTTAACCACTCGGTGTCCACTAATATAAATAATTTTATATTCCAAGACAACATACCTGTTTCTTTTTCTTTGATCTTATTTTCTTCTCTTCCGTTTGCTTATTTGGTTCCGTTAACCTGCTGAACAAAAATGTATATTCATCACCATCGCCATCGTTTCAAACTGTTGAAATTCACTGCTAAACATCCTATCACAAAAGCACGATCCTCACACACGTCGTCATTTCATCTCGTATATGTCCGGCCCATTGAATAAATAAATAAATAAATATTTTAGGACTCATTTTTACACAACATTTTCTAGTCCCAAACTAAGCAACGCTTGTACTAATGGTACTAGAAAACTGATAAACATACTTAAACATACTTTTCTTTTGTAAATAAATACATATTATACATATATAAACACCCAGACACTAGAAAAACACTATGTTCATCACACAATATTTTTCCAGTAGTGGGGATCGAACCCACACCCTCTGGCACAGGAGGCAGGTACGCTACCCACTACGCCATTCGGGTCGTCGTATTGCCACTTACTGTTATTCTGAGCTATGTTGGTTAGCTCTGTTCTTTTACAGATATATGTGTTATCTATACGGAAATACCGAGCATAGCTCTATAGCTTGCTAAGCCCCTTTGTGCTTCCTCATATGGGCACAAGTAATACTTGGTTCATTACTTCTGCCCATATGAGGAAGATCCGTAGATTATCACAGGCAGTACACATTTATTGAAGACTTTAGACCGAGTACCGATGGACCAAGTATCAGTTCCGTGGGTTATCACTGGCAGTACATAATTATTGAAGACTTTAGGCATTACTTTTCTTCTCTTCTTCCCTTGACTAAATGCTTCAATCAATGTGTACTGCTAGACCGGACCAATTTTTTTTTTCCATTTTTCACACGTTCACACAATGCTTTTTTGGTGGCAGATGTCGGCAAATTGACCTCATCCTCCTAATGCTTTATGGGTAGCCAATGCAGGGGTTTTAATGAGTCAAAGTCTCAAATTACTATTACACGGTTCACCACGAAGAATGGTATTTTTTTGAAAACCACGATTTGATATCCGACCTCGAAATAAAATGACATTGAATCGACTCACGTGGTCCGTCAGGCTAAGGCCTAGCATAAAGCTAAGCCGATTGCAACTTAACTGTGAAGCAACTCGGATCGCTTAATCTACTTAACGTGTTATTTGCTATCTACTTACACTTAAGTACTGACGTGATACACTTGGCGCTACCGAAATATTTTTATGATAAGTGACATATATACATAATGACAAGGTATATGATGTAGTAGGTGTCGCAGTGACAACTAACAGCATGTGACGGTTTACGATAGATGTTCAATGCATATTCGGTATCGGGGCGATATACTAATGAGGAGGGTAATTAAATGATCTCATTAGTTAAAGACATTTTTTGAGGATATAAATATAAAACTTCATTTAATTGTCGCCATCAGTATACAAGATATCATTACGAAAAGGCAACTACGATGACTGATACGACAATGTTGAAAAAAATTATTTAATTATTATCGTGCTGTGATAAAATTCCTTATAAAACAAAGAAAGACCCGAAAAGTTGAAACCAAGCCCCAGCTTTTTCTTCATCTACTATGCATTCTTCCTTCTTTATCCAGTCTATCCTGTTGTGGAATGAGCTACCTTTCAAAATCAGGTTGGCTAGAAGTCGCTCTGTATTTAAAAAAAAAGCACGTGAGTACATCCTCAAAAACTTTTCGGCAGGACAACTCCATCGTTGTCAGAATTTATTTATATGTATGTGTATACGTATTTATAATTGTATCTATATGTGATTGTATGTATACATTTATTTATATAAGTATCAGTATGTTATTACGTACACCTGGTAGTATTTATTATATTTGTACTATAATTAACATATGCATATATATTTATTTATAACATACTTTATCTTATAACGGCGTTTTTTTTTTGACATCTTTCTGTGCACCTACCGAATCTTCTCTGTACCACCCCAGGTTGACTGGGAGATAATGTCTTTGCCATTAAGTCCAGGCTATACAGTTTGCGCATAAAGTATAAATAAATAAATAGTTGTGAAGTGAACCATGGCTTCGCGTTTCGTCTGGTAGCTGATGTAGCCAAGGCCCACAGATCGAACACGCGGCCACCAACCCACAGAGATTGTATATGTCCAAGGTAATCTCTTTAAATAAAAAAATAAAAAAAAAACTTTTGCAAAGCTTGAGCCGCCGTCGTGAAATATTATGCAAGCCTCATGCTTGCTTGCCTTTTTTAGGATTATCGTAACGTAACCCTACAGCCAGGCAAGGCCTTTGCCTGGCTGTAGGGCATAGGCGTAAAGAGTGTCATTTTACTGTAGATAATAACTTACTCCTACTTATGCGGTGTTAACAATGAGCATTTGATTTGGCGGTATCACCAACAATCGCTATACTTAACAAACGCGTTTACATAACACACCACTTGTGCATAATAAGATTGCTGAATCGCATACTTAAATATCCCGCTCTATTTCAAATATGGTCTATTTGACATTTTACTTTATGTAATATTTATCTGTGTAAGTAGTACATTGCTTCAACCAGCAAATGCAAAGTATGATGAGTATATGTTAAATTAAAAGAAAATTAGTACTTTATCTAAATAACGAATACTTAGCATTTTGCTTCAATAAAAATTTTATGGTTATGAAATCATATATAACCATACAACTATACATCATTGTTTATTAATTTAAAGTTTCATAGTGAGTAGCTAATCCAGCCATCGTTCACTTTATAAAAAACGTTTGTTATCAAGGATACAACACCAACTATACTATCCTGCTAACTCTTGATGAAGAACAGTCGTATCCGCAAACTAAGACAAAAAGAATAGGTACACTAAAAGTAACGTAACGAATATTAATAGTTTTACATTCTCCTATTCGATGTAAAGTTTTTCAATGACAAAATGAAATATGGTCAAAAAATTTCAGTTCACATTCCAAATTCTGCAAATATTTAGGTACTGTAACGCAACGAAGACATCCGCAGTAGAACAAAAATAACCGACATAGTTCAGAAGATTAGGAAGCGAAGTGGCGATGGGCTGGCCATATACGTCGTAGAACCGATAACCGTTGGGGAAGATAGGTTCGAGTGGCAGCCTCGTACTGGCCATCCCAGTGTAGGACTAAATGGAGTGACGACCTGTGCAAAATGTGCGGGAAGTCGATGGAGGCAGTAGCTCAGAATCGGGCCTCGTGGTAATCTATGGGGGATGCCTATGTTCTGCAGTGGAGTCAAACAGGCTGAAATATGAAGTACCGACGCAGACTTTGATATTATTAAAGACATTTTTGTTAACATATTTTACAACCAAATAACTAATTCAACGCATCTTATGTAAATAGTTTTCTAATCAATTATCGAAAATTATCTCGTCACTTGATTATTACATCTATACGCAATATTATTTGTCTACATCGGAAATTAATTTCCGAAAAATTCACAACTCGTTTACGTCTCGTGTCTATTTTGTGCATAAAACCATTATACAGCGTGTCGTTACCATCGCGACAATAAATGAACACACAAATAGGGGATAAGTTTTTAAAGTTGTATTAAACATTTAAATTATTTAAACATCAATATTTACAGAGTTATTAAATTTTCCAAAACAAAGAATTTTAGAACACCCTTACCTATCAAAGCGTAACGTAAAGTTCATTTGTAAAGGTCACAAAGCTATGAATGGGTTGAATGAACTTAAAAGAGACAAAACATACTGTTAGAAGGAGAGGCTTGTAATGCGACGCTGTGGCGCGAGTTGTATAGGATGTTACAAATTTTGTTTCTTTTTTACTTAATTAGTTTGTTTGAAAAATATTTTTTTTTAATTATGGATTTTGTTTAACGTTAATATTTTTTTATGATTATTGGCAAGTAGTGTTAGACGTGTGTTCATTTACTGTCGCGATGTCAACGACACGCTGTATACAGATACTACTACCATATAATCTTTTATATACAGATACTAGCGGAACGGACAGACGATATCCTTTACACACGACTTAAATTGTTGAAACTTAGAAGTAAAAAAAAAAATGTAGTAGTAAGGTAATGTAGATAAACTCTGTCAGGCTGTTACACATTCATAAATAATCCGAAGACGTAACGAATCAGTCGTCAGTGTATGCCCTCACCTGATCTCGCAATCCTTGGCAATAACATCGCGCCCAGCATGATTGTCCAACGCGAGATTGTCTGTCGCCTTTCCGTTGAAAATTGTTCTGTCCCCTTCCGCTTTGCTGGTGACTGTTTCCAACTTGCCTGCGAAATGTTTAATAACAATAACAGCTGCGATCGGTGTCTTTATTGCTTTCTAAATATGTGGTACAACGTTAAACTGTCCATGGTATAGACTATTGTATAATCACAAAGTAAATAAATCCTTAATTTTAAGACTGCTTCTTGTTTGCAGATAGTTTTTTTTTAACATAATGTCGCTATGTTTACTAATTTATAGACAAATATAAAATGTTGTCATGATCGTCATAATAAACATGGTGGTGACGTTATTCAATATCAAGGTCCGTCCTATCAAAGAAAACTTCGTGTTTTTTGTTCTACCTAGGTGGCGGGAATGACACAATATGTGAATCATTTTGTTAATGCTAAAAAAACCTAGTCAATAGACTAAAAAACCATGTCAATAAACTATCTGATGTCAAACCTCTTTGGTAACCAGCATCCAAAGCCGGAACAATTATTTGTAGGCCACACAAATCTAGTCCCGTGTGGAAATGGAAACCGAAATCCCCGACGCCGAACCTAATAGCTTATCAAATCCGCCACCGATTCAATTTATGTTATTTTTTCTGTAGTTTAGATTATTAAGATGCATTTTTAGAAAAACAGATAATGAAACACTACTGATGGATGACGAGTTAAAGTACTTGATATGCATTATAAAGTTAAATTACGTTAAGACTAGGCGACGCGTCTAAAATCGCCGAAACAACGCCAAGGTGATGGTTTCGTTTCTGTATTCCCTCTTCACGGAACGGTGGGAAAGATTTAGATTGAATTTACAATAGTGCGACGAGATAATGATGATAAGAAAAGCTGATGAGTTATAACAAAGGGTCCTTACCATGGTGTTGCTCGTACAGCTGTTTGAAGGGTGCGAGAGAGGGGTCGTACTTGATCTCGTCTGGAAGGTCCACCCACACTTCCAGGCTGCCGGGGGTCAGGTCGCTGCATGACACCATCGAATATATGCTGTTCGTCTCATGCCTGCGGCCCCCTCGCATCATCTTTAGCTTCGTAAGCATGGCCGCCATAATGCATTGTCTTTTGCAAACACTATACTTAATAAACACTCCTTCGCTTCAGGAATACCAGTTATTTGAGCTGAATGTATTTTGACCAAAGAAATGTATGATAAGTGACGTTAAAACAGTTGCCTATGTAACATTTTAAATTTATATCGATTTACGAAAAGTTGAGCAAGAAGTGTCGTTTTGGAATTTTCACAACCAACGTCAGGAAACCTCTAAGAATGATATGGTATAAATCGAAGACGTTTTCTATGAAAACGTTATGTAGCTAATCTTTAGTCATTACGGCCACGCTAAAATATGCCCTGAGAGCCATAACCATTCCAAGCCCACTGAAATATATTAAGCATACCTAAAGTTTGTTCTCATACATACCTATCTAAATAATTTACACCAGTTACAACCCTATTAAAATTTGTTTTACCGCTGATAGCATATCACGTGTGTGAATTATAAAAGAAAACAAACAGCACCTATTTTAATTATACACCATTTGACCTAATTACTATTGTAATACATCCACGAATATTAGTTTTGTCATTTCCTAAATGACTCTCGCGATGTATACAAGTTCATACAGCTTCAACATTTGTTGCACTCATTTGTGCGTCATGCTAATAATCTATCATAAGGAGTATTAAATAGCGCCGTATCTTTTTACGCATTTAAATAAAAACGTTTCCCTTACTATATATATATGGGTGATACAAATATACAGATATTTGGACCTTAAATAGTTCGAAAATATGACGAAACTAGCTGTGCCCGCGACTTTCAAAATCGCGAAATCCGCAGAGCTACTCCTAGGGGTTTGTTGTTGCAAAATTGGGTAAACCTAAGGGCTTGTTGCATAAATGGGTAAACCAGATTGAACTGGTCATAACCGGATAAGAGATGCTCAATAAATAAATGTATGATTTATGTACGATCTATGCAGGCACTCGAACCTTATCCCCCCATTACAGATAAAGCATTATCTTATCGAATATTGCATGTTAAGCGTTCGCATCGCGGCCTTGTTTAGATCTGTGACTTCCCACGGCTGAGTTTTATACCTGTTTAGACGTGTAGAAGCATTTCACAACGTGGGAAAGTCTATAATTCTTGCGTTTTACGATCAAATTACTAGTCGAGTCTTGTCACACTCCTGGATTGATGATATTACGTGTGTTTTGAAAGTATTAATAATAAAGAGTTGACAAAAGAACAACAGTCAAGTATGATTTCGTTACTTACATACATACCGATAGTTTCGTATGTTATTACATCATTCTTCTTTATATTTAAAAATTACACTGCTATCAAACTTAACTTTAGTTGTTTTTACATAACAACTTTTATTATTTCCAGGCTATGGCAACTTATTTTATAATAATACTAGCGACCCGCCTCGGCTCCGCACAGATGAAATGTATTATACATGTAAGCCTTCCGACACACAGTGGGACGAATTTGTGTTATACTATGTATTGACGGACGATGTAAATTTACCTGTGTTAATTCTTAATGTAATTTCTATGCTCGAAACCTGGAGAAAAAATATGCGCGAACTTATGTACGCCCGTAAGCAGTCAAACTTCTTTAGCGAGATATAAGAACAATAACTAAAAATTTTATCCCCTGTGCCAGTACACTTTTTGTGAGAAAGACATTAAATGCAATTTATAACGGTTTAATTAAATAATTTCGAACTATAGGTAAATGTCAAAAGGTTGTTATTTTTTTATTTTTTTGTTTCGCGTTTTGGCTGTCGGTGTGCGCGTGCATCGTAAAAATTTTACTCTCATATTTTTTTGCCATACGCGCCTTAATATAACTTCAAAAATACACAGAAAAAAAAATTTGACAATAAAAGACAAACAATACTGAGAAATTAATGCACCTACGATGAATGCGTTAGTTGGAAATAACAGCGGATTTTTATATTTTATATTGACCAAGCTTTATAAATCAACTAAAAATTTCTAACTTTAAAAGAGAAATTCAAAAGGTTACCAAGAAATTTTTATTTCCATGTTCACTTCCGTGTTCATAAAACATATATCTTATTAACCTTTTATTGTTATAATTGCGATAAAATATTAACAACTGCGTTCATGAGATAAATTCAAAAAATAGCGGCGTTTACAGTAAATTTTAACAGAAACAGGGGGTCAATGTCCTCGCGTAACTGGTATGAACCGCTTTGAACCGGTTCTGCTCGACGGCCATGTTGTTACTTTCTAACGACGCGAAATAAAAATAATGTTTTTATTATTTGTTTTAGTGTTCAAATTGAAAATATGACTTAGGCCTTATTGCGATATTTTAGAAATACATATAAATAATTAATAGAAGAAATATACATTTATTTATATATTTAAGTCTTAAATTCGCACTTAATTAAGACCATTTTTCTTCCAAATCGTTTTTGTATTACCTTTTTAATATTATCTGGTTGTTAAAATACTTACTTACTAATATTATAAAGGCGAAAGTATGGATGGATGTTTCTTACTCTTTCACGCAAATACTACTGAAAGAATTTTAATGAAACTTAACAATAATATAGCTTATACATCGGAATAAGACATAGGCTATAATTTATATACATATTTTATGTATATCTGCCTTTCTGTCAGAAGGTTACGCCTTCAGCTTATACACGCAAACGTAGTCGCGGGCAGCAGCTAGTGTATAATAATGTAGAAAAAGTACGAAAACTTTTCGCCGCTGTGGGAATCGAACCTATATCTCGGAGATTCGCGCCCAGACACTTTGACCACTAGCTAAACGGCTGATTGACATTGACATTGTTTTTTAGCATTTGAAGCGATGCTTGGCGCATCCATAGTTATAAATGCTTCACAGCATACAATTTCGAAAATCGTTTTACAACGATAACTCCAACGAGAGATGTCGACATTGCTATAAGAAATATGCAGTACAGTAAAGTACAGTGCTAATCTCTGCACTAAAGATCAAATATTAAAATGTGTAGAAAACCCGGTAAAGTGCGAGTCGAACTTGCGGACGAAAGGATCCGTACCATTATCTATAAAAACGGTAAAAAAAATCATCTGTTGTATGACAGCTCTACTTAAATATTTTTTATATTTGTTGGTACTATTTTTTAGTGTGTTTTGTTATAACGGCAACAGAAATACATCGTCTGTGAAAGTGTCAATTGGCCATCTATCACGGTTCATGAAATAGTCTGGTGATAGACGGACAGACAGACAGCGGAGTCTTAGTAATAGAACTCTAAAATGGGCACTCAAATGGCCGAATAGGTGGATTCTAGCAACTGGTTAGGTACCACTCATATCACTGTAGTCTGGTTCGATGCAGAGTTGTTTTTCATTTATTGCGCCACTGCCGAACTATAGATACCCTAGATGAAATTGACGGTTACATCTCGTTTTAACCAGATAAGACCGGATTAATCTTGACTATCATATCAGTCAAACGGTGATGTATTGACTGATAGATGATATTCAAAGATATCAGTAACTATCTTTTGACTTTAGACGGACAAATTGCGTAATAACTCCCCTATTACTGACCAACGTAATCTAGTCACGTACGGGATTTTTCCATAGATTACTTATTTATATTTTTGGGGTTCCGCACCCAAAGGGTAAAACGGGACCCTATTACTAAGACTCCGCTGTCTGTTTGTCTGTCCGTCTGTCCACAGGCTGTATCTCATGGACAGTACTAGTTAGAAGGTCGAAATTTTCATAGATGATGTATTTCTGTTTCCTCTAAATTTTTTTTTATGTGGAAAGTTGTCAAGCGAGCAGACGGTTCACCTGATGTTAAGTGAATACCGCCGCCCATAGAAATCTGCTACACCCGAGGGTTGCAGATGCGTTGACAACCTTTTGAAAATTGGGCTCCGGCTACCTCACTCACCAGACGAAACGCGAAAGTATTACACTTCCACTTTACGCCGGTCTTCTGTGAGGTCGTGGTACTTACCCGGACGAGCCTGCCCATTCGTGCATGATATGATGCGTGGCCCTACCACCATTAAATAACATTCCTCTATAACAACAAATACTAAAAAACAGAATAAATAATACTTAAGTGGGGCTCCCATACAGCAGATATGATTATTTGGCGTTTTTATAGATAACCGGCTGCTGCCCGCGACTACGTCTGCGTGGAATAGGCTGAAGGCGTAACATTCAGACAGAAAGACAGATATACATAAAATATGTATATAAATGATAGCCTATGTCTTATTCTGATGTATAAGCTATATTATTGTAAAGTTTCATTAAAATCTATTCACTAGTTTTTGCGTGAAAGAGTAACAAACATCCATCCATACATACAAACTTTCGCCTTTATAACATTAGTAAGGAAGTAAGGATGGTACGGAACCCTTCGTGTGCGAGTCGTCTTGTACTTAGGTGGTTTTTTTAAAAATCTTGATTTAAAATAACCCGTGACCCGCTTTGCGCTATTATGGGTTGACATATTTCACGTGATTATTGTCTTGGCTTCACAGAAATGTTTGTTATTTTTTTATGTTTTTATGTCGTTTTGAAAGGTTGTCGAGCGAGCAGGCGGTTCAACACCTGTAACGTGTCTGAGGTGCCACCACTGACTACCTGTTCATCTTATTATTGATCTCTTATATTATTGATCTTTAAAAAAGTAGGCCCCGGTTACCTCACTCATCAGACGAAACGAGGAAGAATAACACTTCCACTACACGTCGGTCTTCTGTGAGGATGTGGTACTTCCTCGGATGAGCGTGCCGATTCGTGCAACAGTAGAGGCTGATGTTTGCCCTACCATAGTTTGTTAATAAAGGATACGCCCTAAATACGTAGGATTCCCCTAACTTGTTTTCCCATCAATGAAAAAGACATGGAAAAGTAACACTATTTTAGCGGTATTTTTTTTTCGCAGTCGGCACCCATATGTTAATTCCATTTACTGTATAATTAGTGAGCTGACAATGACCTACGAAGTCTTTGGCATATTTATTTTCTAACAGCGTTAAAATACCTGCTTCCAAGTTTAGTCACGTCACACGTACTACATGACAAATTGCCAAATACCATTGATATCACTTAGTGTTGGCGCCGCAGAACCCACGTCTTCGGCATTCGCGGACACTTGAGATTAGCACTATAAAAAACTTTAAAATTGCCAAATACCATTGATATCACTTAGTGTTGGCAGACTGACTTGTTTTTTCACGAAGTTTTCTGCCAGACACGGCCAAGCGGAATCAGGAATCGCTAGCGACTAGCGGAATTTCCAGACCTTTACCGCTTTGGTACCTTCAAGAAGAGCCTATGTTTACGTGAAAGGCCGGCAACGCATTTGCAACCTCTTTGGTTGATGTGTTGGCAACGCAACACTTCACTGTTGAACGAACGGGTAGTTCCGTCCGGGGAAGTACCACGACCTCACAGAGTCCGGCGTAAAGTGGAAGTGTTATACTTCTGCGTTTCGTCCGATGAGTGAGGTAACCGGAGCCCACTTTATTAAAATGATAGCGACCCATCTGCAAAACTACGCGTGTTACAAATTACCTTTAGCGGCGGTTATCACAACTGGTGTATTGCCAGCTCGCTTGACACGTTCTCACATAAAAAAAGAATACCATTTCCTCATTTCCTTCATGTTTAGCGGATAACTCGCTCCTCTGCCACTTATTACATTGAGAAAATTAAAATTTATTAAAATTTCAAATGACATTTTCTGCGCGTGCTTTTAAATATAACAAGGCTATGTCAAAATGCTATGTTTATCTAAGTGCCTGATCACGTTGACTCGCGGGCGCGGTGGCGGGCGCGGTCACGAAATATCGAACATATGACTTGGCATCCAAGTGTTCACGTACGAAATTCACATGCGGTCTAAGTAGCGGGCAAAGTAGCGGGCAAACTAGCGTCTAGCGTGCGTTATCAAACGCTTGATACGTTTGTGCGTGTTCACGTCCAACTAGCTATTCACTCTTGACGTCAGGTAAGTTCAACCATTTTGAACTTGTCGCTAGAAATGATAGCACGTTTTTTATGTCTCCTTTTGAAATGACACTCCTTATTGAATCCACTATGTAATCAAAACAGTTTACAGTCCGGTACTTATATCCAAAAAAGTCTTGAAGGATGTTATCTCAAATTACTATATAAAATACAAAATTAACCACACCGTTCTCTTTCTTTATTAATTTATTGCACATCAATTCTAATTTAGGCATCTTCCACTTTAGGCATGAATTTGCGTGTAATAGTAAAAGATCGCCGTCATGTTTGCAACCTCTGAAAACACGTAACACTCGCGCAAACGTCTGGCGGCTAACGTGAACACGAGATCGCAACGTCTACCGCGCCCGCACTCGCCGCCGCGCTCGCGTGAACCTACGTGAACAAGCACTAAAACATTGACACGTAGTAAACGACCCTTTTGCTGCCGCGCTATGATCGAACGTTCGTAAACTCGGCGACGGCACCAAGAAATAAATTTCACTGACCAGGTATTTATGCATAGCATTTTCTAAATCAGCCGACTTTAATGTCTCCTTGATGGCATGAAGCTAATTTAAATTTTATAGTGCTTATGTCTGCATATGCTTATCTATGAAACATTAAAATTTGTAGGATAACGGACGGAAAAGTTCTTCTGAAATAGAAGGCGTATAGAACATAATAGATGGCGCCAGGCATTGCTAAAATGCGAAGCACAAAGAAGTTATATTATGTTACGTTGAGAATTTTGTCGGGGGTGGCAATAAGCCGATTACCTAGAGTGACTGGGCGCGACTTCGGAAGATAATATAATATGTTATATAGCTTATAACTCTCAATGCTCGACAAATGCCATTTCATTTACAACAATATTAAGGTGCACAATCATTAATTTGTAAATGGAACATTCATGGTATTATTGCATACCGAAAGTTTCCCCGATAGGCCATCGAAATTCGAGCTTTAGAATATTTTTTTCTAACTTTTCGCCCGCGGCATTAAAGGGCTTAAATAAATATCTTTTTTTATAAAACTAGGTTAGGTAGTTTTGGCCTCAAATCGTAGCCAACAAACTTACATTCACATATATGCAGATAAATAAAGTTGTCTGTTTGTAATTTTAAAATAACCGTTTTTTAATAAACGCATATTGATGCATATACGTTACATATACCGAAATAATTTTTTTATAGTTTTTGTCTGTCCGTCTGTCTGTTTCTTCTGGCTAATCTCTGAAACGGCTAGACCAGGGGTGAGCAACCTTTTTAATCAATGGGCCAATTTTAATTTAATTTTTTTTTGGCGCGCCGGACATAATAATTTACGAAACTTTATTTATAATAAATATTAGAATAAAAAAATATAAAATAAAAAAAGTAAAGATTTCATATAAAAATTTTAATGCAAGGTAAAAACAAACAAGAAAAGAACAGAAAAACGAACAAAAAATATTTCGGTTCAGTATGTACTACCAATTTATTCTAATTAATTTTATAACACTATATTGATGGGAGAAATTCGATAAAATAAATTCTATTTTTGGAAATGCTTAGCGGGCCGCATAAAAATGTTTAACGGGCCGCAAGCGGCCCGCGGGCCGCGCATCCTTGGGCTAGACCAATTTTGACGAGACTTTACTGGCAGATAGCTGATGAAATACGGAGTAACTTGCGTACTTTTACTATAGAAATTTTATTTATTTTAACTTCCACGCGGACAAATTCGCGGGCAATGTCATTTAAAATATTACAGTAGAGCAATCGAGATATTTCCTTTGGGGTCACTCCGCAGAAAATGACACATTAAAAGTTTTGTCATGCGATTTATTTTATGCCGGTGATTCATCTGATGTTAAATGATAACCCATCTGCAAAACCCGTGGCTGAGGTTGCAGATGCGTTGGCGCCTGTTAAAAAAGTGAGCCCCTGTTACCTCACTTAACAAGCGAAACGCAGAAGTACAACACTTCCACTAAACGCCGGTCTTCTGTGGGGTCGCGTTATTTTCCCGGACGAGCCTGCCTGTTCCTGCAACAGCAAAGACTGCGTGGCCTAGCTCAGACGAAAGGTTGATACGCAACACGGTGATCGCAAAATGGATTCGTTAGGATGCGTTCATCGCCGTAGCCTTTCCTTCATTAACGCATAGCAAACTGCTGGAACAAATTGTTGACTTTGACAGAAGTCAATCTGTCAAAGTCAAACACAAAATTCCTTTATTCAATATGGGCTGGTTTTCAGCTCCTATTGAGTATCAAAACTACAAACTACCACCGGTTCACCAGTTTGGACCTGTTCAGAGAAGTAACTGCAAGAAACGCTGCCGTCTTTTCCTCCTTTTTTTTAAAATAATTAAGTATAAAATCAGCAGCAGCCAGTGGCCTTCCAAGTGCAGGGAAAGAAAAACAAAAGAAACATTTGGCACGTAACAAACAAAATATAAAACTGGTTTCCACTGGAACCGTACAGTAAACTCGATATATGACGACCTTAACGATGATAATAACGTATACTTATAATTTAAAAATAATGTAATATTCGCAAAATTCCAGAGAAAAAGTAAGTTGCACAAATCCTTGCCCTCAATGTATTCATCGACATCATAATGGGCCATTTACGTCAATGTATATCAGAAGATGGAACTGAGGAGATTAGAGCTGGTACTTTTCATTTACGGATGCATACTTTCGAAGTAAGTTAGCGTTCGAGGTCCAAGCTGGTCGCAGTAAGAAAACTTGTGATATACAAACTGATGTTTGATTTCATTTTATTGTTTGAACTGAGTGTGTTTAACTGTGGTAGGGCCTCGGCTGTTGCACGAATCGGCAGGCTCAGCTAAGTACTACGACCTCATAGAAGACTGGCGTGAAGTGGAAGTATAATACTTTCGCTTTTCGTCTGGTGAGTGAGGTAGCCAGAGCTCATTTTCAAAAGGTTGTCAACCCATCTGCAACCTCGGGAGTAGCAGATGTCCACGGGCGGTGGTATTCCTTAACAAGACGTGAACCGTCTGCTCGCTCGGCAAAGAACTGCGACCGTTCTAAGCGACGACGAATACCACGCTATAAGACTCCCACGATATATATTATAAACTAACTACGGATGTTTTAATAGCTGCATTAAATAGTTCTCTCGTTATTGTTCACCTATTTTAAAACACATCGGTGTAATAACAACTACCATTAACATTAAACAGTTTTTAATACCAGTAACACATAAATAACTATGTCCCAATTTCGATGAAACAACAAATCAAACTCACATGAAAGTTAATATAAACGGTTATAACAAATGCTAGTTTTGTTGTATTAACGCCAATAGCACTTTTTGTGAAACAATTGTACTGCTTCCATTCGAAACGTTTGAAATATGAACTCGATAAAGGCAGTTAGATAGCTTTACTAGATAATCCAGCAAAAGTTGTTTTGTGGAATTTCGTAAAATCCGATTCTTAACTGACCTCTACTCGGCGAAAGGAATATTCCTACCAAATTTCAAGTCTCTACGCCTTATGGTTCCAGAGATATCGTGATGAGTCAATTATCGGTGGAAATCTCTTACATATAGCTTTATTGTACATAATATAATGATTCGCATTCCACAACATAATACATCCTGTATCGTGTTATACAATTCTTCTTTTACTGTTCACGCTACACTCCTATGTAACGCCCTCCCTGATAAAATCAAAACAGCTCCAAATAAATATACGCCACTAAGCTAAGCCCTAATACTCTATGTCCAGACAAGGCCTTTGCCCAGCAGTGGAATATACATAGGCAATAATCAATCTTTTTAATGTTCCGTAACCCAAGAATAAAACGGGACCCTATTACTAAGACTCCGCTGTCCGTCTGTCTGTCCGCCTGTCTATCCGCCTGTCTGTCTGTCTGTCAACAGGCTTTAACCTCATGAACCATGATAGTAGGACAGTTGAAAGATGATTTATATCAGTTGCCCCTTTTTATAACAACCTCTGACCCCTACTAAAAGTAACAGAATATGCTTAAGAAACATATAACCAACTCGCACTTGGCCGGTTTTTTAATATATTTTTTTATAATAAACTTAATGCCTTTGGGTATACACTCCCAGCGATTGAGGTTCGAGGTGTTATTCTCATGAGAAGTAATTAAAAATTTTTAGGAATTTTAATTATAACTATATAATCAATTATACTTTAAGTATTTCGTCGTGTCCTACGCAACCCTGAATGTTTTAGGCTTATACTCACTGCGAAATAACCCTATGTAGCGTACCAGCGGAGTCCGGTGTCCCCGTTCTGAGAAGCACGGGCGAACAAACAAACAGATTTGTTTACAACGGCCGTATCGCTTACGCGTTCGGATATCCGTCCCACACAGCGCGCTGTATAACATTTCCACGTGTCGGACGGACGATGGAATGTTGCCGGACGGTTTCCCGCGAATCGGAATACTTTGGATTACATGATTGTGAGGTAGGTAAGTGTTTTCTATAGGAATTGAACTGACTTCACCGAAAAGTATCCATCCGAGGCTGGCATTTTGGGCACATGGTGTACCTGGCGGACCTTTGATGAGTTCAGTTTGTACAATTTTTGAATAATCTTCAACCCCTAAGAGAAGATCTATTGACCCCGGTGTAAAGTACGAGGGATCAGCTAAGATAAATCCTCTTAGATGAGGCCAAGGTTGTGTTTGAATTGTTTTTGCAGGCAATCTTGAAATTAGAAAAGATCGCAACCGCCTCGCGTTTGTTTTATAGGAGCCTCCTTAAATAATTTTTATTTTATTCTGTTTTTTATAATTTGTTCTTATAGCGGCAACAGAAATACATCACCTGTGAAAATTTCACCTGTCTCATTATGACGGTTCGTAAGATTCAGCCTGGTGACAGACAGATAGACAGACAGCGGTGGCTTAGTAATAGGGTCCCGTTTGAGCCTTTGGGTACAGAACGCTAAAGAGAAACACAAATTTCTAATTTATACAGACCTAGTCTTTGTATCTGTTGTACAGCTAGCCATATGTAAATGAGTTTGAAGAAACTAAGATGACCCTTTGTCTTGTCTGGTTGAGGGTTAACTCTTGTCTTCTAACGTTTTAAATGGTATTTTTACTTATGGGCGATTAAGAGTCACATTGGTACACAATTAAGTAAAGACAATGATGGCATATCACATCGTATACCATACAATGTGCAATGGTGGCCGTTTAGGTAGTGGAAAATGTATCTATACAGAGTTACTTTGTTCTAGCCCTTGTATTTAAGTTAAACTAGTTCTATTTTTAGTTACTTGAAGGCCGGCAACGCAATTGTGACTCAACCGGTGTTGCAAATGTCCATGGGCGGCGGTGATCACTTATCATCAGGTGACCCGCATGCTAGTTTGCCTCCTATTCCCATAAAAAAAAGTAGTTGATCCACTTAAAGCAAACAGACTGGAGGGTACAATTGACCAGTAAAATTGAACACACATCGCACATGACAAAACAGTTAGAATATTATTCACAAGGTAAACGGGAATTTGATGAGGAAACGGCTAATTGTGATGCGGCAACTAACAAACGTACACAGTTACCGTTTCGTTATTGAGTGATAAATTGTGGACTACTTGTTTACTAGCTGTTGCCCGCGACTATGTCCGCGTCGAATAGGGTGAAAGCGTAAAAATCAGATAGACAGAGACAAATATGTTCATTAAAACATCATTTTACTCGTATATACCACATTTGTGGTTTTGCCTTCAAGGGCTAATACGTATAAATTGTCCGTATTAATGTCCCGCGCGCACGCCACGTAGATCTAGCGTAGGATCTGTCCCTGAGACTTAACATCGCAAAGCAAGACTGCTGGAAATTGTGTGCGCTTGAATTTGAATGGGACGTTGTTGAAATGAGGTTTTTATTGTTTATTTATTTATTTTTGACGTCTTTCATAAATAAATTTCAAGTGACAAACTTAGATCCGAAACAATTAATGTGGGTCATACAATTTATTGTCCCGTCTGGGAATCGAACTCGCGCCGAAGGTAATGTCTTGCCAACTGAGCCATGTAGTGATCGAGTGAGTGGAATAAACACAATTTCGCCTGAGCCACACCCAGTGACGATTTCAACTTCAATTATGAGCGTTATTAAAGAATTAACTTTAAGAAACTGAAAATGGAACCCGCCATTGCACAATTTTACACCGACTTTGGGCGTAATTTTAGGCCAGTGATTCTCAACCTTTTTTTTTGTTGCGGCACATATTAAACGATTTCAAAATTTGGCGGCACACAAAGAAAAAGATAAAAATTATTTACACTGCAACACACTGCATCAATAGTTTATGATAAAAATTTTAAATATACGAAATAAACTAATATATTTACCATTTATTAACAAACGTTTATTAAGGGATGCTTACAAGCTAATAATAAAATATTTTAATGCGAAATTTGAGCTTGATGTTTATTGATATTTTCTTATATTTGGTCGTAAAAATGACAAAGGTACTCTCATAATTATCGTTCTTCTCAGACGTTAACAATTTGATCTTTTTTTTCGGAGAAAATGTTTGCTAATGCCAAAAATAGTTTTCTTTTTAAATGATATAATTTAATAATATTAACATTATTATATATTTGCAAAATTTGGCGGCACACTTTTGAAATTTGGCGGCACACAAAAGTGCCGCGGCACAGTGGTTGAGAATCACTGTTTTAGGTGTAGGCCGCCTGCAGTAAGCGAACTTAAAAACTCAACCGTCTAGATAATTGTGGCTTTGTCTTGATTAACGACACTATTATAAGATATTTTTCATTTATTGCAGTGGCTTCGTCATTGCTTAGAGTGATAATAACACGTTCACGTAACCAAGAATTTTCCTGACGTGGTACACCTAAAAGGTCTCCTAGGTCTTATCAGTTCTTATCAGACGTTATCAATTTGTTTTCGGAGAAAACGACTCTACCAAGTATGTCCGGAAGACTCACCTGGCCATTTTCCTCTGAAAGGATACATGCATCTCCAACTTTGACAAACATCAAAAACATCAAAAATTCTTGGGTATGTGAAGTTTCCTTTATGGGTAGGGGGGGGGGGGGAGGGTAATGTACCAAAAGCTAGCTTCTGCACAGTTGTAGTGCTGTGGATAATCATCATAGATATAAAACATTACAAATTGTTTGTATCTAAAAGATCTAGAGCAAATGTAAATGCCAACGGACGTTTGAAAATTAACTCACTTCCATCTCCGTCTACAAGGTAACATGACATAACGGATTTTACTTTCTCTAATAACCAATAATACCAATATGAAACTTTTGTCACATACGCTCATTTAGTAGAAAAGTACTTGACGGATGTTATTATTTATTTTATTTATTCATACTTTATTGTACGCCAGAAAGAAATATAAAAAGCAAATTACAAACGGAAGTATAATAGGCGGTCTTATAGCACATAAAGCGATTTCTTCCAGACAAACATTGCGAAAAGAATTTTTGCTAAATTCTTGTATGCTATGTTATATTATAAAGTTTGTTGTTTTGTAGATAATGTGTTGGAAAATTTTCAGCGCAACGGAATTCTAAACCCAGTCTTCCGGATAACGCGCCAACACTGTTGCACGCATGGGCAGGTCCGTCCGACGTAAGTACCACGACCTCACAGAAGACCGGCGTAAAGTGGAAGTGTTACACTTCTGCATTTCGTCTGGTGAGTGAGGTAGCCTGAGCCCACTTGATTTAAAGGTGGCAATGCATTTGCAACCCTACGAGTGTTGCAAATGTCCATGGGCGGCGGTTATCACTTAACATCAGGTGAACCGCCAGCTCATTTGTCCTATCACATAAAAAAAAAAGTTGCACGAACGGCAAGGTCCGTCCGCGGAAGCACCACGAATTCACAAAAGACCGGTCTGAAGTGGAAATTTTGTATTTCTGCGTTTCGTCTGGTTAGGGGCCCGCTTTATTATAAGATGGCAACGCCTAAGGGTATTGCAAGTGTAATGGGCGTTATCACAACATCGGAACTGCCAGCTCGCTTGTCTTATCACATAAAAAAAAAGAACGGCAGTGTTTTCCATAGTAATTTAACTAAAAATGGCTTTAGATGAAACTATAAAAATTCAGTTAGTTGATCCAAAGTATCATCATCATCATCATTTCAGCCTGTTTGAGTCCACTGCTGAACATGGGCCTCCCCCACGCACTGTCACGAAGTACGATCCTGAGCCACCTGCATCCATCGACTTCCCGCTCATTTGCACTGGTTATCACTCCATCTAGCGAGAGGGGGGGGTACGTCCTACACTGCGATGGCCAATACGAGGCTGCCATTGCGTTATTATTAATTAAACTGAAGTACACTACATCCGTAATTAGATTAATAACGTTAATTATGACTTAACACAAACTTTTTTCTCCCTTTCCACTGTCATCATTGATTACGGTTCGATTGTCTCATGATGTATATTCATTGTGTGTGACGTTCGTCACTTATAACAAATATATAAACAATCTTCTTTTAAGGTTCTGTACCCAAAGGGTAAAACGGGACCCTATTACTAAGACTCCACTGTGTCTGTCCATCTGTCACCAGGCTGTATCTCATGAACCGTGATAGTGAGACAGAAATTTTTACAGATGTGTTCTGTAGTTCTGTTGCTGCTACAACAACAAATACTAAAAAATAATAAAAAAATATTGCGCACAGTATAACAGACACCTGATTTTTTTGCCGTTTTTATAGGCAATGGTACGGAACCATTCGTGCGCAAGTGCGTTTCGCACTTAGGTAGTTTTTTTTTATTTAAGATTATATTATCTCTGTTAGTCAAAACGCTGACGATCTTCTATTCTCAGTGATTAGGTCACACTTGGCACAGCAATCAAAACACAAAGTTTCTCTATAAGTGACGACATTTAATGTTAATAATCACAATGTCGATTCCTAAATCACTATTTTACTTATTAAATATTTTTTAATAAGTATTTTGATGAATTGTTTCTATGACAGCTTAATTCTTTTTCTGTTATAATCCGGCGTCAAACATAGTTTCTAAAATAAATTTAATCAACGGCCGCTGCGCGAAAATATTTACATAAAAGAAAATAATGTTTTTCTTTACATATATAATATAATTAAGTTACGATTCGCCAGCGAAGTGAAGATAAAAGAAGGTAATTTATTATTCATTCGTTAAGTACATATATTTGTTCCAAACTAAACTTATTGCCTTGTTAACACTCTTTTATTTATTATTAGAGATTTGATAAGAGAGCCAAACGCTGATTAAAAAATAATTATTAACTAAACTAACTCTAGGACGGCTATAAAATATTACGATACGGAAACATTAAAGTTATTTTTGCTTAAACCATTCAGATTAAGTTGTATGAAAAGTCGAAAACTGTAAAATATCAGATTTAGATTTTCACTTTAAAGGCACTTTCACATGTTATCTTTGTAAGAGGCAAAAAAAATCTTTCTTTTATAATCTTTCTCGTTTGATTTTAATTTTTTCATTTTGCCGGATTTGTCCCGACTTAGGACAGCGGAGAAGATTTATCTCAATCAAAATATTTTTTATTTCAATTATTTGATTTTTATAACGAGAGGTCGATATGTATAGTCGACTAAACTATACTCAATTAAGTATAGATAAATGTTGTGCTTAGTTAAAAATACCCGAAATATTAATGGCTGATTAGAATATATACCTAGTTAAATATGATATTAGATTAATATATTATAATAAACTAAACCTCAACAACGTGTGGCCAGGTTAGAGAGTGGTAGTAGTATTTTGACTATCAACAAGTGAGTGTAATGCTCCTGTGTTGAATAAAGATATTTGGGTTTGTTAAAAAAAGTATGAAGACGAATTTAAACTTTCAATATAAAAAAACTTTCTAGCGTATAATTCAAAATGGGATAAATATGTATGTATCAAAGGCAACGAGAAACAAAACTGTAAAACAAATCAAACCTACTTTTTTCGTAACACAAACAATACTTTTTAATGACACAAAAGCGCTTTTCGGAACGAACGTGACGTTATTTTTTTTTTTTTAATTTTAGCGCGCGCAAACAGAACACGCACGCATGCGCGGCAAAGACCGTTCACAGACTGGTCGTGGCTGAAGTTTGTTGGGCACAACACAGGAAAAGAGAATGCAATCGGGCATAGGCGGTCTGAGCCCGGCTTTTTATCAGCTGTTGAATGTTTTGGCCGCTCGCATCGGCCGTTGGTTGTTTGAAAAATTCCATCTTTGTTACATTACACCGATCGCCGCGTCATATTATCGCTCGTGACGCGGAGCTCTGCTGAATAAGGGCACTGTTTGGCGGGTTTGAGGAAAATCAGTCCAATTAGGATGTGTTAACTTCTTATTCCAAGGTTAACTTATATGTGACACATTAGCTCGAATTAAACTTGTATTAAATACATATACATACATGGTTTGTATTGCATATTTTTTTTAATTTCTAAGTATTTTTTATTGGAAAAAAAAACTATAGATTTCCATCATGGGAACTAAACTGAAACAAATCCAAAAATAGTTTTTTTTATATCACTACATAGTATAAAACACGGCGTCCCGCTGTCTGCCTGTCCTTATGTATGCTTAGATCTTTAAAACTACGCATCAGATCTTGATGCGATGCTTTTATTACATAGAATGATTCAAGAGGAAGGTCTATATGTATAATACATTGTGCCCGTTCGAAGTCGGGGCGCATGGCTAGTTATTCGATAAACGACAATGAGTACTGAGGTGACAAACATAAAAAAATGCGACCGAACCTCCTCTTTGAGAAGTCGAAAAACATATTGTTTATGCCCAAACAAAGGCAAAGATTTGTGTGTTATATTGCAAGAAACAGAAGATTAAAAATGATTTTACGAATCCCCTTACTGACCAATTAGCTAGTATAGTGTCGTTAACGTCTTTTGGAGGCTGCCTCGGACTTTATTATGGTGTCACTAATCTTTTAAGAATACGTCATTGTGATGTAGTGTTCGAACCAATTCATAAACTGGGTTATCCATCATCATTTTATTTTATAAGTATTGTCTGAGTTCTTTTGATTACTTGAAATATTATTACTTTATTTTAGTTACTTTTAATAAAAGTTATTTCTGAAATGAATGGTAGTGTGAAATCATTTCTGATCAGATGATCTACATAATGTAAATAATGATAGTTGTAACTAAAATAACTTCGATTTGAATAAGTAACATCATATTTCAAAATAGATAACATATTTATGCTATGAAGTATGAATTAAAAACTCAACACGTACCAACTGATAAAGCCATGTCATGATTAAGGCTACCAACATTATATTACGTCAAGTCCAAATAATTACTTGTCCCGTAGGTATACTCAAAACAAAGAATCCGTTGAGTAATATAAAATCCAAACAACGTAATTAATTCATGTAACTTACATACATATCATGGCGTTAAGATAAAAGTGGGATAACTAGAATTTATTTATTTAACCAAATCAATAACAAAAGGAAAACAATATATACATTCATGATAAAAACGAAAATGAGAAATAGTTTTTTTTCCATAACTTATCAATTTTAATAAAACATAATATATTTTAACGCACAAATTCAGTATTATTAACTTGT
Organism: Iphiclides podalirius; assembly: GCA_933534255.1. Lineage (NCBI taxonomy): Eukaryota > Metazoa > Arthropoda > Insecta > Lepidoptera > Papilionidae > Iphiclides > Iphiclides podalirius. The sequence continues at coordinate 1,995,099 of OW152835.1, read as the reverse complement.
TGCTAATTTTCTGTATGAAAACGTAATATTTAATAAAATGTAGTTAGACGTTTTGCCCACAATTTTTTTTACTTTTTTATTCTTCATCTAATTCTGAAACTAACTTGATAAAGCTCGTAAAAGAAGATTAAAATAATCAGTGGCTAAGGGCCAAAATAAAGGGGTTAGATAATTGTCCAAATGAAATGTGCTTAATAATAGAAAAGTGTTATGAAATTAGGAATTGATATTCAAATTAAATTACTGCTTAGCAAGAGTAGATATCATATGCAAACCTAAGTCACTTAAGGTTGCATATTTTATACGAAAGTCCAACGTATATCTTAAAGAGCACCGCTTAATTTTAGATAGACCCTATTGACAGAGGACTTGTTGTGAAGTAGCTGTGATTATGTTGGAATAACAACCTAAGCTTCTGTTACTTTAATTGATAGATTAAAACAATATAAATGCTTGATGTAATCGCATATTTCCTAACGCGTAGCGACTATGATTCTCCATTGTTCTGAGACGACACTGACTTTGCACAGTCTGAGGTGAACGATAAAATATTTTACGAGGGTTTAACAATCGTAACATAATGAAGGTATAAAAACAACATTGTGTTTGTCATCGCCAGATATGACACTATACCCTCGTGTCTTCTTTGAAACGTTCTAGGAACAAGTATAATTTTTAACAAAAAAAAACCGACTTCGATCAGAAAATTAAAAACATTGTTAATACATAGAAAATTTAATGATGGCTCTCGATTTCTCTGGGATGTCATCATCAAATCCGGGTTTCCTTATCATGGTACCACCCTTGGGATATCTTCTCTCCGAAAAAAAAAATAATCATCAAAATTGGTTCATAGGTGACGAAGTTATTCACGAACACACATAAAAAAAAATAAAAATATATACGGCCGAATTGAGAAACCTCCTCCTTTTTCGAAGTCGGTTAAAAAGGAAAACTATAGCGTCAGGCCGCGAATGCCGAAGACGTGGGTTCGATTCCCACAGCGGCGACAATCTTTTCGTACTTTTTCTCCCGATATCTTAAAACATGTATTTTAAGATATCGGGAGTAAAATTGCAGTGATGGCAGCAAAAGCTTCGCCCCACCAGATGGTCGAAAACTAAGAATGTAGTAAAAAGAATGGTTATAGAAAGTAATCCGTTGCAGAGAGAGGATATATTTGGGATTTGAAGCCGATAGGAAACATACATGAACTCACCAAATTGGTGGTATACTCACACTCACTTTATAGACGCGAGTCAACGCAATGCACGCATGTCTCCCGCAACTGTGCCACAAAGTGATCAAATAAAAACGAATAGAAAGTACACAAGAAAAAATGCAGAAAATGCAAAGTGGTAACCTTTAAAATATATATCTCATTCATTACTATAAATTATAACAATTTTAATTGATAACGATCCCCGCAAGGTTCACATTATAAGTAGTTGCAAACATGCTCCATAAACGGTTCGTATGACTGATTGACGGAAAATTCTAAACAGACTCGGCAATCATTATGAAATGACTAACTGAACAGAGTATCTTAACAGAAGGTTATAGGCGTAATTATGAAGACCGTAATACAGATTATAGTTAGTCTGTATAAGGTAGCGTAACAGCGTACCTTCACTACATAGTATAAAACAAAGTTGTCCTGCTGTGTGTCTGTCCCTATGTATGCTTAGATCTTTAAAACTACGCAACGGATCTTGATGCGGTTTCTTTTACTAGATAGTAATTCAAGGGGAAGGTTTATTATATGTATTATACATTGCACCCGTGCGAAGCCGGGGCGGGTCGCTAGTAGGTTTTAAGTCACAATCTCGTTTCGCGAATTCAATTACTTGAACTCCGTGATTTATAGCCGTATATAAAAATGCAGTTTCATTAATTTATTTTTTTCATATTGAACATTACAACTTACAATAGCCTGAATAATGTAGGAGGATTTCTATGAAAATTGTCTGTCATCTTTGTTACAACTCATAACGAATTCTTTTTCGACAAAAAATCGACTCAACCAATTATCTTCATTTCATAAACAATAGAAATTTCTGGAAACAATTTTTATCAAAAAGTGACGTCATAACAACGTTCTAAAAAAGGCCAGTTTCTTTAGAAATATATTTTTTCATTATCTAACATTCGAGCAATGTCTACCTGATGGTTAGCGATTACTCCATGGGCATCCACTACTACAGAGTTGAAGTATGAATACTACTGCTTCACTCTGGTCAGTAAAAAGTAAAGTAACAGTTTTTAAACGTCCCTCTGCTGGGCAAAGAGAGACCTTACAGTATCAGGGCATAGTCACCCACGCAGCACCACTGCCGATTGGCGAACTGCACATATCTTCGAAATATTTGTTTTGTTGGTCTTCTGGCAAGGCCGTGAAATTTCGCCCGTCGAGGAGTCTCCACAAGTACCCGGCCTCATCTCTTACTCAAGTGTGTTCATTATTTTGATGTTTTGTTTTGCTCTTGCAAGTTATTACAATTGATTGTAGTGAATTTCAAAAATATTGAAGGACGAAAGGAATGTTTCTACTTATAACGCTCTAAAGTGTCTTCACGTGAGACCAATTAGTAGACTGCCCATAAGGCAAGTATCATTTTGATTAAAAAAATACTTGAGTTACTTACCTAATAATAACTGAGATTAAGAAGTAGACTCATTTGCGCTTGTGATTTGGCACCGTTACACGATGACAATTATATATACATTACACTCAAAGGCTTGGGTAATGTACATATAATTATAAGGATTATTATTAGTTACTTAGATAGTCTTTATTTGTAAAAACATGGTATACATACATTGCGTGCAAGATATTAAATATACATTGTCCTATCATGTCCAGGCCGTAACACGGCATACAAATTGGTTACAAGAGATCGTGCATTGACCGTAATATTGTTTATTATAAACTTTATACTATTGCCAAATATAATCACATGTCATTATTCAGTCATAATGAAATTAATTACGAAATTGATTAATAAAATTGTTACAATAAATAATGTCAGTATTAAAATAACAGATTATAATTCAAACAATTTACAATTTTTAGTACATAATATAATGCAAATTAAATTATATTAAAATAAGAAGTAATTTTGAATATTACGAAAAATTGTCTTCCTTCAAAAATTCTAAGATTATTATTTATACTTTTTTGCTGTATCAAAATTTTATAGTAGGTTAAACTATATTTACCGATAGCGCAGTTCCTAAGCTATTGGCTCCGGGTGTGTTCGATTATTCATTGTGGGTTCGATTACCACACCATACAAGTATTTGTTTGACCCGCAGATAATTGTTCAGATAGGCGCGTTTCGCGTAATGCAGGCCGCTGTTCGTAAAAGTCTAGCCAATATCACTAAAAGCTTGATTTACTATTGAGGACTCCGTAGCGCAGTCGCCAAGGTATTGGCTTCGGCGTCGGGGGTCGTGGGTTCGATTCCCAAACGGGACAACTATTTGTGTGACCGACAAATAGTTGTTTCGCATCTGGGTGTTTGTCCGCGTGAAATTTATGTTTGTAAAACGTCCTTAAACACAGGATAATGTTATCCTAAGGTAAGGGCAATGTTTTAAAAAAATAAAACAATTGTGACTATCCAATTAAATAGTACCTTAATTATTTGGTCAGTTACAATTATGGAAAGACCAGTGAAGTTGCCTTATTGACTATAGTACTCTGATTATAAATACTTCTAGATGCCGTGCACCATGACAGATGTCAATTTTATGGCACTGTTCCGTATTCTTGTGCGCCTACAGTCATTGTTACTCTCGCGTCCACGGTGTGTGTGCGTATATAGTATAGTAGGATACCTGGTAGTAATAATTTCCGATTAAAATGGGAAAATTCTTGTTTAGATTGGGTTAAATGGCCTTGTTAAACTCCTATTTTGTCTATGAAATATAATTAATTCATAGAAAAAATGAATAAAGAATGATGATTTTCTAAAACTTTAAAAGCTATGGGATATAATGAAACATTTATGTAATATATATAATGATTGCAATATAACGTAGGCAGGTTGCAAATGCTTTCCCGCCTTTTTGTAAAGAGGGCCCCGGTAACCTTACTTACCAGCCAAACGCGTTACAATAACTCTTCCATTTTACGCTTTCGTGAGGACGTGGTACTTCCCCGGACTGACCTGAAAAATCGTGCAATAGTGAAGACTATTGCGTGGCCATTACACAATTAAACAAATATTTATTTTTCGATCCAAAATATTGGTATTGTAATATATTTTAAATTGAAAACAGACAACACTTCTTTGCCGTTTTTATAGATAATGTGGCACTTGGCCGGTTTTTTTTAAAGTAGGGAAACAAGCAAGCGCGTCGCCTATTGGTAAGTGATGACCACCACCAATGGACTCTCACAACACCGGAGAAGTTGGCTCTCTTCTTGAAGGTGCCTTAACCGTAACAGGTTATACGTCCCACTGCTAATCAATGGCCTCATCTATACGGAGAGTATGAAAGCATAGTCTACAAAATGCGGATTGTATATAAACCTCTAGCACTTGGCCGCAAATGTTAGAAGAAAACGCATCACAGTAGACGCGTACAGTTGTTTCACATCAATAATATTTTCTACGCCCAGTGTCCTGTGAAAAATATTTCATTTCATAGTAAAGGATAGTAAGGATATTAAGTCAAAATAACATACTATTAAATTATATTTCAATTTAGGTATTTCATAGTATTAATGTTAAGTATTGATAAAGAAATATTTTTCTGTGTAGAAATCTTGCAAAAATTACTCATAAATAAATTAAACAAGGAAGATTTCTTTTGTTGAGTTTTTTGATTCCACTGTTGACAGTCAAATAAATTCAATTAAATAAAAATAATTTTTCAACAATGTCAGATACGCCATCTTTCAGAGTTATCCAATGATATTAAATAGCATATAACATAGTATAATATTAATAATTTGACGTAATATGTACATACATATATTACATATTAATATTATAAAAGCGAAAGATTATAATGTATCAATGATAGTCACTCTTTAACTCAAAAAACAATGAATGGATTTTATTGAATCTTTTCATATAGCTTATACCAATGATTTTTAATAATATAGATAGATACGTAAAGGGATAGCAGTAATTACACCAATTGGCGTAATTTGAGTGCCTGAGTTTCGGCGCGCTAGGGTCATATCTCCCTCATACTTGTATTATAATATCACTGGCTTTTACATCAGAATAACACAAAGGCCATCCCTACTAATATTATAAATGTGAATGTAAGTTTGTTTGTTACGCTTTCACGCCAAAACTACTCAACCGATTATACACATATTCTTTTAGAGGTATTAAAAAGGATATTGGATTCCTTTTATAAAAAAAAATATTTAAGGGCTTCAACGCGGGCGGAACCACGGGCGGAAAGCTAGTAATTTATAAAGATATACAAGGGTCTCTAAAAGTAACTCTGTCTGTTACGCCTTCACGACTAAACCTCGGAACCAATTTTGATGAATTTTGGTATAAAAATAGATAGTACCCTGGAACTAGTTACTCGAAGTACTAAACCTGCGCCGACGAAGTCACGTAGAGAAGAGTAGAAGTGTAGGTATTATCTATATACAAAAACAACATATTATGAAATACGGTGTAAGGTAGATATGAATATAAATATTAAGGACATAATGAAATTTAAATATTGAGGACTTTTTTGTGGTAGGACCACGCAATAGTGTTCGCTGTTGCACGAATAGGCAGGCTCATCCGGGTAAGTACCACTACCTCACAGAAAACCGGCGTAAAGTGGAAGTATAATACTTTCGCGTTTCGTCTGGTGAGTGAGGTGGCCGGAGCCCAATTTTCAAAAGGTTGTCAACGCATCTGGAACCCTCGGGTGTACCAGATGTCCGTGTGCGGCGGTATTCACTTAACATCAGGTGAACCGTCTGCTCGATTGGCAACTTTTCACATAAAAAAATGTAAATGTAATCTATTTTAATAATTTTTGGTTGTGTGTGACGTTATTTTTAGTGACGTTGAAATTTTAATTTAGCAAGTGACAACGAACGTCGGCTAGATAAATAATAAATAAATAAATATTCCAGGACATTTGTACACAACGTTATCTAGTCCCAAACTAAGCAATGCTTGTACTATGGATACTAGGTAACGGGTAAATATACTTAAACATACTTTTCTTTTGTAAATAAATACATATAAAAGATATATATATATATATCTATAAAACTCTTCAACATATTACTTAGAAAACTATCTCGGAATAAGTTGTAACACAATTGACGATACGCAAGATCATTTTTTATTCCGACTAAACCGCTTTGAACCGGACCTCGAGTGAAACTGTGGCCTCGAACTTGACCTTCAAAGTCTGCGTTAATCGTAAATGTAGGATACCGTAGGAATAAAATACATGCATCAAAAATACGTAACTCTTACAAGAGACGTACAAAAAAAATGGTATATTTGTTAATATTACATTTACAAGCAAATAAGAATATCGAAACGTGACTAGGTTATTTACGTATTATATAAAAGTGCAGGAAATAGGAACGATATCTTAATTTTTAGTAAAAATAATTTATTTCTGCGCCGATTCTAATTATTGTCTCTATCTAACAGGTTGTCGTTATCTAATACAACAAAAGGGATTTACCAAACTGCCTACGTTTGTCCAAAATTATATGACTTTTTACTGATAACACGCTAAGACGTCACACACCTTAAAAAAAGCAATAATCATAGTTTTATTAAAGAAAAGAAAAGTTTCTTCATGCATTTTAAGCGTTTTACGACAAAACAAATCATGGGACATGTAAGGATAATGTAAAAAAGGTAATTTATCAATTAAAAGTGAAAATTAATTCGAATAATTGAAGTCTGTCTAACGAGCAGTTTATTTTTATACGGACCTCCGCCGATATAAAAACTCCTTATTATTTTATAAAACATCTTTCATTTTTCTAACTCCAAAAGACGAACGAAAGTTAACCTAATATGACACTTGAACCTAGGGAATAGGTTAGGTCGGACGTCCGTTCCAGTAACTAGTTAACTCATATATTTTGTCACAACAATTAAAAACATTTTTTTTTTTAATTTAAAACCTCGGAGATGTCGACACCTTCTATATCTACTTATATTTTGGATATAAGACAAAGGATGAATTATTTTCCATGTTACTCAAGGTAATAACAAAATTGCTTTGGAGTCGTACAAACTCAATGAATGTTACATTGTAGTTATTTGGGATTATTTTATTACAATTCTTTATTAAAATGTGATAAACTCACACATAGACAAAATAAAGCCAAAAATTCGCAAAAACTTTTTAATAAAACAATGTTTTTTTTTTTAAATTAATATTCCAACAGCCGCAGAATGCAATCAGCATAGCGAGCATGGATTATATATATATTTAAACGAAATTACTTGGTAAAACCTTATAAATAATCATTACAATAATTACAAAACTGTTCGAAAACAAAAAGGAGCTACAAGAGAAAACAAAACATTTACATGAATTTGATGCATGTAAATGTTTTTGTAAATTTTCTTGTGACCGACAAATTAAATTTTGTGACCAACATAATAAAATTTTGTACAGATTTATAAAATAGCCGCTTTAATTTGATGTAATGTTTTAATTATGATAAAGACACTCAAACTGACACGGGTAAATTGGCGAAGGGATTTGAGTTTGACTTTCAAGGGTATACACAAATCCCGTGTCATTTTTAAAACTTCCACTTATAGAGTGACAGTCAAGTAACGTGAACAAAAAAAAAAAACAGAACATTGTCTATCAGAGCAATCTTTATACAATATCGCATGACAAGATTCTAAAATTTTAGTGTTCTTCGCGTGATAATAAGAAATTGGTGAGATTCTTTCGTTTTTCGTCTGGTGAGCGAGGAAATCGAGACCCACTTTTGATGTTGGCAAATAATTTGCAACCAGTCGGGTGTATATGTCCTTGCTCGGCGGCGGTAATGACTTAACATCAGGCGGACCGCCATCTCGTATAACCACTTTTACATTAAAAAATACATATTAATAAAGGTCTTTACTAGACAGAAGTTAGAGTCGAACGAGAATTCCGAACGGAAAAGTTGTAAGGATGAAACAAAGAAATACTAACGAAAACCCAGCCTATTATTTTTCCCGAAATATATTAGTATGTACTCAGTATTGTACTCGTAACTTTGCGATTAAGTTTGATAAGCTATTATGTTCTGTTTAATGTTTATTTTTTTTTAAACATTGCCTTTACTTCAGTATAATATTATCCTGTGTTGTAAGGACGTTTTACAAACATTAATTTCTCGTGGACAAACACCCAGATGCGAAACAACTACTTTACACAAATAGTTGATTATTTTTAGTATATATAAATGATCTCCCCTTTTATGCCAGTTAGTTGTGTGATGTTGTAGTGTTTGATGACTAATTTAAAAAATATTTGCCATCTATCATCGCAAACACTGCCTATTCAGTAATGTAGGTCGTTGTTGCTACACCAAGGTAAAAGTACACTAGTAAAGTCAGTAGAGAGATGCTAGACAGACGTCTATCGACTATCGGCCTGTTTTAATTTTCTATCTACAGATAGATTTGGTTACTGGAGATAGAATTTTACTAAGGTTTGTGGAGCTAATGTAAAATACCTATTGCTAGTGACCAAATTATACCGTTTATTGGCATTATTAAGTCGGCGCTAAAAGTATCCGGGACCTATGGACATGTACGCGAAGATGTATGGTGCAATAAGATGGAAAGAGGAATTCATTAATCTCACACCTTCGTTTCGTTTATATATTATGATTATGTAATAGTGATTTTATTTCGCTACGAAGTGTCCCCCTCCCTACACTAGTATAGGAGATTACTAGTATAGTAGTATAGACGATTAATAGTAAGGGGAGTTAAATGACTGAGGTTGGCTATAAAAACTCGTGCGGAGCTCCCATTGAATGCATTCCCTTGAATCGATGATCGGTCGTAAACGTGATTTGTCATTTCCGAGATTTTTGTTATAATTATTTCCTACCGAGAAAATAATCAGAGATATTTTTCGTTTAAAAAAATAAATAAAAAAACAAATTTCTTACGGATATTCTAGACTAGTTTAATTCAGTAAGCAGTGATCACATCCCGGTGAAAAAGTAAATGGGAAGCCTGCATATTTAAGAAAGTATCGTAAAAATATTTATAGCATTATCGCAGGTTTCATATTTTCAATTGCCAAAAACCCGTTTTGCAAATTGCCTAAACATAAAATAGTTGAAATCTCCAAAAGTTCTGGACACCTAATAAATCTGTCTCAAAATAACGAAGAAGGGATAAAAAATGATATTTATTAGACACGTCTATATTTAAAGTAGCCTTCTCCGTACAGAGGGTATCAGGGCATAGTCCACGACGCGGCCCCACTGCGGTTTAGCGGACTTCACATATTTTCGAAATATTTTGTTCTTAGTTATTATTTCGAAAATATGCAGATTTCCTCAAGGTGTTTTCCTTTACCGCTTAGCACGTGATAATTCAGAACTTCAAATTAATAATTTCATCGGTGCCGGCATCGGGGATCGAATTCAGGTTGCTCGAGTAAATTGAATTAAAGGCGAGCGCCCGGACACTGAGCTATCACGGCTCTACGTTTGAAAATAGCTGCGTTCTTAAATCTAATCCCGTGTCATTCGAAGGGTTTCTCTTCAAATTTCGAAGCCTTATCGGGTTTGATTGCCGCCACGTGCTGCTAATTACTTCTCAATGTCTTACAAAGTCAATGTGGAAAAACAATTTCGTATCAGAGACCCGTTAGGAAAAATTTGGATGGAATAAAATTCACTGGCGATTTTTTATTTACCTAATCTAATATAAATCAAATCTCATTTAAAAACATGTATTTCTTTTTAGGGTTCCGTACCCAAAGGGCAAAACGGGACTCTATTACGAAGACTCCGCTGTCTGTCTGTCTGCCCGTCTGCCACCAGGCTGTCTATCTTATGAACCGTGATAGTTAAACAGTTGAAATTTTCACAGATGATGTATTTCTGTTGCCGCTATAAGAAGAAATACTAAAAAACAGACCAAATTAGAAAATATTTGATATAAAACAGACATGATTTTTCTGCCATCTTTATAGATAATGGTAGAGAACACTTCGTGCGTCAGTCCGACTCGCACTTGAACGGTTTTAATTTTTTTTAATTTTTATTTAAGCGAATGTTCAACGTCAAAGAAAGCTATCTTAAGAAGATTGCTTTTAAGTATAAGAAGATTATTGAATACCCGAGAGAAGGAATTATGTAATTATCCCGTAAAAAATTACGAGAGAAGAATATGCGAACAATAGCGGTAATATAATAAATCTATACAATATTGAATGGACTTTTGGGAATTTAAATCCGAATTTGATAACCACTTCTTGAGAATCCTTTAATCGTTTAATGCTGCAGCTATATGAACCCCTTGTTTTGTTGGTATCTTTTGCTGGGCGAAAGGCCTCCTCTACCCCAGTTCAGAAAGTTATCTGTAGGTCATAGAAATACTTGGCCCAGGCGGGAATCGAACTCAACAAGCAACATCAATGTCTACTTCGTAGCTACTGAGCACTATGGGGAAACCTATTTATTTATTTATTTAAAAACCTTTTACATCTTTTGACCATAATTGGTTACAAAAAAATTGCTGAAATATAATTAAATCCATTTCATTTTATATCATTTAAATAACTTTGCAAACTTCAGAGTACCCCCCGATGGTTAGTGGTTATCGCGACCCATGTATTAAATATACTCTTTTTTTTAGAAAAGTGACGTCTTTTTTTTAGAAGTACTCGTTAAGTGAATACCGCTGCCCATAGACATCTGCTACACCCGAGGGTTGCTTCACCTTTTGAAAATTGGGCTCCGGCCACCTCACTCACCAGACGAAACGCGAAAGTACTTGTCATACTTCCACTTTACGCTGGTCTTCTGTGAGGTTGTGGTACTTACCCGGACGAGCCTGCCGATTCGTGCAACAGCTGAGGCTACTGCATGGCCCTACCATCATAAAACTCGTAGAATTAAGAGGCATGGTTACCTCACTCTCCAAACGAAAACAAAAGTGTTTTTTATGTTAAAAATTGGTAAAAAGCGAGCTGGCGGTTCACCCGATGTTACTGATCCGCCGCCCATGACATTTGCACCACCCGCAGTGGGCGTGGGCGTAAAGTGGGCCCCGGTTACCTCACTCAGCGGACGAAACGCAGAAGTATAATACTTCTACTTCACGCCGGTCTTCTGTGAGGTTGTGGTACTTACCTGGACGGACCTGCCCATTCGTGTAACAGCAAGCACTGTTGCGTGGCCCTACCTAGAATTACTTCCGTCCAGTCCGCCCATACAATTACGCCCAGTACCATGGTACTTCCCCACATCGGCCAGCCGCTTCACGACACAAGAGAAAAGAAGCTTCAAGATATTACTGATAATATGGTCAATGAGGGGAATTTAAAAGGTAATTCTTATAATTACCTCATTTGCTAATAAGCTGGGCGTATCCGTATGATCCGCGTATATATATTGCTTACCAAATATGGCAGGTTTTTTTTAAGTTTTTAAGTGCATAGTCGCTTAACATTTCTAACCATTTAGCTTGTTATCTCGCCAACTATATTTATTACGCAAGCAGTATGTAATGTACGTATTTTCATTTTTAATTAGAATTTAAACGAATACATATGTAAATGTAAGCTTTTATTTATACTAGGTATTTTAGGGATTCAGCAGATGTCCCGGGCTGATAGAATAGGACCAAAGTATCCCCTGCCTGTCGTGCGAAAGGCGACTTAAAGGGACGTTCAGTTGAGTGTGGCAAATGTTCTTCTAGTCTATGCAGGATGGATAGGGTGATTGGGGAAGGTTCATCTTTCTTGGCGTGTTCAAGTGTAGTACCGAGGGACACCGGTGCGTTCCATAGGATATTACGGAGTAAACACGTACAGGTACTGAAGGTGGCCACAGAGGGTGTTTTAGTGGGTGCGAACCCCAGAACATATCAGAGGTGACAGAGTGTCTTTAGATCGCCCCCCCCCCCCCCCCCCCCGAAGAAAAAAGCAAAAAAGTACTTTTACGGTCACAAGCTGTGTATGTGTGTTTATTCCTTCTTCAAGCCGCAGTGGATGAACGATTTGAAATGTTTCTAAAGAAGGTGGTTTGTGCACAGATTGCAGATTATCGAAGCGCGATAAGAGTTTAAATCACTCAAATCAATGTTTGAAAGAAGGTGGCACAAATTGCAGGTTATCGAAGCGTTTAAAAAGTTTAAAGCATTCAAATTGAAGCAAAATATATCTAATTATGTAAAATAGACATTTTCTCATCAACTCACCGATCGCATTCCGTATTGGAGACGTCCGCTTCGCAACTAGACCCGCTGATGGTCAGAACACCATTCTTCCTGAAGAACGACCGCCTGTTGAGTTTCTCGTACCTATCGTCAATGCTCGACTCTATAATCGAAACCGTGGAGGAGCTCGTGTGATCGTGTATTTTGTCCATAATGCCAGCGGAACGACAAGACACGAAAACGGCGCGAACACGTCAAGTTGCAAGCATCGTTAATGAAGCAGCAAGCACAAACAATATTGCACTTTTGATCCGAGCCAACGAATTAATGCGCTTCAAAGTTTCGAAGAGACTGGACGGACGGGAGATTGATTTGTGTTAAAATTCAGTAGTACCCGCATTTTCGTACTAGCCGTGTCGCGGTACAAATGAAAGTAAATATAAAAACTGACGGCGCCGTCAGTGGCTTCCCTTATTACTTTTAATTTAATTAAAATAGATAATAAACTGGTGCCATTATTACATTTGAACTAATTTTATTTTGGACCATTGTTAATGAGTTCGAACGGGGTTCAATAATGTGCTTTATAAATTGTAATTAAGAATTACTTCGTTAGGTACATCATTTCTTACATTAGGATCAAATATTTTCTTAGCAAGAATTTATTAATATTTAATGCAGTTTGCATTCATTTTTATATTTATACGCAGAATGATATAGAAAATTATTTTATATTAATATGCCTAGAAAAGTAATATTACTTTTAATAAAGCGAAAATGGTGACATCTGTTGACAGTAAATTGTACTGTAAGGAAACAAATCTTGGCGACTTCATAAAGTTGCTGTGACTTTTACATAGATAGCGCTAAAGTCAAACCAAATATATAACCGAAGAAAATCTTATTAATAGCTACTATTTCGCTCTTCACCATTGAATGGAAAGAGATAAAAGACTCGCACAAAATAAGGCAGTGTGTTTCGATTTCGTTTGGTTATGGTTCCATTCGACTCCTTCAGTTCTTCTCGTTTCGTTTTGGTAGAGTATTGTTTGGACGCGTATGAAAAGTGATCGAACGCGGTGCAATTTATTGCAGTTTTTTTTTTCGAACGGAGTACGAATATAGCTTAGATCAGATGCAATGGCACCTCTGTTAAAACTACATTCGCGTTATGAATCCGGGGTGCAGTTTTGCCGTTGTTATTGATTTTTCGCATAGAAACCGTGCTTAGTATTGTTTTGTGGTTTCAAGTTTTGTGTCGCGCAAATAGGTAGGTTTGTAACCACCGTTAACATTATGCGATTTGTTATATTTATTTCTGCATTAACACAAACACAACACAAACATGCTAATGATTTGTCACTCACCATAGAAGTTTATTACATTAATCCCATTCTTATGACAGGATTCTTATAAGAATTTTCGTATAAGTTTTTTCAACATAACAAGTACATAAAGTATTTCTGCTTACTTATTTTTACTTACATTGTACAAGAAATTTTCATAGCTATAGATAATCTAGATCTGTAAGGTTTCTTCTTCGATTATACAATAACTATACAATATATTGTCAAGTATATAATTAATAGATTTCATATTGAAAATTTCTGATAATATTCTGGATATTATTGACATTCGAAAACTGGTACATTTCCGGAACGAGATAGACAGAATAGCCCGTAATTCCTTTTCATTTATTTTAGTGCATTAATTACAGTTTATTTAGCATTTTATGCCTTAAAGACGTCAGGTGCTGAACCGATTGAGACGTGGGAAATTTTATTCGGGAATCTTAAAGACCAAAAATCTTGTGCAAGAAAGGGTTTTTATTGTTTGGGCGCTCTTATTAACGTTTAATAGAGAAAAACCCATGGCAGATTATTAAATTTAGAATCGAATGTGATTACGAAATACGAATCTATGTGATTACGAAAAGCTTAAATTATTCTTAGCAGTTGAAGCTGAAACTGAATCTGTGATGATAAATAGTAGAATAAGTAATGACAGAAGACCATTATACCCATTTTTTTAATATAAAAATAAAGGTAAACCTAACATTTCCTTATAAACCGTATAAATACCAAATTTAAAAAAAAATTGAGGGGACTTAAAGTTCGAAGTAACTTTCTCTGTGTTCTGACCCATTGTTTGTAACATAAAATGTAATGGAAATATAAAAAATAGAATGTCGAATACAATAAAAGGTATTCCTTGTTTTCTGTGTCAGTTTCGAATCGACCCTATGAAGAGTATATTTATAGGTAGGTACTTTTAGACTTTTTGAACTTTGACAGATTAATTCCGATTTTTTTATTAATTCCGACGATTTTTATAAAATCTACAAAAATAGCAACTAATAAATGATTCCGTCAGTTTTTTATTGATAATTTATTATTTCGAATCGTTTTTTTCGGTGGAATTTCGACAACTGGCCGAACTCTACATAAAAATTTGCGTGACGAATTGTTTATATTGCTTCAGATATTTTTTTTTCCTTACTCCGACTATATACAAGCTTGGAAATATCACTAACGAAAAACTTGCTTTCATTTCAATTCTTGCTTTGTTTGTGATGACATAGTGAAACGATTAAAGGAAAGTTTGTAAATTTCACCAATATCTTAAATGTACATGGCAAGACTTGCTTCATCATATATGCGATTATGAATTGTTCATGAATTAAGTTCCAAATTTAAATTTAACTAATATTCTCGCACTGCCATTTTGCGATAAAGACCATGTTTTTTTCCATATTATTTAAACGCGAAGAGAAGTATGTAGCCGCACTTATCCTGTATTATTATTATTAGATTGAACTTATTAAAATGAACACTTGAATGCAATGAATCAATTACAGTTACGAATAAAAGAGAAATAAAATTTAATTTAAAAATTAATTTAATACACAACGCATGTCGCGTTTGCCTATTCCTTAGCTTTCCTATTTCTTTCTAAAGATATGCAGTATTTCCCTAGTTTTAAAGAGCACTGGTTTACTGGTGGTTCTTTTGTTCGGATCAATACGAATTCTCAGTGAAATGTTTTCCTGGGGAAGCGAAAACTGCTGGTCTGACTCATCGATTCCCCGAGCCGTCGCCCATGGCAACGGTCGCCCAATATGGCGGAACCGAAATCGGCGGGAAATTGAACCGTATTCTTCATGCAGTCTGTAGGGGTAGCCGTGATAGCTCGCCTTTAATTTAATACACTTGAGCAACCTGAGTTTGATCCCCGGTGCCGGCATGAAATTGTTAAATGCTGAATTATCACGTGCTCAGCGGTGAAGGAAAACATCGTGAGGAAACCTACACATTTTCTAAATAATAACAAAAAAAATATTTCGAAGATATGTGAAGTCCGCCAATCCGCAATGGGGCCGAGTAATGGACTATGCCCTAATACCCTCTGTGCAGAGGGGGCCTTTGCCCAGCAGTGGGATATGTACAGGCTATTACTTTGTAGGGGTAGCGCTCCTTTAAGGAGTCCTACAATTTTCGCATGAACGCGGTTCAATTAATACATAGTACAAGCTTTGCTTAGTTAGGGTCTAGATAGCGTTGTGTGAAAATATTTCCTGAAATTTTTATTTATTTATTTTCATCCCTGATGTAAAGATATATTCAGTTTAACATTTTTTTTCTTCATTATTTTTTATACGAGATCATATAAATTTTTTTTATTCATGCTACATGATCGGTCATGCGGGTTAACATGGTATTATAAAACAAGTAGGTAAATGAGGTAGCGAAAGCGATAACTTACACTTATTGTAAGCTACGACATACAATCAATTGTTTAATCGCACAAATTTTGTTATATTATTGAGACTATGAACGCACTCATTTCAGATGCCATTGTTTTATTTATACTAAAGACTTTTGTAGAGGTATCCTTGTTTTGTGTTTAGAAACACCTAGCCAACACGCACTATTTGAAGGTTATACAAATAGTTGTTGGGTGGAAATCTAAACGACGACACCGTGGAACAAATATCGATTCAGTAGTACAGAGTAGAGTACACATATATGTTCTGATTTTCTATAGAACATAGTCACTAGAATGAAAATTTATTCTACCATTAGGACTTGAAACGTCATATTTCTAGTTAGGTGTACATTTAAATTTAAAAAAAAACCATCGATTCAACTCCGTCAAGACGACTTAAAAATTTCAATATCAAACTTATGTTATTACAAAATATAACCGATTTTGCTTATATGCAATCAGTTTTTTTTTTTTTTCATCACATTACATTAGCAGTGGTTATAATTTATTATATTGGTTAAATTTAAAAACACGCCTAAATCTAATCGCACAGGACATTTAAACCGATTTGAATTGATTTCTTGACACATTGCGCCAGATTCATTTCGCGGAATCAATCTTCGTATGACTGTAAGGTAGTAGAAAGATATCCATTAGTTCACCCACAGAGTTAGTTATATAGCTATGTGGAACTCGTCTGATAATTTCTACATTGTCATTCTACAGATTTTATTTCATATATGAATGTATATATCTTTACTAATCTTAGCCCATATGTTATATTGCGATAAGGCGGCTGTTCAACACTCGTTCGAAAGCTTTTTTGTAATCGTTGAAACAAAGGAGAAACTCTTGTTCCATATCTCCCTGTGTTGACTATTGTTAAGAGAGCCTCTTTTATGCGTACTTAGCTAGAAAACCTAATTGACTATCCTAGAGATGTTCCTCAAAAGTCTCTCTAAAACTCTAGAACGAGTTCATTAAGTTTATCATTTCTAACCGACTTCAAAAGTCTCCTAACTTGACTCAGAGAACGGATTTTGATGATTCTTTTTTTATTTGGAAACCATATTCATTTCATTGGTATTGGATCTTGGGCCCCGGAGATACTCGGGGAACTCCTGAAAATCAATTATAAAATGAGTACAGAGCGAGATATTTGAAAACGACTTTGCTTTTCGTTAGTCTAAAAATGGCTATAAACTGTTTCGTCATCGTGTTTTAGCCCCTAAAAACAGTTTAATGTCTCTAGTGAAGGTAGCAGCCTTTATGCGTGCCACCGCTGAGCAAAGGTGTCCGTATGGGGGGTTTTATCAATGTTTTAATAAAAATGACGTATGTCCATACTGCGCGGCGTTTAAAAATTTTTCCGCTTTGCATCATGTCATATGATATAAGTGAATGACAAATTATATAGAACGTGCGATACCGATAGGGATAGCAGTTTATAGAGTTGCAATTTAATTACACCAATTGGTGTAATTTGAGTGCCTCAACTTCGGTGCGCCACTGTCATATCTTTGTATTGATAACTTTGTTGACTACGTAATACTTGAACGTAAACTCTAATGATGTTGTCATCGTTTCTCAGCTTACGAGACTCGTTTAATGGTGCTGTCTGTACCTATCGCGCTATGTATGTATATATATATATATGAACTCGGGTTGCCCGAGTATACTAAATTAATAGCTAGCGCCAGGAATCTGAGCCAAGATCTCTAGGCAGATTAAATGCGTCATATTTGCTATAAAGGTTACTACTACTACTTTAAAAATTCCACTTGCATTTGGTCTTGCCTTTAAATACCTTATGTTAATCTAAAGTTTACCCTTTTTTTTGGCACTGCGGTTTCTTATAAGGAAACCTGTTTCTTAATACAACGGACGTCATTCGCCTAATTGTTACCAGTTTGGCGGTTTTCCCTTTATTTACTTGAATAGTGATGCCGAATATGTTTATGAAACAATTAACTTTAGTTCTTAAAAAGCTCATTCTGTTATTTATGAAGAATACAATAGTTAAATTTTCACCAACCACAAGACATCCGGACACTTGTTAATAATTTTATTTCCATACGAAAAGTTTTAAGAGTTGGTTGAACTGATGTTAAGTGTTCACCTTTGCTCAAAGACATATACAACACCTGGGTGGTAAGAGATTTGTCCTTAAAAATTTATGAAAAAGTTTACAACCATTAATTTACTCACCAACTGAAACCCAGACGTAGAATACTTCTGACGTAGTACTTCCCTGAACGAGCCTGCCCATTTTTGCAACAGCCGAAGCTGCTGTGTCGGTCACCGGTATACAGTGTTTTAAAGGTTGGGAAACACCTGTGACTCATCTGTAACCATCAGGTGAAACGTCACCTGATGTTATTTGAGAACAATTGATAACGTGGACCGCCCATGGACATTAGCAATACCAGTACGGTTGCAGTCTGTGGAAGGCGGTAGTCTTAACAACTTTGCCAAATTAATACATAAATGAAGTTTCCGATAGAGCCTTAACCGTCCTGGTTGTTCCAGGATACGAGGATGAAGACTAAACTGACCTCCGTGACCTACCTGGGCTACACGGCCATGGACAGGCGGTTCTCGAACTCCATGCTACCCTGGCTTCTAAGGGAGATTCGAGCTACCGGGATAAGGGATAAGGTAATATTGCTATCCATATGGTTTATATGCTGTCCCTCTTTGTATTTATACAGGTGTTTAACATATAATTTCTTGCAGAGTTTCTTGCCGGTTCTTCTCTTGCAGGTCTAGTTTAGTGAACCGGTGGTAGTTTTTGACGTTCAAAAAGAGCTTAAAATAAGCCTATGTTGAATAAAGAAATTTTGACTTTTTTGACTTTTGAATTGAATATTCAGAAGGCTGAGTACACTGACTATTCTGTAGTCCCTGATTCATACATTCATGTGTTTTGGAAATTACATTTAGATAAAAATTACTTAGTGCTGAAAAATTAATAATATTTTTCGATCTTACCGACATAAAACGAAACTATGAACTATTTTTCTACGGTGGTAGGGCCACGCAGCAGCCTCGGCTGTTGCACGAATGGGCAGGCTCGTCAAGGTAAGTACCACGACCTCACAAAAGACCGGCGTAAAGTGGAAGTATAATACTTTCGCGTTTCGTCTGGTGAGTGTGGTGGCCGGAGCCCAATTTTCAAAAGGTTGTCAACACATCTGCAACCCTCGGGTGTAGCAGATGTCCATGGGCGGCGGTATTCAACCGTCTGCTCGCTTGGCAACTTTTCACATAAGAAAAAAAAATTAATTGAAGCACGAGTGCAATTAGTTTAACATTTTATTAGAAACAAGTACTTACTTGTTTACAGTTTGTCAATCAATTCAGTTTTAATTATGAAATTAGGCCTTTAAATTAATAATAATAGTAATAACACATAACACCAGGCCCCTCTATAGCCTTCTTGTATCTTGTATTAACTGATGTTTTTGCTTTCAGTCCTGAGACTATTAAAGCTTCATCTGACGCAGAACCGGTGGGCTAGCCAGAACCCACGGGTTTGGGCCCTCCGCTGTGGGTAGGGCTACGCATGTGCTCATGCACCCTCTACAGCCGTGACACCTCAGTGTCCGAGCGCTCGCCTTTAATTCAATATGCTCGAGCAACCTGAGTTCGATCCCCGGTGCCGGCACCAATGAAGTTTTTAACTTTAAGTGCTGTCTTATCACGTGCTCCGTGGTGAAGGTAAACATCGTGAGGAAACCTGCATATTTTCGAAATAATAACAAAAAAAATATTTCGAAGATATGTGAAGTCCGCCAATCCGCAGTGGGGCCGCGTGGTGGACTATGCCCCGATACCCTCTATATAGAGGAGGCCTTTGCGCAGCAGTGGGACATGTAGAGGCTGTTACTTTACTTTTTTTTTAGTATTTGCGTGAAAGAGTAACAAACATCCATCCATACATGCAAACTTTCGCCTTTAAAATATTAGTAAGGATAGAAATAAAAATGTATTAAATAAACATAAATGGCGCCTTTTACGAAAGTGAGAATTTATAGTAATTGTAAAACACTAGCGGCCTGCCCCGGCTTCGAACGGGTATTTAATAAAATATTTAAAAGTAAAAACTATCATACACACACATCAAACCTTTCGAATATTTCGTCTTTGGGGAATAATTTTATGAATTTCTTCATCTTTTAATGAAATACCCTTGAAATTACGTCACGTAAAAGTGACAAATAAGTCTGGTCTCCCATAGCTTCGGAGATAAATCATCGCATCTTTGGTATTTTTGTTGACCGATGTCTGATGATCCGATTGAGTCAGTTTGATGAGCCAATGTCTTGATTTAAAGCTTCTCTAAGATGAATGTTTCACCAGCCCTCAGTCTCTGCTGATTACCACATAATATGTAATTCAATCTTTGTGATATCTTTTTTGCCATCATATCGACAATGTATTGAATAAAAACCGGCCAAGTACGAGTCAGACTCGCACACGAAGGGTTCCGTAACGACCTAGCTATCAGGTAAGTACTACGTAACTTAAAGAAGACCGGCGTGAAGTGAAAGTGTTATTACTTCTACGTTTCGTCTGGTGAGAGAGGTAGCCGGGGCCCACTTTATTTAAAGATGGCAACTCATTTGCAACCCTACAGGTGTTACAATTGTCCAAGGGCGGCGGCTATTACTTAACATCAGGTGAACCATCAGCTGGTTTGCCACTCTATCACATTAAAAAAATCATGTTTTAATATCTTTATTCAATAAGTATTACTTTTTTTTTTTTTTTTTGGTATCGGGGGGGAAATCTTCCAAAGATACCCTGTCACATTACATGACAGGGTTATGTGAGGTTCTTACCCACTAAAACCCCCTCGGTGGCCACCCTCTGTACGTTTAGAGGGACTCCGGGATCTCCCACGGAACGCACCGGTGTCCCTCAGTACTGCGCGTGAGCACTCCCCGGAGAAGGATAGCTTCCCCGGTTCCCTCACCATCTTGCAGCAGCTCGAGACCACTTCGAGCTGCTGCCAATCCGTGTCCCCTTTTAGTCGCCTTTTACGACAGGCAGGGAATACCTTAGCCCTATTCTATAAGCCCGTGACTACAGGGCTGAAGGGGCGGCACGTCCGTTTCTGCCGCCCTGGCGCCTTCGTCTTCGAGCGGGATCAGCCCTCTCCCGTTCTCGTTCAGCGATCTCCTTCTGGAGCATAACAGCTTCGTAGAAGGAGACCAGTGCCGACCAAGTAGATTTCTCCACCAGTGCAGCTGACACTGCGACTTGTGGAGAAAGGTCTTGCCCGATCTTTTGGACCAGGATTCGACGCTCTGACTCCCACGCAGTGTGTGCTGCGCGGAGTCCCGGTCCCCACCACAATGGTGGCATTGCGTTGTCGGTTCGCGTCCGATTATATTTAAGTACTCACCAAAGCATCCGTGCCCGGTGAGTACCTGTGTCAACCGAAAGGTGACGTGCGCAAATCCCCTCGCGCTTAGCCAGGCTTCGAAGCTCGGCAAGAACGTGGTGACGATTCGCTGGCGCGAGCTTCGTGGTTCGCCCAAGCGCTCGCGACAAACCTCTAGCACCCTTATACGCTCCTGCTCACGCACTTCACCCGCATCCAGGGGCTCGGCATCATCCTGGGGTAGTCGGAGCCGAGTATAAACTCGCGCATCCATCTCCGCCAGGATGTCCAATGGTGGAAACCGAGCGAGGATAGTGGCCGCCTCAAAGGGTATCGTTCGGTACCCTCGTGTGATCCTGATAGCTATTTTTCGCTGCAGGCTATAAAGTTTAGCTCTGCAGCGTCGGACGCCCGTTAGTCGGTGCGACCATACGGGCGCCCCGTAGAGCCATCGATCGCACGATCCCCGCATAGAGGCGGCAAACTCCTTCCCTGGGGAAGTATTACACTTACATATTGTCAAAAACACTACTAATGTCAACATTATCTATAAAAACGGCAAAAAATCATGTCTGTTTTATGGGAGCCCCACTTATTTATATTTTTTTGTTTTTTGGCATTTTTCTTTATAGTGGCAAGAGAAATTCATCGTTTGTGAAAATTTCAACTGTCTAACTATCACGATTCATGAGATACAGCCTGGTGACATATAGACAGACATACGGACACACAGACGGACAGCGGAGTCTTAGTAATAGTGTGCCGTTTTATCCTTTGGGTACGAAACCCTACTAAGTCCCAGTAACAATGTAATGGATTAAAACAGGTAGCTCTAACCATCAACCTAAATGCATACAATTGCATGCTTGTCACAGTTTAGTTACGCACAGTACCTTGCTGAGGAATAGTCAAATATTAACCGTCTTCTCCTATTACGACTATTAAGGGATATTTTTATGGATCATACAATCGGTGTAACTCAGATACCCTTTTAAGTTGGTCGTGTCTACCGTGCAACACTATATCTCTGGGGCCTTTTTAGGATACCGTACCCAAGGGTAAAACGGGACCCTATTACTAAGACTCCGCTGTCCGTTTATCCCTTTGTCAACAGGCTGTATCTCATGAACCATGATAGTTACACAGTTGAAATTTGATCTGGGTATTTGTTTACGAAGGAGGGTTGACGTCAAGCAGCGGCTGGTTGTAAAAATATAGCCAAAGCCGCTTACAACATGATTCATGTTGTGCCGACCCCACCTAGATGGGATAGGGGTAGGAGGATAATGATAACTTGTATACTTGTCCCTCTATTTTAAAAGTTCGCGTCAAACGAAGTCATTTGAAAGAGGCTATTGTACTTTCGGATGTTGGTTAAAAATGTCCTGATGGTGAATGATTATTTGTAAAAAGGTTTTTTATGGGTTGTGGCGGCTCCTCAATATTGGGGAGACTACCTTTTCTAGAAGCACAGCACATACCATTTGGTTCATCGACACATTTTTGGCAGAACACTTAGAGCAGATCTTATTCGTGGCTACGATTTGGACGGAAGACTGTTGAGCAAAATGCATGAAAGCTGATCTGTTACTGTGAGCTAAAACTCGATTACGGACTCTAGTAGGTTGACGTTTATTATCTTTCTCTCTAATCTCGTGTACGTTGGGAACGCTCAGACCTCGATTTCCTAGTGTGAATTTGTATAGTTATATTATTATACTCTTCAAGCCACTGCAAACACTCTACTTGACTCTCCGACTTGTAAGACGATTTTCAGTTTCCGGTAAAGATTCCTCATTATGACGTATTTTTAATGTCCTCGCCTGAGAACTATTTCTAGAAAGATGAGATCTTGATCTTTCGGGCATTTTAAAGTGAAAAAAAAATTTTACTTCCTTAGTATTAAATAATTTGCTGACTGTTGAACAGGAATTACCAGTATAAATGTGATTGAAAAATTATACGAACTACTAAGTAAGTTACTAAGCTGTTTGGATAGTTAAATTAAAATATACTAACATTTTTAAACTTGCAATATCTAAGGAATGGAATGTCCGAATTTAATAATTCAAAAAGTTTTATAAAGGTATTGAAACAGTCTTAAAAATGAAGTAATTTATTTTTATAAGGATTAATACCAAGATACAAATAAACAGCCTTTGTTAGCGGCGGCCTTCAATCAAAATTTTTAAATAAAAGAATACTTATTGTGGCATAACTATAATAGACATATGCCGTCGCGACACTTTTTGTAAATAATGATGTGGTCTGCAAAGTCGTAGTACATTATTTTATTCTATCATCAACAGTTTTCGAAGCGCACGCGATGTAAAGAATATTCTAGGTAATTTTTGTACACCTTGAGTAACATTATTGAAGTTTTAGTAAGGATCGCTAATTTTTTTAAAATATAATATAGCCTGTGTCAAGCAGGGATAATGTAGCTTCTGAACAGTGAAAGAATTTTTCAAATCGGTTTAGTAGTTTCGGAGCCTATTCAATACATACAAACAATCAAATATTTCCTCTTTACAAATAGATTACCCTTACTTTAGGATAACATTATTCAGTGTTTTAAGGACGTTTTAAAAACCTAAATTAATGTTCAATTATATAATATGTAGGAATATTTACAATCATCTAGTTTTATATACGTTGCCATTTAGGTTTATAAATTATCCGGTAATTTTATAACTATTATCACGACACCGTTTTGAAATCATAACCTCCGTATAATGTCACGACTTTTATACTGTTACATGACGATGCTAATGTTATATGTTGATGGTTATCTAAATTAAGGTATTTCTTTTAAATTCATGTATTTTCAAGTAACTGGCGACATTTTCATGAAACTCTTTTTTCGGCATTTTGTTCACACCAAATGGTTTTGATTTAAACGACCTAATTGCTTAGGTTAACACATTTCCTTAAACACGACCACTTTACTTCACCGCACTGTTCATTGGAGTAAAAGCAAATCTTTGGAGGTCTGGCCCGTAAACTATTACAACTTTATATGAAGCATCCGCAAAATGGAAATATAATTTTGCGTCTCGTGCGCCTTAGGCCGGCAAAACATTTACAAATTTTGATGGTTCCAGGTGGCCTCACTCAGCAGACGAATCGCAATATAAAACTTCCGATTCACGCCTGTCTTTTGTGATGACGGTGGTACTCCAACCACGGAAGTATCCCCTGACGAGGCTGCCCATCCGTGCAACAGCAGGAGCTACCGCGTGGCCCTACCATGTCCCTTGCCCCTATCGGTCCAATCCTTAACTCTCTTTCGCCCAATTTTTCTTATGCCGTGTTGTAAGGAAGTTTTTACAAACATAAATTTCACGCGGACAAACACCCAGATACGAAAAAACTATCTGTGGGTCACACAAATAGTTGTCCCGTGTGGGGATCGAACCAACGACGCCCGACGCGGAAGCCAATAACCTTGGCAACTGCGCCACGGAGTCATCAAAATCTTAAATTTTTGCCCTATTTTGGCAGATTTCATCTAAATTAGCTCCATTTTGCCAGCAGTTGAGCATAGCGGTAGAGGACGGCTGCCTAAAGGCGTACAACGGCAACTTCGAACCGGTCATTGTCCACAGATTGGTGGATATACTTAGGTAAGTAAAGCGAGCGAGCTCTAGTTATAACTACGTTTAGTAATAGCCCACATATTTGTTGAATAAAACGATACAGAGCTGTTTGTGGGGAGTCCCTCCCTTTTCCTAAGTAAGTGCACCTTTTAAGTTGTAACCATTAAATATTTTCTTTTCTTTTATTTTTTAATGTGAAACGTAGCAAACGAGCCGGCGGTTCACCTGATGTTAAGTAATAACCTCCGGCCATGGACATGCAACACCCGTAGGGTTGCAAATGCGTTGCCACCTTTAAATAAAGTGGGCCCCGGCCACCTCACACACCAGACGAAACGCTGAAATATAATAACACTTCCACTTTTCGCCGGTCTTCTGTGAGGTCTTGGTACTTACCCGGACGGACCTGCCCATTCGTGCAACAGCGAACACTGTTGCGTGGACCCACCACAGTTGGCACATTCCAAGAACTATCTTTTATTTTTCCATCCTCATCTATGAACATACTTGTTCAGGGCCAGTCAAGTGCCAGGGCGTCCCGAGGAGCTGTTCTACATACTCCTCAATGAGAAGGAGGCTCTGCTGCAGTGCTACCTGTTCCGGGCGAACACAGTTCTCGAGGTAGGAGACCATACTATATACTGTTTAAACTGACTGTGATAGGCCAGCCCAAACCGGTTGGTTAAGTAACATTTATTTAAACATATAGGTCCAGCAACAACACCTTCAACAATTCATGTCATACCTTATAAACTAATATTAATTAAAATTAAATTTATCCTTAATTATACTAAACACAACAGGCGTTAATTTGCTATTAAAAATATAATTAGTTGTTACTTCGCACAATGGTACTACTGTGAACGATAAAGTGAATAATATAAAAGTAAAGTAAAGTAACAGCCTATACATGTCCCACTGCTGGGCAAAGGCCTCCTCTATACAGAGGGTATCACGGTAAATAATATATTTTATCATAAATTGCTTATGTAAAGAAATAATGGAAATTTGAAAATTGGCACGGAAATCCTTTGTATAAACTATATTTCTCTTCGAGTGAAGATTAAAGAAGTTGATTTATATGCAATGATATCCATTTATATTTAGGTGCTTCACGTTTTAATATATGGATAAGATATTCAAGCTATGACAAGCTAAACTAAGGCTTCGTTCTTTCTATTGGGGCCACTCGATTATTTTGAAAACGCCAACCCGCACTAATTAAACTTTCTAGTATCTTAACCCTTCCAGGGTAAGCAGGAATAGTAATTACTTATTAAATATTCAAATTATAATTAACTCTCCGTGATCTTGCATTCTTATTCTATTAGAACCGTAACATGATCGGAGTCACGATCACAGATTAAATAACGAGTTTAACGGCAAATAACATTACAAACTAGACGCCATTAACTGTTGGACACTGATATATTACCGATACACGTTACCGATGTTAAACTTGACACTGGCAGCCTATTATGACAACTTGAATATTCATTATTAAAACACAATGTCTAGTTTTATTGTTTATCGAAGACGGCATAGAGCCGTGCGAACGGAACCTTGGCGCGATTTTAAAATTGGAACGTCTTCGCATATCAGTCAGTTTCAGTAGTGTTTACAGTTAACACCTGCCAGTGACAAAAATATATTTAATTTTAATTTAAAGAATACATATCGCTTTGACTTAATTTGGTCTGTGTAAAGTACGCGCGTTTTCATATATTTTTTAATTAACACGTTTGGCGAGCTTAATTTTTGCTGGTTTCTACAGTGAACTATAGTGTTCGTTGGTATCGTTTGTTCTATAGTTTTTGTGACTACCCGTAAAAATAGCTTTGTTGGTCGCGGGAATTATTTTCAAAGTGCGTGCAGCTGCTTTTAAGTATCGATAATTGTCAGATAAATATCATGATATAAGCAAATATGTCTTGAGATATAAATAAATGTGATTGAATTATGTCATTAGGAAGCGAATGAACAAAGTTCATCGTCTAAGGGCACGTGTAGAGATAAAGTGAAAGTTCTAATCAAAATACCATGTACAGTATGCAAACAAAGTAACATCGTTACTATTTTCGCTCATATAATGTTTTGTTTGGGATTATAATGTTTTTTTTTTCGCACAGACAGTTGTTTGGCAGCTGGGTGTTTGACCATGTGAAATTTATATTTTTGTAAAACGTCCTTACAATACAGGATAGTGTTATCCAAAAAGAAGGGCAATGTTTTTAAAAAAAAAAAGGCGAAAACCTCATACTTTCCATTGTGAATTCCTTCATTTTTTTAAGTAATAGCATCTTTCGTCAGCAAACAAAAGTTATGTTTCTTTTGCGAGATCATATTTTGTCACATTTTGCACTCTAGAACGTAAAATGCGAGTGTTACATGACTCTACCTAATGATTCTATTAGTTTAACGTTATCTGATAAGAAAGCCAACTGCAGGTATCTTCGTATCAACTTAGCATGCAGAGAAACAGTCATAGCACAATAAATTGGCTGTTTTGATTTAATAAAGGTTAAATTTAACTTTAATAGATTTATCTACATCGCAACAGAAGAGTCCTGTGACCAATGAAGAATTCATTTCTAAAATCGATTTTCGAAAGAGAATGATGCAGCCGCGAACACGGACTTAATAATTTTTTTTTTAATTTTTTCTTTCTAATAAATAATTTAAAAGTAATAAACATTTTAGCGCATCGTTCCGTGCCAACAATAGTGACGCTACCAAAATGTTGAACTCAGTATGGACGCCGCTGTCGCAGCGAGCGGTCGTATATAGAACCGCGTCGCAGTTCTCCAACGTCGAGTTTTGGTTCGGCGCGCTTTTGATACTTTTCGCGTGCGAAATGGACCTTATTACTTCCATATACTGCACAATTTCGAGTTGAACTACATGTGACCGTAACGAACGTTGGCAAAGGCACAGATATAAACATTGGATCTTGGCATCTATGGCGGTTTGGCGCGTTTTTGTGTGTGTGCTGTGTAGTCCGTGAAAAATTTTAATTCACACTGTGAACTATCGATTTGAGGTGGTGAAATTTTATAGTCGCAATGTTTTATTGACCGTTTTAATATATTAAAAGTTTTTGTGTCTGTTTTCGTACGCGCGTAAGCTCCAGATTAATCGAATTTCAAAGAGGAAAACCACAGAGGTACGTTGCTTTTTCTTGTAATACATTTAAAGATACTCTATGTAGAGTAGTATACTATGTAAAAATAAATATTCATTAGTACTCTATGTAGAATGGTACTGAGTATTTTATCCGACATGATTTTGTAGTTTTGTAAGTAGTATTTTTGTCTTCCAATGGTGAAAAACTAATGTATAAAGAAAAATAACATCTGTAGCAAGAAGTTTTGTTTTAAATAAACTGAAAAGTATGATACTTCCGTCCGTAGACATTTTTAACATGATTTTAATTGACAGGTACCACTTTTGTATATAAATATTATTATTTTTATAAAATCTTCAAATGTATCCGTGTCAAGAGTAATGGCGCGACAGTATTCTAATTATATGAACTAGAAATCAAATCATTATCATAAATATATTCTTAATCTTAACAGACACATTGCCTCCCATTTCAACGCTACAAAAGTGATTATTTACGATACCATACACACGTGAACTTATAAATGAAAACAAGATGTAGATGAAAACAAAACGTGCGCATTTCATTTTAAAAGTAAACCGGTCAGAATCAATGTCAACATTATGTAACAAGCGAAGGTTTGAATCGAGACCATTGTTATATAACTAGTCTGACTAACACTGCCTATCACTGAGTTTTAATTCTATTTCTATGATAAACGAAAAATTATTAGTTGTGTGATAAACACAAGTTGACCCGTGCGATATTTTTACGGTGGTTGGTACTTTTACGGTGGTAGGGCCACGCAGCAGCCTCGGCTGTTGCACACGAACGGGCAGGCTCGTCCGGTTAAGTACCACGACCTCACAGGAAACCGGCGTAAAGTGGAAGTATAGTACTTTCGCGCTTCGTCTGGTGAGGTGGCCGGAGCCCAATTTTCAAGAGGTCAACGCATCTGAAACTCTCGGGTGTAGCAGATGTCCATGAGCCGCGGTATTCACTTAACATCAGGTGAACCGTCTGCTCGCTTGGCAACTTTTCACTTAAAAAAAAACCGTGCGAGTTTTCGCACCATATTGTGATAATTATCGTATATATATATACTGACTAAATTGCGTATCGACTAATATAATAGAACATCACCGTTAAGCGTAAAAAACCTTTTTTTGTTAGAAAATTATCAGATGTATAATACTCGTGAATAAACACAAATTCAAATGCAAATATCTTTATTCAACATAGGAGCATTAGACTCGCTTATTGATAGTCAAAATACTACCACAAAAAGAAAAACTAGAGAAAGAAGAAAAATGACAAAACTAAGCAAAACATGACGTTTCCGACAATACGTTTGAGAAATAACATATAATTATGATACTAAACATGTAAATATTAAAAATAATAAACAAACTAGCTGGTGGGTACCAGACGTTGTCCTGAAAATTCCGCTAAAATCTGAAAACAATTTATAAGTAAAAAAATTATAATAAAAATTGTAAATCTTAACCATTCTCTAATTCACCTAAAGAACAAAAATTTCATTTAAATCGGTCCAGCCGTTTCGGAGTTCAATGTCATACACAGGCATAGAAGAATTATATGTATATAAAGATATATAAAGTCTAAAGTAAAATAGTTAGATTTGCTTTAACTCAAAACGGCAAAAGCCTCCTTCTTTGGATACAACAAGAACTACAATAAGCTTTTGACTTATTGCGTAAAGAAAAAAATCGAAAGATCGGAAAAAATATTTTTTTAAGAATCAATGATAATTCTCGTCACTGGCATTCGGAGCTGCGCCCTTACATTGCAAGTCAGACATAACATCCGCTAAGCCATTGTTACTCTTTTTCGTTCACAGCGCAGAATGTAAATTTTATCAGCACTTACCGTAAATATCCCGTATTGCTATGATCGATACTTTTGCTGATTTTCATTGGTGGAAAACCTCTACAACTTCACCTCAGTTGTTGGGCTATGTACCTTAAGCGGATGGTCCTCTGGTTACCTTACCCCAGGCTTCTGTGACGTGGTAATACCCCGGTAGAGCTTATTCACGCATCAGAAGCTGTTAGATCCGAGAGGTCAACTTAAAAGCAACTAATGCTTGTCATCGTCTATTGCAACAGCTCGTAGCTGTACCCGATAACTTAATCGACTCGGTTGCCACAGAATCGTCTTCGCAGCTGTTGCAGACCTACAAGAATTAGGGACGTTTTGTAAAGTGGATTACGGTTTATGACATGAGAAATTAGTGCAATATATCAATGACGGTAAGATCCACGTCCTACGTTAGTATTTAGCATTGTTTGTGTGATTCAAGACCGGACGTTTCATATTTAATTTACGACCAAAAATATATTCTCACCGATCTTCTTGTTAATTTTACTGACAGTCTGCTAATAAGCTGATATTAATGATATTTGTGACTAAATAAAAGCAGACGTTGATAAATTAAATTTTTTAATGGATGTATCGCCTCTTTGTGACAGACTTCAAAATGGGGGGAGGTTCTCAATTCGACTGTATTTTTTTTTAAGTTTGTTACCTCGGATCTTTCGACAGAATGAACCGATTTCGTTGATTCTTTTTTTTTATTTGAAAGCTGGTGCTTCCCATGTGGTCCCATATTCGTTTCATTGATATTGGATATTGGGTTACGGAGATACGAAGGGAACTCCTGAAAATCAATTATAAAATGAATACAGATAAATATATATATATATATATATATATATATATATATATATATATATATATATATATATATGTAAATATCTCCCATATTTGAAGTCGATTTTTTTTTTCGTTAATAAAAAAAAACTTATTTAAGTAATGTGTAATCACGTAAATATAAATAATAATAAAGTTATCCAAAAGTGCGTGCTTTTGATAATTTGACGCATAAATTTATCAATATTTTGGACGTAAATAATTAAAAACCCTATTAAAAAAAACACGTTGGTAATTAAATTACTGAATCGAACCCGTGAATTCGGATGTCACAGGAGTGACAACGGTTGAAATTTATCGACTTCATCACCGACCTCACGTTACGTGTTACAACTTATCGAGTAAAAAATTGTTTTTAATTCGTTTGTTTTTTTTTTTCTACACTAGTGAAACTGGCAGCACGGACATTGATTAATGAATAGCCTGTTACTGTTTCCGCAATGAAAATAATGTCTATATACAAAGTACAACACTATTATGTAACACATTTTTTGCTGAAACTTTAGACTAAAGAAGACTTGCCCCTACTGAGGAAATATTTATCTAATAGACCTTGAAGTTTTAAGTTTTAACGTTCGTTTCTTAATCACAAGGAGCGTTAATGACTACATTTCCTTAATAAAGCTTGTCTTTACAACAATAAGTCCAAATTTAAATGCTACTTACTATTCACTGATCAGCACTTTGTTGTGGGATTATTTCTATGTGAGAAGGTGGCAAACGAACAGGCAGTTCATCATCATCATCATCACCTGTTAGCTTGTGTTAGTCCACCGCTGAACATAGGCCTACCCTACAAACCACTACGGCTAGAAGCGGCCTGCATCCAGCGAAGTCCCGCGGCTTTGGATAGGTCGTCAGTCCATCTCGCGGGTGGCTGCCCCACACTGCGTTATCCAACACGCGGTCTCCACTCGAAAAACCGCGCTGCCCCGTCGGCCGTCAGTTCTGCGAGGTCCATCGCTACTTCAGCTTGCAGACCCGCTTGACAATGGCGGTAACCTTCGTTCGTCTGCGGATCTCCTCATTTCTGATCCCCCTCACCATTGCTGAGTCTCTTTAGGAGGCCCAAGGTTAGAGACTACGTCTCGGCACCGTAAAAATTGTCAGTACGCATAGGTCAAAGACTTCTGTCTCCAGACTTCGTGGTAATCTGGACGTGAAGACGCTGCGTAGCTTGGCGAATTCTTCCCAAGCGAGTTGGATCCGTCGAATCGGGAAATCAGACCTGGCTAGCTGGACTACTTGTCCTAGATAAACATACTCTTAATCATAACTTTAATAAAGGCAAAACATTTCATGTGATCAGGCCAAACGTTAATGGTTAAGAGACTTGTTATTGCTCGCACGTGTTTCTGCACCAGTTTTCCTCGTTGATGTAGCTAGCTGTTGTTCCCGTAAGTAAGCTTATTGCGTATGCGTTGGCCGTATTCAAACTGTCGACCGATTGTTAAAGGAATTGGTGGGCTGGAAGGAGGGAGTGTTGCCACGATCCGTTCAAATTACAGTAAGAAACGCGTGTATTTATGTATGTATGCACGCAATATGCACTTCTTTGGCGTGGCAAAATAAAAATAAATATGAATTTAAAACCATGAAATTAGTTGGCGACATGAAAATATCACCAAGAAGATAAGCTGATATATATAATCTCTGTTTGGTAATGTTTCAAAGAGTTCCAAACAGAGATTTCTTTAGTCATGTTTGAAACGTCAATAAAGTCAATAAACCTCTTTTTAAAAGAATTTTTAAAACATTAGTGATATTCGAATATATTGAATATTTTGACATTGTTCAGTTTTTTTACTTCTTTCGCGTATCATGAGATTAAAATTAAGATTTTGTCTTCAACGAACTCTACATCAATTATTTTGAAATTCGTTTCATGTTCCCTACAGTTTATAATATTGCCCGTTCCTTTTGTCAGCAAAAGTGACGTAAAATTAACTTCCCCCTCAAGTTTGATTACCAATGATGTTTAATAATATAGATGACGCATGTCCATACTGCGCGGCATTCCGCTCTACATTATATGACATACAAAAGTGAATGTGACAGATAACGTAGAACGTATGATACGGAAAGAGATAGCACTATAAAGAATTGCAATGTAAGTACACCAATGAGTGTAATTAGATTTCTTAACTGTGGTTGGGCGACGCGACAGTGTTCGCTGTTTCACGAATGGGCAGATCCGTCTGGGTATTTACCACCACCTCACAGAAGACGGGCGTGAAGTAGAAGTGCTACACTTCTGCCTTTCGTCTGGTGAGTGAGGTGAGGTAGCCGGAGCCCAATTTTCAAAAGGTTGTCAACGCATCTGTAACCCTCGGGTATGGCAGATGTTCATGGGCGGCGGTTATCACTTAACATCAGGTGAACCGCCAGCACGCTTGCCACGTTGTCATATTAAAACAATAAAAAAATTGAGTGCCTCAATATCCGTGCGCTACTGTCATAATTATCTTTGTATATAATATCAGTGTTAACTACGTAATACTTGAACGTAACCCCTAATGATGTTTTTATTAACGTCATTGCTTCTCAGTTTGCGAGACTAATGTAACGATGCTGCCTGTACCTATCGCATTAGTTTTCTTATAACCGATTTCAGGGCCGATAAAATAAAGCAAATGTTTTGTTTCTCATCCCCACTCTCGCCAGTGCAAAATAAACTTATTTCGTTCATACTGTGAAATTTCACATCTGGCCAAATGGATTCTGTCGTCCGCTACGGTAAGTATAAAATCAATTAGAACTTGGTTGGAAATGTTTTAAAGCGGAAAATTTTATCGATAACTTTTCCTCTCCTTCCGTGCATAAAGTCACCGCCCCTTATTTTGTTTACGATTTACTACGATTGGCTCAGCTTTTGTGATATATACTTAATAATATATATTACATTTCTGTCTACTATACCATATTTTAAGATAGCTGCAGTAGCTAGGTGGCATTGTTGTTGTCTAGTCTAGTCGACGCTCTAGTCTAGTCTAGACCTTTGCGGTCTGCACATGCGATCATTAAATGGGCGGTGACTCAAAGTGGTCGAACATTCGTCTAGTGGAGCTACTTAAAGCGTTGCTTTTGTGTGCATTAGTCTACCTGATAATTTTCTCTTCGACGCTAGAAATTCTCTGTCTTCTGTTTCCGTTTTAGCTGTTCTCCTCCTCCTCGACGACCACGTCTAAATCTCCAACCGCTGGCCTTTTGGAGAGATGATGAAATTGTTCGGAATAATAACAGCTGCTGAGTTTCTGTACCATATGGCGCCTCAAACCCCCAATGTATCTGACATCCATAACCACTTTTGGTATGAACCATCAGCATTTACGTACTTAGAATTTTATCGCGTGCTCATCGGCGAAGGAAATCGATATAATGTTTTCGATATAATAATAAGAAAAAAGTCCTATATATGTGAAGTTTGCCAATCTGCATACGTTGGACTATAATTTCAAACCCTCCGTATAGATGAGGCCATTGACCAACAGTGAGAGAGTCCATGGTAGTGATCACACTAAACAATAGGTGACGCGCTTGCTTGTTTCCCTCCTTTAAAAAAAGGGCCAAGTGCGAGTCGGACTTTCGCACGAAGGCTTCCGTATCATTAACATCATCAGGCATTATCTATAAAAACGGCAAAAAAATCATGTCTCTTGTATGGGCCCCACTGAACTATATTTTTTCGTCTGTTTTATTATTTAAATAATCATCTGTGAAAATTTCAACTGTTACGGTTCATGAGCCTGTTTACAGACACACAGCGGATTCTTAGTAATAGGTTTTGGTAATTCGTTTTAACCTACGGAATCCTTAAAAAATATGTCGACGCAATCTCTAACACAACAATGGCTTATTACAGCGCGTCTATGCACACCAATGCAATGTATCTGTAGCCAGCACGCGCCCAACGCGTGGGCAACGCGTGAAATTGGATAGATCCACCTGAAGCAGTTCTGGCGTACCAAGGACTGGGCGCTCTGAGCATCGCTTTGGCCAGGGGCCAAATGCCCGTACGTTTCCTCGAATCGACGCAACGCGTCCCCGCAAACGCAGCGTACTGCGTGCTCGCTTTATTACGATTGCAATTGGGGCACACGCTAATTTTGAAACTGTTAAAACGTTAAAAGTGCATATGGTCGGTGCTTCGATGCCTGCTGTGTGCTTCTATGTGGAGAAACTTCAGGCCAACAGAATTAAGAGAGTCCGGTATGAACAATGAATTGTCTTGCTCTGCGAACGTCTGCCGCGAGAAGACCGGTAGCGGATTGTGCTAGACTAGAGCGGGTAACACTATCCAAAGTGTATCTTATGAACCGAGATAGTTAGACAGTTGAAATTTTCACAAATGATGTTATATTTCTGTTGCCACTATGACAACAAATACTAAAAAATATTAAGTGGGGCTCGCTCTTGGGAGTTTTTTATACGAGGCTATAAGCTATACTAGTGGGTCCTATGTACAGATAGTTGTTACTTTACTCTCCTTTGTTTTTTTTTTATGGAAAAAAGGGGCAAACGAGCAGGAGGCTCACTTGATGGTAAGTGATCACAGACGCCCATGAGTTCCAATCAAGTATATTTATGACGTACGATTTTCCATTCAAATTAATATCCTTTAAAATATAGATTTATACCACATTTTGAAGCTATTACGGCCATGCACAAGATACACGCAAGATTTCTTGTTTTTTGTCATATAGGCCCGAATGATATTATTAAAACATTTAAAAATCTAAATAAAAAGAAAACAGAAGACTTATGGGGCTTATCAATATGGGCAATTGATCTTATAATCTATGACATTGCTTGCATATTAGCCCAAATATTTAATACATGTTTAGACAGTAGCAAATTCCCAAAGTTAATGAAATATAGCAAAGTTGTGCCAGTATATAAATCGGGTTCGAGAGATGATGCCTCTAATTACCGTCCTATCTCTATGTTGCCGGCCTTAAGCAAAGTGTTTGAGAAAATAATGCTGGATCAAATGATAGTACATTTTAACAAATATAAAATTTTAAACCAGCACCAGTTTGGATTTACTAAAGGTAGATCTACAACTGATGCAGGGATAGAATTAGTTTCATATATCCTGCAGTCCTGGGAAAGCTTTCATGACACCATTGGTGTGTTCTGTGACCTTTCCAAGGCATTTGACTGTGTAGATCATACAATTCTAATCAGGAAATTGGAATATTATGGTATTCGCAATTGTGCCATTGACTTTGTTTCCTCATATCTTACTGACAGGGAACAAAAAGTAATCATAAATGGTATATTGTCAACGGGGTCAAAAGTAAAAATGGGCGTTCCTCAAGGATCGATCCTGGGGCCTTTTCTGTTTTTAGTTTATATTAATGATTTGCCATATATAGTGGAAAAAAGGTCTCAAATTGTTTTGTTTGCGGATGACACTTCACTATTGTTTAAAGTTAAAAGGAAAGATGATGCACTGGAACAACCAAATGAAATACTAGATGTTGTGTCTGGCTGGTTTGCTACCAATAATTTACTTTTGAACTCCAAAAAAACAAAATGTATTAGATTTACTCTTTCAAAGTTGTGTCACCAATCAGGAATCTCTATTGATGAGAAAATCCTACCCCTTGAGGATTCAACAGCATTTCTTGGAATAAGCGTTGACTCCAAGTTGCAATGGGGATTACATGTAGATAAGTTAGCTAAGAAATTGAGCGCTGCCGTCTTTGCCATACGCAAAATCAGGCAGCTAACTAATGAGGAAACTGCAAAATTAGTTTATTATGCTTATTTTCACAGCATAATGTCCTATGGTGTCTTACTTTGGGGTTCCGCATCCGGTCTAGACACAATATTTGTATTACAAAAGCAGGCTATACGGGCCGTCTATGGCTTGGGTCCACGTGAGTCGCTACGACAAACATTTAAGCAAATAAACGTCTTGACGCTCCCGTCGCTTTACATACTTGAGAACATCATGTATGTACGTAATAATATCGACCTATTTACGAAAAAAACAATCCACATCGCGTCGGGGCCGTGGTGACACTCTGGAAGTACCGAGGTTTAGATTAGCTAAAACCAGAAAGTCGTTTCTTGGAAGATGCATCAACTTTTATATAAAATAGGTGACATCCACAAACAACTAAGTATAAACAATTTCAAACAATTTGTAAAAGCTACCTTAATGGCAAGGGCTTATTATAATATCCAAGAATACATAGAGGACAAGGATGTTTGGAAATTACTCTTGCTCTGCACTTGCAAGACCCCTGGCTGCTGCTGATTTTATACCCAAATAAGTGTGTATAATTGCATTAAAAAAAATATATATATAACAAAAAGAACAAGACCGCAGAGTTTCTTGCCGGTTCTTCTCTGTGCAGGTCTAGTTTAGTGAACCGGTGGTAGATTTTTGTTGACGTTCAATAAGAGCTTAAGTTAGGCCTATATTGAATAAATATACTTTGACTTTGACTTTGACTTTGACTTTGTAATGCGTTAACTGTGGTAGTCTCACATTATAAAAAGGTTACAATACATCTGCAACCGGTGTTGCAAATGTCAGGGGGCGGCGGTTATCACTTAACATCAGGTGAACCGCCAGCTCGTTTGCCGACATCACAAAAAAAATTTACAATAAATAACTTGCGACCTGTTATCGCATTTTTTTTATGTGAAAAGTTGCCAAGCGAACAAACGGTTCACCTGATGTTAAGTGAATACCGCCGCCCATGGACATCCGCTACACCCGAGGGTTGCAGATGCGTTGACAACCTTTTGAAATTTGGGCTCCGGCTACCGCACTCACCAGACGAAACGCGAAAGTATTATACTCCCACTTTACGCCGGTCTTCTGTGAGGTCGAGGTACTTACCCGGACGAGCCTGCCATTCGTGCAACAGCCGAGGCTGCTGCGTAGCCCTACCACCGTACGTATCTTGCTTCTGGGCCACCGCTGTCTTACATCTTCACTACTGTTTTCATTAATTGTGTACCGGATCCTCATATGAATAAAATATCTAAGTGCGAGCGTCGACGCCTTCGCCCTAATTTCTCTTGTTTACTCAATGATAACAACGTTACACCGAGCGTTCTGATAAATAAGGTTAGGTAGCATGGCGAGATTGCAGGAAGCTGATTTTCCATACATATTACAACGTTATTGCCTTTGGAGTAAAAAGAAGTAAAGTTACAACCTATATATAGGAGGTAGCCGGAGGCCAATTTCCAAAAAGGTTCCCAACGAATCTGCAAACCCTCTAATAAATATATATGTCCCACTGCTATGCCATATATATGCCTATATATGGCCATCTCTGCACGGAGGGTATTAGGGTATAGTCCACCACGTGACCTCACTGCGAATTGGTGGACTTCACATATCTTCGTAATATTTTTTTTGTCATTATTTAGAAAATATGCAGGTTCCGTCACGAAGTTTTCCTTCACCGCTGTGCACGTGATAAGTCAGCACTGAAAATTAACAATGTCATTGGTCCCGGCATCGGGGATCGAACTCAGGTTCTTCGAGTACATTGAATTAAAAGCCAGCGTCCGTACAATGATCTATCACGGTTCCAAGCGATTTGGAGTAAAACTGAATGTTATTTTCATAGAACGAGAGACGTTGTTATCAACTAATACAATTGCACAAAATCGAAACGCATAATCAGAAAACAATAGAGGTTTTAATCATGGACAGTCTTTCGGCCACCTCCAATTACAAAACAAAACAA
This sequence comes from Iphiclides podalirius, assembly GCA_933534255.1. Taxonomy (NCBI): domain Eukaryota; kingdom Metazoa; phylum Arthropoda; class Insecta; order Lepidoptera; family Papilionidae; genus Iphiclides; species Iphiclides podalirius. Next base: position 1,956,433 of record OW152835.1, on the reverse strand, counting down.
ACACGCTTGGATAACACCAAACCAAACAATGGCAGAGATCCGGCAACATCGCATTTGGGCGAAGATAAACGAAAGTGTGACAACGTCGCTATACCACTAACTGCAATGGGATGATGATCATGCGAAAGTTTCGATACACAACACGGTTTACTTTTAATTTACTCGATTAAGTTACTACATTCCATTTGAAAGGGTGTGAAAGAACAGATTGTGACGAATACTATTATAGTAGTTTCTACTGACTGGGACCCATGGTTACAAAGTTCGCTTTTAATACATTACACTCGAGCAACCTGAGTTAAGTTTCCGATGCTGGCACCAATGAAATTGTTAATTACAGTTTTATGTGCTGACTTAACCGTGAAGAAAACAGTATATTTAAGAAAAAATAACAGTCATCCTTCGGACAGCTGTGACACATAAACATGCATTTACTTTTTTTTGGGTACCGTACGGCGGGGCTGGGCGGCGGTTATCACTGAAACTCAGGCTAACCGCCAGCTCGTTTGCCACTTTCTCACATTAAAAAAATTTCAAAACAGTCAATCAATGTTCAGTTTTTCGTGAATCTTACTATGAACTGGTAGACATAAGTAGACATATTGGCACGAAAAATGTTTCAAACGAGTGCGGTCGATCGTAATTAGCAGAGTTCAGTGTTATTGAAACCAACTCCGCCCGTATTAGATAACGCCATGATGAATCGGCAGTGATAGCAAAAAGTGTGAGGCATACGCGAACTGTGGTGATGTGCATTTAATTAATCTCATAAAATTGCCACATAACAAAATAATTCTCTAAAAGTAAATTGGCTTCCCGACCTGTACAAGTGTGCGGGAAGTCGATGGATGCAGGTGGCGCAAGATCGTGCTTTGTGGCGGTCTGAGGGGGAGGCAAACAGGCTGCAATGATGATGATGATGAAATTAGCTTCCCTGTGTTTTCCATTTGAGTACCCGGTATTTGCAATGTTCAATTATGATGACTCCGTGGCGCAGTCGCCAAGGTATTGGCTTCGGTGTCGGGGGTCGTGGGTTCGATTCCCACACGGGACAACAACATTTGTATGACCCATTTATATAGTAGTTAGATAGTTAGTAGATAGTTGTTCCGCATCTGGGTGTTTGTCCGCGTGAAAGTTATGTTTGTAAAAACCTCCTTACAACACAGGATAGTGTTATCCCAAAGTAAGGGCAATGTTTTTTGAAATAAAAAAAAATAAAATTTAATTTCAAAATGTTGAATTTTAAGAACGACAAAAGAATTGTTTGGACATTTCTGAATACATGAATCACCTTATTTGCAGTATTAAAATGTTTTATTAAATATTTCATACCCTAAAGCGGTCCTAATCGAAAGACACACAGACAGACAAAAGCGATGCAACAAAAAACAGATCCGCTTTTACCAATCGATGCACACAAATTGTAAGTTAACACCAACCCGTAAAAATGATATTGTGCGCTTAAAATATCTCTAATCAAATACTGCCAGCTATGATCCACTGAAACACATGGCCAAATGAACATTTTGACATGACGAACCGAATGACGTAGTGGGTAGTGTACCTGCCTCCTGCGACAGAGGTTGTGGGTTCGATCCCCACTACTAGAAAAATGTTGTGTGATGAACGTAGTATTTTCTAGTGTCTGGGTGTTTAAATATGTATAATATGTATTTATTTACAAAAGAAAAATATTTTTATCAGTTATCTAGTAAATAATAAAATATTTATTTATTTTGACTTGATGACTCAATGGCGCAATTTTTAAGCTTCGGCGCCGGGTCTCTTGAGTTCGATCACCCACAGGACAATTGTTTTCGGTGACTCATAGTTAATTGTTCTGAATCTGGGTGTTTGTTCAAGCAAGGTTTACTCCAGACAGGCCGGCCGGCCGTAAAAATGGCCGATATCATGAAAATAAATGATTTACATGTTCAGCTGACCTCTAACTAGCCTAGGTTAGATAAGGTCAGGAGAAATAAGGGAGTAGCATTTATAGCCTTCAACTAGACAACACACTTCAATGCGTGAGAGTTGTGGTAAATTAGTTTTCGAGAATTGATTATTAAATTGTGGCAATGAAAAATGATTAAAAAAACAACCTTGGACGTGAACAAAAACCATGTAACATTTTTATACAAACTATGGCCTTTCACATGATGTACTATTTAACATGTTTATGATTTGATAATATACTTAAAAGGCCCAAGTTTCATTAAACATTAACGTTTAATGAAACTATCGCTAATCCTGCTTTGCCATCACTAGCGAGCCATTGGCATTGGACTAGGTGGGTAAATCTACCCATCTTTCCGCCGATTTGTGGACGCGCAATCTGCCAACGTCCAGGTTTATCAGGACTTTTATATGGAAATTTTTATATAAAAGGGAAGACCAACTGTCACCTGATGTTAGGCTTAACCGCTCATGTTCACCCTTTACACTAGAGAAATTACAGTAAGTTCACGGCCTTTGAGGTAGGAATAAATTCTCTTCTTCAAGGGTTGGAAAAACCGCAGATCAATGTGGTCGTGGGTGGCAAAATTTCGATGGCAACTGTCCGAGTCTCCTTCAACCTCACAACATTGCGAATACATTAGAGTGATTCGTATTTATATACAATACTGGCGATAAATTAACATAATTTATTAAGGAGACGGAATAAAAACATCAATAGAATATCGTTTAACAGCTACATAGCTTATTTATGTACTTTATCGCGTACATCCTATAAGTTATATGTATCACTGTTACAACATCATCAGGTATTATATATATATAGCAGTTTATTTGTTTGTATAATATATATAGCAGTTTATTTTTGTCTTAAACCCGCGCCGTGTCGAATACTTTGCAGCAGTTACCGTTAAAACTAAATATAGACGTCGTTAAAATCCGTAAAGTAGTATCCGGCCAGTAATGTTCGGATTAATTTAAAAAATCATCACAATATTTTTATATGAACCAATTTGAAATGGACCTCTTTTGTCAAGTCTGAAGAAACAAATAGTTAACTATGATAATTCCTATTCCTACAGCTTTCTAAAACACTGGCTCATTTTTATAGCATTAAATTTTTATTCCACCATTAAAAGTATGTTAGTATCGATGTACGGTTGACGTGTTTTAACCGTGACAGCCTTTTGTGGCGTCTTCGAATGCCCTTGAGCAGTTGTTCACCCTAAAAGCCTTACTTGATATCAAAAGGCAGAGGTAAAAGGCCTCAAGAAGCAAGGCTGTACCCATAATGGAACTCCGCTATAGTGAGGTTATGTATAGAGTGGAATGTTTTAAAGAGACCAGTACGTCACTCGTAGTTATTGTTTGTTTATATAAAAATGCTTCTATTGTGTGCCACGTATTGCGGTGCGGTTGAAACTTTATATAAATTTAATTAAACCCACTTATTTTATTAAAATAATAATTGTGTGCGTTTCCTTTGCGTACTCTTGTTTTGACGTCTCTTTTTTATGTGAGAAGGTGGCAAGAGCTGTTGGTTCACCTGAAGTTAAGTGATAACCGCCGCCCGTGGACATTTTCAACACCCGTAGGGTTGAGGAGCGTTGTCACCTTATAATAAAGTGCGCCCCTGCTACCTCACTCACCAGACGAAACGCAGAAGTATAACACTTTCACTTCACGCCGGTCTTCTTTAAGTTACGTGGTACTTACCTGATAGCTATGTAATATGTAATTATTAGTTATGGTAGTTGGTATTTACCTAGTAACTATAATTATGTATATATCATACGTCTTGTACATTACGCATGTCCCATTGCTGGGCAAATTCTGGTCGCAGTGCATTAGCAGATAATGTTATTCCGAGTTTCTATTTATTTTGATAAAGTAAGTAAGTAGTATAAGATAAAACGTGACAGGTGATGAACTTGTTGCTCTACACTAATACTAGTCATAAACGTAAGACTGCTTATTACACATATAACTACGTTTATATACATAAAAATACGCCAGCCACCGCACGCCGTCGGGTTTCGAACCGGCGACCACTAAACGAAAATCCGTTCCGGATAATCGGCCATGCCGTTTTTCTTATACAAGTTGTCCTAAGCAAGACTGGAAACTCAATGGAATTGCATAGGAAAAAATATTAAAAGGCACGGGTTTGTCTAATGTATTATCGCCTCTGTTGTCGTCACGTTTATTTGACATCGAAAGAGTTTCATACGGATAACATTAAGAAATTGCAAGAAAATCTAAACCTCCAATGAGACGTATTACCATTACTATAAGGTCACCCTTTTAATCTCAAATTCCATTAACCGATTTGTTTGATCGACCGTTTTACGTCACAACATATTAAAGGACAATTTGACATGCATTCACAACATTTGACACTGTAAACATGTTTGGCGAAAGACAACATACTTCATTAGCATTAATTGCTATTCATAACTTCAGCTACCCGTAACATACAACCCCAAAAATTAAACCGTGCCCGTCCACACGGATGTGTTAACTTGAGTCCATCCAACTTGGGAAACATGAGTTACTTCTGAGGTATTAGATTAAGTTTTAAGTTATATAGCACGAGAACGCGCGAAATTTTTTCACGTGAACAAATGCCCACATCATAACAAATGCCTTCTCTTCGGGGTTTCTAATATCTCTACATATATAATTCTTTTGTACGTGTTTATGTCACTGAACTCCTCCTAAACGACTGGACCGATTTAAATGATTTTTTTTGTGTGTGTGTTCAGGTGGTATCGAGAATGGTTTAGATTCACAAAGTTATTCAAAAAAGTTTGAAATTTTCGAGTTTAAGACGTGTGTGCAGGACAGCGTCTGTCGGGTCCGCTAGTTTAATATATAAAATTATTGTGTCACAGTTTTAGTGTTTATACTCCTCCGAAACTTCTTGACCGATTTTTATGAAACTTTATATATATATATATATATATATATATATATATATATTCAGTGGGAATGAGAACAGTTGTGTAACAAAATTTTATACCCCACCTTGTTTTCATACATTTTCTACCCTAAAAATAATTTATGCAAAACAACCTTTGCTGAGACAGCTAGTTGTTTAAATAGAAATAAAAGTAAAGTAACAGCCTTTATATGTCCAACTGCTGGGCAAGGGCCCTCCTCTAATAGACACGACCACACACTTCACATATCTTCGAAATATCTTTTTTTTATTTCGAAAATATGCATGTTTCCCCACGATGTTTTCCTTCAACGCATATCACGGGATAAGTCAAGACTGAAAATTATAATTCACAGTTTCATTAGTACCGGCACCGGGGAATGAAAAGCGCGCGCCCGGCCACTGAGCTATCACTGCTCCTGGTGTTTTATGTATTATACATGTTTTTCTTCTTTCGACAGATCCAAATCCAGAAAGATGTTGCCAAATAAACCACTATTCGGCTCCCATTCGGACACTTCAGCGATAAACATGAAACATTTGGTAAAGTCGCGAAAAGTGAATGTCCCTTTTGGATTAACCCGCTCTGTTACATCGTGTGATTCTAACGTTAGTTTGATAGCTTCAACTTGATTTTACTTGCACAGATGTTTTCGAGCGTTCATCTGTATTCCTTTTTAGTACTAACCTGTTATAACAACGCAGTAGTCCTGATTTGGTCCGTGGCTGAGTTTCACTAATTGAACTGCATGATAATTCATTGTGTTCATGATTTTTTGCTTATCTTATACGGATAGTTTCTTCTTCCTGCCATTTACTCCGACTTTTGCCTTCCTACCCAAAGTTTTGTAAGTGGTAGGGCCACGCAGCAGCCTCGGCTGTTGCACGAACGGACAGGCCCGTCCGGGTAAGTACCACGACCTCACAGGAGACCAGCGTAAAGTGGAAGTATGACAAATACTTTCGCGTTTCGTATGGTGAATGAGGTAGCCGGAGCCCAATTTTCAAAAGGTTGTCAACCTGTAACTCTCGGGTGTAGCAGATGTCCATGGGCGGCGGTATTCACTTACATCAGGTGAACTGTCTGGTCGTTTGGCAACTTTTCACATAAAAAAAGTCCTCCACTTTGTCCGATCTTGACATGAGGAGATGACCCCAGATGTTCCTCTGGGGTCAGTCCATTTGCTCTCATATCCTGCTTCATGACTGTTTGATATTATTACTGTTATATATAACATTCTAGTTATTCAAATACTGTTTAATTTAACTATTACATGGTAAACCTACTGCCGTCTCTGTCCGGTTATATTAATGGCATGAAGCGGTTGTTTAATTTTAGCTGTGAAAGTTACATTTAAGGAAACTAGTAAAACCGCTTAGTAAATATTTCGAGGAGAACAGTGTAGAAGGAGACATATGCGATGCGAGGCTACAGCCGCGACATTAATCGCTTTTTTATAGTTTCGCGATATTTTACTTAAATGGCATTACGTCTTTAATGATCTCTTTTGTGTACGCAAATACTACACGTTGTAGAATAAAACTAATTTACAGATTATTTCTCTTGGTCACCTTTGATTACTATAAATAATAATAATAATAAAATATCTTTATTCACATAGACGCTTGCGCGTTCTTATGAAACGTCAAAATTTTACAAGAAATTAACACGTTCGTAAGTTACCACCGGTTCGGAAAGCAGTTTCTGTTGAGAAGAAGCCGGCAAGAAACTCAACAGTTGCTCTTTTTAAAAAAATCAGTTTACAATATAATAGTACAGGTACAATAGTCTTGTTTTAGCCTACGTGAGTATCAACAGTATTAACCCCACACATTGGCGTCGTCAAGATATTCGGCAATAGTATAATAGGCTTTAGCCATAAGTGTACTTTTAATTTTTCGTTTAAATTCATCAAGTGGCAGACTTAACATCGACTGTGGGATTTTATTATACATGCGCACACTTTGCCCCATGAACGATCTGTTTACTTTTTGTAGGCGAAATAATGGCGTAGTTAGTTTGTCCCTATTTCTAGTATTTAGTTTATGTCTGTCACTATTCTTTTGATAATTATTAATATTCTGTTTAACATACAAAATATTACAATAAATATATTGAGACGCAACAGTGAGTATATTAATCTCTTTAAAAAGATCTCTGAGTGTATTCCGGGCTCCGATGTTATAAATTGCTCGGACAGCTCTTTTTTGAATAATAAATATTGAATTTATATCAGATGCACTACCCCACAACAAAATGCCGTACGACAAGATGCTGTGAAAATAACTGTAGTAAACAAGTCTGGCAGTGTCGATGTCTGATAGCTGCCTAACCTTCCTAATTGCAAAAAAACAGCGGAGCTTAACCTATTCGCAAGAGATGATAGATGGGGACTCCATTGGAGCTTTGAATCTACTGTGATTCCCAAGAATACAGCGGACTCAACAGGATTAAGGGTTACGCTATTCAATTTTAAGCTAAAACTTTGCCTTCTTACGTTGGGAAGGGCAAAAAGAAGGCATTTATTTTTTTTAGCATTTAACACCATATTATTAATGGTAAACCAGTGGAGGATACGCGAAAGTGCACTATTCACGTCGTCATAATTCGATACATTTCGGTCAACCTTAAAAATGAGCGATGTGTCGTCGGCAAACAGTACAACATCACATAACTCACTGGCATAACATACATACTGTTTTAATTCTCGACGTTTCAAACACATCACTTTATATTTCTTTCCACTTGGGAGTAAAAAAAGAGGTGGGTTTATATGATAGGTTTCATAGCATTTGTGGATTTCATTTACAACGAAAAACTCAGGAGGGGGAAAAAAGGAACTCATTGCAAATAAACACTAAATAATACCTTATAATTCAAATATTTGTGTATATAATATAGTTCGGGATATTTGCCAGAAATATTTCTGGTTAAGACTTACTAATTAGGATAATTTACTTTTGCTTCTTCTCGCCTTTCGTCAACTTTAATAAAATCTTTACTATCTAATCCAGCATAAAGAATATACATTCTATAACATTCCACTTATTTGCGATATAATACGAAAGTTAATAGGATTCGAATTGTTGGAATGATAACGGCATTTTAAGTACAATAAAAATTCTTCCCTCCGTATTTATACAGACCAGAACATTAGCTGCTTTAAGGATAGCTCCTTAATGTTTTAATACATGCTTTAGACTCAATTTATAAATAATTCGTAATAACTTTCATAACTTTCGAAAAGTTGGCCAATTGCATTAAATTTTTGCTGATGTTTTCTGATTTAATTACAATGTTTTGTTTGGTCTATGTATATATATATCTATATAATAAAATGATGTTTGAATACTTGTATTCTTAAAATTAAATTCAGTCGATTGACTAAAAAAAAACTCTTTCAAGAAAATCATAGAATTTAGAATTTTAATAAAATGACATTTATAATTATGGAATTATTGGCGTCCAAGGCCAATGGAACACAACTATTATGCTGACATTATGAAGTCATTGAACTAAATATGCGATGTTTTACCTCCATTAACAGGTTCTTTGCAGATTGGTTAATATCAAGGACGTGTGTCGTATATTTAAGATAAATCATTTATATTCGAAACGAAATTTGCCACTAAACATGTTTATAATAATCACACACCTTAAATATTATATTACCGCGAGTCTGGATAAAATAAAGAATTATAGCACTTTATTGTTAAACTGCCAGTTAAGTTCTTTAAATACCTGAAGTAAACTGCGATGGTTATTGATCCCTTGGCCACATCGTAACGAAAGAACGCTGCGAAATTTTGTGTGACTCGGTAGCGTAGTTACTAAGTATTGGCTAATATATTTTTTAGTAAACTTCACCAAAGTAACTTAATTTTTCTTCTGTGTTTGCGGTGAACTTTACTGAATCCGGATTTTCGGAATTTCTGGACTTAGATTTTTAAGAGTTTATGTGGATGGATGCTTAAGCCGGCTAGTTCATACTACTATAAGTACCCCAAGAAAATTTTTGTATTACGTATACACCATTGGTTCTATGTCGACGTATCTTTAATGGAGGGTCCATCCATATCTTTTAGTTTTACACTATATGTAGTTCTGTGATGGCTCAGTTACCGGGCGCTCGCCTTTAATTCAATATACTCGAGCAACCTGAATTCGATCCCCGGTGCCGACACCAATGAAATTTTCATTTTAAGTGCTGAATTATAACATCGGTAAATAAAAACATCGTGAGGTAACCTGCATATTTTCGAAATAATAACAAAAAATAAAAAATGCTCTGATACCCTTTGTACAAAGGAAGCCTTTGCCCAGCCGTGGGACATGTATAGGCTGATACTTGACTTTTATTTACTTATGTAGATCCCAGTGTCGAGAAATGTAACAGAACAATAAATTACTAGAAATTCCTATTGGTTGTTATTATAGAGCAAACTGCAGTTACAGATATACCAGCTGAAACTCCCATACAGAGCTCTTAAACTGAAAAGTGAATAAGACTTGCAAATAGGAAATTTTGATATCGAATAAGTTCGTAGTAATTTGAAACAAAATATACGCGTTTGAACGTCGCACGAACGAATGAGAAATACCCATTTCATTAAAGAGAGGGCAAGGGGTTCAAATCTTAATGGTCGCAAATAAGCACCGTTGGTCTGCAACGCTATTAAAGATGCCGCCGTGTTGGAAATACCTCATACCGACCTTTTGCACTAGGTTTAATTACAAATGGACGATAAAAACCCAAGTATGTTTTACCATAATTAAGTCTTATGCATCTTTAATCTTGTACCCGCAAGTATTTCTTAAGTAAGTTTTTTAAGTAATATTTTTGATAACTTCAGAATTTAAATTTAAGAAAATGGGTGTACCGCCTGTATTTAGAAAATAATAACAATTTCCAACTTGATAGCGACGACAATACGAGAGGCTTACCAAGTATTCTCGGTACACGCATAAACTAATAAGCCGAAGATTCGGAATAAAATTTGTTTTTGTTACTGTATATCGAATTATATAAGCGGGAACTTTTAAATACCCTCAAAAATATTTTTTCTTCTTTGTTTGAAAAATGTTCAACAATTTAACTTTTAAACATCGTCGAAAAAATGCTTACATCGAATTCATTTCATGAAATCGGGGAACGGATAGTATTCGCTTGGGGCTAGGTTAGGGCTGTAGGGACGATTCCCTTAGAACCTCAAAACACAGTGGCAATGAGTTTTCCAGCATATGGGTCGAGTTTAAACTTCTTTGATGGGTCTGTTCCTATTTTATGCCACTATATGAACTATTGCTTGCTATTCGTTTCATCACCGGTAACGATTCAGTCGAAAATACCATGCGGATTTCCACCACGGAGCTCCAGTAACACTCAACTCGCTCTTGTTTCTGAAGCGCCGTGAGCACCCATTGCATTCCAGCACTGACCTCCGACAGATTCAGATGCTCATGAAGGATAGAGTGAATAGTACCCACGGGTAGCTTGACGTTCTCTTCAGAAGTGGCACTACCCAGGCATCCGGCACGGGAGTTGTCTTCAACGCTCTTCAACCATGTCGTAATTAACTAAACCACTTCTGAATAGGAGATAATAAAGGAGCAGAATTTTCATATTAAACCACCATTTCTTTGTGAATTACATGTTTGAGTCTTTCCTTGTTTTGTAAGCAATTTGGGGCGCTGCTTGATTTTTTCAATATTTTAATATCATTTACCGTAATTGCCTTTTCGTTATGATATCTTGAATACTAACTGGTGACAATTAAATTAAATTTTATATTTATACCCTCAAAGAATGTCTTTAACTAATGGGATAATTTAATTACTCTCATCATTAGTATATCACCCCGATGCAGATCCCCGATAATGCCTCTCGTATGTAGCCTTTGGCTATATGGAATAATATACCCTATGACTATAATACTTGACAAGTATATAATCAAAGAATATATCCTGGAAATGTCGAAAAAAATGTTATCCCTTCCGCACTCGCGTAAGTAATATTATTTGGCTATAAGGTTCGCGTATCTCTTATTTTATTTTATTTTATTAGGAAAACTTACAGCAAATTAGCTACTTATTTTAAAACAATATTGTAACAAACATAAAGAGCCAATTACAAGTTTCCACCTTTAGTACATAATAATCTCTTAATAAAATTATATTTAGCCAGATTGTAACAAAAAGTGTTATAATCCGTTATGTATGTGGAAATCGTCGATGTTACGATAATTTATTGTTAAAATAATAGATACATCAATCGAGGCCGAATACGCGAGTTTGAATAGATTTTATTAATTTTCTCGTGAGACCTTGTCGCTTTTAGAAGATTGTAATGATTTTATTTACGTTTAGATTCGCATCTTAGCGCCAATTGAGCCTAATTCGAATTCATTGTGGCGCTGACTTGTAAACAGACGCGCAAATGTAGTAAGGTACAGTATAATATTAATAACATTTTATGGGAATCGGTAAGGCTGTTTTATTGACATAAAAAAAAAATGTTTTTTTTTTTTATGTGAAAGTTGCCAAGCGAGCAGACGGTGATGTTAAGTGCATACCGCCACCCATGGACATGTGCTACACCCGAGGGTTCCAGATGCGTTGACACCCTTTTGAAAATTTGGCTCCGGCCACCTCACTCACCAGACGAAACGCGAAAGTATTATACTTTCAGTTTACGCCGGTCATCTGTGAGGTCGTGGTACTTAACCGGACGAGCCTGCCCATTCGTGCAACAGCCGAGGCTGCTGCATGGCCCTGCCACCGTAAATGTCATCATGTTCTAAAAATGTCGCCTACAGACACTCTTAAAATGTGTCGATAATATGCCTAAAAATATTTTATGTGGAAGCAAACATTTTGTCTCACCTTAAGTGCATAAAATATACAATTATACTAATTGTACGATAAATAGAATACAAGTAGGAAAATGATAAAAATTTGGCTAGTTCCTGCCAGCCTGACGTCAAGGCGGTCTGGGATTCCCAAGGAGTGTCCTTGAGACCAGACCGTGAACAGTTATCTGTGGGTCACACAAATGTGGGAATTGAACCCATGACCCCCAGCGCCGAAGCCAATAGGAACGACGCTACTTAGTCATCACACATAACCATAACACACCTATAAATTAGAAACTCCTTTATTTATTAAGTTTATAGGTAAGAAGTTAGTTTATAATCAACATAAATTATTTTGCAGTATGAACATTGAAATTAAAATTTTCACGCGTACATGATGATGCTTAAAAATTTGTGAAAATAAAAGTAACTTCCGTTCATTGTCGATATCGAAATAAGTATGTTCCTCCCTAGCGGCGATTGGAACTCAAGGCGACATGCATTGCGCCGATCAATTAGGGGCGGGCTTGATATGCGGTACGCACTGCCGTATGTCGATTTACGATGATTTTTGTTACGTAACTTCCAATACGTAAGTCCTCCACCGCTAATATAATTTAATTGTTGACGCTCGTAGCTTCATACTTATGAGGCGAGAAGAATTTCAAAGGATAACTAAAAAACTAGTGTTACGTAACTTCCAATACGTAAGTCCTCCACCGCTAATATAATTTAATTGTTGACGCTCGTAGCTTCATACTTATGAGGCGAGAAGAATTTCAAAGGATTACTAAAAAACTAAAACTAACATCGTCATAAAAAAAACTAATTTTTACAGATTTATCGCGTTTATTTTAATTTTAATTCCCGACGTTTCGAACCCTTTACAGCGTTCATAGTCATGGGACAGACTGAGGTGTTAGACGTCTGATTGTCATAGTTAACCCGGGCTACCGTCAGTTTTTGAATTATTAATTTTGTGTCCGATCTATGCAGAGGGAGCTAATTGTATCTTGTCTTGCAGAATGGGTTCATTTGTGCCTAGATTTCATTTTATTAATGATAGGATTTGAGGAGCTGATTTTAGCACCCAACCCTCTTCTCTATTGAAATTAAGGTGTTTTTTAATTTCAATAGGCTGGCGAATCATTCTTGGGAGGAATCGGTGTTCTTTTGCTGTGTGGATCTGTGGTCTATCAAACCTGATGTAGTGGTTGGACCGATTTAAGGTGTGCACACAAACTGCAGACTTGTCCAATCTAGTCGAGTGAATGAGTGATTTTTAGGTAAAATTTTTTTCGCTTTCTCCGAAAATTATGATTGAGGTTTCATTCGATTCGGAATGGCATGTAGATAGTTTTTGAGAAAATGCTAAGGCAGCTCGCAAAAATTGCAATAGTTATAAACAATTAAGTGAAAAAAGGGGGTTTGATTTTTCGCCAATAACTCAAAAACTATTCGTATATAATTCAAATTTGAAAAAAGTTTCAAAACGAGGAAGAAGTTTCCTAAAAAAATGTCCCGACTCCCGGAACTGTAGGACCAATATTTATAATTTTTTCAGAGGGTTGAAAATACGCCCGAAAATGGGTACTCTGGCCTGCGCAAGCCACGCCCCCCCTTTGGACCTTTAATGAATAAATATTTTTTAAACTTATTGAATACGAAAATTAAAAATTGAAAAAGGAAAGATCAATGAACAATAATCCCTGGTCCAAAATTTTTTTATCGCGATTTTTCAATAAGTTATCCTTTAGTTAATTAACAATTTTGTGTAGCACAAACATTAACATTGCAAGTGCGATAATTGTTAAACTATTAATCTCAGAATTTCCTTTCTTGGCCCTATTTCAAAGGTCTTAGAATTGACGCCCGGAAAAATTAAAAAATTCTTATTTTCGTTTTTTCATTAACAATTTACTACGGTAAAAAATTAAATAGCTTCTAATTTTTGACAAAAATATTGACCTAAAAAGCACTCATTGACTAGTCGATATAATCCCCATTAATAAGAGAAGAAATTTAAAAAAATCAATGATAAACTTACTTTGACATATTCATTAAATAATGAGACCGAATGATTAGAAAATTAAGCCTACTTAACCTATGAATCGATCAATTAGCGAAGCAGTTATTAATTTGACGGTATCTATCGAAGGTCGCAGAAACGACAATGGTCATATAATATAACCTGAAAGATTTAGATTAAGAGCTCAGTGTCTGAGTTTTTGCTTTCAATTCAATATGCTTGAGCAAACTGAGTTCAAATGCAGGTGCATGCGACAATGGAATTGTTAATTTTAAGTGCTACTTATCACGTGCTCAGCGGTGAAGGAAAATATCGTGAAGAAACCTGAATATTTTCGAAATATTGTTTAAAAAAAAACAAAAATATATTTCGGGCATATGGGAAGTCCACCGATCTGGTGTTGGACTATGCCCACCTAATACCCTCTGTAGGGAGAAGATCTTTGTTCAGCAGTGGGATATATATAGGCTGTTACTGTACTTTACATTACTACTCACATCTATAACTGTTACATCTAAAAATGCTATATAAGTGTATGTATACAAATACAACTTTACATCCAGATCCAACAAATGCAATTGAGGTCTTCGCAGAGTTATACGAGAAATTTGAAAGCGCGTTTCAGATTTCTATTGTTCATTGACTTGATAACATCAGCCCCTTCTATGGATTTGCCGAGTTCTACCACCGTGTTAGCCGATTGGACGTATATAAAAGCATTAAGGCTTCACAGTCTGAGCGTATTCTGTTTCCCCCATTGCGTGCATTGCCTGCGATTGGCGTCAACGTACTCGCATCTCTTTATCGCAGGACACATTTTTACTTATCCACTATATGATAAGCTTCGGCACTAGTCGTGCTTGGTTCGAAAGCCGGTTAAAACAGAGAGCTCTAAAGAAGATGGTCAGTTATGTTTTTGTTCAAACACTGTGGATACAGAACACAACTTCATTAACCTGTTTATTCGGAGATACGAGTATGCGCGTAAGTGTTTGTGTTGTCCAGTAATCGTTTATTTTTTCAATACTGTTATTAATGACGAAACGCCAGATACGTCTCTGTTTGTTAAAAAATTAATGTCCGTCTTTTCTTTCTTATTAATTTTTACAAGACAAAAGATCTTTGGAGCAGGGGTGAATAGATCTTTTTTTTTATGTGAAAAGTTGCCAAACGAGCAGACGGTTCACCTGATGATAAGTGAATACCACCGTCCATGGACATCTGCTACACCCGAGGGTTACAGATGCGTTGACAACCTTTTGAAAATTGGGCTCCGGCTACTTCACTCACCATTCGAAACGCGAAAGTATTTGTCATACTTCCATTTTGCTCTGGTCTTCTGTGAGGTCATGGTACTGCCATTCTTGCAACAGCCAAGGCTGCTGCGTGGCCCTACCACCGTAAGATATAGTTTGAAATAAGCATGATACACATATTCTAGCATACGGCGTAACGTATCATGCTCGCTGCGTATGGCGGTCAGTATCTACCTTAATATTAAACTTAGGAGTGTTGCTTAGTTTCAATTCATTTCGTCGGTCGGTTCACTTGCGTTGAAAGGATTGCTTCAGTTCGAGGACAGCCC
This sequence comes from Iphiclides podalirius, assembly GCA_933534255.1. Lineage (NCBI taxonomy): Eukaryota > Metazoa > Arthropoda > Insecta > Lepidoptera > Papilionidae > Iphiclides > Iphiclides podalirius. The sequence goes on along the minus strand of OW152835.1, from coordinate 1,941,067 downwards.
ACAACTTCTTTCCACTCTTCTGAAATAGATAACCGTTTTTTGCATTCGCTCCATTATCTTGCAAGTGTTTATTCCGGGAAATTCTCTGATAAAATCTAAATACTTGCGAGTTTTCCGTTACACAGAGTTTTCTGCTTTTTTAGCCATTAACTTGCTGATGTAGTTTTGATGATGCTATTAATTCGGATTGATTGATCGAAATTGTTGATTACATTTTTATCAATAAGGTCATTAGAACTACGAAGACACGTGTTAGACTACGGTATGATTTGTGATTGTGATCAAAAGACGTTAACTGTGTACATTGCAAATAAGTATGTCAAAAAACTATCATAAAATTCGTCCATGTCGACTTTTTTATGAATTAAAAGTTCCGGGTTAGTAAAGATTTTAAAACGATTCACATTAAAGGACCGCTGAGCAATTTTAATATTTTTAGGACTAAAATTGTTGGTTGGCTGGCTACTCCTTGTGAGTTAGTACGTATGGTATTTAAAAAATAATAAAAAAAAATCTCCATCTTATAAGTACTTCAGGACCTTTGTGATATGAAATATTTGCATTTATGATTCTCATTCTGACCGTTAACAGCGGAGAGTATAAAAAGACTCGAAATGCTAAAATTTATTTAAAACGCGCCGTATGTTATGTGTGAGCTCAGAGCCAAAGGTATATGATCAGACCAGACAGAATCTTGGGTTAACTATTGATTCCTCGCTCAGCTGGCGAGCGCAAGTTAATGAAGTGCGCAGTAAAGTTTATTCCAACTTGAGACAATTATATAGATTTAAAAATTTCTTACCACCTTACACTAAAAAACTTTTAGTTCAATCACTTATACTTCCACATCTCGATTACGCTGATGTGTGCTACTCAGATGCTAACATGGATGTTCTTAGCAAATTGGATCGCCTCCTTAATCAATGTATTCGCTTCATTTATGGTGTTCGAAAGTTTGACCATATTTCATCATATCGCTCTCAACTCAACTGGTTGTATATTTCTCAACGGACGAATCTTCGGATCCTCTGTACGCTTTATAGTATCATTAACGATCCTTTTGCCCCAGCGTATCTGAAGTCTAAATTTCAGTACCTGGGTACCTCTCATTGCTGCAATCATCGATCTGCTGGTAATCTTACGTTGCTTATTCCTTCTCACAGTACCGGTTTTCTCTCTAAATCCTTCGCTGTTACAACTGCTCGACTCTGGAACGCCCTTCCTAGTGAAATTCGAAAATCACCGAATAAATTTATTTTTAAAGCTAAAGTTAAGGAATATTTTAATTCGTCGTCTTATGATCAGTAGTATGGATAACGTTTGATAGATATTTCCGTAAAGGGAGTAACTCAGATTTTTTTGAAGTAAAACTTCTTTAGGCGCGACTAGGGAGTAACTCAGATTTTATTTTTAAAATATGACATATACTTATGACGTTACTAAATATTTAATCATTTCAGTGATATATGCCGTCAACGCCAAAGAAGTTTTACTTCAGTCGCGCGTAAAGGTTACACGCACACACTTTTTTTTTGTTTGTTACCTCAGAACACCGATGCCGTACCCAAGGGGTAAAACGGGATTACTAAGACTCCGCTGTCTTTCTGTCTGTCCGTCTGTCACCAGGCTGTACATCATGAACCGTGATAGTTAGACAGTTGAAGTTTTCACAGATGATAATAAGCTTATTTCCTTTTAGTTATACAATTTTGACCTTAGTGCTAATACATAATAATGTTACAAATGACTACAATAGATTAATAGCATCCATCGCCGAACTAGGTTTTGAGAACCTGTATTTCGGCTTTCGGCGCCATTCCCCATTTCAATAAAAGAATTAATAAAAGAGACATATTAATAAAAGAAATATTGTGTGTGTGTGTGTGTGTGTGTGTGTGTGTGTGTGTGTGTGTGTGTGTGTGTGTGTGTGTGTGTGTGTGTGTGTGTGTGTGTGTGTGTGCGTGCGTGCGTGCGTGCGTGCGTGCGTGCGTGCGTGTGCGTGCGTGCGTGCGTGCGTGCGTGCGTGTGTGTGTGTGTGTGTGTGTTTGTGTGTGAGTTTAATGTGTAGTAATGAGAGCTTCAGTTTCTTCATAATTAAGTGTATATAGGTATTTAGTTAATGTTTGTTTACAGTCATATTTGTTCAAAGTATTAATTGTTATATATTTACTACATTTCTTATAAAGATAAGTACCAATGAATTTGTAAAACGCTGCGCAAAAAATGTCCGATTTTGCCGGTTCTGATGATATATAATATCTTTTCTCCTTTTACTCAATCTCATGTGGTCGGTTGGAGCTTCCAGGTGCTTCTTTAAAACAACAGATAATATAAATAGTTGCCTAACGGAGAGTACCTCGCAGTGATTGTCGAAAAGATTTGTAGGATACAGATATGGTTTGAAAGTACAAATCTTTAAAATTGTTCGTTGTGCAACTTATACACAATTCAGGTTCGTTTTAGGTATAGGCCTCCCCAAATAGTGATACAGTAATTTATTAAAGGTTGACAAAGGGCTAAATAAATACATTTCAGTAAATGAGATTCAAGATCATATCTCAATTTCTTAAAAGCAGCTATTAGTTTTCGCAGTCTATTACTCACAAGGTTTACGTGTAATTTAAAAGTTAGATTATTGATGATATATTTCTGTTGCTGGTATAACACTGAAATACAATACTGAAAAACAGAATAAAATAAAAAATACTTAAGGGAGCTCCTACACAACGAATGCGAGGCAATTGCTAGGCACGACATAGTTTATTATCGATAATGGTACGGAACCCATTGTGCGCGAGTCCGTTAAAACTATTTGGCAATGGGTCCGATTTAGCTCCCATATGGTCCTATATTAGTTTCATTCATTCAATAGACCTTGGTTAGTGTAAGCTATAGTGGCGATGGGTCGGCCATATAGCCCGCAGAACCGATAACAGTTGGGTTAGAAGAGTGGTGGCCTCGTACTGGCTATCGCAGGAAGACCCCCCCCCCCCCCCCTCCCCCACCCCCCAATAGATGGAATGACGACCTGTGCACGTGTGCGGGAAGTCGATTTATGCAGGTAGCTCAGGATCGTGCTTCGTGGCAATCAGGGGGAGGCCTATGTTTAGCAGTGGTCTCAAAAAGGCTGAAATGATGATGATGAATAGACCTTGGACTCCGCAGATAGACCAGAACACCTCAAAATTAGATAGAAAACGTATATAGTGAGTGTAAACGTATATATTTGAGGCTGATTTTGTAATAACCGACTTAAAAAAAGGAGGCTTTCAATTCGAATGTTTATATTTTTTTAATGTATGTTCGGGCATAACTTCGTCGCATATAGACGGATTTGTAAAATATTTTTTTTGTTCGAAAGGGTTTAAGTTCGAAATGGTCCCATATAGATCTGATGATGATTTTCGGAGACAGCAACGGAACTCTTCGAAATTTTGACAGGAAATCAACCGCGATTGCTGCTATCTAATTATAAATATGCATTGTATTGCATGGAACGTACATAATTTTATTTGAAATAGGTTCTTTTTCTGGTAAAAAACTTTTATAATTTTTGTTACTAAAAAAATTATTTATATGTCACGTTCAATTTTACAACGACAAAAATTTTGTAGCCTATGAATATAGGGTTCCAGTGAACTAATACCTAGTTGAAAGTTAACAAACAAATACATATCACAATATCGATATTTTAGGAGTACTCACGATGTTTTGCACGTCCCTAAGTTACTCTATGTGGAACAAGGTGAGTCTTTGTAGGCCACCGCCGCTACCCTAGTTTAGACTTTGGGCCACATGCAATTTCACTTGATATATCGATTCGAACGTTCGCTATAATTTTGAATTGTTTTTTTTTTTTCTTTTTTATACATTGTCCTCGCCCTACGATAATATTATCCTGTGTTGTAAGGAGGTTTTACAATTACAGAAAAAACAATTATCTATGGGTCACACAAATAGTTATCCCGGGAAGCTCGGCAACTTCGCAATGGAGTCATCGAATTTAATTCAAATAGGACAGAGAAGGCTTTTTATTTTTGCTAAGCGTAGTTTAGTCCCAGATTATTTCAAACATGATATCCAAAAACCTTACAATAATGCAGGCCATTTGGAATCGATCCCACGACTTATCATTAAAATCCGCCCAGATTAAAAATAATACATTGAAGTTTATGACACATTAAGAGCCTTTTGAGACAAAGCTTTGTTAATTCCATAAAAAGGTTCTTTATATGAAATTGACTGACCGGGTTCTAAACGAAAGTTTTCCTGTGGTGACTCAATTGATTTTATAAATGAACAAATATATTATTATTTCGACAATTTATTTATCAGCATTCTTTTTTCACTTTTCATCTTCAGTTTTAGAATGAAGTATAATAAAGTAATATATTATGGTATACTTAATCGGTTTTACTGTAAACTTTAATTATGGTCTTCTTATTTCAGTTCAAATACCATATTTGTTTATGAAAATGTTTCAGTTTTATTACGTATTTTAAGCTTAATTACATTGTATGTTATATATTTTAACTTAGCCCGGTAAAATAAAATAAAATTTAAGATAATAACGAAAGAAAAAGTTATTCTTCTACACGACGTTTGTAATTTAGAAATTATATGTATGTAATAACTGTAAAATAATTCCGATTTGCACCATTTATTAGTGCTGTGATAAAACAAATAAATATACACCATTTTTTGATAAAAGTTGTTCTGGTCCAGTTGGGTCAATATTAATGTGTATAATTTTTTTTGATAAATATCCTTTTTTTTTCCTTAATACAATGTATGGCATAAATAATGTTTTTATTTTAAAAACATTGCCCTTACTGGAGGATAACATTACCTTGTGTTATAAAGACGTTTAACATATGTAAATATCACGAACACAAACACCCATATCCAAAACATTTATCTGTGTATTAACAAAAAGCTGCTCCGTGTTGGAATCGAACCCACGACCCACGACGCCGAAGGCAATACCTTGGCAACTGCGCCACGGTGTCATCAAAAAATAAACACACATACAAGAGTCAGTAGAGAGAATCTGTTAATGATAAACATTACTTTCTCTAATGTGAATCCAAGCGGTTATGTTACAGCCTAGAGACTGCACTAGTCTGACAGTCAATAATAGATTTACACGTGTAACGTACAGTTTTATCTATGCCCGATGCATTCGCAATGCTTCATTGGATTCCCTGCCAAGGATCAGAGTTTGCCCAGATGTTTTGTGGCTTTGCGTCAGCTGACGCATCGAGCACTTCCTTCTGACTCTTGCCCGATGGATGAACACGAGATCACAACTGTGAAGTGCGGTACGATAATAAGCTAAATTGGAAATGCTCACCACTCCGGAAAGACTAATATCGACGTGACGCCTTGATTTATCACCTTATTTACTATCTGAAAACGCTTAGACTACCTCTACTATAAATACAGCTTTTTGTAAGACTTCTAGGAGATTATTTATTTATTATTTATTAATCCTGCACTAAAAGCACAAAGGCGGACTTAATGCCAAAGGCATTATGTCCCAGTCAACCTTAGGGTGGTACAGAGAAGATTAGGTAGGTGCAGTGTAAGATATAACAATAGAAAAACGATAACTGATTTACTGATTATAGTTTGTTGGATACTGAAACACTCTCTGAAAAGGGTTGACTTCCTTACACGATAGGTGACTGAAAGAACTCTACGCAGAGAAGTATCCGTGCTTGTTGAGAACCCTAAGTGAGTTATGAAATTCAAGTGAAATTACGTTATTTCACTAGGCATTATTTACATACTCCGCCCTTATGGTATGCTAATCATGTGTGTATACATTGCGGCTGTGAATGTAAGAAAACATGACTTAATAAATTAAATTATATACGCCGTGATAACTCATTGTCCGAGCGCTCGCATTTAATTCAATATACTCGAGCATAAAATTTCTTGTATTTACGCGATTACACGTTGATAAATGAAACCATATTTACGGCTTTATGAGTTCAATCCCCGGTGCCGACATCAATGTGATTGTTAATTTAGAGTGCTGATTTATCATACGTACAATTTTTACCAATTGGTATTACTTTGTATCGACCTCATTGTACTATTACCTGGTGTACTATTAGCACTGATACAAGTAAAAAAGATATGCCATTATTTGATAACAATTATTACGGGTCTATAAAATATTCAGATTCTTGATTAAAACTCGGTTCTTTTTCTATTACAGGTGACTGACCTTTTCACGCAAATGCGGGAACCTTCCCCAGGGGCCCCCAGCCCGAGAGGGTCCACGGGGTCCCTAAATAACGGGGCTGTCACCAGAAACATCGGCTTCCAGCAACAAAACGGCTCCGAACACCTACCTTGGAGCAGCCCTGCTATTTCCCTGCCAGGAAATTGTAATTCCAACTTGTGAGTACAACCTTATATAACATTAGTACAGGATTTGTCCACGAGTTTCTGTTCAAATTATAGTATATTCTTTTCTAGTCAAAAGTGTGATCACACATAAAGTGACACTTAAAAAGAGTCTTTCGTTTTGTCAGGCATCAAGAAAGTAGTGTTTCTTCGTAATTTATCGTTTCCTCGATTCTCGTAACGGCTTGGCGACATTTCAATGTCCGCTCGATGTGTATGCCAAGACGTCAAAAGTTTTCAACTTTAACTCGTGTAACGGTTCTTGTTCTTGTTGGCGGCCAACGTGAGTGATAGCTCAGTGGCCGAGTTTCGTCACAAATGTCATATATCCTAGTTCGAACGGAAACTTATTTGATTTCTCACATGCATAAGTGATTGCTACATATTTTCGCAGCGAAGTCTAAGATTAAAAACAAGGAGAATCATGGAATGCCCAGTTGGCCTGTTGGCTTCAGCACCGGAGGTCGCTCGATGAATTGAACAGAGGGCAAATATTTGTATGACCCAGAACTAATTGTTTCGGATCTTGGTGTTCAACCCTAAGGGTTGTTTTACGCCAGGAAGCCGGCCCCTCGAAAAATATAACCACTAACATAATGATTAAAATGCTGTACCGATCCCACTAAGATAAGATAAAGGCAGGAGAAAGAATAGATTCAATTACAAAAACACAAAAGCGGAAAAGATGCAAAGTATCTGTTCGCTCTATTCCCTGCAGGGATAGGCCATAAGGAAAAGTGCATAAAAGAGATCCGATCATCATTCCTCGCTGCACTGTTATAAAGGAATTGGTGGCCTATTGTTTAAACTCCGCCGAAGTTGCTGGTTCATTTGCCAACTCGCTCTTTTTAAGTGAAAATCATTACACTTATTTACACAGTGACTCATTGAAAAACCAATCGATGCATGTGAGGGTTTGACAACTGATCGACAACTATTTAGATGATGCGCAGAGACCCCGTAGGAACCCGTTTCCTATACAACTATTGCAACTGATGCCTCAATTGCGGATCTCGCGGGTCGTGAATACGCCCACCCAGTTTGTTCTCCATCGGATGATTCCTATGTATAGAAACGTGCGACAGAGAATTTCTTCAAAAAATAATTTCTCACTATGCGTTCGACTTCGCTCGTCGCTCTTGTCTGGAGCGCGGCCAATGTCGCGTCGTTGGAGACACACAAATTGCTAAACGTAAGGAAGTCTTTGGAATCCAGGTCCTGAAATAGCCGCGCCTTTAGAGTGGAAATGTACGAGTCGTGTTTAAGTTTAGATATGAACGGGAGAAATTTCGCCACCGTCTACGACTGTTGTTTTATTCCATCTCATATATAAAACGAAATCGTTTGTTTTGTCCTCATTGGTCACTTGGGCTATTGTTTTCTCTAGCATCTAGATGAGACGATAGAAAAAAGAACAGCCGGTATCCATAACTCTCGTTGAACTGCTAGTAGTTAGCAGACAAGCATTATTGATATCAGAGGACACTGAGCTGATGAACTCACTCCGCTGGTATTATGATAATAGAACAAAACCTTAAAGCGATGTTTACATCGCAAAAATAAAACTCTTAAATTGCGTCTTTCTTAATCATACCATAAATCTACTGACCGCCAGAGATACTAAGTCGAGCTACGAAACGACCTTGTTTCTGTTTTGTTTACACTATCTACTGATGTTTTGTGTAGTGTGTCTATTTTCGTTAGTGTAGACGTAACGCAAACTCGCCTATCTTCAACAATGTATACTAGAGCGGTAGTAATTTTGATAGCTGTAATTATACTTAATATCTTACGGCCGCACTCAGAAACTTCAATGAGTGCATAACAATAGATAAAGTGATTTTACTTATGGGAGCCGTACGTGAATTTATTATAGCGTTTTTACTTCGTTTTTAAATCTTTGTTAAGTTTGCGAGGATTTGAGGTATAAAGAATCTAATGTAGTGGTTTCATTCAACAAGTTAGATGCAGTTTAAGAGTTTTAGTTTCAAAATGTAAGAAGCATCGTGTCAAAGTTTTGTTTTATTATAATAATAACAGCTACTGGTATCAAAAAGTAAATACTGCGGAGCGTTTTATGAAATAAGGTGGTAAACAATAACCCGTTACTCCTAATGTCTAATTTTCTTTAACTGTGAACCTTTTCGATTTAGTTATGCTTTTGTTTTGATTTAACCTGGTTTATAGTCTCACTGACCATTGCCAGAGTCACATTTTAGCAAAGAAGATTTCCTCAAAAGCCTTCCCTTTTATTATTTGCTTTGAATTTCGAGCCGATAAGTAAAAACTTTGTTATAATGCTGCAAAAATTTTACGCATATTGGGTTCAGTTTTGGTAAACCAGAGGTTTGGAAAGAATAAAGTGAATGATTTAAATTTGCTGAGTCGATTCGAAACGAAATTACGATCTGGTGATATTCTACCTGTCTATGGTATACATGAGGCAGTTTCCTTTTGTTCATGCTTTTACACTGTGGGAGAGGAAGTATGGACAATAACTTTAAAGAAACGTTATTATTGATTTTAAATTATGGATTGAGCTTGGAGGTCGACGGCCCTAGCAGTCAGATGTGAGAATTTTCAACGAAAACAATGTGCTTCTGACGTAATAAAAGCAAATGACGCGCGGTTTATTTTAGTCACATTGACGATTAATTCGCTGTGCAAAGCGGCGTAATTGCTACGACGTGTTTGGCAAAAGAATACGGCGTTCGTCATCGACGATGCGAAAGTCAGATGTTTCAGTCGATTTACTCATTGATTCTTAAAATACAAAACTCTTCCTTCATTTTATTTTGGCTAGTTAAACGCAGGAACTGACACGTAGTACTGCAGGCTGTATAAGGGAACTCTAAGTCGCTCAGCGAGCTATGCTAGGTATTTCTTGCGTGATAGAGTTCGAAACAAAGACATCCGCAGTAAAAGAAACATAACCGACATAGCTCAGAAGATTAGTAAGCCCAAGTGATGATGGGCCGGCTATATATCTCGTATAACCGATAACCGTTGGGGAAAAAAGGTTCTTGAGTGGCAACCTCGTACAGGCCATCGCAGTGGAGGACGACTCCCACTAGATAGAGGGATGACTTGTGCAAATGAAGTCGATAGATGCCCACATCTGTGGTCTTATATCTATAATGATTATGACGTTACTACGTTATATCTATAATGGTTACCAACTTGGTCCTTTAGAAAGGAATCAATAAAAACTAGCTATTTGACACGTTTTAATAGGCATACGAGATCCCAAACTCCGACACGTTTTCACCACTACACTGCCACTACCCTAACCTTTTAGTTCCTCTATAAAGATAGCGGTCCAAAAAGTAAAGTTACAGCCTATAAATGTCCCACTGCTGGGCAAAGGCCTCCTCTGAAAAGAGGGTATCAGGGCATAGTCCACCACGCGAACCCACTGCGTATTGGCGGACTTCACATATTTTCGAAATATTTTTTTTACTAGTATTTCGAAAATATGCAGGTTTCCTCACGATGTTTTCCTTCACCGCAAAGCACGTGATAATTCAGGACTTAAAATTAACAATTTCATTGGTGCTGGGACCGGGGATCGAACTCAGGTTCCTCAAATAAATGTAATTAAAGGCGAGCGCCTGGACACAGAGTTATCACGGCTATAGGTATATACGGTCCACGTATACGTTGATGAAAAGATCTACTTTGATTAACTTCGTAAATAGTAGACGTGTTGCTTAACCTTGGTCTTCTTGAATGTGTTGATGAATTATCACGTTCCTACTCTGTTACGTACTTGATAAACTGCTGATGTGTTCCAAGTGCTTAACTCCTCTTATTCTGCAGAACTAATGAATCTTCGGGCTTGGTACGAAGCGTCAGCAATGCATCCGCCCTCACTTCGCTTTGCGCCGATCTGTCACCATCAGATTCACATTTCTTCGAGGCAAGTATTGCTCTATTAGTTTTAATGAGGACATGTGAACTAATTTATCCAATCCCCAGCTAAGCAAAGCTTGGATGCTTTTAAGTATGGTAACTGATATTGTACATTACGATACGTGTGACGTAGGTTATGAAATTAGCGCCCTGGCGTAACGAAGCCGCTAATCGCCTTTTATTAACAGACTTATCGAAGTCACGAGTATCGTATGATGTTTTATAGCTCGTATGACATAAACCCATCGTCTTTCTAATTTATTGAAAATGTTTGATTAAACAGCCATGGAATCTTACACACAACAGAGTACACTTTTTTTAAGTCTTTGTTTTGTAACACATTCTGTATTTTAATTTTTTTTTTTTATTTTGTTAATATTGATGCTGCAAACTTCATTGCAGTCACTAGTTTCGTTTACTCACTGAGTTTTTATGTTTTTATATAGTGTTTCTTTCTCACAAATAGTTTTAAGTTTTTGTGTTGTTAAATTTAAAGCATTGTGGTTTGCACCTATAATTGAGATGGCACTTACCAAGCCCGATATTAGCATATTACGTATAAATTGTCTAAATCTAGTGTTCATCTTGTTGGTGTAACAAAAAAAAAAATAAAATAAAAATAAAAAATAAACACATCTACACAAAAGATTTTTACACATTCTCTTTTCCTCATTTCTTAAATTACAAAAAAAAATAATATAAAAAAATTAATTATGTTGATGTATAAAATCTTTTAGATTTATTGGGTAAAAGTTCAGGATTCCGATTTTGGCCATCTCCATAATTGGTAGAGGCAACTATGATACTGTCACCACTCTCATGTTCATTTAATTGATTTTCTGAGTGGTTCATATTAAACTATGTTCACACTAAAAAAAAAAATTGTAGTACACCAACAACAAACCGCCTTAAGAAAATATTACACAATGAAAATCAAATCTGGAAGTGGTAGGTTAGGGTTAGGTCTGAAATTGCCTTGTTACTTTTGCTACATTTGCATTGCACGCATGAAACGAAATCCTGACCATCACCATTTGCCATTTTTGTGCTGTGAATTTCTAGGTGCCAAAGAACAGTTAAATTAAGTGCCAAAGAATAGTATGTTTATTTACTCTTGTTTATTAAGCATGTGTGAAATTAGTAGATTAATAATTTTCGCACAGCATAAAAATGAACTACTTAAGTAGGTACTCAGGAAGGGGCTTAAAGGCAGGTTTAAGTCACGCAATGCTATAAACCAAATTAAACATAGTTTTCTTTTTAAATAAATAAATAGATAGATATATAAACAGCCACTAGACATCAGAATACACTAGAAGAAGACTGTTCTAGAAGAAGAAGTCCCAGTATTGGGGATCGAACGAACACCCTTTGGTGTAAGGTATGGAGTCAAAATTAGTTTTGATAAAGTAGGAGGCAAACTAGCAAGCGGATGCCCTTATGGTAAATGATGACCGCCGCCCGTCCGCACAAAAGCCAACAAGTGTTGCTAGCTATTTAGAAACAATAATCCCTCGCAGCTTGAAGGTCCCTAACTCGTATCGTACCTGAAATATAGCGAGAAACAATTGATTTTTCAAAATGATTTTTCAAAATATTGGACAAATTTGATTGTTATGTACCAATGTCTACAGCCTGAAGCCTGGAGCATTCCTTGCGTTTTTACATTTCAGGTGCTCTACATCGGTAAAGTTAGAATTTCACAGAGGAAAGTTCCAGAGAGTTTGATCGACGATGCCCTCAATAAGTTCGCCCAACACGAAGCTGAAAAGGCCAAGAATCAGAGGCGGCACAGTCTCTTGTCTTCCACTGGGGTGAGTACACAAGGTAGCGTGCCCATGAGCAAAATCTGAAATGTAGTTAGCAGTTCTTACCGTCAATTATGAAATAAGATAATAATAAATATTTGAGGACACATTGTTACACGACGTTCTCTAGTCCCTAACTAAACTAAGCAACGCTTGTACTATGGGTACTAGATAACTGATAAACATACTTAAACATACTTTTCTTTTAAATATATATTATACATATATAATCACCCTGACACCAGAAAAATACTATGTTCATCACACAGTATTTTTTCAGTAGTGGGAATCGAACCTACTACGCCATTCGGGTCGAGATAATATTTAAAAACTTTTACAAACAGTATCTGTTTCAATAACAATAGTTAACATCTTGATAATACGACTCCGTCGGTACCTTCCTCACATCGTCAACAGTTCCATTAATTTCCTGTGAAACTTCTAAAAACAAAAACATTTTGTTACTTCACAATATCACTCAGACAACACTATTAATAAGATTCATATAAAGATTCTTTTTCAGACGTCACTATACAGTGCGGACTCATCAGAAAACGTAAAAGACGAGACGAAAACTGAAACTGTCTGCGAAAGTGTTCAAAATAGGCACAGTAACCTAATAACAAGTACCACACCTCTGGAACCCGACAAAAACCACGCTTGGAAAAGCGTTGAAAACCTTCAGTCGAAAAATGACCACCGGCTCGTGAAAAGCGAAAGCCATGAGATAGACCAAGAGTTTGATATGTTCACAAAAGAAAGGATAGAAAAAAACATTCAAACCCGAAAGCCTGGCCAGGTACTGGAACCTTCCGTTCTTGTGCTGAACGTGCCGAAAAACTTAGGCGTACTTAGAGAGGACGAGGAAAAGAATGATGATATCAATTCAGTGATATCCGAAACAGCCTCCTCTATAACACAGTTCTGTCAGACGAATTTCCTTCACAGGTCAGACGAAACTGATTCGTCTGTTAGAATAGTTAAAGACCATAATCCCTTCCACAATGAGATAAAAGAAGCAGCACCTGGTGATACAAAAATAGACGACGCTAAAGATCCTTTACTGAACATACCAATACAAACTAACTCGTTAGATGAAAAAACTGTTACTCAAACACCACTTGAACCAAAAGTTGTTAAGGACAATAAAATTGATAGTGGTAAGAATGCGGCAAGAGTACAAAAACCTTTGGAATTAAAACTGAACGGAAGCGGTGAAAACCTGAACAGTATGCCAGAGAACAAACCTTTCTTGAGGGACAGGTCAGCATCCATTGGGACCTTGAATCTGAAGACCCCGCTGGCCCAGCTGATTGGGGAGCAAAACCGGACCATGTTATTTCAGGTAAGATGCTAAATGACTACACGGTAATTCAGGTGAGCGCAATCTTGAAGGTGACTTTTGCAAGCAAGGCACGTTCATTAGTGTCCGCTAATGGGATTCACCAATCGCCCTCCATTTTACCTTTAATCACTGTACTGTCTTAGATTGATTTTTTTTCTATTATTTCTTTTATTTCATATGCAGCCTATTCTAACAATGTTATCATTTATCGCCAAGTGCGTTGTAGATGCATCGCCAATCTTAGAAAAAGTGGTCTCTGGGTAGGTGTCTCACTCACCTAAGAACCAGACTAAACGCAAAAGAATAAATATTTCCTCGGGCGAGTCTGACCATTGGGGAATGGCAGAAGCTGCTGCAAGGATTACCACATTTGAAAATAGACGCAAGAAGCTGTGAAATCACCAGCTAACGCGCTTTGAGTGTCAAAAAAACTGCCTGCGTAAAGTGGAAGTATAATACTTTCGCGTTTCGTCTGGTGAGGTCAAAAGGTTGTTAACGCATCTGCAACCTTCGGCTGTAGTAGATTTCCATGGGCGTTGTTATTCACTTAACATCAGGTGAACCGCCTGCTCGCTTGGCAACTTGTCACAAAATACACATTAGTTACCGAGAACGGGAATAAGAGTGTCTCTGTATAAATCGTGTCTTCAAACCTCGTTGAGCTTCTAAAGGCCTATTTGCACGTCAGGTGGGCCGCTCCGAACTGAGGCTCATCAGCCCCGACAGGAAGCAGATCCTGCTCCATCGCGCCTTCAAGGACGTGGCCAGCTGCGTGCTGGGCCGGGCCAGCAAGGACCACTTCGGGTTCGTCTGCCGCGAGACCAACGACACCTACGCATGCTACGTGTTCAAGTGCGAAAGTGACTCGGTCGCTACAGAAGTCGTGAGTGGTGAGTGTGACCGTTCTGTTGGTTTAATCGATTACCATGTAAGTGTTGATTAGGTTTCCACTGAATTAGCGCGCCTACCATCAACGGCTGAATTGCTATCTACCATCCGATGGGATTGTAGTAAAGCTATCCTATAAGCTATATATCAATGTATCATGTGATTAAAAAAAATTTTAATCAAGGGTGACCAAAAAGTCGATCGTTTCTGATGTTTAATTCAACTAGGTATACGATAAACGGAGCAGTTAAATATGGACCCTTAATACATTTTATAACTTCCACTCTATTTTTCGGAAACGCCTGTAAAAATAATTAATCGTGATGCATTTCTTACATAAAAAGAAATTCTTTCTCAGAAAAAAAGTTGCCTGCGTCCGTTTTGATCAACTTTCCCCAAACTTTTTCTCATCCCAGTCGCATATATCGCCTTGACTCATCTCTTGTGCGCTATCCCTATTGTGTAAATAAAGAACTATCACATTTTATTATTTACTATGCCTCTTTTGTTAATGTATAAGTACCGGGTAGACCGGAGAAGTGCTTTGATCTCGTATAAGACCGACGTAAAATATAAGCCTAGCCATCACTCTGTAGTTTAGTTCGTACGTTTCCGTACGTAATGTAAGTCAAATCAGCAGACATGTAAAATTATAAATTTTCTGCCGTGAAGATATCGGTTCTAAGGAGTGACGTAGATATTTAGATACTTGTAGCGACGGACGTAACAATAGTTTCCCATGAAATAAGCTCAGAAGTCAATTGACAATAAACGTCGCTAATTACCTTCAAGTGCATAGCATTTCAGTTCGCATTGCAATAACCTACTGATACTGACAGAGACTTAAGAACAAATTCTGTGTTTAAAATCACGTTCTATTCGGTTCGGTTGCAATAAAATCGACAACTGGCGAAACAAAAATCTGATTTAAGAAAAATTAAGTATTTCAATATATTAAGTGTCACCAGTGCAATATTGTCGATAGAAGTGATTGAAAAAAAGATAAACAGTGTTCTAAATATGACAACGATCCTGTACAGGCAGTCGCAGGTGAAAGGTGAAAATTTTTAGGGAGAAATCTCCGAACATGACCTGCGAGCATTGCCCAATGCTGTGGTACCATAGACTGTGCCATGACATAGAAGGTGAATGAGAAGGATATAATATTTTTGTACAGGAGCTTGTGTTGATATCAGTCTTGGATTATGTCTGCTCAATAATTAACTATTATAATAACTAGAAATCCGCTTAGTTTCTTTCGCCAGTTCTTCTCAGTGGCTTTTCATTTCGCGAACCGGTGGTAGTGTTTTGACTATAATAAATAAGTGTAATGCTTCTATATTGAATATAGATTATTGTAATAAAACACATGAACGATTTATTTGTCTTAAGCCTATATCATAAAGTAGATATAATTTTGTACCTCTTCGGGTTTAAATTTTTACACCGATAAGTAGATTTATTAAATTCTTAATTTTCCATTAATAGGAATGAACGAGAAGAAGACGCACGCGTTCATATTACGCAGGATAGAGCAGCTGCCGGAGGATGAGCAGGACCTCATCATCACGAAGTATCAGGGCGGCACCAACCACATGTACGAGGTGTGCAGGAAGACATTTTTCGCATAAATCGAAAGTATTGAAAGCCTCTAAGGCCATTTAAAAGACCAAAGGGCAAACTAGCAGGATTTCGAATCTTGATATTTGTTTGAGTAACCTTGGTGCCGCAGTTTCTAAAGTTTAGGCTTAAGCTCCAGGGTTTGTGGTTTCGATTGCCATTTGTAAATAGGGCTCGTATTTGTGTGAAACTGTGAAGAAAACTTTTTTTTCTAAATAAAGGAGACATTTATGAAAAAGTCTAAAACCGATTTGCAAACTTTAATCCGAAAAGACTGAAGAGCGAGATTCGTTTACACCTATCTTGGTCTTCCATGTTCATCAGAACAAAACAACATGGCAATTGGAACCCTTTCCAATGCATTGACTACTCTATCAACGTTGTCTATTTAAATGTTTTTCCTCATCATTAAATGGTATTTGTTTCTATATTATTGTCATGTCATTGCATTAGTCTTCTGAAAAATTGTGGAAAGCAATGATGATTATTTAGTGAGTAATATCTTTTTTAGAAAGACAAACCAGCCAAGTGCGAGTCGGACTCGTGCGCGAAGAGTTCCGTGCCACGTTCTAAAGACGGAAGAAATACTCATCTTTGTCATGATGTACGACAGAACAAAGACGACCAGACAGACAGCGGAGTCTTAGTAATAGGGTTCCCGTTTTACGCTTTGGGAATGGAACCCTAAAAATGAAAGGTTTTCAGGTTAACGAGCACAACGCTTTCCTGATGATGCTGTTGCGGGCCCATTGCGAAGGGAAACAGCAGAGGCATGTGCACGACACGGCCGAGAACAGGTTAGTAACTATTTTCGTTCTCTGCTTTTAGCGAAAACTAAAAGGGGATGAATAAAATAAAGATTAAACAATTTCTGATTGATTTTGACTCTATCTTCTTTTCGTTAGCGTCGCGTAACAGCTGTTTCCTCGCCAAAATTCCGGTGAGGTTAGCTGAAAATTCATACACAATGTATTGAACACCAAACGGCAATAACATAGTCAGGTTTGATTATGTTCAACAAAGTTTTACCTCGTATTGGACCTACTTCCCGTAACGCATCCTCTTGTAAAGCTGCGCTCTCTCAAACCAATCATAGTAGTGTTATTTGACTAAAATAAGAAAGTACATGTTATTACACACATGGAAGTCTATGGGGCCTATGTTCAGCAGTGGACTCAAACAGGCTGAAATGATGATGATGATGATAACACACTTATACACCTTTATTTTAAATAAATTAATATTAGAACCGACCTCAGAATCGAAGCGTTCCGTTCAGAACCTAAGTCAAGTGTTCAGGCCAACGTCGGAGCTTCCCGAGTCTTATTGATTACATAATAGGAGGGGATTCAGTAAATTTATATTAATGTAAATCAAAACAACTACGGTGATAGGGCCACGCAGCAGCCTCGGCTGTTGCACGAATGGGCAGGCTCGTTCGAGTAAGTACCACGACCCCACAGAAGATCGGCGTAAAGTGGAAGTATGATAAATACTTTCCGTTTCGTCTGGTGAGTGAGGCAGACGGAGCCCAATTTCCAAGAAGGTTGTCAACGCATCTGCAAACCCTCGGGTGTAACAGATGTCTATGGGCGGCGGTATTCACTTAACATCAGGTGAACCGTCTGCTCGTTTGGCAACTTTTCCCATAAAAAAAATCTTTTGCTTTGGTTCAATACTAATAAATCATTATCAGATGAGAGAGACCTCGTATACCTCGCAAGGCTTAACAGCAGGCGTTTCCAGGTCGGAGTTCCTAAACCAGTACCTGGGTGGCAGCACGATATTCATGAAGGCGAAGCGCTCGCTGTCCAGCGGCTTCGACCAGCTCCTGAAGCGGAAGGCCAGCAGGGACGAGGGTCTGCTGGCGGCGCAACCGTCCAAGAAGGTGAGCGGACGACCACATTTCACCACATAATTCACCAATCATATTTCACTAACACACGTATGGAAGAATACGAGGGAAAACTATGTTTGTTCCTCTGTGGATGGTAAACCGATGACCGAGCCCCTTTAAAGGCTGGCCATGCGCCTGCAAGCTCTGTTGTTGTATTCCGTTGTGTAACCATCGGCCATCAGCCAACTGCTGAGCAAACATACTACATCATATCATCGCGCGAAAGTGATGACCGTTTGCGAACTTATGTTGCAAAAAAAAAGTCAACCATCAGAATACTTTTCGCTTTATCCTTACTGGTATCGTACGTACACCAATAGTTTACTTGGTTTAAATGCACTCTTTAAAATCCCTATAAAAATGTATAAATATTTCGCAGGAGCCATCGCCGGCGCCCCCCGCTCCACCCCGGGATTCCCCGGAGGTTCAGCCGGAGCTGACGCCCCCTGAAGGCAGCTCCAAGTCCTTGTCTCCAGCGATGCACGCAGAAAGAGGTACCACTCACTCAACTGCACGTAGTAATAGCAGACCCTTAGCCAACGACGATTTCGAGATGTAGGTAGAATAATTTATCCGTCTATTGAAAATGATGCGAAAGTATTTCTTTTTCATTTTATGTGAGAAGGTGGCAAGGGAGCTGGCGGTTCACCCGATGTTAAGTGAACGTCGCCCATGGACATTTGCAACATCCGTAGGGTTGCGGATGCGTTGCGAACCATTTAATAAAGTGGGCCCCGGCTACCTCACTCACCAGATGACGCGCAGAAGTATAGCACTTCAACTTCACGCCGGTCTTCTGTGAGGTCGTGGTACTTCCCCGGATGGACCTGCCTGAAAAGTAAACTAAAGAATCAGCCTATACATGTCCCACTGCTGGGCAAAGGCCTCCTCTGTACAGAGGGTATCAGGGATTGGCGGACTTCACATACATTCGAAATATTTTTTTTTGTTATTTCGTGGCCCTACCAACAGTAAAAGGGTTGAAAACGAAAGTCTTTATATCGATGCTCTATATGATATGCATTTTTGCGTGGGCCTTTTCCATTACCTTCCAGAACCACCAGCGTCACCCAAGACTTCAATACCGCCAGCAGTTGAGGAGGAACCGGAAGAGGTAAATGACGAGGACAAGGAGGAACCGACGCCAGCAAACTCCCCCATGATGGATATGTGAGTTCCAACAACAGAAAGTTAAGGCCCATTTACACGATGCCATTTTCTTGTACATACAAAAGCAATAATTGAATGCAATAAATTGCGCGCAATAATTGACCATCAAGAATTGTAAGCAACAGTTTACACGCAGATATAGTAAAAAAAAATTGAATGCGATTATTGTATGCAAGTCTTGACAAGAAACAATTGCAAATGTCTTTTGTTTACACCAAAGTAATTATGTTTAGGCGATTATTGCTTTCAAGTTTTGACTTGTCTAAACACATGCTTGTATGTGCGTGTACAATTTATTGGCGTGTTGCTTCAAGTATTGCATGTATTTGCGTTGACAACTTTTTCATTCAAGTATTGAGCGTTTTGAAAAAGACTGTTTTTTTTTAAAAAATGGGTCAATAATGAGTGTTCAAGTTAGATTATGCCAATTTAATATATTTCATTGAGATTTATTTATTATTATCCATATATTATTATTCATTTTTTGTCCAACTTTTTTTACGACCTTTTCTCAATATTTCTTGCCTCAAAAAAACAGCAACGATTAAACACCCTCACTCATTGCACTAATTTTTGCAAAGGAAGAGAGAATGCAATTGAATACAAGAATTGCTTAAGAAATTATTGTGTGTGCTGTTTACACCAAGGAAAGTTTTGAAACAAAACTTGAAGCAAGTCTTGTTCAAGAGTCAAGAATGTCATGTGTTGTTTAGACCATGCAACTCATTTATTGCTTCAATTTAATTGTATACAACAGGCAAGAAACTGGCACCATGTAAATGGGCCTTTACGATAGCCCAAATTATACAATTTTTTTATTTGTGCACCAGTCTCAAATGCCCTTTGAATTAAGCCCTCACTTGTACAAAGGTTTTTTGTGCATCTAGTGTTAAATAAATAAATAAATAATGTACATGCGAGAAGAGTATTGCTCTCTCGTTCACACCGCAGCCAGAATCGGTTTCCCTTTCTCTCTTACCGCCCTTTGCTGTATAGTTATATATTGACATTAGTTTTTAGGGTTCCGTACCAAAAGAGTAAAACGAGAGCCTATTACTAAGACTCCGCTGTATGTCTCCAGGCTGTATCTAATGAACCGTGATAGTAAGACAGTTTTTCACAGATGATGTATGTCTGTTGCCGCTATAACAACAAATACTGAAAAACATAATAAAAAAAATATTTAAGTGGGGCTCCCATAAAACAGACATGATGTACATGTTTTTTAAAGACAATGTTACGGAACCGTTCACCAGCACTTGCTGGTTTTATGAATCGTCATGAACAAGTCAACGTTTGCAATAGTGTCTTTTTTTTTATGTGAAAAATTGCCAAACGAGCAGTCGGTTCACCTGATGTTAAGTGAATACCGCCGCCCGTGGACATCTGCTACACCCGAGGGTTACAGATGCGTTGACAACCTTTTGAAAATTGGGCTCCGGCTACCTCACTTAATAGGAGCTCTTTGCACAACATGTACTATCGTTGCTGTACGGTTCTTTTTATTGTTTCCTTGTTTGTGTGACAGATTCCTGAAGGTCAGCGACTCGCGGCCCACCGCGACTGAAAGTGGAAACGACTCTGACGCCACCTGGCGGCAAGCCATCTACGAGAAGGCAATCCAACCACCGGAGGTCCAGGAAGGTGGGTTGACGTCAAAAATCTTACGATAGCCCAATGATGATTATAAGAAAATGATGATGCTCTTCTGATGATGGTGAATCGTTTTGGTGTTTATTTTTAACGGTCAGATTTACGGCCAGATTGAACGTTAACTATAAATAGTAAAGTATAAAAACAGATTCTAATGCAGCAATAGCATTCTGGTACCGACGCGATAAGGAATTAGTCATTTGTTATTATAATGAGTTGCTGGCATGTTTTAGTTTCATGGTGAAGTTTTCAACTATTTTTATTTTATTTTGTTTTCAATTATTTTAATTTTATCGTTAATCGTGTTCTAAATTTGAAATATACCGAAACAACATAGTCGTAAGCTAACCCCAGCGATTTTTATACCAGTCTGAACTTCAAACTTATTATGGCTATGGGCGCTCCCAACTCATTCCACATATCAGAAGGTGATGATCCAACTAAGGAGTTTCCATTCCAGGTGAGCTCCTGGGTCGGCCGCAGCCAGCTCATGGCGTCCGCACCAAGCAGCAGCTGCGTCAGCTGTGGAAGATGGCCATCGACCAGACCATACTCCTGGTCAGGATGGAGAAGGAGAACGCGAGGCTCAGAGGTAACCGGCGCAGATAACCTCAACACATTTCGAATGTTTAATGTCAATCTTCACCGTCGAAAGTACAACTCTTTTTTCAACCATCGGATTCTCAATCTTATGCCAATGAGTAGTAACATACCAAACGGAAAAAAAACACTTTTAACCGGTTACCTGAAAGGCCTTGACACTATCCAATTCTTGCAACTGACAGCAGCCTTTAAGATCGGCCCCGGTAATAATTCAAAACCAAACGCGATAGACAGTCTCCGGTCTTCCGAACTGTCGTGAGTACCGCTCCGGGGGGTTCCCCCGTTCGGGCAACGTCAGCTGCTTCTACAAAAGAGCCTATTCCTACCTTAAAGGCCGGCAACCCAATTGCGACCCAAGCGATGTTGCAAATATCCATGGTTAGCGGTGATCACTTGCCATCAGGTGACCCGCATGCTCGTTTGCCTCCTTCTCCCATAAAAAAATACTCTAGAGCGGTGTCCGTTGCAGAGAGCGAGGAGTCGTCGGCGGTGCGGCGCATCAAGCTGGAGTACGAGGAGCTGGGCGCGTGCGAGGCCGGCGTGGCGCTCATGTGGGACGGGCTGTTGGTGCGGGAGCCCTCGCAGCCGGTGGCGCGCGTCGACCGCCACATGCTGGCGCAGGCCGTGCGCAGAGGTCGCCGCCACCGTCCATTCCCACCGCCACCCACCGCACCAAATGCCACACCCCAACACACCACATGCCACACCCCACCACACCACATGCCACACCCCACCACACCACATGCCACACCCCACCACACCACATGCCACACCCCACCACACCTCAGCCAAGCTGGCGTCCCATTAGTAACAACATAAATTGATACACAACAATAGCACGCCCGATCACTCCTCAGCGAAGCTGGCGTCCCGTCAGTTACAACACATTAAACTGATACACACCACCAGTCCCCACCACACCTCATCCAAGCTGACGGCCATTTAGTAACAACACCATAAACAGGCACAAGCACAACCAAGATGGCAACCCAATTCTGTCATGTTCTTGGTACCATGCCATGAAGACTAAGTTTATTAGAGTTATATTACAGAAGTTAAGAAAATCATCAGATACACAGAAGTAATCAGTCTATGGGTACATACATGGTCTTGTCAATACCTCAAAATCAAAGGAAGGGGAAATTGGAATACAGGCAGATATAATATCGTTTGTTACGAGTTGTTCCAATACCAACATTCCAAAGGCTGTCAACGCATCTGCAACCCTCGGGTGTAGCGGCGGTATTCACTTAACGTCAGGTGAACCGCCAGCTCTTCACATAAAAAACCTTAAAGTAACAGCGAGGGCCCATTGGGACACAGGCGTCCCGCGCGTGTCCCGCGGCGCGGTGTGGTACTTCCTGGCGGAGCAGGCCAGCGCGCGCGCGCCCCCGCCCGACCTGCGCCAGTGCCCGCTCTACCACGCGCCCTACCGCGCGCTGCTCGCCGGCCTCACCAAGCACCAGCACGCGATCCTCATCGACCTGGGTGAGCTGCCCTCGTCGCCACCACCCAATGACATCGATACCACTTTTACATTTTTAGCATCATCGACTTGGGTGTGCTCCTGACCACCACCCACTATCATCGTTACCACTTTTACATTCTCACCATCATCGATCTGGGTGCGTTCCTCTCGTCATCACCACCCAATGACATCGATACCACTTTTACATTCGTATCATCATCGACTTGGGTGTGCTCCTGACCACCACCCACTATCATCGTTACCACTTTTACATTCTCACCATCATCGACCTGGGTGCGTTCCTCTCGTCATCACCATCCAATGACATCGATACCACTTTTACATTTCTATTCGATGATGATCGATCTGGGTGCGCTACTCTCATCACCCACTATCATCGTTACCACTTCGTTGATTTGATTTAATTTGTAACATAATTTTATTTCAAAAAGTTTTTCAAATCTTAAAAATAGACCTTATCTCTACATCCATAGGTCGCACATTCCCGAAGCACTCGTACTTCGCCGCTGCCCTGGGGCCAGGCCAGCTGGCTTTATACAACATACTGAAGGCGTACTCCCTCCTAGACCCGGACGTTGGCTACTGCCAAGGTCTCAGCTTCGTGGCTGGCGTTCTTTTGCTGCACGTAAGTATTTCTTGAATCCGAAATGAAAAGGACATGAGGAGTCACTACTAGTCCTTTTTTAATTTAAGAAGGGGTCAAGCAAGCTGGCGGTTTACGGACATTTGCAACACACGTAGGGTTGCCAGTTCACTTGCCAACTTCTCACATAAATAAAAATCAAAATTCAACCCTAAGCGAAGGGCTCGCAGTGGCGAAAAATTCTCCAACAGTTTTATCAACAGATTTGTAAACTCACTATGTCAGAAGAAAAAGTTAAATGAATGAGAAAAATACGTTCGTTAATAAATTGAAAAAGAGAATTTCGCGATATTTTGCATATCCTTTAATCACGATGTCATATTTTTCACATAATATCCTTTATGTGAACTTACCCAGATGGAGGAAGCAGAAGCGTTCGCCCTGCTTCGGCACCTGATGTTCCGCCGGGGACTGAGGAAACAGTACCTGCCCGATATGAGCGCCCTACAGGTCCAGGTGAGCTATACCATTCAAACATACCAACCCAGTTAGTTTCAGGTTCCTCAACCGTTATCGCTCTCACACACTGTCTGTCTCTGTTACTGCTTCGTGCGACAGGAATAACGCTCTACGAAATTAGTGCATCGTCTCTTTCCAAACGTCGACGTGTAGTGTTTTTCGCGGACTACTGTATATACATATATGTGTAAGTACGTACACGCTGCCTTGACTTGTGGGCACTTGAGCTCACTCTCTTGCCACTCTTCCTTATCTTTTATTATTGAAGCTGTACCAGCAGCACACCTCACTCTCTTTACCACTCTTCTTCATCTCATGTCGTGATGCTGTTATATCAGCTGTACAGCTCTACTCTCTTTTCCACTCCTCCTCATCCATTGTTGTCTAGCATTGTGGCAGCTGTACAGCTCACCCTCTTTGTCACACTTACTCATGTTGATTAGCAGCTGCACCAAGTGTACAGCTCACTCTCTGTCACTCTCTTCCATCTCCTGTTGACTAGCAGCTGCACCTAGTGTACAGCTGACTCTCTGTCGCTCTTTCTCACCTCCTGTTGCGTTGCAGCTATACCAGCTGTCCCGCCTGCTGCGCGACCACGAGCCCGAGCTGCACGCGAAGCTGGAGGCGCTGGACATCTCGCCGGCGCTCTACGCCGCCCCCTGGATGCTCACGCTGTTCACCAGCCAGTTCCCGCTCGGCTTCGTGGTCAGGGTGTTCGGTAGGTGCATCAGTTCCTCTTTATGCCCTTACCCCACCCAGGTGGAGTCGGCACAAAGAGTGACACAAAGAGTGTCGGAATAATAGTAGAATTGAACCCACACTGTCTCTACCCCAGAGGTAGGAACCACTATCCACTGTCCCAATCGAATCAAACAATATAACTGAGTTTTACCACGAATATCACTTTACGAATATTTATATTTTTGAATTTCATTTGTTGTAGGTGTGTATTATTAAGGCATCTAAAACCATGGTATTTATAACATCCAAAAGCGGCTATGATCACTCAATATAAACCGCTCACTCGTTACGTCTTGTTAAAACAGTCCGAATTTGAAAAAAAAACCGATATCACGTTCGGAGGAGGGTAATAAGAAGATCAATCAATCAAACCTTCGGCTAGAAGGACCTAACCACCTCACCCCGACTCCAGATCTCATCTTCCTGGACTCCTTGGACGTGGTGTTCGCCGTGTCCCTTTCGCTGCTGAGCGCGCACAAGGACGGCCTGATGATGTGCGAGAGCTGCGAGGAGGCTGCCGAGTACTTGAAGCACAAGCTGCCCGATATGGACAAGGTCGTCTACGAGAAGGTCATGAAGAAGGTAACTTTAGCAGTCTTGATATGAGGTGTGCGAGCCAACTAAGCAACTGTTCAACTGTGGTAGGAACACGCAACGGTGTTCGCTGTTGCACGAATGGGCAGGTCCGTGCAAGTACCACGACCTCACAGAAGACCGGCGTAAAGTGGAAGTTACACTTCTGCATTTCGTCTGGTGATTGAGGTAGCCGGGGTCCACTTTATTTAAAGGTAGCAACGCAACATTACGGGTGTTGCAAATGTCCGCCATCTCGTTTGGCACTTCCTCACATTAAAAAAAAACTAGGTAATGGGCTTGTTAATTGAAAAAGTTAAGGAACAGCTTATATATGCCCTACAGCAGTGCAAAGGACTCATCTGTACAGAGTTGCCACGTAGTACCACGGCCTCATAGAAGACCAGCGTGAAGTGGAAGCATTATACTTCTGCGTTTCGTCTGTTGTGTGAGCTAGCTTGGGCCCACTTTAAAAAAAGTAGTCAACGCATTGTCGATTCAAAATGATACATGTGCCGCCTGCTCGCTTGACAGCCTTCCACAAAAAAAATATTTCGTTAAATAATATATCTCTGGTTGGTAGTCAAGCGAGGTGTAACCTTGCCACCAGGTGCAGGGTTTGGACATCGGGAGGCAGCTGAGCGAGTACGCGGTGGAATACGCTGTGCTGCGCGAGGAGATGCCCCGGCTGGCCGCCCTCGCCGACGCCGGCAGGCGTTTGGCCGCCGACAACGAGCGAATGGCCACCGAGCTGGATGTCAGTAGCATTGTATTGTCTAATTTGTAACGGACTAATGCCCGGCTTCTATATTTAACGTTAGTTACCTAGCTTCGTAACTTTCATAACATTCAGACAGAAATACATAAAGATATGTACACATATCTTTATGTATATAAATTATAGCCTATATCTTATTCTGATGTATAGAATATTTTTGTAAAGTTTCATTAGAATCCATTTAGTAGTATTTGCGCGAAACAATAACAAACATCCATCCATACATACAAACTTTCGCGTTTATAATATTATTAAGGATATAAGTAAGGATGTATTAGAAAGGATTAACGGCAGATTATGCTTGATTGAACTGTGGTAAAATTTTGACCCAAACACCTACATTCATAAACACTACGTTCCGCCATTCTAGTCCGCCATGGACGCGATCAACAGCTACCAGAAGACGCAGGCGCGTATCGAGGCGCAGAGCAAGTCTATGGAGCAGCAGTTGGCCATCCTCAGCCGCTACGTGGCCAGCCTGCGGCAGGAGCCGCCACCGGAGGTCAAGAGGATAGTGCAGGCGCACACCAAGCGGCTCTCCTTCGGCTCCAAGATCTTCGCCACCAAGCACGCTGAAGAGGAAGAGGACCCCAGGAGGAATTTCAAGAGCGGCGTCAGCGCGCCCAACCTGTTCTCAAAGATATCCAAGGAGGACGTGATGAACGCGGCGAACGGCGTCAGGAACAGCTCCCCTGATAGTGACAGGCGACACTTCGCCCTGAAGAAGTCGCAGTCGATCCACTCGGGTCTGATCGGGCAGAGGCACTACGCGATGAAGGTATGTTTTTGTGTGAAGTAGCAAGCGAGCGGTTCACCTGATGTTAAGTGATTACCGCCGCTCATGGACATTGCAACAACCGAGAGTTGCAGATGCTACCGTTTAATAGGCACCGGATACGTCGAAACGCATGTGCAACACTTCTACTTTTTTTAATGGGAATAGTTGCCAAGCGTGCACTTGATGTTAAGTGAATACCACCGCCCATGGACATCTGCTACAGCCGAGGGTTACAGATGCGTTGACAACCTTTTGAAAACTGAGCTCCGGCTATCTCACTCTCCAGACGAAACGCGAAAGTATTTGTTACTTCCACTTTACGCCGATCTTCTGTGAGGACGCCGTACTTCGCCGGACGGACCTAATCCGCCTCGTGGCCGCACCACAGGTGCTGGACGAGAGGAGCGACGGCGGCCAGTTCCGCAGCGATATCATATCGGGGTCGCTGAGGGACCTGGGCAAGAGGGGCTCCGGCTTCTTCGCGAGCACCCACGAGCAGATCCTCCAGGAGAGGCTCTCCGAGCGGCAGCTGAAGCGCGACTTCGACGAGAACCTGCGCCGGCTCGACCAGAAGCTGAGCCCGCAGCAGGAGGAGTTCCAGAACAGGCGCAGCATGTCTTTAAATTTGAACCGTAACACCGCGCCGCAGGAGCCAAAGTCGGACAGCGGCTTCGTGACCCCCCTCAGCCCCGACGAGAGGAAGGACAGCGCGTCCACCGTTTCGCACCCGCTCAGCGACTGCGACGTGGACATCAAGTTCGACGGCCACTCCACCAAGCTGAAGCAGATACGGCCCCTGAGGCACGCCAACGCAGAAGCGGCGCAGTCGTAGCGACATCTAGCGAAACCTAACTTATAGTAGCGGCATCTAGCGAAACAACATTAAAGCTATACTAAACGTATAATAGCGACATCTAGCGTAGCAACATCAAAGTTAAATAAAACGTAGTACAGTAGCGACATCTAGCGAAACAACTGCTATTAAAAGGAAACTAAAAGTGTGGGTAACGGTTTTTCGTGATTGTACGAACGGAACATTGTTGCGTCAAAATCTGTTATATAGTTTCATTTAACCATGAAAATGAACAAGTGAGACGTCCATCGCATTAGTTGCAACCCTATCGCATAAATGATTTTAATTATAATGATGTAATAAAATGTGCATTCAATTAGTTGGAACCTTATCGCAGTAGTGGTATTAAATGTAATAAAGAAATGAAACGTACATCGCAGTAATTGAACCCTAGCACATTGAGGGTTTTAATTATAAAGAAGTTTGAAGTTTTATCTCATTATTAATTTAATTGTAATAAGAAATTAAAACGTACAAACATTGCAATAATTGGAACAAATACCGCATTAATGATTTTAATCCTAATGAAGCAATTTAAATGCATTCGATTAGTTGGAACCTTATCGCATTAATGGTTTCAATTATAATGAAGTAATAAAACGTGCATCATTAGTTGGAACCTTATCGCATTGATGGTTTCAGTTGTAATAAACAAATAAGACTTACATCGCAATAGTTGCAGTCTTATCGTGTAATGTTGATTATAATAGAACTCCGTGAGCTATCTACTTCTTTTTTGGTCTAAAATGAATAATATTAGTGAAAGATATCTTAGTCGAAATATTAATGTTAGTGGAAAAGTTAAGGTAAAATTATAAGTTTTCCAGTACTGTATTTTGACAGTTTTTGAAGTCAAATCAATAAAATGGCGGACTTTCTTAATGAAAATAACAATTTTCAAATTTTTTTTTCTCGAAAACTATAAGCGACCGGAGAATTATGCTTGTTCATTATTTCATTAGCGGTTTTTCTCTACTGAATAAATTTTTTTGTTAGGTCGAAAACACCCGGTGCTAATGCCCATTATTTTAACGGTCTAAACCTAGAGAAATAGTATCTATATATTTCTTTTGTTACTTCTATTTCTATTCTATATTATATTACAGGTTTATTAGTAGTAGTATGTTACTATAATTTTTTTTCTACAATCTTAAAAGGAAATCTTAAAAGTTTAAACATCAATATTTACAGAGTTATTAAATTTTCCAAAACAAAGAATTTTAGAACACCCTTACCTATAAAACTGTAACGTAAAGTTCATTTGTAAAGGTCACAAAGCATATGAATGGGTTGAATGAATTTAAAAGAGACAAAACATAATGTTAGAAGGAGAGGATTGTAATGCGACGCTGTGGCAACGTATGAACAAGTCTCTGAATGTATGAATCAGTCAGTTGTAGTTGTATAGGATGTTACAAATTTTGTTTCTTATTTACTTAATTAGTTTGTTTGAAAAATATTTTTTTTAATTATAGATAATATTATTTTTAACGTTAATATTTTTTTATGATTATTGGCAAGTATATATATTATAAGTGTATATTCAATATACACGCTGGACTGAGACATGACACGTGTGTGACAGAGATAACGTTCTACGAAACCGGGGTAATTGGTTATCTCTTATTATATGAAACTATCTTATGGATTTCATGGCGTTTTCGTATAGTGTGCCAGTGGGTGTGGGTTGGATCCCCACTACTGGAAAAATATTGTGTGATGAACATAGTGTTTTTCCAGTGTCTGGGTGTTTTCCAGTGGTGTCTGGGTGTTTATATATGTATAATATGTATTTACTTACAAAAGAAAAGTATGTTTATGAGTTATCTAGTACCCATAGTACAAGCTTTGCTTAGTTTGGAATTAGATAACGTTGTGTAAAAATGTGTCCTAAAATATTTATTTATTTATTCGTGTCGTTCATACTCCATGAACGCTCGAAAGAATAAATAAAAACTGAAAACAAGAAATCTAAATGATTATTCTTTCCAAAGGTCGATGTGCAATATTTATCGCGGAGTACTATACCAACTTTATTTACTAATAGAAAACCAAATATTTTTTGACAAACCAATAATCTCTTACCTGTGCGAGAAATTCAAGTGCAAATTAGTTTAAATGCAGTTAAAAATGGTTCACAAATAAAACCAAAGAATCAGTTAATATTATATATAGCAAGTATTAGGCGAATCTCCATTACAAAAGATATGAAATGTACAAAAAACATAATTACATACACAAAATTATCCATATATCTAAATATACGTCATACGATAAAGATACGTCTACGTATCATCGATGTTTAGGTAAGTTTTTTTGTCATTTGTGTTATATTGCTTACTTAGATCGAAGTTTATTAGAATTGAATTCATGTATATTCAATAGATATAAAGGTTAAAAATAAAAAATATACAGTAGGACGACGTTCAGAAGAAAGGAATATTAAAAAAAACCTCGAGTGGTAGAAACAAGGGTTAGGTCGCAAGTTTCATGTGTTCAATATATAAAACTAGATCAATGTTTATATACCTTAAATGCTGTAATTGTGAAAATTTACCCAAAGTAGACTACACACAAACTTATTCTAAAATCCATGTCGATTAGTTAATCAATAGAGCTTAGGTAGTGCTGCTAATTAACTTAACTCTAATTAATCATATTGAAGCTATTAATGTTACTCTCAAACTGTTTTCGGTAACAATTAGTTATACAAGTAGCGGATGTGTAGATCGCGCCAAACTTAGATGCTGCTTGTGAAACCTTGCAGGCACTAGCACCCGACTTTAGTTTACGAAAAGAAAAAATTATCACACCTTTTAGTTTTTAGAAGTATTGCCTACATAATTATAATATTTGGACAAACAATTGATTAAATGTGGCCAAGGCATAACACTAGATTTGTCGATTTCCGATCCAAAAAATACAAGTAAAATAATTTTTATTATTTATTATAATTTTCATTGTTAAATAGTTTGCAACTGTAATCAATTATAATTGCAAACTATTTAACGGTTCCAGATTCAAGCATTACGTTGGTAATACTTGAATCTGGATATTATTGCCGCTTTGCTTTAGCTATTGTCGTTGTATGATATTATTGTCGTTGGACAATAATATTCGATTTTGTCACTGATTTCACAGCTTTTATGAAGTTTGGCGCGAACTAACGTGCTATAAGAGATTACAATTAGTAACGTTCAGGAAGAAGATGGCAAACGGATTTAACCAGTAAGCGGTAATTGATGTTTCTGAACACAATTGCTTGTGGTTTTCATTGCGGCCGACACATTTGTCTAAGTCGGTTTTATTGTGGCGGGTTTAATATATTGCGAACAATTTTAAGTTTTTATGTGATGTTTGTCAAAGGAATCGAAGAATGTTTAACCGCTAGCTTGGTAAGAAATAATCAACTTAGCCATAATGTAAGTTGACTATTTTCTTGGCTTAAAAAACGTCGCTTCGTTTCCTCGGTTGGCAACGAAAGTATCATTTAAACTATTAATTAAATGTCAACGTTACTGGGTAATGGAGTATTTTTTCAGTTTAACGTTTAACAGATTGTTAATTACGAGATAAGTGTAATATCGCAAATTTTACCATTTGCTAGCGTTAGTTGTGTCTATATACTCAATAATTGAAACATGGTTCTGCAAAGAAATCTTAATTGCTCAAATGTCTGGCATGTAGACTTTATTACTTCCAATTACTTTCCGTGGGAAGGTAGATCCGCTTGTGGCTTGCCTACCGCGGAAGAAACATCAGAAAACGAAACAGAATGATGACCATTTTTGTATGAACGCTCTTATATCCAAAGTATTTATGACATATTTGTTTTTTATTCAAAGCGGCCAATTTTGTATTTTCACCATAAAAACAAAAGGTTTCTATGTTAATATGCGTCCTAAAAAAATTGTATCATCCAAACAAAAAGTATGTTATAATTAATAAGCATTAAAATGTATGCTAATTAATAATGTCACAAGCATAAAGACATTTAAAAATAAATACGAACTACACCAGATTAAAAGTGGATTTCCATGTGACAATTAAGTTTATACAAATGAAATATTCGTTTTTAATTCAATAATAAACCTCAGCTTTAAATAATTCTTAACTATATCGAAATATGTTTCTGTTTGTAAGGCCTTCTCAAAAATTAAAATTAAATGGACATTTTTACGGCAAAAATGGCCATCGTTATTTACGATACTTACGATATTTAGTCAACAGGGCTCAAATATAGTCCCGGATGCGATTATACTTGGCTTATTATTGTGTGATGAAACATTGTGATTAACAAAGGTTTAGCTGAATGTAAATTTACTTTTATTTGTCGAATAAATAATTTTGGTGCAATGGTACTTTTATTTTTTTTAGAAAAAAAAAGATCATAATGATTGTTTTTTAAACATTGATTACTTTAGGATAATATTATCCTGTGTTGTAATGACGTTTAACAAACATAAATTTCACGCAGACAAACCCCCAGATGCGAAACAACTGTCTGTGGGTCACAAAATTAGTTGTCCCGTGTGGGAATCGAATCCACGACCCCTGACGCCGAAGCCAATACCTTGGCAACCACGCCATGGAGTCATCGAAAATTAAAAAAATATTATGAATCGAATGGATATATAATTAATTTCAAATATTTCAACTACCAGTTATCAATCAATTTACTTAGTTAGCTAACGTAGGAGTACTTTGCAGTCCTATAAAAAAAATTATATAATCCTTGTAATTTCCTTTAAATAGTTTAATCAGTTACATTAAAAGCCCGCTAAGATAGCTGCAATTTTAAGTGCTGCGGCGGAGTTGAAAACATCGTAAAGACTTCATCAAGTCTGGCAATTTAGTGATTCAGTGGACCATGCCATTACTCCGTGGCGCAGTTGCCAATGTATTGGCTTCGGCGTCGGGGGTCATGGTTTCGATTCCCGTGCGGCGTGAAACAATACACGTGTTGGAAATGACAATACAATTCAATTACAATCCCATCAAATATCGCTGCGTGCAGATTTTTACTTCCGTCGCCAGAATGTAAACAAATTCATTTTGCTTGAACAATGCACATTCCTGTCCCAGATGTCAATTAGACTCATACAAAATCTACGAGCTTCTAATTTAAACACAGTCCTTGATTTAACATGTTTATAAGCAAAAAAAAAAGATATTTCTATAGTGCCATTGCCAATATCTAGGACTTTTTAAACATGGGTGTGCAAGAGTAGTATTAAGCCTGAAAAATTGTTCTCCCATATTTTTGGACTTAAAAAAACATGCGTGGCCAATCTTAAAAAGAGTTGGCCCCGGTTTTTCTAGTTCACGCAGGTCTTCTTTGCGGACGCATCAATTTCCACGGTAAAACTAGTTTTTTTAATCGAAATATATTATTTTACTTTTTAGCCAAAACCGCTTACACGATTCACATGTTGTGTCGACCCACCAAGTTGAGATAAGGGCATGATTATGACGATATTATTTCACTTTTTTCAAGATTTTTCATTATTGGAATCAAGCAGTTGGTACATTTTGTTTAATGTTCTATTCCTTTCATCAAAGTTCGTCACAAATCGTTACCACGCACAATAGTAATTATGTTATCGTTGGTGGGAAGGGTCAAATTGATGGTCAAACTTGGGTGACTCATCGATCAGCTCGTAATAAGTGGACCAAATACGCTTCCTTGTGGCACGCCATCTTTAACCTTATATATAGACACCAGATTTCATTTTTCTAAGACGCTAAAAATTAAATAATCAATTTTTTAATAATCAACCAAACATTTTCAAAAATAAATCATTTATTCTAAATTTACAAAACAATGAACAACAGATTAAAAAAAAATTGTACTAATCTAAAAATAAATTTCAGTTTGTACTCCTTATTTAAACACATATAATTATTTATAAACTTAACTTTTCATTAGGTACATTTTATTATTTATGATTTAGTAGTTCTAACATATTATTACTGTTTAAATATTTACATAACAACATTGTTTTAAAATTACTATTAAAATGTAGTGTAACAAAAATACACTAATTATTACAATATTATGTTAAATTATACATTAATAGCTATGTTTCGATATAATCTTAAGGTACAAAGTTAAACTTCTACAGCTATCTATATTAATTATTTACTCTCTTTATTTCAATTTCTAAAAACTTCGATAAAAAAAGTTAATTTCCTATTTGTTAGTTAAATCAGTTTTACCTATATATACATTTAGAGAAATACTTGAATAATCGTTTGAATTTTTTTGATATATAAATATATATGAACATAGAATAGACTACAAAGAATTCAAATCACACACTTTTCTACATACCGAATGACAATGCAATGAATATAATCTATTATACTCTCACTAATGTCATCAATACATGGCCCAATATGGTTCTTCTATTTCTAGGTTATACTTACACACCTTTCTTCAACATATCAACATTTTTGCCTTTTATTAAATTTATTTCTTTCACTTACCTAAATCCCAGACACTCTAGTCGATTCTTTTCCATCGTAATTTATAACGAAAAAAAAATTTGCGAGATGACTCGCTAGCGCCGTTTCTAATTTATTGGCTTCGGATACGGGTGTCGTGCGTTCGATTTACTCACTGGACGGTTATTTTTATGACCCACAGATAGTTTTTCCGGATCTGGGTGGTTGTTCCCCAAGGACGGTCGATGCTAGGCAGGCGCCGGTCGTAAAAATAAGGGCAAAAGCGCTTACAACACGTTTCGCATGTTGTGTCCCACCTAGGTGGGATAATGGCAGGAGGATGATGACGATTATGTGGAGGCTGATGTCAGGAACCACTGCACTACATGGGAAAATTCTCTCACTACTCTCATTCTTTTTAGCGACCTGCAATCTTGTTACTAGTCTGTTAGTAGTCCCTTTCCATTTTCCCTAGAACATGTTTCGTTTCAACGAATTCATGAGGCGATTGCGAGGGAATTGGTCCCACCCAAAACTTAATGCCAAGCGAAGACGCAGTGGCAGATGATGAGGTAGACGGAGGCCACCACCAGGTGGCCGATCATGACCGGGAAGCCGACCCTGAAGAAGCGCATGAACGAGAAGCGGTAGCCGTGCTGCTCCGCCACTAGCACGGCGCGATACCACGCACCTTAATGCAATAATAATAGCTCACGTATTCCCTTAACCAATCTTGGCATATAAGGCTCAGTTTGACACAACACTCCAAAGCAGGACCTTAACACGAACCGTGTATATCGTTAAAATTTGTAGAAAAAATAGACGTAAAGTTTCGCCCCTGCGGGAATCGAACCCAAGATTATATTATCCCGTAGTTCATCATAGATTAGATTGTCTTCAATACAATACGTACAAGCTTCTAGAAATGTTCTGAGCTCAGCATGGAGTTAGGTGGCAATACAGACCTTAACTCTCAATATAAATAGCTCAAGTTTTCCTTAACCAAAGGTGGCATTTAAGGTTAAACTTGCCACAACACTATACAAATATAAAGCTCTTACACCGAATGGTAAAGATCTTGTTTTTTAGGGTTCGGAACTCTAAGGGTAAAACGGTACCCTATTACTAAGACCACGCTGTCTGCCTTAGGTTGCTTTTTAGGGTTCCGTAACCAAAGGGTAAAACGGGATCAAAAGTGTATCTCATGAAACGTGAACACTTGCGTATTTTCGAAATACCGAAGATATGTGACGGCAATCCGCAGTAGGGCTACCTCTGTACTAGGGACACAGAAAGTGAAGAAATTTATCGATATATCGATATTTTCTCTTTAGGCCCCTTGTCCAAAAAGAAGTATGTCAAGTATTAAATATTTGACACCTACGCACGCCGCCGCATTCGAATTGGAAAAATATCGGTTTTTGATACGATTTCGATATTGAATATTTTGTAAGAAGATCGGCTAAAATTCTCGATAAAAAAAATTTAGGACTCATTTTTACGATGTATCGATATTTTTCCGGCATCCCTACTCTGTATAGACGACACCTCCGCCCAGCAGTGGACATATATAAGCTTAATTCAACTTCGGAACAACATAAATACCCTATACACAGTTAACAACAACATAAATACCCTATAACAGGTTAACCCACCTCCCAAACAAGCTCCGAACAGCAAGGCCCATATGAGCGGCGCCAAGGGCAGTCCGAGGTTGGGATTCGATCCTATAGACACCACCACGCGAACCATCATTGTCGTTAGCGGTATGTTGTCCACGAAGGCAGATATCGTTCCTGACACCTACAACCGATGTATTAGTAAGGGTGTTATGCATTTTGGATGGAACAATAAATTGAATTCTTGTAAATACAAGAACACAAACTTTCACTATGTTAAGCAGCCGATGACCTCGCAAAATCTCGGCGTACTTTATTAACATTTATAACGAGAGATGTCGCCTTTGCTCTTAAAATTTCGCAAAGTATATTTAATCAACTACAACTTTTTACCCTCTATATAGAGGAGGCCTTTGCCCAGCAGTGGGACATGTATAGGCTGTTACTTTACTTTACTTTTACAACTTTTTTAAATGAAACTATTTTGACAGACTGTCTGTCCCGTGACCATGAACGCTATAAAGGGTTCGAAATGTCGGGAATTAAAATAAAAAAACGCGATAAATTCGTAAAATTAGTTTCATTTATAATGTGTGATCGCTTAAATACAAGAAATTATCATAATTCAAAAAATTATCCAAAAAAATATTACAGTATTTTGAAACCCCATTACAAGACGTGTCAAAAAATATTATTGGTTAACTATATGTAATATATATAGTTAAACAAATATTTATATATAGTTAAACAAACATTTATTAATGCTTATATTATAAGCACGGCAGCACATCACGGAAAACTACCGGATAGATTTCAATTGATCGTCATAAATTTAGACAATTGGTCCTTATTTAAAAACAATTATTGTGATATCTTTATTCAACGTAAAGTTATTAAAGTTTTGTGAAACGTGTTTTATAAGTACTACGCGTTTATATAATTAGCACAGTTAATATAACAAGCAGTCAAAGTCGCGGGTATCAGCTAGTACTTAAACATTAATGTCAAAACGTTATAAATCCGAGTTCTGCATTCAGTATCTATGTTAGTTTTACGACAGGACTTTTGGTTAATATGTTAATAAAAAAGTGTACAATATCGTTTATCACTAAAGATTGTACAACATCATTATCACAGAACAAAATATTGACGAGCCCCATCCGCACAGAGCTCCACGTAGTTCTATAATAGCCGTCATCATCAGATTATCAATCAAACCCAGACCTGAAAGGCAGTCTTAACCCTTATCTCCGCCAATAACTATCTCCAGGACCTTCGATTAGGAGTTGCCACTCACCCATATGATCAGCATCAGGGCAACGGCGAGGCGGCTGCTTTCATCCACCTTCATAATGAGTTGTTCCATCAATCCACCGATGTATAAGATCAGTCCAAGCTTGGATAGAGCCTGTAAAAGAGAATAAGGAACTCATGTGTTGAGGGGAAATTTTGTACCTATTATTTTAAGTTACGATGACAATACAAATGAACAGTTGGAGCTTTTTTAAGACTAAGTTTCCATTGTGGGAATTTTTGAAAGTTAAAAATTAACGTTATTTAGTATTTCAATTGACGAACACTCTGACCTCAACGTTATATATATTTTGATTATAAAAGGGATGCAATATAACGCTGTTATTAGAATATCACCAGTTAACAGACAACCCGGTTTTGTATGTATTATCCGTATTACGATCTCTTTACAATGACGACAATAGACTTTTTTTTACAATGTTTCCTGTAATTGTGACGATAGCGATATCGGTGCACGTAGACCTTCTAGACTTAGCCGAGGGACAAAAGGTACTTCTAACAAATGCTCCAACCGACCTCCATGAGCACGAAGAGAGCGGCGAAGAAGAACAGAGTGGACCACTCGACCCGGTGCAGCACCGGCTCCAGGTCCTCGCGGTCGGCCAGGATCAGCAGGAGGATGGCGCCCAGGAGCGCAGTCCAGCTCAGAGACACCCGATCTACGGGCGCCAGCGACTCCTCTTAAAGGCAAGGCAGCGAACAAGCAGACAGACTGTCTAATCGTAAGCAACAACGCTGATGAATATTCGTAGTAACATAACAAAAGTTTTCAGTAATCTTCTAAGCTTAACGCCGCGGCTGGTGACAAGAGAGCTGGTTCTTTTCTCGCTCAAAGTTTAAACATAACTTTTCTGCATAACTTTTGGCACCATATCGCGTGGACTAGGTTTATTAGACAATATGTAATCGGGATAGATTTACGCCCGGTTTCTGAAACACTGATCATCGTAGATTTCAACTAATCAGCTGTCAAATGGTTTTCAAATTTCATTCTAGTTGCCATAAGGACGGTTAAACTCTCTGAATTGACCAGAATGATCTTCTAATGTTCAGAACGATCAATCCAAAGCGTTTAACCATCCTTTTGACAACTAAAATGAAATTTGAAAACCATTTGACAGCTAATTAGTTGACATCTACGATGATCAGTGTTTCAGAAACCGGGCGTTAATGTTGTAAATATTGGATACATAAATTATGTTTTCATTAACAAAAAACAAAACCGACAACGAATATTGACCAATGAAATGGATATGTGGGACAACACGGGAGCATCAATCAAACCCGATGCAAAATGAATGAGTTCTGAGGCAGCAGACATAAAAGAACCAGAACTGAGAACCTCTCATTTTTTTTTTTCAATTCCATTGGTATTCGACCTCAGATTCCGAATCAGGGAACACCTCAAAATCAAATAGAACATCTATAGTGAGTGAGACATTTGTAGTCGGTTTTGTTTTTGTTGATAAAATTTACTTAATGTATGCATTATTATAATGAAAAAATCCTTGTAATATCAAAGTTTATTCTAACTTCCCTCAACATATATAATTAACTAGCTGCTGCCCGCGACTACGTCTGCGTAGAATACATAAAATATGTATATAAATTATAGCTTTGTCTTATTCTGATATATAAACTATATTGGTGTAAAGTTTCATTAAAATGCATTCAGTAGTATTTTTGTGAAAGAGTAACAAACATCCATCCATGCATACAAACTTTCGCATTTATAATATTAGTAAGGATTGGGAAATGTCCATAATTTTATCACCAAAGTTGTTAAATAAGCTATCTCATGAGCGACTAGCTAAGTTCGACTGGTTCGAAAGTAAGTTAATAACTAAGTTGTAACTTAAGCTATCTACTTACTTAGCTCTGGTATGGAGTGAAGGAAGAAGACGATCACCACGAAAGCAATCGCGACTATTGCTTTCAAGAGCAGTGGCTTGTCGCGGATCTTGTACTGTATTGTAATGATTATGTATGATCATTCTTTGCATGACTCGTTGGCGCAGTTTCTAAACCATTGGCTTCGGCGTGTTCGTGGGTTCGATTCCCACTCGGGGATAGTATTTGGGTGACCCACAGATCCGTGTGTTTGTTCCCTAGGACGTTTGCCGTTTAGCCGGCGTTCGTTTGGAAGAAACCTAGCCAAATAACATTATTCAAATGTGTAGATAAAATATTGAAGATTTTTAATGTAAATATTTTAAACAAAAATAAACTTGTACACGGGACTTTTTATATTTAAGAGTTCCCATAACCTTAAGCTTCATAAATGAACCAACCAAAGTGGCTGAAAACACATCGACTTGCGTTGTACGAGTACTATTTAAAACTATCCATGTTTTGTAAAATATCATGCTACACAGCTATAAATTTGCAACTCAAAATTAATAGCACATCAATAAAATAAAACATGAACTACTATAACCAACTATAAAGAAAAAAGAATTAAATTCTTTTGATGTCATAAAGTTTAACCTTCTGTACAGTGAAGGGACTCAGCAGTGCGACATATATTTATAGAAGTATTTCATAGTACGCGGTAGTTTTGACAAAAATGCCACCGCTTTTCGTGTGGCCTTCTGATAATCCGCTACCACATTCCGGAGCGCGATCAAGGATAGAGTCACCTTATCCTTCAGCTCCATCAGCGTGCTCCTGAACGTGTCCTTGGGGCAGGCCCTCTTGCTGCTCTCGCGCAGCATCTTCTCCAGCTGCTGGCTCAGCTTGGCAACCTTCTTCTCCAACCGCTCCCTCACCACGTGCACGTCCCTGCTCAGATGCGGCAAGGAGTCCGCAGCGCGGCGCCATATGCTGATCTGGTGGCGGATGTCTAGGAGGACGACGGGAGGATGACGAGGTGTGGTCCACCGCAATCGTGACGAAACGTTTTATGAGCTTTCTAGAAGTGTACGATGTGTTGTTCTTATTATAGTAGTGTGCGAGTGTGGTAGGGCCACGCAACTGCCTCGGCATTCACGTATGGGTAGGTCTGTGCTGTGGGTTCGATCCCCACTACTGGAAAAATATTGTGTGATGAACATTGTGTTTCTCTAGTGTCTGGTTGTTTATATATGTTTAATACGTATTTATTTACAAAAGAAAAGTATGTTTAAGTAAGTTTATCAGTTTTCTAGTACCCATAGTACGAGCTTTGCTTAGCTGGGGGTTATAGAATGATGTGTAAACTGTAACTGTGCTTGTGAGTACCACGACCCCACGGAAGACCGGCGTGAAGTGGAAGTGTTACACTTCTGCGTTTCGTCTAGTGAGTGAGATAACCGGGGCTGACTTTTTTCAAAGGTGGCAACGCATCTGCAATTCTACGGTTCCATAGGCGGCGGTTAGCTTTCAACATCAGGTGAAACGCCAGCTCACTTGCCACCTTCTCACACTCCCTGGTACTCTATAATTTATTAACAGTAACTGTAAGATAAAATATGATCCGCTCACCTTGGACCTTGTACTCTTAAATCTGAAACTATTAACAGTAACTGTAAGATAAAACATGATTCGCTCACCCTGGATCTCCCTCGGCTCCTTCAGCCTCAGTTTATTTGTGTCCCGGTACATGAATCTGATCTGAAGAGTCGTCTGAATCGAGATGAACAGAATCCCGAGGGCCATGTGCGCGGTAAAGTTGGTGAAGTTGATGCCCTGAGGGACGCAGGCGAAGTGGAGAATAGTCAGTAAATATGTAAATAGGTGTCTCAAACCTAATATATAAAATTCTCGTGTCACGGTATTTGTAATTGAGCTCCTCCGAAACGGCTCTACCGATTTTCGTGGAATTTTGTGTGCGTATCGGCCAGGTTGGAGAATCGGACATCTGTTTTTCATCCTCCTAAATGTTAAGGGTGGTTCACCCCAAGCATTTTTTTTCAACCCTACAAATAATTTGTATGGCAAAACAACGTTTGCCGGGTCAGCTAGTCGCATATACTTTTGTTTCAACAGTTATAATGTAGCACACCCTTGTTTCGAGATTGATTTCGAAATTTGAGTCATACTGTTCATAAGATAGTAAATTTTTTTTTTGTAAAAACTAATTAGTGTTTACAAAAAAAAATTTTCAAAAAAATTCAAACTATTTTATGAATGAGATATATAAAAAAGTATCCTCAAGTTTTTATGGGGACATTCGAGATTTTGACATAGAAATTTTTCGTTATACGGACATTGAGCTTGACTACACATTACAGAGAACATTATCAGCAGTCGATCAGCTGAAGTGATGATGACGCTCCAACAATTTCGAATCAACATACGGCTTGGATGACGGCCTTGTTGGAGGCGACGATGACGTTGGGCGGGTCGCCGACCGGCGTCGCGGTGCCCCCGATGTTGCTGTACATCGCCATGAACATTAGAATCGGCACGGGGTCGAGGTCCATCACTTCGCACAGCCTGAAAACGAAACAGGAACACCCAAACTGAATAACTACTGAGATACGGACAGCCCTGATTTCACAATAACTCCTCTTTTTTTATTTCATAATCAGACTTCAGATATCCCGACCATATTTTAGGTAGCACTGCTGCATTTCTACAGCGAACCACACACGTTCCCGACGACACCATTACGTTAAATTTCTCAACGATTAACATGTAAACAAAAATGTGTTTTAGAACAATGAGAGTAAATGGAAATATGAAACAGCTAGCTGTCCGCTTTGCTTGGTCATACCATCTTCTTTAAGTTAATAAATATAGGTTCCGGATAAGTAATCACCAACGCATCCTAAACTAAAACCTTCTCCGAAACACGCTGCATCTTATGGTGTGTGTGTTATTCCGATCGGTTCAGTAGTTTTCCCAGTATAACCGAACAAATAAAACAGCTGTCCATTTATTAGTAAACATTAAAAAATGTATATAACAATTTTCTCCTGACCTGATGGTGACCGGCGACATGAGGAGCACGGTGGTGACATTGTCCAGAAAAGTGGAGAGGATAGCCGTGATGGCGCAAAGCAAGAATATCAACGGCCACAGCCTACCCTTGGTCACCTGGGATAAAATACAATTTTAAAACACAAATATAATTTTAAAAATAGTAGGTATGTAATTCTAGTATAGTATTATAATATGTATTTAAAAGTCAACGAAATCAACGTTCATAGTCTGTGCAAAAACCGAAAAACTAAGTAAATTCGCCAAGATTTTTAAAACCTTAAATTTCCTTTCACCGAATTTATATACTAATGAACAAAGTAAACAAGCGTCACAAATGTCAGAGAGCGGCTCCTATTTGCTAGGATGATCAAAAAATTTAAGGCTAAGCGAAAAATCATCAAGTTCACAAACCACTTGCATTCGAAACATGATCTGAGATCGCGCATCCACCAGGATTTACTTCCCTTCATAATTTCCTCTGTGCTACGCAAGAACATTCGAGTACCTTACATTGGAATTACCCAGTCGTCAAACGGTGGGTTAGTAGATGAAACTCACCTCGAAAGTGAAGACGGCGAGGAAGTCGAAAATCCCGGTCTCCGCCATGATCGCGACCAGCACCATCATGCTGAACAGCAGTAGCAGGGTTTCCACGTCCAGCCAAGAGACGATCTCCGGCAGCGAGGGCCTCTCGCCGACTAAGGCCAGGACGGCCAACGACGTGGTGGAGACGACGATGGCTGCCATGGTCCGGTTTATTATCTGCAATTTTCCGAGCGTTCGTTGGAAGTGTAACGATCATAAAACGGTGAATCATGCAATCATGCATACTTACGAAAATACTGGCTACGTTTAACTGCATATATGTATCATACCAAACATGTTTGTAAATAGAAACTTACATATACAGCGTGTCGTTACCACCGCGACAATAAATGAACACACATATAGATGATAACTTTTTAAAATTGTATGAAACATTTACATTCTTTAAACATCAATATTTACCGAGTTATTAAAATTTCCAAAACAAAAAATTTTAGAACACCCTTACGTATAAAACTGTAACATAAATAAAGTTCATTTGTAAAGGTCACGAAGCATATGAATGGGTTGAATGAATTTAAAAGAGACAAAACATACTGTTAGAAGGAGAGGCTTGTAATGCGACGGTGTGGCGCGAGTTGTATAGGATGTTACAAATTTTGTTTCTTTTTTATTTAATTAGTTTGTTGGAAAAATATTTCTTTTTAATTATGGATTTTGTTAAAAGTTAATATTTTTTTATGATTATTGGCAAGTAGCGATAGACGTGTGTTCATTTATTGTCGCGATGGTAACCACACGCTGTACATATAAATCATACACATATCGTCTTTAGAGAATTAATCTCCTTCTATATTTTTTACTTTTTTTTATTTATTTATTTTGGATAACCAACAAAATTACATGTACACAGAGTTAAATAAACAAACATTATATGGCAACAATTTACACGTAATCTCAATTACAGGTAGCCACAGTATTCAACGAGAGTATTTGTCGTACTCATGGTATAATCGTTTTTGACTAATCTAACTAAAGAGTAACACAAATGTAAAAAAGTATTATAAACAACAAAAAATAAAAATAAAATAATTAAGTTATTCTAAGTGCCAAATCAATTGTCTTTCACTACTGTGTTAATAATTTTAATACTTTAACTTTGAAAGTATGTACATTATCGGAGAAGCAATCGATGGAATTGTCTCTCCTTTAAAATTCTTGGTATAGCCTGATTAGGCGAGGTAGGATGGAGTGGTGGCCAAGGTTGGTTCTGTACAAATTGGGCTGGAGTACTTGATAAGGATTCCGCGGTAAACGAGAGGGAGTTTTAAAACACACTTGGCTCAACAATTCTGGGTTATCTATGGTCCCGTTAATGAGTTTGTGCAGGAATGTCATGTCATGCAGGTTACGTCCATAAACGTAGTGATTACATTCTCTAACGTGAGTTTAACTAAATGTTTTCAGTCGATTAGTATAGGATACTCTTTTATTGGGTCCAGAAAGGAATTGTGAAACGTCTTTGGATGCTCTCTAATCGATATTTGTATATTTGTTTATATATAAATGAGATGATACAGGTCTGCAATTGTGCGCGCATCAAGGAAAGACTTCTAGATGAATTTCAATAAATTCTTCTAAGTTTTTTTTCTCCGACACTTGGCTATTATCTTAGAAGA
Source organism: Iphiclides podalirius (assembly GCA_933534255.1). Classification (NCBI taxonomy): domain Eukaryota; kingdom Metazoa; phylum Arthropoda; class Insecta; order Lepidoptera; family Papilionidae; genus Iphiclides; species Iphiclides podalirius. Next base: position 1,896,930 of record OW152835.1, on the reverse strand, counting down.
AAATTGTTGTGATATCTTCAATTAATGTAAAGATAATAAAGGTTTAAAAAAATATTGCGCTACGTATTGAGTGATCCATGTTTTCTTGCCGATAATATGCAACACAGAAGAAGTCGTGAGTATCAGCTAGTATTAAATGCGATTTTTCAAATCTTAGTTACGCCAAAGTGTACCTTTTCAAACGAACTTAGCATTTTGAGTTAATTTTGGTTTTTAGTCTCTCCACTCAAGATGAAACTTTAATTTAAATTGTAAATTTTCGTACATAAACGATCAAAAACTAGATTTTGCCGCTGGATTAGAACTTGCGTCTTTCGGTTTCGCACCCAGACGCTTTACCAACGGAGCACTGGAATTCCGAGGCGAAATAAGTTTTACTATATATTTTTTTATTACTGTTTTGAATAACAGAAATAAACGTTAAGACCCATAATATATATTAAACAAAACTAATAAATAAAGTGTACAATCAAGTTTTGGGAAAAGCATTACAAAGAATTTATGAAAAAACTGAAGAATCACAACAAATGGAATAAAATACACTTAGTTCAGTATAACCCAGAAATGTGAGAATGAGAAATATAGATGAGACGCGGAAAAAACGCAGACCAACCTCAAATATAATCAACACGTACAGTCCGCAGAGCAAGATGCAAGCGCAGATGACGCCGGTGCTGACTTCCAGGGGGTCCATGCTGAAGCTAACGGCAAAGGCAACGGTTTCGCTAGAAGTGGCTCTCATACGGAGTACGTTGACGCTACCGTTGGTATTTAGATCGAAGCGAAAGATGAAGGCTCGTGATTCGCCTTCGTTGCAGGCCAGATCCTGGTCTTGCAGGATCACACTCCAAGAATTCGTTGACTGAAATTAATAAAAAAATCTTTATTCTAATCTGTGGTAGATAAACCCAAGTGTACAAATGAAAATTTAGAACTTGAGTTTTGACTATAGAAAAATTTTTATGGGATTTAAAATTGTTAAAGTTCAAAAAGCCCTGTCCCATATGACTAAATTTCTTGACGTATAGAAATATTCAGTTTATCTTTTAAAACTTTCAACAATTCTTACGTCACAATGTCATGTTTCACTTTTTGTTCTATCAGTTTTTCGCGTAATTCAATTCATCTACATCACATAACTAACAGTTTGTAACGGTTAGTGTTTAAACAAAAGTTTTGTAACCATTTAAGGACAGTTATAAAGGGTATAAGGGGGTAGGGTAGCTATAGGGTGGGCCATAAACTGTTGATTTAGTTAAATTTAACTTTAACCTGACGTTTGATAGAGCTAAAGTAGCTTTAGTTTACAGCCTCTATTTTTATATTTCCTATGATAACGATGCGTCACTAGAATTATAGAATTAACTAATTAACCAAAAATACTTTCATCACCACATCATTGTTAGTTTTTTTTATCCTACCCTTTTTTTAGAGTCGGCATAACATGTGGATCATATTGTTAATTAGGTTTGGCCAGGTTTATACGACTGGCCGCCTACGGCCCAAATACAGAACCATTATATGTGAGTCACGCTAATACTATTCCTAAATGGGATTCGAACCCATTGTACTGCGCCAATAGCTTAGCAACTGCGCCATAGAGTCACACACCACTCATCAGACAAAAAGCAAAATGCTCAGCGCTTCCATCACGAGTGGCCAAGGCATTTAAAACGTTACCGTAGACATTTCTAGACCCATTTACTTCCAGGTTATCAATAAAGTTATATCCCCGATATCGCAGTCAATGGCCTGATCAACTACGCCGTCGAGTCATTCATCATACCAATAAATTAAAAAGTCCTCAAGTTAATCTTGCTTACATTTACCGCCATCTCTGTTTTAACGTGTGGAACACCGCTTCTGTTCGAGGGCCATCTCTCCACCCAGACTATCAGCCGCTCCCTCGTCTCCAACACACTTGAGTTCATCTTCATCTCGGCTTGCTCAGAGAGAAAGGGCCCGGAGACTTTTACGAGAACCGATTGCGCTTCGGACTGTTCAAAAGTGAAATCTAAAAATCAACATTTGTATATCTCGATTAGGCAGCTGTTGTTATACCCTTGTTTAAAAATGCATAAACATTAAACTAAATTTATTTATTCATCATCATCATCATTTCAGCCTGTTTGAGTCCACTACTGAACAAAGCCCCCCCTACTGACTGCTACAAAGTACGATCCTGAGCCACTTGCGTCCATCGATTTCCCGCACGCTTGCACTCACTCCATCTAGTGGATCGTCTCACACTGCGACGGCCAGTATGAGCCTCCCACTCGAGAAACTTTCTTCCCCAACGGTTACCCCTTCTACGAGCTTTATGGCAGGCCCATCGTCATTATTATTTCACGTTAAATTACTGCGACTCCGCGATTTCAACATTTTCTTCTTAAAGTTAGGCTTATCATTCTGGAGAAATGTGAAATCTATCGCTAAAGCGATGCAAAATTAGATGAACTATTATATACCTTGTCCTAATATGTTTATAACAAATGTTTTCGAAAAGAAAACTGCACATTACGGTAAAGGCATGACCTGCCACCGAACTTAATGTGAAGTTTTGTAACGCCACATATCGTGCAAAAGAACTATCTTCTTGACTCACTCTGGTATATCCCAGGTATTATGGCTGTGTTTTTGTAAACCTCTTTCTTCTCGTTGCACATCAAGAATACAGCGGTAAAGAACACCCAGCATCCCAGCAGTACAGTCATCTTTGTGTAGTGTTTTGCATCACTAATCTGAAATATTCGTCTCAAGTAGTTTTTTCTCCCAGCGCGTAAGAAATGGCGCGTATAAACATAGCAATAGTTTTAGTTTAAATCAAGGAGAATTTGAATACTGCTTGACTCGAAGTAACTATTGACGGATATTAGTTATCGTTTTAATCTTGATTTAAAAAATATTGTCTTTTATTTTTAAATAAAATGATACATATACATTGTGCATCTTATGTGATAGTTAAAGATTGCGTTACATAGAGTCCTAAGTTCGTTACATAAACCTAATAAAAGCTTTAAATGAACCCATTTCAGTAATTTTATTCTTATAAAAGATTTTTTTTTGTGAGAAAGTGGCAAACGAGCTGGCGGTTCACCTGATGTTGAGTGATAACCGCCGCCCATGGACATTGCAACACCTGTAGGGTTGCCAATGCGTTGCCCACCTTTAAATAAAGTGGGCCCCGGCTACCTCACTCACCAGACGAAACGTAGAAGTGTAACACATATATAATACAACACCTGTAAGGTTGCACACAGTTTACTAAGTTTTAAAATGGTTGTAGCGGGACGTCACGCAATAGTCGAAACGCTAAAATATCATACTGGTCTTCTGTGTCGCCTTGGTACTTCCCCGGACGGGCATGCCTATTCGTGCAACAAGCGGAAGTTTTCAGAATAAGAAATCATCAAGAATTTGTAAGTAATCAAATCTATGTCAGAAATGATTTTCCTAATGCAAAGTCGTTACAACTTCAGTTGACACTTTGCCTAACTTGTTCATTTAACTATTAAACGACAAAATTAATTGTATTCCTTTAACTTGCTTACCTTCTTTTGGAACCTCGTCGAGGGTTGGATGCGACTGTAAAGAGAAATGTGAATATCAATCATAACCACCAACGAAAAAAGATTCGGATAGGCAATTTTTTACTTAAACTAAATAAATGTAGAAAAAAGCACGTATCTTCTTCATTAACAAAGCCGTAATCATAACATACTTAGGCATGTTACAAAGTCGATAGGACTGAGCAGAAAACATCTAAATCCGTTTAAACTGAGGTAATTATTATCGTATTAACTAGCGTGATACATACATATTGCTTTCCACAGTTTCTACATTCCTTAACTTGGCAATTTCTTCTTTGTCGTTAATGCTATTTTTTGGATCCTTTACTTCTAGTTTACCGCCGAGTAAAGGTGCCGAGCTAGCAGACGGCAAGCGTTGAGGGTTCTTCGTCGCTCCATCCTTTTGATTCACCGGTTGTGGCTCCGATTGAGCTGAAACATCAGGTTTGATCTAGCAAATAATATCAGGCATCAGGCTTGATCTAGAAAAATGAAGCACTTAATTAAAACTAGAAATCTACGTTAGTCTTCTACGAGTAGATGAATAATCGACCAGCACTTTCTAACCTGGTACGTCGCAAGTCAATTTTTTGAACTTTTTGAAAATGGCATTTTGGCATTTTTTTGAACTAAAATACTGATTTCTATGCGTCTTCTTATCCAGGGTCGTTTCACGAAGATAATCTCCTGTATTTCGAACTACGTTTGGCGTGTTGGATATTGAACCTGTCCCTTGTACCAGAAGGTGTGGATTCGATTTCCTACTACTGAAAAGAATATTGGGTAATGAATACAGTAACTTTCAAGTGTCTAGGTTATTATATATGTATAATATGTGTTTAAGTACTTATATCAATTGCCTGTACTAGGTATTTGATAAAAATACTTGTTCAACATTGTTCAAGCTTTGCTTAGTTTGGGACTAGATAACATTGTGTAAATATAATATTATATCCTGAAAATATTATAACTATTAGTTAAGGCCAATTCCGAATTGTCACTTTCCATAAAGCATCAGTAGGAGATTGGACAAAAAACTTATAAGGAAACACATCTGTACTCAATGTGCTAAAATTCCCACATTGTGTTCATGCATTACCATCACCGGTTTTGGTGTGATTACGTAGTTCTGAGTAATGGCAATTTTCATGTATGTGCTTGCAATATTTATTTATTAACACAATAATGTTTAACATATTACTTCAAGCGCTACCCGCGAAACAAACATGTCGATGTGACTATTTACCACTATTTCTAATGGGAGCGTCACGCAGCAGCTTCAACTGTTGCAAGCAACTGTTGCAAACTTCAGCTGCAGCTGTTGCAAGAATGGGCAGGCTCGTCCGTGGAAGTGTCACGTCCTCACGGAAGACTGGTATGAATAAGTATTATACTTGAACGTTTCGTCTGGCGATTGAGGTAACCGGGTCCCACTTTTTTAATAATTTGACCCAACAGATATTGTAGATCAGATATAGTATCAGCCTCCTCGCCTACCAAATTTTAAACTAAACGAAGGAATGCATTCTCTCACTTTCGAACGGCCGTTGACAGTGACAAAAAGGCATACGTGAAGACACGATTTTATAAACATGTCTATATAGGTGTAAAAGAAGAAATTTCTCAACAATTCCAAAACAAAAAGTCAATAAATTAGAATCGCGGACAAAAAAGCACCTGAGTCCACTTAATAATGAGTCATCCGCCATAAAATCGCGACCTGGCGCCCTGCGACTTTGATTTATTCCCGATGATCAAAGATAAACTTTAAGGTATTCGCTTAACGAGCCCTGAAGATGCGTTGAGCGCGTTCGACAATGCCGTAGAAGAGACATCTAAGGCAGAATGAAAATACTGCTTTTCTCAGTTCATAGAACCCGAAGATGTATAGAGAGAAATGGACACCACTTCGAACAACGATAAAAATATTGACAACTTTCTTCATTGAGCCGTTTTATGGAAATTTTCTAAGAACTTTCAGTGTGACCCACGTCTGTCCCGTGACCATGAACGCTATTTAAGCTATATAGCTGCCCAAGTATTGGAAACGTCGGGAATTCAAATAAACATAAATGTGATAAAACTCTTAAAAAGTTTTATTTAATGAAGTACATATTCGTGTAAATAAAAGAAATCATTGTAATATATTTATTTTTCATAAAATATTATATTGCAATTAATCAGCTTACAATAATTCATGGTCGATTAATCAAATCGTTGCGATAAGGTTAAAAGCACAATACATAGAGTTGTTTACTAGTTTAGCATCGTCATAGCTTGTGAATGAGATGAACATATCACGGACAGATGATATAAAATGCTAATAACCTGTTAGGTTACAACAACCTCAGAACATCCTCTTAGGGAGCTAACAATTAATAAAACTAATAACAAACTTTAAATGATTTTTCAAATTAATAAACCAAACAGTTTATGTTTTAAGCTAACAAACAGTAAACAATATAGCCACCACACCGCGCCGTTTTTTTTTTTCGGTAGCAACATTGTTGGCGGATTTGTTAAAAGCAATTTGATTCTTTATGTCCTACAGGAGAAAAAATAACGATATATTACTAGATCAGCTTTGCACACTTGGATTACGATTTAGTGTCCATCATTGTTAACAACTGCAGTATTCCATGAGCTTGATGACCTTTGCAAATACAGGTGGTCGATGGATGCTGGTGGCTCAGGATCATGCTTCGTGGCAGTCTGTGGGGGAGGCCTGTGTCCAGCAGTGGACTAGAACAAGCCGAAGTAATGATGATGACGATAGTATTCCGAATTACGAATCATTCGTTCCGTCTCGTGAACTATCTCTATACAAACTATTAACAAGACAAACTGACAAGCAGACGTTCGCGTTCATAACGTTACTACGGAGGATGACATGAAACAAGGGAAGTGGTTACAGGGCTGTACTTAGCTGTTTGTATCACCGTCCTACACGATTTAGATGACGACTTACGTAAACAATTGGTACCAACTGCTGGTTATTCGTTGTAAGATACCTTGTTGAAAATGGAAATAAAGTTAAGAGGTGCAGTATGATTCAAACTACAAAAAAACATTAGGATTGCTTATTAATTATAGGATCCGTACATATTATAATTCGCTGGGAATCAAAGAGCCACACGATGCTTAAAGGCCACAAATAAGAAAATTATTATTCCATTTTTAGTTTGATACTTTTGTAGTTTATATATTACTCGTATTAAGCGCCCGTAAGAAAATTAAAGTAGCCCCGATTGGTCCGTAGGCCTAGACCTAATTAAATAACATCTTTAGCCATTTCAAGTGTTCGCATTAACTATGGGATTCCTTACGTGAATAGGCAAAAAAGAAATATTGGAATATATGGGCTCAATATGCTCCAGAGGCGATTAAGATTTGCGTAAGAGACAGGTATTCTGTTCGATTTGCGTAACGGACAGAACACCTGTATCTTAAGCTTAAAGGTGTTGTTTCGATGCATTTGCAAGAACCGTAGGGTTGCAGATTCGTTTCCACCTTTTAATTAAATGGGCACCGGCTACCTCACTCACCAGACGAAACGCGAAAGTATATACTTCCACTGTGTGTCCGTACTTAGTTTTCTGTGTGGCCGTGGCACTTCCCCGGATGAACCTGCCCATCCGAGCAACAGTAGAAGCTGCTGCATGGGGTAGGCCCATGCAGCAGCTTCCATACCTTGTTCCATACCGTTCCATAAGTCTTTTGATGACCGAAAACCAACCCATCTCCACAAAAGGTCCAAGCCACAGGCGACACCTTGTCAAACCAGTTGCCAAAGCAAGTGGACCCAACGGTGGGCTCCCGCCGGATAACACTGCACCCACAGTTAGTGTAACAACAATCACACCAGTTCGCCCTCGCCTCCGAGCACGGCGAGACCAACACAACGCGTACACAAGGTACACCCGCGTTCCGGGGCGGTTCTCACCGTTCCCAGCCACCGATTTTAGCTATTTAGCTAATCGGTGCATTTGCACAGTCGACGGCCATCGGGGTCTCGGTCCGAACCGCGACCTCAACGGCCCTTAAACCACAGTTAAACGCACTCATGAGCACATGCGTGACCCTACCCATAGCGGAGGGTCCAAACCCGTGGGTTCTGGCCAGCCCACCGTTTCTGCCTCCGATGAAGCTTTAATAGTCTCGGGACTGAAAGCAAAAACATCAGTTAATACAAGAAACACACAAGATACAAGACCCACGTACCGCTCTCCTCATACAGCCTTCTGAACTTGTCCAGCTCCGGGTCGTACTTGACTTCTTCCGGGAGACCAAGCCACAGCTGCAAGGTGTCTGGGCTCACCTCCCCGCAGGAGACCAGGGAGTAAGTGCTCTGGTTGAGCTCTTTGTTGGGTTTTTTCGAGCCCCTGAATGCACTCCATAGCTTGTCCATAATGAACGTGTAGCCGGCTCCCCAATTCTTTATTTACCCTTATTGTCTGTGAATTAAATTACCAAAAAGGTTATGTTTAAATTTATGACTATTTAACTGGAACAAATCGCTTTAGCACATGGCATCGTTTCCTATTAACGAACGCTGTACGAACAATTTATTAAATTTGTTCTGCGTTTACAGTAAATGACTCCAGGATAAGTGAGGAATCTCTACTATTTTATTTAAAATATAATATGTAACTGTAACTGTAACTTTTGACTTAATTAAACTTCATAAATAATACTGAATTTATAATAAATCATTTGTTTTAATAAATTTGCGAAATATTAATAATTTCTTAATTCTCTGTAGACACCGTGGTTCCAAACGCTCTCGATTTTTGCGTTTATTCTTAAATTATACTAAAGTATTATACTGCCATTAATTGTTAAATAAATCCTAAATCGATTATTGTCTGCTTCTTCCTCAGCCATGATCGATTTGGCCGCTAAGTTGATTTATTTTTTACATTTGGCTCGGACTAACACACCGTTTATCTGCTGGCATCACATTAGATGTTATAGAAATTATGTGTTTTTGTGCACTTCAACAGAGAAAGGTATTTAAAGTTTTTTTTTAACGGCTGAATATTCACTGTATTAAAATATACATTTTTCAAAGAGTAAGAAGTAGAGATGGGTCGTATCGCTTTTTCTGAGTACCGTATCTGAATCAGATTTCGATTTCAAATATCAGATTTCGAAACTATGTATTTTAATATCTAGATATTTTACGTTCGCGTATCCACCTTAAATTTATAAAAAAATGAGTGACAACATTTTTATATTTTGTGTAAAAAATATTACATTCAATATTATAATATAGGGCGGAAGAATTTAAAATATACACACAAGACACATAAGCCTTGGCCTGACGTCCACCATAGCAGCACGGAATTATTAAATTATATTTTTCTTTTTCGATTTGTGTAGTTTTATTTTTTTTTTTTTTTTTCAAAAATGTGAATAAAAGTTAACTCCTAAAAATTTTTCTTTCATTATTTAGGAAGAAAATTCCTAAGTTGGCATCCCTTCCTACGTACGTGCTTAAATATCAATGCACTACAGGTCAAGGCTAAAAAAAAAAAAAAAATCTGTTTAAAATCTGATATTGTTGCCGTACTGCTTTAACTAATGTAATTTTTGTATCTCACGCGCTTTATCTAAAAATCTGATATTGTGGCAAACGCGTATGATATCGCGATTCGTGTTGATATAGCGAGTGAGCGAGTATTCGGTACATCAGATTTCGGAAATATCAGATATTGTAAAATTCATAGATTTTGAACGAGCCAGTAAGCGATTTTCCGATATTGTACCACAATATAGTTTTCATATCTGATACGATTTGTATCGTCCACTTCTAGTAAGAAGCAACCCTTCTCATCGCTTTTGCAAGGTTTCAGAATCTCCTAAAATAAGGATGTGAAAAGCAAAATTGACATTATAACAAATAAGGTCCAATGTTCATAATAAAGGCAATGTTACGTATACCTGTTATAAAAAGTGTATAAGAATTAGCCCTATAGCTAAGAACAAATAAATTTTATAACATATTATGCTGTTGATGAATTTATCTATATATTAATACCTGAAGCAAAAACTTTGTACCGCTTTTTACGAAATTTCGCGGACGCAGGAGTATGAAATATCCCAACACTTATAGTTTATGTAGAGAAGGAGTAGAGTAAAGGTCTTACTTTAATTTACTCCTTCCAAAAAAAATGTTTAAGGTCCGTAGATTGTCTAACTAATCTATTCTTTATATAGTAATTAAACTATGTTTCTTGGCTTGTACACTGAAATCACGCACAGGAAACTTAGATTCTTTAAAATATCCGTTACTACATATACAAAGTGGCCCGTAAAGGCTAGAATAAGACAATAGCGCCGCTATTTTCCATTTTCAGATCAACATTGGAAATTAATTAAAATTAAATGCCACTGAATGTCTATCGTGGTTAGGCTTTTGCTGAGTTAGATCGTCAATCACTTACCATTAGCTTCGATGGTAGCCAAGCGTCAAGAATACCAGACACACGTTCGCCAACCTTTAATAAAACCAAACGATTGACGACTGCGACACCTTGTTCCTTATATTTCTCGCATCAAAATGTCACACGTGTATTACATTTTCATCATAACAACTGGGAAGCACACGGAGATAATTATATTACTGTACTTTTCAATGCTTTTTCCTTGGAAAAATTTGCAATTTCATATTATAAGCACTTTGCCATAAACGTTGTGGTGTAAGATTGGTGATAAGTGAAAATTGTTAAAGTGTTCTCGAATTTTCTCGAATACCAAACAATTGTTGCATTAAACTATTCTATAGATCGAGTAACCTAATGTTGCTCTAAACGTTTTTTTATATGCATTATGCATGCATGACAATACGCATTATTTATATGTTATGTATAAGATATAAATACACCACAAATTTGCTTTTCAAGTATTGATTTAACTATTTATCATTTTAAAACCCTTTTACTAATATGTTCATAAGTAATTAAATTTGCAGTAGAACTAAATTTTATTCCCATTATTACTAAAAATGTCCGAAAATTTATTCTAAGAAGTGTGCTGAGACTAGCAGCATCCTTGCAAACCTCCTCGCATTTTAATTCCTGCCTAAAGAAGTAAAGATGTTATGATATGCTGTATTGACCTTGCAACTACTAATTTTTAATTCAGACACATAAAAATAAAATAAAAGTATTCAATACAGGTTCTAATACATAATAAGGCTTGGAAATTAATTTCTTCACCGATATTACTTAGTCTTGGTATACTCTCAATGTCTCAATCATAATAATTAATGTTGTTTGCTGGAGGGAATTTCATTTTATCTTATTTTGAACGCGGCGCAATTCATAACATAATACAGTAGATTATCGTGTCTTAATGCATGCAGTGGTTTGGACATTTCACGCATACTGTCTGAATTGGCGACGCGGTGATTATTACAGTAAGATGGAAGATCTGTTCCTAACGTAGCGTTAATAACGCATGGCAAATGTCAACAAAACTTATATGAGGAGTTATCATAAATAGAGGAAGCCTAATAAAAATCCCTCATAGATTAGTATTTAAACTGCAACTTGTGGTGGTAATCACTTAACATCAAGCGAATCACCAGCTCCTACACACTATCACATTAAAGAGAAGAATATTTGTCTGTGTGTGTGTGTGTGTGTGTGTGTGAGTAATCGAAAAATTATTGTTTTACAACCTGCCAACATTTTTCTTTTATTTCACGTGTGAGATAAAAGTATTCCGCAATAATATTTTACAATGGCGGGTATTGTTAAGATAATTTCATTTCTTGACGTGATAAGTTAAAGATAAATGTTTGAGATGCGTTAGTCGCGTTTCTAGATTTTCGAGCGCCACGGATGGGTTGTATGCGTGCGAGATCGTACCTTTTTGTTTCACCTAGAATTTCATTCCGTGGCAACGTTGAACTTGTCACCAAAACCTAGGAAGCAGGACCCGATTGGCGTAGTGGGTAGTGAACCGGCGTCTTGCGCCAGAGGGTGTGGTTTCAATCCCCAATAGTGTAAAAACATTTTGTGAAGATTTTGTTTCTCCCGTTCCTGGGTGTTTCTATGCGTATAATATGTATATATATAATATGTATGCGTAATATCGGTTTGTTTGTTTTTTTTTTTTTGGTAAATCGTGTACTTTGGAAATTACATTTAGATACAAATATTGAGTAATGAAATATGCATAATATTTTTCGATCTTATCGACGTAATGATAAGAAAATATGAGCTGGTGTTTTTCACAAAAGAAAGAACTTTAAAAAAAGGGGAAAAAAGAACAAAATCATCTGGATCGACAAAAATAAAAAAATAAAGAAAGCAATGATCTGGAATCGAAAAAAAATTTAAAAAAAAGTGTGGAAATGATCGTGACACGAACCACGGCCTTCTGATTCGGGGCCGCCCGACTAAGCTATTATGACATATTTCGGTGAAATTTAGCGTCATATTTGAATGATATTTTTCATTCCCTAAAAAATAGGTTTCATTTTTAGAAAATGTTTTTTAACATTTTCTAAAAATGAAACCTAGCCAAACCCATTTTTCGCCCCCGAACCTACGCAAATACTTAATTTCATGAAAATCGCTGGAGCCGTGTCCGAGATTCCGATTATATATATAAGAATTGCTCATTTAAATGATAAGATTTATTTACAAAAGAAAAGTATAGTATAGTTAAAAGTCAAGTAACTATTAATTTCACACTACTGGGCAAAGGCCTCCTCTGTAAATAGGGTATCAGGGCATAGTCCACCACGCGACCCCACTGCGGATTGGCGGACTTCACTTCGAAACATTTTTATTGTTATTATTTCTAAAATATGAATGTCTCAAGTGATAAGTCAGCACTTAAAATTAACAATTTCGTTGGTGCTGGCATCGGGGATCGAACTGAGATTGCTCGAATGAAGGCGAGCGCCCGGACAGTAAGCTATCACAGCCCTTTACGAAATTATGGCACGTGCCAACTCAATTTTCTTTCATTTATCGTTGCCGTCCAACGACAAGTTCATTACCTGTCACGTAAACGGCATCGAAGGTGAAACCCGTCAAAGTTTTATGGTAGAGCCACGCAACAGTGTTCGCTGTTGCACGTAAGTTTTACCAAAAAGTTTTACTAAAAAGTTTGTTTACCGAACCTCAACCGCAACTTGAACATTTTCGCAATAGTTAGGGCCCGTTTCAATTAATAAGTTCGCACCAGATCTATCGGGTTCATACCGGTTCAATCGGGTGACTTTCAAGTGCATCAAACACTGTGAGGAATAATACAATCGTTGGTCCTTTTGCTTATCATGGAACATAATGGAGACACAGTGTTTCGCGCCATTATTTCTAGACATGGAATATTACTACATGAAACGCAACAATGCGCAGCCTTGAAATAAACCTTGATTTTGACCATGTTTACCTCGATCTAAGTTTGTAGACCATACATACAAATAAATATAAATCCAGTTCAGTGAATTTCATTATTAATATAGAGGAGATAAATATCTCATTCGTAATAAACTCGCAGAATTCAGTCTGAATTTTTAAAATAGTACCACAGTAAAATTTGTACTTACTTAATCAAGATTAATTTATTCGGAATCTTGATTAAGAAGTACAAATTTTGTCCTATTTTTTCACAGAATTTAAATAAGTTATACTCTATATTTTTTTTATTTACATCGAGAAGACGTGTTTTCTCTATTTTTAATCATTTCCACGGATTTAAATTAAAAGAATTTTAATTATTTTAATATAATTGTTTACCCATTTGCTGCTCAATCATTATTTTATAAATTTAATGCCTTTTTTCGATTAACGTCCGTTTTCAATATTCTATCTACACATAGATTTGGTTACTGGAGATAGAATTTTGATTGATCGCTACAGGCTACTAATAACATCACAGTCAGTGTGGATGCGATTATTAGCGAATACCCTACAGAACTTAATTTCATACGAAATTCGAAATGTTTGAACCAGAAAACTTAGTTGATGAACTTCGTACAAAAACATTTTTCAATTAATTCATGTACAATAAGCGTGCTCCTGCAGTTTTAATATTTTCTGTTCATTTGTGGTCGAAAATACTTTCTATTCAAATTAGATGTTTCTTCCGGTGGACTAAAATAGAAAAAGAAGCAACGGCCACGCATATTATCATCGCAAAATCAAAGATATCTCTTTTACCAGATACCTTTTTTTTTTTCAATATTTTTAAGGATAAGGATTAGCCTCACACGGTAAGGGTTCTACAAACAATAAATGCGTACAAGTACAAACATAAAGATAAACACTATCTGAAGGTCAAACTATTTATCCCATTCAGAAGTCAAACCCACGACTCGTGGGGTGCGAAGTCAGTATCGTAACTACTGTTACAACAGCGCGTTGCAATTGCAGAGCTAAAATAACATAAACCGTAGCCGTATACTATCATGTTACCATGACAACAAGAATACAGTAGTTTTGTTTACTCAAGGTTCTCGCGCCAACCAAGAAAGCGTGATACATACATATTAAAGTTGGCAATGTTCCCGGTGTAATTATAACTAAACATAGTATTTGACATTTACAAACAACACTTCCTAAAAAACACTTGTTCACATTTTCGGTTATTATTTATTGAACGACATTCCTTTTCGACCGTTATACTGAATATATAATGAGTGTACTACCGCCGCGAAGTACACTATGAACGCGACTGAAGGAAATTGCCAGAACCTTAGCTTAGTTACAAATACAATTTAGCATTTCCAATTTGGCATAAAAACAAAAAAGACATTACAACACCTGAGAAGTGTTTTTAAAGTATTCATGTAGTATTGTAATTTTTAAAGTATTCATGTATGCAATTGATATTGAATAGATGTTTTTAAAATATTGGGAACAAATAAATTCATTTCTTTGTCGGATGATTTTCGCCTTCGATGCTTATATTTGCTATTTTATTTCCGTGCCTTCTGAGAGGTTGTGAGACGGTCTTACCTAAACTTAATCACCTTGTCGTGTCCTTCTTAAATAAATAAATAAATATCACCTTCTGTAGCTACCCTCAATGCATTAGAAGGGACACCAAGATCTTCTACGGAATCCACCGGTGTCCCCTACATTTCCTGGCCAACCTGGGACAGCTAATTTGGACCAGAAGTTCCATACATGTCTACTTTCTGACTTTTTTCAGGCTAGGTAATACATTGTAAATATTTTTAGTAATAAATGGAGAGAAAAAAGTAAGGCACATAAAAGTAATGAAATACTACCGAAATTGAAGGAAAATTAAAAGAACAGGCAACACTGTATCAGTCTGACAGCTGAGTATTGCCATGTTATAAATAATAATTATTTATAAATAATTACTTATAGTTTTATTTTAATTATTTCTATATTTGTTTTTTTTTTAATTAGTTTTGCTACTTCGAAAATGGTATGACTGTATATCTATATCATTGTTTCTGAGGAGGTCCTCATAAACGTTGTCTGACAAAAGACAAAGATAATTTGAAGTAGAAAATAAACTTTAACAAATAGATATTTATTAATATGTACCTAAGGGTCTATAAATTATATTTCGCGATGGAAACAATTTTCATGAACAAATAAATCAGAACAAAATTAATCACTATCTTGCACTTCCTACATGAATTAAAGTTACATACTTTTTTATTGTCAGAAAAATATACAATTTAAAATTTTATTTCCGTTGTACTGAAAAAGTTACAATATTAAAGATCAGGGCAACACTGAGGTTTATTTATTTTTATCGTTTGACATTGATTCAATAACATTTATTACTCATCTTCGTTATCAATTCAGCTCAGTTAGTTCAGTTAATTCGTTGAGATCTTTTTTATTTTAACCGCCTTCACAAGGAGGTGGTTAAACAACATTAATATATATGTATAATACATACATATATTATAACATATATATGTTATAATATATGTATGTTCGGGCATAACTGTCATATATAAACGGATTTGCAAAATTCTTTGTTTTTCGAAAGGATTTTATTCCGAAATGGCCCTATATAAATTCCATACAGATCTGATGAGTTTCGGAGACAGACAGAACTCTTCAAATAATGTCAGCAAATCAACCGCGATTGCTGCTATCGCATAAATATATGCATTGTATTCATCACAATCACACAACATAACATGGTATTTACACAATTAATATGCTGTTTTCGCGTTCATAGCTATAATCTGTGCATTAAAGCGTCAACTTGTCAGTGGGATAAAATCGAACTGCAACTCCAACGGAAAAATCTTCTATCAACGCGCCATAAACTGATGACCCGACTGTCCCTTGCAGTTGAGGGTTCGATATCCACAAATGGAATAATATTGTGCGTGCGAGTGTAACATGTATTTATTAACATAAAATAAAAATATGTTTAAGTATGTTAGTCAGTTAACTACCACCCAAAGTACAAGCTCTGCTCAGTTTGGAACTAGATAATTGTGTGTAAAGATATGTCGTGACATTGGCTTGACAAATAAGTTCATAACACACCTTGGTTGAGGCTTTTTTTTTGTATTGGGGGGTGTGGGGGGGGGGGGGGAATCTTCAAAAGATACCCTGTCATATCATGACATGGGGGTAAACTCCCTCGGTGGCCTCCGTGGTGACATCCGGGATCTCCTACGGAACGCACCGGTGTCCCTCAGTACTGCGCGTGAGCACGCCTCGGGAGGGAATCGGGGAAGGTTTACCCTTCCCGTCTGCCGCTGCCGTCTTGCAGCAGCACTAGACCACTTCGTGCTGCTGCCAATCCGTGTCCTCTTTTAGTCGCTTTTACGACAGGCAGGGGATACCTTAGCTCTATTCTACGAGCCCGAGAGTACAGGGCTGAGCTTGGTTGAGCCTAGCAGCTTCTTTTTATATGTAAAAAGTTGTGTAAAAGTGCAAGCGAGCTGGTGGTTCACATGATGTTAAGTGATTACCTCTGTCGATAGATATCTACAATACCCAAGACTTTGCAACCCTTTTAAAAGTAACAGCCTATACGTGTCCCACTGCTGGGCAAAGGTCTCCTCTTTACAGAGGGCATCAGGGCATAGTCCACCACGCGGCCCCACTGCGGATTGGCGGACTTCACATATCTTCGAATTTTTTTTTTTGTTATTAATTATGCGAAAATATGCAGGTTTCCTGACGATGATTTCCTTCACCGCGGAGCACGTGATAAGTCAGCACTTAAAGTTAAAAACTTCATTGGTGCCGGCACCGGGGATCGAACTCAGGTTGCTTGAGTATATTGAATTAAAGGCGAGCGCCCGGACACTGAGCTATCACGGCTCTTTACTTTTAAACCTTTCTTATAATCCTTTAAAAAAGTATAGTAATTCTGCTTTACACCGGTCTTTTGTGAGGCCGCGGTACTAATCCGGACCAGCCTGCCAATGACAGAGATGCACCACGCGAAAAAACATCAAACACCCTTGCCATTGATGACAGTCCATGACAGCGCATTTTTCTAGAACTTCCTGCCATGAAGAAACACCTTAGAATATGGAATAAAACGCAGTTTCTTAGTCATAAATAACATTTTAATATTAATGTGTTAAATAAAGTCGCTCGTAAAACTAATGATAGGGTAGTAAATTATCTCTTAACATATTGTACGCGCAAATCTAAAATTGTAGCACCTTCTTTGTAATTCATAAAGTTGGAAGATGGAACTTATATAATACGAAAGGTATTGTATCACAAAAAAATAATCTTGTCTGTATGTTTCGTGTATACAAAGTAAACATATAAACATGATTCTTTTCAATTAGTCGAATATCGACCACAGGAGAAACTATTATTTAATAATATACAAATATATACATATGTGTATACCTAATTATGCCTCAATAATTTCACTAACAAATAATAAAGCTATAAATGTTTAAACATATATAAATAAAGATACATAAAAACAATTCTACAACTATACAAAACTCTTATATACAATATCAATCCGTTTAACAAATAGGTTTTGTTCGATGAAACATCATTACATTATTACCGCAAAACATAATTTTACAACTATAAAATACTGTTCAACAATAGTGATCTCGCTATATTCAAATAGGTTTTACGAAACGGCAACTATAAGGGGAATCGATGAAGTATCCCACAATACAGGGCAAGGTATCAAAGAACGGGTGTTGCCTGTCCATGGGCGGTTGTTATCACTTAATATCAGGTAAACCGCCAGCTCTCTTGCCACCGTCACACATTAAAGAAACCGGTCAAGTGCGAGTCGAACTCGTACCCCGAGGGTTCCGTACCTATCCATAATGCCGCCATAATAAAATTGGTAAATAATCACCACTGATTTTCTCAGGAACGGGTGGAAGCAAGTTGAAATTTATACCAGGTCCTGAAGTCTATAGTCCCTATTAAGTATATATTAAAGTAGGAATTAAGTCAAATGAAGGGTTTCTTAGTCAACACGATAAAAGATACAAGTTTTCGCGAAAATCAAAATTTTCCCATATGTTTTTATCGTGTTGACTCAGGACCTTGATTTTTATACACCTAAAAGGGACTATATATACATACATTTCAACTTGCTAGGTCCACCCGTTCCTGAGAGAATCGGTGGTGACACACGGACAGACAGACGGAGAAGAGAGTGATCTTATAAGGATTCCTTTTTTAACCTTATAAGTACGGAACTCTAAAAATGATGATGAACATCTAGTGTTTTCTACTCAAGCCGATAGGTAGATTCGATACGTATTCACCACAAACAGTTACCGTTTTGTAAAAGCCACACCGAGAACCAAAGCGGCACTAAGCTAAATGCGCGGACGGCACCAAACAAGCACAGGGCGATACTAACGCGCTGATTAAGGGCTCCGTAAATTTTATATATAATAACGAAACATTATCTGACATCTGAGGATGAATTACACATAATAATAGCTCAGCGAAAAAACATCTGTTTTAAGTTATTTACATTCTTTTTTGTCTTTTAAAGATAAAAGTAAAAAAATTCTAACTTCATCTGAAGACTTCTTCGATAGACTGATAGGCATAAAAACAGGAGTACTTCAATTTACTAACTTCTATACTAATGGAACCCTAATCTAAACGAATTATTGAATCGCGCTGCAGATCACCTTCCTTAAACTACACCACAAAAATCCAAACTGTAGGGATCTCGGCTGTCATACACATCTTGTGACTTAAAAGCATTGGAAAGAACACATAAAGGATTCATTGTCTTCTTTCTTTTTTTTCTTTCCAACACAACACCATCAAATGAAGTTTCCGCATTAGTTCGTTAACAACTTAAATAACATGTAGTACAGTCGTTTTGGGTAACTTTGAATTGCGGTTTAACTTTGAACAATGTTGTGAAAAACATTTATTAATTTATTACACGAAAACTATTTTTTATTTCAATAGCGTAAAAGGATCGACATAATGTTTTGAAATAACGAAAAGTAAAAAAAAATGAGATAATTTTTTTACTTTTTGTTATTTTTTGTGTTTTTATGTTCATGTTTAAATGTGATATTGCATTGAAAACTTTCAAAAACTTTGAAAACTTTCAATGCAATATCACATTTAAACGTTAATTTAGATTTAATTTTTAGAGATAAGGTTTTATTTAATGAAAATACGTCATATAACTTTACCCAAACCTTAAAATATTCGAATAATGATGGTTTTTACTTCCTAAAAAAAATTACATTCAAAGTGACCCTAAACTCACGATAACTTTGAATTTGAGTTTGGGGGGAAATTATGGATAGTTCTGTCCTTTTTTCGTAAATTTATTGTGTCGGCAAAATAAACCAACTCAAAAGGACACTATTCATTCAATAAAATAAAGGTGTGATAGATATAAATCAGATTGTAATAGCACAGGTTCTGTAAGAAATGTTCAAAGTTACCAAAACTGACGTTAGTAGAAGTAATGAAAGAGTTATCACCATAGTCAATGTTTTGTACTTGGGTGCTGTTGTAGGGCGCGCGAAACGTAAAGTCGCCTCTGAAATTCCCGCCAATGCGCATTGCTCGGTAAAGATATAGAGGGGCTAAGTGAGGGTATTGTCCTCTCTTTCGCGCCGCAGTCCCAATCGTTGTTCGTCTCGCTCGCACTGCACGTGTACGTACAGTCGCGAACGAAGTTCTTATTTGATTATACTTTTCCAACTTCACTTTGCTGCATTTAAGTTTTGCGCGGCCTACACATTAAATATACATTTATATAAATTGACATAGTATAATTATTACACACTTATAAGGCACTATACTGCGGAGTATATTTTCCTAACTGGACGTAGTTGAGACTTTTTCTCATAAAAATCATCTGAATTTCAGCTTCAGCATCAATAAAAAAATATAATAACTCGGAATAAAAGATTATTTTTTAAAAAAACGTATGTATGTAGATACTAACATTTATAAGTTAAATTTACTGAAAACGTTCAAAGATTCTTAATAAAATATGTTGGTTCGACTTGGTTGTATTTTGCATAACTACGTCCAATTATTTCTTTTTCACATTTTATTATAAGCTATTGTTACATACATAATTCATTTATAAAAATACTTATATATGGGTATTCCGAGAAACCATTTTTTGCAATCTAATCAACTTTACCATTTGAGTTGATGTATCACTTAAGATGTCATAAAAAAGGTATAAAAGTTTAACCATTTTGGTTTGTAAGTCACAATTTCTTTTAATACATCATGCTGTCGGTGAAAATGCGAACATACCTAAATTAAGGATATTATATTACTTTAGAAATAATTTTTATGTTTCTTAGTCGGGAGACGATTAATTTAATAGCCACGGTTTGTAAACTTGCTAACTGTAAACTGACGATATTACTAATATGTTGAAAGTAATAGGGGGAAGATTTCTATCTTTTTACAATCCCTGCTTAACAAGTCTTCCATTATTAACAAATATATATCAAGCCTTAAGGATCAATCCGTTTTCCCATAAGTTAAAATAAACTGTACTCCTTCCATTTTTCCACCGGTAAAACAGCGAAAATGTAAAGTATGTCTTTGAATTTGTTCAATTTCAAACACATACTTTCTATATTTATGAGGAAAAGTAGCATACAGCGTTAAAAAGTGTAATTAAAAAAAAGGAAAACGGAAAAGAAATTGCCTCCACGACTGTCCATTACTGGCCGATATAATACTTAAATATGTTAATATGTATTCATTGTGCAGTTCACTTTACAGCTATCGGAGGGATTATCTGGGTATAGGGGGAGTGAGTTGCTATCTCGTTTGCGTCGCAGTCCAGATCACTTTCCATCTCGCTCCCACAACGGTACAGTTGTGGACGCACAAATAATGAGTGGTATAATCAAATGATTTCTGCAATCGATGGTGCATGTGCATGTGAGCTCCCTGAGTCGACATTTTTTTATGCTCCAAGTTTTGCGCGATATGTGCAAACCTCTGCACCGGGCGCTCGGTTCAGTGCCAGGTGAAGACGCAGTGGCAGATGATGAGGTAGACGGAGGCCACCACCAGGTGGCCGATCATGACCGGGAAGCCGACCCTGAAGAAGCGCATGAACGAGAAGCGGTAGCCGTGCTGCTCCGCCACTCCGGCGCATACCACGTTAGCGCTGGCGCCGATGAGGGTGCCATTTCCTACCACACCAAAATGCACCTTAATTTTCACTTATTATATACCGTGCGTTACTTGCACGTAAGTGAATGCGAAACACGTTTATTCAAGTCCTAACACAATAGATGCAAAACTTAAAAAATAATGGAATTACACAGAAACATAAAATAATATTGAAAAATTAAAATTAATGGAAACATAACAAAAAAAGTCTGGGCAGCAGCATGATTACCTTTATATGGACGGAACTCAGGAAAAATGGAGATACTGAACCCAAAAACTTTAAGCCAAGACTTACCGCCCAAGCATGCGCCGAACGAGAGAGCCCAAATCAGTGGTGCCATCGGCAGACCCAACTGCGGATTGGAGCCCAATGTAGTCACCACTCTCACCATCATCGTGGTGAGCGGTATGTTGTCCACGAAGGCCGACGTCACACCTGACACCTATGGAGAATGTAATCGTAATCTATTAACATATTCAGAAAGATCGTTATGGTCCTTGAAACATCAAACATCAAATGTGATAGTGGGAAGGCTGGTAGTGAAGAAACAAAAATCCTATAAGGTCATCGATCATACAAGGTAACATAAGTTGGAGAGATACGTCGCATTTGCTCCGACCCATTTGTAATCTAGAGAGAAGAATAGAAAGTAAAGAGAAGAAACATTACCAATTTTAAAAACTTAATATAATCTTATAATCCGGAACGGAAAGATTAAAATCACGTGTATGAAAAAATAGATGTATTTTAGGCGAAAGAGTTATCATGTCTCTACAACAGTGGAACTGAGTATATACTTGCTGCATATTTCTACTGCCCACATCCCACTTAGGTGGGGAGAGCACAGCACGGAAATCACATTGTTATTGCCTAGTATTTTACCGGAACCCGGAACAATAATCTGCTGGTCATATAAATACTTGTCTCGTGTGAGAATCGAACCCACGACACATAATCCAATAGCTTTTCAACTGCGCCATCGAGTCATCAGAGTATATTATCGTGTGTGGAATATAGAAGTGATTACCCAAAGCATCAGCAGAAGTGCAACAGCCAGCCGAGCGCTTTCGTCTACACTCAGTATGAGCGCCTCCGTGAGGCCTCCGATGAATTCGATCAGGCCGAGCTTCGACAAAGCCTGCAATGGAAAAAACCGTCACAACATCTCAACCCTTTAACAGAATAGTTTATTCAATAGAGAAACCTAAAGAAGAATGAATAGGACCTATGTTAACTGTTTTTGCAATACCTCGTTCACCGTTAAGTGACACTGGTTTAGATATTTCAGTTTTCTTTTCAATTAATGTCAATTTCTCAATATCAATTTATGAGTAAATGATTGGAAAAGTAAAAAAAATACCATCTACCTTAGCTTTGAATATTACATGTTTTACGATAAATAATCAGATTCTCTGTCAATAGAAAAAGAAATAGTTAAAGAACTAAAGATTTCTTTGGAAAAGAAACACAGTTCATGACACAAATATCGACACGAAGTAACAAGACTCGAAAAGACATGATAGAAATCGATACCCACCTCCATCAGCACAAATAGGGATGCGAAGAACAAGAGCGTGGACCATTCTACTCGGTGCAGTATTGGCTCCAGGTCTTCCCTATCCGCTAACGTCAGCAGCAGTATGGCACCAAGCAAAGCTGTCCAGCCCAGAGACACGCGGTCTGCAAGATTGCACGAATGAAAATTATAAAAGCTGCATATTGTAGGAAGCAAACTGGAATAAACAGATTCCGTCAAATATAACTGATTTTACGGTTTTTTTTTGCCTCTACGGGTTCATAGTCATATAGACGTAAGTAACGGGAATTAATATCTAAATTGAACGAAAAAAATTCATAATATTAGTTATTTTATTAAAAACAATATATACTGTTCGCGTAAACCCAACGAATCATTACAAATAGATTCATTGGAAATTAAAATAGTACAATTAATTCATGTTCTTAATTGTATGAATATATGAAAGAAAAAATTGATGTTGATCAACGTAAGTGATGTAAAAAGAGAGACAGAGAACGTGCGCCTTGTTATGGTTTCTTTTTTTTATGGTGGTAGGGCCAGGCAGCAGCCTCGGCTGTTGCACGAACGGGCAGGCCCATCCGGGTAAGTACCACGACCTCACAGAAGACCAGCGTAAAATGGAAGTATACCTAATACTTTCGCGTTTCGTCTGGTGAGTGAGGTTGCTGGAGCCCAATTCTCAAAAGGTTGTCAACGCATCTGCAACCCTCGGCTGTGGCAGATGTCCATGGGCGGCGGTATTCACTTAACATCAGGTGAGTCGTCTGCTCGTTTGGCAACTTTTCACATTAAAAAAAATGTTTATTCTACTTATTGTATGTTATTTTAACTACTTCTTGTTTTATCTTGTGCACGGATCGCTGATTGAGAAATTGTAGTTATTATTGTTATTAAGTATACGTTCTAATTCAGTATCCCTACTATAATATATAATATTATATATATATATACTACTATAATGAAATACTATTAAATTTTAAAAGTCGATGTAACTGCAGCCAAAGAAACAAAAGGAAAAATTTACAATAGCTTGCATATAGAAAATATTAAATATAAAATATTTTGAATACACAATTCCTCTAAATCTCGGCACGTTAATCAACTGCTTTTATTGCAACTATGCACTTGGCACAGAATTGTGTACAATTACATTGTGTACAGATAATGTCCAGTAAGACATGCGTAGCCTGAATTTGATGGTACTGGTTTCGTAAAGTACACGAGAGTTTTTTTATTGATGCAGCATTTTACAAATTGTTTCAACCGCATGCAGACACTGACTTTATGTTATTATTTCAAAAATAATAACTTCCACCCTCAGCATGTATTGTAGTCTGCTGCCCCATTGTGGTTTGGCGGACTTCACATATCTTCCATTTCTTTTTAATTGTATTAAATAATTGTTAAGGTATGCAGATTATCTCTTTAATATCGAGCACATGACATGTAATGTTGAGTACAATTTATTTCATCGGTGGATTTACAGGGCCCTCAACTCGGTATAAAATTCCAATAGAGATAAGTAGAACAGTTAATTGTGGTCCGTGGGATTTCAAATAATTGGGTCATTCGTTTTGTAATGTGCTTACTGAGCTCGGGAATGGAGTGCAGGAAGAAGACCAGTACGACAAAGCTTATAGCAACTGATGCTTTGACGAGGAGCGCCTTGTCGCGTATCTTGTACTGAAAGGGAATGCAATATTTCAATTTCAATATACAATATTAATATTATACAATATCAATCAATCAATCAAAAATCTTTATTCAAATAGACGCTTGCGCGTTCTTATGAATCGTCAAATTTTACATAAAAAATTATATCGTAAGGTACCACCGGTTCGGAAAGCAGTTTTTGTTGAGAAGAGACCGGCAAGAAACTCAACAGTTGCTCTTTTTTAAAAAATCAGTTTACAATATAATAGTACAGGTACAATAGTCTTGTTTTAGGCTACGTGAGTATCAACAGTATTAACCCCACACATTGGCGTCGTCAAGATATTCGGCAATAGTATAATAGGCTTTAGCCATAAGTGTACTTTTAATTTTTCGTTTAAATTCATCAAGTGGCAGACTTAACATCGACTGTGGGATTTTATTATACATGCGCACACTTTGCCCCATTAACGATCTGTTTACTTTTTGTAGGCGAAATAATGGCGTAGTTAGTTTGTCCTTATTTCTAGTATTTAGTTTATGTCTGTCACTATTCTTTTGATAATTATTAATATTCTGTTTAACATACAAAATATTACAATAAATATATTGAGACGCAACAGTGAGTATATTAATCTCTTTAAAAAGATCTCTGAGTGTATTCCGGGCTCCGATGTTATAAATTGCTCGGACAGCTCTTTTTTGAATAATAAATATTGAATTTATATCAGATGCACTACCCCACAAAAAAATGCCGTACGACAAGATGCTGTCAAAATAACTGTAGTAAACAAGTCTGGCAGTGTCGATGTCTGATAGCTGCCTAACCTTCCTAATTGCAAAAACAGCGGAGCTTAACCTATTCGCAAGAGATGATAGATGGGGACTCCATTGGAGCTTTGAATCTACTGTGATTCCCAAGAATACAGCGGACTCAACAGGATTAAGGGTTACGCTATTCAATTTTAAGCTAAAACTTTGCCTTCTTACGTTGGGAAGGGCAAAAAGGAGGCATTTAGTTTTTTTAGCATTTAACACCATATTATTAATGGTAAACCAGTGGAGGATACGCGAAAGTGCACTATTCACGTCGTCATAATTCGATACATTTCGGTCAACCTTAAAAATGAGCGATGTGTCGTCGGCAAACAGTACAACATCACATAACTCACTGGCATAAAAGGGGAGATCATTTATATATACTAAGAATAATAATGGGCCCAAGATCGATCCTTGTGAGACACCCATTTTCATGGGGGACCCTGCGGAATTTACATAATTTATAGATACTTTTTAAATTCTATTATTAAGGTAAGAAGCAATGAGATTGAGGGCGATGTCACGAATGCCATAATAATCAAGCTTTAGAAGGAGGGTTTTGTGATCCACGCAATCGAAAGCTTTTGAAAGGTCGCAAAAAAACACCTATTGCATCTTGCGACCCTTCCCAGGCGTTATAAATATGTTTGACAAGTGCGATACCCGCATCTGTTGTCGATCTGCCTTTAGTGAATCCATATTGCTCATTGTGAAAAATTTTGTTCATATTAAAATGTACTAAGAGCTGATTTAAAATTAGTTTTTCAAAAATTTTACTCAGAGATGGCAATATGGAGATAGGTCTGTAGTTTCCTGGATCATTTTTATCCCCACTTTTGAAGACGGGGATTATCTTACTAAATTTCATAAGATCTGGAAATATTCCAGAATCTATGCAGTTGTTAAAAATATTAGCTAAATGTGGTGCAATATATGGCATTATTGCGGTCATTAATTTTATGGACATGCCCCATAAATCCCCTGTATTCTTAAGATTAATAGAATTCAAAACTTTTATAATATCATAAGTATCTACGTGATTAAATTTAAATGTGTGTGGACAAAAGGTAACATTATTTCTTAGAACGTTAATTGCATCTATGGGAGATGATTTTAATGTACATGTGATAATGTCACATGTACATTAAAATCATCTGAAACTGCAATTTCTGAAAAATAGCTTTCAAAACTACTTGCAATTTCATTATCTGATGTTATGGGAGTATTACCTATAACCAGTTTTATAGGTTCCCTGAATAACTTGGTTCTTCCAGATATACGGGTAATGATGTCCTATGTGGCTTTAATTTTATTGTTTGAATTTATTATTCTATTTCTTATATGAATAGATTTTGCCTGAATACAGACTTTTTTAAATATTTTTGAGAACATTTGTACCCTTTTATGAAAGTTGGGGTCATGATTCCACAGCCTCATATTATATAATTCATACAGTGAATCCCTACTTTTATATATACCCACTGTTGCCCAGTCACTAAATTTTAATTTTAAATTTTTAACAATTGTGCGCGACTTAAATATATCATTTTAAGAAGATATGAGAAAGTCAACCATTGATTTATAAGAATCATCAGGATTATTGACTTCTATATCTTTATTTAACATATGATGTGCCACTTTGTCTTTAAAAGAATTTATTCTATTAGTAGTGACTGGTCTACACTTGATCTTATGTTTGCTTGTAATAACTTTTTCATTTATTGAAAATTTTAAATCAAAGTGGTCAGAGCTCAGATAATTTATAACATATTTATCATATACATTATCGTGGCAGAAAACGTTATCTATACATGTGGAGGATGAGTTAGTGACACGAGTTGGTTCATGAAAAAGATTATTAAGTTTAAATAAACTAAATAAATTTAAAAGTCGTTTACTAAGATGTTTCACTTGTAATAAATCCACATTAAAATCTCCACAAACTACTACTGATTTACTACTTGAACAGAGTTTTTTAAGTACATCATCCATTACACACTCAAACAGATCGAAATCACCTGACGGGGGTCGATACACGCATACTATAATATACTGTTGACTCTCAACGCAGGATAATTCTATAGAACGTTCGACAGAGTGTGCTACTATATCCTGTCGATTTTTACAGACTATATCAGTTCTTACTAACACAAGAGAGCCACCGCGAATAGCATTTGCTCTTACGAACGAACTTAACAATTTATAGTTCTCTATATCTATAATATTAAAATGCTTATGTAACCATGTCTCTGTGAAGCAGATGACATGGATGTTAAATCTTCTAAGAAACAGCTCAATTTCAGGTTCTTTGCCACCTATGTCTTGTATATTTTGGTGTACAATATTTAATTTAAGTGGCTTCGGTGTTGTCTCAATGATTAGTTTAAACTAACATTGTTTTTTGTAAAATTATTGCTAAGTAAAATTTTCTTAGTTGTACAATGTACAACTGGATTTTGTATATTATATGCTACTAAAGTAGCAATTATTTTCTTATAATATAATGGCAAATACCAAGTATTTTTTGTCACCTTAAAACTAGACTTAGTAAAACTATTTATGTCAAAATAAAAGAAAGCGTCACTATGACGGTGAGTTGTATTATATATAGTCATGTTAAGACTATATATGTCTTTATTTTGTTCCTCTGTAAGGAAGGAGGAATATGGAAATGCGCATATTATAAATTTACACTTAGTCTTGTAATGTAAGCCCAGTAATATTTCCATATTATTGATAATTTCCTGTTTCCTAACAGATGAACTATCCCCATGAAGTAGTACAATAGTACTATTTTGATTTACATTCAATGTCAAGATTTTATTTATATTTTTCTGGAAACTGGTACCCGGTGAACATATATTGTATACATTATTTATATGTTTTGAAATTAGCGAACCAATATAGAATGATGGCAGCTTATTCGCTGTCGCTTGAATAGAATACCTACATAATGCGAAAAGAAATGTTCTATTACAATAGCAACACGGATTAGCCTTAAGAACTGACCCCCACACTAGGCTGTTGTCTGTCCTATGGGGGATAAATAATACTATCTACAGTTTGATTTACGGGCTGTAAATAAACATTTAAAAGGGAAAATAGAGAAGCAATAGTGTGTGCTTGTGTGTGTGTGTGTGTTTGTGCTAGTATTCGTACTGCATTTCATACCTTTTCCTTCAGGTCAATGAGTGTACTATGAAAGGTCTCCTTAGGAAACACTCTTTTTGTGCTCTCTTTCTCTAACGCAGCCAGTTTCAGAGTTAATTTCGCGAGTTTCCTCTCCAGCCTCTCTCTAACCACGTGCTCGTCTTTGCTCAGGTGGGGCAGAGATTCTATCGCCCTCCGCCATATGGATATCTGATGACGAAGCTCTGAAATGACAAAAGGTACCTTGAAATGATTGATGTAAAAATACTCGTTTCTTAAATAAATTACAGTTTATCGAGTGAACTTTTTGTAATTTATGCCAATTTGGGTATTACAGCGCAATAGTAATATTTGTAGTATTACTATTGCGTTTCCGTTGGGAGTCAAGTTATCGAGGCTCTTTAAAGGTTGACACCGTATCTGCAACCATACATGTATTTTAGATGCACATCGGTTATAATCACATGAAATCTGGTGATCCAACTGCTCGTTGCGAATTCAATCTTTTAAATAGTTACTCGTTAAATGAGTTGTAAAATGAGCTTGAACAAAAAATTTCAACTAAGGTCACAGGTGTTAACCATTATTAACATCTTGACATACAGACTAGTTTACATTTACGTAATTTATATTTACATACAGTTTATTTACATACACCGATTGGACGTGTGTTCAGCCGTTCAATTATATTTAGTTAATAATGACTCACGAACGTTTTACGTTCTTGAAGTTAGTAATGTTTATGATGCGAGCTAAAATGACGAAAATACCGAAACGAGAACTTCATTGCAAAATGACGCAGACAACATTGACTCAATAGTTTCAACCCATTGGAATAAATTCCAATACTTAATACAATAAAAATATATACAAGGTATACTAAGATTAATATGACTTTATAGTTTTTTTTAATAACTGATGAGCAAGTCTCAACTGTCTTCATTTGTATATATGTACTGCACTTCGAATCAGTTAGTTTACTTTACTCCAAAAAGGTATATTGTCAAAATGAAATTAAAATTAGTAGTAATATCGTCTTTCTATTTAAGGTCCAACGTTGGGGCGTATTAAATTCTTTTTTATTTTTTAGTTAACCAACTTAATCAATTAATTTGAGTATCACCTTACCTGATGGCTACTATCATTACAAAATTGGACGGTGAACGCATTATTACATTAGAAGCCTAACTTCCTGATGGTAACGAATGATGTAGAATTAGAAGTTAAACTTATTATTTCAGTAGAAGCCCATTCATTCCTGCGTGAAATTGCAACATTCCTTACCTTGGATATCCCTTGGCACGTTCAGCCTCAGTTTCCTGGTGTCTCTGTAAATGAAGCGGAGTTGGAAGTAGGTTTGCACGCAGACCAACAGGATCCCGAGGGTCATGTGGACGGTGAAGTTTGTGAAGTTTATTCCCTGCGGAACAGTTCGAACACACAGCTGGAGAATCCAGTTCTTCGTTCATTAACACAAGTTAATTACGAGTCATTACCACAACTTGGTTACGAATTAAAATCGACACACTCCGAGCTACGGACAATCTGCACATATTATTCCTCAAATGTGTTTTTATCTAGATGCCGTGACTTCCATATTTTTTTATCAAGCTTAATGTTTCAAACGCCTCCTTAAAGCTTATGTTTGCCCTATTTACGAAAACTATAGACAATATTTTTTTTTATGTTAGAAGATAGCAAGCAAGCTGACGGTTCACCTGATGATATATGACAGCCGCCGCCCATGGACATTTGCAATCACAGGGTTGCAGATGCGTTGCCATCTTTCAATAAAGTGGGCCCCGGCTGCCTCACTCACCAGACGAAACGCGAAAGTATAATACTTCCCCTTCACGCCAGTATTCTGTGACGTCGTGGTATTTCCCCGGACGTACCTACCCATTCGTGTGACAGCGAAGACTGTTGCGTGGCCCTACGATTTGTTTTAATGTCAACGCTAAGCCAAAACTACTGACACTTGTCAGCTGAAATTTGGAGTAAAGGTTTGTTTTATTATGTAGAGCTTAGAATTTTTGGAAATTTAATCTTTCAGGGGAAGTAGCAGGGGGTATCAGGGGAATCTTTCAGAAGAGCTAGCTCTTACTTCGCGTGAAAGTGTATTTGATAAAATATTGCATAGTATTGAAGTGACGTCGTCTTGTATACTGATGATTTAAAAGAAAATGTTCATTAAATATAGTAAAGCTAAAATAATACTGTGAGATTTTTTTTGAGATAATATTAATCGGTGTCATTCAGGCACATTTCAATAACATCGTGAAAGGAAACAACTAGTTTAGGGTTCATCAGTGATTTAAATATTTGTCTCGGATAGGAGCTCAACCAACGGTCGAAGACGCTAAAAGATTTGCTCATCTCATTTTTTAGCAAACAGGATAACAATAAATAAAGATTTTAGCTTTCATTATCATTAGGGGTTAAAGCCAAGGCGTTCAATACAAGTTCTCAATTCTATTGGGAACCCCGGATTAATGTCTGAACAGTACGTTTACCAATTCATTTACATAGATTCACTTACAGACTGTGTAACGGCTTTATTCGAGGCAATGATGACGTTCGGGGGATCCCCGACGGGAGTTGCCGTCCCACCGATGTTGCTGAACAGCACCATAGACATCAGAATGGGAATCGGATCCAAATTCATCACCTCGCACAATCTGTTGGAGAAAGAATATCATCTAAAATACATCAACATCTAAATACATCTTATATCAAAATCCCAAATCATAAAATATAGTTTTCATATCTATTTATTATAACATCAGAGTAAAGTTGTAATGTGTACTTATTTGATTGATCTATGATGGTAAAGGGACATACTACGTTCACTGGAATAACTCGAAATCAACAATTATTTTATTATAAAAAATTTGGTTTAATAACAAAAACCAATAAAATCAAAACATATAAGGTAATCAAAAGTAAAGTCTAAGTACCTCATCGTTAACAAAACTTTTTTAACTTTTTCAATAAATCTTAAAAATTATTATTATGTTTGTCATAACTGTTAAGCTAATGTTGATTATGCTTTTATTTATTATAAATATTGGGGTCTATTCGTTTCAGTGATGCAGGTTATAATTAGATAAAGAAAACATTAACAACTTCACAGCTATATACAAGCACTTCATTAGCTCGCTCCTCCGCTATGAAAATTAAAAAAATCTTGTAGATCTCCAGCGAATCTGTGACAACTTGAATGTAATAATGTGCTAGTGAAAGCAATTCAGTATGATTCTTACCTGATGGTAACGGGCGTCATCAGCAGTACAGTTGTGACGTTATCGAGGAACGTAGAGAGCAGGCCGGTGATGGCGCAGAGCAGGGATATCAGTGGCCAAAGTTTCCCTCTGGTCACCTTGAACAATAAAATTGGATACAAGATCATATACGACATATGAATAAAAGTCACGTTCATAGCACTCACGTATGATCAGATGAAGGATATTGCGTGGCTCTACCATTTGTCCTTTTTTTTGGTATCGGGGGGGAAATCTTCCAAGGATATAGAATAACCCTTTCACGTTACATGACAGGGTTATGTGAGGTTCTTACCCACTAAAACCCCCTCGGTGGCCACCCTCTGTACGTTTAGAGGGACTCCGGGATCTCCCACGGAACGCACCGGTGTCCCTCAGTACTGCGCGTGAGCACTCCCCGGAGAAGGATAGCTTCCCCGGTTCCCTCACCATCTTGCAGCAGCTCGAGACCACTTCGAGCTGCTGCCAATCCGTGTCCCCTTTTAGTCGCCTTTTACTTCAGGCAGGGAATACATTAGCCCTATTTTATAAGCCCGCGACTACAGGGCTGTCTACCATTGTCTACCATTTGTCCTATCAACGCTTAATCAAAACTACTGAGGCTTTAAAGCTGAAGACCGTACATATTCAAAACGCTCCCATATGGTCGGACGAAACGAATCACGAACAAGTGAAGATCAGCTCAGACCTCTAATTTCCGTGAGAAAGCTTCGTGTACTTGATGTTCATATGCGTCGGTGGTCACTTATCCCATAGTCAATAGCTTGTTTTTCTAATAAAACCGTACAAGCGCGAGTCGGATTCCCGAATGAAGGGTTCCAAATCATTACCTATAATATACTAATTGGTAAGTACGTATAGGTTGCCTATCCACCGCCTCGCGTTTCTTGTATGCGAGCGCCCTTTATTTTATTATTTGTAATAGTATTTGATCTTATAGCGGCAACAGAAGTACATCATCTTTCAAATATTCAACTGTCTAACTATCACGGTTCATGAGATACAACCAGGTGACATACGGACAGACAGACAACGGGGTCGTGATAATAGAACGGGACCCTTTACCCTTTGGGTACGGAACTCTAAAATAGAGCAATACCTCAAACGTGAACACGGCGAGGAAGTCGAAGATCCCGGTCTCGGCCGTGATCGCGACTAGGAGCATCATGCTGAAGAGCAACAGCAGTGTCTCCACGTCCAACCACGAGACCAGCTCGGGCACCGACGGCCTCTCGCCGACCAGCGCCAGCACTGCCAGTGATGAAGACGCCACGATGATAGA
Organism: Iphiclides podalirius; assembly: GCA_933534255.1. Taxonomy (NCBI): domain Eukaryota; kingdom Metazoa; phylum Arthropoda; class Insecta; order Lepidoptera; family Papilionidae; genus Iphiclides; species Iphiclides podalirius. The sequence continues at coordinate 1,864,032 of OW152835.1, read as the reverse complement.
CGCCATAGTTCTGTTTATCACCTGTGTACAAATCCTTATGAATATTTTATCGTCATCACTTACCCTTGACCCGTTTTTGGATTATCGCTACCTAGTTGCATATGACACGAGCGAATTTTAAGATCTTGAAGACATCGTGTAAGCTTGGAAAAATTTGAATACTGATATCAGCGAGAATTTAAAACGAAAACTTATTCATTAAAACGATTTCTAAAATAACTTTGACTGTGTAATTATGTCTACTTTTGTTTGATATTATTTCTTTCATTTTACAAAACTACCTATAGTTGACTGATGGTACTCACTTTTATAGATGCGTCAATAGGCTGTTGGTAATAGATATATTTGATAGAAGACAGTGAAATAATTTAGGAAACCACCGGTATTTTGCGTGCCATGTTATGGCCCCGATCGTCACACGGTACCAAGATTACATGATGTACGAATAGCTACTCGACGACCCGATAGACGTAGTGGATAGTGGACATGTCTCTTGCGTAAGAGGGTGTGGGTTTGATCTCTATATGTGATATATCTATAACTTGTATTTATTTACAAAATAAAAGTACTTATAGGTATATTTATCAGTTAACTAATATCCATAGTATATATTTTTTTTATTTTGGGACTAGATGGCGTTGTGTACAGATGTGCCCTTAAAATATTTATTATAATTTTTTATCTGCTGAGTGGATGTCCTTTTTGGCATGAACTACGACGTACAATAATCAAAAGGTAAAACTTTGATTGTTTAAAATGAGTGTTGTCCGTTTTGTGTCAAATAAATCTCTTTCTTTCCTTCGTAAATCTGATTTTTTCCATGATTTCATGCTTGTAGACTATCCCGCGACGCAAGGTTATCTTTCCTATCAGAGGAATCAAAGCAAGATAAAGGATTGACCTAAAACAGTTGCGAATCGCATCTGTTACTGGGGACAGCGTGTGCTATCTTGGGCGCACGTGTCTAATACACGCCGTAGGATGTGACAGATAATGAATACACACAAAAGACTAGAAGCGAGGCGGCCAAACAAACATTTCCCTCGGCACTATCATAACGGGAAATTGACATAATTAAACAAGGGCAGCGATAAGGCAAACATTCGACAAACATAATTTTACCCCTCATAAAACGTGTGGTCGTTTAATTAGGTGTCTTATCTTAACGGCAATAGAAGACGTAATCCATATAAATGAGCGAAATTATCGCGATTGTTTCCATAGGGCTGAAATGAATATGTGCAGTGATAATATTTACTCCGAAATTTCTAGTCACGAACCAAAACAACCGTTCTTTCCAAATATACCTCGCAAAACACATCTCCCACAGATTATTTATTACTAACTTTTCGTGAGTAGATATGTGTTTACAATTAAATCACTCAACTTCACACATATAATTTCGAATTAACCAAATATACCATGGTACTGAAAGTTTTTAGAACTAATAATAATAATATTAATAAAAAATAAAATAATACATGTATTGTGACATTTTACACAACGTTATCTAGTTCCGAATAAAGCAAAGCTTATACTATGGGTACTAGGTAACCGAAACATACTTAAACGTACTTTTCTTATGTAAATACATACTATAGATATAGACACCAGAAAAACACTACGTTCATCACACAATGTTTTTCGCATACTGGGGATCGAACCTAAAAAACCTAAACCGAACCCTCTAGGAAGAGACAGGGTCACTATTCATTACGCCAATTGGGCCATCAAAGTTTATTTTGCATAAATACCATAGCAAAGTGGCCGGCTAATCTGAAATCTAATAGCTAAAACGCTGTGCGATGAAGACATCAAAGAAAGCTGTATTATCCCGCGGAGCAAGTTTCGCTCACCTCGAAAATGATCAGCACGTATAGGCCACAGAGCAGTAGGCAGGCGTACGTGACGCCACTGGCCACTTCCACGGGGTCCACAGTGTAGCTGAGAGTGAAAGGGACGGTTTGGTTGCACGTGGTCTGCATGCGGATGATGACAGCTGAAGAGTTCGCGTCGGTGGCGTTAGAGGTCAGCCTTAAGGTTGTGGAGCGTTTCTCCCCTCGGCTGAAGTCGACATCCCCCCACGGTTGGAGAAGAACCGACCACTGTTCTGAGGCCTGTGACACAAGTGACGTCCAATATTATCAACCTTCTCGGTGCGTTTGTGTGCGTATTATTACACTTTTGCCGGCTACTTGTACTGGTGATATGTAATGTTTAACACACAAAGATTTTTTCGTTAAGTTCGATAAGTACATCCCAAGAGTTTGGTCTGCGCTTTGCCTTGTGTCTGTTAACAAAATATAGGCAGGCTTGGGGGGCTGCCCATCGAAGTGAAAATTTAAAAGTTTGGAATAACTGTTCCTTTTTTAATTAATAGTAGTTTGAAAAAAAAAAGTTTAGTTTTTTAGTTCCTATCTAAACCGTGGTACTCGCCTCTGTGCTTTCCACGTCAGATTCGTCTATTCTATCCCCTCCGTAGTCAGATTTCAGCGTCCACCTCTCCAACCACACCGTTATCTTCTCCGCACTCATCAGTTCCGACGAGTTGAAACGTTTCTCCATGTGCTCTGGCAGGAACGGTCCCGACAGTTTCACCAGCACCGCAATCTCGCCACTCGACACGTTCAGGACATAGACTGGCGTAAACAAGAAATATTGTAAACTAGCGACCCGCCCCGGCTTCGCACGGGTGCAATGTATTATACATATAAACAGACAGACAGCGGGATGACTTTGTTTTATACTATGTAGTGATAGTGATGGCTCATCAGCTATTGCTTGCGGGCCAATAAGGTCAGTTGGGTTTGAAAGATTACGCTTTAATGACACGAGAACTTCTTAACAACATTGTTGAAGCATAAACTTTTAACATTTTCAAACGATCTTATCTCCAAGATTGGAATAATAAGTGTACGGTTTTCTTCAAATATTTTGACATATTATCTGTCTTAATGACATGATCAAAACTTAGTCAATTATGTGTTGCTGGATTTGAGGAATTAATCTTCATTATCCTAAATATTAATCGTCGTCATCGCCAGCGTCATTTCGCATCATATTAAAACCTCGAACTTGGGGAATACTAAGTATTATAAATTAAAGACTTTAAAATGTTTACAGATCTCGCAGTTATCTAAAGATAAAGATTAAAGATAGAACATGTAAAGATTTAAGCGATGAAACGAACACTGCGAGGGACAAAATCATTTATTGTATACCTGCCTAAAGCTCAATTCAAATCATCAATAGTTTGTATCAATTTCACATAAACCATAAGTTAATTTCCAATACAATAGCAATTGTACGGGCATATGATATATAACAAATACGGTAAATTCTCTATGATTAACAGTTATAGGTTAGAATGGGACTGATTCATACATTATTTATTACGTAGCACCTGCCATTAAAACAAACAGGTTTTCATTGCACTACAATTGACATAACACCCAAGTTTAATATGCAGGTGTGTAATCAATTATAGAATGATCACGTTCCTAGAGGCATTGAATGAAGCTATTTGACTTGGCCTTGTAAGATCAAATAGTCCTCTTTGGAATATGTAATACACTATAAACTCTCTTGTTTCTAATTAGGTTTATTCGAAGGAAACTTATGCTATATACTTTCAACCAGGCTTATGTACAGCGGACATAAATCCGAAAATTCAATTTTCCCAACATCATCATTTTAGCCCGTTCTAGTCAACTGCTGAGCATAGGCCTCCCCCACACACTGCACGATCCTGAACTACCACCATCCATCGACTTTCCACACATTTCTCAGTTCTAGATAGTAAGATTGCGCAGTGCAATGATTTTCCTAGTTAAGTTAGAATATATGCAATTACCAGAAAGAAGACCCGTAGACCAGGTAGCCGTAATCATCAGCTCGTGAATTGCTTTACAGGCACCTAGTTTTTTTTTTATGTATTTGATCAACTAGGTAAATTATTAAAGTATTACTAAATAATCGTTAAATCATCTTCCCCCGGTTATAACTTCATATCAAAAAATCGTAAGGCAATATTATCGCTGTTATTGTGATGACCTTGAATATTTGGTATGAATCCGCTCTTGCATGAATGGTTTAACTCATCCGAGTAAGTACCATGACCTTAGACTAAGCCAGCGTAAAGTGGAAGTGTTATACTTTTCGTTTCGTCTGGTGAGTGACGTGATCATTGCTCTTCACCCTTTTAAAGGTTGGCAAAGCATCTCCAACCCCACAGATAAGAAGTCCATGGCCTTCTGTAATCACCTAAAAACCTCCAACCCTTACACATTACTTTACCCTCTTAAACAGCTGACATACAACACTACCCACGGACCCACACACGGTTGTGTGTGATATGCCAGATAATAAAATAATGATTATCACTTAAAAATCGTCGTACCTCTTAAATGGCATTAAATTAATTAATGTGCTCATTGGAGTCTTAACCAGTAATTAAGGCTCACTCACTTTTAATTTCCCCGGGAGCAACGAATGTATTTCTTTTTATGTCTTCCTTTTCGTTGTACATCATGAAAACTACGGTGAAGAATATCCAGCAGGCAATAAGAAGGGACATTTTCACATAGTGCTTCGCCCTGGCCATCTAGAAGCAAGGAAATCAATTTAATATTGTTTTCACACCACAGTTAGTAGCGCTACGCAACAGTCTTCTCTGTTACGCGAATGGGCATGTTCGTCGTACCTAGAACTAACAGAAGACACACGTGAATTGAAAATGTTCTACTTCTGCGTTTTGTCTGATAAGCGAGGTGACTAGGGCTCAGTTCATTACAAGTTGGCAACGCATTTGCAAACCCTACAGGTATAGCAGATGTGCATGGGTGACGGTTATCACTTAACATCAGGTGAACTGTCAGCTCGTTTGCCACGTTTTCACATAAAGAAAAGCCTAGGCCACACATCGAATGTGAGTAACGTAAGAAGCTTCGATTTATGGATTCAGCATCTAGAACTTTCTTATCAGGCTAGAAATACATTCTGTGTGCTGGATATAAATCGCAAGAAACGTACAATAAATGATTTGCCAAACTGTTTTATGATTGTGAAATGAAACTATAATGCATGAATCTCATTCGATAGTAAAACATGAATTAAATATCAGAAACTTTTATACACATTGCATTACGGTAAGTTCTATATTGCGTTCCGTTGTCAATAGTGTTAATAAATGGGAACTGGTGAAGAGGATTATTTCAGGACCAAGTAAAAAGATATTTTGTTACATCTGCCTACTCAAATGGCAGTAATAAGTAAACATTTAGCAGTGTTTACATGTAAATGTAATGTCTATTGTTACAATGACTGAATATTTGTTCGTTACAACACACCTTTGTTTCCTTTTTCTGTGTCGACCCGTGCTCATGTCTGAAAATATGGAGGAAAAATCAGTGTTTCCTTCTCGTAAAAGTTACATAAAGATTGTCTAGTTCCAGCTGGTTTGTCCAGATATCCAGTCATCATCATCATCATTTCAGCCTGTTGAAGTCTGCTGCTGAACATATTGCACAGACTGCCATGAAGCACGACCCTGGTCTACATGAATCCATCGACTTGCCGCGCATTTGCAGTACAGCCATTATAACTATTTAAGCCGTTTTAAACAAGATCTGAAGTACTTGCAACTATTTACATTGTTAAAAATACTCAATGGATTTTTTCGCTTAATCTTTTTTTAATAACTAGTTAACAGTTTTATTAGGACTTTAAATATCCCGGCATGTCCCATGACCAATTAAAATCAATATCGGACATGAAAATATACATAAATGAGTTTTATTTGATGTTCTATACTAGTAGTCACATTAACAAAAAATAGTTCCGCTCACCCGTCACCATTTTTCTCGTGGTTGTCATCTTTTTTTTCGGGATCCTTAAAATTGACGGTGACTTCGTTGGCGCTGGTCTTGACATGGTTGTTGTTGAGGTGTGGGGCGGATTTCACGAGCGGCAGCCTTTTAGTCTCCGGGGCGGATCCGTTCGAGGTTAACAGTATGTTCTCGATGTTGCCTGATGAAAAATAAAATTGTTATCCTCGATGCCTACATAAATGAGTAATATTTAAGGGTAATAAATATAAGAATTTTTGTTCTATCTTAAACTGTCTACATTGACGTGGGTTCGATTGCCACAGCGGCGACAATCTTTTCGTACATTTTCTAAAAATTTTTATGTTTAATCTTAAGTACACTATAAAAAAATTTGCATTTTTAAACTATCCAATTTTTTTGGTCCCACAAAATCCACAGTTCTTTGTTACGTTATAGGTACATCTTATGATCTAAAATTGTAGCCAAATACGGATTTACATTAGTAATATTTTAACGGACATATTGAAGATAAGGGTGGTAGAGCCACGCAGCACCCTCGGCTGTTGCACGAATGGGCAGGCTCGTCCGGGTAAGTACCACGACCTCACAGAAGACCGGCGTAAAGTGGAAGTATGACAAATACTTTCGCGTTTCGTCTGGTGAGTGAGGTAGCCGGAGCCCAATTTCCAAAAAGGTTGTCAACGCATCTGCAAACCCTCGGGTGTAGCAGATGTCTATGGGCGGCGGTATTCACTTAACATCAGGTGGACCGTCTGCTCGTTTGGCAACTTTTTCACAAAAAAAAAAAAAAAACAAAAAGATAAAGTAGTTGAGACTAATATTTTTATTCTGTATGCCATCTTAATTTACCCCCGTGATGTTATTAGTATTAGTCTTAGGTGGTAAACGCTTATGAAAGCTATTTTGATTTCGTCTTAAGGCGCTAAATTTATAATCAGGAAGAAAGACAGACCACTTCCCATGTACGCATTAAGAGCTACGGTCAACAACACCGAAGATTAAGAACTATAAAGCAAAGTGACTATTGGAAATCGGGGAAAGTCGACAGCAATAATACTAATAAAAATACCAATTAAAAATCTAAATATGGATGTCCAAGAAACACACATAGGTCATGTATATTCAAAAGTAAAAGCAAAAAATAAAAGGCTTTGTAACAATTCAGATGATTCTCCATTGTTTTATTAGAAATGTTTAATGAGAATTAGAAATGTTAAATTATCATTAAATTAGATACTCACTTCAAAAATAATCATAAAAATCTCTTATAAGATCCTTAAAAGTTACTTATAATGTCCTTAAAAGTTAAGAATAATAACGTAATCTATTACGTACATATTTATTTAATCGTTTTAAATTATAGGTACATAATAAATATGAATTGACGTTATGTGCACGTAAATAAATATGAATTGCGTCAATAGCAACACTAATTACGCTATTACGAGATGAGGTATACGTACGTACAGGGGCAACCAAAGTTTAAATACCAACTCCAATGGAGTTGTCATCATCAATACTCTAATACCTCTTGAGGACAAAAATATATTCTTATAGAGTAGTGGGAAGTAGTACAAATAAACGTTAAGCGAGCAGACGGTTCAACTAATGTATTTATAAAGACCTACAACAAGCGCAGACGCGTTGCCAGCCCTTAAGATAGGTGCCGGTAGGTACTGCCAGTCACGCCGGTCTTCTGTGAGATCGTGGTACGTCTCCAGACAAGCCTTCGCATTTGTACAACAGCAAAAGCTGCTGCGTGGCCCTATCATAATAGAAGTGTGCATAATGAAACAATAGCGTTCTTTTTAAAATACAACTCCTTCAAAAACATAGAAAATTTAAAAGAACTTATCTCTGATTCAGCAAAATAAATGTAGCACTGGGATTTACACTATTTCGGTGTCTTTTGCAAAAGCAAATAAATTTCTGCCTGTCTGTCTGTTACCTATTGTACACCTGTCACGTAGTAAGACAGTTGAAATTTTCACAGATGATGTATTTCTATAGCTGCTATAACAACAAATACTAAAAAAAGGATAAAAAAGTATTTAAGTAGGGCTACCATAAAACAAACATGATTTTTTTGCCGTTTATATTTTATTCCTGACCTTTCGAACACTTTACAGCGTTTATGTTCGCGAGACAAACTATTTATCTTTTTTAATGTGAGAAGGCGGCAAGCGAGCCGGCGATTCACCGGATGTTAAGTGATAACCGCCGCCCATCGACATTGGCAACACATGTAGGGTTGCAGGTGCGTCGCCACCTTTAATTAAAGTGGCCCCCGGTCACCACAGTCGGCGTTCCTCCCGGACGGACCTGCCCATTCGTGCAACAGTCTGACAGTTGCGTGGCCCTACCCCAGTAATATCTCACACCTTACGCGTTCTATCATGTTTAATATGATAGAACACGACGGATTCCTTAAAGTAGTATTATTGCATTCACGGCGGTTGTAAGCCGGTGACCACTAGTAAACAAAGCTTCGACTTAATCGGTTCGACGATGTGTGAACACGCAGAGGATGGACAATTATCTTTTACGTCTTGCACACGCAACCACTTGATGCACGTTGATGGTAATACGTCAAACTTGCGCGAGCGTCATCAATAACTGTTGCAAAGCTTCAACTTAATTGGATGTACGACGGATGTAAGATGGAGACGGACATACAAACATATTCCGTACATACCATGCGAGCTGATATATGTTTTAACATCTCTCTTGGATGGCAATACATGTAGGTCACCACTAAAATACCTCACAAACATATATGTAAGTTATCAAATTCAGAAGCACGATATACTTTAAATATTCTATGTTGGTGTACAATGATCATTATTAATTATGTATGTCGGTCTTCTGTGAATCGTGGTAGCCGAAGGCTGCTGCGTGGACCAAGTACAGTAATGATGTGAAATAAATCCATTATGTATTACACTTAAATGGTTAGATTTAACTGAGGCCTATGACTGAACACAAACTTTCGGTGGTGACTACATAGAGTCGGTAATCACAGAAACCATTAAAAGCCTATCATCATTATGGAAACTTCACGAAACTCAAAAAGTGCCTAATAAATAATTAGACATACGATCACATAAATAAACGCACTAAAATTATACAGTACATTAGCATAATGATCGTTATGTATTAAGGGAAGAATCGTGAATGCACAAGGAATTGTTGTAAATTACGACCGAAATAAACTACTCTCTAGCTGTTATCCGCGGCTTCTGCGTTACTAATTAATTATGTATTTTATGTGCAAAGGAAAAATCATTGACCACGTAGTACTTATAAAAAATCATTGTTTCTTAATTTGCATTAAATGAAGATAGCATAACATTTTTAAATAAGGTCAAATTTTCTAAAAATAAAACTTAAAAGCATTAATTTAAATGTAAAAGATTTTCCGTTTAGTACAACGGCAGACCTCTGTCATTTAATTTATAAATAAAAATTTAAATCACACAGTCGACTTACATTTTATTTCTGTGTGTCATTTACGCAAAAAACTATTTTTGTATCAAAGCAGATCGATATTACGGTGAAGAATTTATACTGATGAGAGAATTGGAGGCCCATCATCTGATACGTCAATAACGAACTTTGACATTACAGACGTTCGTAGATGGCGATAATAAAGTAAAATCAGGTGAGCAACTTGCCTGTTCTCTATCTACTTAACCCAAGAGCTCTGTGATAAACTATTCATATTGTGATAACCCAGTGTTAGATTGCTTAGTACAAGATGGTCAGTCTAATTTTTTTTAAACATCGCCCTTAGTTCAGGATAACATTATACTGTGTTAAGGACGTTTTACATACATAGGTTTCACGTCGACAAACACCCAGATCCGACACAATAATAATTATCAGTGGGTCATACAAATAGTTGCCCCATGTGGAAATCAAACGCACGACCCCCGCCGTCAAATCCAATATACCTTGGCAACTGCGCCCAGGAGCCATTAATAACCAAAAAAAATATTGTTCGGTAGCAGGCCACATTTCATATATCGAAATTGATCGTAAATTTCCCCTTGCATTTTTTTGATTACGCATTTATTTTTTTCGACCCTTTCATTTAAAAAAGCCAGTCTCATAATGATCGAAGAAAGACAAATGATTAAACCCCATTTGTTGCGTTTAGGACGAAGTAAACCGTTTACTTCCCGGCAGCTCAATGTCATTTAAGACTGCGTAGTAATTTAGATGTATAAAAACTTCACGGATCGATTTAACTGATAATTATTTGACGGCCTTGTCACCGCATTTGAGTAGTACTGAGTAATAGGGTACACAATTTTCCATTGATCGATAATTTAATTAATTGCTCGGTAAGAACAATCATCGTATAAACTTATCACAGGATTGGATATGGAACAATAAGTTATCATAATAATAAGTTATTATTATTATGATAACTTATTGTTCATCATCATCTTCATCATAATAAGTTATCATAGGATTAGATATATTCAATAGTAAATTAGTCGTATAATTGTCCTATACCGTACAATATTTTTTCCGGGCGGTAATCAAACCCACGACCCGCAGAGCCGTCACCGTTTAGCAGTTTTTGCCTTCTCCGTTTGCTATTTTCACCATCATTATTCATTATCTGACGAAAAACTGGCCTCGTACTGGCCATTGCAGTGTAGGACGACCCCCCACTAGATGGAGTGACGACCTGTGAAAATGTGCGGGAAGTCGATGGATGCAGGTGGCTCAGGATCGTGCTTCATGGCAGTCTGTGGGGGAGGCCTATGTTCAGCAGTGGACTCAAACAGGCTGAAATGATGATGATGATGACGAAAAACGTCCACCGCTGAACCCATAACCTTCCCTGTACCATTAAACAATTCTTGGTAAACGAACCAACACACATCAACAAACATCTGTCTTGTACATAATATATACCCCAAAAAACATTAAGCGAAATAACAGAAAAACCCAACAGTCTGTCACGAGTGGGCAGGTCCGTCCGGGGGAGTATCATGACCTCACAGAAGAACGGCATGAAGTGGAATCGTTACCCTTTTGGCGAGCGAGGTAAACGGAGCCCACTATTAAAAGGTGGCAACGCGTCTGCAACTCTACGAGTGTTGCACACGTCCATGGGCTGCGGTTATCACTTAACATCAGGTGAATCGCTGGCCGCCCGTTTGGAACCGTCTCACATTAAAAATACATTATGGAATACGCAATTTCCGAACGCTTTTGCAGAGAAATCACAGCACGGGTTTATCGCCTCGTATTCTTTTACAAGCGCTTTGAGGCCGTAAGGGAGATCTTATGGGAAGTTGCACAATCTTCGCGACAACATGATACTCTAACAGATATAAATGAATAAGGTATGCTTTTAAATAACTTCACTTTTATCTACTATGTGTTTGATATATTTAAGAGCGAGAACTCTTTACTAAATCCTAAGAGATTCACAATTCGGTTGGGTAAAACGGGACCCTATTACTAAAACTCCACTGTCTCCCTGTCTGTCTGTCTTTCCGGAATATAAGTATAATGTTATCCTACAGAGTAAGGGCAAATATCTCGTTTTGTATTCATTTATAATTGATTTTCAGGAGTTCCCCAAGTATCTCTGGAGCCCAAGATCCAATACCAATGAAATCAATATGGGACCACATGGGAAGCACCGGCTTTCAAATAAATAAAGAATCATCAAAATCGATTCAGTCAGTCAAAAGTTATGAGGTAACAAACATAAAATATAAAAAAAAATACAGTCGAATTGAGAACCTCCTCTTCTTTTGAAGTCGGTTGAAAAGAAGAGAAAAGAAGATAACCAAGAGAATATCATTAGCGAACGTCAATCAATCACGGTGAAGTAGTAGTGCGTGCTAGAAATTTTGCTGGTATATCAAAGGCCTGTTCGCAACGTTTACCATTTGTATCGCTCTATCATTGACAAATATTTGGCTAAGCACCTACACACGTCGCCGGAGTTCGAACTGCGTAGTTTCCGCAATTGTAATTTAGGAGTGTGACATTTGGAATGGTAAACGGATGATTAAACACGAGCCGCCAAATACGTGGAAATGTGTAGGCTGTCTGTCGCTTTTTTCTAAAATTCCATACAAGAGTAGCCTCGGGAATCTGTCTACTTTAAGGTAGCCTAGTCACATTCGAAGGCTGAGCTAAGTTAAGCTAAATAGGGTATATACTCTCTAATGCAAGCTCCGAGGCATTCACCGGAACTGTTATTATTATTTCTATTAAAAAAAATGGCAAGCGAGCCAGCTCGCTTGCCATTTTTTTTGGTTCACCTGATGTTAAGTGGTAACCGCCGCCTACGGACATTTGCAACACCCATACGGTTACGTTGCCTCCTATTCATAAGGTGGGCCCCGGCTACCTCACTTACCAGAAACGCAGAAGAGTCACTCTTCCATCTCACTCCATTCTTTTGTGAGATCGTTATAATCCCCCGGAAGGACTTGTCCATTCGTGCAACATCCAAGACTGTAGCGTGGCCCTACCACCTTCTTAAATGATGATAGAATTTATAAAATCGACACCTGTTGGAATGGTGTATCACGGTAGTACTTGAAAGCATAAAATTTTATGTGTTAATATTCTCTAACGGTAGACAAAGTCGACGTAGTACATGCATTAGAATATCGAAAGCTTTCATCACCCCATAAAGAAGAGCCCATTCGGCTACTAAGTTGTTTCACGTAGGTTTTTATAGAAAATCATACTCTCCCTTGATAATATAAGTATGCATATTTTTATCATCGAGCCATTAATATGAAGGCATTACGCAAAGGTTTCGATCAGAAATAACATGGGCGGATCTCTAAAGGAAACAATGGATGTTTTTGATGGAATTTTCCTCGAGGTAATTCGTAAGGCCATGTCCACCATATAAGGTAGAAGGGCAAACCGGGTTATTTGATAAAAAAAATTGTCTGTCCCGTGACCGTGAACGCTGTAAAGGGTTCGAGGCGTCGGGAATTAAAATTAAAAATAAACGCGATGAATCCGTTTCCGATGAGCCACTGTTAGCCTTAGCTCGAGGGCTCCCGGGGAGCCTCGGCTCGGGCCGTCACGCTATTATTATTACCGGTTTGGGAGGCCGCCAAGCTCTTAGGGCGCTTTGGCGGGCGCTCCATGGAGTGATCAGGCTCAAGGGTCCCCGAGAGGGGACCTCGGCTTGGGCTGTCACTCAGCACGCGTTTAGCGTTCCGATTCGAGGGTGCCCGAGAGGGCCGGACCTCGGCTCGATCGGTAGCTATTATCTGACTGGGATGCGGCCTCACAGAAGATTAAGTATTTATACTTTTGGGTTTTTTCCGGTGAGTTATGTGACAGGTAGACAAACAACCACATTGATATGGATGTCCACGGGCGGATTTAATGACTTACTACAAGATGAGCCAGAGTTTGGTTATCACCATTGAAAACATGGGAGATTTTTTCTACAAATTTTAATGGGAAACTGCTGTCTAATCTGCAGATTTACCCTGACGCCATTTAATCGACCTCGTAGAGGACCGGCGTGAGGTGGAAGCATTATGCTTTTGCGTTTCGTCTGCTGAGTGAGGTGGCCGGGGCACACTTCATTGAAAGGTGACAACGCCTTTGCAACCCCACGGATTTTGCAAATGTCCACGTGTGGCAATTATCACTTACCATCAGGTAAACTGCCAGCTCGCCATGTTATCACAAAAAAAAGGAACATTTGAAAATATTCAAAAGTAGCTGTGTCCGCGACTCTGTCCGCGTGGAATCTAAAATAGCCTTACTCCCTATTACATCAGCTATCTGCCAGTGAAGGCCCTGTCAACATCGTTCCAGCCGTTTCAGATATTAGACGGACAGACAGAAAATTGAAAAAAAATGTTATTTTGGTATACGTACCTATGGATGTACCATATGCATTTAGTAAAAAGCGGTTATTTTAATACTACAAACAGATACTCTAATTTTATTTATTTGTTCAGAAGATGTATAGATAGGAGAAACTCAATCCAAATGGATCTGATACGACAAAACGCGCAGCGGGTGCATTCGCGCCGCAGTCGCGCATAACCGGATCGAACCGGTTTAAAATAACTACGCGGCTTGGACCGGTGTCAGAAGCGCTGAGATATATAAAGTGCACGGCAGGATTCGATTCCATCTATAGCTTATTCGAGATAGACTACGTAGTGAGGGATGAGGAAAATTAATACTCATGTCATATCTCAAACGGAATTCGCAAAGAAAGAAGAAGAAATTCGAAACACGCATTATCTCTCGGAGCCCCGCTTCCAAAGAGAATACAGTTGAAAAGAGAAGAATATAGTCAAGAGGTGCACAAGTTTAGTAATATTTCAGTTTCTTATGACAGCCAGTTGTTAAACCATCTGTACATAAACGATATCTATTAATTCTCCTTTCTTATTCTTCAACGTCTCTAGTAGTGAAGACGAAAACCGTATATAATTAATATTGAATATTATAGTTAACGACACGAATCTGGAAAACTTTAATTTTATCACAATAAAACTTAATCACAATTTGGAATTTCACCGCATAATTTCACCGACAGCAGTGCCAAGAACTAATTTGGATCAGCTCATATACAGAAAAAGAAAATCGAGTACAAAGAAGCTTCGATAGCCATTCGACTAAAGGCCCGATATATACGAGTATTTTTACAATGGTCATAGGGAAACACCTTTTAACCTAATTAACTTTACGCTAAGCTTTATCGAATAGGAAAGGATCGAATTTGGAACCAGCGATGGATGGAGATTGAGGTTCTCTAATAAAACTAATACTATCATCCAATGGAGGAATATCTGATAGTACGGTAAGTATAAGTGGGCCCCATACTAGCGTCAGTATAGTCTCTGATAAGAAATACTAAACATCGTGGCAACAATAGTGTGCACCGGCCCTAAGGAATTCAAATTAAAAATGTAATCCGCATAAAAAGATGCAACCTTGACACTGTTCCAACTATACGTAGATGAGCGATCGCTTCGGTGAATATTGCGTCTTAATGGACCATTAAAAACGGATGACAACTTTAGATAAAATTTATACGACGCCTTTTGTTTGTTTCACTGTCAGCAGATGCGTTGGAGGCTAACGCGCGTCTCGTGTATTCATCTCGCGATTTCTAACAGTCTGGCGACGGACCATATGCTAATTACGATGGCGTGGTTGCTACGCTTTTGAAATCGGAGTGATGCCTCGTGGATTGAAGTCAATCATCAATCAAGTAATTTTATAAATAAACTAGCGACCCGCCCCGGCTTCGCGCGGGTGCAATGCTGAATGTTTGTTTCCGACATCGCATTAGAAACCTCTAAAATTATGAGTGTTTCTCTACTATATTATGCATGGATGCCAATAAACCTTCCTCTCGAGGCATTATCTATTAAAGAAAACCGGATCAAATCTGTTGCGTAGTTTTAAAGATCTAAGCATATATAGGGCCAGAGAGACAGCGGGACGACTTTGTTTTATACTATGCAGTGAAGTGATGTATTCGTAAGAGATATCTTTGAAAGCGACTAATTTTAACCTTATCTTGGTAGGCAAAGGTAACCTCGTTTCACGCTGCTACTTTTTTCCCGTGACGTATTTGTCGCATTGAAGAAATCTACAAACCTTAGGACAATTACTGTTTAGTACTAGTTCAAATAGAGATTAACATTAACAAGATGTGTTTAATGTTAGATTATATCCATTTTATATTTTTCACGGTAGTAGAGCCACGCAGCTGCCTCGGCTGTTGCACGAATGGGCAGGCTCGTCCGGGTAAGTACCACGACCTCACAGAAGACCGGCGTAAAGTGAAAGTATAATACTTTCGCGTTTCGTCTGGTGAGTGAGGTGGCCAGAACCCAATTTTCAAAAGGTTGTCAACGCATCTGGAACCCTCGGGCGTAACAGATGTCCATGGGCGGCGGTATTCACTTAACATTACGTGAACCGTCTGCTCGCTTGGCAACATTTCACATAAAAAAAATATCCACTCACCGAACTCCTTTTCGTAACGTTGTCTGAACGGCGCCAACTCAGGGTCGTACTTGATCTTCTTCGGCAGCCCCAGCCAGACCTGGATGGCCTCTGCCGTCAGCTCACCGCAGGATACCAGGGAGTACTGGCTGCGGCTCAGCTCAGGAGTGGACGGCCTAGACACGCCGGTCCACTTTTTTACGTTCTTCACAAATCTCGACATCTTACACTACACTAATGTCATAACTCTAAAATTTTAAGCTGAACCACTGTAATTTGGCTGCCCGAAATTTATCTTGCGTCGCTAGTCTGTCAAAATGATGTTTAGATTTTTTCTACCATCAAAGATTAAGTACCTTGGAGCCTATATTGAACGATACATATTAATGACTCTAAAGAAGAATTTTATTCAGAATGTGCAAAATTTTTCTCTTAAGAGACATTATTCTTTCATGTTATTTATTTGTATCTGTAACGGCTTCTACTTCTTGCTGTCTCCTCCGGCTTCTGCATATATTTGATAAAATTATATTTCTATGTACAATAGAGTAAAGCCCTCTAGTGTGTTTTACGAAGACCTTTTGCAAAAATTTCTTACGTGGAAAAGTGTTAAAGACGTCGCTGTCTGTATGTAACCTTTAAATCTGGTGAAACGCGAATGTGCTTTTATTTTCCAGTTTATTCTAAAGGACATGTAGTGAGACATGTAACGCATAGTTACATATTTAGAATATATATTTTAGTACCCACGTAGTACAAAACAAAGTCGCAGAACCAATGACCTATACCTCGATTATTGGTGAGAGTATTGGCTCGAGTGCTCCCGAGGGAGCCTCGGCTCGGGCCGTCACTCTATTATTAATCGGTTTGAGGGGCCACCAAGCTTTTAATTCGCTTTGGCGGACTTTGCAAGGAGTAACTAGGCTCAAGAGCCCCCGAGAGGAGACCTCGGCTTGAGCTGTTACACAGTAATTGCTGACAAAGAACACTGTTGCTGTTTATAATATACTAGCTTTTAGCCCGCGACTTCACTCGCGTTGAAGCCCTTCAATAAATATCTATCCCCTTTAAGAACATGATTATAACCCTTTTTCCAATTAAAAGCCTATGTCCTTTCTCAGGCTCTAGACTATCTGTGTACCAAATTTCATTTAAATCGGTTCAGTAGTTTTGGCGTGAAAGCGAGGCAGATAAACAGAGTTACTTTCGCATTTTATAATATTAGTATGAATTAACAGTTGGCTCGTAAGCAGGATGTTAAACGATAAACGCCGCTAACTGAATTACATTACTTGACGGCATACAGATGTGTCGTCAACATTGAAAAAGTGGGCCAAAGTTGGAGAAACTTCTAGAACTAGTAATTACTCGTAAATTAACGCAACATTTTTCCTAATAAAGCCGGTTTTGACACAATCTCTCTTATAATTTCAAGGTTACATCTCGGCACTAAGTTCAAGGTACAAAGATATTAATTTTATGAGAGTAAACTTGAGCGGTACACTAGTTTTCTGATGGAAATTTTGTTTTTTTACGATTTTTATCAAAGTATAAAAATAACAAAATTTACTATCCTCTTATGAAATTAGGTAGTCAGTAGTTGACAGATATCTACTAGTTATAAAACTAATGATGCGTGCACAGTTGGTTGGAACATTATCTCAATCTGCCTTTACCTTGAAGTAGTTTTTGTAAAACTTCATTAGCCATAAAGCGTTAATTTAGTAAAGAAATGTATCGCCGATATTAGATCTTGTTGAAACCTTCAGAGACGAAATATAAAAACGTTATTCGTGATAATTGATTACTGTTTCAATGATATATTAAATTGTAACTACTTCTGGTATCATAAAAAGAATAGATTCCGTTGTTTAAGTTTTAGATAAAAGTAACAGCCTATACATGTCCCACTGCTGGGCAAAGGCCTCCTCTATACAGAGGGTATCAGGGCATAGTCAACCACGCGGCCCCACTGCGGATTGGCGGACTTCACATAATATCTTTCGTCGAATATTTTTTTTTGTTATTATTTCGATAATATGCAGGTTTCCTCACGATGTTTTCCTTCACCGCAGAGCACATGATAAGTCAGCACTTCTAAAACCTAAAAACTTCATTGGTGCCGGCACCGGGGATCAAACTCAGGTTGCTCGAGTATATTGAATTAAAGGCGAGCGGCCGGACACCGAGCTATCACGGCTTTTAGATAGATGCACTTATTATAAGTATATTTAGTATATTATACCTATTAGATACTCTATTATTCCGTAACTAGTATATTATCAGTTTAATTGTAATTGGCGAATGTAGTAAAAGGAAGCATCCTACTATAAAAGTAACAGCCTATACATGTCCCACTGCTGGGCAAAGGCCTCCTCTATACAGAAGGTATCAGGGCATAGTCAACCACGCGGCCCCACTGCGGATTGGCGGACTTCACATAATATCTTTCGTCGAAATATTTTTTTGTCATTATTTCGAAAATATCTAGGTTTCCTCACGATGTTTTCCTTCACCGCAGAGCACATGATAAGTCAGCACTTCTAAAACCTAAAAACTTCATTGGTGCCGGCACCGGGGATCGAACTCAGATTGCTCGAGTATATTGAATTAAAGGCGAGCGCCCGGACACTGAGCTATCACGGCTCCATACAACATTAATTAAATCGAATTCAAAATTTCTTTATCCAATATAGAGTTATTTAAAACTCTTATTGAAAGAACTACCACCGGTTCACTAAACTAGACCTGTCCAGAGAAGAATCAGCAAGGAACTATGCGGTCTTGTTTTCTTTTTTAATTATATAAGTATACAAAATTATTTCAGTTTAAAAATCAGCAGCAGCCAGGGGACTGGCAAATGCAAAGCAAGAGTCATTTCCACTAATCATTGTCCTCAATTTATTCTTCGACGTTATTCCCTTTAAATTTTTTTTTAATTTAGAACTAGCCAGCACTTGACTGCCATCTCACCTGATGGTAAGTGAGAATGGTTAAGGGAGCTTTTACAAAATGTTTGAAATTGTTTACACTTGTTATTTTTGGATGTTTGACAGATTAAAATGATACTTTGGATAGAGATAGTTACTTAAACATCACTGATGATATTCGAAAAATCGAAATCATAACGCGAGCGAATCATATAATACGATACTACCTGGAGAACCTTTTTTTGGTAAATCGTGTATTTTGGAAATAAAAAATAAAGAAAGAAATGATCTGGAATAGCAACGCAGCCTTCTGTTTCGGGGCCGCCCGATTACCGACCGAGCTATTACTTATAACATTTTTTTGCATCATATTCTAATGATATTTTTCATTCCCTGAAAACAGGGATAAATAAAATTTTCTAAAAATAGCTGCCAGATCGATTTTTCGCCCCCGAATCTACGCACATACTAAATTTCGTGAAAATTGCTGGAGCCGTTTCCGACATTCCTATTATACCATTACGCACTTTATTGATTCAAAATCAAAATCAGAATCAAAAATATATTTATTCAAATAGACGCTTGCGCGCTCCTATGAATCGTCAAATTTTACATCAAAGATTATTTGTATGTATATAGGTTCGTAAGGTACCACCGGTTAGGAAAGCAGTTTCTGTTGAGAAGAGACCGGCTAGAAACTCAACAGTTGCTCTTTTTCAAAAATATCAGGGTACGATTCAATTGTCAACGTTTTAAGTGAATATTACTGATGGATATAATCAGTCTAACACACTTAACACTGTTTTGGTCACAGAGGACCGCACACAGTTCAAAAACGTAAAGTGCGTATTTAAATGCAGTTTACCCAAGTGCAAGAATTCATTAACCTTAAGATTTTCCAGTGCCCTTCAAAGAACTGGAGTTAGCTCAGCTTGTTTCCTCAAATGTCGGGCTATTTACTCGAACATTATTTAACACAATTTAGATATTACCACTTATGGCCACATTGAGAGACGGTAATTAGCACTAACGTGATTTTTCTTCGTTTTAGAAGTTTGGTAACAAATGCGTACTATTTTTTTTTTCATTCATTGAAACGTCAAAATAAAAAGTATATAAAATAATATCCTGTTCAATAGCAATGTGAATAATTATTAAGTCAATCTATTGCCTAGTTTTTGAGTTTTGTAGACACAAACATACGGAAGATAAGGTTTTATATAATAAAGATTGTATGATTTTATGAAAAGACAGTCGGCTATACAGTGTGTCTTTACCATCGCGACAATAAATGAACAAGCATATAGGGGATAACTTTTTAAAGTTGTATGAAACATTTAAATTCTTTAAACATTTACAGAGTTATAAAATTTTCCAAATCAAAGAATTTTAGAACACCCTTACCTATAAAAGCGTAACGTAAAGTTCATTTGTAAAGGTCACAAAGCATATGAATGGGTTGAATGAATTTAAAAGAGACAAAACATACTGTTAGAAGGAAAGGCTTGTAATACGACGCTGTGACGCGAGTTGTATAGGATAATACAAATTTTGTTTCTTTTTACTTAATTAGTTTGTTTGAAAAATATTTTTTTTAATCATGGATTTTGTTTAACGTTAATATTTTTTTATGATTATTGGCAAGTAGCGTTAGACGTGTGTTCATTTATTGTCGCGATGGTAACGACACTCTGTATATGAATGAGGGTTGAAACCCTTCTAAGAACCCCACGAACTTATACCCCACCCACGAATATATATGAGGGTTGAAACCCTTCTAAGGAATACAAATTATATTTAATGGCATAATTAGTCTGGATTTGCCCCTGTGTCGCAAGGGTACAAACATGAAATCCAGACTGTACTTTGTGTACACCCAGGAGAGCCTCAGTCCTTTTGCATTTGGACTGATTGAGAGTTGCACCGTTTTTTTTATTCCTTGCAGGGTCGAAATCAGGTATTGGCAGTTGGCAATTCGTGCAGTCAAGTATAAAATAACAATCGTAGCCCATGGATGATAAAAAAATAATAAACAGAAGTATATTACAACCATGATTGATTTGGAATTCGCTTATCTTTTTCTATTTATTCTGTCACAATAACAAATCAAAGTAGTTAGGTGTAAGCAAGACCTTAAAGCAAACGTTAAAGACCGCAAAGCAAGACGTTAAATTATACACCACAATGGACAAGAGAGATACAAAAGACAAAAGATATAGAGAGAGAAAATCTAACTTTTAACGGATTATGTTTCCGTAGACTATATGAAGCTTCAAGAATGATGAAAACTATATCATCAATTCAATAAATACGTGAAATATCAGAGCAAAAGCGTTACTGTATAATTTTGTATAATATTTTCCAAATATTTTCTATGAACCTTCAAATAGTTTTAACATTGATAATAAGAAATGTTAAAACGCGAAATACCCTTGGGACACTAGATTTTACTACGGTATAAAACTTTATAAATACAAAACAATGCGTGTAACAGTAAACACATTTATTCACATTATATGTCATTGAAACAACAGATTTGTTAATGTAATGAATCATATCTGTCAACACACAAATAATAATAGCTTTAAAAGCAATCGTCACTACTTCCATTAATAACATAAGGTTACAATGTAATCGCGGTTTCTCTGAGTTCATGTTTACTTTCCGTTTCGCTTCGTCTGTGTACTAGACTTTAATTTGAATTTGTTTTAATAAAAAAAAACCGTCACTCATTCATTTTCGACAGCTTTCATCATGGTTTATGAGCATGTCGATCTGTAAACCAATTAAATATGTACTTCTTTTGTAACACGTATTTCTTTGTTATTTAAAATCGCTGTCAGAATAGACCTAATTGAGACTCATTAACAGACTCCCGTGTCTAATTAAGGGTATAGAAATCTAGTAACTGTCGAATAGTTGCTCTCAAACGTGCCAATTTCTTTTTTGTGAGTAGGATGCAAGCGAGCTGGCGGTGCACCTGATGTTAAGTGATTACCGTCGCCAATTGACATTAGCAACACTCGTAGGGTTGCAGATGCCTTTCAATAAACTATGGCCCCGGCTACCTCACTCACTAAGCGATACGCAGAAGTAGGTATACTTCTACTTCACGTCAGCCTTCTATTAGATCGTGATACTTCTCCCACTGACCTACCTATTCGTGCAACAGTGAGAGAAGGTATCCATACCATCCATTGGTGCACTTTACTAAATTTCGAATCGTACACTACTTTATTGCGTGACTAAAATATATAGTTACATACATAAGACCACAATAAATCCTAAAATAGTGAACACCGAATGACAATCCAAGCGCGTTTGACAAATACGTATGTAATTGATAAGATGCGGTTGACTGTAAATAATTATAAGTTCATGTTTCTGTTGTTCGGTTATGTTATATACATTGAAAGAACCAACAGTTAAAATGCATTTTCATTGCACATTATTTGCTTCTGTAAGCACAAACGGAATCCTAAAAATAATCAATATAATGGATATTGATTATAGGATTCCGTACCCCAGGCGTAAAACGGGACCTGTCTGCCTGTCTGTCTGGCCGCCGGTCTGCATTTCATGAACCGTGATAGTTAGACAGTTGAAATTTTCACAGATAATGTATTTCTGTTGTCGCTATAACAACAAATAAAAAACAATTAAAATATGTAGAAAAAGTGCGAAAAGATTGTCGCCGCTGTGGGAATCGAACCCACGTCTTCGGCATTCGCGGCCTGACGCTCTAGCCACTGAGCTAAACGGCTGATTACCACACCGACGAATCTTAAGTGCAAAGATTAGCACTATAAACAATTTAAATTTCTAAAAAAAAATAAAAAACAAATTAAACAATTATTTAAGTAGGGCACCCATACACCAGACATGATTTCTATTTCCGATTTTATAAATAATAGCACAGAACCCTTCGGGAGTGAGTCTTCGCACTTTTATTTACGTGAGATCAATACTGAACTGTGTGCTCTATACTCTCTTACAAAGACTCACTTATGTATATAATTATGTTTAGGTCGTATTAAAGATCCGCAGTTTACTTTACAATGGACTCTTTGTCTGTATTTACTTATCGAGGTAGCAATAAGTGATTCTGAACAAACTCGCGCCTTGTGGAAGTGCGAGGGCGTGTGGAGGTGCGCGTAAGGGTGGTGTTAAAATACGTACGCTGGTGCTAACTATGATCTAGTTTATAACGTCACATGACAATATGATGTTTTCCTTGTATTTAAGAGGTACGGCCGATGAGCGGTTATAGATTAGTGTCCGGGTGCTCGCTTTTAACTCATAATTCTCGAGAAACCCGAGTTCGAATCCCTTACTGACTTGTCACGTGATCAACGGTGTGGGAAAACATCGTGATGAAAACTTTATATTTCCGAAATAATAACAAACAAATATATTTTGAAGATATGTACAGTCCGCCAATCTGCAGTGGGGTAGCGTGGTGGACTATACCCTAATACCATCTATACAGAGTAGGCCTTTGCCCAGCAGTTACACTGTATATAGGCTGTGCTTACTACTTTTTTATGGTTTACGTTTCATTCAATACCCAAATTAAATGTATATAACGAAGGAAGTGCTCCGTCACGACGTTTTTAATATTCACGTATTTTTAATATCTGTATGTATACATTCTATAAACCGTTGACTTTACTTTATCAGTTAGTTAAAAACTATAAATATGCGTAAGAGTTCTCATATCTCACTCTCTAAAGCGAAACTACTCCTAATGGAAGTGATACAATTCTACGGTCACTTGATATAGCCACTGGAGTGAAAGCGAAAATGTTTTCAATGATATTATCCCAGCCTACAAAGATGAAAGCAAACTCTCTGATTCTCTCTCTGATGGTTAAACTCTCTAATTGATCAGCCTCATCATTAAGATCTGGCAACTCAAATGACATTTGACAAGCCATTTGATAGCTGCTTAGTTAATTTCTACGATGATCAGAGTTTCAGAAACCGGGCGTTAATGTGGTGCGGAAACATTGTTCAATTAAAATTGTACCTGGAGGACCTGGAGGTTTTTTTTTGGTAAATCGTGTATTTTGGAAATTACATTTAGATACAAATTACTGAGTAATGAATATTTTTTGATGTTACCGACGTAATAATTAGAAAATATAAACTGCTATTTTTCACAAAAGAAAGAACTTTAAAAAAGGGAAAAAAACAAAATCATCTGGATCGACAAAAAATAAAAAATAAAGAAAGCAATGATCTGGTGTAGAAAAAAAAGTAAAAAAAATAAGTGTGTAAATGATCGTGATACGATCCGCGGCCGTCTGTTTTGGGGGCGCATTTTTTTAGAGAAAAATTTAAACGACACATAACTATAGAGACATATCACTAACTAAATAATCAATAAAAAAAATTGATAGTCATTTATACTTTTCGAGAAAAAAACCTAATTAAATCTTGTTATTTTCAGTAATAAAATCCGCCATTTTACTATTGTCAACATTTTCACATTAAAAACCTTCCGTAAAACACTGTCTTGTCCACACTTAAAACATTTAAATTTTTTTCAAGAATTCATGATAAAAAAATATAAGAAATGTTCAAAATTTATTACTTCATTGTAGTTTGACCCTTCCACATGCTTCGCCAGAATACTCTCAGGTTCTGGCTCCGCCTTTTTATGTTCAATCTAGGGGTAGGGACCACAAGACCACATGGAGTCGGGGTGCTCTGTGTCGGATCTGTGACTCATTTTGAATGTAACTTAGTCCATTATTATCATAGATTTTTAAAAATCACATATAAAACCATCAGCCTGAGTTACGTAACGAATTTAATTTAAATCAGTTTATAATACACCATGGGCATTACATATAATACATTAAGGGCTTTTAACAAAAAGATTTTATAAAATTTGTAATCGAGTTTCGAAATCGATATTAGCATATTGGCTGTATCATTATTTTTGATGCCTAATCGTATGTCAAATTTAAAACCAAAAGAATTTCCCGCTCATTTATATTAAACAAATATGTATATACCTACATTATTTTATTAGTCTTATTTTTTAATAAAAATTTATTTCAATCGGAACGAAATCGTTCAGTACATTTTAATTTTTTGTGTTATCATGAATTCTTATTAAAAAAATTGAATGTTTTAAGTGTGGACAAGACAGTGTTTTACGGAAGGTTTTTAAATGTGAAAATGTTGACAATAGTAAAATGGTGGATTGTCTTAGTAGAAACAACAAGATTTAATTATGTTTTTTGTCGAAAACTAGAGGTTACTACCGAATTCTACTTGTTGATTAATTCGTAACTGATATGTCTCTATAGTTCTCTATCGTTTAAATTTTTCTTTTATTTGCTATATAAAAGTAGTGGGCTGCTGAAATTTTACCTATTTTTTCTATTATAGCCTGATAAATGCTTTACTGCTTACTCACATGATGGTATGGAGGGGTGGGGATGGAGGCGGGATTCGGTTTGTCTCTCTCATCAGATAAAAGACAGAAGTACTGCCGTACTCTCAGATAAGCTGACATAATTACGACATCAAAAACTGATGCAATCTACAAAAGTAGAGTATGATACAAGTCCTATTTTCCTTATGAGACATTGATCACGATGAAAAGTAAATAAAATCATAAAATTACATTTTTTTTTTTTATTTGAATAAAAAAATTAAGTTATATTATGTCCGAATGCTGGGCCTACTCTGTACGGACGCTGTGAAGGCATAGTCCACCTTGCTACCCCCACTGCGGATTGGACTACACATAACCTCGAAATATTTTTGTTACTATTAAGAAAATATGCAGGTTTTCTAGCGATGTTTTACTTCAATGCGCAGTACGTGATAAGACACCGAAAAATTGTAATTAAGCATTTCATTGGTGCCGGGCACCTAATGAAGAATGTAATGAGTTCCCGGCATAATATAAATAACAAATTAACAATTCGTTTTAGCCAAGAAATCAATTAACTAAATACCTTCAATACGCCTAATTATTCATAGAAAACTATACTACAAAATATCCTTCACAATTGGATGAAAGCGATTACTTACAAAAACAGAAATAGACCAACTTTAGATTTTAAAAAAATGTATCCAAGTATTTTTTAATATTAATATAAAAATAAGACCATAGACGATGATTTCATCAAAAGACAATTTCCTTTTCCCATAGTGTCACTAGCGATATATTCGGACGGAAAACTGAAAAGATAATTTATGATTGACAAAAAACTATACACGATTATTGTAAGTCGACTTATTCTCTGTGACTATTTGCGATAATTTAATCCCCATAAGCATTATGCAAAAAGAAAGAAGAAGAAACTTTTATGCGTTATCATGTGTTGTAGCGTTTTCAAGTAACTCAAATATGGAATCCAAAAATTTATTAAGAAATGAAGTATCAATTTAAATCTCACCTTTTTCTTCTGATTTACGAAAACGATTAAACACTAGTTATTTTACTATTAAAAAAAACAATTCAATGTTTTTTTTGAGATACTTTCCACTAAAATGCTTTAAATAAAAAAAAACCTTATGAAGCTTGACTAACTGATTATTTTGGCGCACGGGGCGCCTAGCCTGAACCTCGGCGATTATTTTAAAGACATACCTAACAGTTTTCTTAGCTCGCCAATAATGCATTACAACTAGGCACTTAATTCAAAGCAACTGAAAAAAAAATAGTAAAAAGGAAGCAGGCGTTAATTCGTATTCGAATTAACTTATGGGCATTCCTTAAAAATTATCCATTAAAACAATATCCAATGTAAATAGGGCCGAATTTAGGGGAGGGCAACCGGGGATACAGCCCCGGGGAAAAAATACAAATTTAGAATAAAATTAAGAATTAGTGACAGGTTAGCCTAATTAAAGTTCTTGCTCAAAGTGACGTCACCTATTGCGTACGCATGATCCAGGGCCGAATTTAGGGGCTACAGCCCCGGGGACTCCGCAAAAGAGGGTATTATATTACAGTAGGTATTATATTTATTTGTTCGTTAAATAATAAATGAATCTATACTTGGTTTCACTTTATTATAAACGCGACAAAATCCGTAAAATACCATCATTGACAACCCTACGGTTGTTGCGGAGATGACGGCCAGTAGGTGAAACTTTTGGCTTCTGTTTCTCCTTCATGTTATGATTATTTGGAATCATGACATGAAGGCTATACGAGTCGCATTTAGTTTTTCCAGTGAATCAACTATCCATATAATGTGCACGGTACCACGGTTCTACAGGAGTAACTACTTTGTGACAAACTCAACACATCCTTATCTCTTTGAGGTGGTATTGTTTAAAATTCAAAACCATTAAAATATTTCAAAGACTTCGTTATTATAATTTTATAACGCTTATTAAGGAATTAAACGGTTAATTAGCATGGCGATAATGATCGTCGGTAAACATTAGGAGTACGTTACTTATATAACGGTAGAATATATTTCTCATAAAACCCTAATAAAAGCCGGGATAGCTCAGTGTCCGGTCGCTCGCTTTTAATTCAATATACTCGAGGAACCTGAGTTCAATACCCGGTGCCGGCACCAATCAAATTGCTAATTTTTAGTACTGATTTATCAAATGCTCAGCGGTGAAGGAAAATCTCGAGACCTACGTATTATGAAAATTACAATATTAAATATTTCGAAGAAATTGGAAAATCCAAAAGTGCGCGATTAACACGCGTATTATATTTCATGTGAAATACCAGAGAATAAACGGAGTGACAATTAAAAAAGATTTTAAAAAATTTACAAGAGAAAGATCGTACTTTCTCTAATAACTTTTAAACGGTTAAGAGTTCAATAACAAAAATCAAAACGGATCCTCCTTAGAATAAATGGAAAGTTATTCATTAAAATTCATCAGATAATTCGGTTATCAATCATTGCTTCTATTTCTCTAAAACTATAGACGGGGCGGAACACAAGTTTTTCAATCACAATTTTTAGGGTGCAGTACCTTAAAAGCTAAGAAAAGGACCCTTTTAAGATCACTCTCATGTCCGTATGTGGGTTATCTAACAAACAGGTGGATCTAGAAAAATGAAATTTATACCAGATACTGAGATCTATAGTCCCTATTAGGTGTATAAAAATAAAGGTCCTGAGTGAACACGATAAAAAGATGTGGGTAAATTTAGATTTTCGCGAAAACTTGTAAGTACCACAATTTACCTAACCTACGGATTTTCCCTTTACTTGTTTTTAAACAAAATTGACAATTTTGGGCCAACAGAAAATACCCTGTAGGTTTTTGGTCGAAAAATATGGTAGTTCCTGTCGACCTACAATCACGAAAATTGGTGAAAAGCAAGCTTAACGTCTAGCTTAGATTATAAGAACTATTTTTTAAGAACACCAATACCCCATACGCACTACTCCAGCACTACTGGAAAGGATGTACCTTCTCCAGCTTCTACACTGTTTATTAGAACACGAGACCAGTCCTTATTGTCTGCCTAACCGGGTCCACTAAACCAGAGCCAGTTACGACCGGCAGTGAACGCAGTGTCCCGTATTTCACTTTGCGACAGCAAGAGGATTCTTAAGCCCTATGAAAACTACGTTATAGCTCATTAAGGCAAAGGGCTGAGCGCTGGTCTCTTGAATAAACATAAAAAAACTCACAAGCAAATATTGTACAAGTTAACTGAATATATACAGTAAACTAAATATATTTTTTTTATGTGAAAAGTTGCCAAGCGAGCAGACGGTTCACCTGATGTTAAGTGAATACCGCCGCCCATGGACATCCGCTACACCCGAGGGTTGCAGATGCGTTGACAACCTTTTGAAAATTGGACTCCAGCCACCTCACTCACCAGACGAAACGCGAAAGTATCATACTCCCACTTACCGCCGGTCATATATACAGTATACAGTACACTATATATAACCAGTATACCATATTACTAAATATATACAGAACACGGCCGAGATTTGTTCAAAATTCAAATATCTTTATTCAACATTGGACTTGACATTACACTCACTTATTGGTCAAATACTTGGAGGACCGAGCTTTACTCGGTTTTTTTGGTAAATCATGTATTTTAGAAAAAAAAAATGAAAAATAAAGAAAATGATCTGGTATAGAAAAAAAAGTAAAAAAAATAAGTTTGTAAATGATCGTGATACGAACCGCGAAACCGTGAAACCTAGCTAAATCGATTTTTCGCCCCCGAATCTACGCACATACTAAATTTCATGAAAATCGCTGGAGCCGTCTCCTAGATTCCGATTATATATATATTAAGAATTGCTCGTTTAAAGAATAAGAATAGTTCCACAGTGTTACGTGGTAATGTACATTTCGTCCTGAAAAAACTCATCAGCAGCAGTGTTGTTTTTCTTGTTTTTTCTTTTGTTATAAACATTTCAGCCAGAAAAGGCAACCCAGTACTACCAGGTTTTACTATCACCAATTAAAGATCGAACTCTTCACCGGCGAGAATCGAACCTTGAATGACACTACACAAATGCAATGCAAATGTATATTTCTAGAGAATAAAGACTAAATTCAACGCCTCGTGAAACGCTTCACTACTTGTTAAAGAAATCTCGAAATTGCTAAGAATTGCTTCGTTTAAAATAATTTGATTTTTCTTTAAGCATATTGTAATAAGTGATGTAGAGGTATTCATTCGCGGAAAATTATATGTACTTGTGTCGCGCAATTAATTATTATTTATATATGCGTAAACCAGTAACGCAAGCCGTATTCTGTCGGCTTTTAAATCATTTACAAATATAGGACCTTTCTTCTAAATAAGTAATTTTTCTTCAATTTAAAAATTTACAAATTTACAATTTTTCAAATTTTACAATTTATCTTTATTAGTTTTATTAGATAATATGTAATTTTAGATAGATTTAATCTTGTAAATATTAGATCAATAAAGATTGTACACGCAAACAATAAAATATTTTATATATATGTTTTAATTTATCTTCAAAATTTACTCATTAAAGCGGTTAAGGCTCACGTTAAGTTTTTTTTTTGACGAACTTCTTAAATCGTCATAGGTATAATATAAATGCTATGAAACGATTCTTCAATATGGATTGGACTTGTATGAGGGTCTTTATAAGTCATTCCATCATAAAATGTTTGTGTATTTCCAATGTTAAACGTTCAAGGGTGTTTTAACGGTTATTTTATATATAAAAAAAGTAAAGTAAAGTATCAGCCTATACATGTCCCACAGCTGGGCAAAGGCCTCCTCTATACAGAGGGTATCAGGCCATAGTACACCAAGCGGCCCCACTGCGGATTGGTGGACTTCACATATCTTCGAAATATTTTTTTTTGTTATTATTTCGAAAATATGCAGGTTTCCTCACGTTTTCCTTCACCGCTGAGCACGTGATAATTCAGCATTTAAAATTGACAATTTCATTGGTGCCGGCACCGGGGATTGAACTCAGGTTGCTCGAGTATATTGAATTAAAGGCGAGCGCCCTGACACTGAGCTATCACGGCTCTTATTTTATATACAGCGTGTCTTTACCATCGCGACAATAAATGAACAAGCATATAGGGGATAACTTTTTAAAGTTGTATGAAACATTTAAATTCTTTAAACATCAATATTTACAGAGTTATAAAATTTTCCAAAAAAAGAATTTTAGAACACCCTTACCTTTAAAAGCGTAACGTAAAGTTCATTTGTAAAGGTCACAAAGCATAAGCAATGGGTTGAATGAATTTAAAAGAGACAAAACATACTGTTAGAAGGAAAGGCTTGTAATACGACGCTGTGACGCGAGTTGTATAGGTGATACAAATTTTGTTTCTTTTTTACTTA
This sequence comes from Iphiclides podalirius, assembly GCA_933534255.1. Lineage (NCBI taxonomy): Eukaryota > Metazoa > Arthropoda > Insecta > Lepidoptera > Papilionidae > Iphiclides > Iphiclides podalirius. The sequence continues at coordinate 1,833,445 of OW152835.1, read as the reverse complement.
ATTAGTTTAATTAGTTTGTTTGAAAAATATTTTTTTTTAATCATGGATTTTGTTTAACGTTAATATTTTTTTATGATTATTGGTAAGTAGCGTTAGACGTGTGTTCATTTATTGTCGCGATGGTAACGACACGCTGTATACGCATACGCAAACTTTATGTAGCACAAGCACTTGAAGCTTGCGCAAGATAGACTTAAATAACATGAAAGAATATCTTAAGTCATGCACTCGAAGCCACGATTTTAACAAATAAAATTATAATTCCTATTCAGTTCACTATCTAATTCTAGCGTCGTATGATAAAGTTGGCAGCCCTCCATGACGCCAGCGCGCAGTGAAAATTAAAATATAAAAAATACCTACAATTACACGCTATAAATACGTTCTCGCGAAAAACACTATGTTTACGTACACTAAGACAAAAAAAGTGTTATTTTCGTACAACACACACAAACAAGATTGGCGATTTTCGCGCGCTTGCCGACAGTGTTTATGTTTTTTTTTTTTTTTTCACTTTGTGGTTTACCCGCGTACGTTCGGAAAGGTTCGCGCGTCGCGCCAGACTGGCTTAGATCGTAAACAGGGCTCGATTTTATCAGACGCATCGTTATCAACGAATGTTAAGTTTGCAATTAGCGACGGTTTTTATCAAAACACAGAGTGCATGCGCTCGTGCTACTTGTTAATGTTGAATAATTGTATTGGTGTAATAAATACGGACTGTGTCACTGGGCAGATGTTGTTTGAATTTTCCCGCGCGAATGTTTGACATTTCCCGGGCGACCAATGAACCGCAGATGAAGTTTTAAATATTATCTGTGAAGTCCAAGGAGGAAAAAAGAAAACAATAAAAACTACGCAATAAACATGTCATGTTTGTTGAATGTGTTGGACTTATTTTAATTTTGTAATCAGTGTCCAATCTTTCCCCGGTTTGCATTTTTGAGTATTTAATTTGGCAATTATTCATCGTTTCCGTTTAAGAACGTTTACTGCAATATATGTATATAATAAAATCAGCTGGCTTCGGCGTCCGAGGTCGTAGTTTGGATTCCCACATGAGACAAGTAGTACAAATAATTGTTCTGGATCTGGGTGTTTGTTCCCAAAAGTATAGATGCCAGGAGTACGGTCGGTCTAGTTAACACGAATAACGGCGTAATTCGCATTTTGTGCCCATTTTTTCCAAAGTGGTGGAAAAAGATGTACATTTACATGTAATAAATGGCACAAACGATAGTTCGATCATTTGCAACCTCTGATCTTTTGGCGACTCACTGTACCACCACATTCTTTTACTAATACTAGTAAAACAAATTAAACTATCAAATCCGATAAAAGAGATGACTGACACTAAGTTTAGATTTTTGTTGTTGTCTCTATGGGGAGCAATCTAAAATAATTCTTAACACTCACATTACGTGAAAACTTCTACTCTCTCACATGAGGTTATCCATACTAAAATTATAAATGCGAAAGTAACTCTGTCTGTATGTTTCGCTTTCACTCCAAAACTACTGAACCGATTAAAATGAATTTTAGTACATCTAGAGCCTGAGAAAGGACATAGGCTATTTTTAATTGTAAAAAAAGTGTTTTAAAAGATTGAAACATAGATTTAAGGGCTTTAACGCGACCGAAGCCGCGGGCGAAAAGCTAATGTATTTATAAAGGAAAACACTACAAAAGTTCTCTTTAACATTAAATCCATAATGTTCGTTCTCATCGGCTAGCTTCATAAAATCATCTTAACTGAACCATTATCATTTTGTCAACAGAACTATTAGCTCCCCATTAATTGTTTAAATACAACGGAATGTAATTAACGATTAGAGATACAGCAGTGAATGCGGAGAGATTATCGTCCTATCGTCATTTACTGATAGCAATTATCGTCAGTTTGTCCAGTCGATTTAAATTGCAATTAAGGATAAAGATAATAACATAATTCACTTCATTTGTAGGTATAATAAATTAAGGGTTTAAATCCAATCGAACGTATAAGCATGCAAAATTGGGCCTCCCGTAGCAGCTTCCGTTGCACGAAAGGGCAACGGAAGCTGCTACAAGGGTCGTCCGGGGACTATCGTCCTCTCGGGACACAGGTGTTTCGGGAGCTATCCGTTTCGCGTGGCAGAGAGGGAGCCAACAGCGGAATGCCACCACCACTTTGACGTATGTGCCGAGGAGACGGCCCAACACGCGCTGGAGGAGTGCCCAGCCTGGACGGAGCAGCGCCGAGAGCTGTGCGCTATCGCTGCCGGCCGTGGTTCGTGCTATGGATGACAGCGAGAGGGCGTGGGGTGCTGTCCTCGCACCCGGAACGAGGCTGCGGAGAGAGCACGGGAGGCAACTGCCACCTTGGAGATCCACCGCCGGAGACCAGGGCGCAGGAGGTTGGCCTACATGCGCAGCCTTCCCCTCTGATAGTGAGATCCTGGGCGGCAGACATGGGGATGTCTGTCGCTGAGGGGGGCTGTGCCAATTGCACCGTCACAGCACCATTTAGAAGGAGAGACCCAAAAAGGCCATAGTCGCGCCGGGGTCGTGGAAGATTGCGTCTACGTGTTCAGAATGATCTTCTTAATAATCATATTGATCAATTATAAGAGTATAACCATCTTTTTGGCAACTCAAATGATATTTCAAAAGCCATTTGACAGCTAATTAGTTAAATTCTACGATGATCAGTGTTCCAGTAACCGGGAGTTAGTCTTTTTAATTTAGCTATGCGTTAAGCTATAAAGCTATTAATATATTTTAATACTTCGGAAATGAATGAATTTGATTCTAGTAAGGTTTTAACAGGCTTTGATCAAGGCAGTCTCTTTTTCTTTAAGGGTAACCGAAAAATGGAAGACTATCTCGTCTAGCAAGTATTAGTAATTTTGTAATAATTATATTCCATGAATTAAAAAGACAATTTTCTCTTTTTAAATTCACAGTCATCAACCATTCCCATTTAGCGCCCCTCCGTTGAGTAACGTCAGCTTGCCCCTTTGCATAAATTACAATTTTTCTATATATACTTTTAGGTGGTAGGGCCACGCAGCAGCCTCGGCTGTTGCACGAACGGGCAGGCCCGTCCGGGTAAGTACCACGACCTCACAGAAGACCAGCGTAAAGTGGAAGTATGATAAATACTTTCGCGTATAGTCTGATGAGTGAGGTAGCCGGAGCCCGTTTTTCAAAAGATTGTCAACGCATCTGTAACCCTCGGGTGTAGCAGATGTCCATGGGCGGCGGTATTCACATAACATCAGGTGAACCGTCTGCTCGTTTGGCAACTTTACACATAAAAAAAATATATTCATTGTGGTAACAGTTAAACATGCAAAGTATGAAACGTAATGTAAGAGATCTTAGGTACATGCAATTTGCATGTGGCAATAAAATCTTGTCTTGCTTACGGATTATGCAAAGGGGACAAAGATAATTCAGGCCCATACTGCGCGTCGTTTAAAAATTGTTCTGCTTTACATTATTATATGACATATATTAAGTGACATTGACAGATGATATAGAACGTATGATACGGAACGAGATAGCAAATTACCGCAATTGCCGTAATTTGAATGCCTCAGTTTCGGGGCGCTATTATCATATTATTATACTTTTATTATTCTCTCATTTATGTGTGATATTGATCATTAGGAGGGTAGCTATTTTTGTTCCTGGCGGTTCGACTGACGGCTTGATGTACTATATAGAATATGGATTGTGTAACACTTGTTAAGGATTGTTTGAGCAATTTCGCAATCTTCATTATTTTTGAAGTGAAAACTTTATGGTATAAAAAGGCTCGTTGAGCAACTTTTGATGCAAAACAAATCATAGGTTCGCCACGTTTTTTTGTTTCACGCGTCACGTGTTTTGTCACGACGCTGGTGACGTTACTTTTTGTTATTATATTGTTTTCTAATTGACTTGATCTCTATACTACTTATTCGATGGTATTTTTGTCGAGCATCTATAATAAAAATTCTATATTCAAAATTACTGTTCATTGGTAAAAGAGTAAAGGGTATAAAAATTCTTCCGCTGCTGGGCAAAGGCCTCCTCTGTTCAGAGGGTATTAGGGCACAGGCCACAATGCGATCTTGTCCACTGCGGACTTCACATATCTTCGAAATATTTTTTTATTATTTCGAAAGTATGCCGGTTTCCTTGCCGCTTCTTTTCGTTTCTTCACCGCTTAGCACATGATAAGCAAAAACTTTAAATTTACAATTTCATTGTATTGGTACCGGCACGGAGAGGATTCAACTGGGGTTGCTCGAGTATATTGAATTAAAAGCGAGCGTTTCGACAATAAGCTATCCCGACTCTCACTGTTCTCATCACGACTATCATTGATTTAATGATTAAAATTAAAATAATACATACGGCTTAGAATTAAAAAAATAAATCTATTTCAGTATGTAACTAAGTAGCATCTACGAATATTTACAATCTATGTTGCTTGCAATATCATGCAACTTATAATTAACTAGACGTGCATGCCGAATGCAAATCGTGTGTCACGTCTTATGGTTAATGTAGAAAAGACTTGTTCATAAATTAATGTACAAATGAAACCCGAGATAGTAAGTTAACTTTACTTCTTTATGTCTTTCTACAGAGCTACCATTAGCCGCTATGTTTTAACAATTCCACAAAGTGTAAGATAAAATTCATAGCATTTGAACGTGCAACAACATGGATTTTCATCGAGATGTGAGTATTGTACCCCCAACATAAATTATCAGTGCAATATCTTCTGTAGGCGTGTATGTCAATGAACTTCTAAACGGCTGGACCGATTTTAATGAAATTTGTTGTGTGTCAGGTGGATTCGAGAATGAGATTTACAATTCGGTCCAATATATTTTTTTATTAATTTATTATTGTTAATAAGTTGTTGTTCGATTTAAGACGCGTGTACAGGACCGCGTCCGTCGGGTCCGCTAGTTCGTGTATATAAGAATACGTTATATTCGATAAGACTGACTTATAATATGATATGGATAAAATTTCTTAGAAAACGCTGAGGTTTACGCGGGATGAGTTACGCATTGTTTAATTGAGCCGCAATCAATTGCTGAGAGTACAAAAATCTGTCGTGAATGTTTCTGGCAAGTGGCAAATATCAAAGTGAAAACAAGTCCATTTTTTTAACGAAAAACAAAACCGACTTCAAATATCTCGCTCTGTATTCATTTTGTAATTGATTTTCAGGAGTTCCCTTCGTATCTCCGGAACCCAATATCCAATATCAATGAAACGAATATGGGACCACATGGGAAGCACCAGCTTTCAAATAAAAAAAAGAATCATCGAAATCGGTTCATTCTGTCGAAAGATCCGAGGTAACAAACTTCAAAAAAAAAATACAGTCCAATTGAGAACCTCCCCCTATTTTGAAGTCGGTAGAAAATGGATGACGGCGCTCTCCAGAGACGCACGTGTGCCAAAGAAGTAAACAAACTAACATTTATCCAGCCGTATAACATAACAGTAATAACGTTATCACTTAGATAAGATAATTGAAGTATATTAGGCTGTGACGTATATGATATATTACTCTTTATTTGATTAGCAGCGAGAATTCTGCAATGCTTTATGAATCAAAATTTTATTTTTTTTACTAGTCCGTACTAATAATATAAACGCGAAAGTTTGTATGTATGGATGGATGGATGTTTGTTACTCTTTCACGCAAATACTACTGAATGGATTTTAATGAAACTTTACAGTAATATAGCTAGTACCCAATTAAACGGCGTGGTTGAAAGTGACCCTGTCTCTTGGGCTTCAGGGTGTGGGTTCGATCCCTACTACTGGATAAAATTTGTGTGATGAACATAGTGTTGTTTGTATTGTGTAGTTTTTCTACTCTCTGGGTGTTTATATATCTATTATATATGTATTTATTTATAAAAGAAACGTACGTTTAAGTATGTTTTTTAGTACCCATAGTACAAGCTCTGCTTAGATTGGGACAAGATAACGTTGTGTTAAATAATATCCCGAAAATATTTTTTTTTATTTATAAAAAAGTTTAAAATTATATGTAGTGTATTACATTCTAAATTATGTTTATCCATAGGCAAAAACTGCAAAAAAAAATCTCTCAATAGGCTCTCCGTCTTTTTCATGCAACGAAAGCTAAGAGCTAAGCGCCAATTCAATTTGTCACCTACATTTACTAGACATAGACAATATAATAATGAAATGAGCTTAATATATGTTCGCTACGCTCATATCTTGTTCTTCTTCAATTATGAATTTTAATATAAAAGCTTGTAAAAGGTGTGAAAGACGTGTGTCGAAAAAAGAGTGTTGATTATGAATAAATATCGAGGGTGTAAGGCTAAAGAAGGACCTATCAAGATTTGGGTGTGTGAAGAATGATATGTCAGTTAAAGGGGTAAGAATTTAGATGAGGGTTGTCAGAGGAAATCGGAAAGAAAGAACATGTGCCGATCCCATCTAGTGCGTCATAGGAAGCAGATAGAAGAATATATAAATGCTTATAAATAATAACTAGCGTCATCACCGTAATGATTGACAAATGACAACAAAACTGAAACAGTCGCTCTTATCTCGTAAAAACTGATAGAAGTTTTCAATTATTTTAACAATATTGACCGAGGGATTTCATATAATAATTTCACTACACCGCTCTACAAATATGAAACTGTGTTTTTTTTACGATATCACACTGCATAATGCAGTGTAAAGTTTGTCTTCTAAATGACAAAGATCGTTTGCAAATGTAATCAAACGGAAATAAAACAAGCATTCTTCGTGAGACAAGTCGGGGCTATAAAACCCATTTAATGTGATGTCGTCAAATGTTTAAATTTTCAATAACATTTTGACGCCGTTATACAAACTTATGATCCTACTGTAATCACGTAAATTAATAATTTTAATAAAATATTATATTATGCTATTAAAACGTTTTTATGACTCAATTGGCGCAATGGCTTAGCGGTAGGATCCAACACCTTGAGATGTGTTCAAATATTGCTATAGTATACTACAGTATGTTTGTGATAAATCTGGGTTTTATCCATGAGTACGAACATAGTGAGTGATTTTATCTTTACGTAAGCAAGAGAAACTCAAAAAAATACTTGTAAAAAATACTGTAATAAAAAATACGGTACCTTAAGAAGCAATTAAGGTTTCGATTTTCATCATCCATAGTAATCCATTCATCCATACTAATATTATAAACACGAAAGTTTATATATATATGTATGAATGTTTGTTACTGTTTCACGCAAAAACTTTACAATAATATAGCTTATGCATCAGAATAACACATAGGCTAATTTATAAAGATATTGTGTGAATTGTCCAAAATATAGGTAATGATAAGTGTCAACTAAGTAGGAAAAATTCTGTCATCTACGAGATAATATGGTGTATAAAAAAAACTCATTGTAAATACCATTTTACCAGCGCGGGCTAAGCCGCAGTTAACAGCTAGTCATATATAATGTTATTTACTTAATTAGCTGTGAACACTACTGATAGTTGGGCGCATCTACACCGTTATTACGCGATAAACAGAAGACAATGAATGTCCATTAGGTACTAACTACAATGCGTGTTCCAAAACTTGGTCTTGGTCCAGTCATTTCAGCGCCCCTCCAGACACTAAATGGGTGGTAAGGTGGGAGGTAATATGCTTTTGCACTAATATCTACTACCACCACCTTCTTTCGTAACTTAAATTTTGTTATATCTTATTAATTTTTATGATAAAAATATATATAAAATAAACGCATATATCACGCATCTCAAGATTTTTAATTATGTAATTTAAGATGTTTGCATCTTTCAGGGCTACAATTATAAAAAAGTGTCATTTCACATTAATATAACTTTTGCAAAAACAAATTTGTGGAAATATTGAAAATAAAATATTAGCAAGGGCCTGTGATTGTTGATTTTAATCATACTCGTAATCTATAGGCATGAGTTTCAGCGAGCTACCCCAAGGAGTTTAGCGGCGCCTACAATTTTTTATAGCAAACATTATGTTCATCATAATTGCTAAGACATTTTTATCATATCACTCGCCTGAGTGATACAATGACTATTTACTTTACAATTATCTGAGAACTTTTGTTGTCCTTCATTGCTTTTGACCACTTTTACATAGAATACTTCGTAAATTCCGACAACTCGACAACTAGTAACCGTATTGTAATTTTCTGCTAACAATGATAAAATTAAAATTTTCTTCAATCTATCTGGCCGTTTCCGTCTTTAAAACCGCAGTTTACTACAGTTATGTAGGTCACCAATATTTAACACTAATTATTAAGGCTGATAAACTTGAGTGATAACGGGACTGGTTCCGTTTTCGCTCAAGGAGAACGAAGACTAATTGATATTAGAATTTATGGAATAGTTACGGCATACTAAATAAAGTGAATTAAAATAACAACCTATATATGTCCCAATGCTGGGCAAGGGCATCTTCTGTACAGACTGTATTAGGTATTCGAAATATTTTTTGTTCATTATTTGAAAAATATGCGGGTTTTCTAACGATGTTTTCCATCGCGGCTGAGCACGTGACAAGTCCACACTTAAATAAACAATCTCGTAAATGTCTTTATTTTTCAAATCCTTATAAAAAAAGTATAATTTAGGAAGGTGTGATTGATTGCTATAATTATAAGAATCATATTACTCTAACATTGGTACAATATGCAATAAAAACAAAGTAGTTACCTACTTTGTTTTAATGTGACTTTTTTTGGTGGTGACTTTTGCGCTGTAAAGTCGACCGCTTGGCATAGTGGCTAGAGCGTCTGGACGTAATCCGTAAGGTGCAGGTTCGAATCCGACAGAAGGGAAAAATTTTGCAACAGTTTTATCAATACACTATTGAGTTTTTTTAACAGTCAATTTCAGGCTTTGGTTGTAAGCTGTATATTACTGAGGATAACAGTTGTAGAACTTACAAAATATAGCCCGTTTCGATATCAACTACAAACATTCTAGATAGGAATAAAACTCACAGCTTCCCTTTTAGAGTCTCTTCTCGTAATGACAACCGCATCCAAGACCTTCGCTCATTTCTTCCTTCATGGTAACTCTCGTATATCGGCCCCTTGAATTTGTAATTTAAGTCAATCGAGCTGGAAATAGACAACCTCCTTTGTGTGTCAAGCTGTCTTCTATCTTTATCAGTCTCCTCTAAATCTTTTGCCACAGAATCCAATCTTTCGGCAACATCGCTACTTAAAGTTGTTGAGCGTTCAATAATTTTATACGGCAGTATTTCATTGCAATTTCCTTCTTCACTTGCTTGATTGGACGGTATTTCCGATTGATTTCGTCCGCTTACTTGTTTATTCGTCTTCTCTTCGCTTGAGCAATCATTTTCTGCCTGTTCTGATAATTCGAAAGCTTCGTTGACGCATCCTTGCAATTCATCAGCCATTTGAAATCTGAAAGGTTTTTTAGTATATAAAATATGTTTAGATTTTTGTCTGCGTAGCAATCAGCCGTTTATCTTAGTGGTTAAAGCGTCTTGGCAAGATAAGGGAAGACGCGGAATCGAACTCCCGCGGTGGCGAAAAAGTTTTAGCCCATTTTTCTACAAATTTTAAATGTAGAGATTATTAGTACTTAATAAGCAAAATTTAAAATTAATATGTTATTAATTAATGTGTGAAATCTTATACGAACAGTGCCTATGCGGAGTAAAGTTTGGGAGTTATTGTGAATTAAAATAGTGTGCCAATTTAATACAAATTAATGATAAAAGCAACATCACGAAGTTAATTGAGTTAATATCAAAATAAAGATTGCCAGAAATAAAACAATGAGATTAAACTTATTATAAATTATTATAAATTTAAAAAAGATAGGGCGATTAAATTAGACTAAAAGTTCTTCTAAACGTCACTTACCAGTCCGGTCAATTTAGACATTCAAAGCTACCTAAATTCCCACCAAGCCGAAAATCAGTATAAAAGTTTAAAATATGATTCGAAATAAAATTTGAAAGATCTTTCCCTTGTATAGAAAAAAAGTTATTCAAGGTCAAAGGCCAAAAATGAGTTTTTCGCGATTTTCAGCAAAACGGTAAGTTTTATTATAAAAATACTTCAAACAAAAATTGTACATCATAAAATTATCTAAATAATATGTATCAATACTTTTTTCCTACGAGCCACCGTTTTTTAGATATAAAAATTCAAAAAGTTGTAATCGTCATAATACGTCGTGTGCACGTTTCCATGCAAGTGTAAGTTACAATGACCGATAGAACAATATTTTAACATACGTAACAACGTGCATATTATGACGTATACAACTTTTTGAATCTTTATATCTGAAAAACGGTAGCTCGTAGGAAAAAATGATTGATACATTTTTTTTAGATAATTTCACGATCTAAAATTTTTGTTTTGCTGAAAATACATTTTTTTACTTAAATTTTTTCCATACGGGGAAAGATGGGGAACTTTGAAATGTTATTTTTAATCATATTTTAAACAATCTTACTGATTTTCAGCTTGGTGGGAATTTACGTGGCTTCACTCTTAGTTTTTTGATTTAATTTGACCGGATTATACATGAAATCAAATAATTGTCAAATCCTAAATCAAACGATTCACTTGATAATATTTACTGATAATTATAAACCCCAATTATTCAATAAAAGTCAGGAGGATTATCAAATCATAACAAATTGGTCTCTGTAGGTTCACGCTTCGAAACACTTATTGGTTTTATCGAATATTTATTAGATTATATATAGATATTAGACATAACTATATGCATACACAATTATTTTTACGGATTTATCGCGTTGTTTAAGGCATGTTTGTATGTCTATTTATTTATTTATTAACACCAACAGCACAAATGTCTGTCCCGTGACAATAAATTCTGAAAAACATTCAAAACGTCGGGAATTTAAATTGAAGAACCCGTAAAAAATATTATCTACTAATTGAAAATTAGTTTGCATTAATACTATGTTACTTAGTTATATCCGTTTAAAAGATATGATCAAAGATAATGTCTCCAATCACTTCAATGAATGATGCAGAAAAAACTATTTGTACTTACCTTGCTGAAACACAAGTTTTTCTCGACCGCTATGTAGCCGATACGTGGCGATGAGATGTCTCTCGGCGCCAAACAATTCACTGAAAAACCAATTTATGCACGCACACGCGTTGTTATGCAAAGAAGAGATATTGGGGCACTGAAGTTGGTAACAGTCGGTGGGGAATATCTTTTAAAAACATCAGTGATGTTATGAAATAGTACGATTTTAAATAATCGATGATACTCGAGACATGTTTGGATAATAGAGCACGTTGGCGGCGGTGGGGGGAGCAAATGGTATACGATCGCTTAATCCATATCTCTGTCCCTCTCTCTCTCTCTCTTTGTAGTTATAAAGAGATCGTGGATCTCTCTTCAAGTTTGATTAACTTTGGTAGGCCACCGGCAGTACTTTTTGTGCGCACGTAGAGATTTCAAGTGAAAACCTAAGCACTTTTTGGGTTAACAAAAAGCGTGAAACTCGCTTCATCTTCACCGAACGCTTTCCATGAGCGATTTAAAAAAAAGGAATACGTAAAAATATATTTGTACTTATGGATATGATAAATATGTACTGTTACCTAATATCGTTCGGTGTCCCGATAAAATATGCGTAATTAAATATTTTAATTTTGATATTCTTTAGTTTTCAGTTCTGTCGACATCCCCATTTAAAAAAAAATATTTTATATGATACTAGGTGATAACCAGCGCCCATGGACATCTATACTACTATAGGGTTGCCAACGTTTTAAATTAAGTGCCTCCGCAATTGAGGGACACTTACCGGTGGTCATCTGCTTTCCTGGACAAGCCTGGCCATAACATCAGAAGACGCTGCGTGGCACGACCACAGACAAATCGATATTAACTAGTTGAAAAAGTACGTCGATATTAAAACATCATAGCGCTTAAAAAACAAAACATAACAAAGCAGTAAGCGACCCGAATTGTAATGTCATACAACGAGTTCTTCGGATACCTTACGCGCAATAACCAGATATGCAGGTTATTATTATGAAACAATATCAGTCTAGGGAATCGTGGTCCATATCCTTGATTGTTTTTTATTTGATTTCTCTACTTTTGTATGTTTGTACTGATTCTACAACAACTAAGTCTTTTTTTAAATACGGATTAGACGTGATTGTTCGAATATTAACGATTTAATATAAAAAAAAAATAAAACTAAAAAAATCAAAATCAAGAATATCTTTATTCAAATAGACGCTTGTGCGTTCTTATGAATCGTCAACTTTTACATAAAAATTTATATATAGGTTCGTAAGGTACCACCGGTTCGGAAGGCAGTTTCTGCTGAGAAGAGACCGGCAAGAAATTCAACAGTTAGATTTTTTGAAAATATCAGTCTACAATATAACACACAGGTATATAGTCTTATTCTAGCCTACGTGGGTATCAACAGTATTAACTCCACACATTGGCGTCGTCGAGATATTCCGCAAAGGTACAATATGCTTTAACCATAAGTTGACTTTTAATTTTAGATTTAAACTCATCCAGCGGCAGACTTAATATCGACCGTGGGGTTTTATTATATATATATGCGCACACTTTGCCCCATGAACAACCGATTTACTTTTTGTTGACGAAACAATGGCGTTGTAAGTTTGTCCTTGAAACATATGTAACCAGCTGATACCCGCGGTTTTGTCTGCTTTGCTTATTACATTAAACAATGTATTTTACTTATATATTATGTGCAATGTACGCGGCAAGAAACGATACACCACTGAACACGTAGAGCTTAAATTCATTGTTTCTTTAATTTTAACAACTTTACATTAAATTAAAATGTTGAAGAAATAAAACAAATAATAATTAATTGAAATCCGTCCCGCCGTTTTCCGTGACGCGCACAACAGCATTATTTTTTTTATTTACATCACAAGCCATCGGGTATTATGGATTTCCATCGGCGGCGGCATTCACTTAATCTCTGCTTGACAACTTTTCACATAAAAAAATAGATAGTAATTAATGCGAGCGTATAAAATAAAGTAAATTTTACACAGTGCATTTTTCTTATTAGGCTTCTATTTTATGGGCGAAATCCGTCCAAATCATCAGTATGCCGTGTTCTACGCGTTCAACGGTTGTCCAAGCTTTCGGTGTTCTGCCTTTTGTCTGTCCGTTACCGCCGACAGTATGTTTAACAACCTTAGTGGTAGGTCACCCTTTTGCACCGAGGCGGCCATATGGTGGCTAAAGCAGGTTTCCTAATATTCGGAGAGAAGAGAATTGCAAAGGCATACAGCTGCGACGGGATCATAATTATTCACACTAAAAAAAAGCACTATCTGGGCGTCAGAGAAGCTTCATTTATCTCTTGTAGAGCCGCAACGTCTATCCCACTTGATATGCCGGCTTAGTTGGCTTACTGGCTGACAGAAAACGGACGAGGGTAGAGCTGTACTTTTATATATATTTATCATCATCATCATCTCACCTGTTTGAGTCCACTGCTGAACATAGGCCTCCCACACAGACTGCCACGAAGTACGATCCTGAGCCACCTGCATCCATCGACTTCCCGCACATTTGCGCAGGTCGTCACTCCATCTAGTGGAGGGACGACGTTCTATATTAGACTATATATATTATTTTATGTATATTCGTACTTTTGCATACATTGGTCATCCGGTGACTAAGGTTAACAGAATGCGTTTCTGGTCGCTACTTTAGTTTAACAAATCCATGGAAAGCTGTGACCGCTTGAAGAGCCACAAGTAGGCGAAAAGTTTAGAGTTATTAGAATGTTTTATATAAAATTGACCATTCTAGGTCAACGAGAAGGTATCCTATAGGTTTTGGGACGAAAACCTATATGGTAGGTCCTGTTGACCTAGAATCACGAAATTTGGCTAAAAGCAAGGTCTTAAGGCATAAATAAAGAATATATTCCGAAAAATAAAAACGTTGGAAAATAAGGTAAATTTTGGTACTTATAAGTTTTCGCGAAAATCTAAGTTTGCCCATATATTTTTATCGTGTTGACTCAAATTTATAGATACTATTTTTATACACATAATAGGGACAATAGACCTCAGAATCACTACAAAGTATAAAACAAAGTCGTCCCGCTGTCTGTCTGTCCCTATGTATGCTTAAATCATTAAACCTACGCAACGGATCTTAATGCGGTTATTTTTACTAGATAGAGTTCGTTATTGTTCGTTATTTTTTAAAAAACATTGCCCTCACTTTAGGATAACATTATCATGTGTTGTAAGGACGTTTTACAAACATAAATTACACGAGGACAAACACCCAGATGCGAAACAACTATCTGTGAGAGTAACTAGAGTGATTCAAAAGGAAGGTTTATATGTATAATACATTGCAACCTTGCGATTGCGAAGCCGGGGCGGGTCGCTAGTCTAGTTTCAAGTTCAAGGTGCCAGGTCCACTCGTTCCTGAGAAAATCGGAGGCGATTATTTACCAATTTTATTATGGTGCTATAATAGGTAGGTACGGAACCCTCGGCATACGAGTTCGACTCGCGCTTGACCGGTTTTTTATGTATAGCTTTCCTTTTGTCCCGTCTTTATTAGCTGAACATATATTTTTTCAGTAACGGTACAGCATTTATCCTTTATATTTAAATATACAGCATTTATCCTATATATATTAAAATATAGTTATATATATATATATTTAAATATTGATTAACAGCTGTGTTCTGCAATTTACTTATAACGACGCTTTAATTTATAGAAATTTCCTCCGTAGTTCATCATAATAGTTCAATAGTTTCAATCAATAGTTTCATCTGAAATTTATTTTTAAGTAGGTATAACATTTGTGACTGTGTGCTGCCCTCGTTAATTAGGTTCATAATAGAGGTTTAGATCAGCCGCTGCGAATGTTGCACGCATTACAGATAACTCCAGATCGTGACAAACGCTTACTTTGTCACGATCGATACTGCCAGGCACGTAGCGTTGAGCGAGTTAATTAATTAAAAACCGCACTTATGTTTGTCCCGTGCCAACACGTGCGTTGCAATATCACAAGTACGAGCGAATTTATCGAACGGAATGAAACAGGCGAGCCATTCATCGTTGACGTTACTATTTTTTTTTTATGCGAAAAGTTGTCAAACGAGCAGACGGTTCACCTGATGTTAAGTGAATACCGCCGCCCATGGACATCTGCTACACTCGAGGGTTACAGATGCGTTGACAACCTTTTGAAAATTGGGCTCCGGCTACCTCACTTACCAGACGAAACGCGAAAGTATTTATCATACTTCCACTTTACGCCGGTCTTCTGTGAGGTCGTGGTACTTACCCGGACGGGCCTGCCCATTCGTGCAACAGCCGAGGTTGCTGCGTGGCCCTACCACCGTAAAATGTAACTGTACCGTACTAAATGTAACTGTGAAAAATGGCAAAAGAGGTCCACCTGATGTTAAGTGATAACCGCCGCCCGGACATTTGCAACACCCGAAGTGTCACGCGTTGCCACCTTTTAATAAAGTGGGCCCCGGCTACCTCACTCATCAGACGAAACGTAATAGACACTTCTACTAAACGCCGGTCTTCTTTTAAGTGGTGGTACTAACCCGGACAGACCTTCCCATTTGTGCTACAGCGGACACTGTCGCGTGGCCTTACCACGGAACATCGTAACGAGTGTAATCGCGTAAATACAAGAAATTATTTTCTGACGTTTTTTGTAACTCAAATACCTCGAAGATATGCATCGTCTACCATACGTTCGCTGTAATGCAGCAATTTAGTTTAGTTTACTTTTTTATATTAAAATGAACAGTCCGTAAACCATGAGACTATTTTGCCTTTTCAAAAAAAATCATTAATTCTTTCATTTAAATTAATAATGAATTTCAGTCATTTAAAGTAATATAGAATTTACCCCTTTTCGGGTTACATCTACTTTAAATGTTATTACTTTAAATGTTAGCAGAGGGTTTCACCATATTTTTTATTACTTAATATTTGTTAACCGACAGACGTTGTCCTGTACTACACACGACTTAAATTCGATAACAACTTATAAATAAAAAAAAAAAAACTGTGAATCTAAACCAACCAAATCGGTCCAACCGTTTATAGTGACTTATAGTGACAAGTACAGTAGATTTATATATATATATAAAGATATATTTTTTATAATTTTTTAAGATATATTTTTTATAGTTTATACATTAAGATGCTTCTGGAAATCGACGCCACTGTCCGCGGTGGTAACCTAAACTTACTTAAAATCTAGAGCTTTATTTTTAGTACGTTTATTTATTTATTTAAAACCAATGATAATATAGGAATTTTTACAATAAATGATATGTTTATTTTTCATTAGCCTCCGCTCTATGTATTTCCCTGTATGAATCAATTTATACAGGAAAGTGTATCCATTTTTTCAATAAATTCTAGACATAAATAATGTTATATAAAAAATTATAAATATTTAAAATCACTCGTAATTAATTAATTACATTTCTTAATTAATTACTTATCTCAAAAAGTGCGTGATTTATGGGCAACTCATTTATTTTACGCGCAATTATTCATAACTAACAAACACACAAGTTTGTTGCAAAAGTATACGACGCATTTATGAATGACTACCGCATTGTCAACAAGTTGTTTTTTAGGGAATAGAATTGCAATTTTTTTGAAAAAAAAAAGTTTGTTTTTATTACAATAAACGATTATGCTACCGAGTGTGAATTTGGGCACCCTTAGAAAAGCCACCCTGTATATTCGTCTATTTCCGGGCATTGTATGAAACTGTGAATATTGCAAAGACTCTGATCTGCTATGATTTCGGGTTTTCTGCATAATAATAAAATATTGTGTCTAAAATCTTTAGCATAATAAAATTATATTGGTGTTTCTACCAACATCTTTAGCAACATGATAAAAATATAAATATTTACTCCGTGTTCCAGTACCTTATCGTTTTGCTTTTGTATATTTTTCCTATCATCAAATCTTCGCACTTACGTTGCGTACAACGATTACCTATTAAGTTTTATTGCAATGATATAAAAAACATACGAAACAAAGAAACATTCATATATTACACAAAACCGACAGAAAATAGTGTTTTTAAGCTATTAGTTGTGGTGGTTAGTGTTGGTACAAATAAATATTTTATCGTCTTATGCATTATTTATTTTCAAAAATCAATATAATTTTCCCCAAACTCGAATTATTACTGTCTCGGAGCGCGGCTAGATAATTTTTCATATAAAGAAACCGACTTCAAACAGAAAACTGATAAATATAAATGATATATAAAAATATAAAACTAATAAAATATTGTCAACACCTATAACATTTGAGGATTGCCCTCGATTTCTCTGGGATGCCATCATCAGATCGGGTTTCCTTATCATGGTACCACCCTTGGGATATCTTCCCAACAAAAAAATAATCATTAAAATCGGTTCATAAATGACGAAGCTACCCACGAACACACATTAAAAAAATTAAAAATATATACGGTCGAATTGAGAAACCTCCTTCTTTTTCGAAGTCGGTTAAAAAATTCTACACCAGAAAACATGTGTTTGTTAAGAAAGGAACCTTACGTTAAATTAATGACAAATAAGGTCTTAGTATTCCGAAATAGATACCAGTCGCGTATGACATCTTGCTATGTAGAACACCGTAGCCTGGAACTTGGCTGGAATTATTTACGTTGATACAAACTATGTTGGAATAGCAATGTGATGGATTCAGGGCATTCGATTGCATATAAAAGAACGGTATAATTTACATACATTAATTTATAACAAATTACTTTATCAGTGGTGACCCAGTAGTTAGGGATGTTCGATCCAATCGATGTTCTAATGTTACGTTTTCTTCTTTCGGTACTCAGAAAAAAGATAGCAGTCGGGTTTTGGGACTTTACAAGGTAGTCGAAACATTTTTTGTTTATGTGAGAAGATGACAAGTCAGCAAGCGGTTTACCTGATGTTACGTGATTACCACCCGTGGACTAGAACTCCTAAGGAGTGGTAAATGGGCTACTGACTTTCAAATAATTGGGCCCTCAGACCTCACCCTCGGATAAGCCTGCTCGTGTAATAACCGATTCTATTTGGTGGACTATCACAGTGAATAATAACTTGGGATGATGTAACACTATGAAGTCTGCATACAAAATTAGTTTACTTTTTTCAATAAATGAATTCCGTACATTCATTTGGGCACAGCATAAGTACATATTTAACTGTACACCGACACGTACAATAATACTGTAAGTACACACACTAACGTACACTGAGTTTCCCAATGCATTTTGTGACTTGCACTTGGCGGTTTTTTTTATATTTACTTAAACTTACAATCATCATCAATTTACAGACCATAATATATAGTTAACAATAGTTTCATCCAACTCGACCGTGGCTATTATATACCATTTTATCGCACAAATCTTCAATGAGGTTGATATAACTTTTTTATTTATGGACGATTAAAATAAAACTGAACACTAAATGTTAAGTGAAGCTTAAAACCAAACGGAATCGGTTAAGCCGTTTCTGAGATTAGCGCGTACAAACGCACGGACAAAAATTTTTACAATCATTGTTATGGGTTCTGATCTGCGTTGATAAAGGCCCTCAATAATTGTTTTTCTCAAATATCTTCCATGAACAGACAACGACCAGCTACATTTTTATTATAAATACTTTTAATATATATATATAGTCCTTCATTCAAGCTAGTAGTACTTCCCCGGAGAACCGTCGCCGCGACAGAATCGATAATACCAAAAGTTTCGATATTTCTATGTACCTACGCGCTGTTGTGTGGGATTTGAAAAACCGGCCAAGTTCGAATCGGTCTCGCACACGAAGGGTTCCGTACCATTAGCTATAGAAACTGCATAAAAATCATGTCTGTTGTTTGGGAGGCCCACTTAAATATTTTTTTATTCTATTTTTTAGTATTTTTTGTTATGGTGGCAACAGAAATACATCATCGGTGAAAATTTCAACTGTCTTACTATCACTGTTCACGAGATCATTTGTAATTATAGGCATCATCGAGAATCATTTGTAATTATAGGCAAGTTAAAAAGTTGTTATTGGTTGCCATGGTAACACCATGAATTTGGTGTCACGCATTTTAAAAATTCACACTCATAATTTTTTAAAATCACGCCAAAAGAACGTATAACTTCAGTATATACCTATATTAGACTATGGCTTATCAATCGTTACGCCTTCAAGATTACCGTTTATTTTCGGAAACTAAACTAAAAGGCATAAGTGATGCAAAAGACCCATATAGCTCGCAGTGGCTGTGCGAATGCGTCATCTGTTACACTTTTAAGCCCTTGAAAGGCAAAATATATATATAAGGGGAATTTGTGACCGCGTTATCGCAGTGTAGGACATTTCTGGGATGACGCTTTTTCGCAAATTCTCTCCAAACTCTTGCCAAGTCAGCGTTTCGTACTAGTCACTATTCTCTATCCTTTTAATAAATATTTTTAAATAAATATTTTACACAACATTCTCTAGTCCTCAAACTAAGCAAAGCTTGTACTATGGATACTAGAAAACTGATAAACATGCTTAAACATACTTTTCTTTTGTAAATAAATACATATTATAGATATATAAACACCCAGACACTATGTTCATCGCACAATATTCTTCCAGTAGTGGGGATCGAACCCACACCCTCTGGCGCAGGAGGCAGGTACACTACCCACTACGCCATTCGGGTCGTCAATATAATGGCCCGATAATGAATCAACCGTTTCCTTGACTCTTTTTAACAGAAACTCTTTTAAAAGATCAGTTTTGCGTATTTTATGTGCGAGTGCATGAACATTAGCCTGAAGTAACGCGTCGAAGCAATAGTCCGACACTAATGCAGAACTTATAAAACTTATGGATATTCCGAATGCTCCTTCAGGATACAGACATCGGGTTTTTGTGCTATGGACAGAACTTCACTCTTAAAGTTGGTTGACAGAGTCAGTACAGGATGGTAGCATAAAAAATAAAAGTAGGGAAATTTCTAAATATTTATTCACATTGATGGTAACATTTATATCACATTAAGTAAAGCGAAACGAGGACAATATAATTCCCTTGATATTATTATTTACAACCCTGTAATCGCCTACCGCTGTAATTAAAACATTCGAACTATTCATTAGCTAATAATTGTAAATAATTAATAATTACATACATATATATAATTGACACTAAATTATGAATACGCAAAACAAATGCCTCGGACACAATCAACTAATTTATAAAACTAAATCGCCTTCACATCTTTGGCAGGGGTTGATTTCAAAACGATAGCACTGGTACTAACATCAATTATTTCATACAAACTTACGAGTACAAACAACGCTCCAATATAGACACTTCGAGTAGACAATTAACAATATATTTCAACGAAACGCGGAAATAAAGCCATATATAAACCGTACTACATAAATTTCACATTACTAGCAGAAATCAACCTCTGCGATTCTCCCAAAGCAAAGGCGATGTAAATACTGACCACGGAATTGTATCACAATTAACTTAAGCGTCGGCATTAAGTTATGGCCAAGGCACCGTTCGTTAAGCATCAACTTAACGAGACTAAGGCACGTCGTTACAACTGGATTTATTAAGCATCAACACGACATATTTCATGTATATTGGATATACATAACTATAGCATATAGTTATAGATTCATAAATTTGTACCCGATATAGAGGAGGGTATCAAGGAGGTAAAAATCTAACTAGTAAAGGCTTAGTAATTCGCTAAACACACTTATTGTTTTTAAATTGCTAGGACATATTACCAGCAGGAACCTTTGTCATTTCCGACAAAAATCTCGCGACGGTAAATAATTACATCGATTTATACTATATAAAAAATCCAATGCATAAAAAACCAGGGTTTCTTGTCGATTATTTCCTGGACCTGAAATGTGACCTACAGACAATGTGGGCAATCTGGACAATATGGGCAATTTGGGCTATCTGGGCAATTTCTTTTATTAACAGTCTCGCGGTCTAGCGGTGTGAGTAAAAACAATTAAAAAAGTCATCAAACCCTGATTAATTTTGATATCATCATTCAAAACATTTAATCAATACAAAACAGTAACAGTAGAATTTAAGTACGTATTTAATTTAAGTACTAAAAATCAAGTATAATTCTCACATCTTGTAAAACTATGATTAAAGGAGACCAATTTAAAAATGCCATCCTCAATGAAATTTCTTTCATCATACGAAGAACGATTATGTATTACAATAAAACGTCATACTATAAAAAATGCAATATACATTAAAATAACTGTAGGGAGTTAACAAAAAAAAAAAAAACGAGAAAAAATATTTTATCTGTATTTACAAGAATGATTAAAAAAATATCGTTACAGCTGTTCTATTCAGTTTCTTAATCGATGGATCGAACTCTACTAACAAGTTCTTGCATTTAAAAAGTAACTTAAACGCAAGGGCAGCGGTTTGATTTTGAGTTGAACTAACATTTACGTGAAAAGATTATTTTACATTACATTTACAAGAATTATATTAACTTTTATCAAAGTATAACAAGGCACTATAACAAAGTTTTGAAGCGTTTAAGCTTATAGCACCAGATTTACTTCCATTAAAATACAAAAATGTATGTCACCTTTGTAAGTACATGCACAGGAATTAAAAGTATTAGTAACTATATAGGAGGATTAAATATATTCGCATAGATATTCGAGGTGATTTTAGGAGGGCAAGACACGAATTTTCATCAACAGTTTTCTTTTGAAGAAAATTAGACCTTATCGAGTTGGCATACGGGACATTTTTCAAAGTTCCTGCTCATGTAGACAATAAGGTGATATAATATAAGTAATGTTGTTGGCAATTAGTCTTTTAGTACAAATTTGCGCCTTCTCTCGGGTGGCCAAAGGATGAATAAAGATATAGTTTACTTTTGCACCGAATAGGTAGCTGTTTTGGGTCTTTCTTCAGCAGCGGTTTCTGGTGAAGTGATGACCATGATTACGATAACTCATGTACTGGTTTAAGCACGTAATTAAGTACTAAATAACAATATTCGGGAGGGCTGGTACGTTTCGTACCTGGTGGAAATTTAAACATGCATTATAATTACTCTAAAGCTAAGGTCCAGCCTTGTAAAACTCGATCTGGATGGTTCGAAGTGTATCCATCCTAAACATAACCGATTCCCTGATAGAACCTCATGGAAACCATTTCCTAAATCGTTGTTGCCGCATCTTAATAATTTATTTGTTCAATAATTTTTCTACACTCAGGAGTTCTTCTTGTTCGCTTGCATCTTCTTGTAGCTCTGTAAAGATATAAAGTTTATTAATAAATGACAATGGTACCGAATTCAATATGTTTCACTACTTTGTTTGTAAAAGAAACACATATTATGTCTAATAAATAATACTAGTGTTAATAATATTAATTTAAATTATGATTTTGAACAATATTAATCTATTCTCATATACAATATACAATAAACAAAAGAGTATATATGCGTCTGCGTGTCAAATACATGGTAGTGTGTGTAATGTTTTCTATATTGCTTTTATGTATTTTTCGTGCATAATTAAAAAAAATACATTACCATTCTGCACTCATACTCTATATAAAATATAAGGGTGGGAAATTTCATACTCCTCCGTCCGCGCAATTTTCAAAGTTTTTGTTTCACGTATTAATTTACAGCGTGCCGTTACAACCGCGACAATAAATGAACACACATATAGAGAATAACTTTCTAAAATTGTACTAAAAAACATTTATATTCTTTAAACATCAATATTTACAGAGCTATTAAGCTTTCCAAAACAAACAATTTTAGAACATCCTTAAGTATAGAACTGTAACTTAAAGTTAATTTGTAAAGGTCACAAAGCATATGAATGGGTTGAATGAATATAAAAGAGACAAAACATACTTTTAGAATGAGAGGCTTGTAATGCGACGCTGTGGCAATGAATGAAAAAGTCTCCGAATGTATGAATCACTCAGTTGTAGTTGTATAGGATGTTACGAATTTTATTTCGTTATTACTTAATTGTTTGTTTAGTTTAGTTTGTTTGAAAGATTTTTTAATTCGTTTTATTTTTAACGTTTACATTTTTTTATGATTATTGGCAAGTAGCGTTAGACGAGTGTTCATTTATTGCAGTTGGAACGCCACCCTGTATAGATGTCAAAT
This sequence comes from Iphiclides podalirius, assembly GCA_933534255.1. Taxonomy (NCBI): domain Eukaryota; kingdom Metazoa; phylum Arthropoda; class Insecta; order Lepidoptera; family Papilionidae; genus Iphiclides; species Iphiclides podalirius. The sequence goes on along the minus strand of OW152835.1, from coordinate 1,810,147 downwards.
TCTGTTGGTCGACCAACGTTATCACCTAATAGACTGGTGGGCAGGTCCGTCTGGGGAAGTACCACGACCCGACAGACCGGTGTGAAGTGGAACTGTTATATTTCTGCCTTTCATTTGGTGAGTAAGGTAGCCGGGGCCCACTTAATTAAAAGGTGGGCGGTGGTAATCATTTAACATCAGGTGAACCGCCAGCTCTAGAAACTACTGACTACAAAATCTCTCACCCGCACAATGATATTGAACCCAGAGAAGAATAGACAAGAAACCACGGTCTTGTGTTTATATAATTTGTTTTTAAATGTTATTTTAACTGTTATTTTTAGTTGTCTGGGAGCATGTGGGTCCATAACAAAAGAAAATATAATTTGATCCATTAAAAATAAGCAATGAAAGTATGGATCAGTGTTGGTACGAGCGTGTGTGCGTGTGTGCGTGCTTGCTTGCGTGCGCGCGTGTAAAATATTTACCTCCTCTGCCATGCTGTAAAGTAAGGCTGCCGTCTCTGGGCCGGTTTGTTCCACCAAAGTCTTGAAAATACCACCGTCGTGGTCGCTCATCTCGGACCTGTGAAAGCGCGTAATAATTTATGACATAATTTTAATTTCTTTTTGTAGATAATTAACTTTCCTCGCTGCGGGATTCGAACCCGCGTCTTCATTTTTCGCGCCCAAACGCTTTGCCCACAAAGATAAGCGGCCGATGACCTCACGGCGCGAATATCTCGACACCTTATAAATGAAACTAATTTCACGGATTTATCGCGTTTATTTTTAATTTTAATTCCCGACGTTTCGAACCCTTTACAGCGTTCATGGTCACGGGACAGACTCCTTGATCAAGGGACAGTCTAAAACGCGACGCGATAAATCCGTAAAATTTGTTTCATTTATAATGTGTAAACGTAAATACAAGAAATTATTATCTCGACACCTTACAAATAACATTCAACAATGAATATTACACATATAGGAGTGATGTCACCATTGCTCTTAAAATTTTTCAAGATTAATTTTTAGGCTTCCGTACCCAAAGGGTAAGGACCCTATCACTAAGACTCCGCTATCTATCTGCCTGTTTATATGCCTGTCCGTCTGTCACCAGGATAGATAGTTAGACAGTTGAAGTTTTCACAGATGATGTATTTCTGTAGCCGTATAAAAACAAATACTAAAAACAGAATAAAAAATATTTAAATGGGGCTCCGGCTCACATACAACAGGCATATAGATAATGGTATGGGACCCTTCGTGTGCGAGTCCGACTCGCACTTGGCGGGTTTTTATTATTTTAGTCTTTGCGACATACATACGCACAGTAAACATAATACTATATTTATTTTTACCATATTTATTTATGTTATTCGTATATATTACATATCTATTTATGTATGTTTATTATAATTTCTTTTTATTTTATTATATTTAAGTCTATTTTGGTATTAAGCAAGTTTATTGAGCACACCACCTCACACTATTTATTAGTTTATTTTTCCTCGTCTTATGGTTGTCTGGAAGAGATCGCTTTTTAGCGATAAGACCGCCTTATTGTACCTAGCTTTTAAGACTTATTTTATACTAATTGTTTCAAATTCTTTGTGGTGTACATTAAAGTATACTTGAACTATTTTACGGGTTCATCTTATTTTAATTGTCGCGTTCCAAAGGCTTCACACAATTTGTGACAAACTTTCCTCCGACCTTTCGCGACCATGGACGCTGATCTCCATATCCAAGTCATGCTAAACTAAGATAAATTTCGTGTCACGATAAACTTTATTAATCATATAGCTTACCTGTTGGAGTACGTTCGTATTCTGTCCCGGGAGAGTACGAAAGTCTCGTTAACGTCGTCCGACCTTTCCGCCGCGGCGTCGTATGGGAAGTTCTCAGGAATGGCTAGAGGTGCCTGGAAATGCAGCTTTATCAATACTCAGCCTCCTAGATTAATTACAAGTATTTGCTTTCTTTCATTTTAGAAAGAAAGGTAATACGACGCTGAAGGGAGATAGCGATAGGTATCTCACTTCAGCCTCTCAGTACTATGGCCTATCTATGTATACAGGGTTATTTTATAGACGACGAACATATTAACAGAGCATATGCAGAATTTGATTTTAAATCTGAATCTGGTACGTACTTGTGACCTCATACTTTTTTTCAAACATTATGGACACCCTATTAGAAATTCCTACTTTACGGTCTCAATACAATAACCTATTCACGAGCACTGAAACTGTTCGCTGAACGCATAATTACTAACCGCTTATCAATAGGGTGACCACTCTTAGCGGGATATACAAACAATGTTTGAATTGATTTTCCTGGATATTTCTCGTTAAAGTAAAATATTTATATATTTTTTTTTAATTATGGAGTACTCAATTAACATTATGTACTTCATCTAAAACATCATCCATAAGGGCAACATATTTTGTGCAATACCACAAGTGTATTAAAATCGACCACTAGCCCCACATATAATGAAAAAATTATACGCAAAAGTGTAGCTCGAACGACCTTGTGTCGATCAACGAAAATTATTTTTAAATGTTATTTAAAAATATTATTTGTCATAATTATTTCTTTACACTTTCCATTTATATCAATTTGCACACGCAACGCTAATGTAAAAACACAAAAGTTCCCGAGTAACTTCTACTCCATCTTTCTTCGTCGGGAAGGAATGGAGACATTTCTGAGGAATTCCACTCACTTGACTCTTGGTCAAGAGGGTCCTTCGCGTGGGAAGCTCCATCTTGGACTGGGCGCTCGCCTGTGTAAGGAGCTCGTAAGGATGACCAGACTCCACCACGTGACCCCTGAAATGATACCATATGTTCAGTTCTCTTGTTCTAATTTCAACAAAGTATTGTATTTTGTGCGGAAGCTGGGTAGTAAGTCCCAGCGACCATTGCTACCTATAAGTCTCTATTTTAGTCTTCAGTTGCAAAGGTTGCGAGCTGGCGGTCCCCTTATGTAAGCTTTACTAAGGAATAAGCTGAAAATCAGCACTGAGAAATTTTCAGAAAATGCTCAACTTATTACCTTTTTGCCAAACTGTTATTTATATAGTTTTTTGTGTATTATGGTTTTGTTTTAATGTCTTTTTGCTTTTGTTCATATTTCTGTATGCATTTTTCTCATTATTTGGGGTTATGGCAAATAAATTATAGAGTAAAGTATTATATTAAGTGATAACAGTCGCACATAGACATTTTCAACACCCGTAGGGTTGCAGATGGGTTGTCACCTTTTAATTAAGTGGGCCCCCGGCTGCCTCACTCACCAGACGAAACGCAGAAGTATAACACCTCCAATTCACGCCGGTCTTCTATTAGGTCGTGGTTCTTCCCCGGACGGACTTGCCCATCCGTGCAACAGCGAACTGGTGCACGGTGGTAGAGCCACACAGCAGCTCTGTTGCACGAATGGGCAGGCTCGTCCGGGTAAGTACCACGACCTCACAGAAGACCGGCGCAAATTGGAAGTATAATACTTTCGCGTTTCGTCTGGAGTGTGAGGTTACCGGAGCCCTATTTTCAAAAGGTTGTCAACGCATCTGTAACCCTCGGGTGTAGCGGATGTCCATGGGCGGCGGTATTCACTTAACATCAGGTGAACCGTCTGCTCGATTGGCAACTTTTCACATAAAAAACTGTTGCGTGGCACCACCACAGTTAAAATATTGTAAACAGTTGGATATGAACTCCCTACAGCAAACGAATTCGATGGTAGTTAAACTTTCATTTATTTGCCATTTTCAGGGTTCCGTACCCAAAGGGTAAAACGGAACCCTATTACTAAGACTTCGCTGTTTGTCTGTCTGTCACCAGGCTGTATCTCGTGAACCGTGATAGTTATACAATTGAAATTTTCACAGATGATGTATTTCTATTGCCGCTATAACAACAAATACTAAAAAAACAGGATGAAAAAATATTTCAGTGGGGGCCCCCATACAACAGTCATGACTTTTTTGCTGCTTTTATAGATAATGGTTCCGTACCACTTACTACCCTTCATGCGCGAGTCCGACTCGCACTTGGGCGGTTTTTATTATGTGTTAGACCTGGTATTGCTATAATTCAATCCGGCACTCACTTGTCCATGACGATGATCCTGTCGTAGTCCATGACGGTGTTGAGCCGGTGGGCGATGGTCAGCACCGTGGAGTTGGCGAACTTGTTCCTGATCGTGACCTGGATGTGCTTGTCCGTCCTGAGAAAAAGAGCAAGGTCGGTTAAGGTTTATCATCCTCCCTTATCGTGGTCGGCACAAGATATAAATCACGTTGGATAATGTTTCTTTTTTTTTTTATGTGAAAAGTTGCCAAGTGGTGGTTCACCTGATGTTAACCGTACCACCGCCCATAGAGTTCTGATACACCCGAGGGTTTGCAGATGCGTTGACAACCTTTTGAAAATTCTGCTCCGGCCACCTCACTTACCAGACGAAACGCGAAAGTATTACACTTGCACTTTACGCCGGTCTTCTGTGAGGTCGCGGTAATTACCCGGACGAGCCTGCCCATTCGTGCAACAGCCGAGGCTGCTGTGTGGCCCTACCACCGTTAAATGTGTAATGTCGCTCGATTTTGAGAGTTGTCAGGTGTATCCCGGGGTCCCAGTTCAATAACAATGAAATGCGTACGGCACCAGGTTTTTGCCGCGATATGCCCTATATTACCAATGGTAATATAGAAACATGAGGTAGATACGACACTAGCGCACCTAAACCGAGGCACTCAAACTACACAAATCGGTGTAATTAGATTGTAACTCTATAGACTGCTATCTCTTTCCGTCATACGTTCTATATCATCTGTCGCATTCACTTATACATGTCTTAGAATGTAAAGCGGAACTATTTTTAAACGTAATTAGTTTTCAACTCTATACACTGCTATCTCTTTCCGTATCATACCTTCTATATCATCTGTCGCATTCACTTATACATGTCTTAGAATGTAAAGCGGAACTATTTTTAAACGTAATTAGTTTTCAACTCTATACACTGCTATCTCTTTCCGTATCATACCTTCTATATCATTTGTCGCATTCACTTATACATGTCTTAGAATGTAAAGCGGAACTATTTTTAAACGTAATTAGTTTTCAACTCTATACACTGCTATCTCTTTCCGTATCATACCTTCTATATCATCTGTCGCATTCACTTATACATGTCTTAGAATGTAAAGCGGAACTATTTTTAAACGTAATTAGTTTTCAACTCTATACACTGCTATCTCTTTCCGTATCATACCTTCTATATCATCTGTCGCATTCACTTATACATGTCTTAGAATGTAAAGCGGAACTATTTTTAAACGTAATTAGTTTTCAACTCTATACACTGCTATCTCTTTCCGTATCATACCTTCTATATCATCTGTCGCATTCACTTATACATGTCTTAGAATGTAAAGCGGAACTATTTTTAAACGTAATTAGTTTTCAACTCTATACACTGCTATCTCTTTCCGTATCATACTTCTATATCATCTGTCGCATTCACTTATACATGTCTTAGAATGTAAAGCGGAACTATTTTTTAAACGTAATTAGTTTTCAACTCTATACACTGCTATCTCTTTCCGTATCATACCTTCTATATTAATCATTTGTATGTCTTAAATGTAAAGCGGAACTATTTTTTAAATGTAAAATTAGTTTTCAACTCTATACACTGCTATCTCCTTTCCGTATCATACCTTCTATATCATCTGTCGCATTCACTTATACATGTCTTCTGCTATCTTAAGTTTTCCGTTACAACATACCTATCTCTATATCATCTGTCGCATTCACTTATACATGTCTTAGAATGTAAAGCGGAACTATTTTTTTAAACGTAATTAGTTTTCAACTCTATACTCTAATACACTGCTATCTCTTTCCGTATCATACCTTCTATATCATCTGTCGCATTCACTTATACATGTCTTAGAATGTAAAGCGGAACTATTTTTTTTAAACGTATTAGTTTTCAACTCTATACACTGCTATCTCTTCCGTATCATACCTTCTATATCATCTGTCGCATTCCACTTATACATGTCTTAGAATGTAAAGCGGAACTATTTTTAAACGTAATTAGTTTTCATTACACTGCTATCTCTTTCCGTATCATACCTTCTATATCAACTGTCGCATTCACTTATACATGTCTTAGAATGTAAAGCGGAACTATTTTTAAACGTAATTAGTTTTCACAACTCTATTACAACTCTATCTCTTTCCGTATTCCCATACCTTCTATATCATTTGTCGCATTCACTTATACATGTCTTAGAATGTAAAGCGGAACTATTTTTAAATGTAATTAGTTTTCAACTCTATACACTGCTATCTCTTTCCGTATCATACCTTCTATATCATTCTGTCGCATTCACACTTATACTATGTCTTAGAATGTAAAGCGGAACTATTTTTAAACGTAATTAGTTTTAACTCTATACACATGCTATCTTTCCGTATACATTTTTAAAATCATACCTTCTATATCATACACTGCTATCTCTTTCCGTATCACTTCTATATCCATCTGTCGCATTCACTTATACATGTCTTAGAATGTAAAGCGGAACTATTTTTTAAACGTAATTAGTTTTCAACTCTATACACTGCTATCTCTTTTATCAACCTTCTCATCTGTATTCACTTATACTGCTTAGAAATCTTTTAACGTAATTAGTTTTCAACTCATATCCTTCTATATCATTTTGTCGCATTCACTTATACATTTCTAAGAATGTACACTGGAACTACTCTAAAACGTATATAGTTTTCAACTCTATACACAGCTATCTCTTTCCGTATCATACCTTCTATATCATCTGTCGCATTCACGTCGCATTCACTTATACATGTCTTAGAATGTAAAGCGGAACTATTTTTAAATGTAATTAGTTTTCAACTCTATACACTGCTATCTCTTTCCGTATCATACCTTCTATATCATCTGTCGCATTCACTTATACATGTCTTAGAATGTAAAGCGGAACTATTTTTTAAACGTAATTAGTTTTCAACTCTATACACTGCTATCTCTTCCCGTACATACCTTCTATATCATCTGTCTATTCACTTATACATGTTATTCTTAGAATGTAAAGCGGAACTATTTTTAAACGAATTAGTTTTTTAACTTATACACTCTATCTCTTTCCGTATCATACCTTCTATATCATTTGTCGCATTCACTTATACATGTCTTAGAATGTAAAGCGGAACTATTTTTAAACGTAATTAGTTTTCAACTCTATACACTGCTATCTCTTTCCGTATCATACCTTCTATCATCTGTCGCATTCACTTATACATGTCTTAGAATCGAACTATTTTTAAACGTAATTAGTTTTTCAACTCTATACACTGCTATCTCTTTCGTATCATACCTTCTATATCATCTGTCGCATTCACTTATACATGTCTTAGAATGATAAGCGGAACTATTTTTAAACGTAATTAGTTTTCAACTCTATACACTGCTATCTCTTTCCGTATCATACCTTCTATATCATTTGTCGCATTCACTTATACATGTCTTAGAATGTAAAGCGGAACTATTTTTAAATGTAATTAGTTTTCAACTCTATACACTGCTATCTCTTTCCGTATCATACCTTCTATATCATCTGTGTGTCGCATTCACTTATACATGTCTTAGAATGTAAAGCGGAACTATTTTTAAACGTAATTAGTTTTCAACTCTATACACTGCTATCTCTTTCCGTATCATACCTTCTATATCATCTGTCGCATTCACTTATACATGTCTTAGAATGTAAAGCGGAACTATTTTTAAACATAATTTTAACTCTTACACTTCTATCTCTTTCCCGTATCATACCTTTATAACGCAAACTTATACATCTAGAATGTAAAGCGGAACTATTTTTAAATCTAATTACAACTGCTATAACTCTTTCCTTTCCGTATCATACCTTCTATATCATCTGTCGCATTCACTTATACATGTCTTAGAATGTAAAGCGGAACTATTTTTAAACGTAATTAGTTTTCAACTCTATACACTGCTATCTCTTTCCGTATCATACCTTCTATATCATTTGTCGCATTCACTTATACATGTCTTAGAATGTAAAGCGGAACTATTTTTAAACGTAATTAGTTTTCAACTCTATACACTGCTATCTCTTTCCGTATCATACCTTCTATATCATTTGTCGCATTCACTTATACATGTCTTAGAATGTAAAGCGGAACTATTTTTAAATGTAATTAGTTTCCAACTCATACACTGCTATCTCTTTCCGTATCACTTCTATATCATCTGTGTCACTTATAATGTCTTAGAATGTAAAGCGGAACTATTTTTTAAACGTAATTAGTTTTCAACTCTATACACTGCTATCTCTTTCCGTATCATACCTTCTATATCATTTGTCGCATTCACTTATACATGTCTTAGAATGTAAAGCGGAACTATTTTTAAACGTAATTAGTTTTCAACTCTATACACTGCTATCTCTTTCCGTATCATACCTTCTATATCATCTGTCGCATTCACTTATACATGTCTTAGAATGTAAAGCGGAACTATTTTTTTTAAACGTAATTAGTTTTCAACTCTATACACTGCTATCTCTTTCCGTATCATACCTTCTATATCATCTGTCGCATTCACTTATACATGTCTTAGAATGTAAAGCGGAACTATTTTTAAACGTAATTAGTTTTCAACTCTATACACTGCTATCTCTTTCCGTATCATACCTTCTATATCATCTGTCGCATTCACTTATACATGTCTTAGAATGTAAAGCGGAACTATTTTTAAACGTAATTAGTTTTCAACTCTATACACTGCTATCTCTTTCCGTATCATACCTTCTATATCATCTGTCGCATTCACTTATACATGTCTTAGAATGTAAAGCGGAACTATTTTTAAACGTAATTAGTTTTCAACTCTATACACTGCTATCTCTTTCCGTATCATACCTTCTATATCATTTGTCGCATTCACTTATACATGTCTTAGAATGTAAAGCGGAACTATTTTTAAACTTAATTAGTTTTCAACTCTATACACTGCTATCTCTTCCCGTATCATACCTTCTATATCATCTGTCGCATTCACTTATACATGTCTTAGAATGATAAGCGGAACTATTTTTAAACATAATAAGATCGCAACTCTATAGACTGCCAGCTTCTTCCGTCATACGTTCTACATCATATGTCGCATTCACTTATTCGAAACATATAACGCCGCGCAGTGTGACCACGCGTCGTATATATCGTTAGAATGTAAAGCGGAACAATTTTTAAACCCAACTTTTAAACGTAATTAGACTGCTATCTCTTTCCGTCATTCGTAATTAAATTGCAATTCTATAATAATTATATACAGCGTGTCGTTACCATCGCGACAATAAATTAACACACGTATAACGCTACTTGCGAATAATCATAAAAAAATATTAACGTTAAACAAAATCCATAATTAAAAAAAATATTTTTCAAACAAACTAATTAAGTAAAAAAGAAACAAAATTTGTAACATCCTATACAACTCGCGCCACAGCGTCGCATTACAAGCCTCTCCTTCTAACAGTATGTTTTGTCTCTTTTAAACTCATTCAACCCATTCATATGCTTTGTGACCGAATGAAGTGTGTGTGTTTACAAATGAACTTTACAGTTTTATACGTAAAAGGGTGTTCTAAAATTGTTTGTTTTGGAAAATTTAATAACGCGCTAAATATTGATGTTTAAAGAAAGTAAATGCTTAATACAATTATAAAAAGTTATCCTCTATATGTGTGTTCATTTATTGTCGCGGTGGTAACGACACGCTGTATATCATCTGTCACTCTCACATGTATTATGGCTTTAGAATGTAAAGCAGAGTATTTTTAAACGCCATTAGATTGCAACTATAGACAGCCAACTCTTTCCGTCATACGTTCTACATCATATGTCGCATTACATGAAGCCGCGCAGTGTGGACACGCGTCTTTGAACGGAAGCTAACATCTGTCGCATTCGCTTATACGTGTAAAGCGGAATATATGACGTCGCGCAGTGTGGACACGCGTCTTTTAACGGCAGCTAACATCTGTCGCATTCACTTATACGTGTAAAGCGGAACAACATATGACGCCGCGCAGTGTGGACACGCGTCTTTGAACGGCAGCTAACATCTGTCGCATTCGCTTATACGTGTAAAGCGGAATATATCACGTCGCGCAGTGTGGACACGCGTCTTTGAACGGAAGCTAACATCTGTCGCATTCGCTTATACGTGTAAAGCGGAACATATGACGCCGCGCAGTGTGGACACGCGTCATGTATATCGCTCACTCGGTGTCCACGTTGGCGGTCGCCTCGTCCAGCACCAGCACGGCGCAGTTGGCCAGCGCGGCCCTCGCGAGGCACACCAGCTGCCGCTGCCCCGAGGACAGGTTCCCGCCGCCGTCGCCCACCTTCGTCATCAGACCCGCCGGGAGCGCGGACACCGCCTCCCGAAGCTCCACCTGCGGACGACGCGGACGGTGTAACTAACACGCCGCAACTCGGGAATTTACTTAGGAAATTTAGCATTACAATGAGTTTTTTTCAAGAGGTAAATTTATACCAAAACTTCCTAAATTTTAAAAAGAATTCATTCAACCCATACATATGCTTTGTGACCATTACAAATGAACTTTACGTTACAGTTTTATACGTAAGGGTGTTCTAAAATTGTTTGTTTTGTAAAATTTAATAACTCGGTAAATATTGATGTTTAAAAAATGTAAATATTTAATACAATTTTCAAAAGTTATCCTCTGTATGTGCTCATTTATTGTCACGGTTGTAACGACACGCTGAATGTATAACATGTATTTATTTACAAAAGAAATATGTGTTTATCAGTTATCTAGTACCTAAAGTACAAGCTTTGCTTAGTTTGGGACTAGATAACGTTGTGTAAAAATATATCCTGAAATATTTATTTATTTGTTATTTATTTGTGGGCCCTAGGGTGGAATCACCAATGCACCTGAAGCCAAAATCCCCATTTTGTCGTCTTTTACGGCAGGCAGAAGATACTTTAGTCTTATAACGCAAAGGGCTACCTAAACTCCCAAAAGTAAACCGGTGACCTATAACAACATTTATTGAAATGCCCTTGGCATAGCAAATAGATGACTCTGTGGCGCTGATGCCAAGGTATCGGCTTCGGCGTCGGGGTCCGTGGGTTCGATTCCCACACGGGACAACTATTAGTGTGGCCCACAGATAGTTGATTCGCATCTGGGTGTCTACGTGAAATTTGCGTTTGTAAAACGTCCTTAGAACACAGGATAATGTTGTCCTAAAGTAAGAGCAATGTTTAAAAAAAGAGTGCGCAGAGTCCGCGCGGAAGAAGTGAAACTTCCAGTGGCACGTTCACTCTCGCTCTGTCTCTTACCATTCCCTCCGCATGAGCGTTGAACGTTTAACGCGACGGTGCCTTCATACCGCCTCCGCGGTGGCGTTAAACGTTTAACGCAACCTAGTCGGGGGTCGCATTGGAAGTTTCACTTCGAAAATTTACTCGAAAAGAGGAAGAACGCCGCCGACCGAAAGCCAGCGTTAGCCGCGCTGCGGTGCCAACCCTCACCTGGTCCAGGGCGGCGTGTATCTGCGCGTCGCTGTACCGGCCCTCGGGGTCCAAATTGTCCCGCAGCGTGGCCGCGAAGAGGGCGGGCCGCTGCGGCAGCGCGCACAGCCGCGAGCGCCACGCGCGGAGCCCCGCCATCTCGGCGCTGACACCGTCCACCGTGATGCGGCCCGACACCTTGCTCAGCCTGGGGGCATTACGTTGGAGTATGGCGGGCGGGTCCGCACGCTCAAGTGGCAATGGGCAGGGCACACAGCTCGCAGAACCGACGGCCAATCGGGCTGCAAAGCTCCCGAGTGGAGACCGCGTGTTTTTTTTTTTTTTTTTTTTTTTTTGGATTTAATTTCAATTTGGATCGCAAACCGAACATTACACTCACATTACAGAATAATGGACACAGATAAAGTTGACACGGAACTTAACACACAAGTGAATGTTCTTCTATGAGCGAGCACAACATGCACAAAAAACACTCTCAACAATAAATAATTGTACAATGAAAGAAAAAATATAACTTCAAACAAAATAAAAATGGAAAACAAAACAAACTAAAGCTACAGTTTGTGTTGGAAAACGCAGAGTGGGGCGGCCAAGCGCGAGACGGACTGACGACCTGTCTAAAGTCGCGGGACTTCGCTGGATGCAGGCCGCTGCAAACCGATCGAGGTGGAAATCCCTAGAGGAGGCCTATGTTCAGCAGTGGACGCCTACAGGCGGAAATTATGATGATGATGGCAGGCGAGCTGGCGGTTAGCCCACTGTTATGTTATGACCGCCGCCCAATGGCATTTGAAACGACCGTTGGGTTGCAGATGCAAACTTGTACGACTCGCGGGGCGATTTCGATGCTCACGCTCTGGGCAGGATCTAAAAGAAATGAGAGCGGACGTTGCCCAACTTACGGGCAATGGCGCAATCTTTTCGATCTGGCTGATTCTTCGCTGTGGTAGGGCGACGCAAGTCTTCTCTGTTGCACAAACGGGCGGCTCCATCCGGATGAGTACCACGACCCCACAGAATACCTGCGTGGAGTGGACTTTCGCCTTTCGTCTAATGAGTGAGGTAACCGGGGCCCACTTTTCAAATCGTTATCAACGCGTCTATAAAACCCCAGGTGTTGCAGATATCCATGGGCGGCGGTAATCACTTAACCTCATGTCCTAGTCGTTTGACCATCATCTGTATCACATGACGATTGTTCATTCCACCAACGCATCGAATATACCATATTTAGTAATATTTTTTTCATTTTAACTGCCAGTCACTGTATTCCAGGTGAAACTTACTAAAACTTTAAAAAATTAACAGTATTCGGCGCGGATTCGAAGCCCAGACGCTTTACAAATTAAACGAAGCGACCGATACTTTTTCAGCAACGCTTAGCGCCATCTAGTGTGCGTACGTAAGAGCACACAACACCATACACTTTTCCGCAAACATTCACATTCCAAGCAGCAGGGGGCGTTTGGAGACGGACAATGAATCCGTACCTGAACAAGGCGGCGATGAGCGAGCTCTTGCCGGCGCCAGTCCTGCCCACCACGGCCACCTTCTCCGCCGCCTCGACCCTGAAGTTGACGCCCTTGATCGCGTACGCCGGCTCCTCTACCCTGGGCGCGGGCTGCGGCCGCTCCTGCTCCTTCTTGGGTGGCTTCTCGTACTCCAGGGACACGTCCTCGAACACTATCTCCCCTGCAAGAGCAACGATCGTCTCAACTGTGGCAGGGCCAACAGGTTCGGCTGTTGCACGAACGGACGGGCCCGGCCAGGTAAGTGACACGACACTATCTCCCCTGCAAGAGCAACGCGTGACGATCGTGGCAACTGTGGTACGTAACTGGCCACGTAACTGATTCGGCTGTTGCACGAAGGGACAGGCCCGGCCGGGTAAGTACCACGGCCTCGCAGAAGACCGCCGCAAATTGGAAGTGTTAAACTAATGCGTTTCGTTAGTGAGGTTAAAAGGTGGCAACGCATCTGCAACCCGGGTGTTGCAATTTCAATGGGCGGCGGTTATCGCTTAACATCTGGTGAACCGCCAGCTCGCTTGGTAAGTTCTCAGTCACCGGATGTCTCATTCGACAGGGGAACATTAGTTGAGCATATCAATTTCTGTAGTTTAAGCGAACACAATAAATACTAAATGAAAATATTTTTGGCAATTTCTCGTTTTCACACGAATATTATACATATTAAATGAAAATGAAACTAGTTTACGGATTTAATAGCGTTTTATTTTTGATTTTTGATCCCCGACGTTTTGAACCCTTTTTGGGCGTGTGATGTACCCGTGTCCATGAACGCGTTCAACGTCCAACCATGAACGATTCGAAACGTCGGGAATTAAAAATCAAAATTAAAATCGGTAAAATAGTAACATTTTCTATATTTTTGTCGATTTTATCGCGGTTATATCAAACCCCTCGTGTCCATGAACGCTGCGAAACATTCTAAATTCCGCAACATGCTTTAAGGATGATGGTGCATGTAAAATAACAGCTTATATATGGCTGATAGATAGATATATGAAGTCCGCCAATCCGCAATGGGGCCGCGTTTTAGACTATGCCCTAATAACCTCCGTGTAGGCCTTTGCCCAGCTATGGGATATGTATAGGATAGGCTATTACTTTAATTTTTACTTTTATTTGTCAGTAGGTTGCTATACAACAATGGCGACTCACCTTTGCTTGGCCATTTATCGAAATCGAGTGTGGGATGCTCCGCCTTTAGAGCCTTCTCGTCGACGTCGACTGGGCTCTCCGGCGGCAGATTCGTGTACTCGAGGATTCTCTCCACCTGATAGAAATATGTATAAACTTAATGCTCTCAAAACAAAAGTTATTAAGTTTTATTAGCAGTTGTAGCACTAAAACAATGTTACTAAGGATAAAATGATAAACAAAAGGGCCTTTGTACAAGCCCTTTCATTTAATTAAATTTCTCTCATATTTTCTGTGTAAATAAATAAATAAAAAGACTGAGTGCACAGATAATACATGTAGACAAGTCAAAAATTAATTTATGAAACATACAATACTTTAACCTAGTAAAAATTAAAATTTTAAAATTCTAAAACTTAATCTAAGGTGGAGTTTAGTTACTTAAGTTTATAAATACGAGCACCTACTATGTCTAAAATTATCCGATGGGTAAATAAATAGGTATTTTTTTCACATCACGACGGTCTTCTGTGAGGTCGTGCTGCGTGGCCCTACCACAGTTGCTATCAGAGGCAAACACAAATCCTTCGGATATGTTCACGCGTTACGTGTGTGCGTTTCACTCGTTTACGTGTTTGCGTGCGCGTGCGTACGGGTGCGTTCGTGTGCGTGACGGCCTCAGAGCACACTCACCGACGTCATTTGGTTCTCGACCTCGGCGGTCTGCCGCATGCCGTACTGGCACATGCCCACCAGCCCGAGCACTTGCGTGATCGCCAGGCCCACGTTGCCGCCCATGGTGTCTGCAATTTAAACGATGGCTAAGGTGAAAAATTTAAAATCAAATCAAAACGCGATAAAATCCTTAAAATCGTCACATTGAACCATGCATGATATTCGCGTTAAAACAAGAAATCAATACGGGGGTTAAAGTTTTTTTAAGCGAAAAATTGCTAAGCGCGCAGGCGGTTCACGTGATGTTAAGTGAATACCGGCGAACATGGACGTCTACAGCACTTTAGAGGCTTTAGATTGGCAAAACATCTACATCACACTATTAGAAAGTAGGTTCCGATTGCGGTGCAGACTAACACCGGAAATAAAATAAATCATAAATAATACTCTTTTCATCTTTAAAAACCGGCCAAGTGCGAGTCGGATTCGCGCACGAAGGGTTCTGTACCATTATACAGTATGTAATTGTATTTTTATGAGCGCCTTTCGGAGGATCGTTTAATTGGAAACTTTTTTATTCTTTAGAATGTTTCTTTTATTAGTGCTGATTCTACGTCATCGGCACTACCATATACGTTTTCGAACCAAAACCTAAAGGGTACTTCCCTTGACTGTACCGGACTGTACTGTACTGTACCGGTTGACTTAGAATTGTCAATTTTGATAAGTTGCAATAATTACATAGCCAGCAGGGAAAATTCCGAAAAATAATAAAGGTAAATTTTGGTACCTAAGTTCCTGAGGAAATCGGTGGTGACACACGGGCAGACAGGCGAACAAGAGAGTGATCTTATAAGGGTTCTTTTTTTACCTTTTGAGGAACCCTAAAAAACAAACAATCGACTCACCATTGCCGACGAAGAGGAAGAAGCTGAAGGTGACGAAGGCGAGGTACAGGCAGCAGACCATGTCCATCCAGAAGCCGAACGCCCGGTTGGTGTTCAGCACCAGGGTCCACGCGCAGCTGTGCAGGTCTTGCAGCTTGTCGAACTCCCTGGCGAGGGTGCGCTGCCGCCCGCCGCACGAGCGGATCGTGGTGAGGCCGGAGACCGTGGCGGCCGCGTGGTTCAGGCTCTGGCTGCGGGCTGGACGCGTGGAGAGGTGTTTGAATGTGGTGGGGCCACGAGACAGTGCGACGTTTGGCGAAGCACCACTACATCATAACATCACTGAAGGCTTTACCTTTTTTAGATGACTAGAGAACCTAAGACTATGTGTTGCTGAAGACCGTGAGCGGAACGGTTACCATCATGTGAGTAGAGACAGCAAAGAAGTTGACTTATCTGCCCACGTCTACTATTATCATTATTCCAACTATGGCAGGGCCACGCAGCAGCTCCGGCTGTTCCACGAACGGGTAGATCCGTTCGGGGAAGTACCACCAACTCACAGAAGACTGTACCTTTCATCCAGCGAACGAGACGACTAGAGAACCTTTAAAAGACTGCTGCTGATGACCATAAGTGGAACCGTTACCATCATGTGAGTAGAGACAGCAAAGAAGTTGACTAATCCGCCCACAGCTTTGGCTGATGCCCGAACGGGAACCGTCCGGGGAATTGATACGACATCACAGAGGGCCGGCGTGAAGTAGACGTGTTACACTTCTGCGTTTCGTCTGGTAAGTCATGTAGTCGGGGCCGATTTAATTGAAGGGCGCAACGCATCTGCACTCTAACATCAGGTGAACCGATAGCTCCCTTATCGCCTTCCCAAATAAATGAATCCTCTATTTTTACACCAACTCACCTATCGCCTCTATCCTCTTCAGCTCGCGACTCGTGTTGAGGAAGAGGTTCCTCAGCAGGTGCAGGAGGAACGCCACCACGGCGGTTGGTAGCAGCAGCCACCAATTCACCAGGCACACCACCACCAGGATGGAGACCACTTCCAGGAAGAACTGCCACGTGGTAACGTCGCCGTTTAAAGGTATGTGTTGTTGATATCACAAGAAGTATTGGATTAACTTTTGTGAACTTTACGGAAGATTAGAACGGAAATGTTTTTACTACTATTAGCTAATAACTGTAAATACGATGTTCAGGAACAAATGGCCAAAAGTTTACTTACAGATTGTGTTCATCCATTAATCACGAGAGAGTAGGGGGGGGGGGGGTCAGCAAAAGGCACGAAATATCAAAATTTAAACTGTCACGACAGTCTTCTCTGTTGCAAGAATGGGCACGTCCGTCCGGGTAAGAACCACTAGCTCACAGAAGACTGGCGTGAAGTGGTTGGTGTACACTTCTGCGACGATCCTACCATCAATAAAGACAGTCAACTCACCCCGAGGCAGTCCACCAGGGCGACGGGCAGCAGGGTGTCCACCTGACCCATGTCCTTGGAGAAACGGTTCAGGATACGTCCAGAGGGGTTGTGGTGGAAGAACCACATCGGCGCGTTGGTCACGCCCCTGCGTTGAAGATGCACATGAAATTAAGAGGATCAAGTTAGTCAATAGATCTCTCCATGAAAACTGTTGAAAATATGATTTTGTACCTTGTAACATTGCTATTGTTTTAGTTGCTCTGTGACTGCATAGACAAAACTCTCTACTCTGTGTAATTTTGGTCAAGATGGTGTAGTTGTGATTTGAAGATGATTAAGTTGATTATTGTAATTAAGTAGTATCATGTGAAACCTAGTATAAAGTGTTAAATGATGTAAGCTAAACAGAATAAACTAATCATGAAAGCGGAGCTGCATATTTATTTTGATCCACGGAAACACATTTTCTAACAAAAACTATAAAGCTAGTCGATAAATCTCTATCTATGCTAATAAAGCTAAAGTTTGTTTGTTTGTTATGAAGCGCTCATTCTTCGTTTCACTTTGTTCGTCAGCGATTAGCTCTCTAAACTACTGAACCGATTTTAATCAAATTTTGCACACTGTGTGCAGTTTAATCCAACTTTAGGGATAGGATAGTTTATATCTCAATTTATAGGCGCAATATTTTTTATTGCTAATTATTTATTTATTATAATATGACAAAGAGTTACAATTATCTGTTCCATAAGATTCGAACAGATGGCTGTGTAAGGTAAATTTATCAGCTGGATTGAGTAAGTATTCAACCGATGGCGCAGACAAAGTTGCGCGTGTAAGTAATACGGCAATACGTCCAGCAAAAATTTTGTACCCCTTTATACAAAATTTGCGCGAACGGAGGAGTATGAAATTTACCGCACTTTTTGTTGAGGAGTGCAGAATTCTGTTGTTGTGCTTATCTCTAAGTTATTAGAATGTAAGACAATATAAGTAGTAAAGTAAAGTAAAGTAACAGCCTATACATGTCCCACTGCTGGGCAAAGGCCTCCTCTATAGAGAGGGTTTCAGGGCATAGTCCACCACGCGGCCCCACTGCGTATTGGCGGACTTCACATATCTTCGAAATATATTTTTTTTTGTTATTATTTCGAAAATATGCAGGTTTCCTCACGATGTTTTCCTTCACTGCGGAGCACGTGATAAGACAATATAGAAGAAAATAAATAAGCTTGTCTAAATTAACGTTCCGTATCTTCCGTATCTTTTAAACTTTCTCACCAATGAAGAATTACTCGGGCAATATCAAAATCACCTGAACATGTTGTCGTGGAGGGTTATCGACGCTCTGATGCAGGTGTTGTAGAAGAGGACCAGCTTGTTCCAGGTGAAGAAGATGCAGATGCCGATCAGGCTGGCGTAGATGTACACGCACTGCTCGCGCGTCAAGTGGAAGTAGTTCCCCGGGATGTCTTGGAAATCTGCAAACGTCATCGTAGTCGTGACGTAACACAATACAGAAGATCCTATTAAGCGTTAAAGTAACATCTTATGAGTGAGGTGGCCAGGGCCAACATTTTCAAAGGTTGTCAACGCCTCCCCTCGGGCGTTGAAGAGGCGGCATTCACTTAACATCAGGTGAACTGCCTGCTCGTTTGACAACCATTCTCATAAAAAAAAAAACTTTGTTTATCAGAAATATTTTGAAGACATGTGAAGTCCGACAATCCGCAGTGGGGTCGCGTGGTGGACTGTGCTATTTTTTTTGGTATCGAGGCAGAAGATCTTCAAAACAAATACCCGTAAAACCCCCTCGGGGGCCACCTTCTGTACCCCTTTAAGTCGGCTTTTACGACGGGCAAGGGATACCTTAGCCCTATTATATGAGCCCCAAACTACACGGCTTTGTAGAATATTTCCTAATACCCTCTGTATAGACGAAACCTTTGCCCACTGCTGGGCAGCAGTCTTTTGTGATACATACATAGTACAATTTTACAACAGTCCTTTATAATTACCGGGCGGTGGGGAAGCGGCCGTTTCGTTGGTCTGGTTCATTCTTGCCGAGTTATAAGCGCTGTTCATCTCTTCCATGTTCACCCTGGAAAAAAAAAGAAATAGCTTTGCCGATTCCACTTGTCGACTATTCACGGTAAAGGAATATTTCACTTCTATTTGTGAAAATTTATCTCTTCACCGTAATAGAATTAATATGTTTATAGCGACTCAATAAACCAACACGGAACAGAAAGACGAACTTACCGCCTTCATTACAATAATATATAAATAATTAATACTCCAAAAATCTAAAAACTAAATAAACCAAAATATAAACTATATACTAAAATATATAAACAGAGCCGCATACGAGATCTTTGGCATAATCCGGTTTATGAAATGGGTATCTATTTCACATCACAATAGATAATTCAGCCTAGATTATGCCTTATTTATAAAGCCACGTTTGTAACAAATGTCGGTGCGCGTTAATTAAATATTTCTATACTCAAGAAACAATACCGATGTACGCCCAAGCCGAGACGAAACCATATAACCGAGGTGCAGGTGAACACAAAAGTACATAAAACAACACAATTAGATCACAAGAAAAACATCGACAGAGCGAGAAGCACATACGTCATGTGCTTCTCGCTGGCTCGCTCTACCAAAGGCCACTCACCACTCCTTCAGCCAGACGTCGGTGGAGGAGTAGAACACCTGCGCCAGGAGGAACAGTGTGAACAGCAGGGTCATCGACCACACGCTGCCACCGCTCTTGATGTACGCAACGTACACCCCGTTGTCCACGGAGCCCTTGCTTTGGCTCTCGCCTGCAGATGACGACGGAAAGGCAGAATCAGCTAAGAGCGATCTCATATTAGTATGTAGACGCATTCAATCAAAAGGCACGCATTCGCTTAACTTTTGAAAAATTATAGCTGAAAACTAGTACGGTTGACGGGACCCTACAGGTTTTGCTCAATGTCATTGGCGAGAATAAAAATCATCATCCTGCCTTCCCACCTTCGGCACAACACGTGTGTGTCCTTCAGTACAAAAATCTAGAACAATGACGTGGGTCACACAATTTCTTGTCCCGTGTGGGAATCGAACCTATGACCCCGTGCGCTGAAGGAAAACATAAATTACAGCTGCACCATTAAGTCATCGTTAGCGAGATTTACAATATGTCGCATATTTATGTGCCATATCGTAAAATAAAAGAGGTAAAATAAAAGAGGTCCATTTGGACCACTTGATGGAGTCAGAAACTTGAAACCTCGCCCGGTGTCCTTTGACCTCAGCACAAGACATAACTTTGAACTGGACCACAGATGTCAGGCATTGCCTTTGCACGCGAACAATCAAAATGTCATCACGTCGGAAAAGCACCTGGGAACCAGAGGCCAAAAGCCAATAGACCAGCGCAGCGTCTGTAAAGAAACGGGCTGAACAGCACTTGCCTTCGTACTTGGGGTCCAAATTGTTGTCCAGGTCCATGTTGAAGGAGAGCTGCGATGCTTCCGACATGGAGCGTTGCGAGCGCAGCTTGTGGATGTTATCCTGGCGAATTCATAGAAAATTATATAACTTGCGTATATATTATAGAACATAATAAAAATTCAAAAAAAAATAAAAAAAATAACACCACGACGCCTCATTGTTTAATTAAAACTACTAAATCAAGTCTGATAATTCATGATCATGAAAAAGGATGAGGTGTTTCACATACTATTTTCACAATCAAATCCTTTTCTCCGCAGTCTTAAATAACATTTTACTGTTCTGCATTTTCGTGTATATACAAAAAATCATTATTACAACAACATAAAAAACTACTACTTCTAAAACGGTTAAATCATATTTCTATCATCAATAATATCTGCCGACTCTGTAATACGAACAGAATATAGTGGTATAAATAGTTAATTTACACCCTGTATTGTACATTTCGCAATAAGTACAGTACTCGTCGATAAATATTGCATATCGTTCGCTGGAAAGAGACGTTCGGCTTACTTCGGCTTCGTAGTGCGTTATCTCTGTCGCACGAAGCACTAATTAATACTCCGCCAGATAGTGTTTAGCCGGTTGACTATTTCCAAAGGTCGATAAGTTAAATATAAACTGATTAGTGTACCATGTCATTGTGAGAAAACTATGAATATAATTATTTTTATTTGGCAAGAAAAAGCTTTAGGCCATACGTCCTCGAAATGAACTGATAATCGTGTAAAACTACTGGGCTGGACGATAAAACGGACCGCATATAAAACGAATTGAGGAAGCCCTGTATCCAGCATTGGACCAACACATACTGAGGATGAATATGAAATACATAAAGGCTTATTGAACAATATAACGCAAATAACATATGGATTGGAACAATTTCGCTACGCTTCTAGGTAAGTCTACGAGAGATTTAAAACGAATATTGACTTCGCAATGAATTCAATGATGATTCTACTTCTATTTTGATACGTTAATGAATTAGATGACGAAGCGATGACTAACGTTCTTGTTAACGTCCGCTTGATGTTCGACCTTCGCGGTGGCCGTGTACACCTAACGAGAAAAGTTTTGCGTTGAAATACTTTGAAATGGCAACACTACACGATATAAAAGGATTTTACTTAAAACTTTAGAATAAACAATGCTTACATAAACTGAGTAAGCGACTGTACATTATTTATCAAACTGCTGAGCAAAGGTATTTCTTTATTCAGAGTTTTAGAGCACAGTCCGCCACGCATCCCTACGGCAGTTTGCATGTGTTGGAAATATTTTCTTTTACTAATTCAAAGATACACAGTTTCCTTCACGGCCGAAAACGTGGTTAAACAGCACTTAGAATTGCATTTGATAATAACATTGGTACCGACACCAGGATTTGAACTTGGGGCCCCACTGAGCCAACTACGCAGATGATGGCTTTGATAGCTTCAAAGGATGATGATTTAGCCCAGTGTCAATTGGCGAGGTGGTTTTACACAATTGAACGCTCAGTAGTTCTAAGCTGAAGAGGCAATAGCCGGCCATATAGCTCGAAGAAAGTACAATCGATGGGGAATAAAGGTTCTCGAGCGCCAGCGTCCTACTGGCCATCGCAGTGTATGACGACCCCCCGCTAGATGGAATGACGACCCGTGCAAATGTGCGGGAAGTCGATGGATGCAGGTGGCACTGGATCGTGTTTAGTGGCAGTATGTGGGGGAGGCGTATGTTCAACAATGGACTAGAACAGGCTGTAATGATGATGACGACACGCCCAGTTTAAGTAGAGAGATGCGATTGGCGTAGCAGAGAAACTGTCTCATGCGCCACAAGGTGCGGGTTCGATCCTGACTTAGGAAAACATCAATATGTCACGACCATCGCGTTCCCCTAATATCCTTCTATATATCTATAGTGTTTTTATTTCCGTATGTTAGTTCACCTAGCGTCCATGTGAACTATGTATCTAATTTTCGCTTAGCAGGAGATTAGGTATTTTTATTGAATATAACGCCCTGAAATATTAATGTGGGTAGTAAACTTACAATGCTATCGTGTTTCTCGTATGCGACTTTCTGCTTCTGTTTCTCCTCCTCGACCTTCTCGCCCATTTCTATCAGCGTCTCGAACTCCGCCACGCTGTTCTTCATCTCCTGGTACGTACCTTGGGCGACGATCTGCGTTTAGGGGAATTTGACAGTCAATATCCTATATAGTAGTGGTAGAGCCACGCAACAGCCGAGGCTGTTGCACGAATGGGCAGGCCCGTCCGGGTAAGTACCACGACCTCACGGAAGACCGGCGTAAAGTGGAAATATATGTATACTACTTTCGCGTTTCGTCTGGTGAGTGAGGTAGCCGGAGCCCAATTTTCAAAAGTTTGTCCAACGCATCTGCAACCCTCGGGTGTATAGCAGATGTACATGGGCGGCGGTACTCACTTAACATCAGGTGAACCGCCTGCTCTAAAACTGCTTGGAAACTATTCACATTAAAAAAAAAATTGTAGTCGTTTTACGATGGGCCACGTTTCGTCTGGTGAGTGGGGTAGCCGGGGCCCACTTTTTTAAAGGTTGTCAACGCATCTGCCAGTATAGTTTGTTAAAGGCTATGATGAAGGTGATAACAAATATTTCGAAATGTCGAAAAAATATTTTTTCGACATTTCGAAATATTTGATCGGCGCGGTGACGAAATATGGGACGACATTATTCGCGTCTGGTCTCCATCTTCGGTAAACTAGATGATGACCGTTTTGCTGGTTAATTTAGATTGTTTTCTGATTATTTCATAAAATAATTTTATTATGACCAATAACCGGTCTCGTTCTGTCGACTGTTCTGTCTGATGGATAAACACAAACACACCTATGAAATCTTTTCCAAATTACACTGGCAACATAACCATAACAAAACTTAAATTATAGATAACGCCATCTATAGAGTCTAAACGATAATGTCTAGACTTTGACGATTACGCATCCTATATGAAACCATATCTACGGATTTATCGTTACGTTATTTAGCGTTTACTTTTAATTATAATTACTATTTTTTTTTTTAATTCCAGCTCACAGGACACTGTCTGTCCCATGACCATGAACATTAAAAAGGGTTCCAAAACTTATTAAACATGAACATAAAAATAAAATTAGTTTCATTTGTACGGAGATTAAAGATGATGATAGGTCATCTCAATGATGACGACACTCACCCTGCCCGCCCTCATGACGCACACGGCGTCGGCGTGTCTAGCGTACTGCACGTGGTGCGTCACCAGCACCACCGCCTTATCCCGGAGGAACCCTCGGATGCACTCCTCGTAGATCGCCTGCGCCACCTGGCGGTTGCCCGGAGAGGAGTTGCTTAACTTCGAAATGTTCAATATTAAGGGCAGAGATTAGCACTTAAAAAAAAAACTTTAAAAAATTGCTTAATAAAGTTACTCGAAACAACTCTCCTGTGGCAGGGCCACGCAAAAGCCGGGGAATTACCACGAGTTGACAGATGACCGGTGTGAAATGGAAGTTACACTTCTGCGTTTCGTCCGATGAGTGAGGTAGGCGGGGCCCACTTTATTAAAAGGCGGCAACGCATCTGCAACCCTAACGGCCGGTTTCTGAAACACCGATCATCGTAGATGTCAACTAATCAACTGTCAAATGGCTATTCAAATTTCATTTGTGTTGCCAAAAGGATGGTTAAACTCTTTGAATTGGTCGTTCTGATCATTAAGACGATCATTCGGTGTTTCAGAAACCGGCCGTCATCACTTAACGTCAGGTGAACTAACAGCTCGTTCACCTCCTCACATAAAAAAAATCTGTGCAATATTCGTGCGCGGCGATTCACTCGATAACAATTCTGTATATTGAAATTCTAATTCAATATGATGGAGTCTAATCTAACTAGTGCTCGCGACGGAAACTGCAGACCTTTTTTTTTTTGGCATAAACTATATTTTTGTACAGATTTCCGATTGCTGGGTAAAACTCTTCTTTTCTATGTGTAATTTGGTGCAGAATTGCTTGGTTAGGCTTATAACTGCCTGGAACAATGCAAGTTTGCCGAAGAACCTCGCTGATTTCAATTGATTTCTAAAAACGCATGTAAATATTCTGCAATGGAGTCGGGTGGTCAATTATGCCCTAATACCATCTGCACAGATGAGCCCTTTGCTCATCACATGCTCAACATTGGGACACATATAGGAGGTTACTTTACTTTTACATAAGTATATAGATAACAATAAACCTAACTTAATATAGATGTAAGGAAAAATCTGGATGTCATTATTCCACAACGTTATGAGAGCAAGGCCGAACCTTAGCGTCGACTGCAGCGAGTGGGTCATCGAGCAAGTAGAGGTCGGCCATTTGGTACACGCAACGAGCGAGCGACACGCGCGCCCTCTGCCCGCCCGACAAAGACGCACCTAAAACCAACACATACCTTTATTATTAAGCCAAAACGCAAGACATCGGGTTTAGCTCCATTCTTCTGAGCAAACATAATTTTTAGAGTCGAAACTAACATTTAGGTAGAAAGCACTTCTGCGTTTAGTCCGGTTAATGAGGTGACCGGGGCCCACTTTAAAAGATGGCAACGCATCTGCAGCCCTACGCCGTTCTCACTTAACACCAGGTCAACATAAAAACGAATAGAGAACCAATCCTTCGTGCAGTGTAGTTGTGTTTATATGTTTCTAACTTTGTGCTTAGCAGTTCTTTTTTAATCTTGTGTAAATTGAGGATCAAACATTGTTTTGTTCATATCTTATAGCATGTTGTGTATACATATTTTTGGCTGACAGTATGTAATCGTTAATCTCATTTAAATTTATTCTAATGTGTATTTTTGTTTTTGTTTTGTATACCGAATAAAGTAAATAAATAAATTAGTACATATGTATGAATGAATGAATGCAACCATGTGTGAATAAATTCAAACTTGCCCCTCTCCCCGACAATGGTCTTGTCGCCATGAGGAAGGATATCCAGGTCACTCTTCAGCTGGCAGCACTTTATCACCTGCTTGTAACGGCGCAGGTCCAGCTCTTGGCCGAACAGGATGTTCTGTCTCACCTGGAAAGGTACATTTGCGTTGAATTTGATTAAGTATTTATTAACATAATAATTTCATCGATAAAACAGGACTCTAACCAACGCTACAGATATATCTGAACACTGGGTATAAATGGAGGATAGTTTACACAAAAGGGCTAAACGATTTTTTCCCTCACTATATGTACAATAGGACACATTATCCTTTATTTTAAGGACGTTTTACATACATATATTTCACGTGGACAAACCCAGATTCGAAACAATTATCTGTGAGTCACACAAATAATTGGCCAGCAAGGAGGTTATAAAACGCGTGCGCTTGTCGTAGAAGCACGTACCGACGGAATCAAAACGCTAGTGATGAATGAACGATAGCAACGCTTTCTCTATGCATAGAATTTGGGCTAAACGATTTAGGTCATATAATGCGAAAACGTCATGAAAATGCTGGGCGTGGTGTCATAAAAAACGTGGGCTTGTCGTAGAAGCAAGTACCGACGGAATCTAAACGCTAGTGGCTAATGAACGATAGCAAACGCTTTCCTTATAGACACAATGTGGGCTAAACAATTTAGACCACGAACCGTGGATATAAATGACCATGAACTGTCGACATACAATGGCATACATTTAAAACATAAAAATGCTTGGGCAGGGTGTTAACGCGTGTCGCAATTTAGTAGCAAACTGTGCACGTAGCACTAGAATAATTGTAATTTTATGTAAACAGATGTTATGTTTTTCTGTCCACCGACCTATGTTAGTTAGGTAAAGTTGTTGCGGAAGGACGTACCGAGGCGTCGAACAGCCAGGGGTCCTGGGCGGCGTACGCTATCGAGGCGCGCACCTCCAGCTGCCCACTGCTGGACTCGAGCTCGCGCAGCATCGCCTGCAGCAGCGTGGACTTGCCCGAGCCCACGATGCCCACCACGGTGGTAAGCGTCTCCGGCTTTATCTAAAATAACATCACCATTAACCATGGTAGTGCCACGCAACAGCGCCTGTTGCCCGAATTGAATTGACGAGCCGAATGGCGTAGTGCGTAGTGTACCTGCCTCCCGCGCCAGAGGGTGTGGATACAATCCACACTACTCGAAAAATATTGTGTGATGAACACAGTGTTTTCCCATGTCTGGGTGTTTATATATGTATAATATGTATTTATTCACCAAAGAAAAGTATGTTTATCAGTTTTCTAGTACCCATAGTACAAGCGTTGCTTAATTTGGGACTAGAAAATGTTGTGTAAAAATTTGTTCTAAAATATTTATTTATAATTGGCAGGCTGGTCCAGGGAAGTACCACGGCCTCAGAAGACCGGTGCGCAGTGGAAGCATTACATTTTCGCGTTTAGTTTGCCTGATTGTCTCTCTGATTGTCAACGCATCCGAAAGCTCTAATTTGTTGTGGATGTCTACGGGCGGCGGTAATCACTAAAAATCAGCAACTTCTCACTATTACATAATTTAAAGAATCCTTACAAAATTTGAATTTGAAAATATGTGATATATTCAGTCAAATGGTAGAGGAGTAACGTAATCTATTTCTTCTGATAACGCACCGAAAGATTGATTGCCGACAGCGCGGCCACCTTGGCGTTGACGGACTCGTCCTCCACGTTCCTCCAATGGGCCGTGTAGTCCTTGAAATTCAACAGGACAGACGGTTTCAGACGCTCCAGGTTCGATTCTGATCTGATGTAGGCTTGCTGTCTGAAATGAAATAAAACATTATTCACGAATGCAGCTCGTTTGCGTTGATGTAGGCTTGCTGGGTGAAATAAAATAGAACGTTACACACAAATGAGCTGGCGGCTCGCCTGATGATGGATACTACCGCTGGTGAATACAACAGCAGAATAAGACAGATATATCGAGAGTTACCCGCTTTGGATTGGACGCAAGTTATTAACATTTATGGAAGTCTTAAGATTTTTTTTATGTGTGTTTTTTTGACGGTGGTAGGGCCACGCAGCAGCCTCGGCTGTTGCACGAATGGGTAGGCCCGTCCGGGTAAATAACCGGTATGACAAATACTTTCGCGTTTCGTCTGGTGAGTGAGGTTGCCGGAGCCCAATTTTCAAAAGGTTGTCAACGCATCTGTAACCCTCGGGTGTGGCAGACGTCCATGGGCGGCGGTATTCACTTAACATCAGGTGAACCGTCTGCTCGTTTGACAACTTTTCGCATAAAAAAAATGTGAAGTTGCCAAGGGAGTAGGAGGTTCACCTGATGTTAAGTGATAACCAGCACCCATTGACATTTGCAACACCGAAGTGTTACACTTCCACTTTACGCCGGTCTTCTGTGAGGTCGTGGTACTTACCCGCACGGACCTGCCCGTACCTGCAGCAGAGAAGACTGTTGCGTGTCCCTTTTTCTTATGTGAGAAAGTGGCAAACGAGCTGGCGGTTCACCTGATGATGTTAAGTGATAGCCGCCTGCCCATGAACATTTGCAACACCCGTAGGGTTGCAGCTGCGTTGCCGCCTCTTAACAAATTGGGCCCCGGCTACCTCACTCACCAGACGAAACCACACATTTAGCAAGTAGCCGGAAAGAAGAGAACGTAACATTGGAAGAAGAACCCTCACCCATTGCCGATCTTCTCGAACACCCCGTTGGTATGAGCGGAAACCGTGCTCTCCTCGATCGTTACCAGGTTCACGTTGTCCTGGTTGTCCACCTCGGGCAGGAGGAGGAACTCCTGCATGCGCTTGACGCTGACGTACGCCTCCAGGGTGAAGGTGATAGCCAGCGGGAGGAAGTCCACGAGGGTGTACTTCAAAATGTCGTAGTAGGAGAAGATCACGAAGACCTTGGA
The DNA here is from genome assembly GCA_933534255.1 of Iphiclides podalirius. NCBI lineage: Eukaryota > Metazoa > Arthropoda > Insecta > Lepidoptera > Papilionidae > Iphiclides > Iphiclides podalirius. The sequence continues at coordinate 1,781,480 of OW152835.1, read as the reverse complement.
GGCGGTCAGGTCGTTTTGGAAGGAGAGGAACGATATGATGCTGAGGAATATCGCGACCTTCGTGTTGAGCTTCACGCAGGATATCATCACCGCTCGAAGCCACGACATCTTCTTTATCACGTTCATCTCCTTCCTGCGGGTGAAGGCGTGATGTGAAGGGAATATCACAAAGGACGGATATATCGAGCCTTCAGATGGATAGTATCCAAATCACAGAGAAAGATCAATTCAAAATTAGTTCACTTCTACGATGATCGCAGTTGCCAAGATATTAATTGCCTTTGCCGCTTTTAGCCGAGGGTTCAATTCCGACGCGTGTATTTGTGTGAAACGCAAGTAGGTAATTGTGTGAACCACAGATAACGTTCCGTATCTTTTTACGTTCCGTATAGTTTACGTCTGGCTGGTCGTAAAAAATCTAGCCGTTAGCATGATTCACATGTTGTGCGGACCCCACTGAGGTGGAATAAGGGCAAGAGAAAAAAAACCGGCCAAGTGCGAATTGGACTCGCGCTCGAAGGGTTTCGTATTATCTATAAAAACAGAAAAAAAATTCATGTCTCTTGTATGGGAGCCCCACTTAAATATTTTTCCATTCTGTTTTTTAGTATTTTTTGTTATAGCGGCAACAGAAATACATCATCTGTGAAAATGTCAACTGTCTAACTATCACGGTTCATTTAATACAGCCTGCTGACAGACGGACAAACAAACATACAGATAGCGGAGACTTAGTAACAGATCCCGTTTTTACCCTTTTCGTACGGAGCCCTAAAAAGTAGTCCAATATTTTGTTCACTCCGTGGCGCCGTGGCCCAGGCCAGTTCGATTCCCACACGGGACAGCTGTTTTCGAGCCCCGCAAATTATCGTTTCGGATCTGGGTGTTTGTCTGCGCAAATGTATGTATGTGAAACGTCCTTACAGCACAGAATAATGATATCTATGTAAGGGAGAACTTTTTTTCTTGTATAGACGCGATTACACATTATAAATGAGACTAATTTTACGTATTTATCGCGTTTATTTTTTAATTTTAATTCCCGACGTTTCGAACCCTTTGCAGCGTTCATGGTCACGGGACAGAGTCTGTCTCTAGTTAGTTTAGTAATTTAGTTTTTTTTTTTTTAAAGAAAGAAAACAATCGTCTCGCAATCGGTATACTCACTTCCTCGCCTGCCCTATGATCCTGATGAAGGCGTTCTCCCAAGCGTACATCTTGATGGCCTCTATGCTCTGTATCACCTCGTTCATCAGACGTATCCTGTGGTCGGTGCGAACGGCGGTCTGACGGCGCAGCTTGCTCGAGATCTTGCCCAGGTAGCCTGAAATGTGGTGCTAGCAGTGGTAACTTACGAACGTATTAATTTTTATGTAAAACTAGCCGTGCCCGCCGCTTAATAAGATTTATAAATAAAAAAGATAAATAAAAGAAACAAGGCTCGGATAGTACCTGCTTAAATTTTACCCAAAAGCACTGAAAGAGTGCGCTGTGATAAATAAATATTGAAAGGCAGAAGATAAAATAAATTTATTATTAACACTAATTAAGAGCTGGTGATAGTTTAGTGTCCGGTCGCTCGCCTTTAATTCAATACACTCGAGCAACCTGAGTTCGATCCCCGGTTTTTAACTTTAAGTGCTGACTTATCACGTGCTCCACGGTGAAGGAAAACATCGTAACGAAACCTGCATATTTTCGAATTATTAATTAAAAAAAATATTTCGAAGATATGTGAAGCTCGCCAATCCGCAGTGGTGCCGCGTGGTGGACTATGCCCTGATACCCTCTGTAAAAAGAGGCCTTCGACCAGCAGTGGGATATGTATAGTCTGTTACTTTACTTTACCAATTGACATCCGCGCTTTGTGGAATGTTCGTATGGGACGAAAAGGTATGAAAAGCTTTTTCGCTTGTATGGAGTGCACGCGCCTGATAAATATTCGGCTCTTGTGACAGCCAGCTGCAAACGGCCGAAATTCTACTCACATCTAAATAAACTCACCCTGCAACGGTATGAACAGCAGGAGGAACGAAACCCCGATCAGCGTCGCCACGCCGATCTGCCTGTACATGAGGTAGACTATGAGGACGCTCTCGATGGGCGTCCTCACCAGGTCCACCATGAACAGGCTGGCCATGTCGAAGCGCTGCGCGTCCGTCGTGAGCAGGTTGACCACGTGGCCGGCGAGGCCCTCGGACGCCTTGCCGCCGGCAGTGAGGTCCAGGCGAAGGAGCTGATTAAGCAACGAGTCTTGGATACAGAACCCTGTTTTTATGTGAAAAGTAGCCAAGCGAGCAGATGGTTCACCTGATGTTAAGTGAATAACGCCGCCCATGGACATCTGCTACACCCGAGGGTTACAGATGCGTTGAAAACGAAAATTGGGCTCCGGCCAACTCTCTCACCATACGAAACGCAAGTAAAAAACGAAAGTATTATACTTTCACTTTACGCCGGACTTCTGTGCGATCGTGGTACTTACCGGGACGAGCCTGCCCATTCGTGCAACAGCCGAGGCTGCCGCGTGGCCCTACCATGGTGAACCTCTCTCGAGCGTTTAAAGGCAGATGCAATACCCCTTAACTTATTTGTTAAATAATACAGACTTAAGTGCCACAAGTAGACTTTTTTTAACTGTGTCTGTATCTGCGCCTCGCAACAGTGTTCGATATTGCACGGATGGGCAGACCCGTCCGAGTAACTACCACGACTTCAGAAGATCGACGTGAAGGGTTAGTGTTATACGTCTGGGTTAAGTCACTCACCAAGAGTGAGGTAGCCGGAGCCCATTTCATTTAAAAGGTGGCAACGCGTATGCAACCCTAAGAGCGTTGCAAATGTCCACGGGCGGTTATCACTTAACACCAAGTGGACAGCCAGCTCGCTTGCCACCATTTCATATTAAAAAACCTCGCTCATAGAACGACACGCAAAAATATGGATACTTCCAAGTGGAAGCATGAGAAGGCCTTACACTCTACGCACCTTCCTGTATATGAGTGAGCAGCAGGCCACTCTGATCTTCATACTCATCGTCAGCAGCCAAAACAGCATCGGATGTATCATGCTGGCGTTGATTGCCATGAACCTGGAAATACGTACCTACTTTCAGTAGGTTCGAATCCTGGCGGACGGAGTAGCACCTAAAGCCTTGGGTGCAATTATGATGCAGGACGACTCCGTGGCGCAGTTGCCAAGGCATTGGCTTCGGCGTTGGGGGTCGTGGGCTCGATTCCCACACGAGACAACTATTCGTGTGACCCAAAGATAGTTGTTACGCATCTGGGTGTTTGTCCGCGTGAAATGTTATGTTTGTAAAACGTCCTTACAACACAGTATATGGTATCCTAGAGTGAGGGCAATGTTTTTAAAAAAAACATAAGAGAAATTAAAAGAAATAATCGAAATCCTTTCGGTGAAGAAAGGAACTATAGAGGCAATTTCGTTTAACATGGATATTTCATTACGAAAGTATAACAGTGATTTACTTAGCACAAAACTTTGAGAACCACCGTAGAAGCTACGCAATCGCTTTGTTATATTGAATTAGTAAACATAAAATGATGACTCGTGGCACAGTTTCCAAGGTATTGGATTCGGCGTCGGGGGTCGTGGGTTCGATTGCCACACGGGAACACTATTTGTCCACGTGAAATTTATGTTTGTAAAACGTTCTTACAACACAGGATAATGTTATCCAACAGTAAAGATAACACAAGGAGGGTAGAAACAGGACGGTACCTACCCGACTACCCCCAAAGCGTATAGATAGGCTTCGTTGGGGGTGACACCCGCGTGCGAGGGAGAGAAGTAATTTATGAGGCCCTCCAGGCACATCGGTATAGATAATCTGAAAACAACAACTATAAATGTAACTGTACTTTGCGAAACGCACGTAGCAATTATGTCTGATAGCGCCACCGCCCGAGATCTGTCCACGAATGACGTAGACGATGACGTTAACGCCCCACTACCACCACCACTAATGAGACAACAACCGTACTACAACTAAACTCGGAAGTTGATTGAGTGCAAACAATGTCCTTAAATTAAAAATGCTTTATTTCCTTATAAAAATGGTTTAATGATTAATAATGAAATCACGCTTATGAAATGTTCATTTAGAATGATTTTTCGCTTTTACGCTATTAATACACATTGCCGAATAACACTTAAAGGGAAGTTATCGTGTGTATTTTGTATTTATCGCGTGTATTTACACGTCCTAATGTAACAGTTGTAATGAAACTTAAAAAAGTTAGAATAAGGCGATAGCATCATTATTCATTTCATTTAGCAATCTTTTTTTATATCTATTAAAAGTTTACCTCACCTTATGCTAGCATCAATACAGGCAAATATCAGATTCACTGTAATAAACTTTGCACCGTATATCTTCACTATCGTCCTCAACAATGACGGCTTCTTCGTTTTATCTGAAAAACAAATAACAAGCCAAGAAATGAGAACAATTATTATTGTGCAATTATGTTCCTGAGTATTCAAAGAATGTATGTACATATATATGCCTTCATCGCGTGCCTAATATTAACTTATGTACACCTCCGACTGCTCCCTTATTAACGTTTTAAATCGAAATAATTACGAATACAACGATTGTCTGTGAAAAAATTTCATTCAGAACAATAACACCATATTGTATTGTAACTTATTCATGTGTTTGGTGTTGAATAAAGAATAATTATATTGACGGTCTTCAGTTTTTGTGACCACGACAATAATTATTTATTTCCGATTTGCGAGAGACGATTCGAGACACACGCTAGAAAAACACTATGTTCAGCACACAATATTTTACCAGTAGTGGGGATCGAACCCACACCCTCTGACGCAAGAGGCAGACTCCCCACGCCAATCGGGTCGTCAGATTCTATTTTACCATATGAACATAGGGTTAGTGTAACAGTCAGTATGTACCTTGTTTCTGTTTCTCGTGTTTCCATTGTTCGCCCATAACATCGCCCCGCGGAGCCGCTCGATGCCCTGGGGTGCATCTAGGTACAAGCGGTTCTCTTTAAATAGTAATACAGGGCAAAGACCATTGCACGGAGGTGGAATTTAGTGGGAATGATATGAGAAAGTGAAATTGAAACAGAATTAAAAATAACCTAGTTGTTCCTAGATAAAATAAAGAAACAGAATAAGTAGAGTGGTGAGTGGAGACGAGAAAGATTTGCTGGGGGTCCCTTGGGCTAAGAGTTATTGGTCGATCACAACGTTTAAGGAAGCAGCTACCTACACAAAATAGTCCTTTAATTATTGAGGATTATGTGTGTTAAGTTAACAGTAATCACTTTCGTTACTCCCCGGAAACGAACTCTGGACCCAGGTAAGTCTTACATGATTAACGATTCGACTTCAATGATTTCGTTCGTACGGATAAAAATGCGAACGGTATTCGTATGTAAGCTTTTGTTAGTTACATGAAGAACCAAGGGGCGAACTCACCTGTAAAGGTCAGATATGCTGAGCTGACCCTTACGACCTTTCTCGAACACGGGACGGGTGTACCTGAAACGATAATTTCCAAAGTTGTTTAAGCATAACCATTTTATCGATTTGAAACGGAATTATCAATAAATGACGTTAATACACAAAACACCAGAGCCTGTAACATAGTCCATCACCAAGCCACGCGTTCGAAACGTCAGGAAAGTTAAAAATAAAATAAAGCGAAAATAAGACATAATATTCATATTTAAATTTATAACTGTATATGTATGAGCCGTGACAGCTCAGTGTCCGGGCGCTCGCCTTTAATTCAATATACTCGAGCAACCTGAGTTCGATCCCCGGTGCCGGCACCAATGAAGTTTTTTAACTTTAAGTGCTGACTTATCACATGCTCCGTGGTGAAGGAAAACATCTCGAGGAAACCTGCATATTTTCGAAATAATAACAAAAAAATATTTTTCGAAAATATGTGAAGTCCGCCAATCCGCAGTGAGGCCGCGTGGTGGACTATGCCCTGATACCTTCCGTATAGAGGAGGCCTTTGCCCAGCAGTGGGACATGTACACTTTACTTACTTCACTATGTATGACATACAAACATAGGGTGTGCGAGAGCCTTGCGCCCCATACTTGCCTTCGACATTCATAAATTTAAACGTTGTGGGTAATTTTTACGCCAAAGTGGTAAATATCGTCCAAGTTATATTCTAGGACATTAAATAGACCAGAATTCGAGCCAGAAGGAGCCCAAAAGGCTAAGGCTTCGTACAATTTTATGTTGCGTTTGCGCTGGTTTATCAAACAAATTTAAAACGGGTTTAGTCAATTATGGCTTCTCGTCGCATTTCTCCTTGCTCAGTAATACTGCCACAAGGAAACATTGGCAAACGCATCAAACACGTAGAATGTTTGAAAAACACGCCAAACATATCCGCAAATTGTCAAAACATTTGTAAAGCACGATAAGTCTATCGAATCGTTTGAACACGCGAAAACATTTTATAACACTAATTCAACATTAATTTATTGCGCCGTATTATGCGTTCGCAAATAATGCGAGGTTATTGCAGTTGACACGGTAGCTGCGATAAGGCGGTAAATTATATCCTTAAGCAAAGCTGAAGGCCTGAAGACCTAATAGATATATGTTTTATAAAGTAACAATTGGATAGTTAAGTTACATTACTGGAATAAATCCTATAAATGATGAAATAGCATAAACTTAACGGTTCATATAATCTCTAGTGCGTTAAGGCAGACTGTATCTTGTTTTAACGGAAGCCTGAAGATTATAATATAAAGCTTATCTAATGTCTTATACCGAAACCGTTAAGTTATTAAAATGCTAGTTTCCATGAGTTCTATGGATGGATTCTCTAAGGGATAAAATATAGTATTAAAGACTGTAGGTTGACCGGCCAAAATAAAATAGTGAGGATAGCGTAAACAACTTTATATATTAATTAGACTACTTCCTACTTATTAGGACAGAGTAACGTCCTATACAAAGGATAAGAGTGTTCTACCCTATCACTGAAAGATTCTGCGCTTATATACAAAAATATAATGAGTCATCACAACTACATTACAAATAAATGCCCTTATTAAATTACTAATACAGTTTTGACCAACAACTTTACAAGATTGACCTATTAAATTATAAATTATTATTAAGCATGGTTTATTATATAATATTATACCAGATATGGCTCAATGTTTATTAAGTATAATTGTTATTGCTCGTTTATTAAGCAGTGTTGCCAGTGGATTGTAACAATAGATAAAAAATCGTAGACATAGCTTTCAAAATCTCCAAGCTGAAATGACAGTGGGCCGTTCAACATTTGTCGAAACAATGATTTCAGATGGGGAGGAAAGAGTGAAGGTCACGGTTGGGAAGAACCAATGACATAATGACGGTGGGAGGTGACTGGATTCGGTGGAAGCCATTAGGGAAGGCCTACAGTGGATAAAGTCAGGCTGATTATATTGATGTCTAGTATTTACTATAAAACTATACATGGCTAATTAAATTTTTTAACTACATGTTTATTTTGATTTTAATTATCCGATATTTCTAACACTTTCCAGCGTTCATGTTCACGGGAAAGACTGTGCGTATAATAGTTTCATTTAAAAAGGCTCATGATGATGATGATCGATGTATGCTAAACTAATGGAGTCAGACAAATCGATATGCGTGCATATGTTATACGATGGATTCCTCAGAAAGGTAAGGTATGGACCATGACGGCGACGACCGTCGACTGTGTGGAACCGCCCCAGTATGCAGGTGTTTTTAGTGTACGCGGTGGATTAGTATCATTTTATTTTATTTAGAAGATGGCAAGCGAACTGGCAGTTCGCCTGATGTTAAGTGATAGCCGCCGTCCATGGACATTCGCAACACCCGTAGGGTTTGCAGATGCCTTTTAATAGTGGGGGAGCCTCGGTTACCTCACTCAACAGATGAAATGGAGAAGTATAACACTTCCACCTCACGCCGGTCTTCTGTTAGGTCGTGATACTTCCCCGGACGTACCTGCCCATTCGTGCAACAGTGAAGACTATTGAATATAGAAAAAAATGAACACTCGGTTTACACATTTTAATACATAAAGGTTTGAATTCAGTAATAAAGTTCCATAAGAATGCGGTTGAATGGACATCCCTGTCTGTTATAACCTCTGTCTCGTCCAATTCTACATTTAAAAGTTTGAGGCCTACTGGACGTCCAGAATAATTATGTTTAAGTTAAACCACTTACCAGAAGCATAGCTTGGAGAACAAATTTGCCGTCTCGCGAGGGTTCTGCTTCCTCTCTATATCGAAGTACCCTGGGTCCATAGCAGCCATTTATCGCCGGATACAAAGCCGTCTTCTGGAGAATCTAACATGTGCCCCTTGCCTGGAAGTGTGATAAGCTCGCAGTCATTTCAGTCTGAAACAAGAGAAAGTTCTATCAACGGCGTTTTGAATTCGTGCCGTGCTAGCCTTTAAATTTCTCCATTTCGCGGAAACCAGAGTCTAAATCTCGACGCGGAGTAATATTCGACCAGTATTATTATTATTAGTGTAATTTAAGGTTATAAAAAACCGGCCCAGTGCGAGTCGGGCCCGCGCACGAAGGGTTCCGTACCATTTTTCTTTTAAAATTGTCTAAAGACTATGGGAGAGTGCGTGGTCATAAGGCAAAGAAACTTTAGGTTTAAGCATTGTGCCTTACCTTTTCAGTCTATACTAAAATTACGTCAAATATCAAAACATCTTTTTTTTTTCTTTTTTTTCTTTTCGTTTTAAAAACGTCGCCATTACTTTAGGATAATATTATCCTGTGTTGTAATGACGTTTTACAAACATTTATTTCACGCAGACAAACACCCAGATGCGAAACAACTATCTGTGGGTCACACAAATAGTTGTCCCATGTGGGAATCAAACCCACGACCCCTGACGCAGAAGCCAATACCTTGGCAACTGCGCCACGAAGCCATCAAATCTTTTATCACGCATTTGTCTCTTTCTTTCTCTAAAGACACGCGGGATTCATAATAGATGAAGCGGTTCTGTCAATCGGCCCAATCAATTTCACGCAATCTCCGTGAAATTAACGCACATAAGGTGTAACGTCATAATAGGCAACTTGAAGCGGTGAACAGAAAACAGCAATTTGCCATTTCCCAATTTACACTCAAGTAAATCAGTAGCCAAGGTCGATGATAATTACAGAGTCTACAAAGAACTGTTACATGTCCCTTTGAGATTATATCGCAATTGGTCGATACATTTTAGTCTACTCCACTCCCCCGCTTCACGTCTCGGGCAATGACTTAAATATCACCCGATAGACTACACGAATATTAAGGGTGACGCAAAGGTCGTTGATACACCATTAGTTTGATGTCAAGGTAGGGAGTTCAGAAAACGCAACATTTCATTTGCTAACTAGCAATATTATGGATGTATTTTCTAACTAACTTTAAGGTCAATTGGCGCCATTTAACTTACTATAAGGTAGAAATAAATTTTTTTTATGGTGCTGATAAATTTCTAATAAGCGTTGTAAAACGATATTCGAAATTGTTTGTATGCTGGAAAGGATATAACAATGGATGCGCCAAGCATGGCTTCAAATGCTAAATAACAATGTAGATAAAAAGCGTTGAGATTTTCGTCGCTGTGGCTATCAGCCGTTTAGCTCAGTGGCTAGAGCGTCAGGCCGCGAATGCCGAAGACGTGGGTTCGATTCCCACAACTGCGACAATCTTTTCGTACTTTTTCTACAAATTTTAATTACTAAGGTAGATCTAAAAATGAATAAAGGAGGTAATATGAATTGCTAACTGCTCACGGGTAAGAATACGAGCTATAATAATGTTAGCTACAAGGTGTAATTTGACTTAAAAATAATTTTTCGAAACGTTACAGGCATAAGGTATCTCCCAAGTATTCACGATTGCCGCCAAATACACCACTGTTTGAGATATTCTGCATGCCGCACCTTTTGACAAAGATAAAAGCATAGATCACGTCGCTAGGATTTGACATATCTCTTTATTAAAAACTAAAAGATGGTACTCAAATTTATGATGTTACCGTATCGATTAATAAGGTTTTCGCCTTTCCCTTCACTAAGGACGGTAGTCACACACTGGCCAGTATTAAGTAAAACAACAGCCTATACATGTCCCACTGCTGAGCAAACACCTCCTCTGTACAGAGGGTATTAGGGCACAGTCCGCCACGCGGTCCCACTGCAAATTGGCGTTGGAAATATTTTTTTGTTATTATTTAGAAAACATATAGGTTTCCTCGCGTTTATTCCTTCACCGCTCAAACAAAAGAAAATGAATAAGGCAAGATACGCAGAGCAAGGCGATCCGCGAACACGTGCGCACAGAACCGCAAAATGAGATGACTAGACGACCATCAGTTAACAGATAATTCTCGCGCTAATCAGCAGTCCAGTCATTGACCTACATGTAACACGGTATCCAATTTAATCAGACACCGCGCACAAAGACACTTCAGCTTGAAACGGGGGCCCGGGTACAGTGGGCACTCTTGTTACTATCAGGCAATTAACTCGTGTCGAGAAGATAACGTTTGAAGATCTCAGCGTAATAGAAGCACCGTTAAATGAGCAAATAGACAAGTTTTGCACGTGTGCGCTCGACACTGCATAGTTCAAAGTTACATATTGACGTTGATAATTAATGGATACCAAACGATTGTGACTCGGTGGCGTAATTGCAAGCTATTAGTTTCGGCGTCGTGGGTTCCATTCCCACACGGGACAAGTTTTTTTGCGACCTACTAGCAATTATTGCGGGTCTGGTTTTTTCCCGAGGGTTAACATGAGGCCAGCGGCCGATCGTAAAACACCTAGCCAATAGCATTAAGAACATGATGTTGTGCCGATCACACAAAGGATAAGCGCGGGAGAAAGAAAAATGGACACTCCTGTTAAATAAAACGGTATCTAAGCCGATTGTTTTTAAGGAAGAAAGTGGGGAACAATCAGAACATTCGCCCGTCATCAAGTGATTGTTGATAAAAAGCTCTACTTTTTGGTGGTCATTCTATGAGGCCGTTCTAACTTTCTGTACAGAGGGTAGTAGGGCATAGTCCATATATAGGTCCCGTTTTACCCTTCGGGTACAGAACCCTAAAAAGCACAACATTCAGTTATAGTGACTCTTAAAGAGTACTCCGAACAATCATAACGCGATCCCAAGGACTAATTCAAAAATAGCCCATCCCGCCGCGTGGATATATCCGTATACATATGACAAAGGTTATTGATGACGTCTGTAAATCTTATTGAAGAGCATAAATAAATCAATAAGTAAAAAAATTCAGACCAAATTTTACACAACGTTATATAGTCCCAAACTAAGCTAAACTTGTATTATGGATACTAGGTAACTAGCAAACATACTTAAACGTACTTATCTTTTATAAATAAATATAGGTACATCATAAATATATAGACACTCGGACACTAGAAAAACACTATTCATCATACAATATTTTTCCCGTAGTGGGGATCGAACCCACACCCTTTGGTGCAAGAGACAGGTAGTGAACCTACTAAACCTATAAATCCACTACGTCAATTCCGTCGTCAAAAGTTTTGTGTCGAAAGTTTTGTGTTTCCTATCCGTTTGTAAAAATACTCGAACGCGACTAAACAATTCCGAGAATGTTGGAGATGAATAATCAATTTTCCCCGAGGATAAATTCCGTATCATCGGTAGAAAAATTATATGGTTTTATTGATGAAGTGTTAATCATACTCTGTTTGGTGATAAACCCCCGCGGTGAATATTTATTTTGTACAAGTCAACTGCCGGAATAAATTTAAAGAAATCATATCGCCGCACCCATGCCTCTCAGTATCTATATGATATAAGACATAAGACATAACATATGTCTTCGTCTAAGACTTTCATAAAGCATTGTAACGAGTATTGACTTCTCGATTTTACGCGAATATTATACATATTAAATGAAACTAGTTTACGGATATTATCACGTTTTCATTTTGTTTTTAAATTCCCGACATTTCGAACCCTTTACAGCGTTCATGGACATTATAACGAGGTTTTATTTTGCTTATTTAGGACCCGTTACACGCGTAGGCAATTTACTACATTCCTTATTTCGAAGCCTTGTCCAATTTGTGAATATCGACATTCTAACGTAGGCCAAACTTGAAACTTAAATGTCGCACTCGTAAACTTACGGAGCTCCATTATTGGAATTTGTCATTTATCTTTATACGTATAATTCTTCTGTACGCGTGTATGTCACTGAACTCCTCCTAAACGGCTGGACCGATTTTAATGAAATTTTGTGTGTGTCTTCAGATCGATTTCTGTCGACATTTTTTAAATTAATTTATTAATGAGCTAGGCCGCTAGGCTCAAATAAAAAGTATTGTAGGTACGTTGGCGGCAACAGTTACTCTAAGTAACTGTTTATTTTTTTGTCTGTTGTCAGATATATGTGAACGACGTTGAGAGTAGGAATAAAAATAATAGATGTTTGTTTTACGTTATTTTATATTATGTATAAAAAAAATATTGTACATAGTAAGTTGATACATTATTAAGTGTGAATTGAGATGTCAGTGAAACAAAATGAAGTTTCACAACATTGTAAGAACCATATCCCAGCGACGGCTAGTGCCAAATTTTAGGTATGTACACGTGTAATTCTTTATAATTATAATGAGACTGCAACAAATAAGTCGAGAACGTTACAAAGGAACCATTCATTTTCAAAGATGACAAAGCGACCCCACTGTCCAGTCAAGTTTATCGCTTTCTACGTAACAATGCAATCATTTTTCAAGACGCAAATAACATCTTAAAAATCATAAATAAACACTGCTACATACAATGTAATAAACAAACATATGCACGGTTTAATGTTAGTACCTGGAGGTTTGTTTTTTTTTTTTTTTTTTTTTTGTAAATCGTGTATTTTGGAAATTACATTTAGGTACAAATCACTAAGTAATGAAATATGCATATTTTTCGATCTTACCGACGTAATAATAAGAAAATATAAACTGGTGTTTTTCACAAAAGAAAGAACTTTAAAAAAAAGAGAAAAAAGAACAAAATCATCTGGATGGACAAAAAATAAAAAATAAAGAATGCAATGATCTGGAATCGTAAAAAAGTAAAAAAATAAGTGTATAAATGATCGTGACATGAACCAAGGCCTTCTGTTTCGGGGCCGCCCGTTTACCGAACGAGCTAATAGAACATTTTTTTTTGCGGCGAAATTTACCGTAACATTCGAATGATATTTTTCATTCCCTGAAAACGGATAAAAGGACATTTTAGCACACCTCTAGCTAGGTTTAATTTTTAGATTTTTTGCCCCCGAATCTACGCACATACAAAATTTCATGAAAATCGAGGGAGCCGTTTCCGAGATTCCGATTATATATATATATATATATATATATATATATATATATACACATATATATATATATATATATATACATATATATATATATATACATATATATATATATACACACAAAAATTGCTCGTTTAAAGGATAAGATAGAGGACAATGAAATTAAGAATTGCATATACAAGTACACTAGTTATATTATGATGCTTAACAACGATCTTCCTTAAATATATCCAAAAAAATCATATTTTAAATAAGTCCCTATTAATTGAAACTTGATTTTTGGTTATGGTATTTTTCACGCAATCATCTAAATCTTATTTATGCTTTTATTGTCTAAAGCTGCTCTTTAAGTTTGAATAAAACAAATGTAATAAAAATAACTGTCACGGCAGCTTTAATAGTAATAAAAATAAACAAATTCTATATCCAGATTCTTAAGTTCTTTAAAATGTTTAATACATATAGTTTTCGTTGGGGTCCATGGTCATCGTGACCCCAACGACTGTCGACCATATTCTTCTGTGTGAAGTGAAAATCACTCCAAAAATGGAGTAAGGTATTCACGTGCAAGTAAGCAAGTCATTATCTTTACGATTTTAACGGAGCCTTGCGGAAAACGTTTTCCTCTTTGGTTTATCAAATAGGTTTTTCCCCAACGGTGCAAAACGAATAACCTTGTGCCCAGAAATACCTTAATGTTGCCAACATATCATCCTAAAGATATGACGACAGCCCGTTGCTACTTATTGCAATAACAGCCACGTTTCACCACACTATCGGAGACAAGAACATCAAAGATGTTTGCTAAGACCACAAAACATCGACAAACATATGTGAATATTGTCCTTGGAATTTCTTAATGTAAAAAGTTGTCAAGCGAGCAGGCGGTTCATCTGATGTTATTACCCCGTTATTAGCCCATGGTCAAATTGTTGCAGATGAGTTGCCACATTTCAGTAAAGTGTGCCCCGGTCACCACATTCACCAGACTAAACGCAGAAGTATAAACGTTCTATTTCACGCCGGTCTTCTGTGGGGTAGCGGACATCCCTGGATGAGCCTGCCCATTCTTGCAACAATTCATTAAATTAACTGCGTAAATGAAAATTTACAAAAAATCTGTTATTCTGATGTTTAGTGGTAACCAGTTTACAGTTTACGGTGGTAGGGCCACGCACCAGCCTCGGCTGTTGCACGAATGGGCAGGCCCGTCCGGTTAAGTACCACGACCTCACAGAAGACCGGCGTAAAGTGGAAGTATGACAAATAATACTTCCGCGTTTCGTCTGTTGAGTGAGGTAGCCGGAGCCCAATTTTCAAAAGGTTGTCAACGCATCTGTAACCCTCGGGTGTAGCAGATGTCCATGGGCGGCGGTATTCACTTACCATCGGTTGAACCGTCTGCTCGTTTGGCAAATTTCACATTAAAAAAAAAGCCACTGTCTCCAAATCCAATAGGATTACACAAAAATCCTTTGAATTCAAAAGAAGCCGATCTCGTGACAGTCGGGTACTGCCACAGCTTAGCGCGCTCTTTAGCATAAACCACCATACCGTCATCTATCATAGTACTCTATAACAATACAGCAGTCGATGAAGTCATCGTCAGCAGTGGCTCGTCGAAAACGCGTCGCTTTACCCTTCATGGAATTCACATTATAATAAAACCGTTTAAAAACTTTTAAGTTAAACGGTTTTATTTTCTATTTTTTATTTTTGTGCACTGAAAACTACAATATTGTATTGTCATCTAACTTAAATGTGTGTACCAAATTTCAGATCAATCTGACAACGGGAAGGTGCTTAAATTTCAATTTCTAATTTTGACTAGATTACACGCTTATATGTTGAGCATTATTTTAAGAGATTTATGTATTAGTAAAAGGTTTACAAAGGGCGAACTAAATATCTTTACACCGTCAGCAAAACAGGTATTTGGAGAGAAAACAAAACGTCTTCAATGTTTGACCTTCATATGATTTGTGGGTCTGACGTGTAACACAAGTAAATACCGCGGCCGCAACAGTACGGCATGGAAACGAACGTTTAGGAACTTACATTGGATCGTTTATGAGTTTTTTTACGTTCGCATGTAGTGAAGTGGGTCAAACACTAATCGAAGGACCCAATTAAGTTTAGTTAATGTGTCAAAGGCTTTATATAATTTATTTTTCACGCATACTTTCCATTCATTAGAATTTACCGTTACTTTTCAAAGGAAAATTTTGAATAGTTACATTTTCAAATACTTATACTCTATAAATATGTAAAGCATATGCACCTCCTGCTATCTGATCATTTTTCCTAAATCGTGGTAGTTATTCAGAGCAATGTTATTCAGAGAAATTCTTCACGCGTTACAACCTTTTTTGATTTTAGTACGCAACAATACACCCCATAATTATGCAAACTTGGGATCTACCTTAGTGATTGACTGATTACCAATCTGTTCTTGATGTATTAAGTTTCAGTTTTATAGCATCAGCAATATTACGAGTACTGATAAAATATACTGTCGACATCGATTAAAACCAGTATTCATTATATTTCAAGAAGAACCCAAGAAGAATTTTTCGTATATTAGCTTCTAATTTTGTAATAAAAGGCTGGTTCGATCGGGAGGACATACAGAAGTTGGTGAAGTAGACTGTGGAAGTATTTGATCGCCTGAGTGTGGTAACGGATGCCCACATTTCTAATGGTTGGAAATGCATTTGCAACGCCACGCCAACGATAGGATCGCACGCCGAAAATAACACTACAATTAGCCGCAATTAGCACCGGAACGGCGACAGTCAGACAGACGTACACACACTTTAGTGGCTATACGGCGTGTCGTTACCACCGCGACAATAAATGAACACACGTCTAACGCTACTTGCCAATAATCATAAAAAAAATATTTGTTTAAAAAAATTTATTGTCGCGGTTGTAACGACACGCTGTAGATCTCACTTATTATACCTTCCTTTCCTATTTATCTTTGAGGATTGCCCTCGATTTCTCTGGGATGCCATCATCAGATCTGGATTTCCTTATCATGGTACAACCCTTGAGATATCTCTTTTCCAACAAAAAAGGATCATCAAAATCATTATATAAATGACGAAGTTATCCCCGAACACAAATAAAAAAAATATATAAAAACGGTCGAATTGAGAAACATCCTCCTTTTCTGAAGTCGGTTAAAAAACATACAACCAAATTGGGAACCTTTATTTTTTTGAGGACCGCCGAAGTTACGGCCGCGGAAACGGTGACGTCACAAATGTTATGGCCACTCGTTCGGCCGTGGAAACAGCGACACCATTCATAGTTACCGTCACAGACGAGGCTTTACGTAATCCGTGTCGCGTGCTCACTCGACCGCGGTCAAGATCAAAGTCGAATATTCGGAGGTGTATCAACTCGGTTACTTAAAAGTCGAAAGAGGTCAAAAGACGGCTAGCGTTGTTAGGTCGATGTATTACTTTTATAGTATGACAATTTCGCTTTCAGGCTTACGGTCTAACGGTGTAATCACTTCTTGAAATGCGAAAATGAGAGCTCGATTTTAAGTGTATGGTACGAGACGTTGAAGACAGTGGTTTACGCCGGACCCACCGCCCGGGGTCCCGCCGGATAGCACTACACCCACAGCTAGTGTAACAACAAACACAATAGTTCGCCCTCGCTTCCGAGCACGGCGAGACCAACACAACGCGTACACAACGTACACCCGCGTTCCAGGGCGGTTCTCACCGCCCCCAGCCACCGATTAGCTAAAAACACAGTCGACGGCCATCGAGGTCTCGGCCCGCACCGCAACTTCGATGGCCCTTAGATGACATTTCGTAGTTAAACGCACGCATGAGCACATGCGCGGCCCTACCCACAGCGGAGGGCCCGAACCCTGGAGGGTGGGTTCTGGCTAGCCCAGCGGTTCTGCGTCAGATGAAGCTTTAATAGTCTCGGGACTGAAAGCAAAAACATCAGTTAATACAAGATACAAAGAGAGTGGTACGTAAAGTCATACCATTTTATCGCGTAGCTTTCGGTATTAGAAAAACCAGACGTGACGATTCACTGCCCCGATAGGTTTGGACAGTCAACCCTGTCTTATGTGCCCCAGGGTGCGAGCTCACTCCCCGCCATTGAAAAAATTGTGTATGATCAGATATCATGTGTTATTTCTTTATTATATAAAATTGTTAATGACTTTTTTTATTCTTTTAATTTACGTTTGATAATCTGTTCCGTATAACTAAACATAGGGGGGGAACTACCGATTGTTATTCAACATATTTATGAACATTGAACAAAACAGTAAGTCCAACTCAACAACTGACCAATAAATAATAAGGACAAACTTACTACGCCATTGTTTCGTCTACAAAAAGTAAATAAGTCGTTCATGGGGCAAAGTGTGCGCATGTATAATAAAATCCCACAGTCGATATTAAGTCTGCCGCTTGACCAATTTAAATGTAAAATTAAAAATCAACTAATGATTAAAGCATATTATACCATTTCGGAATATCTCGACGACGCCAATGTGTGGAGTTAATAATACTGTTGATACTCACGTAGGCTAGAATAAGCCTATTATACCTGTTTATTACATTGTAAATTGATACTTTTAAAAAAGAGCAACTGTTGAGTTTCTTGCCGGTCTCTTCTCAACAGAAACTGCTTTCCGAACCGGTGGTACCTTACGAACCTATATACATAATCTTTGATGTAAAATTGACGATTCATAAGAGCGCGCAAGCGTCTATTTGAATAAATATATTTTTGATTTTGATAAAAATAAAGATAAAGGAAACATCGCGAGATGGCAAAGGGCCTATTCTATCGGATTGAGCTGCAGCGGCTCGAGAAACAAATGAGTCACCACTTATTTTGATATCGCATACACTCGATCACTCAGATCAAGAGGACTCGCTGCTATGACGTCATCGGGTGAAATGTTCAGCAAATCGAAAGAACATTGGGCGGCTATCAAACAAAGCCGCACCCTAATCATACCTAACGACATACAAACCTCGAACCAACACTCGTGTTGACCTTAATGCGCGCTATTTTCGATCAGAACACCTCCGGACAAACGCAAACCAGCGAAATACTTCTTTGATTTTTTTTATCACAGTGCCTAACTACCGTCCCAGCTGATGGAAAGTTATGCGTTGGCTGAAAACAGAGTTCAGTAAGCCTTTTGCCTGTCTCCTCGAGGAGGTAATATTGTAGGGCACTAGCGACCCGCCTCGGTTTCGCACGGATGTATTATACATATAAACCTTCCTCTTGAATAACTCTATCCAATAAAAAAAAACGCATCAAGATTATTTGCGTAGTTTTAAAGATCTAAGCATGCATAGGGACAGACAGACGGCGGGACGACTTCGTTTTATACTATGTAGTGATAATGGAAGTGGGCAGATTAGTCAACTTCTTTGCTTTTTGTACTGATGGTGACAGTTCCGTCTATGGTCATCAGCGACACTGAAGGGTCCGCTGGTACGACGCCGCTCTTTTAAAGGTTCTGTGGTCATAGAAGATAAAGTTCAAAAAGTTCTTTACGGAGATTTCCCGTGAGAATGCCATTCTTTCCGCCTGTTTTAAGAATGAAGAAATCAGCTAAAACAGAAACGTTACAGCTGATTAATTCTTAAAACAGCGACTCTACTGCTATGAAGCGTATAAAATTATCTCAATCGATAAAAGCAACTAAACCGAACTTGTTGTGGCATGATGAATGTTGTAAATTTATGCATAAAAAATTGTGTGCTTAGCAAATAGGATATTTAGAGATCGTCGAGTCCGTAAGTACTTTAATCGGATAGTTTGTTTATTGTGATTTTAGTGTTGTTTAATCAGTGGTCAATGATTACAGTCGTTGTTAGTATATAAAGACTTATCGGTCACAGGCCCTGTGGAGACTTTGGTATAAAAATAGAATTACCACGTACTTACATTAAATAATTGGCAAATGGGTCCATAGCGACTGTGAAATTTTGCCAGTATGACAACCAGAGGCAATGGAAAAACATCAATTAAAACACTGCATTTCTCTTGATATAGAAAATGCCTATTCCCGCATTCTAGAAGACATATAAACCGAGGTTAGCATATACTTTCAAGCGTGCTAAAGATAAAATCGAATCGACTGCGTTGCTATAAGTAAGTCAATAACCTTCACTTTCGCATGCACCATGCGGGAATCCGCGTAGACGGAAAACTCGTCTGACAACAATCTTGATGCAACAGGGAGATAGTGCAGCGTACGCGCTCAATTAGGACAGTTCCTAAATTATGTTCAACTGAATTTTTACTGTCGTAGGTACACGCAACAGTTTTCGCTGTTGCACGAATGGGTAGGTCCGTAGGTAGTACCACGACCTCACAGAAGACCGGCGTGAAGTGCAAGAGTTACATTTCTGCGTTGCTACAGGTATTTCAAATGTCAATGGGCGGCGGTTACGATTTAACATTAAGTGAACCTCTCGCGTGCCACCTTCTCACATAAAAAAAGAAAAAAAAATCGATTCGCTTAGTAACTGATTTCGCAATGAAAACAAACATTGTGAAATCAGGGCACTATAAACACGAAAGAGGTTTTTTGTTTGATTTTGTGCTGTGTATGATAAACTGAGCAAATTCAACATACTCGAGCTACCCGAGTTCAATCCCCGGTGCCGGCACAAATAAAACCATCAATTTTAAGTGCAGCCTTATCACTTGCTCAGCGGAAGAAAAAACTAATGAGGAAATCTGCATATTTTTGAAATAACAACAAAAAAAATATTTCTATAAGAAGAAAAAAATTCCCTCTAAACTAAAATAGATTAATCATAAGTCGGAGATAACATATGCAAATAATGGCACAGTAACCAAACGGAATATATTACAACAAAGATTATGTCGTATAACGTAACATGCTACTATGACCTTGTCTGTCTGATTTATCTTAACATAGATTCCTCTTATCACACGTATATTGATTTTGATGAGACTCGCAGACACGATTACAAATCTCGTCTGATGATTCTATTATTTAAACCGAGGAAAGTCGGATAACAAACTAGTTCGATCTATATATAAGCATCGTATAATATCATTAGCTGACCCCCACCCGCTTCGCTGGGTCATACCATCTGCTTTAAATCAAAAAAATATAGGTTCCGGATAAGTAGGTTCAGCGAACAAAAAACCGTCTCTCCATTTATTAGTATAGATCTATATTAAAGTATGTATGTAGGTATATTATATAACATTCAGAGTATATATAGCGCGTTGGTCAAGTTGTCACCTCGGCAACTGCAATTGCTAATGCAATTGAGTGTTGCAGATTCGATCCCCATAAATGGCAGAAATTGCATGTGATCAATATTTAGAAATGACTTAGTTTTTACTCAAGCATTTTTTCCTAGCGCGGTAATTACTTCTTTAAAGGTCCGTATCTAACTTCGTACTACTACTCGTTTAACATTACCCATTTTATGAAAGGTATAGTAATCAGATTGAACGTACTCAACGGAAATTCTCAAAAACGGTTTATGACAGATGCTACCGCAACTTTCTTTTTTCCTACTCCCAAGCTTTAGATAGGTTTTCACTTCTGCCTTTGAACAAAAGAAGAATTTAAGTGATGCGTTATACTTATACAAAATCTGTCATAACCTTATAGATTGAATCTCTCTTAACAATAACATGAGTATCGTGAAATTGATGAAATCCGATTAATGCATCCTTCGAAATGTTCATAATTTTCAGAAAGACTATTAACAATATAGTTCAGGTTGAGCCATGAGAGATCAGTGTCCGGGCGTTCGCTTTTAATTGAATATACTCAAGTAACTAAGTCCCAATCCTATGCCACAACACTTGTTAATTGCAATTTTAGAGGCTGAGTCTTCACGTGCATAAAGGAAAAGATCATGAAGAAACATGAGCATATTTTCGAAATAATAAAAAAATACTTTGAAGGCATACGAAGTCAATTGACTCGGAGTAGGGTCGCGAGCTAATATAATACCCTCAGTACACACGAGGGCTTTGCTCAGCAATGGAAAGATACTTTTTTACTTTATAAAATCAGCAGGCAGACACCAGACATGCAATCGCTAAGTGATTCCACAACACTATGAAGACTTATGTCAGAATTGACAACATTGAATTCAAGAGCAATATTAATTTGTCGCCACTCTCTTCATTGTACAGTTTCGCGAAACGGTAAAGAAGCTACTTGTTTGAACAGCGCTTAACGAATGTTTGTGCTCGTTTTAATCTATCGACATACATTGGAGCCACCCTTATCTACGGAAATGTAGATATTTACAGATCGCATTAGCGCGGGACGATTCACGAACAATGTTCGATGTTACGCCATATTATTTAAATGCCGCGCGCGCCCATAAAACGGGCGATTCGACGAGCGGATAGTTAATTTGTTGCTGTTAGTTACATTAGCGGGTGTAAAAGTCAATATTTGAGAAATAAAAGCTTTATATTTAACGCCGACGCAAATTACACAGACAATGTTTTGCTCTCAATGTATTCGGAGTAAATCTCTGACATTTGAAACAGTAAAGTAAATAACATTGTAGCAATAAATAACTAAGGCATACAGAATAGGACACTCATAGTTAGAGTTGTGCATGTCATTGGTCCACAACCAGATAAACACTTAATTTTTTTTAAAAGGAGACTGTTAAAGAGACGAATTCAAGAAGTTCTGGAAGACGATAACGGAAGTTTTTGCCAAAAATATAGCTTGATTTCTTATTCGTTCATCACTTAGCAGTGCCTCTTTAATCATAAATTTAACGAATACGTTATAACTAATGTCTGTATATACATTTCAAACACACCTATATGATTCTACTATTGACCTTTGAATTTATTAGTCGCCTTGTAAAAACATCCATCGTCTCATTATCCCCAAGGACATCTCTGGAAACAGTTAATCGATTAGAATGAGTTCCACCGGACCGTTTCCATTCCCTAATTCTTTAATTTGTCTCCCTCCTGCATCAATTTATGTGCTATCTGAAAAAGTATACATTTACATTTCGTGGCCCAACGAGAGAGGACAATGGAAACGGCGCACGGAACAAACCATCGCTTTGTGAACCGCGACAATGCGTTCATCATATTACACAATGCTTCGGCGACACGGTGACGGACAAAAAAATCGCTTCACAACAGGCACAGACTCAAGAGAACATTTGGTTATAAGAATACGAGTCTCACGTCGATGTCGATCCATCAACATAATCGAATGCAATTCTACCAGTCAACTAGCATCTGTTTAAAGAAACTTTTTAAATTGTTATGCTTACTATTTTAAACTTTAACCAGAATCATCGCCAGGTTTTATACAATTTAAACGCTGACGCTTTTTATTTACTTATCCCCATTGCGTGAAGGTAAAGTACTACATAAAATAAAATATTACATCAGGTAATAATATGTAGGTGTTTTTACTGTCAGTGCTTTTATTGTATTTTTACTGGTGTTGCGGTTTTTAATGACTGGCGATGTTCACGTACGCTCTAGGTGACCACTTGCCCGTTTACGAACCTCTCTGATAAAGAAAAAACAACTTATAGTATGTATATTGTTGCGAATAAGTAAATAGTCTGTGGTGCCAATACTGCCCGGTATAACTAGCTCGTATATAACTTATCCGACCGGAAAGCCTATTTTATAACCGAGTAACGAAGTCGTGGGATAATCGGCTATGCGAATACACACCTTCGATTTCGTTAACAGACTAAAAATAGATAGTAGCACATACAAGTTATTCACCTTGCAGATGACTAAAACTTTCTCCGAGACTTGCGCAACGTTTGGCGGGAAGAGCGGGGCGCACCGTGTACATGACTACGCAAGTATGTTCGCATATTGTCCACATGCACATGTACATATGCACGTGTACACATGCACATTTACACGTGCACATTTACATATGCAAGTACACAAGCGTTCCGCGCTCTTAGTGGGTAGCATTCTGTTGCACCAGTTGGTGCCGTCACCAAAACATCGTGAGGGTGTCACGAGGCGTGGGATTTTCCGAACAACAGTGTCGCTGGCACAACAATGGCGTTTATGGACGCTGACCAAACAGGATGTTCAGCGTTTTCCGACGATTTTGACAACTGTAATAGCCCGATAATGGGGATGACAGACCATTGAGTGGTAAAGTTTGCTCACGATAAAAAAATTATTGTCTCCTCCCGTCTTCATCCATAGACAATGCTTTCGTCATTATATACGTACAAAACATCAAACAGCGAGGAAGCCGGTGAGAGATCGAAGGTAATGCAATATTTCAAATGATAAATATACTCCTATACTTAAAACTTGACAGTGTTCATAGTGAAGCGAACCGAAATATGAACTACTATTATACGCAAAATTTACATATGGAATGCACGCCATAACATGTACTAAAAGCGAAACATTTGTACAAATAAGCCTTTTAGATTATGACCACGATATCTTTTCAGGTGAACAAACACTAGTATTTTTTTACAAAAACATGAAACCTAATCGATACATGAGGATAATATAAGGATCACGTATCGGATATAAGTTTAAGTTTAGAATTGTTCGGACAATTATGGAAGTGACGTAAAAGTTTTCTTGTATCTTGTATTAACTGATGTTTGTGCTTTCAGTCCCGAGACTATTAAACCTTGTGGCCTTGAGTCCGCGCATGTGCACATGCGTGCGTTTAACTACGGCATGTCATCTAAGGGCCATCGAGGTTGCGATGCGGGCCGAGACCCCGGTGGCCGTCGACTGTGTTTTAGCTAATCGATGGCTGGGAGCGGTGAGAACCGCCCTGGAACGCGGGTGTACCTTGTGTACGCGTTGTGTTGGTCTCGCCGTGCTCGGAGGCGAGGGCGAACTAATGTGTTTGTTGCTACACTCACTGTATGCGTAGTGTTATCCGGCGGGGCGTAAAAGTCGAAATCGAATACACTTTTAAAATAATGCGAAACATGACACTTCGTCGTTAAAAAAATAAATAAATAGTTTTAAATGGATTAATGGAATACCAAAATAAGTTGGCTTAATAAATAAAAATGAATGTTGGTAAGCGCATAACTCAATAATGGCTGGACCAATTCGGCTTTTTTATTTTTTTTATATGTTACTTAAGGTCTACGGAAGGTACAAGTACATGACAAAAACGAAGTCTGTCCGGGCTCCTAGTATACAAATGAATTTGTTAAAGGGCGACTGTGTACTCAACTTAGATCCACGCATTTAAACAATTGCGATCCTCACACGGGGATAGTTATGGTGTGGAAGGGGCTGGGACGTATGTCCGAACAAAAACATTGCCCCCTTACTGTAGAATAACATTATCCTGTGTAGTAAAGACGTTTTACAAACATAAATTTCAGACCAACACCCAGATCGGAAACAACTATAAATGGCTCACACAAATAGCTGTCTTATTTGGGAATCGAGCGCACGAAGATAAAAGTATTGACGTAAATGTAGCCATAACTTGTCCCGATATTTCATAACCCTGGGGGTAAAGCGTGACCTTAATAGGCACGTGAGGCCAAGCCTTCAGCAAACGGCCTCTACTGATACACAGAACTAAAACGGCTCGAGCCGTTTGGCAACAGACTATAATCTAAAATAAAAAGTAAAAGAAAACACTAATCAAACTATTTTTACGGACTTAAATCGGTGTAATACAATTATCAGTGGAAACTGGAAAACAAAGGTTTCTGATTTCCGTTAAAGTGATGGATTTATTTTTTATTTAGATCTTTAATTTTACTGTTAAATAATTTAACTGTTAAAAAAAAATTTACCGAACCAAACCCAACCCTCTATTTCACGTTGACAACTGGAAGCTATTAACTTATTCAGTTTCTTGTATCAACCTATTATTATCGGTATTCTTAACGGTGCAGTTGCTAAGCTATAGCTTCTTCAACGGGGGTCGTGGGTTCGATTCCTACAAGGGGCGAGTATTTATGTACCCAAAAATCCTAGCCAATACCAGTATGTTCCCAATGTTTTGCCAACCCCATCTTGGTTTGATGAGGGCATTAGAAAGAAGAGACTAATAATAAAACCATTATAGTGTGTTACGAAGAGAATGGGAAATAATTTCGTAATGTTTTATTCACCACAAATGATTTGCTTCGCATCTATTGGAGGGTGGGGGGACTCAGCTAGCACCAAGACTAACCGATTCGTCATAGATATGTCGCTCTTTTGTATCTTAAGAATAATAGTTCCCCCAATTGTAAGTATTTACCAGTGGCATTGCTACTTTGTATTGCAGGTATGTTGTCAACCTTTTTTGTTTTTATTTTATATCTCAAGGCGAACAGCCTGGTGATAAATGATTTCCTATTATGCCACGTACTTGAAATGAAAAAAAAATTCTCAACAAATTATATGTCCACGATCGATTTAAACCGAGGTTCGAATCTCCAACTGAAGTGCCCCTATCTGACGGCATCACCAGCTGGGTTGTTTTCTCCCCGGTCTTTGGGTCATCTACCGGGACTTATATCCGGCAACCTCTCAAAGCCGGCGTACTAAAATCGCATTAAAAAGTTGATTTAAGTAACAGCCTATACATGTCCCACTGCCGACTCTGTACAGAAGGTATTTAGGGCACAGTTTACCACGCCACCCCACTACAGCTTGACAGGCTTAACGTGTCTTCCAAATACTTCTTTTTCTTATTACTTCAAAGACATGCACGTCCACGACCTTTCCCTACACCGTTGAGCATGCGATGAATCAGCATTTAACATTGCAATTAACAATTTCGCTTGTGCTGGCACCGAGATTTGAAACAGCCAGCTAACAAGTATAATTTTCAACAAAACCTACTTCAAACAGGAAACTAAAAAACATTGTTGATAACTATAACATTTGAGGATTGCCCTTGATTTCTCTAGGATGCCATCATCAGAGGGTTTCCTTATCATGGTACCACCGTTGGGATATCCCCTTTCCAACAAAAAAAATAAACATCAAAACCGGTTCATAAACGACGAAGTTATCCGCGAACATACATAAAAAAAAAAAAAAATATATACGGTCGAATTGAGACACCTCCTTCTTTTTTGAAGTCGGTTAAAAACGACTTTGATGAATTGACACTTGGATACAGAGCGCGTATCGATATAGGGCGAGCATCGCGTTAGTCACCTTCACAGCTGCGTTGCTGACGTCCGCTATGTGCAGGCCACGTATCTCCGCATTATCGGAAACGACTCCTTTCCGAGATCCACTAAAATCGCTTTGACTCTGAATTCGGCAAATTGTTATGAGCTTGCCACATGATCGAGCACTGGTTAGTTTTGAATCCCAATAAATCTTAATCCTAATCTTCCTAATGTTCTAAATTCTAAACTGGTTCCACCTAATGATGGATACTTACTCCTAGATAGTCTAGTTGAATATGGTGTCCTACTATGCCCAGGTCGCATACAAATTGGTGACGAGCGATGGTGCTTGGACCGCGATATTCTTTATTACCAAGCCACGAACATTAATAAATATCATTACAATTTAGTATTGGAAAGTGTTAATGAATTAGTTGATGGCAAACGCGCTAACACAGTTGGCTTCAGTTGACTATTTACCGCATAAAGCTGTTGTATGTGTACATTTATCTTTGATCGATACAGTACGTCGTACAATAAATGATTTTCTTCTTCTTTTTATAATTAGGTTCGCCAAAAACCGATGAAATTTAGAAAAATTGAAAATATATTAAAAATTAGCTGCTGCCCGCGACTACGTCTGCGTCGAATAGGCTGAAGGCGTAAGATTCAGACAGAAAGACAGAGATATACATTGTAAAGTTTCAATAAAATCCATTCAGTAGTGTTTGCGTGAAAGAGTGACAAACATCTATCCATACATACAAACTTTCGCGTTTATAATATTAGTAGGATTGCACTTTAGAGAAATTCTACTAATATTATAAACGCGATTAGTAGATTCAAAACGACTCAATGAATACTAACGAACAGGCGGGCTTAGTTTCAGGCGTTGTAATATGGAACTGATATCCATTTCCTGAATATGTTTAAAGCTGAAGACTCTAGCTCATCGGGAGATTACTTTAGAATATCAAAAAAAAATCTGTGCGATGTAAGAAAAGAAAAATTTAACTATGATAAACATACCAGTATCGTTGTGTTTCGGCTTGTCAACGTTTCCATACAATTCCAAATACCACTCTAAAATTCGTACAAACACGCAAACTGTCGCTTTGCAACTGTGGCTAATTGACGCATCATGTTGTGTGTGTCACGAGACCGTGCGCTCTTTTTTTGTGCTCATTGGCTTTGTTCTCGTGGGACGACGACCTCGAAACAATTCCTTTAGTACCTTTTCCTCGCATTAAGTACCGCGTAAAACTCGAAAATGAAAGTTCGGTGGTATGCAGCAAGCACTTTCTACGACGTACGGAACCAAAGCCTGGTGAAACGTTGTCAACAACGCCTCTCTGTCGACCGCTAGACACTTGGGGGACCTTGGGGAGCGAATGGATGACAAAATAAAAAACAAAATCGACTAGGACTCGCGCTCTGAGGGTTCCCTATAAGCTTGGTTATCTTTTACGATAATTAAACTTAACCTATTTTATAATAGTTACATGACTACAGGTAAAGTACCCCAGTAACTACTACTATTCCATTCCAAACTTACTTTTCCTGTTATAGCTTCATCGAACGCATAACTCGTGGGCAAGCCAGAACCCACTAGCTTGCTAATGCCCTGAGGTTGGTTATACACCAATATGGCAGCATCAGGAGAGAAGCGGGGAGCAGTCGAAATATAGAAACGCGGTCGCTAATTATTCAAAGAATACCATGCAATTAATTTATAAGCATAACATTTAAAATGCTTTAGTCCGAAGCCCGTATCGCTTTTGCAGTACTCAGCCTTAGGTGGGGGCTTTTCCATTCGATTACGGTGACGATAAAGTTAAAAAACAAGCAACTGGATTTCTCCCATTTACGCGATTATTATACAATATTGTTATTTATAATTTTAATAACACTAATTTACGGTTTATTTATAAAATTAAAACGAACCACGAATACATCCCTAAACATGTTTTTTTATTCACTCAAATATTTATTTCTTTTTCACGTTTCACATAAATGACCATAAGATTCGATCCACTTAGAAGCTTTAAATATTTTAAGGACCGCGAAGAGACCATGGACAATTGTATTTGGCATAAGTAGATCTATACTGTAGATCCCTCCGTTTTAGAAAAAAAATGGTCATAGCGGACATACCGACGAGCAAAGTGATCCATAAAGGTCCCATGTTTACCGACCAACGTACGGAACCCCAAAGCTATTAGCATGCCAATCTCGTGCCGAGGTCCAAACAACATTTTTGTTATCTCTCAATGTTACCGCCAATAAAAAAAATTCAAAACAGCTGTTATTTCAATTATTTATCGGAATTAAATACGGCCTTAAGGTTCTAGCGATTAGTACAATTAGTTAGGTGTTGAACACATTTTTATAACCCAGTTGTTTCAAGGTGAGCTAAAAATATTCTTAATCACGTTTACCGATCTTTTAAAGAAAGAAAAAACTCAAATCCTTGAAAGAGGCTAGGATGCAACATGTCAGAATAGAGATTTTAAGTCAGAATAGAGTATTAGATTCTAGTAATAGATCCTATGTCAGAATAGAAGACAGAGGCCCTTCCCGAGGGTGAACAGTGTGTTTTCATTGTCCTAGCACCTAAATTATAAAGGCAAACTATTAAGAAAAAATTATTAAGAAAACTACAAACATTGCTGATGTCGAAGTTTTGAAATTAAAGAATCTGCTAATGTTATGATTCTGTATATCTTCTCCAAACAAGTGCAACGGGTGGATTCATAAGCATTGTGCATTGCGTTACTAACAGACGTTGGTTATGTGACGTGAGTGCGCTGCGCTTAGTGACACTGCATGTATTCGGTGACGACAAATTTGTATTTGGGGCACCAACAGACTGTGGAAATAATAGCGTAGAACTCGCTGTGTATGACAGGCAGGCAGCGAATTTCCGCTGCGTGTATTATTAAATACACTGGCGACGAGTAGTCTCTATGTTTTTTTTTAAATGTGAAAAGTTGTTTAACGAGCAGACGGTTCTCCTGATGTTAAGTGAATACCGCCGCCCATGGACATCTGCTACACCCGAGGGCTGCAGATGCATTGACAACCTTTTGAAAATTGGGCTCCGGCCACCTCACTCACCAGACGAAACGCGAAAGTATTTGTCATACTTCCACTTTATGCTGGTCTTCTGTGAGATCGTGGTACTTACCCAGACGGGCCTCCCCCATTCGTGCCCTACCACCGCAAGTGACCGAGGCTTTAGAAACGAATCTTAGGAAATTCCCTTTCTTATGGTGTTGAGTAGCCTAGTTAAGAAACTGGAATAGCTGACTCGAATCGCCAACTTTAATTATTACTTAGTACCTATTTATCGTGGCGCATGCTGAACTATATAGACTGTTACTTTTACCGGTTTAAGTACCTCTCGAATATTTTAGTAATCTGGAATGTTAAGGTCTTTGGTTATATACCTAACAAGTATGTAATCAAAGGCTTATTTATTAAATTTTCTCCGCAAATCAAATATTATATTTCTACTGGAACACAATTTATACAGCCTCGTTTAAAGGAAACAACAGACAAAAATCAAACCGAATGCATGCAATGCACTTGAAACCAATTGTTCAGTAACCATCTGTGACAATAACGGTTCATGAGATACAGCCTGGTGACCGACAGACAGACAAACAGACAAACAGCAGAGTCTTAGTTATAGGGTCCCGTTTTACCCTTTGGGTGCGGAACCCTAAAAACAAAGGAACTATGAAACTAAAGTCGCTCGCCCGCACTTTTTTAGACCGGTATCTGCGAAACTTGTATCTTTGTGTGGGAAGATAGCAAGTAAGCAGCCGGTTTGTCTGATGTACTCGAAAGTCATTACCATCACCCATGGATGGTAAGACTCTCGGATTACATTCAAAGCAGCACGAATGGGTAGGTCCGTCCGGCTGAGGACCACAACCACACAGAAGACCAGCGTGAAGTGGAAGTTATACTTCTGTTTTTCGTCTGGTGAGTGAGGTAGCCGGGGCTCACTTTATTATAAGATGGCAACGCATCTGCAACCCTACGGGTGTTGCAAATGTCCATGGGCGGAGGTTATCACTTAACATCAGGTGAACAGGCCAGCTGGCTTGCCACCTTCTCAAATTAAAAAAACAAGGTTGGCATAGGGTAGAGTAGAAATTTTGAGGTTACACTTCAACGTACATACCCTGCCTATAAGTAATTATTTATTACTTGCCAATAAAGCCTATAATTGTCCCACAGCTTAAAATTAAAAACGCCCTGCCTTATACAATTCAAAAACGCCCAATTTTGCATATGTGAGTTTGGAACAAAACAAAGTCTTTTACATATCTCAGCATCAATCCTGTGTTTTTGTTTTTACTTTATTTATTTTATGTTATCTTAATCCTTTTGTCACAATTGTTTGTATAAATCTAAAATGTTATTCCTTATTAATTAATCATCTTACTTTAAATGTTTGATTTTCCTGTATTTCCACAAAGTCTTAAGATATTTTTCTACGTTTTTCTTTTATTTTTTGTAGTACGTTATGCGTTACCTTATTTGTTTCGTTTAATTTTTTGTGTAAATATAAATCCATTATTCGTCGTACTAAAGATGTTTGAGTTTGCTGTTTGCAAAAATTCTAAATTTTTGCAAACTGAAATTATTTTAAACCAAGATACGTTTCGTCTGGTTAGTGACGTAGCCGGAGCTCAATTTTCAAAAGGTTGTCAACGCATCTGCAACCCTCTGGTGTACCAGATGTCCATGGGCAGGTGGGCAACATCAGGTGAACCGTCCCTCGTTTGGCAACTTTTCACATAAAAAAAAAATAAGTAATACATCGCTCACTACCCAGTGTGAGGAGAAAGGTTATGAAACGAAATCCATATTTTGATAGACCTTTTACATTTTGGCTTTAATGAAACTTTACAAAACACTTGGAGTTTTAATTAAAATGTATGCATTTCATGTGTAAGTATGTAACAATTATAATGGCGTTGTTTATAAGGTACACGATGAGTACGTTTATAAAACATGAAATGTGGTACAGCGGTCAAAAAATGGTCCGTTTTTTATAAAAAGAAACAAAAAGAATTTGTTTACTAATAGCCTGTTAAGATGGATATCAACTCAAGATTTTACGCTAAACTTTTTAACCCTAAGGTTAATAATTAAATGCCAATACTTTAATACTTCTTATACAACTTTATTTAGCTTCAGAGGCAAGCTTGTGCTTTAGGTAACTTAATAGAAATGTTCAAACATACTTTTCTTAGCAGACAGTAGCGAAACATTGTTCAACATGTAATATTTTTCGAAAACGTTAGATACACTGGCATGATAGAGAGTTTGATAGATATAGATACACTGGAATGCTATGATGTGTTTTTCAATCACTGACACGTCACAAGAAGCGTCTTCATGCGTGATCAGTGCAGTTTTGGTGATGACCGATGATGATGATCGATGCTCTTGGCTTGAAGACACCTCCTACGTTTTAACCGCATCTAGACAGAAGTTGTTCGCCGCACGTAGGAACTGGCAAGCGTGAATACGTTACTCAGGATCAGAGGCTTCGATAGTGAGATAGCCTTCTTTTTCGTGATCATTTTACCGTTTTACGCGGTGACACCGGTTGACATTGAGAATCCGTGGTCATCAAACTATACTGTTGCGTAAACGCAAGAAATCGTAGAAAGCAGTTCGTAGCTGCAATATTATTCGATGGTACACGAATATGCAGATCCGTCCGGGTAAGTAACACGACAATAAGACCGATGTGAAGTGGAAATGTTTATACTTCTGCGTTATGTCTGGTGAGGAAGCCGGGGCCCATTTTATTAAAACGTGGCATCTGCTACGGGTGTTGCAAATGTCACTGGGCGTTTAACATTAGGAGAACCGCCTGCTCCCTTGCTCGCTTCTCATAAAAAAAGAAACTACTACGAATTATCGTGTTTTTACGATTTTCAACTCGAGTCCATAGCGTTTTGGAATTGAACGAGTTCGGTGAAGTGTTATTAAGACAAGACCACTGTCGCTCTTTATCCCGGAATATCGTGACAGTTTGCGTTTCTTTCGTCGACAAAGACCACCCTAAGCTCAATTGGAATGAATTGAAAAAAATTCCAGTTTCTCATTTATATCAAAAGATGTTTCTTATTTCGGTACATATTTTTTGTATTTCGCTTTAATGCAAGAAATCTATAGTGTTACTCTGTCCCATTGACAGTAATTAAAATAAATAATTGTATTAATTCTGAATAGGTTTAAACTTGGCAAACAAATGTAGGAGTATTTCTAGTATCCCTACATTTCACATTCAAATTGATTAGGCAAGAGGGACCGGGAAGTGTGTACGCGTGTAAGGGGGCAGGAAGTATCGAGTGAAACACGCGAAGAACAGATGATGAAAAGCTTTTAGATAAAATATCCTTTGTACAGGTAGAAATGAGGGAAATGATACAAAAAGGCCTGAAAGCAATTTTTTAATACGGAAATGGCCAATTCACTCTTGTTTTATCGCTCACAACTAAGTGGTTTAGGATTGTATAAAAGTTGAATGTATTAAAAGTTGAAGAGTATTAAAAAAAATTTACCTATTTTTTTTTCGTTCATTTCAAATCCCTTTTGTGTTGAATTCTCGTAAAGTTTCACTAATGCTTCTATTTTTATTCAAGTTCGGCCACAATTCCGTAAATAGAAATAAGTGAAGCACATTTTAACTTCTGAACAAGAAAAACCTTTATCTCTGAAGGTCATCGACCTTCGTAACGGTAAATAGTAAAAAAAATCCGTTCCGTGAATATTTGAATACAAAGTTGAACTTACCGACAGCTGCTTTTTTTTGCAGGCGTGCAAATCAGCTGATGGAGAAAATCACTTTATTATTAGACACAACACAGAACTTACTACAGCAAAATTTAGTTTAAATGATTATTATTATAATAATCTGGCAATGTATTCAACTAAAAACAAATTGTCCCGCACATTTAAATAATTCAAATTAATGACAATTTACTTGACACTATTTACAAATGAGAATGAACAATGAAGTGTGAACGGAGAATGATACGCAAGATGGTAATGACACTGACAACTGAATGATCTGATTTTAGGGATGCCACATCCATAAAAGATTGCCATTTCAGTAGACTTAGAGTCAACCAAGAGATAAAATTATTTTAGCAGAACATCGTATTGAATCCTTCTTTATAATTTATTCACAAATTGTTTATTACATGGTAAAAATAGAAGTCTTCGTTTTTTTTCTGATTTTTTATTTCAATTTACTGAGGTTTTCGCTTTCAGCCCGTATACTTAAGTCAAGGAGATCTTGACTAGCCAGAACCCACGAGTAAAGCCGTAGCATGTAAGTAGCTCGTAAGAAGCTACAGCCTATTTTGTTGTATAGGGGATAACGCACACACGAACACATGCTTGTCTGTGCGTTATCTTAAACGAGTTTATTCAGCTACTGGCCATCAAGATTTAATATGAACCGGGACCCCAATTGCCGTTGACTGTATTATTCGGTAGCTGAGGGCGATGAGAACCGTCCTGGAACGCGGATGTACTTTTGGTACGCATTGTTCGTTTCGCCGTACTCGTAGACGACGACAATACTTTATAAAGAAGGGGGGAAGTGTTTCGCGCGAATTCATAACGATCGTAAACTTCGCCGACGACCGCTTCGTTTAATTCTGTTTTTTACTAAGTACTGACTAAATTCTTCCCTAAATGCTCGCACATAGGTACGCTCCGTCTGAACGCACGCGCGAGACAATTACCGCAAATTCGACCTTTCTGCACAAGCTCTAATCGGCTCTGTCTTTAGGAGGATGTCAGGTAGCTGTAAGCTATGCTACACAAGTAGTATAAACAAATCAAACACCTCAATATTTTCATATTGAAACTAGAGAAAAATTCAACTATAAATGTATTTTATCAACCAATTTAATGTCACATCATTTAAAAAAAGATGGCAACTCGGCAGTTAAATATTTATTACACATTTGTCCTCTCAGTAGGCTTTCCTATTAATAATTTTATGTAAATGAAGTTTTCACTCAAAATAAAATCTTACCTGATGAAATAAATATATCAGGGTAAATGAAATAATACATTTTAATAATATTTATTTTCTATATTATTACATCTATACATAATTATAATGTCTTTATAGAATAGATGTTTGTTTATAAGCATTCAGTGATATATAAAGTTAATAGTTGTTGGAATACTTCATTAAGTAATTATATGGTAGAATATATAAATGTGTATATATGGCAGCATTTTATGACGCGGTAAAAGAAAATTTTTGAAAAACAGTACTTGAGTACCATATAATTCTAAAGAAAATGAAAACGATAATCTGAAAACACGCAGTATTGTTGGCATCTAATACACAATAAGAGTCTAAAAATCCATAAACTAATTGATAACTTACTTTTTGACTAAGTAAATGATATTTATTTCTAGACTCCAAAAATGTTTTAGATGACTCTTAATATTTGCAAGTCGCAAAAAAAGTTCTTATCACACAGGCAAGCAAACTTAGCAAAGAATTAAGAAAGAAAAATTACCAACTGCGTCTTTATACACTATAATTAACTATCGAAAAATACAATAGAAAGTATCTTTAGGATTTACACATAATTTTAAATAAGCATAAAAAAAGAAGGAAATTTT
Organism: Iphiclides podalirius; assembly: GCA_933534255.1. NCBI lineage: Eukaryota > Metazoa > Arthropoda > Insecta > Lepidoptera > Papilionidae > Iphiclides > Iphiclides podalirius. The sequence goes on along the minus strand of OW152835.1, from coordinate 1,746,241 downwards.
TAAGCCTTAATTAAAATAAATGTTATGCTACAAATCAGACTCTATTTAAACATAAGAAAATATATGTACAAAATAATTCGCATCAAGCGAAAATTGTCAAAGTGCATAAACTTAATACAGTAAAACAATCACTTCTTCATACCAATTGCACACTTGAATTGGCAATCTTATTATAGGCCATAATTTTACCAATCAAGTAAAAGAATAGAAGAAAAAAAAAATTAAAATTTATTTGTATATTATATAAGTTTTGTATGGTTTTGTTAGAAGTGTAATAAATAAGGATAAAAGTTCTTTTGAATATGGTTGAAGTTATAAATCAATCTATGGTGTGCTTTTATTATAAAATGCTATTTGCATGCATTTGAATTTTATAAACCAAAATGCTGTTTATATCTATACAGTACAGACTAACAGAAATTACTTTAAACATATTATTTTAAATAGCACTACGTAATTTAGAATTTACTTTGTTTCATTTGAATTATGTTTTGGATTGGACTATGGTGTTCCAAACAGCTGCTCATTTGGTACAAAAACAATTGGGTGACCAAGACTCGTGGCCTGGCTAACGGTAGTGCAAACTTGCAATGGTGTGCGCTTTGCACTGCCATGCATACTCAGCCTCGCGCTGCGGCGTACTGGAGTCACTGTGTACTTCGGAGTATCGTTCTGATTGGACTGACGACTGCAAAAATTTATTATTGATACATTAGTATCACAATGCAATTATGTATTTGATGTCTGAAACACAACGTTAAGTAAGTTCTGTTTCGAAAGAATGAGATGACTACTACTGACTAACTAATTATAACAAATTTCTATTATAAAATTATAAATATTTCGCAAAACTACACATTTTTTTTTTAATTTACATACTGCACAAAATACACTTTTTTACAACAACTAAGTTATCATGTATGATATAGAATACAGATTGCGTACTTGCCCAAACCTAGGTGATTTGGATATTTAGTTAGATTATGTTCATCATCCTGACACTCGGGAGTACTAGGCTTATGACTGTATTGGAAAATTGATAAAAGAAACTTAGATAGGAAGAAAAGAAAAGAATGCTCATGTTGCATATTTATGGTAATGGAAGTTCTTTAAAATTTTGAAACATCTTATTTGTGAATGTTAAAAAAATACAGTTTCTATAAAAACTAAAAACCCTTCATCCCACTTTATCAACACACATAATGGGAATTTAATTTTATTTATAGCATTAATAGTAAATATTAAAGTTTAGAAGTAAATTTACAAATAGACTTTACTTACAGCTTAGCTTTCTGCACTGCAAAGCGTATAATTGTACTCTTCAAGACATTTTTAACATCAACCATCTTTGGATCCACTTTCTTCTGGCGACCACTGTTCGGGCTAATCTTAAGTTGCATAAACTTGTCCAAAAGTTGGTCTAAATTTGCTTCAACTACTGAGCGCTGCGGAATAAAATTTATTACTTAATTTTAAAAGAATCTTACAAAAGAAAAACTTTCTTTGAAAACTAGCTTTATTCTTAATAATGTATTCATTATGTCTAACATGGTAAAATCTGACTTGCATTGTTGTATTACCTGAAATTAAAAATTAAGAAGCAATAACAAAAAAATTAAGAACAAATATCCATAAGAAAACTAAGAGAGATAGATGGCCATAAAAGTAGAAGTTTCCATAGATATACAGGGTGGCTTTTCTCTTTTTATGTCTGTCCCATGACCATGGAGCCAAAAATGTTCAAATATTTGGGAAATACAATTAAAATAAACGAGAAAAAATCCATAACTAAGTTTGTTATATTTAAAAATATGTCATTGTACCTCAGTTCCCATAGCGATAGCCTCCTCCCAACACTGCATGGAAGCAGGCAAATCTCCGCGGTGCTCCTCCAGCGCAGCTCTGCACTCCCAATATGCTGCACTGTCAGGCGCAGATGGGAAACGTTCGCGAATCGCTCGCAACCAACGGGCGCACTGCTCCCAATCAAAGCCCTAGAACATTAATAATGCCTTGAACTCTCCATATGTTATTTAATATTGAGTGAATAATAATTCATTTGGTACATTAAGCTAAATGTCATTTTTACAAGTTTAATAAAATTACCTCTCGCAGCAGCTCTGTCAAATCATTTAAAGCGCCTAGTAGCAACTCATCCACATGATGTAAATCATCAGCAGATGTTAATGTCGTATTTTTGCTTTCATTAAGACTCAAGCTGTCACTAATATAACTAGCCCTGCGCCATTTATCATTGCTAATTTCAACCTTATTTTCACCAGCAAAGTCATCCTTTCGGTCATTTACATTGTCTGTATATGACTGATCATCACTATCAGACTCCAAGGCAATATTCTCCTTATTTTCTTCATCATACAGTTCAAATTTAGGTGCCTCTACTAAAGACTTAATATCCTTGGACAGATGGAAAATACCAAAGCACTGCAAATGATGATAGGAATGAATGGATTTGCCTCTTTTTTGTAGCCAGTTCTGCAGTCTGGCCTGCAATTCTTCAGGCCTGGGTGTGTTGTATTTTATCGAAACTGGTGTTTGGAATTTCACCTTTTTCCTCTCACTTTTGACAGCAGATACAATTTTCTCGCATTGAATGTAGTCATCTTCATCTACTTCATTAATGTTAATCTTGTCCAACTTCTCTCCAATTGAGGCCCAAGTGTGTATGCAATTTTTAAGTTCACTTTTGCTTGCACGCTTTAAATGCACTGCAGATATGGACCTACGCACAGGGGCTGCAGAGGTTTGGGAGATGGTGTGCCTTTTGCCTATTATGAGATGTGAATTCTCAATTACTTTCCTTAAATAGGTAGGATCTGCCCGCAGTTGCTGTGCATCATCAACAGTTACTTTAGGCACCATTTTTGGTTTGTATAACCGCTCAAACACTGAAATTCTTTTTGGATTTACTTTTGATGCACTTTGTGTCACCTTTTGAGGTTGAATACTTTTTCTGGTATCATTTGGTTTAGTATGTGTTGTGAAGGACTTTGATGGAATGCCTATCTTTGATGTAACTGGTACAAAACTTTTACGATTTCCTTGCTCAGGTATTTTGCCAGTTCGCATTTTGGTATTAACATTTTGATCAGCATTGACAGCCTTTTGAACTATGCTTTTGCTTCCATTAGCTACTGTTTTTTCTAGTTTTATCTGTTTTCTTTCAGTTTGGATTTTGGTGGTGACATTGACTTTAAAATCTGTTTTATAATTACAGTCTGTTTGTTTTAAGTTGGATGAAGCAATTGATGTTTTAGGCAAATTATGATCTTTGCTTGTTGTAGATTTCTTTAAAGGTTCAGGTGCAGAAATAGGTCTTTTAGTCGTACCATTAACATGAAAATTATTTTTAACGGTATTTGAGACATTGTTCCTTGTAACTGTAGTATGAGAATTTGAACTGGCAGATTTATTAGCGACAGGAACTTTAGCAAAATTACGGTTCATAGCATTTGAATCATTTTTGTTATACTTTTGAAGGTTTATTTCCCTTAACTAAAATAAAACAAACATCTTTAAAACACTTACTTAACATATATTATAAGACTGTTCAATATGAGCAACAAATCTTGTTTTTATTCTTAATAGTAATTAAATTGTTACCTTTTCAATTCTAGCCTTTTCTCTAGCAATTCGTTCTTCTCTTAACTTGGAAAGTTTTTCTTCAACAGAAGCCATGGCTTTTAGTACTAACTGAATAAATTCAAATAAAACAATACAATTACAGAGATATAAGCAGTAATAATCATCTCTAATAAATTTAGCAATGGTATACTCAAAACTATGGTCCAGTTAAAGGATAGCACAAAAGAAGAAGAAGAAATAAGATTAAAAGAAAATTGTGACCATATAATACAAAATCATAATTTAAGATAAATAGAGCATAGTGTATTTTAAGATAAGTACATGAAAATCAGAATTATTAATCAACTGAACTTACCCAAAATCTTAATAAGTGTATCGATGTACTTTAGTAGAATAATTATCGAGCAAAGAAGCTTATCGAACTGTTTTGTAACTTTAGTAAAACTGAAATATAATTCTATCAGACGGTCTTCAAACTTTATCCAAATAAAATGACGGCTGAATGGCGGTTAAAACCGCCTTAATTCAAAACAAACGTAAACACCTAAACAGTTTAGCGCAGTAGCGCTATAAATTCTTTGAGTTACCATATACATCTATGATTAAATAAAGATTAATTATATATCAATACAAATCAATTTTAGTAAGTTTATAAATGTTTTATATGTTAATTACACAAATATATGGAAAAATAATAAAAATCTATCTAATAACCAATAACTAAAACTTTAAATATTTTTTTTTACATCATTCGCTGACTTAAATAAAAATAATTAAATTTTTCAGATGTTTTATCTATGCATTATCTGTTATTTGAATACAAATTTGCTATCTTATTTTTTTAAGCAAGCCAATTTTAATTGATTTGGAATCATGGTATAGTTAAGGTTAAGCAGCAACACTCAATTTGCCGGGTTTCGATAAATTGGTTGGCTGCACTGCAAGTGCTAATCAGGGGGTGTCGACTCTATACGTCGAAACAAAGACAAACCAGGGCTATTTGAAGTGTGGCCAGAGTAGAAATAATAATTCGGGGATTAGTATTACAAGACTAAAAAATAACGTTGACATGCACATTTAAGACCACACACAAGCAAGATGGAGGTTGTTTGTTGTTTGCCGTAGCGTCTTCTTGTGGTGCAAATAAATAGAGTTTTTTTTTTTTGTTTCGCCTTATATGTTTCGACTGACTGCAATCCAAATATTTTGAGATAGAGACTCTGAATTTGTGTTTTGAGATATTGACTCAGTTTATGTGTTTTGAGATATTGACTCAGTTTATGTGTTTTGAGATATTGACTCAGTTTATGTGTTTTGAGATATTGACTCCTGATTGTGTTTTTTGAGAAAGTGACTCTATTTCGGTACCTATTTTGAGAAAGTGACTCTGTGATCTGTGAGAAAGTGACTCTTAAAACGTAACTATGTCGTCGGTAATAAGCGCGGAAAGTCAACGGCGATGTTATAAGTGTGGTTGTTCACCAGCTGAAGACTCACTGACTACATTGTTTCGCTTTCCAAAACCTGGAAAAACGAACACATTACGGTATGTGTTTATATAATTTTTGATGAATTGAGTTTTGAATTAAATGTGCCAGGGCTTCGTACAAGTGTTACTTACCAATGTCAAGTTGTTTGTGTTACAACAACGAAGCTACTGAATTACATTATGAAGGCTTCCACATCCTGCTTATTCCACACCCAATTTTCCAATTTAAGATATGTTTGTTATTGAATTGAAGTTTATAATTCGATCCAATTATGCCAAAATGTACAAACCCACAAATTGTGAAAAAAAGAGTTATTGACACCAAAATTATCAGAATTTAAATTATGTATTACTACTTGAATGAAATAATCATAAAATGCTTGTATGAACCAAGCCACACATTAAGAACATTTAAAAAATAATTCTGCCATTATGATCCAACATTGTTTGGTGCAATCATAACAATTTATATAAGAATCAGATGATGTTGGTTCATTGAATTACCTAAATAAAATATATTCACAAAAAATGTCTCAAAGTATTATAGGCTCATTTAAGCAATTTTACTTCTAAGTGACAATTCAGTAAAAATGAACCAAGTGTTTTGATCGCCTAAAATTAATTTTAAAAAATCTACCATAATTAGAGCTATCATCATAATTAAGTAAATACAATCCAAACCATTATAACATTTAATATAATTTAAATTAATTGTTCAAATTAATTTTAGAGAAATGAATTTCCTACAAAAATTTAATTTTAGATTTAAAACATCAAGGGGCACATGCAATAAGTATGATGCTTACATGCTCGCTATGAACTCTACTACCATGAATCCCTACAAATGTAGTTTTTATAAGTGACAGTTGCAGGTTTATAATTAAGTGTCTAATGATAAGGGGCACTGTTTTATTTCGGTTGAATGTAAGGTAGCAAGGGAAGCAAAGGAAGAGTGTTCATGTTTGTTAAATTACATAAAAAAAGAGTTATCTGATGACACCATAGAACTTATTTTGTGGAGAGTCTCATTTGGAAAAACTGTAACAAAACAATCACATCCTAATTAAGGATTCATTTCAATGATATTCATTCTTGCCTAACGACTTAGATTTTCATAAAATTGGAAACCATCTAAAACAACATTAAAGAGTTTATACAGTAGAAGATTACATTCACATTATGAAAAAATGCAAAAAAGTTAATCGCTTAAAAGTTATTAGAACGAAAGCAGGAGATTTTGTAAGTTATAACATGTTAGAAAAGCAATTAGTTCATAGAGAAACTTTTATTAATAAGGACTAAATACTGAAGAATGAGAAGTATTCAATTATTCACAAAAAAATGTCAAAAATCAAGTTTGGTTGAATTTCAATATTAATAGTTTAAAACAACTATGGCCACAAGGCGAAGTAATTGCCCAGGCTTTAGTAAATGATATAGTCTAAAAAGTAAAAGTAACAGCCTATACATGTCCCACTGCTGGGCAAAGGCCTCCTCTATATAGAGGATATCAGGGCATAGTCCACCACGCGGCCCCACTGAGGATTGGCGGACTTCACATATCTTCGAAATATTATGCAGGTTTCCTCACGATTTTTTCCTTCACCGCGGAGCACGTGATAAGACAGACTTAAAGTTAAAAACTTCATTGGTGCCGGCACCGGGGATCGAACTCAGATTGCTCGAGTGTATTGAATTAAAGGCGAGCGCCCGGACACAGCTATCACCGCTATGTAGTCTATGATGCATTTAATATCAGCTGATTTTCGCGATTTTTACAATAAAATTAAAAGTAGTAGCATTATTGCTGATGACATTAATAGGCCTCTTTATGAAATCAAGTTCCAGGAGTAGAGATAATAACCTCTATAAAAAAGGGTGTCTTTCTGATGTAATAACATGAGTGTGAATGAATTAAAATATCTTTTTTTATAACCTTTAGTTATATTATTGTTTATATTTTATCACCCCAGTAATATATAACATGCTAGAAGTAAATGAATGTTTTTTTTAGAATTTTTAATGAAAATTAAACTAAATGGTACATTTTGGCATATCTAATTGATGTCCAACTACTTCATAAAATCAATTTTGCCAAAATGCACCAGGAGTATTTATTTTAAATTATTTAAAAAATGTAAAGTTATACAGATCCAACTAAAACATGTATCCAGATTCTTAAGCCAAAGTCACAAACTGACACCAACAAAAAGTTTAATTAGGTAGTTAAATTATGATTAATTACAACTCAAACTTAAACTTAATGTTCCCGAAACCATTTTTTTTCAGTTGGTACATTTAGGCATAACTGGGCTCAATTATGGAATACAGACGAATTCACGAAACTATTCTAGTTTAAACTAAAGTATTGGCCAGGTGATTAAAGATCAAATGTATAAATATAATATATAAGAATAGCCTATCTTTTAACACAAATTTTTATAATTATTACATTTCACATAATTATTAGAGTAGTAAAGTAAAGTGACAGTATAATGCTTTCGCGTTTTGTCTGGTAAGTGAGGTGGCCGGAGCCCATTTTTCAAAAGGTTGTCAACGCATCTGCAACCCTCGGGTGTAGCTGATGTCCATGGGCGTCAGGTGAACCGTCTGCTCGTTTGGCAACATTTCACATTAAAAAAAAAGTATTTTATTATCTAGATTGAATATTACTTTATTACTAATTGTTTTTAGTTTGTTATTTTGATATAGTTATAATTATGTTTTAGCTGTGAATTATGGGCAAAGTACTGCTTTCCTGATAAATAATACTGGTCACCAGATTTCCAGCATAAACTTCATACACAACATAAAATGCTCTGCAATAGACATTTTCCAAGGACATCATTTAGTGATTATCCTGAAACTTCAAAGAAACTTCACCGATTTGCAGTTCCAGATGACATCAAGGAGGTATTTATTGTTACTTATTTTGGATATAAAAAAGGGCCTATGACTAAGTAATCACAGCATTACAAGTCGTTCAATCAGGTTAAGTTATGCTTGCAGCGGTTGGTGCATGGATGGGTGACCAGTTTTACATACCAAGACTTACAAAGGGTTATTACCTAGTAACTGATTAGTGGAAATCAGGCAGGCAGTAACTCTGCAGCAGTATGGTATTCAGCTGCATCCAGTTATCTCGAAACCAACCCCAACATAGTTCAGGAAAGAGTATGGAGATGATGGTTTAGCGTATATACAATAAAATGTTTCGAAATGTCACAAAAGTTTGTAGTAGTTTCATGACAAAATTAGTGCATCATGGAAAACAACGGACATTATGTCTGTTGGTTCAGAGCTTTATATTTATGGGGTATTCTATTAAAAATATACATATCACATACATATTACATACAATAAAATAGCTAAGTGTATTATGATGAAATTTATAACATAGATATACCTACCATAACCAGGACTAAAATATGGGTTACTATTTATTTTATTAATAAAAAAGAAAATTTTCCAGAGGGATATGCAATATTAACACTACTACTACAACTTTTTTTATTTAAATTTCAGACTGAACCTCAACCGGGTCCATCATATGGCGTGCAAGTTTTGAATGATGTAACCAACTTCCATTCTTTACCAAAACCAGTACCATCTTTTAAAAAATCAAGACTTGAACCTTTACCTGGGACTTCCCAAGTATTGCATACTTCATTTGAAGAATATAAAGTGCTGAGTGAAATGATCCCTCCATCTCAGACCCCAGCAAATGCAAGGCAATCTAAAACTAAAAAAGAAAAATATCTGTTGGCAAAATGCAGAAAACATTTCAAACATATTTGCCAATTGCGTAATAGAATTAAAAAAATGAAAAATAAGGCTATTTTAAAAGAATTAAATAAGAACGAGTCAATTGATATTTTGATGAAAAAATTAACTCCTGCATTTGCTTTGTTGCTGCAAGCACAGATTAAAAACTTTGAAAAAAAAAAGCAAAGGGAGGAGATGGACTACTGAAGAAAAAATAACAGCTCTGAGGTTATATAAAAGATCACCAACATGTTACAGACTAATGAGAAGATTGTTCTGTCTACCAGCTCAATCTACTTTGAAATTTCTCTTGAGTAAATTCTCTCTCGAAGTGGGAGTCAATAAATGTATATTCTCTGTATTAAAAAGAACAGCAGAACTTCAAGCTGCGTCCGACAATGAATACGTTATCATGTTTGATGAAATGTGTATTAAAAAAAATTTAAACTATAACCGAAAGACGGATACAATAGAAGGATTTCAAGACCATGGAATTCAAGGCAGATCGCCACAAATAGCAACACATGCTCTAGTATTTATGTTAGCTGGCATTAGAAAAAAGATTAAACAGCCTGTGGCTTATTACATATCAAGCGACTATGTAACAGCAGATAGACTAGCAGTCTTGATAAAAGAGGTAATGTTATCATAGCAATGCAAAATACTAAAATTAACAGCAATGAATAGTATGCTATTCTACTTTTATCTTTCTCAAGTACTGAGCATACAGATAATGTAAATAAAAATCAAACATATTTAGATGTTTAATAAATTTGGTACTGAATTTAAACAATACTTAACCCATGACAGTTTCCAGAAATTAAGCTATACAGGATGCCCTTGAAAAAATGGACCAAATATAAAGGATAGGTATTTGACCTGATTTCCAACAACAAGTTTGAGTTTTAAAAAAAAACGCTAACATATATTTTTTTTATTTTTACATTTTTATTGGTTTCTTACATTTTTTATTGGTCCATTATTTACGGGACATCTTGTTTAGTCATGTGTTATTGTAATAACTGTCAATTATATATTTTTTCAGATAATACGTGAATGTCGTATGGCGGGTCTTAGCATAGCGGCAACAGTTTGCGATATGGATGGGGTAAATCGACGAGCTTTATCCATCTTAGGTGCCTCTGTTGAGAAACCCTCCATTACTATTGATAATATAGAGATTATTAGTATGTATGACCCGCCTCACCTTTTAAAGTGTTTTAGAAATTTATTTCTGAAATATGATATCCAGTGCACTACACAAATAACATCAGATAACAAAAGTGGAATAGGTAAGAACAAAGAATATTATAAGACGCTTCTTATAATATTCATCTTTCATTTAGTAAATAATAGTGATAAATACCAACATAATTAATTTGTGATTGATGTATTACATGAACTTGTTTATTTTAGGTGTTGCAAAATGGAGCCACATAAAAAGTTTTTATGAACTAGACAACCAGAACCCCAATTTTGTGTTTGCCCCTGGCTTAAAGCTAGATCACCTTAATCCTAACAGCAAGCAAAAAATGAAAGTTAAATTGGCAGCACAAACCTTGAGCCATACAGTTGCCGCTGGGATGATGGCAAAAATTTCCGAAGGTATCGATGTTTTAATAATATTATTTGTATCTTTATAAATAGGATCCTGTATTTTTAGGGTTCCGTATCCAAAGGGTCCAAATGGACCCCTATTGGGGTTACTCACGTGTCGATCCATCCGTCCGTCCCTCCCAATTACCGAAAATTCTCAGGAAATTTTTTAACTTCCCATTGACCTAGGAATACTTGAAATATGATGGTAATTTTTATTATTATGTATCTTTTATTAACAAATATTGTAATAGTGACATCATCACATACAAAGGTGTATGTATATGTATATAATATATATTTTTATTTATATATGTCTGTATATATATATATATTAAAGTATATAAATATATGTAAAATTATACATAATTGTGTTATGTATTATATATTTGTGTTTAATAATTACGTATTTATTTTTTCTTTTATAATTTATGTTTGTGGCACCTACCTCAACTTCTCAGTACCACCCTAAGGTTGACTGCCTATGTACTGTGTTTTGTTCATGAAGTTTAAAAATGAATAATATTGGTATTGATAAATCACATTTTTTTGGAAACTCCCTTACTTTTCCTATTAAAACGAACTTGATACAGTGGTCAAATATGTAGCACAGAAGGGATAGGGGCGGCGTGCGGGTCTAATACTGCCATTTGGACGGGCCCGTTTTATTTGCAATTGGCCTGTTTTATTATTATTCTTTAAGCTATACAGAGAGTATAAATACGTTTTTATTTCCATTTTCAGGAACATTGAATCCAGAAGCAGTTGCAACTGCAGGTGTCATTTCAAACATGGATAAACTGTTTGATTCTGTCAACAGCGACTCTCCAGATTTGCGCCGTGGAAAAATACATGCAACAAATTTAAAACCCACCACACCACATCTGCAATTATTTAAAGATATGAAATTATTTTTTAATACTTTAAAATTTGTAGGCTGCACACGCACACCACCTTCAAAAGAAGGATGGGTGTGGACCCTGAATGCAGTTGAACTTTTATGGAATAAACTCCATAGTAAACATTCAAACATTAAAAGTCTTGCCACTCGCAGACTACAGCAAGACCCACTAGAAAACCTGTTTGGCTGCATTCGGGGTAATTGTGGTGCAAACTACAATCCCACTACTGGACAGTTTATTGCAGCCTTAAAAACTTCCATCTTGAGCAATCTAGCTCACCTAAGCACAGGAAATTGCGAAAGGGATTCCTATGACGCGATAATTAATAATTATAAAGAGGTACTGACCAACTCCACAAACATATGCACAAATACAATATCTTCAACATTACAAAATTATTCATATTCCTCAAATTTATTTGAGGAACTTGAAAATTTGTGTGATGCTCAATCATTGAGTGGTGAAGCTCAGGCATGTGCATATGTTTGTGGATTTTTAATCAAAAGAATTGATTTTGTGTGCACAAGTTGTGACAATATACTAATTTCTAAAGATAAATGTTTATTCGAACATTTATTTATACAATTCAAAGAAAACAATTCTGAAAAGCAGAGCTTAAAGTATCCTTCTATAAGTATCATAAATTATGTGGAATCCTGTGCTTCGGTGGCAAATAGAATGCTTAAAGATATAGAACATGAAAAGCATGTGCTTAATAAAATTATAACTAAAATTAAAGATTCAGTTGATCATGACTTTTTAAAGGCTTGTCCAGATCATTGGGAACGAAACCATATATATTTTGTAGAAAATATTTCATATATTTGTGTGAAGAGGTACTGCATATTAAAAAATCGGCATTTCTCGGAGGAAGCTTCGAAAGCTACATTAAAAAGAAAAATTGACATTTTAAAACATAAATAAGAATTATAAAATAAAAATAATGGTGTTTCTATTTAGCTAAGATTAAGTATCCCAGAGAAGGAAATGAACAAAGTAAATTTTTCTTTCTGGTTGTACAATAGAAAATGAGTTACTTCAAATGAGCATACATTACTAACTTTGATTGGTTATGCTAATTTGAAATAATTATGATTTTCATATTGTACAAAAAGAAAGGAAAATTTAAGTTTTGATTAGGCAGTAATTTCTTGAATACATTTTAAATCTCCCGCCCTAATCATTTTGTTGTTATGGGGTGCCACTAGATGGCGCGCAGCAAAACTGTCCTCACATTTTTTGTATGAAGTCGTCATTCTTCTCCTTAGGAGTATATGTGTTCTGTGGTGCTAATGCCCGCTAGGTCACGAGTGCGCTAGCCGAAGTTATATTCAAACTGCTGTGAGTGTAATTACAGATTAGTAAATTTGTGTCACGAAATTTCTACAGGTGAGTGGCATTTGTAATTTTATTATTCATGCGGTTTTTGTATCAACTGCATTTTATTAACATTGCTATGTATCAAAGTGTGTTAAGTGCAAAATAAAAAAAAAAACTTGCTACGCCGGCCGCGCGAAATCGCGATATTTTTGCAAACAGGTTTTCTTTGATGCTTTTGTTTTTTAACTTTTTCATTTTAGTGCATAGTTACCTATACATAGCTTATTTAAAATGCATCTCGTGGGTTTCTTCACGAGCCATAAGTGTTTTTGGTCTTTCTTTGACAAATGTTATTGTATTTTTAATATTTTCATTTATGTCTGTAAGGTGTATTATATTTTTTCCTAATTTTATCTATATGAAAGTTGTCGTTACTAATCTAAAATTGGCAATGTCAACAATAAAAAGAGTTTGAAGGTAGTTTTCATTAAACAAATAATAAAATGCCGTAAATATAAAAGTTTTAATGTTATATTGATTTTCAGACACATTAAAAATAATTTCAATTACTTACATCTTATCTCAAAACTGTTTTTCCTCTCAAGCCAACACATTTCGACATTTTGATACAAATTTTAATAAATAAAAAAAAAACTAGAAGATATCTGAGAAAATCACACGTATGATGTGCTTTATTAAAAGGTATAGGTATAATGAAATGTTATTTTATATATTTATATACGCATCTGATGTATAGAACAAGGCAAATCTTAAACTAAAGTATTAATAGTTTATATTTAGCGCGGAATTAGTAAACGGGTCCCGATTTACTCCTTGAAACGATTGTTAAAATATTTTTGTTATGCATAATCATTATCTAATTCCAATGATTTAACGAAAATGGTTTTCGTTTTTATTTTAAAATAGACGTCAACTATAAAGCCTTGGTGGAACTTGTTCTGCATCTTGTCCGACAATGTTAACATAAATGCCGCATCTAACGTAATCTTATATTAAAAAACTTAACATGACAGAAAAACCTATCAAATGGAAGTTATTGGAAATTAACAGATTGCTCTCAGTGCACTCCAAGGAATGCGTGATAGATAATGCAATGTTACTGTTACTAACGTCTTTGCTATTGGGGTCTTGTTAATTATTTTAAACATTAGATAACCCGTTCTCGTTGGATTTCTCGATTGGATTTGGACTAATAATTAACAATATATGTAAGAAGTTTCCATATTCAAGTTATTTTACAATTGAGTTCCTTCAAAAAGATTTAAAAGCGTGTAATACGTAGCTAATAACAATAGCACTGACTAGTTAGGGTTAAAGCCAAAACATCCACTTTAATCTCAACAGGCAACCAGTGCCGGATTAAGGGAGCGCGGGGCCCGTAGCAAATTATTTCTATCAGTAAAGCAAAAAAAAATCAATACTCTTATGTCACATAAGTTTCACTCAAAAAAAATATGTCTAAGGCAGAGATGAATAGGTTTAAGTATGCGGGGCTCTTTTTGATGCGGGCCCCGTACCAATGCTACTCTTGAAAATTGCTACTGTTGGATATTTGAACTGTCTAACTATCACGGTTCATGAGATACAGCCTGGTGACAGATGGACATACACACAGACAGCGGATTATTAGTAAAAGGGTCCCGTTTTACCCTTTGGGTACAGCACCCTAAGAAAGGAATGGCCGCAAACAGTATTTCGAAGGAAAATCTATCGCAATTCTCAATATGCGACATGCACGCGTTTCAGCGAGCGAGCGCCGATCTCAGCTGAAGTCGTATAATATTAATCTTATTTGTGTATCATCGACCATCACTCGTACAATGACCAATCGTGTACAAACGGCGTGTTTGTTTATCCGTCGCAATAAATACCGTCGCAATGCTAGGAATGTACTCTCTGCAAGTGGATGAATGAAAGTGTTACTCCTACACCTATATAAATGAAATGATAGCAGTTGGTGCGCGCGCCATCACTACTGGATAGATTCCGATGAATTCCTCATAAGTTTCATTTCTTGGACACTTCGCCTTCATTTATAAAAAAAAAAAATTAACTAAGAAGAGATGGCTAGCGAGACCACCAGATGTTAAGTGATTACCGCCGCCCATTGACGTTTGCAACGCCCGTTGGGTTACAAAAGCGTTGCCACCTTTCAACAAAGAGGGCACCGGTTATCTCTCACCAGACGAAACGCAGAAGTGTAACACTTCTTGTCTCCTGTGAGGTCGTGGTACTTCCCTGGACGGACCTGCCCATTCGCGCAACAGCTAAGACTTGCGTGGCCCTACCACAGTTATCATTTAATTCGACGACATTTAATTGACGAACTGAATGGCGTAGTAGGTAGTGTACCTGCCTTCTGCGCCAGAGGGTGTGGGTTCGATCCCCACTACTGGAAAAATATTGTGTGATGAGCATAGTGCTTTTCTAGTGTCTGGGTCTTTATATATATGTATAATGTGTATTTATTTACAAAAGAAAAGTATGTTTAAGTATTTCTATCAGTTTTCTAGTACCCATAGTACAAGCGTTGCTTAGTTTGGGACTAGAGAACGTTGTGTAAAAAGAATGTGTCCTAAAATATTTATTTATTTATTTAATTATATATATTATAAAAGGTGTCTGTCCACGTGAAATTTATGTTTGTAAAACGTCCTTACTACACAGGATAATGTTATTCTAAAGTAAGGGCAATGATTTTAATACTACGTTTTAATACTCTACCTCTGCCTCAACTCCGATTATTCCTGCACTTAAAATGTACTGTTAAAATAAGCAACGCAGACAGTCACCAGTATCTTATAGTCTATATAAGAGAACGACCCCTTTTGTATATTCCATTAGCGTCGAATGTTGAAAATTAGACAAGCGACAAGGTCGGCTGCGGTTTGGTATAAGACTTAGTGGCAGGCATAGCTATTAAAGGATTTCAGATTTCAAGCCCGTATTGCGGCCTTTAATTATAATAATACTAGCGGGCCCGACAGACGTTGTCCTGTAAACACGACTTAAATCCGAAAACATTTACATACACACGTACATAAGAGTTATATACATATATAAAGATAGGTGCTGACTTGTGGCGAATGTGGACGTAAATTTGTAGCAAAAATTGGTTATATAACGTAACCAGCAGCATATATGCGACGCTCTCTATAATAAGATTCCAAGTAGCTGTGGTATAATACGGTCGGTATATATATTATCATCATCATCTTAGAAGATTTATTTCGTGTGTTGAGTTTTGTTTTTCGACATGTGTATAAAATTAAGATTTTTTTTATAAACATTGCCCTTACTTTAGGCTAACATTATCCTGTGTTGTAAAGACGTTTTACAAACATAAATTTCACGTGGACATATACCCAGATGCGAAACAACTATCTGTGTGTCACACTTAGTTGTCCCGTGTGGGAATCGAACCCACGACCCCTGACGCCGAAGCCAATACGTTGGCAACTGCGCCACGGAGTCATCAAAGATGTCTATGATCCAGAAAGGTTTTTCTGACTATGTAACATAAAACTGTTTAAAGAAGATTCTATCGATCTTCTCGAATGTACTGAGGTGGCTCGTTTATTAGGGCTATTATTGTGGTTCCGTGCCTCGAAAAGTGAGGACGAAACCTTATCTCTGGACTCTTCCTTTTCCTTATTTCTGGTTTGGATCGATCCTCAGCAGGAAAAGACAGAATTATCCAAGTTGATGACATGTCGCCAAGCGAGCATGCGGTTCACCGGATGTTAAGTGAATACCGCCGCCCATGGACATCTGCTACACCCGAGGGTTACAGATGCGTTGACAACCTTTTGAAAATTGGGCTCCGGCTACCTCACTCACCAGACGGAACGCGAAAGTATGTATTATACTTTCACTTCACGACGGTCTTCTGAAAGGTCGTGGTACTTACCCGGACGAGCCTGCCCATTCGTGCAACACCCAAGCCACTACGTGGCCCTACTACACTTTATCTCATATTTATCTCAAATATTAGGAGTTTTTTTTACGGAATCTTCTTAACACTAATCCTTATTAATTAATCGTGTTCTGCTAGTTAATGTCAGGCTGGGGTAGAATATCAGTGTTGTGCACAATGCGTGTAACAAAACTGAACCTGAAAATAATTGTATTTTAAATTACTTGTACATTATTTGTGATTTTAGACCAATAACGATCTAAAGATGTATTGTTATTAATCCCAGTTACGTTTTTTATTATTAGCATAACTTCACAAACATCCACGTCTTCGACTGTTGGCAGAGATCGTTAGAACTCCCAACTTCCCGCTCACGACATTTCGAGACCTATACGCGAAGTACAAAACACAAATATGCGGCGATTATTTTTGTAATCAAAAACTCGATTGCATTGCTAATGTACAGATATACGAACTACGACGTCATAGATCAGATTTCCCAGCCACCGTACCATTCGTTTAGTATCATAACGTGATTGGAACTGTAATATTCTTATATATTAGTCTTTCCGAACGATTACAATGTCTTCATGTGGGCTTCATGTCTACATAAGCTTTAGAAAAACTGCCGGTCTCTTAGACTAACGACTGTTTCATATAGCAATGGCGACATTTCTCGTTGGAATTATCCTTGTAAAACGATATTTGAAATTGTTTGTATGCCGTAAAGGATGTAACGGTGTGGCAATCAGCCGTTTAGCTTAGTGGTTTAAGCATCTGAGCGGGAATCCGGAAGACTCGGGCAGGATTCCCGCAGGGGTAGGGAATTTTCCTCCTTTTTTTAATAACACTGTATCTCTGCTTACGATGACAAACGGGCACTGGCCATCGTGAATAAAAAAAAAACAACCAAATAATTAGTTGTCTGTGTCAATCGTCGGTGCGATGCGTCGTACGTAAAACAATAGAACACGCCGCGGACTATTGTTTTTCGCGCGGCATTCGCGTGACGTCACGCCGGTGATAAACCGCCGGCAATAATGGCGCACGGCGGCTGCACAGCACACGCGATCCCCTGAAACAATGCCTTATCTCAAGGACTCCTCTTTTTGCACGGCGAATTTACTTTCTTGCGAACGTCGGATATTCACGAGTGCCTAGTGCGCGTGAAATTTTCAGACGATGTTCACAAATAAAGTAGGAATTGGGAACGTGATTTTGCACGGGATAATGACGTGTGTGACGCCGTGTATCTTGTAGTAATTGTTACATCACTCACCAGACGAAGCGCGGAAGTATTAATATATAACTCTATTGGTCTGAGACTGCCCTGAATGAGACATTACTGTATCTATAAACACTCTTCATTACCCTTCGGAATGTCGTTCTAATTGCATATAACATATTGACATTTGTGTCAGTTTAAGACACTATCGTCTCCTCTCTATCTGAAAAACTCATCATCGTTATTCTTAACGTACGATTGTCGGAAGCCCTTTAAACACATTTTGTATATTATGGGTTAGATAAAAATTAAAGTAAATAAATAATTGCAAAAAAGTTTTTTCTAATTGTGACCATTTCTTAATTCTTAATTCCATATATTATACTCTATATATATTTATTGAGGATGCTTTCACGGAATATTTTACCCGCTACTTGGCATACTCAGAATTAGTTCATCATCTGTTTTCTCATTGTATTTCCCGCTTGTATTCATCTATTACGGGATGCAAGGAATGTAGAGGAACAGTGTAAGTGTAGAATATAAACGGCTAATATGACCGATGTACTCTCAAATGAACGTTACACGGTATAATATCTTTTTATAAGAAACCGGCCACTGCTGCCTCATCTGGAGGTTAAATGGCGTTACATCCGTAAATGGTAAACGCAGTAACTTAAGCCTATTCACCCTCGCCTTTACGCCTACGTTATATTCGCAATGAAAAGACACCGGATTCCGTCCTTTACTGTATGAATAATGGACGATGGGGCAAACCGCTAGGTTGATAACCTCAAAACAATCTTTCTCGTAACATTACCGTTGAGATCTATCACCAAAGAGCTAGTGGATGACCTGTCTGGCATTTCACGATCTTGTCTAAGTTGACACCGCAGTGAAGACGCGCTGGCATTATTAAAAATACAGGGCAAAAAAAAATTTCACCACTAGCTTGTTTGGCACTTTGCATCTGACGTCAATAATTTTAATATCCTTTTTTATACCGTAGGCATTGTATGGATGGATGTTAAGTGAATATCGCCGCTCATGGACATCAGCAACACAACAGTCGACAACTTGAAAAAAACTAAAATGTGTTCAAGAATTTCAAATGTGCAGATTATTACCGTTTTAATTGAAGTCTCTGTTCATTCGCAATTCGTTAGGTGATTGAGTCCCTCCTTTGAACTGGTGATGACTTTCAAACCACTTCAAAAAAGGACGTTCTCTTTTTTCTACAAATTTTAAAAGAGGTTCTCCATTCGGTTGTGTATTTTTATGTTTGGTACCTCAGAACTGCGTCATTTATAAACAGATTTTTGCATTCATTCGGATTAGCTTTAAATGGAAGTACACGTGGGGTTGTGGCAAATGTGCGGGAAGTCGATGGATGCAGGTGGCTCAGGATCGTACTTCGTGGCAGTCTATGGGGGAGGCCTATGTTCAGCAGTGGACTCAAACAGGCTGAAATGATGATGATGAAAGTACATGGGACTGTAGTTCCATATTAATTTCATCGGTATTGAACCTTGAACTTACTTTAGGCAATTCTAAAAAAGTACTACTAAAGATGTTTTTTACTTGATCGTCAGACGTCGTCCATGTTAGTTCCTTGTTAAATATTGTACTGTTGAAGCCTTCATTGTTCAGTTAACAAGTGAGTGTGCATTCTATTCCTGTCGTCCATAAGTATCGGGTCGTCGAGGCCATTGAGCTATACAAACTGCGCGTATACCTCATTGTTTCAACAACAGGTTGCCCCAACAGTTACGTTCAGAACTCGTTTGGCATCTCACGGCTACCGAGACTCCAACCCCGGACTAGTGCTCCCGCCAATCTCTGCCTATGTGTATTAATAGGCAGAGATTGGCGGGAAAACCTCACTAATATTATACAGGGGAATAATTTATTGCTAAGCGCATGGTCGCTGTAATAACGGAACACGGGTCTATTTTTTTTGATTTCGTACATGTTACGAACTCACAGATAAGTACAATCGCCGAGTAACTGGTAAAAAAAGTGTAAGTTTCTCGTTAAAAATCCTCGTAATTCAAGTTGGAACTTTAAGCGGAATAACAAACAAAAATAAATTAATTTATTGTACGGTAAAGTATTGTAATGTCTAAAAGTGCGTCGATTTAATACTTTGGAATTTATCTTCCCATGCAATGACATGTATTAGGCAAAAAAAAAATACAACTCGAAAAGAGAAATATTACAGCAACACATTTATTTTAATGATGAACAATAATTTTAAATATTACTTTAAATATTGTTTTCGTCGAAAAGAATTTCGATTGTACGAATAAAACATCTTAAATTTTTTGAAGTTTATCACATTTTATTCTACGAAGTTACGAATCTACCACTTTATAGGATCCATGTTCACGGGACCGACGCTGATGATCCTGATTACATTGCGAGAAGGTTATAAATAATAACTGTATGCCATCGTTTTAGTCTGAAAGTAAATGTTAACAAGAAAGTAGGCCGGAAATAGAATGGAGACATTAATAATACTCATATTCCGTACAAAATTAAAGTAAATTTCGTGCGCTCTTAACTCAATATAGTCGAGCAACGTGAGTCGAAAACCGGAGCCGGCACCAATGTAATTGTTAATTTTAAGTGCCGACTTATCTTCTCTTACTTACTTCTTACTTACATGCTCAGCGGTAAAGGAAATCGTGATGATACCTGCATATTTTAATAAATAATAATAAATGATGTGGTGTCGTGGGACACCAGGTAGGAACGAAGTTCCTTCGGCTAATGTAGAATCGACACAAATGGCAAAAAAAATCGTGCTCAATTTTATGTAGGTTTTCTTGATTTTTCTCTTAAATTTTGCTGATTAGTTTTTATTTAAGTACAAGAAAGTATTTAGGAAATTCAGTATTTTAGGAAATAATAAATTACTTAAAATAAAAAAAAACATCGTAATTCAAATTATCAACTAAAATAACAAAATTATACACTACTCGCTTGTGTATGCGACTGTCGCGCCTGCGCAAGTCTCATTTAACGGTTTTATTCCACGCACTTTTTTCCACGGATTTTTTCTTACGGTTTTACTATCACATTATTCTCAGTTCGGTCGCGCAGCAAAATCCCTATCCCCTCCAAGCCTGCCGTAAGGAACTTCGTTCCAAAAAAAAAGTAATTTCAAGATACGTGAAGTTCGCTAATCCGCAGTGGGATTACATAGTGGACTATGCCCTAATATCCAATGTAAAGAGAAGTCCTTTGCCCAGCAGTGAGACATTTATAGGCTGTTACTTTACTTTCACTTCTATGGGTTAACATCATACCGTGTGTACGTGTACACACATATCGTGTACGGCGTGACACACTATTGGACATATAAATACTCCGCATCCCTAGCGATTATTCCCACGCCATAAATAGGTCCTAGACAGGAATGGAACCCATTACCCACGTCCCTGAAGTCCATATATGTATAAGTACGAACATTCTCAACAAATCCGTTGCAGCCTGAAAACATATATAGATATATGCGGGTACATACGTTTACTAAACCAAATCAATTTAATAGAACCGTGATGTAGTCGATATCTCTTCACCCCCAATAGTGAGTGATGTGAGGTTTAGTTGACAAATACCGATTAGGCGTGCCCATTGGCTCAGTACCAAAACGACACGTCATTGGGTAGTGGGGGTAAAGTGTTCAAAATATGTAAGAACTGAGTCATAGCAGTATCCAAGTTAAGAGTCAAAACTGTATGACGAAGGAAATAATTTATAAGATAGTGTTTGAATATCAAGCTCCGGTTAAATGGGAATTCTTGAATAATAAAAATCTTCAATGAAATGAACTGTGTATTTATCGTTGGAACGTTACAATATTGAGAAGGCCGGTGTACGTGCGTTGCGTTTGCGACCGTGGTAGTGAGTGAGTGTCGCGTTGGTGGGGTCGCGATGCCGAGGTGCGCTTGCGATGACCGCTGTTGCTGTGGGATCGGTCCAGCAGCCAATGGCAACGCAAAACCGCGATGACGAAAACGTGACGTCAGGAACAGATAGATTTATTTAACGGAGGATTATTTATCTTATATATGGTAGTCAATAAAATACTTTTGTGTAATGTAACTAATAAAATTATAACCAGTCATCATGAAGTTAAAAGATTAGACTGTAACAATTTTTAGCGGACGAATAAGAACTTTCTTCAGAATTGCGAAATCTTGCGTGCTATTAAATTTATTTTATTTCGGAGCTATTGTTTAGAGCGGGAAGTGCCTCAATTACCTCACTCACTAGACGCCGACTTATGATGTGATAGCTACATATTGTTCACACCAGCCGTTAATGATGCCGTGATACTTTTAGGACGAGGGTCCCATTCTAGCATCAGCTGAAGCTTCTGACCGCCAATATATCTGGCCAGCAACTTTTAACATGTTTACTGAACCCTATATAAATAAAGAAAATAAATAATACACAGTGATAAACAATGCAACTCCTCGTCGCCATGTTGAGAAGCTATTTCAAAGTACTAATTTATGTATCGTTTGCGAATCACCTGAATCTGTTAGTAAAGTTTGTATTAACAACAGCCGTTTCGCGTTTCATAATGAACGAGTAATTAACAGTTTCTAAGCGCAAAATCTGCAGACTGATACTTGCATTATAAAATTTACGATTCACTAGACGCTTTGTGAGATTGCAGTATGTCGCAAAATAGAGATGGACACAATTATTTAACTACTAATAATAAACTAACCACTCTATTCTTTAAGTGCTTTAAATCACAGTGAATCGTTTTATACCGTTCTAAATGTTATATCAATATTTCAAAAGGCAACCTTATTCTAAACTTTACTTCGCCTTTTTACAACAAAGGTGTATAATTTTGTACTTATAATAGATCACGGGAAGTTTTAGATACGTTTTATTACGTAATAATAAGAGAGTATCGCTAACGAACATCTATAACTCCTGTGGACGTCCACAACCCCTTTGGGGCTGCAAAAGCGCGAAGACAAAGAGTGTGCAGCATTGTTAGCTTTCACATGACGAAACGCACAAACACCTTATACCTTCTTCAAGGTCGCGGCACTTTATGTAAAAAATTGGCGAGCGAGCGAGAGAGACGGTTCACCTCGTTCTAAGTGATCTGCAGATGCGTCGCCAACCTATTTAAAAGCGGGCCCCCGTTTCCTTATTCACCAGAACGAACGCCAAAATATATCGACTATACTCTGTGAGTCCTGAGGCCCTGGTACTTTCCGGTCGAGTCTGCCCATTCGTGCAACAGCAGAACATGCTACGAGGGTCCAACTGCTGTTGTAAACGGCAGAATAAAATTGTTGCTAATTCGATTTTCCATAAAACTTATCCAATTTCTCATCGTTTTAACCTTTCCTGAACTGCCACAAATATTTCAAAACCAAAATTAGCCAAATCGGTCCAGGCGTTCTCGAGTTTTATCGCGACTAACGAACAGAAATTCATTTTTATATATATATTGTATGTATATAAAAAACATTGGGCTTACTGTAGAATAAAATTATCCTGTGTTGTTAGGACATTTTACGTATATAAATTTCACGTGGGCAAACATCCAGATCTGAAACAATTATCTGCGGTCTCTTAATTAATTGTCCCGTGTGGGAATCGAACCTACGATCCCTGGCGCCGAAGCCAATACCTTGGCAACTGCGCCACGGAGACTTCTCCGATCGGATTTCTATAGATGCAGATCAAAAACTTCCTCAGAACAATCTCACGGCACTTTAAGGGCAGCGGTAGAACTTAACACGTACCGTGCAAGCGCTTACATACGTAAGCGTGTAAGTATTTAAGAGGATTACATTTACTAGCGA
This sequence comes from Iphiclides podalirius, assembly GCA_933534255.1. NCBI lineage: Eukaryota > Metazoa > Arthropoda > Insecta > Lepidoptera > Papilionidae > Iphiclides > Iphiclides podalirius. Next base: position 1,722,558 of record OW152835.1, on the reverse strand, counting down.
GGTTATTATTAATATGCATGCATGTGGTGACCCCAGAGAGCTCAACCGCTCCAGCGCTGCTCGTCAACGTGGTGATGATATGGAAAGACATGCACAGAAATATACTTAAATATTCATATTATATACACCTAAGCAAATATATACATACACATAAATATATATATGACATCTCTAGGTCCCAATTCTATTCGCGTGTAACAACGGTATTAGGATTATGATTTCTTGAGTTCACGCGAATGCATCACTTGTGACAATACGAACCAGTGACCAGGGTACAATTAGTTTTATTTAATTTATATTAGGGTTTTGAAACTTGGGTGTCATTAGATATCTCTTGGCATCGAATGACATCCTAGTCCTAGTAAAATATCTGGTTCAAACAGCTTGCAAAATAAGGACTGTCAATGGAAGAGACAGTGAACTCTGAACTTGTATTATTTAAATTGTCGTCAAAACGATCACGCGTAAATTTATCTTGAACTGATCGGTTTTTTTTTAATACATTCGATACTAACAATTTACAAAATGCTTTACCAGATACTACAGAGTTTTATTGCAATAGCTGGATTAAATAGATCGTGTTTTCTATAATTAGACAAAATAATGAGAATGAGATGACACACGATGGCTACTTCATAATGTTAGTATACATTATTTGGAGTACAGCATCTGATTGCAAACAAAATAATTTATGATAGTATATTCGATGACTCCGTGGCGCAGTTGCCAAAGTATTGGCTTGGGCGTCGGGGATCGTGGGTTCAATTCCCACACGGGACAACTATTTGTGTGACCCACAGATAGTTGTGTCGCATCTGGGTGTTCTGGGTCTGCGTGAAAGTTATGTTTGTAAAACACAGGATAATGTTATCCTAAAGTAAGGGCAGTTGTTTTAAAGTAATATATAAATGTATATATATATATATATATATATATATATATATATATAAAATATATTTAGTATAATAAAGGGGTGACTTACGCTTATTTATAATAATTAATAATTTGAATTATTAATAGTAGTAAAATTGTAGTTTCGCTTTAAATTTCCTCAATTACTCATTGCGAATAACGTTGTATTTGTCTCGACTCTGCCATTTACCTCATCATTGTAGTTTATTTTTATCATTCTTCCTGTTTACATATCGCAGTTTAACTGCAGAGTAGTGGTAAACATAATATCGAAGGAGAACTTACTCTCGCCTTACGTTTTTTTTTAATTCCACGCGTGTCCTGAACTGATCACTAAACATTGAGATCTTGACAAAAAGAATAGATCTTGAAAATACCGATGATGACATTTCACCTATATACAGCAAATTGAATTAAAAATTCTCAATATACTGTTGGTATAATAGCTGTCAATGTCCATGGGTGGCGGTCATCAGTTAACACAAGATAAACCGCCACCTCGCTAGCCATTTTTTCCCATAAAAAAACCTGCATTGAAAGTTCCGGAAGTTAACAAGCGCAGCGGGGTCTCCATTTGGTTTCCTGTATCATGCGGAAAATTACCACGTGCTTATCACCATATGATTATCACGTGCTTAGTGATGAAGGAATACATCATGAGGAAACCTGCATATTATCGAAACAATAACAAAAAAAATGTTTCTAAGATATGTGAAGTCCGTCAATCCGCAGTGGGGCCGCGTGTACAGATGAGGCCTTTGCCCAGCTGTGGGACACGTATACGCTGTTAATTTACTTTTACATGATTTCTTAGATGTTTGCGCGGTTTAATTTTCATCCAGAAATTAAAGACTCCTCATATGTGGAGGGACTAAATGCCCGTGGCACCTAAAACACTACCAATATTAATTTAAAAAACTAAAAAATCCGACTGCGTTTCTGTGTAATTTTTTATTTTTATATATATATAGTGTCACTCTCACAGTAAATACGAATCTAAAGACACCTATCAAACTAAAATCCACCAAGCCAAGGCTGCAGAGCGTGCCAAACAATTACACGTACATACTCTCGAAAAACATAAACCTCCTTCTGTCGCAATCGGGTAAAAATGGACTTCAGCCAAATTAGTTTCGGGATTCTCCTAAACAAGACCTCATTGCTGGATATCTGTCGCTAAACAAAAACCTTCACGGACCTTTTTATATTACACATCATACCAGCCAGCAGTCCGTTGAAATATCGCTTGTTTTAAACGGAATAATTTGCACGCATAATTTAAAACAATGGAATGAGTTTATTTCATTGCATTGCAATCGAAAGTTGAAGAGAAAGACTTATAATTATTATTTTATAGACATAAACAGAAAAGCAATGGCTGTGTGCTCGTTTGGCATATTTTGACCATATAGACCAGGTGTGGTTGTTGTATTCTGTGAAACGGTTTTTATTTTCATTTCTTGTATCGCCATATCTTTGTACAAATATGTATGATAATTTTATCAAGTGGTTCGAAGGTTATATTTACTAATAGCTAAGTATTTTTAACAGTATACGTTACTGTAGGTGTATCATATACAAGAAAGTAAAGTCTATAAATCTGCCACCAACTGGTCTGATTGACTCGTCTTCCGCATCGTTCGACATCTTTTATCTTTTCTTTTATAAATAGTCATTGTAGCCAAACAAAACAGCTCGGAAACTTAATAAAAGTTATTGTGTTTAAATTATAAACTAACTTCGTTCTCGATACCGCGTTATCATACAATTATTCTTGGTAGATTTAATGGAGCCATTTTACTGCTAACTACTGCTACTACCCTGTTCATTGTAGAAGACTTTAAAGGTGACGTAAAGATACATGGCAGTTAAACTAAACCAAAAACATTATGTAAGCTTACAACCTCTCATTCTTCTTTTTCTCCTGTCCTCGTCCAATTTACGTGAACCCGGACCCACCGTCGGTGGGTTCCGCCAAATAACACTACACACTCAGTGCATCAACAAAACCAACACAACGCGTACACTGGGTACACCCACGTTCCAGGGCGGTTCTCACCGCCCCCAGCCACCGACTAACTAAGCACAGTCAACGGCCATCGGGGTCACGGTCCTCACCGAAACTCGGTGGCCCGTAGGCGAGATGTCACAACTAACGCATGCATGAGTACATGCACGGCCCTACCCCCTGAGGAGGCCTCAAACCCGTGGGTTCTGGCCAGCCCACCAGCTCTGCGTTCGATGAAGTTTTAATAGTCTCGGGACTGAAAGCGTAACATCAGTTGTAAAAAAATTACGTGAACCAACATCGCTATATATTTTCCAGCCCGTTATCGAATTTCGAATCAATTTAATTAATCGGTCGAAGAAATATAATTAATCGGACTTTCTATATTATATTGTATTTAATATATTCATGTTCACACAATATATGTCAATAAAATGGAAAAAAACAAGTAGCCACTGACTTTCTTTCGCCGGTTCTTCTCAGTTCAGTTTCCGAACTCGTGGTAGTATTTGATTATCAATAAGTGAGTGCAATGCTCCCACGTTTAATAAATATATTTGTTGAATAAGAAAGGGTTGACTTTGACCGTATAGATTAACGTCGACCCAGTCAGCCGTTGGCGGGAAGCCTCATCGAAGCCCTCAACCTTGCTTCCTTCGAAGGGCGAGCAAACGCCTCCGCCGCATCTTACCCCGCAGTGACTCAGTCTGAACGACGGACCGCGTCCGTAAAGCGATTTAACGCGGAACACATGCTGTGAGTCATAGATTTTTATCGTCGGTAAGCGGACACGGTTTAATTTGAACTAACCGCGCCGTATCTGAAATACGTTGTGGGAATTTCGATTTTATTATAAATAATAACTGGTGTTTTAGAAACCTAATGTGCTCTCTTCTACTGGTTCCGCAGAAGCAATTTTACAAAAGTCTTCTTGAATATCTTCTATGACAAACTACCAACCATTAGAATTGATAACATAAAATTATCCTCCCTTAGGGACGTTTTAAATGCATTAATTGCACACAGCGAGACAACACTATCAGAACTATACAGCGTGTCTTTACAATCGCGACAATAAATGACCCATATAGGGACATATAGGGGATAACTTTTTAAAATTGTATTAAACTTTTACATTCTTTAAACATCAATATTTACAGAGTTATTAAATTTTCCAAAACAAAGAATTTTCGAACACCCTTACGAATAAAACTGTAACGTAAAGTTCATTTGATAAGGTTACAAAGCATATGAATGGGTTCAATGAATTTAAAAGAGACAAAACATACTGTTAGAAGGAGAGGCTTGTAATGCGACGCTGTGGCGCGAGTTGTATAGGATTACAAATTTTCTTTTTTATTTAATTATTTTGTTTGAAAAATATATTTTTTTAATTTTATGGATTTTGTTTAACGCTAATATTTTTTTATGATTATTGGCAAGTAGCGTTAAACGTGTGTTCATTTATGGTCGCGATGGTAACGACACGCTGTATAAGAGTGATACAAATACCACACCGGACGTGTGTGCGATTTTTTTGTTGTTATTTCCAAAAAATGCAGTTTAAAAGGTTTTTCTTCACCACGGAGCACATGCTAAGTAAGCACTTAGGCTTAATTGGTGCCTTCTCCGGGGATTGAACTCAGGTTGCTCGAGTATCTACATTGAATTAAAGGTGAGCACCCGGGTAATTGGCTATCACGACTCAAAAAAATTAGTGGTGCCTATCTCGTAAATACAATAAATCATTACATGAAATAATGTTAAAATTCTTTACTGACAACAGTTCATTGTAGTTCTATTACTTGTACGTTCTTGATAAAGACGAAGATAATAGTTTAAAACAAATACAAGTTTAATAGTTTTTATTTTGAATGTTATAATGAAAAATTGAACAGTTATTTGAAGTATGTTGCGTCGGCTATTCAATAAATCGCAAGCCCAACGACAGTAATTATTTCTTAGTCATTTCTAAAATATACAATGCTATTTTCTTAACGTGAGATATAGAACACAATAGACAAGAGATGTTATAAAAAAAAATCTTGAAACAATAGTATTTTGAATACTTCCGTAGTCGTCAAGGTGGGCTTCAGTGTCGGGGGTCGTGGGTTCGATTCCCACATGGGACAATTTGTGTGACCCACAGATAATAGTTTCCGATTTCGGTGATTGCCCACGTGAAATCTATGTATGTAAAAAGTCCTTACAACACAGGATAATGTTATCCGACAGCTGACATTGCCCTCAGCTAATATTTTAAATAAAAACCAAACAAACTTCCGGTCTGGTCGCTTTCTTAGCGACACCACCCTCTGTTGTTTCCGACTGCTAAACTTAATGTTGCCTCGCGTGATTTTTCGCATCGCAATATAGAATCAAGCACGCGTCACCAGACCGAATGACAATGGCGGCGCATTTCCTAATGGAATAACAATAGGAGGAAGATGACCGGTACGCGTGCGTCAACTAAAGCTGTTCGGCGTTTATATTTACATAAATACGCATACACACACACACACATGATGAGATCTCCGTCTGTATAAATATGTTCGGCGGGAACAGTCTGGCGGCGTCTTCTGTACTTGCACCAATTGCCTACACCTGTTGCCACCGTAAGACGCGTCAAATTGCCAAATACCATTGCTATCACTTCGACGTGTAGCAGTCCACGACTGCGCGATTTTCACTTAACTTTCTGCCACGCACAACCAAACTATGGAATCGGTTGTTGCCAGCGGTAATTTTGGACCGATACGAAGAGATGGAAATATGATCCATCATTTAGAGGAATTGGTAAGTTTTTAGGGTTCCGTATCCAAAGAGTAAAACGGGACCCTACTACTAAGACTCCGCTGTCTGTCTGTCTCTCTGTCAGGCTGTATCTCATGAACCGTGATAATTAGACAGTTGATATTTTCACAGATGATGTACCTGTTGCCGTTATAACAAGTACTAAAAATCAGAATGAAGCAAAAATATTTCAGGGGGCTCCCATACAAAAAACGCGAGGTGGTTGCTAGGCAACTTACAGATACCCAATGTGCGCGAGTCCGACTCGCACTTGGCCGGATTTTGAGTGCATACCCCGCCGGAAATCTCTGCGCTCGCCACTGACTATAACTGATAAACATACTTAAACATAATATAAGTTATACAAACGTCGTTATTCTTGTATATGCTCAAATCGCGTTAAACGTTATCACAAGTGGACTTGTATCCTTTTATCGGTTTTAAGTAAATACGTTGGCGACAGTGTCCTGCGTGAACCTTTCCGATGATAAAACTTGACCTGTTATCTAGCGCGTTGTACAGACGGTCTCGAAATAGCTGAGGCCTAGACATGCAGGCTGCGGCGTTAGATACTGCAATGTTCTATTACTTATGATTGTATATTTAGGCAAACGTTTCTGCTGTCGAATTAATTGACGTGTGGTCAGAGAAAGTCAAAAACTCACGGAATTTCGGACCACAAAAAGTAGAAGCATTTTACTTTTGCATTTCATATCGTGATTGTTATGGTATCAATCTCTTATATTTCTTTTATGAAATAAACTCTTTACCTATTAGATTAGATTGTTACTCGACTTTTTTGCATTTGCAAGCCAGACCAGCAAGAATATTTCATAAATCATCCAAATCGTGGACCTCGATGACGATTGTATAACTTAGCAAATGTAGATGTTTCGATGATGGACGCACAACGAAATTATATGAGGTATTCAATTGCATTATCTAAGTTCTTTGAAAGTATTTATTTTACATCGATTACACATCGAAGTATATGTAGATTGAAATCTAATTCGAGTTAATTCGCCTAAATGTTTCCTTATTCCATGATTGATTTAAATCATGATTGGAAAATGAAAGAGTTTTTCAACTTCTTATAAAAGCATTATCGTGAAAGTGAAACGAAAAACCATAAAATCTGCATAGTTTTGTTTACCCAAGTACTCTCTACAGCAGAGCAAATTATAGCCAGCGGTGGGACATGCAAAAATTACTATTTTTAAGTCATATCCAACGAACGTTGACACGTCTGTAACAATTGGTTAGTCATTGTTTCTAGGTTGTGTGTTTTGTATATATCTATGGTAAATGTGAGGTAACATTGTAATACGCGTATTCTTTGTTAGAGTTCATTGCCCTTTGGGCTACCACGATTTTGCAATGGTGCTTGTCGATATATAAAAAAAATCCCGTGGCTATGAACGCGTGTGTTTTAAATAAATAAAATAGTTCATTGTTTTCTTATAAAAGTGTTCTATATATTAATCCAGCAGATGGAGACCAAAAGATGTGCCTCTCTCAGAGTCCAATATACCCAAAATGTATAAGTATTTATATACTTAACGAAACTATGGTTATTTAAACGAAATACGAACTATGTAGTTTATATAAGATTAACCTATCTATACAGATAAATAAAATTGGAGTGTCTGTTTGTAATATTAAAATAATCGTTTTTACTAAATGCATATGGATGTATACACGGTACATATACCAAAATAACATCTTGTACAATTTTTGTCTGTCTGTCTGTCTGTTTGTTCCGGCTAATCTCGGAAACGGCTGGACCGATTTGGGATTTTCACTGGCAGATAGCTGATGTAATAAGGAGTAACTTAGGCTACTTTGATTTTCGATTTTTTTTTAATTCCACGCGGACGATGTCGCGGGCGCAGCTAGTAGTAAATAAATCTAATAAGTACTCCAAACCCAAACACTATACATTTGTATATCGAAGAAACTTTAAAAACTCGTGAAATGGCTGATAAATTCCTCGCCCCATGAGGCATATAGCGGTGAAACACGTACGTATATGCTGTGAATAAAAGTTAATTCCCGATCTCTAATCTTGTTTAACTGGAACCGTTCGTCCATGTAAATTGTCTCTTCATACCAATTTGACTGACCCTGACTCCTATCAAGGGCCGTGATAGCTCGTTGTCCGGGCGCCCGCTTTTAATTCAATATACTCGAACAGCCCGAGTTCAATCCCCGTTGCCCGCGTTTTTAAGTGCTGAAATTGTTTTTTAAGTGCCGACTTCGACGTGCCAGCGGTGAAGGAAAACATCTGCTGGAAAGATGCATATTATCGAAATAATAACAAAAACAAATATTTCGAAGACATTTGTGAAGTCCGCCAATACGCAATGTAAAATAGGGTGGTAGACTAAACCCTAATACCCTCTGTACAGAGTAATCCTTTGTCTAGCAATTGGACATGCATAAGATTATCGTTTAAGTAACTTAAACGATATTCCTAAACCGAAATGCCAACCAGTGAGAGGAATAAACCCACCCTATTGTCTTAATTAAGAAATGACAATTAACACTTCACTTTCGCGATGTAAAGAGAGCACTTTCACGACTAAACAATAAAATTAATGTTCCCATGTCGCCGTAAAAGCCGGCAGTGTACGTTATCGCAAAGCGCGGCAGTGTATTTTAACTAGCCTCTGTCCCCGGTTATCGTTTGAGCAGACAGCAGATCGGGAAAGCGCGGTGTATGTAACGTACGTTTGTGTAATGTACGTTTTACATACATCAATTTCATGTCGACAAACACCCAGATCTGGAACAATTATGTGTGGGTCAACAATAGTTGTCTCGCGTTGGAATCGAACCCACGACCCATGGCGCCGAATACCTCGATTACTTCGCCACGGAGTCATCACAATATCTATTCATATACATTCGGTATAGGGATGCCTCGGTGGCGCCGTTGCTAAGCGATTGGTTTCGGCGTCGGGGGTCGTGGGTTCGATTCCCACACGGGACAAGTATTCGTGTAACCCACAGATAATTGTACCGGATCTGGGTGTTTGTTCCCCAAGGACGCTTGACGTCTGCATGCGGCCGGTCGTAAAAAACAAAGCCAAAACCGCTTACAACATTATTCACATGTTGTTCCGACCCCACCTAGATGGGATAAGGGCCAGCCCTGCAGTCGCGGGCCTATAGAATAGGGCTAAGGTATCCCCTGCCAGTCGTAAAAGGCGACTAAAAGGGGACACGGATTGGCAGCAGCTCGAAGTGGTCTCGAGCTGCTGCAAGATGGTGAGGGAACCGGGGAATATATCCTTCTCCGGGGAGTGCTCACGCGCAGTACTGAGGGACACCGGTGCGTTCCGTGGGAGATCCCGGAGTCCCTCCAAACGTACGGAAGGTGGCCACCGAGGGGGTTTTAGTGGGTAAGAACCTCACATAACCCTGTCATGTAACGTGACAAGGTATCTTTGGAAGATTTCCCCCCCGATACCAAAATAAAAGGTGTGATAAGGGCACGAGCATGATATATTCTGGATAATTGACGACAACTAATTCTACCCAAGTTCGACGTCACTTAACAAATCATACGTGCGTCGTGTTGTTACTTTTCGACGCACGTGGAGATCTGTGATACAACTACTTTACAACAGACTTCAAAAAGGGGAAGGTTCTCAAATTGACTGTATTTTTTTTTATGTTTGTTACCTCAAAACATTCCAGTGACTGAACCGATTTTGATGATTCTCTTTTTTATTTGAAAGCTGGTGCTTCCCCTGTGGTGCGCTATTAATTTCATTGGTATTGGATGTTGGGCTCCGGATATACTTAGGGATCTCCTGAAAATCATTTATGACGACCCGAAGGACGTTGTGGGTAGTGTACCTGCCTCCTGCGCCAGAGGGTGTGGGTTCGATCCCCACTACTGGATAAATATTGTGTGATGAACATAGTATTTTTCTAGTGTCTGGGTATTAATATATGTATAATATTTATTTATTTACAAAAGAAAAGTATGTTTAAGTATGTTTATCAGTTTTCTAGTACCCATACTACAAGCTTTGCTTAGTTTGGGACTAGAGAATGTTGTGTAAAAATGTGTCCTAAAAATATTTATTTATATTTATTTATTTATTTATAAAATGAATAAAGAGCGAGATATTTGAAGTCTGCTTTGTTTTTACACGTAACAAATTCGAAAAACTAAAAACTGGTTGGTGCACGCCTCTGAGATTCCAACGCGCGACCTTAGTGTAACTGTTTCGAGATATGAATTATCGCTTTCAGTAAACATAGCAAGTTAATATACACAGAAAAACGTTTTTAATTGTAAGCATAAACTATTAATTAAAAAAAAATTATGACTAATATTAATGGTAAGCAGGTTTACAGTAGCTTCATTTGAAAAATGTTTATCATTTCAATTACGGATAGACAGACAGAGAGCGGCGTCTTAGTAATAGGGTCCCCTTTTACCCTTTGGGTACGGTACCCTAAGAAAAACAAACAGCCGTGCGCAATTTCCTACAGTTAACTTGGGCATTGTATAATTACAGCTAGCAATATAACATCGGTTTTGGCAATAACGACAAATGATTAATTAGTTGATGTTACATTGCACAAAAGCCGATATCGTTAGAAATCTGTAACAAATTGGCTACGTCCAGGATTTTGCTTCATATCATACTAATCAACTTTTTTTTTAAAAACGCGTTCACGAATCGCGTATCCTTTTACATTTTTTACTTTCGATTAATGTGCGGTTACACACGATAGCGAAAGATTTCATCATCAAATTATCAACATCGATGATAATTTTGTAATTCTCGTTCATAACTACGCATGTTGTGTTCGCTGGATATTGTTAGAATTCTAAGTTGCTAAGACACGTTAAACGCTGTCCAAAACGACTGTTTTCTTTTGTCCTTGTGAGGGAAAATACAGTCCCTCAGGAAACGGAATTAGTTAAAATCAGAATTGAATTAGATGAACATAAGTATATATATCAAAATCAAAATTAAAGCAAAAATTAAATACTAATGTTATCTTTTAATTTTAATTTATCAAATTTTTAATTTCACATCGTATTTTTCACTGTATTCGATTTGATTTTTTTTTTTCTTGTCTAAATCTTCTTTTGAGTCTTCTTAGTTTATGTTATTATCGTTATTACATTAAATTATCAAATACAACTTGAACAAAATATGCCAACTACCGCTAATATTTGTAAATGATGATCTAAAGCTTTACTAAGGGATAAGCTGAAAATCAGCACTGAGAAATTCTCAGAAATCGCTGAGCTTATTACCTTTTTGCCAAAATATAATTATATAGGTTTTTTGTGTATCATAGCTTGTTTTATTTTTTTTTTTTTCATATATTTCTATGTAATTTTCTATTTTTTTTGGGTTATGGCAAATAAAGTATTATTATTATTATAAGGGTGATATTGTTAAGAGCTAAGGTTTCGGGATCGGAGTGAAACGCTTTTACCTTCATAGGTAATTACCTATTTATAATTTAAGTGACATAATACAAATGCTTGGTATATGCATTGTAATCTTCCTACTGCCCTTATCCCACCTAAGTAGGGTCGGCACATCTTCCGTGGCACTTTCCCAGACGATCCTGCCCATTCGTACAACAACTGAAAATTACTACTGTTGATAAATCAGTAGAAGATAACCCGCTTAAGCCCTTTGCACCTCCTGTTATATAAAGCCATTACTATTGACGACAGAGCCGTAATAGCTCAGTGTCCGGACGCTCGTCTTTTTTTTTTTATTAATGTGAAAAGTTGTCAAACGAGCAGACGGTTCACCTGATGTTAAGTGAATACCATGGACATCTGCCACACCCGAGGGTTACAGATGCGTTAACAACCTTTTGTAAATTGGGCTCCGGCTACCTTACTCACCAGACGAAACGCGAAAGTATTTGTCATACTTCCACTTTACGCTGGTCTTTTGTGAGGTCGTGGTACTTACCCGGACGGGCCTGCCCATCCGTGTAACAGCCGAGGCTGTTGAGTGGCCCTACCACCGTTGAGTCAATTCTTTAATTTAATTTACTCGAGCAATCTGAATTCGATCCCCGGTGCCAGCACCGATGAATGTTAATTTTAAGTGCTGACTTATCACGTGCTCGGTGGTGAAGGAAACGTCGTGGAGAAACCAGCATATTTTCGAAATAATAACAACAAAAAAATATTTCGAAAATATGTGAAGTCCGCGCACCCGCAGTGGGGCCGCGTGGTAGACTATGCTCATCAGAGATACTTTTGTACAGAGGAGGGCTTTGCCCAGCAGTGGAACATTTATAGGCTGTTATTTATGATGAGAGTCAACATTCCTGTATCGTTCAAAGGATTAGTAACATGAGACAGTTCGCGTGAGGAATCGAAGCCAGTTAACGACAATCGGCTAGGGGGACGAATGCAATGACATTTTATCTATACCCTCTATTATTCGCGTCATATATGAACATTTACAGCCTTACTATATGTACACGTGCTCGTTTCGCCCTATAACATAATATGTCATTTTTATGGCATAGATGTGTTTTTCTGTAAAGAAATTGATTTACACTCGCGTCGACTGTATTTGTGTGTGTGTGGGATACCTAGTTTTATGAGTTGAGTGTTAATATTTTTGTATGCATTGGTTGATTAGCGTGTTTAATTTTTTTTATGTAGATGCATATTTTGTATAAACTTCCTTAAACAATATTTAAATGTTACAAATATTTAAATATAATAAAATTATTAAAGTACATTAATGCTAAGATGTCCAATAAAATATTTTCCATTTAAAGAATTAAATTGATACATCACTACATAGTATAAAACAAAGTCGTCCCGCATTCTATCTGTCCCTTTATGCTTAGATCTTTAAAACTACGCAACGGATCTTGATGCGGTTTTTTTACTAGATAGAGTGATTCAAGAGGAGGGTTTATATGTATAATACATTGCATCCGTGCGAAGCCGAGGCGGGCCGCTAGTTTATAATAAATGTTAAAATTTGTAGAAAAAAACGTGAAAAGTTTTTCGCCGCCGCGGCAATCGAGCCCACGTCTTCCTGATACGCGCCCAGACGCCTTAACCACTAAGCTAAACCGGCCGATTGCCACACCGAAGAAAATCTCGACGTCTTTCATCTACACTTTTACGTGCAGCTTTCAAAAGTAACATCGAAAATTCCGTTGGATCAACTCGATTCAGTGAAAGTGGAATGTTCGAGTTGTTATTCATATTCCGATAGCGGCCAATGAAGCCGACTGTTTATATTTCAATATTAATTATTTACCGCTACTTGCCGTAAGTAGTTATTTTTACTTTATCGCAGAAACGCATCGTCATTAATACCAATTAATTCACCCACACACAATTTTATAATAACAACGGATAACAAACAAGATCGCAAGATTCGCGAAGACACAATCGCAACATTGCAAAATTAAGCAAATAATTATTTTCACACGATTTTAAGAAACTAAGAATTAGTCTTATAGTGTAATAATTAGTCTTATTAAACGAGTCACAGGACAAGTTCGCGTATCCTATCGCAAAGATTGACAAAAACAATCTCGAAATAATGTTTATTCCTAAAATATTAATACTACCAAATATCTAAATTGTTTTCTTTCCATAAATTAATTTTTTACTTAGGGACGTCAAAAAAGCAGATCTCGCAATGTTCCGGTATACCCATGGGCGGCGGTGATTAGGTCAGCATAAAAATCAACCGACAACGGAGCGTAGAAAAATAAAACAATATTTTGTGGAGAAAAACTTGTAGTTTGCCGATACCCACTTGAGTTTGCTCCTTGTAAAGGATGCTATAGAACGGCAATAAATACCGAGAGTTTATGATTGCCGATATGAAAAATCATAATGCCTATTGTTATGCTACTTTCATGAAGAGTTCTTTAGAACCGATGCTGAGACTGCTTTGATCGTAATTGGTAAATAAGTCATATTGCACAACTCAGTTTATTTTTTTTTTGTCAAAACTGTTATAGTCGGCAAGCGTAGGATTCCTGTCGAGCGACCTAGCCTATAAACAAACTGGGTATTATAACGGTCTGTAGATGATTCTAGATCTAGAACAATGCTAAATATATAGGTTACAGCAGTCACGTCGTGGTTCAAAGTTTTCTGTTAGGTAGAGAATCAATCAGGATTGTTATATGCATAGGCGTCATTTCTTCTGATAACCTGTAATAAAGATTGAGTGCAAATAAAAATGTCTCATTATCAATCCGACTGTCGCAATGCATACAGATTTATTGGAATGAACTAAAATATAAATCAAAATGACATTATCAATCGACATAGTGATCGTATCGTATTTCCCCCCTATGTATCACAAAGATACATTAAAAGCTTTTGTTATTTATGTTACGTTGTTGACGTCTATGTGTAATTTCTTTCGCATAAAAACAGCCAATGGTAATATCATCTAGTCTAGACGAGAGCACAGGAGATAAATTACCCGTCATCCGTTTTAAAATTTCAGGCTCGTGTTTTTTTTTTCGCGTGAAATGTTGAAAAGCGAGCTGGCCGTTCCTGATGTTAGTGATCACCCATGGACATCTGCAACACCTAAGAGGTGTTAGATGCATAACCGAAAGGTGTTTTAAAAGGTTATCCAAAGGCTTTGGTTACTTCACTCACCAGTCAAGACTGCACGCCGGTCTTTTGTGTCCCCTGTCTTCTGTGAGGCCTTCGCCGAATGATCCTGCTCGTTTGTGCAAAAGTTGAAGTTCTGCGTGGCCGTACCACAGTAGACCAAATTGATAGTTTCATACTTTAATGAATTATGATAACTCAATAAGCGTGTAGGATGAAATAGTCCTCTTCAAAAACTTTAAATAGTCGTAATAGTCCAAGTGAAAGTAATTTAACGTAGTAATTGCGTAGAACTTTGGTTGTTTGTTCAGAAAATTAAACGAGTCAATATCCGTGTTCGTAATTTATTTTAGAGACAAAATGCAGCTCTCTTTCTTTTCTCCGTTGCGCGGTCGAGATAATGCTATGTGCAGATTCGGCAGTATGACGTCACCGCGCAAATACCGGTCTCACAATGATAGCAGAATACAAACAGACGGACAGATCTGCGCGATATATAATGTTGATAGTCAGATAAGATTTTTGGACTCGCAAATAATTGGCGTAATATCATTTATTGGATAGTGCTTAATGCTTTAGTAATAGTTGCTGTCGTACCTCAGAATTAGTTCTTTTCGTGGTTTGAATATTTTAAACTCTTTGGACGGTCATTAGTTAAAACGAAACAATGTTCGGCCAATCACTATATTACGAATCCGTTGTATGGTGATAGGTGTATTCCCAAGGCGGGTTTATTTACGTTATATTAAATTACCATTTTATGGCAGTGAAAACATATTTACGTTATATTAAAGTCCACTTAAAAGAGCCTGGAGCGATCAATTCCTTGCCAGAGTGTCTTATCATTTAAATAATCACTACTTTTATAATAGTCGAAATATGATCAGCTGAATTTAATTAACTTTTTAATCTTCGAGTATAAATAAAGTATGGCTTATTTACTTTTATCGCCTTACCGAAACCGAAACGTCAATCTTTAATTCTCGCGCGCGATAAAAATTCGACACCGGCAGAAAGCTTACGACCGTTGCCCGTCTATGGGAAAAAGTGAAGGACGATATCTCGCGCAACACTAATTATCTGAAGAAGTGAAATGCACACGGCGTGTTTACTCGAACGCCTCCATATTGGGTCCGCGTTCGGAATTTGAATAATCGGAGCGGTTACGGGTACCGGTCGCTGGTGAGTTGGTGACCATTCCACCGTCCGCCGCCAGTGAAAGTGGTATGCGACAAGGCAAGTGTTCTCGGTCACCGTCGCGAGTGCGACTGTATCGTGTTCGTGCGTGGCGCGTGTCTCGATATTTTCTTTTCTTTTTTAGTTTTTAATCTGTAAAGGCTGTCGCTATATACATCTGTGTTAAAGCGCGAGGAACAGGGGGAATACAGGAATTGGTAGGTAATTATCGTATACGGTTAATTAACCGGTGACGTTTAAAAGTTTCGTTGTCAATAATTCACTCACGATGTAATGCCGTATTATACTCCAAGGTAACTAACAATGTTTGTTAAATATTAGTTGATTTTGTAATTAAATAAGTTTGTATAACGATACATTAAAAAAATAAGAGATAGAGAACAAGACCCAGAGATTCTTGCCGGTTCTTCTCTGGCTAGGTCTTGTTCAGTGAACCGGTGGTAGGTTTTTTTTGACGTTCAATAAGAGAATTTTTCAATTTGCCTATTGCGATGAATAGTAGAGCTTTAATTGCTATTATATTTCCAATAATCTATCAATCAATGAAACAATGAAATATAATGATTTCCACAAATATGCATGTCAAAATATCCAAATATCGAACGGTTAATAAGTTACTCTTAGATATTTAATCGAACGCTTAATGTAACCAGATCAAGCCGAGGTTGACTGCGCAATTAATAGGCTAGTGAACCTTTAGCATTTACTATTACCAGTCATAAAAATGTATTAGTTTGTAAATAATACTTCAAATAATTTTACAACAGCAACTTTTTTTTACTTACGCGTATACTGATCAATATAATTATGCAAAGACTTCATATATTTGGAAAAAAAGGAAAGTTCCTCAAACTTGAATCGACTGACGACATGGTTGGTGCAGTTGAACCGCGATAGACTCTGTACAGTGTAGTGGGTTTGATTCCTAGTAATATATGGGGGCATTAAATTTATTCGCACTTAGGATGTTTATGTTTACTTATGTATAATTTGTGCGAAACATTAAACTGCACAGCAGGATGCATTTACGTTCTACATACGCTTAATAGACTGGTATGTTTCATTAAATTAAAAAAAAATACAACAGAATAGAAGTTATTGAACGACAACACTCATTCCCGATGTTTCGCGAACTCCATATGCGACTGATGGACTGTCTATTCTGTCACTATGAGTGTGTTAAAGGGTTTTTTTTTATGTGGGAAGGTGAAAAGCGAGCTTATACTCTTCAAATTGATATCTCCCCCCGCTATGGCTTTTAATAATTTGGGCCTCTGATGAGTGTGACCAGACGAAACGCAGAAGTATTATTTATACACTTCATTTCGGTTCTGCGAGATCGTGGTACTGCTCCGCACGGACTTGCCCATTTGTGAACAACTAAAACTGTAGCGTGTCCCTACCAAAAAAGCCGGGCAACGTTTTTATTAAAAAAAAAGTGTATGTGTACTTATGTACGCACGTAAGAAGTTATATTTCATTACCGTAACAAAAGAAAAATAACAAAAAACTTTATCCAGTTCGTTAGTGAAAAGTAGGTACATTAAATGCAATTGATAACGGTTGAAGTATAAAGAATTTATTTAAATAACGATTTAATCAAATATATTGGGATTGTAAGTAAATGTCAACAAGTTTTTATTGGTTATATGACATAACCATGGGGATACCAAGAAGTTGGTCGAAGCTTTCCAACCAACCTCATCATGTCGCTTTTTGGCCGTTAATGTGCGCGCGCATCTTTGATTATATACTTGTATATTACATTAAATATACAACAAGTATATAATCAAAGGCGCGTATTATAAAAATTGTATCCTCATATTTTTTTCTAAAATTATAACTTCAAAAACCTATCCAGCGACTTCAAAGTCGATCCACAGGAATTCCCATCGAGCTAAACTTTCACCTTATACGTGTGTTTTGTCGTTGCAGCACTCAAGGCGCCATGATAACGGCGGTGAATGACTTTCTAGATGACCTGCGGTGAGTCAGCCGGCATGCCGCTTGCAGATAACCGCCGCTAACCGCGCTTCTAACAGTCGCTTAACTAACTTAACTTAAATCACTAACAACTTGCTTTAAGAATGACACTGTTGCTATACTGTTTTGGCTCGCTGAGAAAATCTCCTATAAACCGATCTTTCATTTATTTCTTAATATAACTATTTCACTTTAAGAAGTTTCTAAAAGTGCATTAAAATTATGAGCAGAAATTATCGCATTAATTGATACTAGTTTACGGATTTTATCGCGTTTTTTATTTTGATTTGAACTCCCAAAAAAAAAGTCCGATAAAATCCGTAAACTAGTTTCATATAATATGTAAAATATTCGCGTAAAATCAAGAAAAGAAATTATTGTGTTAAATTCGACGCCTTTAATTGAATTAAATCTGTTTATGCCGGAATCGTTAATCGTCAGCTATTTTTGCTTAAAATTCAGACACGTCAAACCACCGCGGAAGTATGCCTCCGTACTTTCGCGGTGGTTTACATATTATAAAAAATGAACTTCACTTCAAAAATATTACGCAAAAACCTCCTCCTTTTTGAAGTCGGCTATAAACATCATTATTTTATATTGATATGCAGTCCGAATAACGACTGAACATGATATAGTCAAATTAGCGTCCATTACACATCACTTTGGTATAATGACACCTTGCAAAGCGTCTATAATGCAGAGAGTGTGTATTCATCGGTGTATTGTGAACATAATTCGCGTCATTAGTAAGCGTACGGCGGTGTGGCCTTCCTTAGGCGGCCGCGCTACCATAACACCGGCCTTCGGGTCATTGTCGAATTGTTCCTTGGTTAGGTTTCAGCGTTTAATATATTCGACATTGAGTCCGCAGGCCGAACTTCTTTTTTTTATTGTGAGCTGGGGGCACACCTGATGTAAAGTGATAACCGCCGCCCATTGGCATTTGCAACATCCGTAAGGTTGCAGATGCATTGCAACCTTTTAATGCAGTGGCACCGGCTACCTCACTCACCAGACGAAACGCAACGACGATAAGATTTATAGCACTTCCACAACACGCCGGTCTTTTGTGAGGTAGTTAGTGTCCTATATTTAGGATCTACTTATCATTTCGTTTTAGCTCGTCCGTACAATGCTGCACAATTTTTTTGCGTGATACCTATCCACTTGCGTTTTATATTCTGTTCTTCTTTCCGTTTCAGTATCTGTATTGTTATTTGATATATAGACGCCAAAACTGTATAACTTTAACAAAATGTATATTATGTACCGCTCGCGGTAAGTTAGTATTTTGATTTTATTTTATAAACATAGACATCGGCTAAACCCGAGGGTTGCAGATGCGTTGACAACCTTTTGAAAATTGGGCTCCAGGCACTTCACCCACCAGACGAAACGCGAAAGTATTTTACTTCCACTTCACGCCGGTCTTCTGTGATTCGTGCAACAGGCCGAGGCTGCTGCGTGGTCCTACCACCGTTCTGATGGTCTATCCGTTCGTAGGATGCTTCTATTTTCTGTGACGTAGTCCAAACTGAATTATTTGTAAGAGTACGGTTTTATACGCGTTGTTGTAAGGTTCGATATTTGCGGGATTATCTAAGATTTCTTCCCGCGTGTATATTCCCAAGACGAGGTGTCATTTCATAAACTGGGCAGTAATATAAGAGCAATTATTTTTCTATACTATACTCCCATACATCTTCGGGAAACCATATAAGCACTTAATCCGAGTTCAAAGCCCACTGCCGGCGCAAACGATATTTATCAATTGCAATTTTAAGCGCTGATTCATCATGTGCTCAGCGGCGATGGATAAACCCTGCATATTTTTTTAGAGAAAAAAAAATTTGGAGATATCCGAAACTTTTGCACAGAGGGCAGGAACCTATATGGACCATTTCTTTTACTGAGTTTCAAACCCGCGGCCTGCAAGCGATAAGATGGCCCCCTTTACTGAGCCTCCACTCACTATACGTTATTTTATAATAATTATTAATATGAACTAAAAATTTAGATGCAAACGAACTGTGTTAACGTGTTGTTTCGCTCTTCTATTAAAAATTTGATGAACATTTAAATTAAAAATATATATCAATAATCAAAAATATTTGATGGAATAACATGTTAAAATTAAATAAGGGTTATTTTTGTATTTAAGATGTTTTATTTGTTGTTTTTAATGTAGAACGCCGTGTTCACTTTTTTAGAATGTGCATATATATATTTGTATTTCAATATTAGTTTTAATAATTTAGTATTTATTAAATGTATCATTCAGTTTGTGGACCAAATAAAAAAAAGTCCCGTTGGGTTAACGACCGCGAAAATACTAGGCATCTTTGCCGAAATAGTTGTTTTTACTTATCTTTTTCCAATTTATTTCCAATATACATACAATTTATTAACACCTATCGCATGTCATTAAACAAATAGAAATATATGATAATATTTATTCGGCTCACACGACTAGTCATTTTATTAAAAAAAATCACTGGGTTCAACGCCGTTCATCTTACTCAGAAAAAAAATATGCGTAGAATTAACCATGTTCTTGTTTTACTTCAAACATCATTTCCAATATTAACAAAAAAGGATTCATTTGATCATTATATAAAGGGTTCACCTTGAAGCTGCACAGAATATCGCCAGTATCTATTCGTAGGAAGGGGAAATTTACACAACCCATCATGTCACGACTCCAAAATACGTTAATTGACTGCGTACTCTAAAGGTGAGTACAGACCGGAGCTACGAAGCGTAATGTGCCATTCGCAGCGAACATGTTACGTTGCGCCGTGTGTTAGAAACCGTGTAACTAGCTCGTTTCGAACTCTATTCATCCGTTGTCCAAATTCGCAAGCCTCAGTCTATGTTGTTGGATGATGAAGTCGTGATGGTGATGGTCTTCACCGTTATCTTTAATTTTACTCAATAATTATTTTTTAGTCCAAATTCAGAAGAAAAAGAAACCAAATTTGTTTAAAACCAGATTCAGATATGCAAGCTTCTCTCAGTATATTGTTTAAAAACGGAAATGTATCCGGTGGTTCGTCGTTAGTAAAAATACAAAAAAAAAGAACAAATTATTCCTTCACCACGTGCGCTCGTGAATGATTGAAACGAGGAACACTACACTCAAAGTATTCGACAAAAAATGGAGGAGTGTAGAACTAACAGCGAGCAACGAGCGACTCGTCGACTCGACTTCACTAACGCTGGCTACGTGACACGTTACCTTACGCCTCGTTACACCGGTCTGTACCCACCTTTAGGAGTTTTTTTAGTGCGTAAACCGCTCTTACGCGGTACTAACCGTATCTGAGCATACTCTGTTCTTTCCGTTTGAATCTTTTTTTTAACAAATCTCCGTGAATAACTCGCGTGCCGCTTTTGTTTTCGTGAAGTTTTTTATGGCAAGGAGTCTGGAGGAGTTGATCGTTTTAAAAAGAACCGCCTTAAGGTACCTCCTGGCGAGGGAATCCCGTCTTCTGGCGCTGGGCAAGAAACCAGTCAATAAGAAGATCGCGAATTTCGTGAAATCCGATGGCTCCGGAGTATGGGGTGATTTTTTGGACACGTTCAGCGAGGACCTCACGAGGAATTTAAACGTCTACCAAATGAGGTTCATTGAAGACGTAAGCGGCCGCAGCTCTGAGAGAAGATTCCCGTTTAGTGACGATTCTATTGATGTGTTTAAACATCGCAGAATGCATTTATGGTGAGAGGATTTTAACTTTAGTTTCGATTTCCCGTCATTTGGATTCAGTCTATTCAATGTTTTTTCCGTTACAATGATGAGTATTGTTCAGCGTGTTTGTCTCCCTAGTAGGCACAGATTCAAAACTAACGTCTCATTTTAGTTATTAACATAAATAATCGTTTAATTTAACTGTCAATTCGTAAAAGTTAGTTTCAATGTCTGACTATTATTTTAAAGATCATCTGCCATAAAACTTTAAGATTCATACATAGTTGTCTGTAATACTTAACGCAGTTTTTCCATTAAAGACAAACATATTTTTTTCAAGATAAATATCTTAATTCCTCTTAAGGATGGTTAAACTCTTTAAACTGATCATTAAGAAGATCATTCTGGCCAATTCACAGAGTTTAACCATCCTTTTGGCATTTCAAATGAAATTTGAAAAGCCATTTGACAACTGATTAGTTGACATATACGATGATCAGTGTTTCAGAAACCGGGCGTTAGCATGCCGGTCACTTGACCAATCAGACTTTGCTTAGCTCTTTATCCACTGTATGCCAAGAACGAATCGATCTCCTGAATGCGCCACTCGTAAATTTTAAGGATTACGTCATCGCCGAGAGGCTGTGAACGCGATAAGAAGTACGTATCTGAAAAATAAATCGGTCGATAATAAAATGTTTTCACGTCGCTTGTTAAAAATATTCGCTTGTTACGATGATTTTTAGGGTTCCGTACCCAAAGGGTAAAACGGGACCCCATTACTAAGACTCCGCTGTCATTAGGCTGTATCTCATGAACCGTGGTACTTACAAAGTTGAAATTTTCACAGATGATGACTGTATTTCTGTTACCGCTATAACAAAAAATACTAAAAAAACAGAATAACATGAAAAATGTTAAGGGGAGCTCCCATACAACAGACATTATTTTTTTGCCGTTTTTATAGATAACGGTAGCTAACTCTTCGTGTGCGAGTCCGACTCGCACTTGGCCGCTTTTTTGGTATGCAAGAGTAGATATGATTCATGATCTCTCAAACGCTTATGAATAATTGTAATGCGTCAATGGAACTTAATTTTCTAGTCTCGGTAGCTACGTGTCCGTGTGTGTCTTCCTTTACTATGTTGCTAAGCTATAAACTCGAAGGTCCTTCTCTACCTACCCATTGTGGCTTAGAAGACGTGGGAGTTTAAAACAGTAATCATACAAACACTATCTTTCCTTCGCGCACAAAAATGATAACTTTGCCATACTTGCGGAGGTGACTGAGTAAACATCCAACAGATAAACGGGCCGATGCTAGTTGTCGTATCACGAGCGATAAAATGTTAATGTCAGAATCGGTCGTTTTGTCCGTCCGCTGCATATAAAACTTTGATGAGGGGAAATTTCAATTAGGAAATTCTATTTTTGCAAGAAACTTTGACAATAAGATATCAAGTATATTAACATATAGCAATAGATCTCGTGCCTTTGGCTAGCACTCGAGGACCCCATTGCCTTATCAGACGTAACGCAAAACTTAATAATTCTACTTCAGCCGGTTTCTGTGAGGTTTTGGTATCTTTCCTAGCCGGGTAGCCAATGGAGCAGCAAATGTAGTTGGAGCTCTCGGCCTATGCAAATGCGGCTTTGAGCTGTATCACACTCAATGACACATTGTCGTCTGAGGCATTACAGCCTCGGGTGGGCCTTAGCCTGGCCAAGCAAATCTCCAGTCCAATCTATTCACGACTTTCTTTCTCCTGCCTATCACCCCCAAGATTTTTGTGTCTTGAGCTCGGGCCTACCTCTACCCCTGCGGCCCTCCAGAAGGCTTTTGGGTACTCTGGCCTCGTCCGTTCGCCCCACGTGTCCTGCCCATCGCAGGCGTCCGATCTTTATGGAACTAATAACGTTTGGCTCATCATATATTTGGTCCATCTTGTGATTATATCGCAAATATACGCTGTGATGTTGTAAAATGCACATTCATAATTCTCATCACATACGCGCATGCTCGCTAGTAACTACTTTTTTAATGTGGGAGAGTGACAAAAAGGGGGACATTCGCAACACCCGCTGAGTTGCTGATGCGTTGCCACCTTCAAATAAACCAGCTACTTCCCTCACCAGACAAAAGGCTGAAGTGTAAGACTTCAACTTCACGTCAGTCTTCTGTGGGGTCCGATGGACCTCACCAGTCGTGCAACAGCGAACGCTGTTCCTTCTACCACAGTCGAAAGTGGTATTAAATTTTAATATTGTATCATTACCATTTTATACTAACGTCTTTTCGTTTGTACTTATTAATAATAATTTGTAATAAATATAATATGGCCAAAGATAAATCAATACATTTTACAATTAAATTGTATCTAGGTTGATATAAAATCATTTATTGTTTATTATTACCGGTCGTTAAATCATTATCTAAATATAAAGCCACATTCAGACTTTTCAATACGTTTTATTCAAAAAATATTTTAATTAAGTATAAGTTATTTAAAAATATATTATTTATAGTATGAGTAAGTTTCTTACATGAATTTACATATTACTCTACATATTACTCTTTATACGTTTGATTTTTTTTTTTCTGATTATACTTTAAATGTTTGCAATTTGTGAATATGTACTTAGTCTTATACTCGGACAAATTAATTGACACAGGGGAATGTAATCGTGGGGTATTTAAAACTTTGGAACTTCCGATGAGGTCATCGAATTCCGAAATTAAAAGTCATCGCGAAGCGGTCTGTTGTCGCACTTTACATAAAAGTATTATTAGACTCTTTCATTCCGTCAATAGTAACCAATTGTTTAACTAACTTACCTATACCTATAACCGTCCTAGAGAAACCGAGCTCTATTTAATAGCTAGATTTTCACGTACATGAAACCTGAAATCTAAATTTTGGCACTAAGTTTATAACTATTCAGAGTGTAAATAAAAATATTAGTAAAATTATTAGTGAGTATAATTAAAAAAATATTTGATATATAGTCATACACGTCTTAAAGAAATGATGACAATGCAAAAATTAATTATGTTCAGCGCACTGAGATCGCAATTCACCTTAAATCAGTGTTAGAATCTTTTTTTATTATTATTAGCTCCTCTTATATAAGTTATAAAATTAATGTTAAAAACTATAGTCTTATATTGGGGGAATTTTGCGTTTATCTTTGATCATTAAGTCCATAACTCATTTTTCACAACTCATCTTGAAATCTTTATTCGATAGCTTCTCACATAGTTGCATTTAACAATGTGCAGCGTTCGCGTTAATACAAGGCACCGTTATTCGTACTTACTCGACGGGGAATGCCAAGTTGCCAATACGTGTTTTGCAGTTTCCTAAACTGAACCTAATCATTTGGTCAACAAGAGAGACTGAAGAGATCAATACCTGAGTGCCATTGCGAAAGATCGAAGCGCTATATCAATAGCTAATCTTATCGCTGCGGTATCACTGTGTACCAATCGATTTATAGTACGGATCGTGGTGTTGCGGTTCTAGCTCGTGGTTTTGTGAGGAATTTCGGGTACGGTCTGCAGTATCGGTGAGTTTCAACAACGTGTAACTGAAAACACGCAAGTATATAGACGGTACTACTTTTTCATGCCGTCAGTTTCCCTCAGTCGTTTTTCGTTACACACTTAGAAACTGTCACTACATTTTAGAAAACAAAAGTCCTAACGCCGTCTCTATGTCCGTCCGGGCGCGTTAAACTCAAGAAGTACTGAACTCATTCTCACACACTTATCAAGAGACGGATTGATTCATGGGGAAAGTTAAGTCGTATAATTCATTACGGTTTTGTGTGGGATAGCCGCAATATGATTGTGGAAGATGTGGTACAACTCGGCGGGTAGCGAAAATACCTGTAGGCTTATTAGCCATGTCAAGGAGGGGCTTAATTAAATTTACTATTAGAATAAGTACTTTTACAGACATAATATACTATAAGTTAAGAAGTATCATTACAAGTTTAAGACGTAATGCGATAGGGAAATTAAACTGTTTAAAGACAGTCTTACTTAGAGCATTTAAGTTTATCTACTTGAATGAAGTCATATCTTCCAAGTTTAATAATGATTCTAAAATGTGGTCACATATTTATTCACTTCATATAACTTCCTGGCTACCTATTCCATTTTCAAATAGTGCAAAATTCCCCAAAGTTTGGCACTGAACCAGTTTACGTTCAATTTATCTTACCTTCGGTCTCAAAGTTGAGAGGAAAAAGGAAATGTATTTCAGCGGAGGAAATTCGCCGCATATTGGCTCAAAATATGCAGTTGCGTAATAATTTGGCATGGTTTAAGGATTTATTACCTCGCGGATGCGATTGAGACAACTTTTACGTACAACCCTACGGGCCAAGAAATCTGTATACTAGCGACCCGCCGAAAATTATACATATAAACCTCCCTCTTGATTCACCCCATCTACTAAAAAAACCGCAACAAGATCCGTTGCGTACTTTAAAGGATCTAAGCATACATACGGACAGACAGCGGGACGACTTAGTTTTATTTATACTATGTAGTCATGAAGTTGATAATCCATTCACATATCACGAACGAGGGTAATACACGAGTATATATTACGCTAATCATAGCTTCTCTTCTTTACCTTACCATGTCCCGTACGTTTGTCCTGCGGTGTAATGGCCTCGTTTTTGAATTACGACCGTTTTTTCCGACCCTTTGTATCAATTACCCGCGGAAATCACTACACAGTGAACCCGAATTCCGGTGACAAGGACCGTCTTCCACGAATAGGCAAAGCATAGCTTTAGCTTCGCCTGTGTAGGAACTCCATTAATTGAAAAGACGAAAGCTGTTTATGGTATGTTTATAGCGCAAAAATGTTATTACAACCATGTTACAAATTAACAATTCCATTTGAGCCGGCACCGGGGATTGAACTCTGGTTGCTCGAGTATATTTAATTAATAGCGAGCGCCCGACCATGACCCAATACGGAGCATGAGCTCTTAAAGTGCTGACTTATCACGTGCTCAGCGGTGAGGGAAAACATCGTGAGGAAACCTGCATTATTTTACCACTTCACTCCAGGATGGGCAACCCGTAGAGGGTTGTGTGGTGATCCCCAATAGCCACTGTACTTACTCAGACGGACCTGCACATTAGTGCAACAGCCGAAGCTATTTCGTGGCCCTACCACATTTAATACATACAAACAACTACAAATATCTGCATCATTTGGTCGTTACAAAAGTCACGAATGTTTACTATTTACTTATACTTGTTTCGATTGCACTCAACCGAGTTTATTTAGTTACGCGGCCGTCATTGTTTGATGTTATAAACGATATACGGGCACAATGTGCCAAGTTGGCACTGCGACATGAATATAAATTATAAAATACATTGCAATATAATGCAAAGGCTTATAAAATCTTGCAAATAGTGTGGCTACTCGACGGAAAGGGGCAATATCGTTCTTCTCATGTGCTCTCGAAATTTGAAGCTTCGAAGTCTGCGATGGACTAGTGAATGGGAAGTGCGACTTGGATGTTACGGTTTCGAATACCAATCCCATAACGATTACAGCCCGTTATTGATATGCGAAATAATCACTTTCTCACATTTCTCGTCTGATGAGCGGCGTTTATGCTTATCACTTGTTAAATTTAGAATTTAATTATTTAGTGGCACTTTATTTTACGGTTACTTATTTTATTGTTGTTAAACATTGATGGGAGTTACGCCCAGTTTCTGAAACAATGATCATGGTATAAAATTAACTAATTGGCTGTCAAATGGCTTTCCAAATGTTATTTGAGTTGCCAAAAGGATTGTTAAACTCTCTGAATTGATTACAATGATCCTCTTAATAATCAGCATGCTCAATTCAAAGAGTTCATTCATTTTACTTATTTGGTAACTCAAATAACATTTGAAAATCCTTTTGACAGCTGGTTAGTTGGCTTCTACGACGATCAGGGTTTCAGTAACCGGGCGTTAGTAGTTCGTATTGACACAGCTGTCATCTACGACCTGTACTGAATTGCCAATATGTTGCAAATTTCGCAAGACATTTTATAGCTGGTGCCGGTGCCACAGCTTTCCCCAGACCTAGAAGTCCGTTGTACTTGCTTAGACGTGCTCATGCTATTACAGAAGCAGCTGTTTGGCCCTACCACAATCTATTGTTTATCGTTACTCGTCATTGAATATCTGCCCACCTACTAATTATTGTTAGGCACAACGCACATTCTTACTTTAATCCTATTTTCCTATTAAGCGGCATAATCTATTGTGAGAGACATTCTATTCAGATTACATAAACTACATAGCAATTAATCAAAGTAAATAATGCTATTGTTAAGTACAAAATGCTCATTATATTAACACGATGTGCTATTGTCGAATATGTTAAATATTCTCAATTTCCTTTAAGTATGTGATTTCTATAATCTTATAAAAAGAAAAAAAATATCGTCTTCTGCGATGATTGAAAAGAGTTGGTCTATAAACAATTTTTTAATTATGAATTTAGGACAATATTCTATTATAAAAATATGCTAAAAGCTTGTTCGCCCCGACTTCTCGATATTGAATCATAATTACGTTCTTTTTCACATATTTAAATTGTCAACTTGATAACAGTGTAGGGGCCGCGCAACAGTCTTTGCTGTTGCACGAATGGGCAGGCTTGAACGGGGAAGTACCACCAAATACCACCTCAAAAAAGACCGACTTGAAGGGGAAGTATTACTTTCGCGTTTCGTCTGGTGAGTGAGGTAAACGGGGCCCGCTTTATAAAGGTGGCAACCCGTCAGGTGTTGTAGACGTGGCGGCGATTATCACTTAACATCAGGTGAACCGCCAGCTCGCTTGCCAAATTCTCACATAAAAAAAGTCTAGTAAAACGCCTACTACTCGCAACTTTCATTTACAATTCTTAGCTAATCCAGTGATTCAGTGATTTAGCATCGAATCCGATATGCTTATTAACCTTATCTAAGATATTCGATAAGAATGGATTTAATTTTTATGGCAAATTTTTATCGGCCCGTATGTTTGTGCGTACATTACGAAGATTGACTTACAACAATGCGTGATACAGTCGCGATAAGGTCGTATCGAAACCGCATGACGCCCGAACTTGTCGTGTATAGGCTCGAAAATGGATTTCCGGTGTGATCTAAGCGATTACTATACGATTCTCGTTGGTTTCACAATCGGTGAGTCCTGATAGATTTTAGATTCTAATATCTTTATTCGATATAGAAGCATAACACATACTTATTGTTGGACCATATCCTTTTCGAGGTAGTAAACAATATGGTTGGGATGTTTTAAACGCGGTGATCGTTGAACGGTCACAAATCAGGTGCATAGCGATAATAATAGGCTTTATTTATATCCCAAGGCGGGTTTTGTGGCTAAATAAGCTAAGTGAAGAATACTTGTTCTTTATTATCTCTACCTCGTTTGTTTATAGTACCATTACCTGATATGGTTTCTAAAAATTTTTATGTTGACTAGGCTAAATTCAAATACGCACCATCTGTATTGAATACAGTAGTATTACTCATGTCGAATACTACTAAAGATTCGAAAAAATATTACTTCCCTGACCGAGCGAAGAACCGGCGAAAGAATATCGGCGGGACAATTTTTTCTACTACCAATTGGCAAAGAAACATGATTAGTTACATATTAAAGCTCACTGAAATCCGTACGTCGGATGTTTTAGGTTTGTAATTTATATGATGACTTCATATAGTTGCCTCACCTTATCACTCATACAGTCATTTTAAGGAATTATAATCTCCCGAAAAACGTCAGAACTTTTATCGTTTCGTTTAAATTATTTTTAGTTTGTCGAATATTGCCTAACGTTATTTCGAAATATCATCGCATTCGGAACGATTACTAGCAATTTTTCGTTATTAGTATTTTATCGAAGATTTCGGCCAAGTAAATATAACAAATGTTACTTGATTGTTTCTCGAACCCCAGAATTTACGTTGTAAAAATTTGTTTCATGGTGATTGGAATGTTCACGGTTAAATAATCGAATGTGATGCTTTGCTGATGCTCCTATCACGACAGCGCGATTTTCAACGCATTTCTTGCCCCGCACAAACGCCGGCGGTCTTTCCGAACCGTTACGACCTGGGAACCTTCAAGAAGAGAGCGTACTCTTTCTTAAAAGGCCGGCAACGCATTTGGCTCACAGTTCGGGTGTTGCAGGTGTTCATGGGCGGCGATGATCGCTTACCATCGGGTGAGCCTCCTGCTCGTTTGCCCCTTTTCTCCATAAACGAACACTAATTTATGTACAAAATTGCAACAGCCTTCCTTACATGTTGTTTTAGACAACATGACCATGCTCACTAACTCCTACAACCATCATAAAAGGTGAACCGTGATATATTTGTCTATCGTCACGCTTTTATATCGAACTGACTGAAGCTTCACTAATAATATATAAAAATATTTGATATTAAAAAATTTTACCACTGGCTGAATTGTAGGCGTTAAACACCCTTAACAATTTACTCTAATTACGTTGATGTCGAGGAAGGGCTGTGAGGAATGACTCAGTTTCCGGACGCTCGCTTTAATTCACTACACTCGAGCAACCCGAGTTCAAACCCCGGCGCCAGTACCAATGAAATTGTTAATTTTAAGTGCTGTCTTATCACGTGCTCGCCGGTGAAGGAAAACATCGTGAGGAAACTTGCATATTTTCGAAATAAAACATATTTCAAAGACCCGTGAAGTCCGCCAATTCGCAGTGATGCACTATGCCCTAATACCCTCAGTACAGTCGAGGCCTTTGCCCAGCTGTGGGACATATATAGGCTTTTGCTTTACTTTAACGTTTATGTGTATCGTATCATTTTCAGTGGCGGCAAAATGACCGAGGCACCTATAGTGAAGGTGGAGCAGGGCGCGCTGCAAGGCCGCGTCGCAAACAGCCCTTCGGGGAGGGCTTTCTACAGTTTTCAGGGGGTGCCCTACGCAAAACCACCCCTGGGCTCGCTTCGGTTTAAAGTAAGTAAACTATTTAACATGTGTAATAAGATTTAGTCATTACTTATTAATTGTCCAAAACCATGAAATCAAGTATAGGGAAATATGATTTTATCCTCCCCCCCCCCCCCCATCTCTATGCAAAATAAAGGAGGGTAATAATAAAATGACTTTTTTCTTTGTTGTTTTTATTTTTTCTTTTCTAACCGTATTTCACATCGCGTATTGCGCAATGTTTCAACCAATCGGCGAGATGCACGAGAGGCTTATACAGTTTATCGCACGTGACATGGCATCGAGATGTTTGCAGAGATTAAACGCTATCTACATTTGATGATATTTGATATGGACATGGCGTTTTGCAGTGTTCGACGCGAATCATCCTGCCTCGCTGCTAAGCCCAGATGATAGTTACCTCGTGACAGTTTATGAGACATGTTAGAAAGTATTTTTCTACCTCTGTCCTTTACCTATTTTCTTTCTGTCTATAATGTCAGTAACTTGAATTTTTAACTCAATTGTTACCGCTACTGCTTATTAGTTTTATTAAACGTAAAACAAATAGTGAAAAGACAATTTTGCTTAGTAGATACGAAAGAATAGACAATTACTGGGTTTAGTATGAGTATGACAACTACGCTGAGTAGCCTTTTTTACAAAGAGTTCACGCAAATACACCAACACAACATTTCACTAACATAAGAGTGCCCAAAATTGACTTGTACATTTTCCATTGCAACGTCAATTGTCCCTCGTTCCAGGCCCCGCAGCCGCCGGAGCCCTGGGACGATGTCCGCGACGCCACATCCGAAGGCAACATCTGCGCGCAGATCGACCCCATCACCAAGGGCTACGCAGGCGACGAGAACTGCCTCTTCCTCAACATATACACGCCGGACCTGGAGGGGCATTCCCTGCCTGTGATGGTGTTCATCCACGGCGGCGGCTTCCTGTTCGGATCGGGCAGCGCGACGATGTACGGCGGGGACTACCTGGTGGAGAGGGACGTGGTGGTGGTGACGGCGAACTACAGGTGCGGCGCGCTCGGCTTCCTCGCCCTGGACACGCCCGAGGTGCCCGGCAACGCGGGCCTGAAGGACATGGCGCTGGCTCTGCGCTGGGTCCAGAGCAACATCGGCAACTTCGCCGCGGGGACCCGGCCAACGTGACGGTCTTCGGCGAGAGCTGCGGCGGCGTGGCCGTCTGCCTCCTCACGGCCAGTCCGCTCACGAGGAACCTGATCAGCAAGGCGATCATCCAGTCCGGCACGGCGCTGAGCAGCTGGGCGCTGCAGACGCAGCCGCTGGAGCATGCGCGGACTCTGGCTGGCTCACTCGGCTGCGAGGCGAACAGCGTCGACGAAATCCTCGAATTCCTCTCGACCACCCCCGTAAAGGACATAGTCGAGGCGACGAGCCAACTGCAGACCGTGGAGCGCTTCTACGAGCAGGGCTCCAACTATTTCGCGCCGGTCGTAGAGAAGGAGTTCCCTGGCGTGGAGGCGGCGTTGACGGAGTCCTTCATAGGGCTGCTGACGTCCGGCCGGCTGGCCGACATACCCGTCATGATAGGCTCGACCGCGCTCGAATTCGCTAAAGAGAGACAGGGCGATCTGCAAGCGTACATTCCGCGGGAGCTGCACCTGAAGAGGGACAGCGAGGAGTCGCTGGCGGTCGCGGAGGGCATCGAGAGGGTGTACTTCAAGGGCGCTGAAGACAACGCGCTGGAGAGGCAGCGGCTGCTCTCCGACGTGCTGGTCAACGTGGACACGCACAGATACGTCCAGTACCTGGTGAAGGCGACCAACAGGCCGATATACTACTACAAGTTCGACTACGTCGGCGCGCTGAATCTGTCGAAGCGGCTGGGCGACGGCCAGGAATCGGAGTATGCAGCGCACCTGGACGAGCTGGGCTACCTCTTCAAGAACGACTATCAGAAGGATGTAGAGCCCACGGCGCAGGATGTCAAGATGCGCGAGCGGATGCTGAGGCTCTGGACCAACTTCGCCAAAATTGGGTATGCTGTTTTTTCTATGTGAGAGGTGTCAAGTGAGCTGGCGGTTCACCTGATGTTGAGTGATAACCGCCGCCCATTGACATTTGCATCACCCGTAGGGTTGCAGATGCCGCCACCATGTAAAGTTGGCTTCTGTTATTCACTTTCGGCTACTTAACTCACCAAAACGCAGAAATGTTTCTTTCACTTCACTTCGTGTCGGTCTTCTGTGTATTCGTGGTACTAACCGAGACGCAGTTGTCCATTCGTGCAACAGCTGTTGCGTGAGGAACTAGCCCTGGTGATAAGTGATCATTGTCATCAGCTTTTGGACATCCCTGGTGCGTTGCCAACCCTTAAGACGTGTGCTGCTCGTTACCTCACTGACCGAACGAATCTCAAAATTATTGGTTACTTCTACTTTTATCCCCTCTTGAGTTAGTTCTCCGGTTACAAGCATCATGAGTAGTTGTAGCTTTTAGCATTCCATTTTAACAGTTAAAACCTTCATTATTTATAATATCTAATTTTTCCTTAAATTTTATTTCCCTTGTATTGGAACAGAGAGCTGATGTTTTATTTGCTGGTTTGTTGGATAAGCTGCTCATTTTAGGATATGTTTTTTTTTAAATCATTATTAACACCATTGATTTCTAAAACAAAACGCGTTCCATTGAATTTGCGATATCCCGGATTTTTACCCCGATTAAACCAAGTGTTGTTACCATTTGATAAGTAACTTCAGCGCTTATATTGATTTCTGCATCTTGCATCTCTCCAGGAACCCGACGCCCGACGAGAACCATTACTTGAAGGTGACCTGGCTCCCCGTCACCAAGGACAAGCTCTACTACCTGAAACTGGGCGGCGAACTCTCGCTGGAGACCAGCCCCGACAAGGAGAGGATGGACTTCTGGGACGAGGTCTACGAGAAGCACTTCAAGATCTGGGACCAGCCGCGGATCAGCGCAGAGGCGCAGACGAGGGTCGAGGTCGTCGACTTCGTCAAGCACGAGACCTCATCTTCCACTGTGGAGACGAAGGAGACGTTGATCGAGACCTTCGAGCAGATCGTGGTCTCGAGCGAAGACTCACCCTCGGAGCAGCCGGAGCCGGTGCCGGAGCTGCCAGCCGCGCCAGAGCCGCAGTCCCCTCCAGAGCTGCCAGCCGCGCCAGAGCCGCAGTCCCCTCCAGAGCTGCCAGACGCGCCAGAGCCGCCAACCGTGCCAGAACTGCCAGCCGTGCCGGAGCCAGTGGCGGCGGTGCCGGCCTCCAACGGCGTGAAGGAGCCCCACGTGAACGGCCTGGAGCAGAAGAAGCCTCGGACCTCCAACGAGATAAAGATGGTGCAGCAGAGCAACGGCCACCCCAAAGACGTGATCAGGGCCAACGACCCCCCAGAAGACGACCTGCCCAAGAACATAGGCGTGAACAAGTTCGTCAACTTCTTCGAATCGCTCGGCGGCAAGAAGTGATCCAGCCGACTGCAGACGCCATCGCAGTCCCACAGTATTTATGTACGGATGGAAACATTCCTGTATCGTTTAAGCTATTGTATATTTTCGTCGATGATTTAGCGCGATGCGCCTCGCTCGGTTTCGTCAAGGCCATATTATATGTACGATATATATTGGTTATTGTAAATTTTAATCGGTTCGCGACTGACCAGATTTGTTTGTAGTACTATGTGGAAATTTAAACGCAAATATTTAGTGATGTTTAGTGCCTTATTATTGTATAGTCATCACGGACTTAAAGCGCAACTCTGAGCATTTGCTATTTCTTATGATTACGCACGACCATCATTGATTTGAATTATTTGAAAGCGTACAGCCGTTTTGATTTTGTATAGATACCGTGACGTATTTGCGAATGTCCGTTTGTTTAACGTTTGCGTTGTCTTAAAGCAATATGGTATGTTATTTGTAAGTGTAGATACCCCGTGCCAATAATGAAACTAGTTGTAATTAATTTCATTCTAATTACTGCGTAGTGAATAATGAATATATTTTTATATAATTATAAACGATTCAAAATAAATCATGTAAAAGCTCAAGCGGTGTTTTTGAATTCAAGATTGGCTAGTTTTTTGATAAGTATTGTGACTTAGATAGATACATAGAAAGTAAGAAAGAAAAAATATTTATTTGGTACATGAATACAATAATTTCGTTACAAAAATATATAAATCAATCCTAAATATGTATAATAATACCAAAAAGGTTTCACTCAGCGTTACATTCACGTAGTTTAAAATACAGTGGAACCGAGTGGAAGGAGATAGATGCCGATACCGTTAGCTTACTCAACAACTTTACAAGTAATAGACCTTAAAAGTATCAAACACTAAAAATATTAACAAAAACAAGGTAAAATGTTTACATGTTTTTAGCACTATTCCAAAAATAAATGTACAATCAAAATCAGATTAACTAGGCATAGTTATAACAATCATAATAAAAAACAAAGGTACACGTATTTATGTGTATGCGTGTGTGTGTGGGCCTTTCTAAATAGTAAAGTAACAAAAGCCTATATAGAATAATACGAGCTGAATTTGTATTTTATGCCACACTGGTAGCAGACCTATGTCCCACTGCCGGGCACATCACATCGCCGTACAAACCTTTTTTATCTGCCTTAGAGTCCTTTCGCGTCAAGAAAAAAGCGAGTATTCAGTGTGACTGCAGGGTTAATGTGTATTTACAATGGAGTAAACAATTAATATTTAAAAAAGGTTTAATAAATAATAAAAAATTATATAAAATTAAAACTAATTCATAAATAATAATAATAATACCCGTTAATATGTATCACAAAAATCATGCTTAGTATTTATTGTTAAAGAATTTTGTTCTGCGAGTTCCATGACATGGTCGAAATTCCACATAGCATTTTCTTCTCGTATCACTTGGTCGCGGACTTCTTCCGGCGATCAGCGTCTATTAAATTAATGGCGTTATAGAATATTTTTTTCCATCACCCGTCTTGATTTATTGGTAGAAACATAATTTTTATTTTGCTAACCTTCAACCGGTCACTGTGAACTTGACTTTATAAAATCAAAAATATATTTATTCAAATAGACGCTTGCGCGCTCTTATGAATCATCAAATACATCAAAAATGATGTATATAGGTTCGTAAGGTACCACCGGTTCGGAAAGCAGTTTCTGTTGAGAAGAGACCGGCAAGAAACTCAACAGTTGCTCTTTTTTAAAAGTATCAATTTACAATGTAATAAACAGGTATAATAGGCTTATTCTAGCCTACGTGAGTATCAACAGTATTAACTCCACACATTGGCATCGTCGATATATTCCGCAATGGTATAATATGCTTTAATCATTAGTTGATTTTTAATTTTACATTTAAATTGGTCAAGCGGCAGACTTAATATCGACTGTAGGATTTTATTATACATGCGCACACTTTGCCCCATGAACGACCTATTTACTTTTTGTAGACGAAACAATGGCGTAGTAAGTTTCTTCTTATTTCTAGTGTTTATTTTATGTCTGTCACTATTCTTTAGGTAATAATTAAGGTTATGACGTGTATACAAAGTAGTACCTGGACCGAGCTTTGCTCGGTTTTTTTTGGTAAATCGTGTGTTTTGGAAATAAAAAATAAAGCAATGATCTGGTATAGAAAAAAAAGGAAAAAAAAATAAGTGCGTAAATGATCGTGATACGAACCGCGACCGTCTGTTTTTGGGTCGCCCGATTACTGACCGAGCTATTATAACAATTTTTTGCGGCGAAATTTACCGTCATATTCGAATGATATTTTTCATCAGTCATTATTTTTTAAAGCGAACGGACTGTATTAACCAGGCTTAATAAAAGTATTAACAAATTAAAGTCTTAAGCCGTAAATAATCAGGACATGATGTACCTAATTAACACATACCCTTGTAAACACAAAGGAGTCTGAATATTGTAAAATTTTATTAGGTCACACTAGTTTACTATAACTATTACGTTGACCTGCTACCTAAAATCGTAGCGGGAGCTGCTGGCGGACTTCAGCTTTAAGTCTTCACGTGAACATTTGCCGTCGACAAGAATAATCAAGAAACCTTGTCAGCATTAGCCATTCATGTCCCAATTCAAAGCTATAATATGTATATATATATAAAGTTTTATAGCGTGTATGTATATATATACATAATACGCTATAAAACTCGGATCCCTGATTCATGTACTAAGGACCAGAGAAAAATAAACAAATGTACGAATATTTAATACTCATTTAACATTTTTTTTTTCATCGAGAACCAAATTGTATAATTCCCAAATTGTTTAAGTTTTGCTGTTGCATAAAAACCACCTCTGGGTAAGTAATATTGCCTCACATAAGAACGCCGTGAAACGCCGATTATTTAACATCAGGTGAACCGCTTGCTAACCTGCTACCACCTCACGTAAAAAAGAAGAAAATTTTAACAGTCTTTCCTTAACTTCAACCGTGCCCCAGGGGAAATACCACTGAACAGATGAGGTTGAAAAGGAAATAATTCTTAATTTGAATTAAAACAGGGGTCGCCGTTCGTCTCCCACATTTTAGCTCCTTTACGCGAACGAAAACAAAACGTAAGAGTATTTCTAGCAGCAGTATACCTACACACTTAGAACACCAGATTAACTGATACTAGCGCAATTACTATGAAAGCCGGTGTACTCATGCGGATAAAGCTACTAATTTCTTATTTTCATTACGGCTTCCAAAGTTCGCAAGTTTAAATATTTATTATTACTGCCCTTTATTAACTTTAAAAAAATTTATTGTTATTTATATAAAATCCTGCGAACTGTGTCTATATGGATTATTTGCCATGAATGTATCGTAACAATAATATAGCACAAGCTGTCTTTTGAATTTTACGTAGGCATATTCTCATTTCTCAAAAAAAGAAATTTCTTGCATACAATATAAGGTCTTCTATTTTTTTAATAATAATTTTCCTTTGTTATTTTTGCTTCTTAATCATTTACGTAAGTAGTCTTTGGTGTGAATTAAATATGGTAATTTCCTTTTGTAAGTACGATGCATTTGAAATTTACCTTAAGTTTTACTTTAAAAAAAAACTTTTCTGTCCGCTTGATCCAGTGCTCCTTGTATATTAGGTTCCTTGGGAAGCCTAAAACGAAATATATATTTGAAATTTAGACCTGCCCAGCACTATCCATACGAGATGGTAGGCTTTTTTTTTTTTTCATTTTATACGTAATAATATGTGAATACGTTAAGTAACAGCCTATACATGTCCTACTGCTGGGCAAAGGCCTCCTCTGTACAGAGGGTATCAGGGCATAGACCACCACGCGGCCCCACTGCGGATTGGCGACTTCACATATCTTCGAAATATATACTTTTTGTTATTTCGAAAATATGCAGGTTTCCTCACGATGTTCCTTCACCGCGGAACATGTGATAAGCCAGTAATTAAAATAAACAATTTCATTGGTGTCAGCACCGGGCATCAAACTCAGGTTGCTCGAGTATATTGAATTAAAGTCGAGCGCCCGGACTGAGCTGTCACGGCTCTATCACGGTGAATACGTATTTTGAGATAATTTTAGCAGAGTTCTTTACACAAATGCACTCTGAAGACGGCTGAAAAAAAGAGCGCGTAATTTGGATGAAGAATCATGGGCCATATTTCCATTCCAAACTCTATTCCGTGGGATATACTTTACCTGTGTCGTGTGTTGCAAAAATGTCTTCGTGTCGCGGATGAATCTTCGCGCTGAAAGTAAAATGACAGCTTTCGCCGTTTGACGTTCGTACCAAGAAACAGGGAAACGTTTTTTTTTTTATTTTGGCGGTTGCATTATTTTTTTACAGCCATTTTTTTTACAAAAAAAAAAACTAACTCAAATCACAAGCCACTTTTTTCTTGTGTTACAATCGTTTCTTTCGTGAAAACGAGCAACCGCCATTGAAAAAATATGCACTGACTTCAAAAAATATCTTTTGCCGCCGCTCGTGTCTCTCTTTTTTTTTTGCAAAAGCGGCCTTACAGTTCTTTTTTTTTCAACCTTTTTTTTTTACAAGATTTACAACTAAGTCAGTAACACACCAAGCTATGTCTAAATATAATGTACAAATGCCTTAACTATATGAAAAACTCGGCGATAATATAATTTATATACAACGAGGGCTCTTTTCAACTGCGCCAAATACGCTGGGCCTCGTATATTTAAACGATAAACGATATCAACTTTTATTGGCGTTCAATTACATTAAACACAATTCCAACGTAGCCAAGCGTTTTGATTCAGTCGGAAAACATCAATGAACCCCCGCATCGAATTGTCTAATTTTTCAGAAACAAAATAAAACTGTAAATAAATTAAAACTAAGCGTTCGCATCCTCTTAACAAACTCAAAAACAACGTACAACATCAGTAAAGTTATTACAATATCGAGTCTAATAAATCCTCTTCAGACCGAAATCGTTAAAACTGCACCCAAAATACAGATGCTTGCGTTAAAATCAGTTAAGTCTCTCACGCGAAAGTTCTAACGACCGTGTGAAGAGGATTTGATACATACAACAACATTCAATGTAGTTTTGTCCAAAAATGTCTAAATACAATATTCGTCGGAGTTTTTAAAATCAAAGCTCAGGTGAAACATGTTTCATTACATTATTACTACGTTTGTCTAATCGACAAATTATCAATACAGCATATGTTTAAACATAATATGAGAAATTTGAATTACACGTCAGTATAACATAAATTAGCAGTAGGCATAAAGCTCTGGCGAAGATATTGAGACTTATACATCAATGTTGTAAGATTTAAATGACCTTTCCAATGTATAAAAACCATTAGTATAATTTACATATTTTAATTTATTGACAATACAGAAATTTTTGACCTTAGTGCAGTTACACTTTCATGGACATATCTACTACACAAAGATCAAAAATTATTTTATAGTAAAAGCTAAATTAATCGCTAAAATGTATTAGAAATAGTTTACGACCTCTTCCTAAATCTACAGCATAATAACGTCACAACCTTGTGTATAAATCTCAATACTTTGTAAGTATCGCGCTCCAAGCCTCCATATTTTATGAATTAAATCTATTGATACAATAAGTAATTGTATTAAAAGTACTCAACAAATCATTAGACACTTCAAAAGAACAGCAAACAAAACCTAAATGTTATTTATATCAAGGGTTCAGAACGACGCCAGCGAACCCGTCACGGCGTCGTTTTTATTTCCACTAGAAGATATCGTATTGGGATGAAATTGAAGAGAACTGAAGAGTTGGTAGCAATTGCCTTCTTTTTTCCACCTCTTCTCGAACCTCAAGAGAATGCAGTAGACCAGTTACATCCGATGTGGATGCCAAATAACAAACTGCGTAGACTAGCAGTTGGCTGCAGCTCAGCACCGAACCTAACGCCACAACTTGAAGATAACAAAGCAACCGGTTAAGACTTAAGACGCTATTATCGACGTAATTTTAATAACAGTCATATATATTGAAACGCGTGACATTTAGGATAGGTAAATATGTATGCTAAACAAGACATCGCCATTACATGCCACAAAAATCCCTTTTCTATTAATATTTTTGGGGGCTTTGCTTGTGCGATTATGTAAAAGAATGAAGGAAGTGTTATAAAGGTGCACAAAGTTGATTAGAATTGATGACTTTCGGACATCCGAATTCTTGGTAAATTCCAGGACTTTCAACAAGTGAAGAGATAAATTAGAAAATACATGCAACAATGTAACAGTTGATAGGTCTCATCATAATATAAAATGCTCGTTAGTAACTCTATAACTTTGTACTAATTCACTGTATAGATGTTTACATCGCCTCAATTTAAATAGTCACAAATCATTGCTAAATGTGCTAAATGTTAACAAATCTCACTCTTTGAATAATTTAAAACGGTCTAGGCGAACTAATAAAACTTATTTGATAACTTCTAACCTATTTAAAAGAAAAGTCTAGTTAAATTACTCTTAAGACATAAACCGTTACTGAAAAAAGACTAAATTGGGTGGTTTAATTGTTTCCGGAGTTCTTCTGTAAGTTCCGTATGGTTGCTCTGAGGAGAATATTTTATATTCTGCCTTTATGATTGTTAATTTGGTAGGCAATATGTATCTACTTATTTTTTTATAGACAATTTATGCATTCAATCGACCATGTACAATTTCACCTTCTTTCACTAATATATAATTTTCGTATATTATCCTTTGACAAACAGTTCGAAACAAGGGGCTGATCTAGTGATGTGCTAAACGGCGGTAAAAGATCGATAAAGCAAAGCTAATATAGATTAACAAATAAAGTATACAACAGCCTTATATTTTACGATGATTATGTTAATACAGTCAGTCGAGTCGAATACAGACTTGTTTCGATAGAGTATTTGTACCATACAGTTCTCTCTGGAAATCGTTAACGCTAGTTTCGATTCAGCGCTAAGTATTTAAAGCTAGCTAAACTGATTTATATAAGAAATCTATACACTAAACAAATATTAATGTACTTTTAAAGACAAGCTGAGTAAGTACTATAGAAATTGAAGTAACTCATTGGATCGATACGTTAACTTCGCGAGCTCTTCTTTGTATTTAATAACTGTCTGTTATAAAATGCTATGTAAACAACATTTGAAAGATTATTTTTAGAAGAAATTATTGGGAATATTATTAATTCGATATTTCGGTGCGGAAATAGGTCTTAGCAAGATAGAGAAATTATTGAAACGGTTCATCGGACGCAGAACAGCAAAAAGTCAAGTCTGAGTGCTTTATTGCATCTTAATGACGACAAGATGTCATTATACGATAGGGGCGAACTTCGCAAACTATTTTTAAGACCGTTTTAAAACTCAACCCTTATATATATATGTTAACATAAAATATGTTATAGCTTGCAACATAAAATTATTGTTAAACTTCAAAAATCGCTAAGCTTTTTGAGTAAGCTGAAAACTGTTGCTATAAATACGTCGCTTGTCACAAATTAGTTAATTTTTTTTATCGTAACATTGAACATTTTCAGGAATGAAATTAAAGACACCTTACTTGTTTAGTTACTATTGTGGTACGATCAGCGATTAAATTCAAATATATTTAAGGCACTGTGAAATGATGAATAATCCGTAATAAATGCATAATATCCATTTCTGCAGTATTTTTAATTTAAATTGAAAATCGATATTTCTGTGTATTTTTCATCGTTGTTAAAAGAGAACGGATACAATATTACTTTGTGAAATTTTTAGCGAAACATTTGGATGGTGTTTAAACATTATGCAAATTTGCGACATCTGATTTCGAAATATTAGTGTTTTTGGCCGGATATAATCGAGGATTTAAATGGAATTTAATATATTGAATGGAATATAACAGGCTGTTCGTTTTTTATTTAATTACAAAGCTTTACTTTAAAGGTAACTTCAGAGTTAAAGTACCGTCGCTATGATCGCATTCAGCCTAAACCCTATTGGCTTGGAATAGAGTCCAAAATTAGGTTCAAAGTATAAAAATGTTGTAAATACGACATATAGAGCAATCATATAAGAGTTTAATTTAGTACAAAAGGGTATTAAGGCAATTTTTAGTCCATATAATAAACTTAGCATCCTGAAATACCTAAGACCTATTATTGCTTTAAATGAGGTAATGCAAATATGCCGATCAGCGAATCTAAGCTTAAAATGCTAAATATTTAGATATTTCTTCACGCGTTTCTAATGGCCATAGGGAATCAATAGAGAATATAAGCATGTGCCGCCCGCAAAACCGAATTTATGAATTATTGCAAAACATACATGTATATAATAATGTCTTTCATCAATTTACCTCTTCCATATCTCCGTTAACGATACAATTGCATTCATTTGACATATTATGCATGGGGGAAGACAGATTATTTTAATTGTTTTATATTCGCACGTAACAATGAAGCTATGAGCAATAATATAAATAAATCTTGTGAAAATTTTAATGATTTAACTTAAACTAAGGACACATCTTGACTATGTTAAATTGGTAAGGTTGTAAATTAAGTAAAACACAAGAATGTGATGTGTTCTTAGTTATGATATATTTAACTAAGAAATATTTTGTCTAATTATTGCATTCAAAGCGATTCTATTAAAATACTTATAAAATATATTAACATGAAAAACTCTCTCGTGTATATATTGCGTTAATGGGGTTATGTATAAATAAATAAAAATAAATGTCTGATATAAGAGGTCTGTTCCTCGTTGTCTGTTTGTCTGTTCCTTCGTGATATAAGGTTAGGCGAACTTTCTTCCTGTCTTAGCGTCCTCTTTTGGTACGAATAGCCAAACGGACTTCCTGGATTAAGCAGGTTTCCGGGACGCCTTACTCTTGTTTTCGAGTTTTCTTCACGTTCGTTTAATCAGCTATATTCGTTGAAATTCAGCGTTATAGGGTTGTGGAAAGACCATCGAAATGATGGATACGGCATTCGGGATGGGTGCATGAGCGAAACGGAAAAGTTTTAAAAGCGGTTAAAAGATGGTTGTACACCTGTTGATAGCAAGATTTAAGTTGATAGGGCCTTGGATAACAATGTCTGAATATGGCGAACGTGTGAATTGTGAATTAGTGCTAGGAGGGCTCCAAATGATAAATTTGCATATGGCACGTGTGCGAAGACACGAAGGAAGATCGGATTGTGTTGGGACAGATGTATGTAATTATATTCTCTAATATGTCAATTCGTATCTCATTTCGGCGACAGGCGTAAGTTGGCATCAAGCAGCGACTTTTCAATACCGTTTATAATATTATTAGACTTTACGGCAGCAAGCAGGCTGGCGTTTCACCTGATGTTAAGTGATAGCCGCCGGCCAGTGACATTCGCAGATGCGTTGCCACCTTTAAATAAAGTAGACCCTGGCCACTCCACTCACCAGAAGAAACACAGCAGTATAATATTTCCACTTTACGCCGGCCGTCTGTGTACTTCCCGAACGGACCTGCCCATTCATGCATCAGCGAAGACTGTTGCGTGACCCTATCACATAATCTATTTATCTAGACGAAATTTTCAGAGCAATTTACACGTAGATGAATAGATTTTATGATCTAGATCAATTTTGTATGTACCTTTCAACCTTTAAGGAGTGAACAGTGATAGCTGATGCTATGCACTTCATCCGTTATAAGTTGGTGGTGACGAGCCTGTCGCCGACAGTTATTATTGCACGGGAGAATTCCG
The DNA here is from genome assembly GCA_933534255.1 of Iphiclides podalirius. Lineage (NCBI taxonomy): Eukaryota > Metazoa > Arthropoda > Insecta > Lepidoptera > Papilionidae > Iphiclides > Iphiclides podalirius. The sequence continues at coordinate 1,679,093 of OW152835.1, read as the reverse complement.
AAATTAAACCCTAACACAACTGCAAGCTAACCGTTCGTGAATCGCGTGTCAAACAAATATTTCTAATTGATTTTTAACGGTGGTAGGGCCACGCAGCAGCCTCGGCTGTTGCACGAATGGGCAGGCCCGTCCGGGTAAGTACCACAACCTCTGAGTGAGGTAGCCGGAGCCCAATTTTCAAAGGTTTGTCAACGCATCTGTAACCCTCGGGTGTGGCAGATGTCCATGGGCGGCGGTATTCACTTAACATCAGGTGAACCGTCTGCTCGTTTGACAACATAAAATAAATAAAAATAATAAATAAAATGATATAAAACCGAAAGCATACTTGCAACATTGGCGTATTCAATCGTTTGAATCGGTTTCATACAAATACACAGACGCGCACGCGCAATTCTCTATTGATTCCGTATGAAGCCGCGTCGCTGGCAAACTAATCCGGTTGTGATAAAACGACGCCATCGAAAGTGCGTCGAGCGGTCGCCGTCGCTCAAGCGATGCTTAGCGATGGCATAGCACTGTACAAGCTGTAGCGGCCGCGGAGTCTACACGGTGGAAGGCACGACGCTACGGCGTAGCGGTCGATACGGGGCGCTACGGCGTAGGTGCGGGTGGCCGCTAGCGGCCGGCGCGGCGTCAACGGCGCCACGAGCGGTCCTCCTCTTCGCCCTCCTCCTCCTCCTCGTCGAAGCGTAGCAGCGTCTCCTCCGAATCCCGCTTCTGTGAGAGGTCTCATGTTGGCAAACTGTTCACAGTGGCAATGCTACGCAGCAGACTCAGTTGTTGCACGAATGGACAGGCTCGTCCGAATAAGCACTACGACCTCAGAAAAGACCGGCGTAAAGTGGAAGTATAATACTTTCGCGTTTCGTCTGATGAGCGAGTTTGAGGAGCCGGAGCCAAATTTCCAAAAGGTTGTCAACGCATTTGGACCCCTCGGTTGTAGCAGATGTCCATGGGCGGCGGTATTCATTTAACATCAGGTGAACCGTCTGCTCGCTTAGCAACTTTTCACATTAAAAAAAGTGATAAGCGAATTGACTGGCAACAATGATAAAAGTATTTCGAATATATGCAAAGTCCACTGATTTGTTGTGGGGTTATGTGGTGGACTGAGCCTCTGAAGTCTTGTTTTATGATAGGCATTATTACACCCACAGTACACAAAATAGCCACAGTCAATCAATAAAATAGCTTCCATTAAATGTCATTGATATCTCACTATATGTTACATATATGTAATTATATGTTACTGCACTTTAAACAGTTTCATATTCCATCAAGGTTTACGTTACTTTTGTTCCAAATTGGAGGTGCCCTGCCTCCAATTTGAAACAGCAGTAAACTATCTTTCTTTCACCCAACTATTGTCATCACCAATATAAAGTCTCCATTACTTTTATATTATTCTACGGTAAACTGTAACGAGCGTCCAAATTCAGATACGACTAGTTAACTCGACAATTATTCACGTCAAAAAAGCCTTACCTCATTCTCCTTCGGTTCGTCCTGCGTACTGTCACCGTTCTGCACTTGGGCCGGTTGCGCAGCATTTATAGTTTTTGTGTTCGTCACCCACGTTATCTGCAAACACGATTGCTTATTCAAATGGGTGAGCTGGCCCTTTTTATCAAATTAATCTTCATATATTTCCTTGTAGTTTAGTAGCTGCATTAACCATTCAGTGTGCCAATGGCTTCTATTCTTTTAAGTGGTAGGGCCACGCATCAGTTGGCTGTTGCACGAATGGGCAGGTCCGTCCGGGGAAGTACCACGACCTCACAGAAGACGTAAAATAGAAGTATTATGCTTCTGCGTTTGTTCTGGTGAAGTAGCCGGTGCCCACTTTATTAAAAGGTGGCAACGCCTTTGCAACCTCATGGGTGTTGCAAGTCTCCATGGGCGGCAGTTACCACTTACTACCGGGTGTACCGCAAGCTGTCATCTTATCACACACAAAAAAAAAAACATTTCCCTTACGTATGGATATCATTATCCTGTGCTGCAAGAACGTTTTAAATACACAAATTACACGTGGACAAACACCCAGAATGGAAACAATTGTCTGTGGGTCGCACAGATTGTTGTCCGTGTGACAATTGTGACGATGCTGACAATGATAACGAAGCCGGTGAGTTGTTACCGAGAGGGTGCGGTCGTTGTAGTGCCTGGCGAGCTGCACGGCGAGCTCGGCCTGCGCCCTGGCGCGGTACTGCAGCACCAGCTCGGGCACCGCCAGGTTCACCTCCTTGCCGGTCACCTCGCCGAATTGCTGCGCACACGGACCGACATCGATATTCATTACTGGATTAAACTGTCTGTCTGTCTGTCACCAGACTATCTCATAAACCGTGATAGTCAGACACTTGAAATTTTCACAGATGATGTATTTCTGTTGACACTATAACACAAATACTAAAAAACAAAATAAAAAAATATTTAATACCATACAACAGAAGAAGCAGTTTTTATAAATAATGGTACGGAACTTCCGGAGAGTCCGACTCGCACTTGGTCGGTTTTTTATTTTTATTTCGCGACGTTTCGAACCGTTTACAGCATTTCCTTTAGTAATGTGTAATCGCCTAAATATAAGAAATTATTGTTATTTATTATATTGTACTTCCTTACGTTTATGCTTTATTGCCAACCTTAAATTAAAGAGGTTATGTTTGAAAATGCATCTGCCTCTCGCCAGATGTTGCATATGTCCACGGAGAGCGATAATCGTTTAACATCTGTTTAAACGCCTGCTCGCTTGTCAACTTTTCACATAAAAAAATTTCGCCGCAAGAATCGAACTCGCTTCTTCCGGAATCGCACCCATACCCTGTAACCACTATGAATCCATTTGCCCATCACTAACGGCACCGTGCGTTATATGTACCCTTATAACAGTGTGTATACGTAATGCGTGCGTACGTACGCACAAATGTACATGCGTTGGTGCGTGCGTGCGTGCGTGCGCGTGCGTGCGATACGTACCGCAAAGTGCACGAGCAGCGCGTCCAGCTCGTCGGGCTCGAAGCCGGAGACGAGCAGCGCCCTCGGCCGGTGGTCAACGCTCTGGTTCACGCTGAACGCCTTGCCCGCCCCGCCGCCGCGCACAAACCGCGCCCCGCCGAAGCGCCCGCCCCTGTAATTATCATAGTCGGCTTTTAACATTCACACATATTCCACCGATACACATTAACGTTTGTGAACGATAATTCACTTGAACGAAATGAGTGAGCGGGCCGCACAATATAGTACATACACAATAACTATTAGCACTTTATGGATATTTTATATAACATAAGTGAATATAACCGCAAAACCCTTATTTCTTTATTTGCCAACTTGTACAGAATAAAAACATGAAGAATGATTAAAAAAATATTTTGTTTATATTACTTTCGTTTTCCACAACAAAATAATGTCACTTATTAATTTAATTTAAAATTATTTTAAAAATAGAATAATAGAAATACAAACACACGTCAAATATTTAATTCTTACCGAAGTTTTCTTTTCACGATACGATAGCTTGAAAAAGAATAATTTACTTATAGCATCATTTATTTTAATTAAATTTTAGAATGTTAAAAATGACAAAAATAATATTAAAACACGATATGATACAGATTATAATACATCTCTACTAAAACCAGAAAACATAGATCCCCTTCCTAAAACCAGTCTAAAGTCATCATCATTCCAGTCTATTTGAGTCCATTGCTGAATATTTTCCCTACAGAAAGCCATAAGCTCCATCCTGAGACGCCTACATCGGTCAATTTTCATACTTATTAATTGTAAGAATTTTTATTAATTAATAAACAATCCAAAATATTTATCTCGAATAGTGTGCAGCATGTCGAACTATTGAGACAAATAGGTTTCAGCGAGACTGCACCAACCTGTTGCTTGGTGAACATATCCAGTTCCGCGTCCAGGATCTCCTTCTGCGCCTCCTCGCGGGTTTTCGGCGTGTGCCAGTCGAATATTGAGACAAATATCTGACGCCTCAATCCCTGCGGGAACATATCCAGTTTTCCAGGATCTCTCTTGCGACCTTCTCGGGTTTTCGGTTTCTTGACCTGCCATAAAATATATCTCATTATACAGGGGCTATATACAAAGCTTTTATGTACAAACATTTCTAAGCTTATTGAGTGTCGTTAACCTATATTCACAAAGTATATACATACTGTGTAAATAGATAGTTTTTGAAAAGAGTACCATTAAAATGTCAAGGTGCGTACATTATCGGTGTATTTTAAACAATCTAACCTAAACATAACCATCACCTTTCGAGGCCTATTCAAGACAAATTTTCAGATAAGCAGACAGAATAATATGAAGAAATAGTAATTAATTATTGAAAATAAAAACATAGCAGTGTATACTTAAATATAGTTTTTTTTTTAAACTACAATCACTTAAATGTTTTTATTGGTACAGATAAAGATTGCTTTATTTATCGAAAGATTAGTTGATAACCTGTAGTAGGTGAAGGTATCAAACAAAAACGAAATATGTATAAAGTATATCACTGTTCTGTCTGGGTCCTGATAGACTAAAATACCTTTCTTACGGCATCAGTAAAGTGTAAAGTGAAATTTTCCTATAGCAGATATGGAATGAGCAAAGAAGTTTTGTGTTCTCGCTCATTCCGTATTTATTACACATAACTGATGTGTAATAGTTATTTTATTTACTAATAATGAATATAGGATAAAGGAATGTTAATAGTTATTTATGTTATTACAACAAAAATATCCCAATCCATTACCTGTTTTTTATCAACAAAAATTATTATATCCTTACTAATATTATAAATGCGAAAGTTTGTATGTATGGATGGATGTTTGTTACTCTTTCACGTACTGGAGTGGATTTTAATGAAACTTTACAATAATATAACTAATACATCAGAATAAGGTATAGGTAATAATTAATAAAGATATTATGTGAATTGTCCAAAATATAATGATAAGTGAATGAATGAATGATAACAATAAGTGTGAAGTAAGTAGAAAAAAAATCTGCCATCTGTGAGCTATTCTGGTGTATAATAAAAAAACTCATTGTTAATTCCTTTGAGGACGCGGGCGGAGCCGCGTTTAACAGCAAGTTATTTATTTTATGTATTAATGTTAAGTATTTTATTTTTCAGTTTAGCTTTAATGGGGGCAATGAATTTGCTAGTTATTTTATCCTTCTAACTATCATTTATTCATTCAGACTGATTAATTATATAAAAAAGAGGAAGAGGAGGTCTGGTGGGATATGTTTTATATGAGCTTGGTTTCTTAATATTTAAAAACATTACAGGGTAAACCTTATAGTACTTTACAAAATTCTAATTTCTATTATGATTTATATTTACACTATTAGGTCATGTTTTTTCTACATATTAACTACAAACTGTATTATAAATAAAATAATAATGATATCAAAATAAATTTAACTAAACTATTAATACTCAATAATTTATTATTTTTACAGAAACACTACAGAAATACTAAATGAACTAGTTTACGGACTTTATTATTTTTTATTTAAATATTAAAAGCCTGACTTTTCAATTACTTTGCAAATTTCAGGGTCGTCATGGGACTGACACACCATAGACCACATTGGGAATTTAGTTTTATATTATATATGATAAGATTACGGATCTTATCACATATAATTTAAAGAAAAAAGAGTATCATTTAGTGTTCACTATTATTACATTTCTAACTTCACTATTATTACATCAACTGTGAAAAATAATCAAAAGATCCAATGGTAATTGGTAAGTCTAAATCTGATATGGTAATTAAAATATTCCGTTTCACAATTTGAACAAACACTATTTGTTATCTGTGTTATCAACTTTCAATCAATATGTACACTAGATTATGCTATGGTAATGTGATAGTATTAACCAAATGATTATTTATATATGGTATGGCTGTGACATTTGTGCGCATGCGATGTGAACATAAGATAAGGAAAATTTATCTTTAAAACCCCATCACTATAAATGTCTATTTGACTAGGATCATGTGCTAGTAATTACATCCAGATGTGATGTGGTTGGGTTCCACAATATTTTATGAACCAAGGCATGCAAAACATTATTTATGAGAAGTCATAATTTCACATAATTTCGTCATAAGGTCACATTCTTTCTTTAGTGTCTACGGGAACTTAGATAAGAGATTTATGTAAAAAAGTTATAATGTTAAAGTATCATTTGAAATTCTCTGATTTATTTTTGGAATAATAAATTTAATATAGCGATTTGAATAGTGTAAACTTCACGCAACACTTATCTTACGATATTTTTTCTTATTAGGTGAAAGAAATATAAATACTATATAGTTATAAATAAAACACAAAGTAAAATATCAGGCATACAAACCAAAACAAAAATATTATTTGACAAACAATCAAAACGAAACGATAAATAGACGAAAGAAAGCGAGACAAAATAATGCTGGCGATAGGAACAGAGGGAACAAGAAAGTAATAACAGAGAAAGCAAGTTCTTGTACTAGAAAGTATCTGGAAATTAATTTTGCTTTTGTATTTTGGATTAAAAATATGCTTAACTTTTTTTTCCTAAAATGGTTTCATTTTGTATGACCTAGCCTGAAGTGTATGTAACCAACAAATACGTGATTGAAATTTATTAAAAAAAAAACTGGGAATTTATTAGGGTTGCCAATATATTGTTGTTTTAAAATAATTATAGATTTTGATGAGTTTTTGTGAGCCTGGCTGTCCGTAACGCAATGCGATGGGTCCAAATGTAATTGGTAGCATAATGGGTGACCAATCCATATGTAATGGAACAGTGCACGCGAAACGCGTCCCAATACGGGCGAGACAAGATGCACAATCGCATGCGCACTAGTGCGGTACCTGCGCCAGTTGAAGCCGCGACATCGAACGCGCCACGCTCTCTTCCTGCCGTTCACAATTATCGGTTATTTCTCTTTTTTTTTACTACAACACTGTCTCTTAATGAAACAGCACTGTTTTGTTTGGTAAACAATTTAAGCCATTCACTGCATGGTTTAACAGTGGAATTCCGACATTTTCTTCTTTGATTTTTTTTTATATTACTGTTTTTATAATTCAAACCAATTGCCAACAAACAATTCAAAGTAGTAAAAGTGTAATTTATAAAAATACTGGACTGTTTTTGTACCAAAGGATCACTTATCAAATCATGTTCATTTAGTTAAACTTTATGCACAGTCTAGTACAAAAGCGGAATTAATGCACTTTGTGCCTTTCAAAAAATAATGAAAAATGAATTGTACCTGTAACTGTTTCATTGTGCAGTTAAGCTCCTTTCGCAGCTTCTCAATCGCTTCCTGTGCAGAGTTGATCGCTTCTAGCAGGGCCGTCTTCTGAGCGCCAGTCACATTACCTACAATATAGGGTAACATTGAAATAGCAAACAGACAAGCTTATATTTATTGTGACCAACAACAAAGAAATATCTGTTTCACTACATTATTAAATACCAAAATGTATCAAATATCCTATTGCTATGCAAATTCATACAAGAGGACAGATCAATTAGGTAGATGAAATAATAATGTTCATTTTATTATCATTGAAAATTATTAAATTAACTGTTGGATACATTATTATTGATGATAAGAATATATAATTGTCAATGGATGTTTTAAAAAGCACTCACCAGACTCAAGTCGCTGTATAAGCAACCGCTGCTGCTGCAACTGTGTTTGGAGCAGTGCTTGGCACCTCTTCTGCACATCTAGAATCTGCTTGTTCTTCTCGAGGGGCTTCAATGGCTTTTCCTTTGGTTCCTGGCCGTTTATCACTTCCTTTGCCTGTAGTTTCAAAGTAGAATTATATGGGAACCAATTTCAAGACTGTCAAATTATCACATGAGCAACAAAACATATTCTGCAGTAAAGCATGTACGTGTCATGAAACTTGTATTTAACATTCAGAATTTTTATTGCACTTTGTTTTGGTAGTTATATTAACAAAAAATATTGTTGTGTAACTTAAATCAAGTTACATTCAAAAGCATTGGAGTTCAATAAAATTTGTGCAGTATGAAAACTTCTACTGTGGTGAGGCCACCTAGTAGTATTTATTGTCATATTCTTACATAAATAAAAAATTAAATGCAAAAATACAGATATGGTTGGAAAAAAAAACTCTAATACAATATCTATGTTATTAAATTAAATACCTTTGCTTCAGCTTGTTGTTTGTTGTCAGCTGTTGCTTTAATGTTGTCTCTGTTGATTAGCACTTTATTATGTGACATGGGATGCTGAGAGTTTTGTCTGTCAGATTGTTTGTTCATTTGCTGGCCGCTAGGCGCCATGTTCTCTTGTTTGTTCTGTAATATAAATGGAGACTGATTATTATTATTCATAAAAGACTTCCCATTATAAATTTGCATGAGGGTGTGTTCAGTAGTGGGGATGAACCTACTGGAAAAATATTGTGTGATGAACATAGTGGTTTTCTAGTATCTGGGTGTTTATATATGTATTTATTTACAAAAGAAAAGTATGTTTAAGTATTTTAAATTGTTCATAGTGCTAATCTTTACACTTAATATTTAATATTAAAATATGTAGAAAAAGTACGAAAAGATTGTCGCCGCGTCGAATCGAACCCACGTCTTGGGCATTCGCGGTCTGACGCTTTAACCACTAAGCTAAACGGCTGATAGCCATACCGACGAAAATCTTAGCGTCTTTTATCTACATTGATACAATCTTTTCATACTTTTTCTACATATTTCAATGCTTAAGTATGTTTATCAGTTTTCTAGTAACCACAGTACAAGCATCGTTTAGTTTGGGGCTAGAAAATTTTGTGTAAAAATGTGTCCTAAAATATTTATTTTATATTTATTTCATTGCACAGAGTTTAAGGGTTACTTTTATTAGTGTAAATTTTGTTATTATTTTAGTTAAAATTCATATTATTTATAACAACACCATAAAACCAACATGAAAAATAATTGTCTTTTCTTACCTCTGGGTTGTGCCAGAAAACCTTTATAAACCTATTATTCAATACAGCTTCTGTACTCTTATATGCAACATTTGCCTCCGTCGGATTAGAAAAAGTGATCAATGCCGCTTCAGGATCCCCCTCAAAATTCACCTATGAAGTAAAAACATAAGTGTAAGGATAAAGTACCAATATTATTGGGTAAAAAGACTTAACTTTTCATAACATTTCTATACAAAATATGAAACTTCTATATATTAAAGGTAATTAATTGATATTTACTTTAAAATGATTGCATAGTCACATACTACGGAGGTATTGCATTGTTTCTATAAGAATATGATTTATATTAGGACTAATCTCTTTTTACTCAAACACGTTTTTTTTATATTTAAACATAGTTTTCTAGTAAATTGATTTTATAACTGTTCAGTTTCAAAATAAATGTTTTTAACAACTTACTTGTATGTTCACAATCTTGCCGAATTTGCTAAAATGATTGTTCAGATGAGTGATATCGTTTAGTCCACGTGGCACCTTCTTCACTTCCAAAGAGCAGTTGGCAGCATTCGCTGGTAGAGGTGGCCGAGCACCTAATGAAAAAAAAAAATATAACACATACATCAATTAGGGTGTCATTATAGTTTTTATTGCTTTATTTTGGTTATATTACAGAGAGCAAACATATTCTTCAGGAGATCAATTGCTTCATTATCATTACTTGCAAAAATATCCATGTTATTTCAGGCACTCTCATAAATATAAAATGAAGGCATAATCAACATTTCGTATATTTAAATACATATTTAAAAAAAAAAACATTAATTTCTAAGTATGGTTTCTTGTGAGTTTCTTGGATTTTAGTTTTAAAAGTATACCAACTTGAGATTCTATAAAACATAACGGCTTACCTAAGCGGTGGTAGTCCAGGTTCTTCTTAGGTGGGGCGTGACGCGGCGCGGGGTTGACTTCAGAGCGGGGCTCCGTTCGAGCATCATGACGTACTCTACGAAACGATGAAATTAATTCACTTAATACTTGCACACTACACATTGAACAAATACACATGATGTTGAGAAACTGTGATATTATTTAATGTGTTGATTTATAGGTGCAGAATAGATATAGGAGCACTCCTTGCAGTATCCACAATTTCTGCCGTGTATCTTCTTCTTCTTTTTTTGTTATTTTAAGAGATTGTAACAAACAAACAGAGATTTAATTGGATGTTTTTGTTCAGTTAAGTTGTTATTTGTTATTTTCCAATCTTCACGGTGTTCTGTGAGGTCGTGACACTTACCGGACGGACCTGCCCATTCGTGCAACAGAAAAAACTGTTGTATGGATGTGTGCGTGTGGGTCAGTGTTATTCTTGTGCGCATGTGTGCATGTATACGTGTGCATGTGCGCGCACCTGGGTATGGGCACGAGCTCCCTGGCGGGGTGGGGCCCGTGCGGGCCGTGCGCGGCGTGCGGCCCGTGCGGCGCGTGGGCCCCGTGCGGCCCGTGCGCGTGGTGCGGCGCGTGCGCGGCGTGCGGCGCGCCGAACGGCGGGAAGCTGGACGCGCCGCACCAGATGTCCGGCGTGAGGGGGTTGTACTCTGCAATTTAACAAGTTAACTGTTCAATGAAACGATATCACTGATAACAATAGCAATAAATAATAAGTATTGTTTTCTAATCCCAAACTAAGCAATACTTGTACTCTAGGTATGTTTATTAAAACTATACTTTTCTTTTGTAAATAAATACATATTATAAATATTTATCCAGCGCTGGGGATCGAACCCAGACCCTCTGACGCAAGAGGCGTGGTCACTGCCTATTAGGCCAATTGGGTCTTGTCGGGTCGGTCTCGTCGTCCTTTCACCATAGTCAAAATTTACATAATGTAGGAGTTTTAAATCAAGTTAATACACGTTTAAATTATTTTAATTCAAATTAAATCGCCGTCAGTGTTGTAAATGCACATAGGTGGCAGTAATCACTTATCACCAGGTGATCAACCCCTACTCGATTGACAACTTGTCACATTTCCACAACTATCATTACAGAACGCGTACCAATTGCTAGCATTGCACAAGCACTATTGCACTATAAATCAGTGCCAGTCTGTAAAATCAGAGATGTCAGAATAAATTAAATACGTCTATAAATACATGAACGTTAATTGGTGGATAAACGGAGTGAAGTTTTTTATATTCCAAAATATATCTTCAAACATCAGTTTCATTCAAAACTATTTTGTAAGATCCAAATTTTTAAGTGAATTCAGCAAGATATTTTGTGATCCAGACTATACTACATCACAAACTTAATTCTTAACCTATTCATTAGTCTAGACTGGTTAATATTAATAAACAAACAATAATTATTAAAAACTGACCAGGCACAGGAGGAGGCATTGGTAGAACTCGAGATAAAGTGGCATCTTCTAACACCAGTGGGTCGGTACCATGATCCCACTCGCAGAAGTCCCCTCGCATACAGTAGCCTTTCTCTGTAAAAGGGGGGAACAGGCATATAATTTTGTTTGTGCAGTGCACAAAACACTCAGCACAAATTCTTCTAATTCGAAATGAAATTCATAACTAAAGAAACTATAATAATCTCTCATTCATATGTATATAGAGACACACACTTCTTTATGATTCTCATATACATTACACACCTCTGATTTCTTGTTGGTTCTACATTGATCTGATTTCTCCAACCTTCCTCAGTATCTCACATATTTAATTAATATCTATTTTAGTGTTAAGGCTTGACCACTCAGTATTTGACCACTCAGTATTTTTTCTTCGTCGGTTTTGGCTTGATCTCTGTGTCAACCAGTCAATTTCACAATATAACATATACTGCATTCAATAAAGCTTTAATAGTCTACGGACTAAAAGCCATAACAGTTACAAAAAAAAAAATTACAGAAAAGAAATGGTATGCATACCGTCGTAGTCCCTACACCGCCGTTTGTACGCGTCGGGCACTTCGAGCCGTGGCGACGTTGAGCCCCGGGAACGGTCGCGCGATCTGTCACGGGACCTGTAAGTGGAAAACATTACAAATATTCGAAACAATGGATGTGCCAAACATTGCTAAAAAATGCTAAAAGAAAAGAACAATGTAGATAAAAGACGATGAGATTTTACGTCGGTGTGGCAATCAGCCGTTTCGGTTAGTGGCTAAAGCGTCAGGGCGCGAGTCCCGAAGATTCCCACAGCAGCAAAATACTTCTTTTTAATTAACAAAAACGAAAAATAGAATTTTATAACATAGTCTTATATACAATTGTAAAAAAAAACATTTTTTTACAAACTATTTCTTATATTTACGCTAACATTTTAGCCCTTAGCTTAAGATTTAGCAAAGAAGCTTAAATAAATAAATAACTTAACAGAATGTAACTGTCAGGATGGATTATAACTTATTTCTTTTTTATATATGTAATACTTTGCAGCATTCCGTCACAGGAAAGACCAAGGCGTTAGACAACACCAATGTTAACACAAATGTTAGTTTTTTAAATGTATCAAAACTTGTAGGATAAGTTCTCACCGATCCCTATCCCTTGAACGGGATAATCTGTCTCTGTGTTCCCTGTCCCTGGACATTCTGTCTCTCTCTATTTCGCGAGGAATGCGGAGTCTTTCCCTCTCGCGATCGTGATCTCTTTCGCGCACTGGTATCGGTGATCTTGACCTGAAATATAGCAATACAGTAATCAGAAAGATCAACAGTTGATCTTCACCATTCAATAAATACAATCAAGAATGTCACTTCAATGTTTAAAAGGTGTTACACAATACCATCCAGCTGCTTTGTATTCAATGAAGAATCCAATGAGATTCAACAGTGAGATCCTAGTTATAATTATTTATTTATATAAAATCTTTTTTCACAATAGCAGTGGTAGACTTAACACCATTAGGTGTTCTCTAACAGTCAACCAACAAATAGATAAAGTAAGGTGGTGCGACAGAGCTAAATGAGAAATAGTATATATTCTGACTAGCCTCCATCACCACAGGCATGGTCTTTCAATTTAGAAAATGCATATAGGAGACCGATGCCCGGGTTCTGAAACACTGATCATCATAGAAGTAAGCTAATCAGCTATCAAATGCTTTTCAAATGTTATTTGAGTTGCCAAAAAGATTGTTAAGCTCTTTGAATTGATTATTAAACATCTATGATATTCAAAAAAACCAGGTGTGAGTATTGTTATTGAAATTTGAATTCCACTACCCTTCCCAATATTGGATATTTACATATTTGCAGGGCCTTATCCTTTTGCTTTCAATATTTTTCTATTATATATATAATAATTTATATTACGCGCGTTCAAACTACTAAGTCTTTATCGCCTTTTATCACGGGTACAGCAAAAGAATGGATGAATCTGCCTGCTATATGATTATTTTATAAAAAATAATAACAGGTAAGTGAGTTTTAGATATTATCAGTATGAATGTACAAAAGTACAAACATAGAAACACCCTTAATTTTGTTATATAAACTAGCGACCCGCCCCGGCTTCGCACGGGTCTAATGTATTATACATATAAACAGCCCGACGAGACAGACTGACAGCGGGACGACTTTGTTTTAACTATTTAGTGATGAATTACAGCGCTTTCCACTAACCTAGACCTGCTAGATTGCCTCTCCAGCACTGCTGGCGGTGGACTCCTGTTCCTGTAACGGCCGCGCGGCGATGGTGATCGAGACAGAGGGCGCCTTGAATTCATTTCAATTTAATTATAACTTTCTACATCTCCTTTGCTTTGACTCAAAAGCAATTGTTTTACATACATAGACATACATCATCATAGTGCTTTTTAATGATTTCTTCTCTAGTAGGCTACTTAAGATATTCCAATCTATAAAAATTTATATAAGATCAAATAATAAGACCCAGACAGTCTTTGTTATCACATTTTATTTTATAAAAAACCTGTACAAGGAACAAGAAAAAAAAAACATGCTAAATTAATGAAAGATGATATTGTTAGTGTTTTAGTACAAATAATAATTAATAATTATGAGAGTGACTTCTATAAACGATGTTACAGCATACAAAAAAAATAAGCAGTTGCAGCCTAGAAACAACTACAGCACCATCAACTTAATTTTGGAATGCCAACTCAATCCATATACAATCGATCTAAACTAACTATACGGTCATAGTTTTATATTGACTGACTCCCCTGTTAAATACCTTTTTTTGATTTGTAAATGTTCAAATTAGTTTGTCAACTTTTGCGTGGTTCATCAAAGTCGAATCAATTCGTTTCTGCTACTTCAAAATTACCCCCGCGAAGGACATTGTGGCACGCCATGTCACGTCATATAAAATAAAACTATTTTTATGGATTTTAACGTGTTTACGCGACGAGGTTACCATTTGCGTTCGGTCACCACGAATGTGGACGAATGACCACGAATCGAAACGAAATTAAACGCGATAAAATCTTGAAAACAGTATCGTTAAATAAATCGGACAAGAGTCGACATTCAAATGCGTAAAACTTGCAAATATTTTTGAACATCTAGCGCCCTCTAGGTGCGGATGCATGCGACGGTTAGTAGGTGGTTAGTGGCGACGTTACCTCTTTTCGTACCTCCGGGCGTCATTCGCGTGGGGGGCGTGAGGGGCGTGGGGGGCGTGGTCATTGTCGCGCGCGTGCCTCCGCACCCGGCCGCGCCTCTCCCACGAGCGAGAGCGGCGACGACGACGCTCCTCTTTATCGCGCAGCTGAAACAGGTGTTGTGTTGTATTGTATTTGGGTACATGGAACGACCACTGCGACATTTGTTGAAAATCTTCAAAAGATAACCCTGTCACCTCTCACATGACTGGTTTACGAGGGGTTCGTACCCACTAATACCTTGGCCAAGTTCTGTACCTGTAAGTTAGGAGGGAATCCGGGTCCATCTACAACTGCGACCTAGAAGATAAATGCCCGGTTCCTATATTCAACGAACGGCCGTTAGTTACATAGCTTCGTAACTTTCATAACGACTTGTAGATTAAAGGAACACTAGTAATTCACTTTCCGAAGGAAATGAAACGGATCGTAACGAAAACGTCTCATTTTGTTAATATAGGAACCGGCCGTACACAGCTTTTATCTTAGCAATAGTCTTCCCATTGAAAACATTGTCCCCTTTAATGTAGGATAACTGTGTGGTAAGGACGTTTTACGTTGTCAAAAGCCGCAACATTTTTTATGTTAATAGTTGGCAAATGATCAGCCGGTTCACTTTTTGTTAAGTGATAACTGATGCACAGGGTTGGAACTGGAGCCCAATTTTCAAAAGGTTGTCAACGCATCTGCAACCCTCGGGTGTAGCTGATGTCCATGGGCGGCGTTATCCACTTAACATCAGGTGAACCGTCTGCTCGCTTGGAAACTTTTCACATAAAAAAAAGGTCAACAATGTCGTGGTGGGCCTTTACGTGATCGACGATCATCACGAAAAAAAAAAACTTTTCCCTTCTTGTTTAATAAATGCATATTGAATTGTTAAAAAATAGGTTACTTACAGAGTCGCTTCTGCGATCTCTTCTTCGCGGTATTTGATCCGCAGTTTCTTCGAGTAACTCAGTCAGTGGCAAAACCTGTAAAATGTACGAAATATAAAAACAAAAGCCCTTACGGAATAAATTATTAAAAATGACACAGACATTTTTCAGTTTTGATTACGTATTAAAAATTAGTTTGCCGCATTTTAAGAAATCACCCGATTTGTTTGAGGTTAATTAAAAGTGGGTGTCGTCTACTTTTAGTAATTATAGATTAAAGACGATTAAAATGTTATAAATAAATATTATTTAGCTCTTATGGATTAGCAAATAAAGGCAATCAGCTGTTTATTTCTTGTGCTTTATAGAGGAGGAGGCAATCGCACATGTCCATGAATATTAACAACACTGGACGACAAGAATCAATGAACAGACAACCATATCTACTGATGTTTTTATTTCATTACATTTTATGGTAAAATTTTGAAAGCAAGCAGATGGTTTACATTATGTTAAGTGTGTTATAGGCGTGTCTATACATCAATAACAATTGATGGATTGTAGAGGAGTTGTTAGAACACCTGGTCTCCTATACGAAACACAAAAGTTAGAAACATTTTGAATTGACTTAATGTAGACAACACAAAACAAGAATGAGCAAGCGCAGAAGCTGTTGCATTGTACTACCACAGATAAAATTTAAATGTAGTGTAGTGTTGTAGCAGAGGAAACAAGACAACCTGTCTCTAGGGATGTGGTTCGGGTTGAATTACCTACGGCTCGAAAGATACGGGTTTTGTTTACGGCCACAGCCCGTTGTGGTCGAATCGCATGATAGTTACGTTGCGAATTTTTCAGGCCTTTTATTTGTGGTAATTTTTTTTGGCCGCAACCTTACAGGCGATATTTTACAGAGATCAAAGAGGCGCATGCTGTTTCTTTGCTCAATCAGCGTTTGTGTTCTTTAGGCTTAACTTATACGTACCAACATTCACATTTTTAAACACCTAAAATTGTCGATAACTCTCAGAGATCTATACACCTTTTCAATATTATTCACATTATTTCAATATTATGCACTTAACGATTTAAAAATGTATAGATAAAATTGATGCAAGATTTTTCGAACGCTAAGCTCAGTGGCTAGAGCACCTGGACGCGAAATGCGGAAGGCGTAGGTACGAATCCTGGCAACGGCGAATAAATTTAGTTTCATCTACACATTTTTAACCTGTCTACCCACCCCGCCTGTATGTATAACCTTGAGGTCTAATCTTGAACTTTTGACTCTGGTAGGATTACGCAACAGCTGCTCTTCAGGTGTTAAATTAATTCAAACACAGAAGACCGGCATGAAGTGGAAGTGTTAAACTTTTGTATTACTTTCCCTTTCCCTTTCTGCAACCCTACGGGTGTTGCAAAAGTCAATGGGCGGCGGTTATCATTTAAAGTCAGGTGAACCGCCAGCTTGCTTGCCACCTTCTCAAATGTAAAAGATTATAAATTCAATTAACATAAATAAAAAAAAAAAAAAAAAAAAAAACAACCAACCGACCAAGTGCGTACCATTATCTATAAAACGGCAAATAGTAAAATCATGTCTGTTGTATGGGGGCCCCACATAAATATTTTTTATTCTGTTTTTTAGTATTTGTTGTTATAGTGGCAACAGAAATACATCTGTGAAAATTTCAACTGCCTAACTATCACGATTCATAAACCGTGTACGTAGGCTGTATCTCATGGATACAGACAGATGGTGACAGACAGCGGAGTCTTAGTAATAGGGTCCCGTTTTACCCTTTGGGTACGGTACCATAAAAAGACAGTGTTTTACCTTAACCAGGGTGTGCTCGTAGTGGGGCGGTCGGCCCCTGGGCAGCACGAGGCGGTGGCGCGGCGCCTCGGCTGCCACGGCGGGAGGCGCCGTCACCGGAGCGCTCGCCCCCGACGGGGACTTCGCCCCCGGCGCCGAGGCAGCAGTAGCCGCGGCCGCTGTAGGTCAAATGATTTGTAATCCTCCTGCTCTTATCAGACACTAGGTTGTTGCCTGTCTCAGGCAGATCCGGAACAATTAATCAATAGGGTCAAATAGTTAAATGTGGGAATCTAACCCACCACCCACTGTGCCAAAGATAAAAAAAAAGTTAATAAAAAACGATTTATCGTTACATTTCATTGTATCGTTTCATTTGTACCTATGATGAGCGTAAAGACCCATTTACAGGGTGCAAGTTTCTTGCCTGTTGTATACAATTAAATTGAAGCAATAAATGTGTTGCATGGTCTAAACAACAAATGGTCTAACAAATTATTGCGCGCAATTTATTGCATTCAATTATTGCTCTTGTATGTACAAGAAAATGGCATCGTGTAAATGGGCCTTAAGGCTCATCATAGGTACAAATGAATCAAGAGTACCTTCAAAAAGGAGAGTAACGCCTGCGGAGACTGTCCGGGCCCTAAAAAATCTACAACACATTGTGCTAACAATTACATGCCTACAATTGAGAAAGAAAAAGAATTTTCAAAAATTAAATTGAACATAGTAGCTATGTAGCGTGTCGTTACCGTCGCGACAATAAATGAACACACGTCTAACGCTACTTGCCAATAATCATAAAAAAATATTAACGTTAAACAAAATGCATAATTAAAAAAAAATATTTTTCAAACAAACTAATTAAGTAAAAAAGAAATAAAATTTGTAACATCCTATACAGCTCGCGCCACAGCGTCGCATTACAAGCCTCTCCTTCTAACAGCATGTTTTGTCTCTTTTAAATTCATTCAACCCATTCATATGCTTTGTGACCTTTACAAATGAACTTTACGTTACAGTTTTATACGTAAGGGTGATCTAAAATTCTTTGTTTTGGAAAATTTAATAACTCTGTAAATATTGATGTTTAAAGAATGTAAATTTTTAATACAATTTCAAAAAGTTATCCCCTATATGTGTCTTCATTTATTGTCGCGATGGTAACGACACGTTGTATATGACGGTAAATTTCGCCGCAAAAAAAATGTTATAATAGCTCGGTCGGTAATCGGGCGGCCCCGGTTCGTATCACGATCATTTACACACTTATTTTTTGTACTTTTTTTTCTATACCAGATTATTGCTTTCTTTATTTTATATTTTTTTATTTCCAAAATACATGATTTACCAAAAAAAAATCCATCCTGCAGGTACTAACTATAAAAAGAGCATGCAAGCATAGTTTAAATGAAAAGTGCGATGGTGCCTAAAATTAACCATCTCTCCCGCCAAAAGGTTACTCCCGCAAACACCGTAAATACGCTAAAAGTATTTACGGAATACTTTCGTTCTTATCGTTTAAAAGGCCTCGTAAATTTACACTAGTCCGTAAAATATTTATACAATTATTTTTTGCTATGTATATATTTATTGCTTGGTGTTATTATTTGATTTTGTTATTTTTTACTGAATAGTTTATCACAACTGGTTATCAGTTGAATATATAGTTTGTTTTTTTGGTTTGGTTTGTTTTTTTTGGTAAATCGTGTATTTTGGAAATTACATTTAGATACAAATTACTGAGTAATGAAATATGCATAATATTTTTCGATTTAACCGACGTAATAATAAGAAAATATGAACTGATCTTTTTCACAAAAGAAAGAACTTTAAAAAAAAAGGGAAAAAAATAACAAAATAACAAATCGACAAAAAATTAAAAATATAGAAAACAATGATCTGGAATCGAAAAAAAAAGTAAAAAAAATAAATGTGTAAATTGATCGTGCCGCGAACCACGGCCGTCTGTTTTGGGGCCGCCCGATTACCGACCGAGCTATTATGACATTTTCTCTTGCGGCGAAATTTACCGTCATATTCGAATTATATTTTTCATTCCCTGAAAACAGGGATAAAAGGACATTTTCTAAAAATGAAACCTAGCTAGATCGATTTTTCGCCCCCGAATCTATGCACATACTAAATTTCATGAAAATCGCTGGAGCCGTTTCCGAGATTCCGATTATATATATATATACAAGAATTGCTCGTTTAAAGGATAAGATAATAAATATGATATATACGTAAACACCCAGACACTACAGAAACAACTTGTCTCTGGCACTCTGGCCTAAGAGGTATGTTCAATAAATCATCAATATTATTTAAATTTTATTTTAAGTTTACAACAAGCAGAACATATTGAACATATAAAGTTATCTCTTAGGTAGTTTTAACATAAATTAGGCAAAGCTTGTGATATGGATACTAGGTATTTAATAAACATACTATTATTTGTAAAAAAATTATTATGTATATTTTTTTTTATGTGAGAAAGTGACAAACGAGCTGGCGGTTCACCTGATGTTAAGTTATAATCGCCTGCCCATAGACATTTGCAACACCCTTAGGGTTGCAGATGCATTGTCACCTCTTAATAATGTGGGCCCCCGCTACCTCAGTCAACAGACGAAACACGGAAGTGCAACACTTCTACAACATTATTTTTATTGAACATAAGACTTTATTATGTTTATGTTTATGCTAATTTAGTTAGATTTCATATTGTGTGTATATCATAATTTATATGTAGAAAAAAAAAATGTTGCTTGATGTAACAGTTGCTTTATGCTATCTTTTTACTATATAATAAAGTATCTTAGTTTGTGCCGAAAAAAGAAAAGGTTTATTTTTGAGCTATCAACTTATTCTAACATTTTCGCCTGCCTTGTCAATTAGAGAGTCTTGTCCTAATTGAGAAGAGGAAACTCACGTTGCTCCTCTCCATCCAGTTGTTGTTGTTGTTTCTCGTTCTCTGCCGGCTGTGATGGCTGACCGGCCTCCTGGTCGACACTGGCCTTCAAGTACTCCTGGCTTTCCAGCGACTTGAAGAGCATGTCCACAAAAGGCTTCGTCTCTGCAGCAAGGTAATTTTTACAGGTTCATTACAAGCAATACTTTTATGATTTTAAGGAACAGTTACAGCAATTTTGATAAAAAATTATATTGATCTGTAGTTTTTACTATGTACTAGATAAAATGTGATAAGTCTGAAAAAAAATTCGAGTTATGGATAGTCTACCACTGTGCAGTGGGATCTCATAGTGGAACTAAATACATAAGAACTTGTAGTTTGAGATGGGCTGTTGCAAGTTGTGAACAATAATTATTAATCAGCTATGTCTTATTGCTTGAATTAAAAGTTATGATCTGTGCAATCACATGTTATTTAGTTAATCTTTCATATTGCTAATCAAACAATATACTAAGACTAGGACCTCTGCAACTTTTATGAACATTTTCAGCCGTGCAATTACTTACCATGCTGAAGAAAGACATCCAATTGATCAAGCATGCCTTCTCGCAGCTCTTCAAGGGGCTTGTCTTTCTTTACTAGAGCATACACATACTTAGCTAGTGCAGCCGGGTCTGCATCGCATCTGTGGGAGCCACAATTGATTTAGGAATATAAGAATTCACAATGGTCATCCGGACAGAACCAAGGAGTTGATAGATGCTTCAAAAAGTGACATGAAAAAAGAGGACACAAACAGATTCAATCATTACTTAATCAACATAATGAACCAATAGTTAATATAAAATATTTTGTTTTGAAATTCATGTGGCCCTACATAATGTTGCAATAAAATGTCATCAGGCTTATGGTTATTTTATAACAGTGACACTTTGTTAACTATGTACAAAATATTGTGTAACAGATTTTATTATTCAATGTTGCCCAAGTTAATTCGTTTTTATATTTCTAAATAAATGAAATGTGTAACAGGTTGGTTCTTTATAAAACCAATTATATTATTACTTTAAACTAGCAAAGTGGCACTATCAAATTTCAAAACTTGATGTTTCTCATAATAACAAAAATTGTTAATCAACACAATCATCAATACAGAGACAAAAAAAATATAGATCTAGATTTGCTAGTTTACAATGTGGCCAGATTTCATAATTTTACAACATTTACTATCGATTATTGCATGGAATCAAGTCTTAATTTAAAATTTATGTTTTATGGGGAACACAAATAACTTCAAACATGAGTCATGTGTGGCAATAAATATAGGAATAGATTGACCGTGGAGGTTCAGATGTTAAAAATAGATGCCTAAACCAATGCTCCTGTGATCTGCCTGTGAGTCTAAATCACTATTTTAAGATGAACAAGTATTAACTTTGCTTTTTGTGGTAATACTATTAGTTTTAGAAAATGTGTATACCAGCTTCCCATTGAAGATTTAAGTCAAATTAAACTTTAAACTGTGCACTTGTTTAGTTGACAATAATATAATTTAGAATATATTTATAGGGCCTGACCAAAATCATTTTTCTTTTCATCATGTATGAGATTGTTTATCTCACTCAATAAAATGTGATAGACGGTTACCCTCTATCACATAGCTGGCATCAGCATGTATATTTTCATTAGCTATATCTTATAAACTAGAGCAAAAAATTATGTACAAATTTGTTTCCTCTTATCACTACTTGGATATATATATGTCATATATATCACAATAATTCACACGGATACATCCTACCTCAAAAGAAAGTTTTATTTTCTGATGAGATGCATACAGTTCAATGAACCTAAATTACCTATATCACTATATTTTATACCAATATACCTATTGTGAGGCATCGTACATATATCCCTCCTACCAATGATTAATAGGGATAAGTAAACTTATTTTAAACTTAAAAAAAATCAAATTAATTTTCAATATTAATCGATTTAATAAAAGTGACATACACTCGTAAACATTCTTAAAAGTACAAAATTTTGTAAAAAAAAAAAAGTTAACTCTTTGTGACGAATATAATTATTTATGTCAATGCACCACGCAAGTGAGACTAATTACGATAAAACTTATTACGAAACTGTAATTTGACACCAAATAATTTGTAACTTAGATATTTTTATTTTAGTAGGGAGATATCTTAGACTTATACAACACATAACGTTTAGAATATAACTTGGGATTTGGTTGCATTTAGTCCGCGGAGATGGACGGAAAAGATGGCTATAGTAAAACTACTCACAAGGGTTCCAATATGGACGTCAACCATGATTTGAAAGCGTCGGGGTTTTCAATAATCATTTCGCACACACTGTAATTATGTTATACACTATAATCCATGAAAAGACACTTGATATAACACGTTAATTATATTTTAATTTGCAAGGAATTCTTTGCAAGCGAATTTCTCGACGAAAGTCTCGTAACTTTTCTTCACTTCAGTTCAGGGGATCACGTCTTTTTCTAGACTTTTTTGCAACGTGCACAGATTAACTAGAAAAAGATACTGACCATAGCCTAAATAGCATTTTAACGTAAACGTCAAACGTCAAGTTTCAATAAATCATAAATATTCGCGGTGTCTATGAAAAATGTTGCCACACTACAAATGTATATTAACAATATTTTTATTTTAATCAATAAAACAACAAATGGTTTGATTTTAACCATGCCTTTGCTACATTTACTTAATGTTTTAAAATTAACTTATTATGGATATAGGGCCAAATGTCGATCACCTTACGTTGAAATACAAGACGTCAACCCCGTAATTGTTTATATGACTATAATATATTTATCTTATCCTTTAAACGAGCAATTCATATATATATATATATATATATATATATATATATTTATATATGATAGCTCGGTCGGTAATCGGGTGGCCCCAAAACCGCGGTTCGTATCACGATCATTTTCATACTTATTTTTTTTACTTTTTTGTCTATACCAGATCATTTTCTTTATTTCCAAAATACATGATTTACTAATAAGCAACTAATTAGTGACGAGTAAACCATTTTCTTACATACAAGAGGTTACCTCCCCGAGTCTCTTCGTTGCCTCCTTCTAGGTGATAACATCCTCGGAAAATGCGATTACATCACGCCTTCTCGCTTACTGCGAGTGTTGCAATACCGCTCAGCTCACGATACAATTCCGTCCAGGCAGGACACTCCACGAGCACGAGTTGAGAGTGAGCGAGAGAGTGTCCTCGGTATATACGTCACAGTGGTAGCATACCGTTGTGGGTTCCCTTCTCGTCACGCAAAGCAAATACTATACTAGCAAACCACTCGTGCCTTGAGAGGATTTCTATTCATACATCTTAATATAGGTTACCATCTTATATAACCATGCCATACGCCATACGCCCGCGTATGGCATGGTTCGTGACTGAGGTGCTCCAGCCTCTATTCCTACCTCCCAGTGATGTTTGAGCGTAGGCGATCCCTGTGCTCTCCAAGCCCAGGTCCGGCGTACGGCCTTGGGTTTTCGCCGTCTCGCACCAGGATCATCCAGATCTACACGTCATTGCACCACACGTGAGTACCACGCGTACAAGGCCATGAACCTTGTCTTGTATCTTGTATTAACTGATGTTTTTGCTTTCAGTCCCTAGACTATTAAAGCTTCATCTGACGCAGAACCGGTGGGCTAGCCCGAACCCACGGGTTTGGGCCCTCCGCTGTGGGTAGGGCCGCGCATGTGCTCATGCGTGCGTTTAACTATGACATGTCATCTAAGGGCCATCGAAGTTGCGGTGCGGACCGAGACCCCGATGGCCCTCGACTGTGTTTTTAGCTAATCGGTGGCTGCGGGCGGTGAGAACCGCCCTGGAACGCGGGTGTACCTTGTGTACGCGTTGTGTTGGTCTCGCCGTGCTCGGAGGCGAGGGCGAACTATTGTGTTTGTTGGTACACTAGCTGTGGGTGTAGTGTTATCCGGCGGGACCCCCGGCGGTGGGTCCGGCGTATCTAAGTCCCCTTCCTCGACCGGGTCGATGAGGACGTTTCGCGGGCGACGCTTGTTGACGTTCGCGTTTGTGTCGGGTTGGTAATTTGCTGCGCTTACCACCAGAGGGTTGGGATGATGTTCGGCTCTATCGAAAAACCATTTTGTCAGATCTTTGAAATATTCGCGAATCGTCGGGAGTCTACAATCGCTGTGCAGATCGACGTTGCGTTGATACCATTGCGCACCGGTTGCACGGCGGATGAACTTATTTTGTACTATTTGCAGCTTGTACAAGCGAGTAGGGTGCGTGTGGGCGAAGATCATGCATGCGTAGGACATAATAGGTCGTACGCAGGTCTTATATAATAATAATTTGTGCCTTAAGGGCATTTTACTTTTAGCGTTAGTTAAATTGTGTAGCCGGCCGGAGACGAACGCGGCTCTATTACGAATGTTATTAATGTGGGTAGTAAATGACATACGCGAGTCGAAAGTGACTCCTAAGTATTTGACCTTTTTCTCCCAGGGGAGCGGTTGGCCATAAAGGGATATTTGCCCCAACTTTGGCGAGGGCCATTATAAAGATGTGACGGGTAAGTACTTCGTGTGAAGTGAATCGCCACACTTTTTTCGGGATTTATTTCTATTCTCCATTTGCGGAACCAATCGCCGAGGCGGTCGGCGGCGCTTTGGAGTCGAGTGGTTAGTATTCTAAGGTTGCGGTCTGAATAAAAGAGCGCTGTGTCATCCGCGAAAAGCGCGAGATTGACGTGGGGGTCTTTGGGTATGTCGCTCGTGTAGAGCGTAAAGAGCAAAGGTGAGAGGCAGGAGCCTTGTGGTACGCCGGCCGTGAGGCGGCGGCTTGTGGAGAGGGTGCCCTCGACTCGATATCTAAAGGAGCGATTCAACAAAAAGGCCCGGATGATGTGTACGAGCCTATCTGGCACTTTGAGTGTGTACAGCTTGTAAAGCAAGCCGTTGTGCCAGACCTTGTCGAATGCCTTTGCGACATCGAAAAAAAGAGCCCCTGTACTGATATGTTTCGGGTGGTTTAGGCCTTTTAGGATGTGCTCCGTTAGGCGGTATAACTGGTCGGGACAAGAGTGTCTAGCTCGAAAGCCGAATCGTTTCGTGGGCAGAAGGCCGTTGGAAAATACGTGCTCTTTGAGCCTGTTTACTAAGGCAACTGAGGAGGCTGATGGGACGATAGCTAGAGGGCTGGTTGGCTGGTTTATTCGGCTTGCGAATGCCGATAACCGTGGCTTGTTTCCAGTCGTCCGGAAAGGAGCAACTGGAGAGTAGAGTGTTGAAAATGATCGCCAATAAACAGATAAGCGGCCCAGGGAGAGCTTTGAGAATTTTGTTACTGATCTTATCTGGGCCCGGGGCGGATTTCGGTTTTAAATTTTTAATAATATCTTGGACCTCTTCGGGGGTCACTGAACTTAAAGGATCGCCTTCCAGTGGAAGCGCAGCCCTAGTCTCGATTACACGGTCCACCTCCGTTAGGTGGACTGTATCGGTGTGTTCGCGTGTTGGCGTACATTGCTGCTCTAGGTTGTCCGCAAGGCATTCGGCTTTTTCGGAGTCATCTAGGGCTACTGAAGCGCTGTTAGGTCTAATTAATGGCGGTAGAGATTCTGCTTGCGGGGGTCTGCTTTCAGACTGCGGGCCAACCGCCAGTAGGCGGTGTGCGATGGCTCGATGTCCTCTAGGAGAGTGTCCCACGTTGTATGTCGGTGTTCCGATACACGATCTTTGACTTCTAGCTGAAGGCGTCGAAGTAGGGTTCGGTTCGATTCCGATCGGTATCGGTCGAAGGCGCGTTTGGCTGCATTTTTCTGTCTAATTAGCAGTCTTAGGTCGGGCGGAAAGTTAAACCGTCGGTCGCCCGACAGTTCCACCGTCCGTTCCGAGTCTGTGACTGCGGAAGTAATGGTTTCTCGGAGACTTGCTATCGCTCGATTTGCGTCATCGAACGTAGATATCGTCTCGGGTAGTTCGATTAAGTCCTAGGGGTCCAAGGCCTTGAGTTTGACCTCAAGACGATGCCAGTCCACTACGGATTTGGTCGTAGGGACCGCGCCGGCGTTCTGGCCCAGTTTACACAGGAAGGGCCTGTGATCTAAATCTAGTTCGTGGATTGTCTCTATCGACTCGATGTCGAGCGAGACCTCCTTGAATAACATGATATCTAGGATACTCGGTGTCGCATGTTGGTAGTTGTCCACCGTAGGATACCTAGTGGGAGTTGTAGGAGCGATTATGCTCAAGTTTAAATTATCGGATAAGCTAAAGAGATGCTTTCCGTTGTTATTTGGGATGCTGTGAATGTCCAATGAGCCGTGTTTGCAGTTTAGATCTCCTGCAATTATCACGGAAGGGCCTAAGTTGAGTAGCGTATCTAGGTCGCTTTGTAATAAGGTTTTGTTCCCCGAGAGGTAGGCTGAGACAAGTACAAGCGGCCTGTGGCTGGTGAGCGCTAACCTACACGCGGATGCCTCTATTTGACTTAGCTCTGGAATGTCGAGCGGGCAACAGTGCAAGGACCGTTTATAATAAATGAGTGTGCCTCCCAGACGGTTTGCTAACCGGTCGTGGCGGACAATATTGTAATTTGCGATTCTGGGATCGCGTACACTAGGTTTCAAGAATGTCTCTTGCACTAGAAAAATATCTACGTTATAATCGTGAAGGAATTCCGCGATTTCGTCCCTTTGACCCTTTATGCCGTTTGCGTTGAAATACGAAACAACCAGAGCCCGAGGTTTTGTTCTACCTGCGTTTGTACTTCCCATTAAGTTGTTTTTATGGGTCTAGTTAACGACGCGGCGGAGCGCGGTTTTATTGCGCGGACTATTGTCTTTTACGGTTGGCTCGTAAAAGCCCAAAGGGCTTCCACAAGCGTTTTATGTTGGCTAATTGCCCTAAGACGCTCGTGGCCAGATGTGGCGGCCGCTATTTTAGCGGACAATACGGCGAGTTCCTGCCTATTGATCCTATCTAATAAGCTGCAAATATTAGCGATTTGCGCGAATGGGTCGTCCTTGTTTTCCTTGTTGTCCGGATTACAGGCGCGGTTACCTGCGCGGCCACCTGGGGTTTCGTCCAGGCGTTTGTGACGGGTACGAGCGCAGTTATTAACTTATGTTTATAAATAATATAGCGCCCATAGTACAAGCTTTGCTTAGTTGTGACTAGATAACGTTGTGTAAAAATGTCACGAAATACTATTTATTAATTTACAAAAACAATTAACAAGACAACCATTATTAATTATTTATTATATCATTTGGGTCTATGTCGCCTCTTCCTAATAGGGACGACGTCTTGTCGGGGGCAGCGCTGGGAGAGATGAACAATTTATCGCGCGCGATCATCGCGTCGCTCGTAGTCGCGCCTGGATCGTCAGTTACTTTCATTGATCAGAATAGGTGCGGGATACATCCCCAAAGCTTTGACTAATGGACTTGAATAGGCACTGATTATTTTAAAGTGTCTGATCTACGCTTCTTTTAAGAATGTAAATAGAGTTGTAATTTTTAAATGCAATTCGGCGTTCCGCATTTGCCATGGGCCACTGGTTGCGCGACGGATAAATCGGTTTTTGATCATTTGAAACGGTTTCGAATAATAATCACGGACATGCACAAAACAAATACTTGCATGTGTCTTATTGGGATCATAATTGAAATCATAATTCGTACCGAACCTCGATGACCCGGTAGTTTGAGTTACAATAAAAATTGATCTTGCTCTTTTCTTGATCTCGATCCACCACTTTCTAAACGTATAGGTCACATTCCTGCAAAAAAAAGTGAAGCGTTTCAATCGATCTGTGTTTCACTCGCAAATACAAGTGCAGAGACCTTACAGGAGAAATTTGTAATTTATTAATAAGTGTGACTCCCACGACTGACATGACCTGCCTTTTCAAGCTTGAGTAGCTGCTATATAATTAGCTGTTATATAAATGGTGTGAACATTTGTACATTCTGTTATAATAATATACATAATACGTTTACACGTTCATCACGTGTTGTTGCTTTCTTCGTAACTGATTATTATATAAATAATTATCACCACTTTTGTATCGTGAAATATAGTACATTAGATACTTATAATTATTATTACTTTTGTTAGCTTATTATTATGCTTAAGTATATTTGAATAAACGAAATGATTTCATTTATGTAAATTTGGATGAAGTAAAAAAATATTACTAATACTACTTACTAATACTATTAAAAAATATTACTTCAAACTTTTTGCATTTTTAACAATGGGGCTGAAATTAAATTTCAAATGAATAATTAGCTTATTAAGTTTTAATAACGGTTAACTGAATGTTCTTTGTAAAATGTTGCATAATGTAAAGGAGGCACGCTAGATGGCGCTTAGCATTATTAAAAAAAATTCACGACGTGAGGCCATCGGCCGCATCGTGGGCGTGCGTGAAACTCAAAAACACAGGTTTGAATCCCGCAGGGGCGAAATTTGGATATAAAAATAAAGGAAATCGAGCACTAATTGAAGTCTCTCAGTTCTTACGTTAGACTAAGGCGTAATATGAAAAAAAAACGAGAGATTTTTCTGTAAGATTATTCCCTAACGAAATTTGACCTTCACTTATTTTTATTGATATAAATATAAATATAAATCAGTGCGATCTGATTATTAATTCAGTTTGGAAATGACGTTGCAATTAGGTCGTGGAGACGAAAACGTTGACTCAAACTCAGGAAGAACACTGGTGACGTATCGCGCTCAAAAACCTGTCCCTAGGCATGGCACATGGCCGAGCTAGTAAGGTCTATGACGTCGTTTATAATACTACCAAAACGGGTGTCAGAAAAACCCGATTGCTCGTACTACGTCGTTCACGACCATGATTGGAATAAGTGCAAACTTTTTTTTGTACACGATTACAATTAACTAAAGCAAGGATGTGCAACGCGCGGCCTGCGGGCCGCTTGCGGCTCGCTAAACATGTTTATGCGGCCCGCCAAGCATTTCTAAAATTGAATTTATTTTATCGAATTTCTCCCATCAATATAGTGTTATAAAATTAATTATAATAAAATGGTAGTACATACTGAACAGAAATATTTTTTGTTAGTTTTTCTGTTCTTTTCTTGTTTGTTTTTACCTTGCATTAAAATTTGTATATGAAATCTTTACTTTTTTTAATTTTATATTTCTTTATTCTAATATTAATTATAAATAAAGTTTCGTAAATTATTATGTGCGGCCCGGCAAAAAAATTTTAAATTTTAATTGGCCCATTAATTAAAAAGGTTGCTCACCCCTGAACTAAAGGATACTGGCGTATGAGTATTGCGCCTATTGTAAAAGAAAAATACTTTCCGCTTGGATTTAACTATAATGTCTAGCGAGATCAGTAATGCAAGCAACTATGCAATGATTAATCATAAACATTCAAACAGCCTAATTTCACCTAATAAAGATGTACATAAACTCAGAGTGCTGGGTTAACCTAAGGATATATTTGTTTTGTGAATTGTTTATACTGTGTAATTCCATTATTTTCTAAGTTTTTTATATCTTGTGGTTATACCGTGAATAAATGATTCTTTCTTTCTTCATTCTATACCTCCGATGTATAACTTCATACATGAACTATATTTTTACTGTTCATGAAGTTTACAATGGGTACGTAAACCTTTAGGGAAAGCGATTTTTAATCTTTGTTTTTAACGTCAAAAAACCGGTAGGTATTTCTTATCAAGGTAAATATTATTATTAGTATGAGATGCATAGTATGTGTGTAGCATTTTTGGGTACAGTTCACTTTCTCAGCCCTCCAATTTAACCAATCAAAGTCTGGAAAATTACCTTACTTAAACTAAACTTACTTAAAAAATACGTCAGATAGTGCCTGTGCTCTGGAACCACCTAGCGTGATTTTGATTCCGCAGGGATTAAATATTCATGTTTTTTTACCAAACTAGTCAGCGCTTGACATAAATCCCATCCCACCATCGCAATGAACAAAAAGGTGACGGCAACAAATTTTCCTAATCTTGCTGATTCGCAATTAAAACATATTCCATATAGAAATATGTTTTTATTGCGAATCAGTAAGATTAGGATAAGCATAACAGAAATGTTTGTGCATCTGGGAATAACTATTGTTTTTAAAAGGAAATGGGAAAGTCGTAATAAGTTTACACTTGTTTTTTAATTGAATGTTATATTTATTTTAATTTAATATATGCATATGTAAAATAATCGATTTCACATTTATTATTTTTAGCTTCTATCACTGCAAATCTAAGAAACCTTGCTATCTAATTATACTTTCAGATTATCATATTAAATATTACGTTGTTAGTTTGTGACTGTCCATTTAAATTTTAACTCTACGAATTCCTGTTAAGGCATATATCTGGTTTGCCAAAACAGACCGTCAAGGACTTTTTTCGACATTGATATTAAAACCGGTTCAATCGTTATCATGGGCTTTGCTTATTGCGAAAAGAGTTGTAAGTTGCTAATCACATTTGAGCGCGATTATATCAATAAAAGTTCATTGGGATCATACGATAACGACTTTAACAATGCAGCGAAAAAGCGCTTTAGATTTTTTTCCATTCGCTTTATGTCCCGACGTCTAATAATAAAGCAAGGACAGGTTTGCTTGACGCACGCGGTACGCTACAAAACATAATCGCGTGAATGAAGCATGTAGCTCCTCGTGTCCATGCTCGCTTTTATAATCGCATTAAATTAAACGGATGCTTCATTAGTTCCGCAAATTCGTTATTGGTAACTTATTAATTTCACTGGCTTATACGATGTGATTTTAGCGCCAATTCGATAGTTGAACGTTTTAAATATCACAGTCGATTGATAGTAGATTGGCGGGAAGACGTTCCATTTTTTTTAAATTTCATAAATGGTTATGGCAGTGAATAGTGTAGTGTTGTGTTTTGTGTTAATTTTTTGATGTTCATAATTGCGTTCTTCTTGGGAATAGTTTTAACGTATTTTATTAGGTTATTCATTCAAAACCAATCACATAAGGATTCCACATCAGGTATGGTTCAATTAATGCATGACATTATTAACTTATTTAGAAGTATTATTAATTGTCTAATTTATAAAATTAAATTTTTCTAAAAATAAATTATGTTAAATTTTCAAATTTTTATACTACATTACATAGGATGGCTCTTCCCGTTAATAAACGTTAGGTATTTCACTGAATTAATGTTGTAGTTGTCGGTTTCATTCGTAAAATACTAAACTAAATTCGACTTAGTCCTTAGTCCTAGAGGAATACAAAATTTTTTTAAAAATTACTAATATTAAAATTTTTTATTTATAAAGAGCAACTTTATATTGCAGGTAATTGAAATGCCATGCGTAGATAATTAATATGAATATTAATACTTTTATATAAAATAACTCTTTCTGAAGATACCCTTAATAAGTTTAGTGTTGAATTTAGAACTTAAATCAATATTTTTAACTTTTTAAAAGTTTCAGTGTGACTTAGCATAAGTTTTTGGAGGGGCCTTTATTAACATTGAATCGTGTATAAATTACAAGTAATGAATAAATAGCGTTATTTTGCATATTTTTATTGGATTT
The DNA here is from genome assembly GCA_933534255.1 of Iphiclides podalirius. NCBI lineage: Eukaryota > Metazoa > Arthropoda > Insecta > Lepidoptera > Papilionidae > Iphiclides > Iphiclides podalirius. Next base: position 1,647,202 of record OW152835.1, on the reverse strand, counting down.
GTACCTATGCTTTATCGTAAAATACAGGGAGCGTGACTGTAACATAAACGTGAAAAGAAATATGATTTTATAAAGGACACGACATACAGTTGAAGACTTTTTAAATATTAAAAAATGTATGTTCGTAATTTATGCAACCTTTCGCGTCTATTAAAATAACTACGCGACAGAGATAGCGATGCAGTGTACGTAACTTAATTAGTAAAAGTACTTTAGATGATTGGAGTTATCAAATGTGTACCTAATATTAATTATTTCACTGAATTAACATTATTCACGAAGCAAATTAGTAACTATTATATTATTGCATATTATTTTATTTACCTATTGAAGCGACATGTTTTAAAAAGAGCCACCGTAGACGCTTTATTTTATTCTAAAGTGTAAAACCAACCAACAATAAATTCGGTAAATTTCATGTTGTTATATTGTGCTGCGTATACAATAGACATAGATTTCCACTTCATCTGAATTTTCAGTAACCAAGGGAATGACAGACGTAATAGATGTTATTTTTACTCATAAAAATCATAATCTGACAATCACTATCGACTTTGCTTTCTTTTGAAAAATGACATTCTAATATTTTTATTGGGTTGCACCATTTAGCAGTATTTGAATGATTTAGCATTTGATTTAGTTTTTCTGACGCTCCCTCGATATTCATCTCTTGACTCTTATCTCAATCGATATCACTCTTTTTATCAATCATTGTAAGGACATTATAAATTATTAAATGAGAGCGTTTTTATGGATTTTATTAAGTTTAATTAAAATTATGTTTAATTTTCAAATTTTTATACTACATTACATAGGATGGCTCTTCCCGTTAATAAACGTAAGGTATTTCACTGAATTAATGTTGTAGTTGTCGATTTCATTCGTAAAATACTAAACTAAATTCGACTTAGTCCTTAGTCCAAGAGGAATACAATTTTTTTTTAAAAATTACTAATATTAAAATTTTTTATTTATAAAGAGCAACTTTATATTGCAGGTAATTGAAATGCCATGCGTAGATAATTAATATGAATATTAATACTTTTATATAAAATAACTCTTTCTGAAGATACCCTTAATAAGTTTAGTGTTGAATTTAGAACTTAAATCAATATTTTTAACTTTTTAAAAGTTTCAGTGTGACTTAGCATAAGTTTTTGGAGGGGCCTTTATTAACATTGAATCGTGTATAAATTACAAGTAATGAATAAATAGCGTTATTTTGCATATTTTTATTGGATTTGTACCTATGCTTTATCGTAAAATACAGGGAGCGTGACTGTAATATAAACGTGAAAAGAAATATGATTTTATAAAGGACACGACATACAGTTGAAGACTTTTTAAATATTAAAAAATTTATGTTCGTAATTTATGCAACCTTTCGCGTCTATTAAAATAACTACGCGACAGAGATAGCGATGCAGTGTACGTAACTTAATTAGTAAAAGTACTTTAGATGATTGGAGTTATCAAATGTGTACCTAATATTAATTATTTCACTGAATTAACATTATTCACGAAGCAAATTAGTAACTATTATATTATTGCATATTATTTTATTTACCTATTGAAGCGACATGTTTTAAAAGGAGCCACCGTAGACGCTTTATTTTATTCTAAAGTATAAAACCAACCAACAATAAATTCGGTAAATTTGATGTTGTTATATTGAATTTTCAGTAACCAAGGGAATGACAGACGTAATAGATGTTAGTTATTTTTACTCATAAAAATCATAATCTGACAATCACTATCGACTTTGCTTTCTTTTGAAAAATGACATTCTAATATTTTTATTGGGTTGCACCATTTAGCAGTATTTGAATGATTTAGCATTTGATTTAGTTTTTCTGACGCTCCCTCGATATTCATCTCTCTTGACTCTTATCTCAATCGATATCACTCTTTTTATCAATCATTGTAAGGACATTATAAATTATTAAATGAGAGCGTTTTTATGGATTTTATTAAGTTTAATTAAAATTCTGTTTAATTTTCAAATTATTATACTACATTACATAGGACGACTCATCCCGTTAATAAAAGTAAAGTACCTATTTCACTGAATTAATGTTATAGTTATCGATTTCATTCGTAAATTGAATGCGACTATGTCTCCAACGCACCAGTTCAGATTCACCTAGCTACTAGTAGCGACCGGTTCCGATTTCGTCCGCGTGCAAATCAATTTTTACAACCAATTTCCGCTGGATGTAGAGCCGGCATATAAACGTACATCCCATGTCTATCTGGATTTCAGATTTTGGAACAATATTTTTTTAAATGGTGGAAGAAATATTCAACAATGCGCTGGTCACGAGGGGTTCCTCCTCATACACAAAATGTCGGTGTACAGGTGATCGGTATTATTTTAGCATGCTCGGGCAACTTGAGCCGATAGCTGCATAATTTTCGTAATATCACATCTGTCAAACCCCCGTGCTTGGTGTACTGCGCCTTATACCCTCTTGGGGGCCTTTGCCCAGCGGCTGGTGTAGGTAGTTACTTGTACAAAAACTTAACTCAGTCTAACTGACTCAGCGTCGGAAGACAATCGAAACCAGCAACACAATATGTGAAGGAGGCAACGCTAAGATGCTGACGAAATATTACAACGGAAAACTACATAATGTAGTCGCAGACAAGGATCTTTTCTTTAGAACCGAGTATCAATAGTAATAATGCGCAGTATATATTCCACGTTTGACACTTGACCCCGAAGCTCGCATAGAGGAATTAATTTAAAAATCCATTTCCCGACAGCCGTTGTGCCAAGTTATAAACAGTATATTGTACAAGCGTGTGTAGTTATGCCAGCTATAGTCAATAGACTGACACGATTTTGACGATACCAATATAATGTCTATTAATCGTAATGTAAAGAGATAGCAAGTGATGTTTATGATTTTTACATAAGACGCAGGTCACACTATCCAGGGTTAAAAATGTAAACCCGGTTGGGTTAATAAACACGACTCGGTGGCGCAGTTGTCAAGGCTGGCACCCGGGATCGTGGGTTCGATTCCCATACGGGACAACTTTGTGTTATCGATATATAGTTGTTTTGGATCTGGCTCTTTCTCCACGTGAACTTTACGTTTGTCAAATGTGATGACAAACTTATCCTACATGGTCAATGTTTATGGAAAAAAGAAGACGTGCCAACCTTTGAAAGACTTGGCTTGGCCTTGTTTACATTACAAATCAGACAAAAATGTACTACCAATTGACGCTACCTAGTCTTGTGTGAGGACATGGTACTTCCATAAACGTCTGCCCTTTCAAGCAACAGTAAAAATTGCCAACGTGGCCCAGCCATCATGTTCTCTGTAGGTACACGAAAATTCGACGCGTAGTGAATTTGTCACGCACTGCGCGCATGCTACGAGTAGTCATTTGTGCACGTAGGATATCGTAAAAACATTGGCGCACGCCAAAACAACAAATACTTCAATACAATATATTTATTATTAGTATTTTTATTATAGAATGCTAATCATAGGTCTGTATTCATAGGTCACTGAATTAAAACCTTTTGCTAAATGTTTTATGGGAAATGATTTTATGCCAACTAATCATTAATTCACGACCATATTTCGCACCTTGCTTGAGTACAGTTATTAACCACAACAATGTAATAAAACTTAAGGTACACACCTACACCAACTTTTAAATATTCTCCAATTGATCGCATCTTATTAGATGTTCCTGTGCCTATTGAAATCAGCTACCATAACTAGAAACCACGTTGAATGATCTTGGTTATAGATATCCCAAGAAGTTTTGCTAATTGCTCATAATTGCATTTAGATTTAAAAGCACTTTCTACAAGTCGCTGGGTTCAGCGACTATTCGGTAAATGAGTTTTAAGATACTGAAGTTACAAGTCCCAAACCCGTGGGTTCTGGCTAGCCCACCTGTACTGCGTCAGATGAAGCTTTAACAGTCTCGGGACTGAAAGCAAAAACATCAGTTAATACAAGATACAAGAAGTTACAAGAACGATTTTACATCAAAGATTGATTGACTTGAAGACAGATTAAAAATATAGTTCTCACTCTAGATAAATACTTAATTTCTATGTGGCAGACGTTTGATGAAAAAAAAAAAACAGGAACAACTATCTGGGAAAAGCTTTTTTTTGTGTAAGAAGGTTGCAAGCGAGCTGGTGGATCACCTGATGTTCAATGACAACTGCCGCCAATGGATATTATGAAACACAACATATACATTGCCACATTTTAATAAAGTGGGCCCCGGTTACCTCACCCACCAGACGAAACGCAGGAGCACTTTTTCACGCCAGTCTTCTATGAGGTCGTAGTACTTTCCCGGGCGGACTTACACATTCAGGCAATAGCGAAGCTGGCTCGCTTGTTAAAAATTGATTTCTATGTTAAAGTGTATGTTTTTAAGATCTTAACATTTGAGAAGCTACACACTACAAAATGTGGTCTGGTAGAGTATAGTTTTACCATGCGAATCCAGGATAGAGAATTTCCTCCAGTTACGAGTTCTTCCCCTGCACACCAATTTACTATAACTTAAGACATTATCTTAATGGTTACGGTTTTTATGTAGGTATTAACTTTGTTAATGGCTAGTTAACAGATTAGGCAAGTTACGAATAGATCGCGATTCACGAGCGATGCGTTAAGAAAACAACTAGTTATCCCCGCTGTCGTACTAAACGTCCTGTTTTCCTCTTCCTAATTGATATCGCGTCCTTTTTCACCTTCAAACGCACGCGCCTCTCGGATGCCGTTGTCATTCGAGCTTTGACTTTGACACCCGATAACCACAGATAACCTATAATTAATTATAAACTATGGAAACTTTGCACGAACGATTGATGACGATATATTTGCTGTTTTTTTTTGTTTTCGTAGACTTAAATAATGATCATTGACGGATATCATTCTTTTTCTCATTAAATTCAAGGTTCGTTCGATTGTTTCTATGTGACACATCGAAACAATCTTAAAATCGGCTTTAATATATCTTAACAGTATGAGTTAGTACAATGTTTTCATAAACGGAACATTTTGTATTTTAATAGAATGCGTTATTTTTAGGGTAAAACGGGACCCTATTACTAAGATACCGCTGCCTGTCCGTCTGTCACCAGGCTGTAAATCTTGAATCGTGATGGTTAGACAGTTGAAATTTTCACAGATGATGTATTTCTTTTGCTGTTACAACAACAAATACGCTATAATAAAAAATGTTTAAGTGGGGCTTCCATGCAACGAACATGATTCTTTCCGGGTTTTGGTGAACAGAACCTTTCGTGCGCGGGTCTGACTCACTCTTGGCCGGCTTTTATAACATATCGTCTGCATTAAAACATGTAGAAAAATTACGAAAAGATTGTCGCCGCTGTGATATCGTCTGCATATGAGATTGGTTGGATTGGCTGATAATGTTTTCTCATTTTCGATGTTTACCTCTGTGAGGGCTTTTGTCCCTTACTTTGTGTGTGAAATCTGAAGTCGTGTGTGATATTTACGCCCGGTTTCTGAAACACTTATCATCGTAGATGTCAACTAATCAGCTGTCAAATGGATTTCAAATTACAATTTAGGTAACAAAAGGATGGTTAAATTCTCTGAATCGAGCAGAATGATCTTCTTTATGATCAGAATGATCAATTCAAAGAGTTTAAACATCCTTCTAAAATGAAATTTGAAATTCATTTGACAGCTGATTAGTTGACATCTACGATGATCAGTGTTTCAGAAACCGGGCGTTAGTGAGAGAAAGGTGGGTGGCACTCAACCAAAATAATTCATCCCCTACTAGACTTTCATAAGGCCTTCATTTTATTATTTCGACGACATTACCCGCATACGACTTTCGATTTAGCTCTCCGCTCGTAATACGTATAGTGAATGAGTGGAATTTGCCAGCGTGGGTTTTTCCGTCTTAATACAACGTCTTCAAGGCAAGGATGGCTTTTACTCAGCTCGTGTGTTTACGCTTTTTCTTGTTATCTACCAAGTTGGAATCTTGAACAGATCCTCTGGAGGAAGACCGGGCTACCCCCGGAACCCCACGTTCATGCTAGCATTGATGATTTATTAGGTTTTAACGCACTAGCCATTTAGTACCAACATTATAATATATATTATAGGAGGGAAGAGGTAATTTGGAACCTGCAAATAATTTGCAACCCCTTAATATCCCAGGAACAGACAACGAAATCTGTTGAAAACCTATGAAATTACTTCGAACTAATGTCATTAAACGTATTAGCGCCACGGACGCCATTTTTACATCGAGTTTGGAATTGTTATAAGTAGTTGAAATTTTGTGTCACCTGCAAATGTTTTTTAATGCTATTTTATTACTAATACAGTCAAAACTTTTGTTTCTGTCTAAAAGTAAATACAGTAGGTGTTACACGAAGTATATACGCATAAGTTTACATTGTCAGAGATAAGTTTTAAGATTTATTTGAAATAGGTTTTTTTATCTTGATTATTTGGTAACAAAGTAAGGTTTTAGTTTTGGAACTCGATAGATGTAGGTAATATGGAACCGGGTTCTAAACTACCCGCATTACTTTACAAACGGGTCTCCTTACAAACAGCAACTTGAGTAGTCAAGTCTACAGCGCAGAGAGGAAGAAGTCTGGGAAGAGCTCGTGGGCGTAGTGGTGGGCAAACTGTTGCAAAGTGTTCTAAAACTCCTCTAAACAGCGAGGATTCGACCTCTTCGGATTCTGAATCTTCTGTTTCTTCAGGTGAGGTAATGTCAGAAAATGTTACCGCATATGCCCGGCCCACAAATAAAGATGACGCTTGTTGCATTTTTTGCTCTGAAAATTACTCAAACGATCAACAGGGTGAAACTTGGGTTCAGTGCCAATCATATAAGTTATGGACACATTGAATGCTCAAGATGTGACGCGGAGTATTATATTTGTGATTTTTGTGTGTAAATTTATTTCATACTTGTAATTTGGAACCCGGGTTTCATAATACCACCACCAGAGCTTTGAACACTTTTTTTTATTTTTACAAGAAATCTATTTTTTTCCTATAGTGATTTTATTTTATAAATTAGTTTCTAATATAACAGTTAATAAGTTTTTAAATATAAAGAGACAGTTTTGTGACGATTAGTCAAATAGTTTTCTTAAAATACTCAAAAAACAAAGTGGGGTTCCAAATTACCACCCCACCTCTATATTTCGTTGATTTCTTTCAAAATAGCATAATAGAATAGGAAAAAAAGCTCCTTAAAATCATCAGGAAATATGACTGAACGTAAAAAATATCGTACAAGATAATATCGTTCGATATTTCAATCTAGTGGTTATCTTACTGCGGAACTGATATCTCAAAAATAAAAACAAAAGATAAAAAATAAAGTATGAACATATCGTACGATGGTCATGTGTTTTTGTTTATCATTTTTAGCGTAGCGTAGCGAGTAAAACCCTTGAATACTTATTAAATTACCGTTATAATCATCATAATTATTATTCGAAATACGTCCACTATTGAACAAAGGCCTCCCTTAGCTGGTCTTTAGAGAAACTTCAACAAGCTGTAGAGAGTTTGCGAGTTTTGTTTGTTTTTGAGTGGGTATTAAATTATTATGTGATATTGCTCTAAATAACCTGGTCCCAGGCGTGCATAAAGCGAGAATGTGAAGCCAATATATGAACCACTGCTTGAACAAGACCTCTGTTGCACTTATTTATTTAAACTTAAAAGAATGTGGTTAGTGTATGTAGATGTTGGGTGTATATGTGTAATACGAGGGTTAAGATAGACACACAATAGATAAATCTGATTTGGTTTGCGATGGATCTGCTCCCATGATTACCTCTAATTCTTTATTGTCAACTAGGGTCTCCGACCAACCCACAGCTTCCCTAAACACATAATCTTTCAAGCTGTTTCTGCAGCGTTCGTGGTGGTTTAACTGTTACTTGTAAATAACGCGATGTTTTATCTTTGCCATATTGTGAAGGGATATCTCTCTTTTATCGAACAAAAATCAAATGTCATGAAAACCAATGCTGTGTTTTTTTATTAAAAGCATTGCCCTTACTTTAGGATAACATTACCTATCCTGTGTTATAAGAACGTTTCACAAACATAAATTTCACGTGGACAAACACCCAGATGCGAAACAAAAGGCTATTCTGTGGGTCACACAAATAGTTGTCCCGTGTGGGTATCGAACCCACGACCGCCGAAATTACCTTAGCAATGCGCCACGTTGTCACCAGATTCATATTCGAAACAAAAATATTTTAAATTTAATAAAATATATTTTAATTTAAAATTCCTAGCCAAACGACAGATATTTGAGATCAAAATGGCCAGTTCGACAAAAAAGCCAATTTCATAAATGTAAACGGATCTTTTAATTTGTTCTTAAATTACCTAGTAAATGTCCGCCCCCCCCCTCCTCCCCCTTTATCACTGTAAGTGGCGAAATAGTTGTAGATGCAAATGCTGGCTCGGTAAAAGCTATTCGCTATTGCCTTGAAGGGCATGGTAATATTCCACCCGAAAGCGCAAATTATATATTTAAAGTGATCAAGGTATTACATATGGTGATCATGGTATTACATATTTTTTAAAATGCGAAACTTCAAGTGCCTAATTCAATGCTACTAACTATATAATAGAAAACATAATACGTCCTTTCGGAGATACCGCTTGTTGACCTAGAGTTTTTTCTTAATTTACAGTAAGAGTCGTATTTTTGTACAACACGAAACAGCCAATGTACGATATCTATTTCTTGTTGCGTCATATATTAATATATTATATTTTTGTGAATTTATGTGGGTAATGATTTCCTGTTTACGCCAATACATTAAATGCAAGAAGGTGGCAAGCGAGCACGCCGTTCATCTGATGTTAAATTATTCCCGCCAATGGACATTTATACACGCTGCAGATTGGCCACCGTCACCACAACCACAATTCGTTACACATAAATAAGACTTCTCTTTGTTCGCCGTGATGCCTTCACATTCGTCCAATAGTGTATTATAATATTTTCATCATCATAATTTCTTCCTGTTTGCGTCCACTGCTGAACATATTCAGGATATGTATAGGCTTACTTTCTTCCTGTCTGAGTCCACTGCTGAACATATCCAGGATATGTTCGCAGTGGACTTCTAGGCTTCTTCACCTTATTATAATGCTAGCTTTTCCCCGCGGCGTCGCCTGCGTTGAAGCCCTTAAATAAATATTTAAAAAAAATGTCATTTGTATTTTGTTTTTAATAAAAATAATCTTATGTCGTTTTTAATACCTCTAAGAATATGTGTACAAAGTTTCACGATAATCGGTTGAGTAGTTTTGGCGTAAACAAACTGACATTCACATTTATAATATTAGTAGGGATGCAGTGATAAATAATTATATTTAAAAAAAATATCCTGTATGGCATTGGTACTGGTTACCTTGTCGTATCGATGTTTTGTTTTTAAGAGAACACATATTTATAAGGTTAAAATGAAACTATTCAACGGATTTAGTCGCGGTTAATTTTGATTTTAAATTCCCAACGTTACGAGCAACGTAGCTGACCCGAAGAAGTCTGTAGTTTGTGATCAAATTTTAGACCGCCCCAACTACCGCACTGATTCAAAAAACTTCAAATCCTAGCAAAAGAACACCAATAAGAGGAGAACTCTTGATGATCCGGGAGGCTATTTCAATAAATAATATACCCTAATTTCTATAGAAAAGATGGTTTATCATCATTAACTTGGGATGACATAATTTATAAATCTGTACAGATAAATAAACTTGGAGTGTCTGTTTGTAATTTTAGAATGACCGCTTTTTACTAAATGCATATGGGTGTACACGGTACATATACCAAAATAACATTTTTTACAATTTTTGTTTGTCTGTCTGTCTACCTGTTTGTTCCGGCTAATCTCTGAAACGGCTGGACCGATTTGGATGGGACTTTGACATCTGATATAATAAGAAGTAACTTAGGCTACTTTTATTTTAGATTTTTTTTATTTTAAGTCGAGTTAATAATAATTCTAAGTACATCAAAAAGTTTCACGTTAAGGTGAGAAGCTTTTAGCGATTATTATTTTATTCCAATCTAAGCATAAGCTCCTCTTGCTTAGATTGGAATAAAACAAACTAATAATATGTTGACGGTAGCCCAAGATTGACTTGTATTACGTTCTAATGTCAGAGTTACTTGTCAGTCTGTCCGGTGGCGCTTTTAACACCGGGTTCAAAACGTCGCGTTGGGAATTTAGAAATAAAAATCCGCAAAATAGTTTTATTATTTGTTTTATTATTAGTTACCTTGTCAGTTTTCTCAGTCAACTTCTCGTTTGATAAGTGTTCTACTCGTATAACTTGGGTGTCTTCATGTAAAAAGTGAATATATACTTCTACTGTGCTGGTGAGTTTACCATTTACGGTTGCATCGCTACTTACCATCAGGTGGAAAAGCAGTAGTGCACTAGGCATTCTCTTAAAAAATGTCTTTGCCTATATTAACGATAATACGTCACGACTACAACAGATATGTGTTCGTTTCGACTGGTTTTAAGGGCTTGACCATGTATGCTCTCAGAGAGCTTGGAGTAAAAACGACAATGTCGGCGATGTGTTATGGTCTACATTTATATGCTTACAATCATATGTAGGCAAGTTAAAATATAAAGAAATAGTTAAATGTCTTGTAATATATAGTCACAATTATCGCAACCAGAATCTAATCAAAAGATTATTTGTAATAGATTCTTTTAAGAAGTATATTTCTTCGCAATATATCGAAAGGTCGAGCGCTCAAAGAGTAAAATTGCGAGTAGTACCAAAGAAAGTATTTACTAAATAATTCCGAATCGCTTATAAAGTTATCCGCCGCCTTCGAGATGCCAAATCGAATTTAATCAGGACATTCCGACCGGGGAATGCCTCTACGGAGTCTTCAAATGAGAATTATCCGGGTCGCCTGGAACATTCCTCCTTTTATCTGCCCGTAGGTTTGTTCATAATGATTCTCGAAGTTTTACTAACCACATACTATAAGCGGACATGGTTACATACGAGTATATTGTTTTTTTTTTTTTCAGTCGCCGTTACAGCACGACAAGGTACCTAAGTTTTATTAGTTATCTATGTTTTTTTTTTTCCGGATTTTTTTCTTTATATTTATAAATCGAACTTAGGTGTACTGTAAACTGAAGTAAGCGGCGCAAATATGAGTCTCTATGTTTAGATTATGTACTTGTGCCATTTGCTGTTGACACTTTGGACGCGTGGGGTCCCCGTACATCGAAATTTTTGAAAGGTTTACGTCCTAGACTTAACTCCGCGGCTGGCGATAAGAGAGCTGGTTCTTTTCTCGCTCAAAGGTTAAGCATAACTATTTAGCGAGGAAATGCAGCTAGCGTTCTTGGCACCATGTCGCGTGGACTAGGTATATTAGATAATATCTAACTTTACATATATTTAATGTTAGAAATGTTGGATAAATAAAGTGTTTAATTACTGTAAACGGAATATGATGTTACGTTCAGACAAAATAGAATGACTATAGGGTTTTAACAATTGACTAATAATCCTGTACGTGTTAATTTTATCTATAGACAGATTTTATATCATTCCGAGAACGAAGAAATTAATACGATTAAATTAAAGTACCTGAGGAACCGAGCTTTTCTCGGTTATTTTTGGTAAATCACACAGTTTCTTGGCCATAACCATCCAGAACGAGTTCTGCGATCAGCTGAAGATCTAATTCTAGCACCACATGCGTACAAAACCAAATATTATAAGAACTCCTTTACAGTTAAGGCCATCTGCTTGTGGAATGAACTTCCTAAGCAAATTCGTCGTTCGAAGACGCTAGACAAGTTTAAAATTGACGTAAAACAACATTATCTATCGCTTTGTAATCCATAGTTTTTAATGGCAATATTCAGATTTAATTCTTCTCTCGTGTATTTATTTATATATATTATATATTTATTTATGTTTATGCATGTTTATTATAATTTTGTTTATCTTATTATATTTAAGTCTATTTTGGTATTAAGTAAGTTTATTGAGCACACCACCTCCCACTATTCATTAGTTTATTTTCCTCGTCCTAAGGTTGTCTGGAAGAGATCGCTTTTTAGCGATAAGACCGCCTTATTGTACCTAGCTTTTAAGACTTATTTCATACTAATTGTATCAAATTCTTTGTGGTGTACAATAAAGTATATAATAATAATAAATCATGTATTTTGGAAAAAAAAAATAAAGAAGGCAATGATCTGGTATAGAAAAAAAGTAAAAAAAAAATAAGTGAGTAAATGATCGTGATACCAACCGCGGCCGTCTGTTTTTGCCCGCCCGATTACCGATCGAGATATATATATATATATATATATATATATATATATATATATATCTACAAGAATTGCTCGTTTAAAGGATAAGATGCGATAATATTAAAAGGGAAAATTTACTCGAATTTGCATCGAAATCGTTTCTTTACCTTGCATACTTGCGCCGAAATCGGGGAGTCTAACCTCGATTTTGGGGATGGACATAATATAAAAATACTAGCCAACCTAACATACGTGGTCCTGTACACACATCTTAAATCCGACAACAACTTATAAATAAAATAAATAAAACAAATAATAAATAAATATTCGATTAAAATAAATAAAGATTCACATTTCGGTCCACTAAAATTGTAGTGGACCGAAATGTGAATCTAAACCATTCTCGAATCTACCTGAAGACACAACCATTTAATTAAAATGGGTCCAGTCGTTTTTGAGGAGTTCAGTGACATACACATGTACAGAAGAATTATATATATAAAAATATATAAAGATTTCCACTCATGAAACTAAGAAGTAAATACGAAAATATGATATCGTAATTTTTCAGCCCACACATTTGTTTCAAAAGATTGATTTTAATAAGTATTACATAATAAGCTACTGTTCGTAAACAATTCCAACAAAGCATTAGTGTCTTCTAAATAAATCCTGATGCCGTCTGGAAAAAAAGCACTTTACAGGCTTCTTTATGTACATATAACATGGTTGCGAGGTTTTGAAAAAAATCTCGATATTTCCATTTGAAAGTCATTTCGGAAATGAAATTCGAAAGGGAAGTCGTGTCAATGCATTAATTAATTGATCTTCTAAAATTACCTTTTGAGACTTACGCCCGGTTTCTGAAACACTGATCATCGTAGGTGTCAACAAATCAGCTGCCTTTTACTAACCAAATGCCTATTCAAATGTCATTTTGAGTTGCCAAAAGGATCGTACTCTTTGAATTGATAATTAAGAAGATCATTCTGATCAATTCAGAGAGTTTAACCATCCTTTTGAAAACTAAAATGAAATTTGAAAAGCCATTTGACAGCTGTAGAAGACAGACAGCTGATTAGTTGACGTTTCGTTAACGAATAAAAACGGCATTGCATAGCTAGGTTCGGTCTCTTATCGTCGATCCGCCGTTTAGATAAGCGAAGTTCAAGATTGCGAATGGTTCAAAAACAAAATCGAAATTAGGTCAACGTTGTACTGTTTCTATCAAACTCGTCATGGCTGTTTAACCTGGCGTATTCGATAGGTGAATCTATCTTTTGAGCCAAAGGCTGTAGGTTTAATCCCCACAACTGGTTAAATATTATATCATGAAGAATATGGTGATGAGTTGTGAAATAGTGTCCGTCTCGTATATATTTTTTATTGTTTAAAAAAATAAATTATAAATATTTCAGGACACATATTTTACACAAAATTTTCTAGTCCCAAACTATGAGCACTAGACAACGGATAAACTTACTTATTATAGATACCTTTAATATACTATATGAAAGAAAAAATTAAAAAAATCGCCTGAAAGTCTAAAAACAGCACTTTTCTATATTCCAGCACAAAAGATTCGTAATAATACTTAAAAGTCATTTTGAACTTTAATAACATACCATAAACTTATAGTGTTAGTCAAGGGGTTCCGGGAAGGCAAAACAAGTGATTGTGTTAAAATGTCACTTGAAATGTAAACGTCTCTTTGCTGTGCATCACTACATAGTATAAAACAAAGTCGTCCCGCTGTCTGTCTGTCTGTTCTATGTATGCTTAGATCATTAAAACTACTCAACGGATGTTAATGCGGTATTTTTTACTAGATAGAGTGATTCAAGAGGAACGTCCATATGTATAATACATTGCACCCGTGCGAAGCCGGGGAGGGTCGCTAGGGAGCTACCTATGATTTTATTTTGTAAATAAATACATAATATAAAAATATAAACAACCAGACACTGGAAAAACACACATTTTCATCACACAGTATTGTTCCAGCCAGTAGTGGAGATCGAACAAACACCCTCACCACCCATTAGGCACATCGGGTCATCCGCGTCGTAAATAAAAGTATGTTTATGTCATATCAATCATTAGTTAGTTGTTGTTGAACCCATGTCACATGCTTTCTTTAGTTTAAGAATAGCGAAATTTGTTAAATAAGATCCAGTAATATTTATTTAACTGCCCCGGTGAGTGTGCCGTGCGTATGTATCACTATATAGTATAAAACAAAGTCGTCCCGTCTGTCCGTTCCTATATGCTTAGATCTTTAAAACTACGCAACGGATCTTGATGCGGTTTTTTTCACTAGACAGAGTGATTCAAGGGGAAGGTTTATATGCACAATACATTGCACCCGTGCAAAGCCGGGGTGGGTCGCTAGTGTATGTATATTAAAGCTTAGACTAGAACAGAATGTGATCAGCCTTAATTGTAAGCGTGACATAAGGTCAATAAACAACAATATTTTAACTTTTATCAATGACGTTTTAACTTTTTTTGGTGAATTATCATTGGGTTTTCCATTTGGACAGACGGCTGGAAGCGACTTTATAGATAATTTGTAATGATCACAAAATATAAACAGAGACTTTATAAATGGAATTTTACTAGCATCAAACTTTAGCAACCAAGAGATAAGACCTTTTGGTCTCTTAGGTATCTATAGTAAATAAATGGCGTAAAAACGGGATTATATTATACTCGTACACTTCGTGTTTTTGCCATTTGCTATGGAGACTATAATCTCGAAATCAAATAGCACAAAATCAATAATAATGGAATTGTGTCCTTGACATTTTGGCTTGTTAGATATTTTTTTATTTACTTTATGAACTAAACATATTCTACGCAGATAACTGAATCTTATCATCGCGTGGAAACGTGAGTTATATAAAAGGCACAAAGAACGCAGCTCTAATAAAAGATAAAGTCCGCATGTCCACAATAAAATCGCGAGCTGTTCTTTGTCCTTAAATGTATTTACGAGAAGCTTTTGTCCAACAGTGGAATAAACGAGTTTTTTTTATGTGAGAAAGTGGCAAACCAGCTGAAAATTATCACGAGAAGAACTGTTTGTAGATGACACACTGTTTTGGTTCCGTATGAGAATCGAGCCAAAGTACAGCGATATAGCAACTGCTATAGTAGCTTGCCTCATTTCCATGAAACGACATCCATGTACCAAAACTTCGACATTTATAATTTATTTGTAAATTGTCCACTAACGTTTAACACGTTTGAGTGATTAACTGCGTAAAAACGTCAAATATTATTAAATTAATAAACTCTGTTACACAATGCGTTGAAGCCGTGATAGCTCAGTGTCCGGGAACTCGCTTTTAATTCAATAAACTCGAGCAACCCGAGTTCTAATCCCCGTGCCGGCACCAATGAAAATGTTAATCGTAACTTTAAGCGCAAACTTATCACGAACTCAGCGGTCAAGGAAAACATCGCGGGCAAACCTACATATATTCGACTAGCTGCTGTCCGCGACTACGTCTGCGTAGAATAGGCTAAAGGTTCAGACAGAAAGACAGATAATATACATAAAATATGTATAGAAATTATAGCCCATGTCTTATCCTGATGTATAGCTATATTATTATAAAGTTTCGTTAAAATCCGTTCAGTAGTATTTGCGTGAAAGAGTAACAAACATTCATCCATACGTACAAACTTTCGCCTTTAAAATATTAGTATGGATTTACTGATGAACAAAATACTTCGAAGATATATGAAGTCGGCCAATGCTGCGTGGTTTCGCATGGTGAACTATGCTCTAATATCCGCTGTACAGAGGTGAGCTTTGCCCAGATGTGGGACAGTAGGGTGTTCCTTTATAGAGTCCATTTTCAAGTTTTGCAGTATCGTCAAGTTAATAGGTAAGTTTCGCGGCGCCCTTTTCAATTAAAATAAAGCAGGACTAAAACATTATTTATGTAAAATACGTTGGACTTCGTATTAAACGTGTGACATTTGACATCGTTGCTACGCAAGCGCTTCGTTAACATACGAAGTATTTATTGTACGAACCACGTGCGAACGTCATAATCCAAATAATCTTGACTCGTCGAGTTAATGGAAACCATATCTAGAGTAGTAGATCTGTTAAGTATTCAAAATGTTTAAACTACAATGTGCTATAGAATTCAGCGTAGTACAGATTTAATAAATTACCAACATACATAACAAAATAATTGCTGCTATTTAAATTACAGGCGCATAGTTATTATTTCAAATTGCATTATCAGTAACGTATAAATTTTATTGTTATACTTTTTGATCATATTATTTTCCATATTCAATAAAATTATTAAATTACCAATATAGTAAATACTACGCCATAAAAATAAAAAGTATCTACGTACGGCTTTTGACGTCATCTATATAAACTATAAGTGTGGAAAATTTTTATACACCTCCGTCCGAGCAGTTTTCGTAAAAAGTACAAAGTATTTGCTTCACGTATTAACGTATAGAACAAACCGGTCACTTATGATACATAATAACTTAATTATTTGACGCCATTAAGGCATTATTATTAATACTAATACTTTCTCTAATGTGTAATTATTATACGTCCATTAATTCAACTAATAGAGTTAACTGTGGTAGGGCCACGCAACAGTCTTCTCCGTTGCACGAACGTGAGGTAAATGGTAGGAAGTACCACGACCTCACAGAAGACTTCTGCGTTTTTTCTGGAAACTGAGGTAGCCGGGCCAACTATTAAAAGGTGACAACCCTACTATTGTTGCAAATGTCTACCATTATTTATTATCACTTAACATCAGGTGAACCGCTAGACTGCTTACCACCTTCTTTCGTCCTCAACTTTTTACATTATAACTTCAGTAAGTGACAGTTCACATAATTTGCATCGGTTTTTAGATTGATTTACCTAGCCTATAGGTGAATGGCACATAAAATATTTACTGGTACATGTAAGGCCCGTCCCGCCTATAAATCTATTATCAGTACACATAGTTATGACTTGAGTAACATAACGTGATGATAACTTATACCTAGAGAATAGGACAATAATTTTTTGTAAACCCTCTGCCCTGATGTTATGTGAAAAAGTGGTCGTTTACTGTAAACATATTAGATGCCCCACTCACTGCTTAAAATGCAATAAAAATAAATTATATTAATGTACTGAGTTTTCGTTGGTGTGAAGATAAGCCTTAACGGTTCAGTGGCTCACAGCTTTTAGTGGGTAAGAACCCCATATAACCCTGTCACAGGGTATCTTACGAAGATTTCCCCCCCGATACAAAAAAAAAAAGGTTACGCTTTATCCGTAACTGTAACTGTTTTTCTCTCTGAAACATCAGAAACTGGACCATGTTCTGGCAAACGAACTGAACGAGAGGTGTTTCAGGTGGCATGGCGGAGCAGGAGCAGCAGGTTCGATCCTCGTCCAGCGAGAGCGAAACCTTCGAGAAGATCGAGTCGGCCGATGACACGGCATCCAATGTAAGAATCATCCACCACTTTTATTTGTCCTTTATTCGTCTTGTGTTAGACAGGGAAAGCTCGTTGGCAACATTTAATGGCTATTTGATAATCGACGAATAGTTCAAAAGAGGCAATAAAGGAGGTCATCATCATCATCATTCCATCCTGTATGAGCCCACTGCTGTACATAGGCCTCCCCCACAGACTGTCACGATGCACGATCTGACAATTGCACACAGTGGCTGATTTGTAGTCTTGGCCGCCCTAGGCTCCTGCCCATGTAGCAGTGGCAGATTTGCTCTAAGGCCCAATAGGCCCGGGGCTAGGGCGGCACTGATGATAACAAGACATATGATGGGCTCCGAGAAAGGGGCGGCTGGAACTTACTATATGGGCTGGGCCCTAAGGCGGACAAGACTACAAATCCGCCACTGCTATGTAGTAAGTTCCATCCGCCGTGTTCAGTGAATTTTTTGTCACAATTGGGCGCCCCTAATATGTGCCGCCCTAGGCCTGGGCCTATTGGGCCTTAAGGCAAATCCACCACTGCTTGCACAGGTCGTCACTCCATCTAGTGGGGGGCCGTCCTACACTGCGATAGCCAGTACATGTATCTATACTTTTGCGGTTCATCTGGTGGATGAGGCAGCCAGAGACTATTCTAACAGCACAATATCGCGTGGAGTTATACATACAATCTAAATTATTGTCAAACATAAATGTCTACCGTCTCTTTGCCGTGTAAAAGGATTATGCTTCTAAGTCAATGTAAGAGATAAGGCCCTTAATGGCACATATTCAAAATCAAAATCAAAATCAAAATATATTTATTCAAATAGACGCTTGCGCGCTCTTATGAATCGTCAAATTTTACATCAAAGATTATGTGTATAGGTTCGTAAGGTACCACCGGTTCGGAAAGCGGTTTCTGTTGAGAAGAGACCGGCAAGAAACTCAACAGTTGCTCTTTTCAAAAATATCAGGGTACAATATAATATACAGGTATAATAGTCTTATTCTAGCCTACGTGAGTATCAACAGTATTAACTCCACACATTGGCGTCGTCGAGATATTCCGATTGTAAAACTCACAAACTCTGTCGTCTATAAAGTACGACGAAGTCGACCTGGACTAGTACAATTTTGGAGGAAGCAAGTTTTCATATTGTTTTCATATTCACGTTTCACGTTTCAATTTATTGTTAATACTTGAATGTATATATACCTTTTTATATCTTTTTAAATTTTATTAATATTAATTATTAATTATTTTATTTATATCTTTTTAAAAATTTACGACCATTCTGCAATACGTGGTTGATGTGGAAGTCGACTGCAGTCGTTTAGCATAATGTAATGCCATGCGGTCGTCTTTGCTCGTTAATATGCAGTTGAATTCCAAATAGGGCAACACCAGCTTGCTATGCGATTCAAACGCCTTGGAGAGACCTTGGCAGTATAGAATAATACTCTTGGCCGAACAATTTGAATTTCACAGTAATTATCGCTTAAAGAAAAATCCATGGGATTTTGCGTCAATTTCTTTTTGCTTTTGACTAACGATTTAAGTTCAGTAAAGTCTGCTTTAAAATGCTTATTTTGGCGGGTTTGGGGGTAAAAGGGTTATAGATAACTTTGAACGGTGAGCGCGATCTGGTGACTTTTGAAAAGAAACTCTTCAGTATGCACTTGCTATATGCAAATATGTAACCGCAGACAAAGAACATATAGACGGTGAATTCATTCACTCTGAACGTTCTTGATCTCAGTGTAACATGTCAGTCACCTTACTACCGAGCCCAAGACTACCGGGCCAGGGCTTACTTCAACCCTAGGCCGGGTAGTCTTGGGCTCTTAGAATAGGCCTAAGGTATCCCCTGTCTGTCGTAAAAGGCGAATTAAGGGGACACGGATTGGCAACAGTACGAAGTGGTCTCGAGCTGCTTCACGATGTGAAGTGTAATTACTATGCTGTCGTCTGGTCACTGAGGCTATGCTGAGGCTATTTTTATCTTCATCTTTATATATCTATCATCTATCGCAGTCAGTCTACGAATCAACATGGATCTCTACCGAGAGTCATCATACATTTTTTTTAAAGGGAAAGAACCCCAACTTCATTTTTGGCGACGATGTCCCTGATGACATGGAAGACGAGGGTCCCTCGCACGAGGGCCGCGACACCTTCCCCAACGCGCCCCCTCCCAACATAAGGAGAATGCTCACGCCGGCTCAACAGCTGGCGTTGGCAGAGAAGAGAAGTACGCTCAGGTGAGCTATTAACCAATCTATGTAAGGAGTACGATGCTGAATATGAGAAGAATAGAGGTCATCTAATACTATGTACGCTGAGTATGTTCTGACTCGATGACGTAGTTGCTAAGCCATCGGCTAGATTGGGAAGGAGAAAGGAGATAATTTTAGTATATAGTCATCATGCCAAAGCGAAATCCGTCAGAAAAACTTTTTGATAATTTCCTCTCGGCTCCTGATATCAACGTTCCTTTCAAAGTCAAAGTCAACTTACAAGCTCTTATTGAACGTCAACAATAAATCTACCACCGGTTCACTAAACTAGACATGAACAGAGGAGAACCGGCAAGAAACTCTGCGGTCTTGTTGCGTCCTTTGATTCAATTGTACTCGACTTGTCCGAAGGTTGCCATCTTTTAACAGAAACACATTTTTTTATTATTAAGGAGATTTATAGCGAATGTAAAAAATTAAAAAAAAAACTATTTAAGAAGCATCATTACCAGTTCTTTGCAAAGCGAATACTTTTGATACGGTATTTTTCAACCTACTTACGTACGAATATTACTTGTGACGTAATGGTATTTTACAACGCAACAACCGCAAAGTGCCGATTACTTGTTTTTTAATCACAGACACTTTAAAGCAAGAAACGAAGGAAAAATCCTAATCACGCCATTATCTTAGCGTATAAAAAAAGAAATATAAGAGATTACCATACAATACCCGCTAAGACTGTACTCGCGTTTTTTTTTTAATGTTATAAAAGGTGAGAAGCTAGCTGGCGTTTCACCTGATGTAGTGATAACCGCCACCCATTGATGTTTGCAACACCACTTTTTAAAAAAGATGGCCCTGGTTGCCTCACCAATCAGACGAAACCCAGCTATATAACAGTTCCACTACACGCAGGTCTTCTGTGATCTAATGGTACTCACACTTACGTCCTTCCTGCTAATTGTTGCAACAGCAAAGACCGTTGCGTGGGACTACCCTATGCAATATACATGACAACTGTTTTTAGTAGTTTACAACGACTTTGGCCCTAAACTGTTTGCTTTCAAGCTTTACTTTCCTTCAATGCTTAAGGGGTAGATGAGACAACGGAAGCTGAAGATGAATATTGATGATTCTGTGATAGAGCTAGCCACGAAGTAGTTTTCCGAAGGGGCAGGTACGTCCGGGGAAGTACTACGACCACACAAAAGACCAGTGCGAAGCGGTTTTTACTTCTGCGTTTTACTGGGGATCGGGACGAAACGGGAAAGTCTAAGTTCTACTTGACTCCAGCCTTCTGTGAGGCCTTGGCACTTGAAAACATTTTATTGCATAGACTATGAGGCACGCAATAGTCTTCGCTGTTGCAAGAATGTGCGTGTCCGTCCAGGGAAGTGATACGACCTCACAGAGGCACGAAGTGGAAGTGATATTATACTTCTGCGTTCCATCTGGTAAGTGGGGCGGCCGAGCCCTTCTTCATTAAAAGGTGGCAACGCATCTGCAACTCTACGGCTGTTGCAAATGTCTATGGGCGGCGGTTATCACTTATCGTCAGGTAAATAGCCAGCTTGCTTGCCATTTTTTTTTACATAAAAAACGAGATGTATCTGCTGCTTGACTACCATCTAATCTGGATGAGCTCTTAACATAACAGATGATCACTGTCACACGTTTTTATAATCAAGTTTTTGACTCTATTTTTTTATCTTAGAACTTTACTGGAATTCAAAATTTACGGATGCACGAATATTGTTCGAATAAAAAGAGGTCGTACTAGAAATGTTATAATTATGTAGAGTAACAAAAAATATTAACGCCAATATATATGTAAGACTAAAGTATGCAGATTACTTTTCCACTTCTTGTGTGAGATTCTGCAGATTAATGAAGCGAGTTGAGCTATCGTAATTATTAGACAGTATTTTTTGCCCTTACGAAATTTTACGCGACAGATCCGTACATGGATTACATTTATTTTCACCCATTCCTCGTTTTTTACTTCAAACTCGAGGACTTTGTTAAAGCACTAGCACAAGTTAAAGCACACATGGGTTATATATATTTTTTTAAGTGAAAAATTGACCAGCGAGCTGGCGTTTCACGTGATGTTAAATGATATCCGCCACTAATAGACATTTGCAACGCCCGTGGGGTTGCAGATGCGTTGCCATCTATTAATGAAGAGGGGCTCGGCTACCTCACTCACCAAACGGAACACAGAAGTATATCACTTCCACTTTATGCCAGTCTTCTGTGAGGTCGTATTACTTCCCTGAGCGGACCTGCCCATTCTTTCAACAGCGAAGACTATTACGTGCCTCATAGTCTATGCAATAAAATGTTTTGAAGTGCCACAGCCTCACAGAAGGCTGGCGTCAAGTAGAAGTATTAGACCTCCCCGTTTCGTCTGGTGAGTAATATAACTGAGACTCGCTTTTTGAAAAGTTGTCAACACATCCAAAATAGCCCTCAGGTTTTGTAGATGTTCATGGGCGGCGGTGTTCACTTACAATCAGGTAAAGCGCCTCCTCGATTGACAATTGATCACGGTGATGGGGCATCGCAACACTGTTGCATTCGGGCAGGTCCGCGCGTGTAAGTATCACGACTTAACTAAGACCGGCGTAAAGAAGAAGTGTTACACTTCTGCGTTTCGTCTGGTGAGTGAGGTAGCTTACTTAAGGATTTGATTTAAAGGTGGCAACGCATTTGCAACCCTACGGGTGTTGAAAATGTCACATCACACAATAACACTTGAAATCATGTGAACCGCTAGCTCGTTTGCCACTTTCTCTCATAAAATAACAACTTTTAACAAACTCTACCCTTAATATTTTACTGTTAAAATTTTTTATTCATCATCTAAGTACGATATATGTCAAATTTTATTTTCCCGCGCAACATGGCCACAGATTATATAAGTTGTGGTTGGTGAATACGAATTTGAATTCTTATCACAGTGCAATGGACGTTCTCGGTGACGTAACACCATCCATGACAGCTTTGGTACATATCGTTAAAGCCAGTAACACACTTATTTCAATATCAAGATATCACAGCTCGTTTCAGCATAATTTTGGTAAAGAGAGACTTGTGTGGTCGTGTATTTAAAGCGGGATGCACCGATAAGGATTTCTTGTTCGCATCTCTTAAACACTTTAGTAGATAAAATAAAAAATCTTCAGTGTTGTATTGCCTGTTAAAAGTGTCAGATACACAATCTGTCGTGTTCTTGAACTTACTAAGCTTAAGCAAGTAAAAAGACAACACAAGCCTAGGTATGTAAGATAATCTTCATCTATTTAAACTTAACTAAATATGTCTGTAAAATGACGTAATATCATAAAATTGTTTTCAGTAATAATTAACAATATTTGCTACAACTTTTAGTAGTCGCACTCGCATTCAGTGTGCGCTCACCTTAATACCATCTACGCTGCTGTTTATGCGATGGTGCCAGAAATGGCGGCAAAACGTAAGTTCACGTTCAGTAGTGGTTGTACAGCCTTCCGGTAAACGCTGCTGCCTTTACGCCGGCACCATTAAGAAAAATCGTGACTATAGAAGCGTAATTAAAAACAATCAGTGGTAAGATAGCCAGTGCATGTGTACGAAGTGCAGTGTACGTTCGGATTGCGCGCTATTTTTAAAAGTGTTCTATTTTCGTTTGTTTTCAAAGTTTGGTTGAGAGTTGTGTTGTTTTCCTTTTTACAATGTTGCCACTGAAAATGTTCTATTAACAAGCGAATATTTGGCTGGCTGCTTTTGACATTTTCTCTTAATTTTTATTTATTCGATATAAATAAAATACAAATTTCAATTTTCATTTTTCCACATAACGCAGTTTTGTCATTGGAGTGTCAGATTAAATTGCCACTTAAAGTGAAAAGCTATCGTGATGTTAGATTTTAATATCCTTGTTTCTTCACTTTATGTAAATGATGTAGTATCGACTTTTATAACTGACAAGTGCCGATATGAAATATTATCGGCGAAATCTATCAGCCTCATCGTATGCATATGATAGTTTCCGATAAACCTAACAACATTTCGAGAGTCATTATCACTTTGTATCAATGTAATTATTAGTAATTTCAATCATTAAGCTTATTGTGCGCCTAAGAAACGACAGTCGATATGAAACCAATGGGTAGTTTCACTGCGACTTGGTGGGTGAATATTTCTTTCGTATATTTTAACTAATCGTTGACGAAATGTCATGTTCGTTTTGTTTCATTCTACGTAGCCATCGATGAGTTTTTCTTTGCGGAAGTTTGGTATTCGAATTTAAGTAAATCCCACTTACAGCAAGTTACATTTACACATTATATTTCTTAAAGTCAAATAATGTTTAACCTTTACTCTTACGTGCGTGTAATATTTATTCTGTATTTAATACTAATTACATCATTAGGAGGTGGATTAGGTTTATTAGATAATATCTAATTTTAGATAGATTTAATCTTGTAAATATAAGATCAATAAAGATTGTACATTAAAAAAAATTACATCATCTTCGTATTTTCTTTTCGCTAACCATTGAGGTTGATTTAAAGTGAGAATTAAATTACTAAATAATTTATTGATTTTACAATTTATTTGTATTGAAGTGTTCATCGGGTTTAGGATAAAAACAACCGAGAATATTAAATGTTTTATTATTCACGTTCCGCTTGGAGCACGTAAAACGCAAATAGTTTTTCATTTAAGACGTTTTCGACTTAACTGCGAGTAGCGACGTCCGTCGCAACATTATAACGTCATTTTTGTTTTGATTGCCAATTTGATTTTTTTCTTGACACATCGTCAACACCAACGTCGTTTGAAAAGTGCTAATGATTCAATGATAACACTCGACTAATAAAATCTGAGTGCGCCGCTAATTATCTTAATAAACAAGAGTATCGAGAGTTCGCAACTTACATCTCTTCTCAGATCTCTTTTTGCGGTGCCGATTTAGTGACACTTTTTCAAAATTGAAGCTTCTCTTGTATTAACTAAATTCAAAGGTACATATAAAAAAGTGGATCAAATTGACAAGCGTTGTTATAAAAAACTGGTTTAGTAACGTAACGTGTTGTGAAATCGTCAAGGTTTCCTCGACTTATAATTGATTCGAAAATAAAAGAAAAACGCTTAGAACCCGACTATTTATGGAGATTATTGCGTTGACAATTTTCACATTTTTTTACTTTGCATAAGTACATAAAAATATGAAATGCATACATAAATAATTCGTTATACCATAATAAAATACAATTTGTAGACACAACAATAGCAAAAAATATTTGTTCGTTGTCTTAGCTCATAAGCGAGCGATAGTTTACGGAACTAACATTATATTTATAGCAGTGATGAAATTTAAATACTAATTTTTTTTTCACTCATTATCATCATAATTTCAGCCTGTTCAATTCCACTGCTGAACATAACACTCTATCACATTTTTTTAAATAGGAAGATGCCGAGCTGGCGGTATACCTAATCTTAAGTGATAACCGCCGCCCAGGGACTTTTGCAACACCTGTAGGGTTGCAGTGTTGGAAATATCGTAATTAAGTGGACCCCGGTTACCTCGCTCACCAGACGAAACCCAGGAGAATAATAATTCCACTGCACGCCGGTCTTCCGTAAGGTCGTGGTAATGTCCTGACATTCATTCAACTGTGAAGACGGTTCCGGGACAATACCACAAATAGCTGATACATAAGACTAATATGGCACGATCCTGAGCCATCTGCATCCATCGACGTCCCGCACTTTTGCACAGGTCGTCACTCCATCTAATAAGGAGTGGCCCTACACTATGATGGCCTATATGAGGCAGCCATTCTGGAACCTTTCTTCCCCATCGGTTATCGGTTCTTCGAGTTATATGGCCGGCCCATTGCCACTTCAGCTTACAAATCCAAGAAGCTTTGTCGGTATCTCGTTGTTCTTCTATGTTTTATATATTATTGTTATGTATAATAAATATTATTCTTATACTAACATTCCTACTAATTGTCGATTTAAAAAAATCACTACGGTTAGTGTGCTATAAAATGCACTGACTGCAACATGCACATGCAATGACTATAAAATGCAATACGCCTGTAATTTATAAAAAGAAAAGTAGCAGCCTATACACTGATGAGCAAAGGCGTCTACTGTGTCCGGTGCGGATTTATAGTTATATTATTACTGTGTAACGCTTTAGCGAAATTTCCCTTGTTCGGAAAGGTCACGGAGGCGAAACGGGACGAATTGCCAATAAAATGTCAGACACTGGGTTGCCATGACCGGGACAGCGAAATGCGAGGACAGTCCATCATTTTTCTTATTTCGTTAAAGTTGTCAGAGTCGTTTTTTTTACTCTCTGCGTTTAATTAAACTTAGCCTTTACTGCACAGAAGTAGCGAAAATGTGAAGCCAACGCTTAATTCAAATCAGAGAGGTAAAATGTAAAATGTAGTTTGCATTATATAAGCGCTAAGTTTGTCCTGGTAAAAAACGTAACTCCACCGATATTCATATTTTTTTTATTAAAATGAATAAACGTAAACAACGTAGTCTCGTACCGTACATGAACCATTGATAAGAAATCTGTTAAATAATTCCGAACTACATATTGTTTTATCAATTCCATACTTAATTAATATTGTTACGTTATATTATAATAATAATAATAATCTTTATTCACATTCACGATTAACATTTAATATTAAGTTGTTACTGGTCGCAATGGTCATACCGTGAACTTTGTCAAAGTTGTCGCTCTGCAACCAACTTCATGTCGCTTTTTGGCCGTTGGTGTGCGACGCCCGCATCGTAATAATTTTACTCTCATAATTTTTTCGAGCAACCTGAGTTCGATCCCCGGTGGTGGCACCAATGAAATTGTTAATTTCAAGTGCTAAATTTTCACGTGCGTAGCGGTGAAGCAAAACATCGTGAGAAAACCTGCATATTTTCGAAATAATTAAAAAAAATATTTCGAAGATATGTGAAGTCGCCAATCCGCAGTGGGGCCGCGTGGTGGACTATGCCCTGATACCCTCTGTACAGAGGAGGCCTTTGCCCATCAGTGGGACATGTATAGGCTGATACTTTACTACTTACTACTTTCATATGAAATACTTTTGTAATTCAATGTACTCGAGCATCCCAAGTTCAATCCTCGATCCAACCGAAGATATTTGAAGTCCACTAATCAACAGCGAGGTGGACTATGAAAAAAAATTGTCTCTTTTTAAGGCTGTCGACGTATGTTAATTAAATAATTGATGTTGACCTTGTAATGATAACATTTCGATAAGTCACGGCCCTTGTTAAAACTATTAAATTTCCCCTTTTGGCTTTATGTCCTTTCCATATTAAAAGCACTCGGTATTTTCGTATAATTATGCCTCTTCGCCTTTATTAAAGCGTTGACAGCTTCAAAAGCATGACCCTGATAACCTATTTCACAAAAAAAAATATAAGTATAGTAATTCCACTATGTAGGAGAGTCACACAGTGTAGGACGAACCCCTAGTAGATGGAATGACGACCTGCACAAATGTACGGGAAGTCGATGGATGCAGGCGGCACATGATCGTGCTTCGTGACAGTCTGTGGGGGAGGTCTATGTTGAGCAGTGGACTCAAACAGGCTGAAATGATGATGAATTCCACTACACGCCGATCAGGCTGTGGTAAATCCACGGCCGAGTCTGCCCATTCGTGCAACAGCAGAAGATGCAGCGTGGCCCTGCCACAGTAAAAGAGATAAAAGCTAATGAAGCTAGTTGTCAAAAAAACTGTATCCACTTGTAAAGTATACATATCTTATCCTTTAAACGAGCGATTCTTGTAGATATATATATATATATATATATATATATATATATATATATATATATATATATATATATATATATATATACAGTGTGTCGTTACCATCGCGACAATAAATGAACACACGTCTAACGCTACTTGCCAATAATCATAAAAAAATATTAACGTTAAACAAAATCCATAATTAAAAAAAAAAATTTCAAACAAACTAATTAAGTATAAAAGAAACAAAATTTGTAACATCCTATACAACTCGCGCCACAGCGTCGTATTACAAGCCTCTCCTTTTAACAGTATGTTTTGTCTCTTTTAAATTCATTCAACCCATTCATATGCTTTGTGAACTTTACAAATGAACTTTACGTTACGCTTTTATAGGTAAGGGCGTTCTAAAATTCTTTGTTTTGGAAAATTTAATAACTCTGTAAATATTGATGTTTAAAGAATTTAAATGTTTAATAGAACTTTAAAAAGTTATCCCCTATATGTGTGTTCATTTATTGTCGCGATGGTAACGACACGCTGTATATATATACACAAGAATATGTGTATATTCAGCTAGGTTTCATTTTTGGAAAATGTCCTTTTATCCCTGTTTTCAGAGAATGAAAAATATCATTCGAATATGACAGTAAATTTCGCCGCTTTATGACAGTAACTAAAAAATTTTTTATGATAGCTCGGTCGGTAATCGGGCGGCCCCAAAACAGACGGCCGCGGTTCGTATCTTGATCATTTACACACTTATTTTTCTATACCAGATCATTTTCTTTATTTTTTATTTTTTTTATTTCCAAAATACATGATTTACCAAAAAAAAAAAAGTGGTCCTCCAGGTACTGTATTACTTTAAAAGAAGTTATCAAGGAAATGCGTTTTGCTAGCACCTATTTGTTTCCCCGTCCATGTTTTGAGTGGTCATTAATCGGTAAGTTGTCGTTATAGACAATACATCCAATAATTAAATTGCGTATGTTCAGTCTGCTTCTATCAAAAGAGAAAATTTATATGATCTGAGCCAAGTACCAACCATAATACAATTTTTTTTCATTTATTTACTATTTCTGATAGGTTTTTTTTATACGAAATTAATACATATAGCTGCATCAATGCGTATGTCTTTCATTATGCAGTTTATTTTTATTTGAAACAAATTTATGGAACCCAATTATTCTTCACTTGATTGAAGTCGATTCAAAATATTTTTTGAAGTAAGGAAAAATGATGAGTGATTTTTTATGAAATTAATAATATGAATTTAGTCAATAAATCCCCGTTTAGTAATGTGTCAGTCAACAATAATGTGCCAAAACCTCAAAATATTTAAAGTGAAATATGTTGTTGGAGTTACATTTTGTTACGCCACAGAAGTATAACTTTTAATGAGAGATAAATACACATCCAAGCTATTTTCTAAACGACTAATAGATAGGTACTTGTTCAATTCTTGTTTATACCACTAGATACTAAAAATTAAAAAAATACGAAATCAATATTAATCAATATAAAAAAATATCAAACATTTAAATTCGACATTGAGAGTGTCTGCGGACAAATGTCATTGTTCGAAGATTTTTTTTTTCTCATCGCAGAAGTCAATTCGTAAATAATACAAATTAGTTAAATACAAATTCGTAAAACTGGCCAAAATATTGTTCTCTCATACAGTTTGCGAATATTATTTATATAGAAATACTAAACCTACAAAATTGTTTTCTCCTGATTCTGCTAGATTTATTTTGTAGATTTTTTGTTTCTCTAACTAACGTATTATGGTCCTTTACGGTCGGTTTTAGGAAACCAACCGTGTGAAACCGTGTGACCATAGCAAGTTGAAAAAATACGTTTTATACCTCAGTGTTGTAAAAAAGCGGTTAATGACTTACGACGTTTTGTAAACAAAAAAAACGATAGAATAATTTCCATTTATTGAATGCTGTGGTAGAGCCATACAAAACAGATTGGTCATCTGAATACAGACGGATATTGATGTCCCTGATGAGGTCCGCTCGGGGGCAATAACAATTTATCAGGTGGATCACCCCCTTGTTTGCCTTCTTCACCCACAAGGAGACCAGAAGTTGGGTCAACGATATAAGTCGTCCACGATTACCTCATGAACACGTGCAGAAATGTAGCTCCTATTTTTTTTTTTTTATTACTTGATACGGGTCTTATGTGAAGCCATGGTACTCTCTAGAGCTACTCCATACAACAGCGCAAAATGCTGCTTGGTAATATATAGTGAAGATAGTCCCGTGGCGTGACATTTTATTTGTTTTAAAATGAGCAGAAATGCCCCCTCCTAACATCTCACTTTTGTCCTCTTAAACTGATGTTTCCGTGAAAGTTGAAATGTGATTTTCTTGTACGAAAAATTGCCAAAAGTTTTCGGTGCCGCAAGACTCGAACCTGTGTCTTACTGTGACGCGCCCAGTCGCTGCTGCGTTTTTTTTTCACGTCCATTTTTATAATTAGCATAGTGATCAATGCAAACACAAAAAGTTGTTTTTATTTTAACCCTGAGAAACCGGTTAACAGTTTGTCGGTCACAAACAGTATTTAAAGATGGTGCAGTCCGAAGGCGTTTTAACACTGAGTTTAACTCTCAAGATCCGAGTTTGTTTAGTCGTGTTTGTTTCTCGTTTGCTTGGCTGGAAGCATTTTATGCGGACTCACAATTGAATCTTTGTGACCTTTATTTTATGTAGATGATTGACGTCGGTTATATAATGTCCTATGAAGTACATTTGTTCTAATTATTTCCGTCACATAAAAAGTTCTTTGAAAACTTAGCAGCTTCATGATTTGTATATGATTTAATTTTTATACAATATTTAGAACATTCTTTATCGTGTATTCTTTGTAAATTTTACGTGAAACGTCTGTGAAAATAATTAAAAACTACGTTCACTTATTACACAGAAATGTAACTGGTGACCCAGAAGATCTATTGTTTTCTACGAAAACATTGCCCCTTGCACTAGGATAACATTATACTGTGTTGCAAGGACGTTTTCAGAACCCACGAGCCCCGGCGCCAAAGCCACGGAGTCTGGTGAGTGGTAATCCTGAGATCACCACCGGTTACATTAGTCGCCTTCTTAAAATTAGAGTGTGATTCTTTTATGTAAAAAAAGTTAGAGAGAGGGAGAGAGAAAGAATCTACGAAAGAGTCAAGATACGAAGAAGTCAGAGTCAAGAGTCAAGAATCATTCAAAGTGACGACTGCGACAAGGTGACCTTCAAACTTTCTTATTTGACAAAAAGAAAAGAAGGCGAACGTGTAACCACCAAATATATCGACTTGGCTTACGAGCATGGAGAATCAATTTTAACTACATTAGGAGCAATGATCACGAAGGCAAAACAAAACCTAACCGTCGTGGCTAACGTCCGCGCATCTTTGACATGGTGCATTCATTAAAAACCGCATGTCGAAAATTTGTCATTACAAAGATTCACATAACTATACACATAAATAGTACTAGCGACCCGCGCCGGCTTCGCACGGAGCATAATATACATATAAATCTCCCTCTTGAATCACTATATCTAGTAAAAAAACCGCATCAAGATCCATTGCTTTGTTTTAAAGATCTAAGTATACATAGGGACAGACAGACTTTGTTTTATACTATGTAGTGATTATATGCCACGCAAACTTTATTGCGCCCAGAAATGAATAATTTTGCGTTTCTGTTTTGCATACATAACAGAAAGTTCGTTGAGACTTGAGTTGGTCTCTGCTAATAAACGACCGCTTTTTTGCGACTTACGGACACAGGTAAATAATAAGGAAACTACTCGCCTGGAAGGATAATTCCAGATTGCATTTAAACCACGGCGTGTTAACCGCCTTCAATAATGAATTGTTGTTTTCCCGTTTAACTAATGTATATCGTAACATATTAGCTAAACGTGTTTATACTTCAAAAATAATTAACAGGTTACCAAAAATTTTGTGTGTGTATGCAACCGTAAATGAATTTCCCTGTGTGTGTAAATTGGGAACGAAACTAGTTGACTTTCATTCAGACATTAAAATTTCGACTTTTTATTCTTTTGCTGCACTTTTTCTATAAGTACCGTCAGATCATTTAAAATATTTACTAAGTTATATCATATTTATGTTACTGTTTATATATATATACCGATAATTAGAACTATCGCACGAGGAACCATTTCATTCGGTAATTTAGAAAATAGGCTTTTTATGTGAAAAAGCTACCTCACTTGAAGTCAAATACGTATAACCACCGTACATAGGGCCCGTGGGGCTGCAGAAGTGTTGAACCTTTAAAGAGTGGGTCCTGGTTACCTCCCTAACCAGACGCAGAAGTGTAACACTTCCACTTCACGCCCAGGGCCGGATTTAGGGGAGTTCAATCGGGGCAACAGCCCCGGGGCCTCCACAAACGAGGGGCCACAAAATAGAGACTTCGGAAAAAAAAATTCAGACTAGTAAACAACTTTACCTTTCATATTTTTTTCGCGTTTTCCT
This sequence comes from Iphiclides podalirius, assembly GCA_933534255.1. Lineage (NCBI taxonomy): Eukaryota > Metazoa > Arthropoda > Insecta > Lepidoptera > Papilionidae > Iphiclides > Iphiclides podalirius. The sequence continues at coordinate 1,614,816 of OW152835.1, read as the reverse complement.
TTTACCTTTGTAGAAACATGATTAATTTAATTTAAAAGAAATCAATAGAAAATAATTTGGGGGCAAGGGGCCTCCACTCCTTTGTTGTCCCGAGTCCTCCAGACCTCTAAATCTGGCCCTGTTCACGCCAGTCATTTATGAGATCATGGTACATCTCCAGACCCGCTCACTCGTGCAACAACTAAAGCCCTACGACAGCAGCTGGTTGGTCATCAAATACTTGTTTTCTGCCATGCATGCGGCAGTTGTTTTATGTACATACCTAAATGGTAAATAAGTCTATTTACAGACGCAGTCCATGTTAGCCATGACGTCTTAGTGCGATTTCTGTTATGCAAACACGACGAAGGTCGATCAGGACACTTTAATCTTTAATATTGACTTTTATCACTCCCCCTATTAGGTATTCGATATTAATGTCACACGTGTTCCGTTTTTATTGTTCACGTTGTGCAAAAGCTAATATTTTCACAATTGTTTTCTATTTCAGTGATTTATTTAAAGAAAGACACGAATAAAAATTATTATTGTGTTATTTTACTTATTGTTAGAGGGATATTTGATATATACGAGTTTTAGTTTCTAGCTTGATAGGCTATGATAAAACCATCTCAAGGCGATATTTTTGTACCTATTCCATAATGTCTATTTACAAACGAATAAAAATGTTTTCATTATTTGTTTTTATTTCAGAGTAAGTTTGATCACTAAGTAATTAAGTTATGGATAGAGGTAAAGATGACTTCGTTTCTTTGCAATTATATTATATCGAATTTATGTTGAATAGGATTTTTGTTATTTTTCGGAAATATGCAGGTTTCCTTGCGAAGTTTTCCTTCACCGATGAGCATGAGATAGTCAGCGTTTTAAAAAAGTAATTTCATTGGTGCCAACCGCGGGATTTGAACTCAGGATGCTCGTAAAGTCAAGTAAAAGTAACAGCCTATGACCCACTGCAAAGACCTCTGTGCAGAGGGTATCAGGGTATTGTCCACCACGCGGCCTCACTGCGGATTGGTTGACGGCTCTTACGGCTCTTCAGAGTATCAGATTTGAAAAGGAAATTTGATACATTTTTATGTCTTCAAAGATAATGATAAACTTAACATTAAAATTAAAATATGTAACATGTTATGTTCTAACCTAATATGTAATTAGTCATTGCATTAACTATACCATTTTTTTTATTATTTTGCTGTTATCTCAAACTGCGATGTTTTGTCTACTTTTTTACATTATATCCTATATATCCTCAAATATCTTCCGTAATTTTTTCTTACTTGTTTTTTAATTTGGTCGCATTCGCAACAAACAATCCATAAATAATTATATAGGTCTATTACTATAAATTTCTTATTAAAACACGATGGCCTTTAAGTTAAACCGTATTTAAATTTCATGACGAGGATAAACCTTTATACTGCAGTTACTGTAAGTTTCGAATATTTTGGTCTGTCGTTTAAATAATTAAAAAATGCACCAAGTTCGAAAATAGTTTGAAAATACCCGTAAATAAAAAATAAATATTATGTGTGAGTATAAAATTCTATAAATTCGAGTATTATAAAAAGTATAAAGCATAAATTACCTGACTTATTAAAAGGTATTGTGCCCATAATTCAAGTGAAAGCATTTAAAATCGCTTTATGATATATGATGGAAAAAAAAAACGGCCTTAAGCGATACTATATATAGATAAAATCGCTAAATTGGATGCTCTGAGCCGTTACTATTAAATTAAACAATAACTAAATTAATGATCAATCAAAACTCAACCAAACTGTTTTTGACCATGTTCTTGACAGTAATTTCGCGCGCAATAGTAACTAGTGATGTTCCTTAATAAGTGAAGTCTATGAATTTTTCGGATGTCGTAGCGGCATTCGTGACATTTGCAAACAACGTGAGAAATTTTGTGACGATGCTGAAGAGGAGGACTTCGAAACGTTTCGTGCTGGGAGACACCACCGCCGAGGATCCCAGCACGTGGGAGACGGACGAGGCCACGGATGTGGTTCCAAACGACATCGGCCAGAAGTTCCAGATGACCCTGCAAACTGAGCCGCCTATTGGAGAAAGGGATGATGGCGTTCACGGTCCGAGTCAGGATAGTAGGTTGCTTCGGCCACCGAATACTGGGACTCTGCAGTAAGTCAACATTTTCTTAATTGATTGCAGAGTTGATTTTGACCAGGTCTCAACAGGTTGTTTCTATAGCCTATTAAACTCAATTAGTTAAATAACTTTCTAGGTTTCTTTCTTATGAATGTGTAATTCTGATAATCCTAAAAAGGCGGGAAATTGCTCTCAACCATAGAAATGTTGCGTTGAACACATGCACTCGCTCACAGCTACCTCAACGGAAGTGGGCATAGATAAGACATATATACTGAAGATATATATGTATAAATAAGATAAGACATATACAGCGTGTCTTTACAATCGCGACAATAAATGAACACACATATAGAGGATAACTTTTTACTATTCTATTAAATTTTAAATTTTTATTGTATTAAACATTTACTTTCTTTAAACATCAATATTTACAGAGTTATTAAATTTTCCAAAACAAAGAATCTTAGAATACCCTTACGTATAAAACTGTAACGTAAAGTTCATTTGTAAAGGTCACCAAGCATATGAATGGGTTGAATGAATTTAAAAGAGACAAAACATACTGTTAGAAGGAGAGGCTTGTAATGCGACGCTGTTGCAACGAATGAAAAAGTCTCTGAATTATGAATCAGTCAGTTGTAGTTGTATAGGATGTTACAAATTTTGTTTCGGTACTTAATTAGTTTGTTTGAAAAATATTTTTTTTTAATAATGGAGTTTTTTTAACATTAATATACTTTTATGATTATTGGCAAGTAGCGTTAGACGAGTGTTCATTTATTGTCGATGGTAACGACACGCTGTATACTGGAAGTTGGGAAGAAGCGTATTAAGATGATGGCTAGGTGAACGTTGCCAGATCAAAAATATTGCCGTATTTCATAATAAAAATTGTGATTATCAGAACATCCCGATTTATGGAATTAGCCGAATGCACCTTATATAAATATGAAGACATATCACATTTCCATGTAATAGGGCCACGTTATGGTGTCCACTGTTGCGCGAATGGGCAGGTCCGTCCGGGTAAGTACCACGACCCCACAGAAGACCGGCGTAAAGTAGAAGTGTTACACTTCTGCGTTTCGTCTGGTGAGTGAGGTAGCCGGGGCCCACTTTATTTAAAGGTGGCAACGCTTCTGCAACCCTACCGGTGTTGCAAATGTCCATGGGTGGTGGTTATCCCTTAACATCAGGTGATCCGCAAGCTCGTTTGCCACTTTGTGACATAAAAAAAAGACATTATACAATTTACATATTTCTTTGTAAATGAAGCACAGGACGTCTTATGACCCCGTGAAAATAAAATTTATTTATATCTCATATACCTACATCTACGGTGACATACATAGATCAGTGACTACGGTTACATAAATTCAGTGACATTATAAGCTTATGTTTTGAAGGTTTATATTTCTCTCGTTAAAACTTCAACAGGTCTGACAAGGACTCTAAAGATGAAGCTGGCAATTGGTAAACCATGTGATTATTACGTTAAGAGTAGTTTAAATCGCTTTTTTTAAATGTTTTGTTTTGTACCATAAGGCATTTAGTTAGTATTTATATATATGCTAATGACTTCATAGTATTAATTTAATGTTTATTTTTATTTTGTTACGCCAAAGAAGGATAACTTTTTAATAAAGACATTAAATATATCTTACCATGTTGGACCCAAGTAAGAACCCCTATTATATCCATGCCATCTTAATTTTTTTTTTATTTAAACTGATGGATATGGCAAATATGAAACTGCAATTCCCAGATTAAAATTCTGGCACCGTTAAAAATTTTTTTGATAATTTACTACACATTTTAATTTTTATCGTAAGTGCAGAGACTAAAACTAAAAAAATAAAATAAAATGACAAATGTGGGGAAAACTTTCTGCCACGTTTCATTGGACATAGTTAGCATTCATAATTTGTACATCCTTGAACATTGCTTTGCATTGTTTCGTATCGTATAATGTTGCAATAAGGTGCTGTCAAAATGGATGATATTACGTATATTTTCATAAAAGGTAACTTGTACTCAAATTATGCAAATGTGTTCCATCAAATATTGGTGTGGCAATCAGCCATTTAGTTTAGTGGTTAAAGCGTTTGGGCGCGAAGGAAGACATTGGTTCGATTTCGGCAGCGGCGAAAAACTTTTCTTCTTTTTTCTACAAATGTTGGTATATGTAATAATATTTTTCACTATATTTAATAGTAACATAGTGTAAAATATTATAATTTATAACAAATACAGTATGCATAAAAGAAATTAAATATGTTTCTTGCAAGTGCATAAATACTCGCTCATTGGTCCGTGTATTGTTGTATTTTATAAGGTTATTATTTAAGAGCGCTCGTTTATAGCAATAGGTATGATTTACTTGCGTTATTCAAAATTTAAACTTCCGTCTTCTTGATTTCGTGTCTATGGCAATACCTATTCACACGGTATCGGCCCAAAATGCAGCCACATGAATTGCACTGTCAGCAGCATTCATCAGGTCGTCTTGCGTGCAGTTGGTTGGGCAAGCAGATCACAACGTTAAATGTTCTATGGTTTGGGGAAAAGCACCACATTGGAACCCCAAGCTGGAACCGTCTGAGAATCCCCACCTGAACAGGTTCTTTTACTTCGGCCGAATTTCATCCGAACTCTTTTTAATGACTTCCAAGTCAACCATGGCATCTCATGTACAGGTGGTGGTTTCTGAGACAATGGGACTGAGGGGCTAGGGACATCGTCACTTTTTTGCCACAAGCTGTATTTCTCCTTCGATCGATCATTATCGTGAAGATGTTTATGAAGTGTGTGTTTCACGCAAAAAACTTCCGTAGTATATTTACACGATGCAATGACACGATGTATTTAGGCAGTGTATTTATCTAAAAAAAACATCGATGTATTTTCAGCATACACACATAATACATCCCTAGTAGTTATAGGATCTGATTTTCAATGAGAATTAGATGTTCAAAATGTAATACATAGAAGAAAAGCAATAATTTACATGTGCTACTGTGGAACAAAGGGCTCCTCTCTTCTCAAAGGAAAATTAATACGTAGTCCACCATATTTTCGAAATTTATTATTATTATCATCGAAAATATGTTGGTTTACTTACTTGTTTTTCTTCACCTCCACTGGGATAAATTGGTATTTAAAATTGCATAAATAAATTTATGCCAGAACCGGGGTCTGAACCCGGGGATATTCGAGTAATTATAGGGAATTAAAAGAGAGAAACATGTAGTGTTTAAAACGTTCAATGTTCATAGCAAACTTTTTTAGCCGATCTAAATGTCGATATTGAAGTGCGTTCACTCAATTAATATTGGGAACATCAATATTGATTCATATTAACTTCTATTTTGCATATCTTGTTATTATCGATAAATTGACCTCGTCCATCTCTAAGTAAACAATGCGGAAAAACATTATGTTATTGCATCAATTGTGTAATGACGGCAACTCTCAATTCAACTTTACGTACCTATATCCTTGTCTCACTTTATGTATTGCTTGAGAGGAAGTGAGATGCAATGATCGTATGATTTCGTCATGAGTATACCATTGGCGAGTAAAACGTCAGTGTACGAAAACAAAACTTCAGGCGGAGAAATGTTAGATTTTTGTTGTTTTTATAATAAAATAAACTTAAGTCATTCACATTCCTAGTTAATTATTTATTTCCACGTTATTCTTTTGTGAATAATGTATCCTGCGATGAATGGATTGTATTCAGAAGGCCCGTACAGGTTAGAATTTCCGATCTATATTTTCGCAGGCTTTTTTTATTATTTTCAAACAACATGCACGTAGCAATGACCGGATAATAATTCCTTCAGTTATTTATGCATACTTTTCATGTTAATTCTATTACCCCATTACATTTCGTTTGAATTGTTTAAATATGCGACAGCGGCGATTTCTCTTCGATTTCACTAACGGTATCACAGCAAATTTTTACAAAAGAATGTAAACTATTTGTGTAAATTTTAATAAAATATTCTTTCAGACCGATGTTCAAAAATTTTTATTATTGTTGACATATTATTGTTTAATAACTTTTTTTAATATATGAGTACTTAATTCATAAACATTTTTTTATTTTTTCCTCCTATTAATTTTTATTTTATGTTTTTTTTGTACAATGTCATATTTTTGACTTTCATATTTTTCTACCTTGCCCCAGTTTTCCTTTCCACTCTATGTATTTTATAATTACTGTTAGAAGGCTGAAACATTATTATTGTTATAATTTTTAGTGAAATAATTTAAACTATTTTTTCTAGTTATTATATAAAAAATAATTTTCAATGTGTGATATGGATGTATCTACAATATAAATTAAAAGTATAAATAAAATAAATTATATTTATTATTGGAAAAAACTAATTGTAACTGTTTTCTTTCTTTAAGGCCTTCTATGTCCCAGGGTACTGTCATCCATAGCCAACGTTTCCAAGAAAAAGATTTCACAGTTGCCACACCGGAAGAGTTTGTCAGGAGATTTCAGGGCACGAAACCCATTAATAAAGCAAGTATAAATTTTGTCACATTCATTCATTTTATAAATCAAATTGTCTCCGTAGTTTAAAATAGTTTAGTTGAATATGTTAAGTGATTTATTAACCTTTTACCTTAACTTTTATTCGGTAACCTTTTTAACCTTAACTTTTATTCGGTAATGAATTTCATCTATTAAAAAATTTAATTGACTTTATTACTTCTTATTTTATTAGGCTTATGTAATCTTATGATACAATGTTATTTAATGTAATATTAGGGTAACAATTCCTTGAGTTTTATGTAATGTTGTAATAATAAATTTATGAAAAATATTTACTGTAGTTAATTATTTAAAATTTTCTTTTAGGTGCTGATAGCAAATAATGGTATAGGAGCAGTCAAATGCATGCGTTCTATACGAAGATGGTCATATGAGATGTTCAAAAACGAACGCGCTGTGCGTTTCGTTGTTATGGTGAGTTCAATACAGATACAAAATGAATTCACAATAGTTAATATAAATTACTGACATGTTAGAAGACCATTCACTCATATTGATGGGTGAATTACATAGATATGTACACAACATATTACGCATGTAAAGTATAACATATTTTGAAGAACTTTTGTGACTTTAATATTTTGTCCTATTAGCATGGTTATAAATAATGTTAATTAAGTTGACAAAGAAACTGATTAGTGTATAGATAAGTTAAAATAGTGGACCTAATGTCGTATTTGCTTCATTTGGACAGGTTACACCAGAAGACTTGAAAGCAAATGCAGAATACATAAAGATGGCTGATCATTATGTACCCGTGCCTGGTGGCTCGAACAACAACAATTATGCCAATGTGGAGCTAATTGTGGACATTGCTGTCAGGACTCAAGTGCAGGTACATTTTTTTTATTTTAAAACATCTATGAATATATGTTTGCAGAGTATTAATATTTAGTGATAAACACTAGAATGACAGTGAGTAATCTTTTCTTATAATGAATTTAATGTAAAATTATTGTATATCATAATGTTGAATTTACATTTTTACATTAAAATATTGTCAATATTTAAAAAGAATAAGAAAACCTAAGCAAGCTAGTTACCAAATTTAAATGTAGATTGATGAAGAAGATCAAGCTCAAAGAACTTTGTGTGTTTGGACATATAAAATTTGTTGTTTATCTCTTTGTAGATAATTTACAAGTTATGTATGAACATTAATATAGAGTCTTTTGCATCAAATATCCCTTCTTAGTGCTCATCATATTATGTATCAAGAGTCCTTTGTAAAATGATAACTTCTAAACTAATAATCTTTAAAATAATTACTTTGAATAACTGTAATAATTAGTGATCTTCATTTCTTGTCTCAATAATTATTACCGGAAAAATTAAATTGAGAAACAATTTTTTCAGCCTAAATCCGATAAAGATCCCTTTGGAACACTTTGTAAAAATTTTGACACACCACCTTAATTTGTGCAACATCTGTCAGTAAGAATTTTACTATGCTAATAAGGGACAAGTTCTATAATTTTCGTTGTTGAAATTTTTGTTTGCCAGGCGGTGTGGGCCGGGTGGGGACACGCTTCAGAGAACCCAAAGTTGCCAGAACTATTGCACAGGGCAGGGGTGGTATTCATCGGTCCCCCAGAGAAGGCGATGTGGGCATTAGGCGACAAGATTGCATCCTCCATCGTAGCGCAGACAGCAGACATCCCAACACTGCCATGGAGCGGGAGCGGTGAGTAGAGATGGGTTATCTAAAAGTGGCCAGTGGATTAAGGGAAATGTCTAGAATAGCGACACATCCTTTTTTTTCACTGACAAATATTTTTAATCAATAGTGAAATTCTAGTGATACTAGAATTAACAAGTAAAAGTCACAGGTAATACTTACATTTCACGTGAAAATTAGTTGTTAAGAATAGCAGACAGTAGATATAGATGGGGCATTAATATATAAGTATCTAACCCTACTGTGATATTACACTGTTTTTTCAAAGATAAATCCTATATCACACCATATGAAATGGAATTTAGCCATAAACCCCATACAGTAGTGATTTTATTCTGCTATACCACTAGGGCATTAATTATTGGCTATAATTAATACTCAATGCCACTTGCATCATTATGAGGTCAATTAACATTAAAAGACAATGGTAGGATAATTTGTTTTTTATTTTTGTATTTAATGTGTATAAATGAAAAATTATGATAAACCAACATATACATGCTCTTTTTTAAGCATTGAATATACTTTCAGAACTAAAGGCACAATACAACAGCAAGAAAATCAAAATATCATCGGAGCTGTTTGGCAAAGGGTGCGTGTCAACGCCGGAACAGGGATTGCAAGCAGCACATAAGATTGGTATGTATTTAATGTTTATAATTTACCAATTGTAGTCATTTAGAAGTTTCACTTTTCAAATCAAATTGCATCTAGTTAAATAAAACTACAATATCATACATACTAGTCAAAATATTCCAAGAGAAGAACAATAACAAATCCAGTTATAAGTTGAATGTATATAACACTATTGTTATATATTTTTTGCAATTAGAAGTGGAAATTATTAAAAAAAAACAACACAAATCACAAACACATCTTTTAGCGATCTACTTTGTTAACAATTCACATTAAAATTATCCAACTATTAATCACAACCGACAGTTAAAAGAATACTTTCAGGTGAATAACAGGGGAAATAGGAAAAATATAAGTCTCACAGCCCTTGAACTATGTTGCAGCTGCAAGTGACATCTAACAAATGGACCAAGGTGGTCTGAGGCGCTATTTATACTGGTTTAAAAAATTATGCTGGTTTTCCCTTATAATACTTGATCAGCTGTTTTACCAAACTAGTATTATTAATAAGGTACTAGTTTCACTAGGCAAAGATATAAATTGTATTTTTTTTTTGTTTTTTCGATTTTAAAAACATTGCCCTTACTTTAGGATAACATTATCCTCTGTTGTAAGGATGTTTTACGAACATAAATGTCACTCGGACAAACACCCAGATGCAAAACAACTATCTGTGGGTAACACAAATAGTTGTCCCGTGTGGAAATCGAACCCACGACCCCAACCGTGCCACCGTGATGCCAACCATGTATTGTATTATATCTGTGTTGTATTTATTAAAGCTTAAACATTTTTCTTCAGGATTTCCAGTAATGATCAAAGCATCAGAGGGTGGCGGCGGTAAGGGTATCAGGAAAGTGGAAAACCCTGATGACTTTGCCAATATGTTCAGACAGGTGAGGCAAAAATAATTATGTGATAGGTATTTCATGTTATTTGTGCAATTTAAAATGATTGTAAACCACCAATTCATATCATGGTTAGTGATAACATTCGTCCATTGACTCCCAGAAGCAGGGGTGTTAAAGAAGTGGGTGTTTTAACTGTGGTAGGACCACTCAATAGTGTTCACTGTTCACGAATGGGCAGGTCCGTCCAGGTAAGTACCACAACCTCACAGAAGACCAGCGTAAAGTGGAAGTGTTATACTTCTGCATTTCATATTAAAATAATAAAATATGAAATAAGTATTAAAATAATATTGCGACTATAAATTGAGATGTAAGCTATCTTATATTTCAAGTTGGATCAAACTGCACACAATGTGCAAATTTGGTTAAAATCGGTTCAGAAGTTTAGGTGTCCATCGCGGACAAACAAAGTGACACGTAATTTGTACATATTAAGATGTGGTGTAGTTAGTTAATATAATTTCAAACAATATTTTTTCTGACTCTTTGCAGGTGCAAGCGGAAGTCCCCGGATCGCCAATATTTGTGATGAAGCTTGCAAAGTCTGCTCGACATTTGGAGGTGCAGCTCTTGGCTGATCAATATGGTGAGCTGGGCACCTTATTCTTTCTTGGTTTGAGTTTGTTTCCTTGTTGCTTTGAAAGCTGTGCATGTTTATACTTCCAGGTAACGCCATCTCTCTGTTCGGCCGTGACTGTTCCATACAGCGGCGGCATCAGAAGATCATAGAGGAGGCACCGGCGGCAGTCGCTCAGCCGGACGTCTTCATTGAGATGGAGAAGGTATTCTAAGTTCAATAGATAATTATTGCAGGGAGGTGGAGAAGAAAGACGCTCTTGGTCTGTTCTGTTATCATTCTGAGCATATCTGGAAGTGCCCTGTTTCTAAAACTGGCCCATATCTACAATGAGTATGGTATGACGAAGCATTACGGGTGTGAAGCGCACAGATTTGCTTTGGCCGATCTAAGTGTTCCACTCGCTAACACTACTATGGATCCAGCTTCTACTATTGGAAAAATGTTGTGTGATGAATAGTGTTTTCTAGTAGTTTCTATATATCTATAATATATATATTTACAAAATAAAAGTATGTTTGTATAGTACAAGCTTTGCTTAATTTGGGCCTAGATAACGTTTTGTAAATTTTTACAGAACGTTATCTATTGTTTAGTATTATCTATTATTTGTCCTGAAATGTTTACTGTTTAGTATTATTTATCATTTGTCCACAGGCCGCCGTCCGCCTGGCGAAGATGGTGGGCTACGTGAGCGCCGGCACGGTGGAGTACCTCTACGACCCGAGCACAGGCTCCTACTACTTCCTCGAGCTGAACCCTCGGCTGCAAGTGGAGCACCCCTGCACGGAGATGGTGGCGGACGTCAACCTGCCCGCTGCGCAGTTGCAGGTGGGTGCGGGCTCTTTAAGATTTATAATTACTGACGTTACTACTGCAAAACGCTGTTGGTGGCCTAGGTTACAGACAGGGGTGGGGGGAATGAGTGTCAATAAAAGGAGATGTGTATTGCAGTGTGCACATTAAATTTTTATTATTATTCCTATCATTTAAAAGCCCATAGCCCCTTTTTTTGGGAAGAATCCTTTATGGATCCCTTGCCATGGAGGAGAGTGGTGGGAGCATGTGGGAGTCCCGGGCAGAACAGGTAACCTCTAAAGACTCTGAATCAAGTTACTAAACTGACATAAATATTATCAGATCACATATCTGATATTTTTTATAATGCATTCACATTGTAAATTGTTTACTTAAAACACTCATCTCTTCTTATATATATATATATAGTCACTTATTTCTTATATGTATATTATGCTCCTTCAGTAATGGGGATATCAATTTGTCTATAATCAATTTTTAAATGATGTCACCAGATTGCCATGGGCCTGCCGCTCTATCACATCAAAGACATCCGTCTGCTATACGGGGAGTCCCCGTGGGGAATGTCGCAGATCGCCTTCGACGAGCCGAAGCAGCGACCTTCACCCTGGGGCCACGTCATTGCCGCAAGGATCACATCGGAGAATCCAGACGAGGGTAAGTATTTGAAAAATGTTTCATACGCTTAAAAACTTTATTTGTCATTTGCTTTCATTTCCTTACATATTTGAGTATTCATGTGTCATAGAGTATGCAAAAATTTGAAGTATATTTTATTTAAAATATTTCCTTTTAATTTTTTTACCTTTGTTAGTTAAAAATCTTCAACACTATGTCAATACATACTCTATGTCATGAAATCAACAAAAATAAATATAAAAACTCTTCAAATTCACAATTTTGTTCACTGACAGGTTTCAAGCCTTCTTCTGGAACAGTCCAGGAGCTGAATTTCAGGTCGTCTAAGAATGTTTGGGGCTACTTCAGTGTGGCAGCTTCAGGAGGCTTGCATGAGTTCGCTGACTCACAATTCGGTCACTGCTTCTCCTGGGGTGAGACGAGGGAACAGGCTAGGGAGTAAGTCTCTTATTAAGATATTAAATACTTTTTGTCAGATGTGTTTTTAATGCTTGATGACTCGGTAGCGCAGTTGCTAAGTTATTGGCTTCCGCGCTCGGAGTGTGGTTCGATTCCCACTCAGTATTTGTGTGACCCACAGATAATCCGGATGTAGGTGTTTATTCCCGAGGAGGGTCGTATAAAACCTCGCCAAAAACCATTACAACATGTGCTGAACCCACCTAGGTGGGATAAGGGCAGGAGGATGATGATGATTTTAGGTTTTATTATTTTCGAATTACTAGAGTTAATGTGGTTATTCTAAAACATGCTGGTTGAACCTTAGATATTGTGCACAACGCAACTTTCTAACGACCATCAACTATTGACTTTGCTAAAAATATTCAAAGATAAAAATGTTGACCATAGTGCGATGTAATTTTCTTTCACTGATTCCTGTTCATTTTTTTTCTAGGAATCTAGTGATAGCCCTAAAAGAGCTGAGCATCCGTGGGGACTTCCGGACTACGGTGGAGTACCTCATCACATTGTTGGAGACCACTGCCTTCCAGGAGAATAACATTGACACCAGCTGGCTGGATGCTCTCATTGCAGAGAGGGTACACTATTAATTATATAATAAAAAAAGTAAAGTATCAGCCTATACATGTCCCACTGCTGGGCAAAGGCCTAGTCCACCGCGCGGCCTCACTGCGGATTGGCGGACTTCACATATCTTCGAAATATATTTTTTGTTATTATTTCGAAAATATGCATGTTTCCTCACGATGTTTCCCTTCACCGCAGAGCACGTGATAATAATTCGGCACTTAAAATTCAATTAAAGTTTATTGGTGCCGGCACGGGGGATCGAACTCAGATTGCTCGAGTATATTGAATTAATGGCGAGCGCCCGGACACTGAGCTATCACGGCTCAATTATATAATATTACTTAATACATGTGTGTATGTTTGTATTGTGAGAAATATAATATTGGTTAAATACATTGCATTACAATTTGCGCATTGGATTCTGTCGTATTAACGAAAATTAGAATTGCATGATGAATTATGCTCCCTTGCTATTTCATTAGATACTATTTTTATTTTGAATTGCAAATTATTTTGCACTTTAAGTTATTATTTTTTACTGCTGTACTGATGTAAATGTGGTTGGTAAACACTCATCATATTTCCCACTCACATATAGACACACCTGTTAGTTCTTTTCTATCCCAACCTAAAATAAACAGTAAAAAATTATTTTTAAGACAATGCCCCTCAACTTTTTTTTCAGGTGCAATCTGAAAAGCCCGACATCATGCTGGGCGTGATATGCGGCTCCATACTGATCGCGGACAGCATCTTCACCACTCATTTCCAGGAGTTCAAGAGTGCCCTCGAAAAGTAAGCACCGTTAGACTATCGAACTGATCAACTAAATAATTAAACAGCTGATTTTACGTCCAAAAAGTGTAAGTTTTGATTGGACGTGAGAACTAGTTCCATTGACCGTGATGATAGGTCCGAAACTAGTCAGTTATTACACCAATTGGACCTGAGCTCAGCTGTTCAATTATTTTTATTTATGATACTTTTCATTGAAATTGTTTATAATTAAACCATCCAATTCCGAATGATGGTGATAATAATATTAATTTTTGTATTATTATAGGAGCTAGTCCCATCCCCTAATTAACATACACTTAGATTACAAATACAAGAAGTTTCATTTAGTTTACAATATGAATATTTACTAGGCGACTGTCCCAGACGTCGACAGACTGCTTAAGCTGAACAGAATCGACGAGCATGCAAGGTTCCATGATCGCATGTGAAATAGGCGAAAGGATGTGTAAATAAAATACATTAGCACTTGTTTGTGTACCTATCCCATTTGCGAAATTACAAGTGCTTTTTAAGGCCTTTAACATGCATTGATATTGCGTTTCAGGGGTCAAATCCAAGCCTCCGGTCAGCTGTCTAACTGCGTGGAGGTTGAGCTGATACACAGTGGGCACAAGTACCGCGTTCAGGCCACCAAGTCTGGTCCCACTTCCTACTTCCTGGCGATGAACGGCAGCTTCAAGGAGTTGGAGGTGCACAAGCTCACCGATGGCGGTGAGTGGAAAATATGAAGTTCAATAAAGGGAAACGAATGCTATGGAGTATGGATGTGGATGTGGAAAAAGAAGTAGAGGACCATGGTCTGAATCTCGGAAACAGCTCCAATTATTTCATGGAATTGGTATGCAGGAGGTTTAGGGGGTGATGGATTAGAATAGAAAACGTCGTTTTATCCGTGTTTTCAGGCAATGAAAAATATCATTAGAATATGAAACTTTTGAAATTTCACCACCATTTACATGGTTATCGGTAATCAGGTGACCCCGAATTAGACGATTCCAGATGATTTTTTCCCCCTTTTTAATTTTTTTGGAGTCTAGATGATTTTTTTTCTATTTTTTATTTATTTCCCTTTCTTTTTTAAGTTTCTTCTTTTGTGAGAAAAAAAATTCCGAGCAAAGCACGGTCATCCAGGTACTAAGTATTTATATGCAAATAATGTTCGTGGGAGAGACCAATAATTAGTGATAATATGCAATTTGTTATTTTTTCTGTTAGAAAATTACAAGTGCAGTCAATAAACGTTGGTTGTACTGTTCAAAGCGTTTTAATAGCCGCTCACGAATCCCTAAAACAGCGAAGGATATTATAGATATACAGGGAGGCTTTTCTAAGTGTATCCATTTTTGTTTTATTAAATTCTAGACATAAATAATGTTATATAAAAATGATAAATATTTAAATCACTCGTAATTAAATAAATACAATTACTTACTTAAAAAGTACTACTTACTTATCTTAAAAACTGCGTCATTTATACGCAACTCATTTATTTTACGCGCGATCATTCGTAACTAACACGCACACAAGTTTGTTTCAAAACTATACGACGCATTTATGAATGACTTCCGCATTGTCAACAAGTTCTGTTTTTTAGGAAATAGAATGTTATATAGTTTGTTTTTATTTCAATAAACGATTATACTACCGAGTCTGAACCTGCAGCGTGAATTTGGGCACCTTCAAAAAAGCCACCCTGTATAATGTTTCTGTACGGCAGGCACCCTGCTGTCGGTGGACGGCGCCTCGTACACCACGTACCTGAAGGACGAGGTGGACAAGTACCGCATCGTGATCGGCAACCAGACGGTGGTCTTCGAGAAGGAGAAGGACCCCTCGAAGCTGCGCGCGCCCTCCGCCGGCAAGCTCATCAACACCCTCGTCGAGGACGGCGGCCACGTCGACAAGGGGCAGCCCTATGCCGAGATCGAGGTGCTTGCAACCCTATTTCAAAGCCACCCAGCAAGTTGACTCGATGGCAGCCCTGGTCGCGGTTTATTCGAGCAATCCGAGTTCGATTAAGTGCTGACTTATCACGCGCTCAGCGTGAAGGGAAACGTCGTGAGGAAATTGCTTATTTACGAAATAATAAAGAAAATATTTTGTATGTATGTGAAATCCACAATCCGCTGTCCTGATGCCCTCTTTACAGAGGAGGCATTCGCCCAGCAGTGTGGACATTTTTAGGCTGTTAGTTTTCTTTACTTGAGCTTGATGATTAGTGGCACCGAACGTGGACGTATGATTGAATATCTCCATGCAAACTAAAATTTGTGTGACAAATATTTCGCACATCCCTGGTAGTAATGGCCCATTTCTGTAATTATAGTATGTCATATGTATTTATGTGAACTATCAATCCATAATGGTTAAATAAAATTATTTTAAATTGGTGTACTCCACCATGCATCCCCATTAGTTTTGAACCAGTTTTTATTTAGAAATTTAAAGTTTTTTATAGTGCTAATGCTGAAGACGTGGGTTCGATTCCCACAGCGGCGACAATCTTTTCGCACTTTTTCTACAAGTTTTAATGTTTAATCTTAAGTGCAGAGATTACCACTGTAAAAAACTTTAAATTTCTAAAAAGCAATGGCGACATCTGTAGTTCGAGTTATCGTTGTAAAACGATATTCGAAATTGTTTGTATTCTGGAAAGGATATAACAATAGATGCGCCAAGCATTGTATCAAATGCTAAAAAATAAGGTAGATAAAAGCCGTTAAGATTTTCGTCGGTGTGGCAATCAGCCGTTTAGGTTTGATTTGTTATTATTTCGAAAATATGTTGGTTTCCTCACGATGCTTACTTCACCGCCGAGCACGTGATAACACAGTACTTAAAATAAACAATTTCATTGGTGCTGGCACCGGGGATCGAACTTAGATCGACTTCGAACTTTTAATACAATATACTCATTGTATTAAAAGCGAGTGCCGGTACAATAATTGTCTAACCTCTAACGGCTAACTATAATTGTCTAAGTTCAGGAATGCTTAAAATAATCTCAAATTAAATAAAACATTTTGTCTTTTATCTTGGCTTTTGACGATCAGGTGATGAAAATGGTGATGACCCTCCTGGCGCCGGAGTCGGGCAAAGTGACGTGGTCGCTGCGGCCTGGAGCTGTTCTGGACATGGGCGCGCTCATGGGGACCCTCGGTACTTCTTATTTCTGAACACCTAACACAAGCTTTTCTGATTAATCAAGATTAATCGAGCAAAAAAAAGAAAAAAAGGACATTTGCAAAAGCATTACTATTTAGTTAACTCTTTTCCGTCGAATCTGTTTTCAAATAAATTGTAACATTTACCAAAAAACCTGTGTTATGTACGGACATATATTTCTTTAGCGTAAAAAAGAAAAGTAACTAATTTTTCTCTTTGGAAAAAAAATGAATCCGTTAAAGAGTTTAATTAAATAACTTGAAATTATAGATAAATGTCAAAAAGTTGTTATTGGTTACAACGGTTACATCGTGAAGTTGGTGTCGGTTTTAGGCAATAAATGTTTTTTGAATTGAGGCACAGACAAATATTCGCACTATGATAAAGTAATGCGGCATATTCTGCTGTTTCTTGAATTGGTAGGCTCGTCCCGGGAAGTACCACGACCTCACAGGAGACGTACGGAACGACAGACGAGTGGAAATATCGGCCATCAATAGATGTTGTCCATTAGAGATTTTCTTGTACAATTTAATAATCACACACAAGAAATAAAGGTAAAAAGTTTAGTTTAAGTTTTAAATTGTTTCTATCCTCGTGATGCCTCTTGAACAGCGCAAATAACTTAGTCATTGAAGTTTGTACCAATATAAAATGAGCCATGGTACAATAGGTGGTGTTGTGAGGGGCACATTGTCATTGTTATGCATTTGATTTGTGCTTTGGCCAATTATATGTATGGCCAACAGATGACTGTTCCAGATATGCAGTCTATAATTTGTGCATTTAAATCATTACAACACAGAATCATGTTATAATATACTGGTGGCAATAAGTGAAATGCATTTATGTCTATCTTTAATTACAGAACTGGACGATCCCTCGCTGGTAACAACAGCTCAACATTACAAGGGACAGTTCCCTCTAGAGGATAACCCACAGCTCTCCGAGAAGCTCAATCATGCCCACAACAAGTACAGGGCCATATTAGAGAATACGCTATCAGGTAAGTACACTACAATGACATTTTAATTAAAATAAAAGTAAGAAGAACAGAATCATCAAACAACTTTAAGTCCTGTTGTAGTCTGTGTGAGCACGGACCAAGGATATCACTCAATAGACTGCAACATATTGCACACCACTAGTGATGTCCTTGTGCATAAAAATATTTATATTATTGTTTTTATTTTTTTAATCAAAGAGAGCATCTGTACTAAATGGAATATTTCTATATACATCAGTGGAGCTTTTCGATATAATTCTCAAGCTAACACCTAAGATTGCTGTGTACCTTTAGTTATTAGTTCTTATTAATTTTGTAGGTTACTGCTTACCGGAGCCATACAACACGCCCCGCCTCCGCGAGGTGGTGGAGAAATTCATGCTGAGTCTACGCGACCCCTCGCTGCCGCTCTTGGAGCTGCAGGAGGTAATTATATGTTATACGTCGGGCGAACATGTGCTTTCGTCCATCCTTTGTCTCTTTCCTCAAAAAAAGAACATTAAACATGTCTGTTTTGCGAACAGGTGCTGTCCATCGTTTGTCTCTTTTCCTCCAAAAAAAATTTTACTTGTCTGTTTCGCGAACAGGTGCTGTCGTCCACCTCCGGCCGCATCCCCGTGGCGGTGGAGAAGAAGGTGCGGAAGCTGATGGCCCTTTACGAGCGCAACATCACCAGCGTGCTCGCCCAGTTCCCCAGCCAGCAGATAGCCAGCGTCATCGACCAGTGAGTGGCCAGATGGCTTTGTTTTTTAGCGGACCTATCTTGTTGGATATAACTGTTTGTATATTAGTTATTTATATAGAGTTCTTGCATTCTTTAAACTGATTATTCTTAAAATGTAGATGTTAACTGATCAGCTGTCAAATGGCTTTTCAAATTTCATTTGAGTTGCCAAAAGCATTATTAAACTCTCCGAGTTGAATGAACCAGAATGTTCTTCTTAATGATAAGAATAATTAATTCGAAGCGCCTGTTAGTCGCCTAGTTTTCGATATTTCGTATATTTCTTCCATTGTTAGTTCCTCTTCATGTCATGTCGCGACACGTGTCGTGACATAACACGTGCCGTGACATGACACGAAGAGCAGCTTTTGCCATTCATCTTCTTTTCCAGCCACGCGGCGTCGCTGGCGAAGCGGGCGGACAGAGACGTGTTCTTCATGAGCACTCAGGCGTTGGTCGTTTTGGTGCAACGCTACAGGTGCGTTATATAATTAACTAACTACCCGCCCCGGCTCCGCACGGGTGCAATGTATTACACATATAAACCTTCCGCTTCAATTACTCTGTCTAGTAAGAAAAAACCGCATCAAGATAATGCGTAGTTTTAAAGATCTAAGCATACACAGGAACAGACAGATAGCGGGACGACTTTGTTTTATACTATGTAGTGATATTACGTCGTGGAATAACCTATACCTTCTGCTGTTGCACAAATGGGCAGGCTCGTCCGGGGAAGTAAGTGTTATTCGTTCGCCATTCGTCTGGTGAGGAGTGAGGTAATCGGGGACTACTTTTTTTTTTGAGAGTTTCAACGTATCTCCAAGCCTTCGGGTACGCAGTTGTCCATGGGCACGTTAAAAAAAGTTGTTAGATATTTTCCAATGTTGCTTGTTATCTTCTTCTTTTTCATGTCCTTATTCCACATACGGTCAGTAACAAAAGGGAGTGCCAAATAGATTAAATATGTATGATTATTTGTCTGATATAAATTCATAAAACGCGAAATAAAATTTTTGTTGTATTTTTCTGTCAAATTGATTTTTGTTAGATTCAGATTTTAGTTTTATTCATGCTCTGTAATATATAGTTATTCGTAGTTAATTATAACATTCAATAGGTCAACATATATTTTATTTGAACAAAATTGCTGTTGTGTATTTTAGAAATTGTAATTCTGTTGTTTTGTTCTTTAAGGAACGGTATCCGGGGTAGAATGAAGGCCGCCGTCCACGACCTTCTGAAGCAATACTACCAGGTCGAGAGCAATTTCCAACTTGGTAAGTTGAATAAGTTTTAATGGAGGTAAGTTCTGTAAGTTTTAATAGAGGTAAGTTGTATAATTGTTAATAGAGGTGCATGATAGCGTTACAGGTACGACATTAACCTAATTAGCTGTTGAAACCCTGCGGTAAAAACCGTCCATGTGCGAGTCGTACTCGCTCACGGAGGGTTCCGTACCATTATCTATAAAAACGACAAAAAATCGTGTCTGTTGTATGGGAGCACTTAAAATTTTTTTTATTCTGTTTTTTATTTTTTTTATAGTGGCAACAGAAATACATAATCTGTGAAAATTTTTACCCTTTGGGTACGGAACCCTAAAAATATTTAGAGAGACATTTACGGATTCTATACATATATTAATTCATGTACTAAATTATTTGAGTGAAACTTATTACACAAGTAAGAGTATTGAATTGTTTTTTTTATCACTTTATACTTAAGAACTCATAGCAGGTTAAGGGCTTTTTGAAAGAATTTCCTACGGGCCTCGCGCTTGCTTGCCCATAGCTGGAATGGGTAGAATATAGTAAATAGTATATTATATGTCTACGGACGGCGGTATTCACTTAACATCAGGTGAACCGTCTGCTCGCTTGACACCTTTTCGCATAAAAAAAATTGTAAGAAAACTGAGTGTTTTTTTATCCTTCTAGGCTCTTACGACAAGTGCGTGATGGCGTTACGTGACCGCTACAAGGATGACATGCAAGCGGTAGCCAACATCATATTCTCTCACAACCAGGTTGCCAAGAAAAATCTGCTGGTATGTATCCCTTACCATCTGTTTGACTATCTCAAATCACTTTGGAAAAAGTCGACGCAGGTACCCCATCTAAACAATGCAAAGTACTACTTGGTTAGTTTTTTTTATAAAGGCTTGCCTAATAGATAGTTGTTTCGCATTTGTCCAGGTGAAATGATGAAATGTTTTTAAAACGTCCTTACAACAAAGAATAATGGTTCGGCGTCGGGGGTCGTGGGATCGATTCCCACACGGGACGTGTATTAGTGTGACCCACAGATAATTGTTCCGGATCTGGGTGCTTGTTGCCCAAGGAGGGTTGTAGTCAGGTCCTTGCCATAAAAACATAGCCTAATCCGCATACAACATGATTCACGTGTCGTGCCGTCCCCATCTTGGTGGGATAGGCACGTTCAAAAAGGTTAAACGTTCTTGTTTATTTGCATGTTTCAAAAGTGTTCTCGTGTCGGTTCGAATTGGATCAGCTGATTGGCAATCGCGCAGGTGACGCTGCTCATCGACCACCTGTGGTCCAACGAGCCGGGCCTGACGGACGAGCTGGCCGCCACGCTCAACGAGCTCACCTCGCTGCACCGCGCCGAGCACAGCCGCGTGGCGCTGCGGGCGAGACAGGTGCGCTCACGCACACTTGCACGCACGACTGCACGCACACACACGCGCACGCACACTTGCACGCACGAGTAGGCTTACACGTGTGTGCAGTCTCGCACGTGTAAGTGTGTACGTGTATGCGTACCTACACGGATTACACGCACAACTACACGGATATTAACACGAACACGCACGCATAAGTATGCGTACACGTGCAAACAGTCTCGCACGCATATACGTACACAAACACTTGTTGTATCACAACAAAACCATTTACGGAAACTGGGAACCGCCATTGTCCATTTGTTGTTTTATTATTTGCAGTAATGTTTTATATACTGTGATTCCATTAGTTTGTTATGTTTGCATTGTGGTTAGACCGTGAGTAGACGTCTCTACCCTTCGTTCCCTGCAGGTGCTGATAGCCGCTCACCAGCCGGCCTACGAGCTGCGCCACAACCAGATGGAGTCGATATTCCTGTCGGCCGTGGACATGTACGGCCACGACTTCCACCCGGAGAACCTGCAGAAGCTGATACTCTCCGAGACCTCGATCTTCGACATCCTGCACGACTTCTTCTACCACACTAACGCTGCGGTGAGTGCCAGCCTTCGTACAGCATACGCATGCAGTTATAAAGCATACTCGCTCGTTTTAACGCGACAATCGCTGCTAATGGACGTTTGCAACACCCGTAGGGTTGCAGATGCATTGCCACCTTTTAAGAAAGTGGGCCCTGGTTACCTCCCTTAGTATAACTCTTCTTGGTTTTACCCCGAACGGATCTGCCCATTTGTGCAACAGCGAAGACGGTTGCGGTGCCCCTATCACTATAAGTAGCATATTATGCGAATTGACCATGCGTGTGTAAGTACGTTATATGCTCCTAGACCATGCGTGTCCTCGAAATTAGCGCCTATTTCAAGCCTTAAAGACTAAAATAATAGGAAAGTGTTATGCATTTACTGCATACTAGATAACGCAAGATCGTGTCATACAAAGAACAAACGTGTATAGCAAATACACTACTTTTAGGATATTTTTTATGTTCCGGAGTAATAATGAAGAAAGGAGGAAATAAAATATATTTATTTACCCATACAAAGGACGCAAACAACAGAAAACTAAATTTAACAAAAAAGAAAAGAGGACAAAAAAATTGATATAGCAGTAAATTAAAATAAATACAAAGTTTAAACTTCAAAACTATGCTGTTAATAAAAAAACAAAGGAAAAATATAGTCTTTAACGTATTATTCTATAGGAATTTCTACAAACTGTTTTTGAACTTTGACTTTAAAAGAATTTTCTATATTTAAGAACGTAGAAGCGTGTACATCGAGTACGATGTTTGCAGTATCTGAAAACGATAAAGGCAGTTATGTTTTATCCATTTATATTTATTTCGGTATAAAAAGTATATAAAAACGTTCTCTTGTTCAAAAGCTATGTTGTAAACAAATGTCAAGTTAATCCATCGGGGCTAGTTTTTGAGTTTTGTGGACACAAACACACAGAAGCAAAATTCTGATATATAAAGATTTAAGTTATAAAATCATCTTTTTACTTTGACGTATGGATTAAGATTAATTCGTGTCTCTGTATTCACGATCTTAAGAGTGATACACGCGTTGTTTAGTATACACCGTCACTTGGACATATACAGGCCGCATTGGGTTATAATCACGCTGTTAACTTTTTGGAGAGTGAGCCCCGGCTACCTCACTCGCAAGACGAAACGCAAACTCAAACACTTCAACTCCACGCCGATCTTTCAACGGGCTCGACTCACGGAAACGAATAGCTCCATGTCGAATACGAAGATGTTGAACGCGATGATCTCGGTTGGCTGCTGGGCGCGCGCTATCATGAACAGCAGAACTCTGCGCATCCTCTCCTCTGGCACCCCCTCCCATCCGCAGCAGTAGAGCAGTGTCGCGGTCTCCGTAGACTGCGATAGACTGACATCTTACTTCCTGTTAGACACTACTTAACAGCTGAACAAATTCTATGTCATCATCATCAATTCAGCCAAAGCCCGGCACTGAGCATGATCCCGAGCAACCTCACTCTATGCCAGTTCAGCGCTAATTGATCTTCAATCAGCTCTTGATATCTCTGGACCGTATTACCCAAATGAAATATTACCAGTATTAAATGTGAACGAATTTTCTGTACCATAGCTGTAGAAGCAAACATCCCTTGATTACTTTATACGATTTATAATACGATTTAATGGAAAATGATGTATTATGTACAGAGGACCTTTACCCAGTTCAGATCCGTACATAAAGTCTCCAGTGTGCTTCTGCACTCACATTATAAAATATAAATATTTCAGGAAATATTTCACACAACGTTATCTAGTCCCAAACTAAGCACAGCTTATACTATGGATACTAGGTAACTGATAAACATACTTAAACATATTTTTCTGTTGTAAATAAAACATATAATAGATATATAAACAATCATACACTAGAAAAACACTATATACATCACACAATATTATTCCAGTAGTGGGGATTTAGGCCACACCCTCTGGCGCAGGAGACAGGTCCACTGTCCACTACGCCAATCGGTTCTTCAATGTATTAGAGACTATTAACGGCTTATGTACTTTGCTGAAATCCGATTACAAGTCAACTTCTCCCATTAGAAAAGCTCACCATATTCTTTAATTTGGAGGAATAGCGGCACGGCAGATATATATGCACCACAGTGGCAATAACGAACACTAGATATCTCATATCGAATTCATAGCCCTGTGGACAATAAAATGCACTCACAAAACAGATCAGAGAGATTGTAATGTCAATTAATGGTTCAGTTTTACCTCGGTGATGTGGTACATGCAAGTGCATATCTGGATCATCGTCGCGACCAATATGATCCCCAGCCATGTGTTGAACACGCCCTGTACTAGTTTCACGAAGCTGAAAAGGTCGTGGATGACTTGATTTGTAAAATTAATAAACGAAATATATATATATATTTTTAAAGTGTTTTCGATATTTAGTGGATATTTAAAATTTCCCGAGGCGTAAAATTATATATCGGCGCCGCGTTAAGTTTTTGATCACAGGAACTAAGCTAAACCGAACACAATAAAAAGTGTGTCACTATAAGTCCCTTATAAAATAAAACGTCTGCGTGTATTTATGTACGCAATAACAAGTTATACTTTCTTTAGCGTAACAAAAGAAAGATAACTAAAATATTTTTTCCGTGTTTGTAGTTGTTCCGGTTTAATTAAATAACTTTGAATTATAGTATATACTGCTTTTTGCGTTTTTGCCAAACGACGCAAAAAGCAGTATAACTTCAAAAGCGTACATTAGTCTTATTTCCCGATGCATCAATTCAGGCCGTTCAGGTCTCAGTTCGGTTGCGGTACCCGAATCTAGATCCAGCCAGATCTAGAGCGACACCCACCGGAACAGATCGCACTGGCCCTCGATCACACTGCGCACCCTCCCCCCTAGCTGGTCCTCACGCGAGCACATTGCGTCCTCCATAGCGCGGCAGTACAGCGCCATCTTGAGGCACGCGTGGTTGATGCACAGCCCGAAGAAGCCGTCGTAGCCGGTGAAGTTGACCACGTACAGCGTCGCGCAGTACGTCATGTAGGCGAAGAAGAGCTCGAACTGGGGCGAGCGGAGCCTGGCCTCTGGCTCGGCGAACGGTATGGGCACGTCGTGCACCATGTGTCTGACGGGCTCGGCGGCGAACGAGTAGCTGTACACGTTTTGCACCACCGCCATTGCGGGGAAGGTCATCACGCTGAACATGACGAACACCGCCCAGCACCTCTCCGCGTATATCCGGTTGGTGCGGACCGCCGCCGCGATTATCTTCCGGTGGGAGGGCGGCAGTGTGTTGAACAGCGCGTAGTCCCTGTCTATCAGGTCTATCAGCTCCTTGGCCTGCTCCTCGTTGAAGTTCATCAGGAACATCTGCGAGATCGTGTAGAATTAGTATTTCGTATGCTGTATTACATAAATTTATGACCTCAAGTTCGTTGTTAGATTTCTACGGTCCGTCTGTTTCGTCTAACTTGTACTCGTTTGGTTCAGTTTCAAGGGTTATTTCTTCTTTTTTAAACAAAAATCTGATTGTATATAAAGGATATCCTTTGAACGAATGACTTTAAACATTGTGTGCTTTACAAAGCGAAAGTTAATTTTAGAAATATAACATTGATAAAAGCTGATATGTTACCTTGAAAAATCCACCAAGAAAGGGTCCGACCACTGTGCTATGCCTGAATATATTTGTGATGTCTCTGCGTTGCCAGCATTTGTATATATCAGTAAGGATCATTGCGGATAGCGGTGCCACTGACGCTAGCATAGCGACTGAAAGAGAATCTGTACTTTAACAGATCTTTATGAAAATGAAGTTTAAACTTTTTTTATTTTTGACGACCCAACTGGCGTAGTGGAAAGTGACTTTGTGTCTTGCACCAAAGGGTATAGATATCCATTAGTGGAGATCGCTCCACTAATGGAAAAACATTACGTGATGAACATAGTCATTTTCCAGTGTCCATACGTTTCTGTCTGTCGTAAAGTACGTTTATTTATCAGGTACTTAGTATCCATAGTACAAGCTTTGCTTATTTTGAGACTAGATAACGTTGTTGAAATATATGTCCCGAAAACTGCCGTTACGATTGACAGCAACCTCGTTCACGGAACAACATTAGAACCTCGAGCCTAATGACGTCAACATTTCTCGAACGAAGTTACGAAGCCGTACCATTTGACTACTGACAACCATACGATGGTTGTCAGTAGTCAAACTAATAAATTTAACGCGTTTAGTCTATTCCTATATACTTTGACATTTCATTATATGTATTTATCTGCTCACATATGAGGTAAAATCGTCGTCGTCGCTTCTCCGGGTTGGGATAAACCATGCCGACGCACATAGCGAACGCTATTATCTTGTACGTTTCGTGGAATGGTTTAAATTGTACTTCGTCCATCTGGGAAAGGAATATATCGATAGTAAAAGAAACCATTGACTGAGGTAGGGCCACGCAGCAATCTTCGCTGTTGCACAAATCAGCAGGTCAGTCCGGGAAAGTACCACGATCTCACAGAGGACCGGCGTGAAGTGGAAGTGTTGAAATATCCCAGACTAAAGCCCGGTTTCTGAAACACTGATCATCGTAGATGTTAACTAATCTGCTGTCAAATGGCTTTTCAAATTTCATTTTACTCGCCAAAAGGATGGTGCAACTATTTGAATTGGCCACAATGAATTTTTTAATGATCAGAATGCTCAATTCAAAGAGTTTATGCGTCCCTTTGCAACTCAAATGACATTTGAAAAGCCATTTGACAGCAGATTAGTTAACATCTACGATGATCAGTGTTTCAGAAACCGGGCGTAAGAGCATTAAATTTTTAAATCAATAGCTGTGTACCATTTGGGTGTCCATAAGTAATTATGTTTCTGTCGTTTATATCAATTTTACAATTCGTATTTTTGACATAAAGGTTTATACAATAGTTCCTTACCATGCGTCCGACGTCAGCTCGAGTTACACCTTAAATAAAGAAAGAAAAAAATTCCTCACAGCACTTATTTCATTTACTTGTCCTTCAGTAATGTTGAAAGCTTGAGTGCAAAATGAAATCATTACTATACGACACAGCGTGATCAATTTTTTATCAGGTTAGCTATAAACCTTTGCAAAATCATTTTTGTATTAAATCAACAACATGTTTTAATCTGTCAGTATTTAAAGAGATTTAAATATTATTCCGATTTTGGTGGTTGGCTGTGAGGTTTTAGTGCGTTGATCCTTAAACAATTGTATCTGGTTGTATGGCTCTTTGAAATAAACAAAGAGAAAACGAAGTTGTCCATAGTTTTTAAAGTAATTATTGACTGATATTATTGTTTGTGAAATTCTCAGCTTTCTTTTGAGAGTACAAAAAGTCGAACCTTTACAATACCTTGATGCTACTACGTTTAATACATTTAACTGTAGTATCGTAATAATTCAAATGTTGTCTTAATTTCGGATTATCTAAAATTATTACACTGTTGTTATTATATTTAATGTTCCGTTGCAATGTATTATTGTTCGTTAATTTTTGAACATGCTGTGTTAAAGAAAATGCAACAAAGATGCGCCATCAATCAAATTAGGTATCCCTTCGGGCAATAGATTACGATCCTATCAATTTGTGTTTAATGGTCCTTGCTTAACAATTCTCTGTGATTTGACTATGCGATCAAGGGCATATTCTAATTAAGTTAACTACGCATTCGATTAAATTGGCAATTTTTAAAATAATAAATCTAGTGTTCATATTTTGACGAAGTGAAAACCTATAAATAATCTTAATTAAATTTATTTTAACGTGTTCCCATATTATTACATGTTACTTGTTGTATAAATTTTAATACTAGATCTATGGTCTCATAAAATATGTGAGACTTAAAAAATTATTTCAAACTAAGGGTCTATTAGTAAGTTTTTTTTATAATGTTATGGAAGAGAGAGAATTTATTTCTAACACAAGCAAATGTTTGCCAAAAATCAAATTTCAAAAACTTTTACTACATAAATGAAACTAATTTTACGGATTTATCGCGTTTATTTTAAGTTTAAATACAAGAAATTATTAACTTTTACTACATTTTAATTTTTGTGAATGTCCTTGGGTGATGGACAGCTAGCTATCTTTTGATCAGCTTCAGTATAAAAACGTTAGAAGGTATGATTTAGACGTATGTTTCAATATCAACTGATTGAAGATTGGGTTTATTTATTTTACTATTCGAAGAAATGTATCGCAAAGTTAATAAAGACTTCTCCCCGCCATTAGGTTTGCAACGCAGCGCTCGAGGTATACGTGCGGCGTGCGTATACGTCTTACGACATCACCTGCCTTCAGCATCTGGCGCTCTCGGGGGAGCTGGGCGTGGTGCATTTCCAATTCATTCTTCCCACTGGCCATCCCAACAGGTGAGACGCGCAGTTAGAGAGAGAGAGGGAAATAGAAGGATGTAGAGAACGTTAAAAATGTAGATGCATTTGTATTTGCTGGAACAAAACTGCTACAAAGGATCGAACTTGCGAGATTTATTAGAGATTCAATGCGTCTCCGACATTTCTACATATCGAATAGTCTTCACCGTTCTGGAAACTAGTTTCATTTAATATGCATAACTATTGACCCGCCCCGGCTTCGCATGCAATGTATTATATATATATATATATACTAGCTGCTGCCCGCGACTACGTCTGCGTAGAGCCGTGAAAATTTAGGGTTGTATGTATTTTTGTATGCTGTGTCATAAAAAAATAAAAACAAAAAATTTTGCCTAAAAAATAAAAAACAAAATTTAGGGGTGGACTATCCTTAACATTTAGGGGGATGAAAAATAGATGTTGGCCGATTCTCAGACCTACTGAATACGCATATAAAATTTGGTAAAAATCGGTCGAGCCGTTTCGGAGGAGTTCAAGTTCGAACCCCGTGACACGAGAATTTTATATATTAGATAATAACCTTCCTCTTGAAACACTATCTAATAAAAAAACACCGTATCAAGATTCGTTGCGTATTTTTAAAGATCTAAGCATACTTAGGGGCAGACAGACAACGAGACTACTTTGTTTTATACTTGTGTGTGTATATTATTCGCGTAAAATCAATAGTCCCTAAGCCCTCTCTATTCCGTCTGAATTGCCTCAGGATCCCGATAAGTCAGTCGGAGATCGAGCTGTCCGCCGCTCAGGACCAAGAGGGAATCCCCGCCGAGCTTTCTGCCGCCGCCATGAGGAAGTGCCACCACAGGACCGGCGCTCTCGCCTCCTTCCAGTCCTTCGACCAGTTCGTCCAGTACGCGGACGAGCTCCTCGACCTGGTTCACGACTTCGCCAGCTCGGCCACTGTCAGGCGCGAG
This sequence comes from Iphiclides podalirius, assembly GCA_933534255.1. Lineage (NCBI taxonomy): Eukaryota > Metazoa > Arthropoda > Insecta > Lepidoptera > Papilionidae > Iphiclides > Iphiclides podalirius. Next base: position 1,585,569 of record OW152835.1, on the reverse strand, counting down.
GTGAGCGAGTTCGGGCCTTATTCTCAATGCGACTAGGTTGAGATTACCTTGTGGAGCTAAGCTATGGGTTCGGTGAGCGGATCCGGGCCTTATTCTCAACGTCACTGGGGTGAGATTACTTTGAGGACCTAAGCTGTGGGTTCTTCGACGCGGATAAGAGGTTTTGGATTTTGTTTTGGTTGTATTACAATTTGTCCAATGCCAAACATGTTACAGGGATGATGACATGAGCTGACTTCAGCGTTACTTACCAGCCGGCAATATCAGTACGCGTTCATCATCATCACCATTTCAGCCTGTTTCAGTCCACTGCTGAACCTGACTGCATCCATCGACTTCCCGCACATTTGTGCACGTCGCCACTCCATCTAGTGGGCGGCCGTCCTACACGCATTATGTGTTTGATTTTAAATATGTAAAAAATATTAAAGTGGCAAATTCTTTCGGACTTTCAATGTGCTAAACTTTAGCATATAACCTTTGATTTGTAATGAAGTGGTAGAGAAAATATGTGAAAGTGGGGGCGTAAATGATGTTAATCAATGGTAAATCATTATCGATACCCTCAGATTTCAGACAGCACTTGAGATAATAAACACTGTCTAGCTTACCCAAGATTTTGGGCATCAGTCATAAGCCGATTTGAACTTTATTTTAATCAGTTGCGTGCCCAAGCTGCTAGTGTGATAAAAAGCCTTTTACGATTACCTTCATTTTTAGAGAGGTGTTAATTAGCTTCTCGCTTTTTTTTTTCTACCATCAATAGGACCTGCAAGCGCTGCAAGAAGGCAGCGAGAGCCGTGAAAGCACCAGTATCAACGTTGGCTTCGATTACAAACAGCCAGACGCCGAGGATGTGGTAAGTTTTGTTTGGTTGAAATATTTCAAGGTAAAGCATAAATATGGACACAAGTATAGTATAGTAAGACCGTGTTAGCTCAGTGTACGGGCGCTCGCATTAAATTCAATATACTGGAGCAACTTGAGTACTTTAAGTACTGACTTATCACATGCTCAGCAGTGAAGCAAAACATCGTGAGGAAACCTGCATATTCTTCGAAATAATAACACGGCCACTGAGCTATCACGACACAGATCATGACTGAGCAGTAAGGCGCCACAGAGTTTCCAGTGATTTTCGGCTAAATATCCGGCTGAGTTCTCGGTCTCGTTCTCGTTGTATAAATATATCTTCTCGGTGTATGAATATCGGCCATCGAGAATATTGGCCATCGAGAATATCGGCCACAAACATTCCTTAAAGAATTTTTTTACAATGTCCAATATTTGGTAATTGATAATGCCGCCCCCCACAGCCTTTGGAGCCGATCCACATCCTGATGATCGGGGTGCGGGACAGCGGCGAGAGCGACGACAGCGCGGTGTCGCGCCGCTTCGGCAGCTTCTGCCGCGCGCACAGGCACGAGCTGCACGCGAAGCGCATCCGCCGGATCACCTTCATGCTGCTCATCAAGTGAGTCCGCTCGAGGGGGACGGCTGCGCTATTTTATACACCGTCCCGCTCGCTCTCTATTGAAAATTTTTGTGCACTTTGTATTTAAGAGAAGGGGTACCGCAAGGTCCGGTACTTGATCCTTTGCTGTTCCATCGACTAGGAGACCGTTTTCAATTTCTTTGATCTGGTTGCTTGTGTTATTTTTCATTTTTTATACCCAATAATAAACAGTAAATAAAATTTCCAAGAGGAAACAACGTGTCTGGTCCTTTATTATATATAATGTGAATTTATTTTTGTTATTAGGCGTATATAAGTAACAATATTAATTTTCGATGTATTTTTATTTCATTTTTATTCATTATTTTGAATATTATTAATTAAGTAACAAATCATTATATATTATATCCTTGCTGAATTTTTAACCTTTTAGAGATATTCAATCAGAGGAATAACGGGATGGTTAATACTAATCATTAAACATTAAATTTCATTATGAAAATGATAAAGAAAGGATTTATTGATGTTTATGCATTGTAATGTATGACGAGCCGCCAAAATGAGCAGTCTGTGGGGGAAGCCTATGCCCAGCTGTGGCATAAACCAGTCTGAAATGATGAGGACGAAGTTATAAGAATGGAACAAATCACTGATCCTGTTTGTTCTTTCTCCTCATAGGCGCCAGTTCCCCAAGTTCTTCACGTATCGCGCGCGCAACGACTTCACCGAGGACACGATCTACCGCCACCTGGAGCCGGCTTCCGCCTTCCAGTTGGAGCTGTACCGGATGCGCAGCTACGACCTGGAGGCGTTGCCCACCAGCAACCAGAAGATGCACCTCTACTTGGGCAAGGCCAAGGTAAAAGAAATGGTTTTTTTATTTTTATGTTAAAACGTGGCAACCCAGAGGTTCACCTGATGCTAAGTGATGGCCTCCGCTTATGGACATCATTTTATGCAACACTAGTATGGTTGAAGATGTGTTGCCAGCTTTTAATAAATTGGGCCCCGGCTACCTCACTCATTTGACGAAAGGCAGAAGTATAACACTTCCACTTTACGCTGGTCTTTTGTGAGGTGAGGTTGCTACCACAGTTAAATAACATAACCTCACAGTTAATAAGACATAATTAAGTGAAATAAACGCCTTCACGGTTATTAACTGAGATGATAACTACGATTTACTAATTACATTCCTTATGTTAAAAATAAACCTTTGCAGGTGAAGAAGGGACAAGAAGTGACCGACTACAGGTTCTTCATCCGCTCCATCATCAGGCATCAGGACCTCATCACGAAGGAGGCCAGTTTCGAGTACCTGCAGAATGAAGGGGAGAGGTAAGCGGCTATAAAATTTCATACTATTAGAGTACTTTTGATGTTATTTACGGTCTCATAGTTTAAAAATGTCATTAAATCCGTTAATGAGATGAAATTTTAAAAATCTACTAACCATAAAATCCTCTCGTCACTTATTTTTTAAAGCGAAGCTTGTACTATGGGTACTAGGTAACAGATAAACATACTTGATCGTTCTTTTCTTCTTGTAGTCTTGTATTAACTGATGTTTTTGCTTTCAGTCCCGAGACTATTAAAGCTTCATCTGACGCAGAACCGGTGGGCTAGCCAGAACCCACGGGTTTGGGCCCTCCGCTGTGGGTAGGGCCACGCATGTGCTCATGCGTGCGTTTAACTATGGTGTGTCATCTAAGGGCCATCGAGGTCGTGGTTCGGACCGAAACCCCGATGGCCGTCGACTGTGCAATTAGCTAATCGGTGGCTGGGGGCGGTGAGAACCGCCCCGGAACGCGGGTGTACCTTGTGTACGCGTTGTGTTGGTCTCGCCGTGCTCGGAGGCGAGGGCGAACTAGTGTGTTTGTTGTTGCACTAGCTGTGGGTGTAGTGTTGTCCGGCGGGACCCCCGGCAGTGGGTCCGGCGTGTCTAAGTCTCCTTCCTCGACCGGGTCGATTAGGACGTTTCGCGGGCGACGCTTGTTGACGTTCGCGTTTTTGTCGGGTTGGTAATTTGCTGTCTTTTCTTTTATAAATAAAAACATATTATAGATATATACCCAGACAATAGAATAACATTATTTTCCTCCTAGTATTTTTTAAATTGTGTTCATCGAACCCATGCCTTCTGCCGCAAGAGACAGTTCCACTATCCACTACGCCAATCGGGTCGTAGTGTAACAAATATGATTAATGATAGATAAAATTCGATCATACACAGTGGGTTTGTCGGATCTTATCGATTCGCCTTTTCCAGGGTGCTGCTCGAAGCCATGGACGAGCTGGAGGTGGCTTTCTCGCATCAGCTGGCCAAGAGGACGGACTGCAACCACATCTTCCTCAATTTCGGTCCCACAGTTATCATGGACATTGCCAAGGTATGCTATTCGTCGACATCCCTTTCACTTTGTCTTTACAAAGTTTCTCAGTGTAAACTCAGCCGAAGGAATCCAGCCCAATTCAAATCTTGAACTACACTTATTCGATGAATCATACCAATATTTATTAAGTGATAACCGCTGCCCATAGACATTTGTAACAGTTGCATATGCATAGCTATTTTTTAATAAAGTGGGCCCATTTACCTCACTCACCAGACGAAACGCAGAAGTGTAAAATTTCCAGTTCACGCCGGTTTTCTATGGCGTTGTAGAACTTACAAGGATGGACCTGCCTTGGTTCTTCAAGCTGTGCCAATGGAGCCGTTGAGATTTCCCGTGCTGCGTATGATTTGTTCTCTTCTTCCCTGTTCCAGATCGAGGAGTCAGTTCTGGGGATGGTGATGCGCTACGGGCCCCGTCTGTGGAAGCTGAGGGTCTTGCAGGCGGAGATACGTTTCACTCTGAGAATAGGTGAGGAGTAGGGCCTTGTGTTGCAACTTTATACGATGTTAGCGTTACCGGTACATGTTTTTTATACCTGATGTTAAGTGATAACCGCCGCCCATGCACGTTAACAATACAATTATAACTGCGTTACCACCTTTCAATAATGTGGGCCCTGGTCACCTCACTCATCAGACGAAACGCGGAAGTGTAACTTCCATTTCACGCCGGTGCTTCCCCAGACGGAGCTGCCCATTCGTGCAACAGCAAAGACTGCTGCGTGACCTTACCATGTTTAATGAATCGGTGTTAAATTTATTTATTTATCCTAACGGAGTTCATATTTGAAAAGAACTCATTAGAACGAAGGTACTTAGGAGAAAGACTTATTCACCCTCCATTAGACTTTCAGCGACGCGATCTCTCTGTCTCTTTCTAACGTACTAGCTAAATGACCAACGTGAGGCGCGATTAAAAAACATGATATTAATAAAAAAATATACAATTTGATTTCAATTCCTGAAAATTAAAACATGTAGAAAAAGTACCACGTCTTTCGAACCCACGCCGAAGACGTGGGTTCGATTCCCACAGCGGCGACAATCTTTTCGTACTTTTTCTACATGTTTTAATGTTCAATCTTAAGTGCAGAGATTAGCACTATAAAAAACTTTAAAATTCAATTCCTGAAATTGGTATTTTTTTATTTTTCGTTTAGTTACTTTCGAACACTGTTTATTTATTTCGTAGTGCCTGTTATTCAATACAAAATGTATTAACTACGAAAGGCATTTCGTTCTAATGAGTCTCCCACGACTGCTATACTCTCTTTTTAAATATTTTGTTTGTTTCCTTATATTTGCTTTAAAAACGATAGAGATATTGTATATTATTGAAAGAACGCATATTATATTGATTTATATAGGATCAATAGCTCTCCTAAGGACACGAGATATAAGTTTCGATAAAATACATATCGTATAATGTTATATACGTCAAGATCACGCGAAGGGTCCACTGACAGACCTGGCCATTTATCAACTTTTTTGTATTATTTTTAGGCTTGAAGTTTTAAGCCATTTTTTATTTAAAACCAAATATTCCACTTGTAATTAAGTCTAAAATTTTATAACATAATTTCAGGCCCTGGAGCACCAATGAAAAACGTGAGAATATGCTTGTCCAACGGCTCTGGCTACTCTCTGGACATTTACACGTACGAAGAGGTTTCAGATCCTAGGACGGGAGTGGTGAGTTCTTATATGAATATATATATTGAATACTAGCTGTGCTTGTACTTAACTTGTAACTTCGTCCACGTGTAATTTAAAATAAATAAAATTATTAATTATTTTGGTTATATGTACCGTGTATACATCCATATGCATTTAGTAAAAAGCGGCTATTTAAATATTACAAACAGACATTCGAATTTTCTTTATCTGTATAGATTTGTTAAATGATGCACTATATTCATATTATACTCATAGTAATCTCAAAATGTACCGCTGAGCTACTAATTTAAATGTATACTGGTATTGTTATGCTCGAACTTTTCCTCGTTTTAGATTAAAGAAGCGTTTACAAAAACCAGTGAGACTGATCTGTCTTAAATAAATATATATAAATTTTAAATATACAGATATAAAAAAGTCTCTTACAATCTTTATCAACATTGGAATCAGGACATGTTCTTATTACAAATGATGTATATTGTTTCTTTTCCTTTGCAGATAATGTTCCAGTCCTTCGGGCCGAGGCAGGGTCCGATGCACGGCTTGCCCATTTCCACGCCCTACGTCACCAAGGACTATCTGCAGCAGAAGAGGTTCTTGGTCAGTAATCCATAGCAATACTTACCTACTCATACAAGGACATGTTGAATCGTTTAATTATACGAAGACTATAAGTCGAAGCTCAATAACCTTAAACATTTTGACTACACTCTTCTCCATATAAGAACACTAACAAGTTTAGATCAATTGCATATACTTTTGATGTGGATCATTAAATCATAATCAGTGATTGGATGATTTTAAATTGATTAATTCGCATGTTCGAAATATGTACATCTCGTCTATACACTTTACACTTCAACGACCGTTATGCATATAACTCGATTCAATTAATATTTGCTAATATAAAAGGTTCTAATTTCTTTTTTTTATTAGATTTCAGATTAGGGTCTAATGTAGATACGGAACAGCGGGAACAACGGGTTCAGTAGGTTAGAGATATGTTAGAGAAAAGAGCAATTATCAGTAATTACGAAATAAACGACGCGAGTGGCACAACACTTACCCACTGCCTATAGTATACGAGTTAATTATCCTTATCTCCATATTGGCACAGGCGACGTCGCAGGGCACGACATACGTGTACGACATCCCGGACATGTTCCGCCAGTCGGTGGAGAGGCGCTGGCGGGAGTGCATCGAGGAGGGCAGCGTGGACGGTACGATACCTCAATCTCTGAATCAAAGTATCACTTTTTGAAAGTATCACGTTTTCAAAGTATCACCTTTTGAAAGTATCACGTTTTCAATGTATCACCTTTCAAAAGTATCACGTTTTCAATGTATCACCTTTCAAAAGTATCACGTTTTCAATGTATCATACATACATCTGAGCCGTGATAGCTCAGTGTCCGGGCGCTCGCCTTTAATTCAATATACTCGGGCAACCTGAGTTCGATCCCCGGTGCCGGCACCAATGAAGTTTTTAACTTTATATGCTGACTTATCACGTGCTCCGCGGTGAAGGAAAACATCGTGAGGAAACCTGCATATTTTCGAAATAATAACAAAAAAAATATTTCGAAGATATGTGAAGTCCGCCAATCCGCAGTGGGGCCGCGTGGTGGACTATGCCCTGATTCCCTCTGTATAGAGGAGGCCTTTGCCCAGCAGTGGGACATGTGTAGGCTGTTACTTAACTTTTTCAATGTATCACCTTTCAAAAGTATCACGTTTGCAAAGTATTGCGTTTCGAAAATATCACGTTTCGAAAGTATCATGGTTAGAAAGTATCACGTACTCAAGTGACAACATTGTGAGGAAACAAACTTACTGCGGTAGAGCCACGCGACCCCTTCAGCTGTTGCACGAAAGGGCAGGCTCTTCCGGGAAGTGCCACGGCCTCACAGAAGACTAAGCGCGATGTCGAAGTGTTGTAGTTTCGCGTTTATTTATTATTTAGAGAATATGCAGGTATACTCTCTGTTCCCTAATAGTCTCTGTAAATCTGTACGGAGTAGACCTTTGACAAGTTGTGGTCTTTTGTATAGGTCAAGGTCAGAATAAAAAAAAATTTTCTCATTGTCTGACGACCTTATTGGTGTAGTTGTAGTGTTTTTATAATGTCCGGTTATCATATACAACATGTATTAATTACTACTTTATTACCAAGCACTCATAGTACAAGTTTTGCTTTGTTCGGGACTAGAGAACGGCAAAACTCTCAATCAGACATCTCAATCAAGGGGTCGTTTAAGGAGTTAAAGCATAAAGCAAGTTTATACATATATTAGACAGCTCCAGAGGCGAGTCATAAGTGTTAAGTTTACACAGGGCAGGTGTACTAACGAGTGAATTGTGCCCTCCCCAGGTCCGCCGCCGGACAACGTGATGAGCAGCGTGGAGCTGGTGGTGGAGCCGGACGGCGAGAGGAAGGTGGTTGAGGTCACTCGACTCCCCGGACAGAACACCGTCAGTGCATTTCTACTTCCTTCGCATCAGTTACCACCACTTTTATGGTGATCTTTGTATGCCGTGACAGCTCAGTGTCCGGGCGCTCGCCTTTAATTCAATATACTCGAGCAACCTGAGTTCGATCCCCGGTGCCGGCACCAATGAAGTTTTTAGGTTTTGGAAGTGCTGACTTTTCATGTGCTCCGCGGTGAAGGAAAACACCGTGCATGTTTTCGAGATATTAACAAAGTTTTAACAAATTTTTCGAAAATATGTAAAGTCTGCCAATCCGAAGTGGGGTCGCATGGACTATGCCCTTATACCGTCTACAGAGGCCTTTGTCCGGCAGTGCACATGAATAGGCCGTTACTTTACTTATTATATTTTGAGACTGCATAGTTTTATAGAGTCATATGTCTGTCCCAAAGTATTAATTATTATTATTCTGAAAGAGGTGTGCTTAGAGGTCATGGCTTGGGCTTCTCAGGTGGGCATGGTGGCGTGGCGCCTGACCCTCTACACGCCGGAGTGCCCTCGGGGCCGCGACGTGGTGCTCATCGCGAACGACCTCACGCACTACATGGGGTCCTTCGGGCCCCACGAGGACTGGCTCTTCTACCGCGCGTCTCAGTACGCGCGCGACCTGCGCATACCCAGGGTCGGTGGACCTGCCCCCTCCCTAGGACAACCCCCTCCCCCCTAGATGAGGTGACGACCTGTGCAAGTGTGTGCGGGAAGTGGAATGGATTCAGGTGGCTCAGGATCGCGCTTCGTGGCGGTTTACGGGGGAAATGGAACGGCCGAAATGATGATGATGAGCAATAAAATCCCTTACTTTTTATACATGTATATTTTATAATTTCAACTAAGAGCCAAGAAATGATTTACATTCTACCACAGTTTGATTTTGAGGAGTTCCCTAATGCATCTCCGGTGTTGAATGTTCATAAATGACGGGGAATGGACGGACGGATGAATGTTTATATTATGTTGAAAATTGAGCGTGTCTCGCCATCAAACGTAAAAGTTTGGCGAGAATAGCTATGTAAACCTATTCTTTGTATATTTTTTGTGATAAATAAATTTAAAAAAAAAAGTTCAGATAAAAAATTTACTCCTTTTTAACATGATATATACAGCGTGTCATTACCATCGCGACAATAAATGAACGTCTAACGCTACTTGCCAATAATCATAAAAAGTATTAACGTTAAACAAAATTCATAATTAAAAAAATATTTTTCAAACAAACTAATTAAGTAAAAAAGAAACAATATTTGTAACATCCTATACAACTCGCGCCACAGCGTCGTATTACAAGCCTCTTCTTCTAACAGTATGTTTTGTCTCTTTTAAATTCATTCAACCTCATATGCTTTGTGACCTTTAAAAATGAACTTTACGTTACGCTTTTATAGGTAAGGGTGTTCCAAAATTCTTTGTTTTGGAAAATTTAATAACTCTGTAAATATTGATGTTTAAAGAATTTAAATGTTTAATACAGCTTTAAAAAGTTATCCCCTATTTGTGTGTTCATTTATTGTCGCGATGGTAACGACGCGCTGTATATATATATATATATATATATATCTGTCAATATACATATATAGATATATATACTATAGACATATGTATTATATAATACATAATATTGATATACGCTTTCAGATATACGTGAGCGTGAATTCTGGCGCACGTATCGGCGTTGCCGAAGAAGTGAAGTCTGAATTCAACGTTGCGTGGATCGACTCTGAGCGACCAGAGCGCGGTTTCAAGTAAGAGACAGTACAGACTTTTCGTCTGTTGGCTTATACATCTTTAATATGTGGCTATTTCCAAAGCGAAGTATGCTCATCAGAAACCTATTACCCAGAATAACTTTGCTCAGTTGGATGATAATGTTGTGTAAAAAATTGGTCATGAAATTATTTTATATTTTTACACAATTTCTTTCCAAAAATATCAAAAAGATACACAAAAAAGAAAAATATTTCCAATGTATGTGTAGTACGCCGATCTGCAGTGGGGACTATGCCCTGATGCCCTCTGTACAGAGGAGGCTTTTGCTCAGCATTTGGACATTATTTATAATTCCTTTTATTTATTTATTTATTTATTGCACATCCATTAAGTAACAAAAGGTGTTAGGGTAATTAGTAAAATAGTTCTTTATGGACCCTGTTTATAGGGCATAGTGCAAAACAAATCATAAATTCGGAGAGAGCAAGATGTATCACTTAGGTAATTTAATGAAGTACTTATTTTTATTTTTGGTTTTACTTTAACTTATTTTTTTCATTACTTTTATGTTGGTTCTTTTTTTAATTTTATACATTTTAACCAAATGTAACATATAATGTAAGTGTCGGAATAAATGTCTTATATCTTATGACATGTATAGGCTGTAAACTTATTACTTAGTACGTAATGTGTGTATAGATAAGCGTCGGAATAAATGTCTCATATCTTATGACATGTACAGGGTGTAACTTATTGTGCTTTGCGCCGTTCCTTCCAAAAGGTACCTCTACCTGACCCCCGAGGCGTACTCCCGGCTGGGGCCCCTCGGCTCGGTCAAGACTCAGCTGATAGACGACGAGGGCGAATCACGCTACAGGATCACCGACATTATCGGTCAGTTTGAACGATTGCACGTTATAATTTCTTGTATTCACGTGATTACACATTATAAATTTAAACTAATTTTACGGATTTATCGCGTTTATTTTTAATTTTAATTCCCGACGTTTCGAACCCTTTGCAGCGTTCATGGTCACGGGACAGACTGAGGTGTTAGACGTCTGATTGTCATAGTTAACCCGGGCTACCGTCAGTTTTTGAATTATTAATTTTGTGTCCGATCTATGCAGAGGGAGCTGATTGTATCTTGTCTTGCAGTAGTGGTTCGTTTGGGCCTAGATTAAATTTTATTGATGACAGGATCCCAAGCTGATGGTAGTACCCAACCTTCTGCTCTAAACCTTCTTTTCTTTCACGCGCTAAACCCGCGTGAAAGAACATATAGCTGACATAAAACACAATAGATTGAACAAGTCTGCAGTTTGTGAGCACATTTTAAATAGGCCCAACCACTACATCAGGTTTGACAAACCACAGATCCTTGCAAAAGAACACCGATTCCTCCCAAGGATGATACGCGAGGCTATTGAAATTAAAAAACACCCTAATTTCAATAGAGAAGAAGGTTGGGTACTGTTTATGTAGTGTAGTGTTGTTTATGATTGCACGTTAAATAACTCCGAGATTAACATTTAGAGGAACTGTACATCGCAGCAATATAGAGGAAAGTATACCGTAGACAGTTTTTACAAATAAAAGTAGGTGTAAAGATATGAACACTGTTCATATCTTTAATTCATTCAATTCATTTCTTTCGTGTTCAATGAACAGGCGATGATGATTTTATTCGAATCGCAACCGGAAACCGTTCGTACTTCGCCGCATTTGATTTTAAGCCTCATTTTAAGTTTTTTCTTTTTAATTTAATCGTTTCGAATTATTTGTAGCATTCAGGTCGAAAATTAAAATTAATGGGGAGAGAAATCCTTGAGAAAGTTTATGTCAATATGAAAAAGAAATAAATTGCTTATGGTACGCACTTTATGTCGAAAGCCTCTGTTAGTTTTACATCATCATCATCATTATTAACAACCGGAGAACGTGCACTGCTGAATTGCTGGCTTTCTCTTCAGATGCTCCTTTTTTGATACGATCTTCGATATTGAATATTTTGAATCGATATATCAATGTATCGGATCCAAATATACCGCCTGAAAAAGTCGATGTATTGAATCAAAAATGTCGGCATATCGATATTTTTTTGACATCTACAAGCACATCGGTGGTCGGCTGTTGCACGATTAGTACCACGACCTCACAGAAGAACGGCTTAAAGTGGAAGTATAATACTTTCGCGTTTCGTCTGGTGAGTGAGGTAGCCGGAGCCCTGTTTCCAAAAAGGTTGTCAACGCATCTGCAACCCTCGGGTGTAGCAGATGTCCATGGGCGGCGGTATTCACCTAACATCAGGTGAACCGTCTGCTCGTTTGGCAACTTTTCACATTAAAAAAAAAACAGGAGAAATGGTTCACTTCAGTTGCGGCAATCAGCTCCGTTCCGTTCTGTGGCAATGTAAATTGAACAATATGAGTATATACTACATAAGTGGTAACTTACGAACGTGTTAATTTCTTTGTAAAATTTTGACCTTTCATAAGAACGCGCAAGCGTCTATGTGAATAAAGATATTTTATTATATTATTATTCATCATCATCATCATTACAGCCTGTTTGAGTCCACTGCTGAACACAGGCCTCCCCCATAGACTGCCATGAATTATTATTATAATTGTTTATTTAAACGATTCACGTCGGTTCCGTTCCGTTTCTGCGTCGATGTAAATTGAACCTTAGAGTTTTTACTACACAATTGATGATTTAATTGTTCGCATGTTTAGGCAAGGAGGACGGCTTGGGCGTGGAGTGCCTCCGCGACGCGGGCCTGATAGCGGGCGAGACGGCGCAGGCGTACGAGGACGTGGTCACCATCTCGATCGTCACCTGCCGCGCCATCGGCATCGGCTCCTACGTGGTCAGGTACGGCGGCGCGACGGGCCCAATGGGTCTATTTTTATCGGAGAAGGCGCCAAGCGAGCTGGCTGCTCACCCGATGTTCAGTGGTTACCGCGTCACGTGCGGTGTAGGTGGTCAAAGTTGACACCATATTCAACCTAGTCCAAGGGCGCCTGAGTATACGTATTATATTATAGTAGTATTTCGCACTTGCTGAAATATCAGCTTTTGCAAAAAATTACGTTTTCTCACGTAACGCATACAAAAAGACGAGTGTAAAGGGAAAATCTAGTTCTGGCGCAGTCTAAGCACTTGAAACGAATCTTAAACTGAATAAAATTTTTGATAGTTCGCCGCCCATGGAATTTTGATAAAGCGGTGGTTTGACGATAAAGTGGGCCCCGGCCACCTCGTTTAAACAGACAAAACGCAGAAGTGTTACACTTCCACTTGTTCCGGTACTTCCCCGAACGGAGCCGCCCATCCGTGCGACGGCGAACCATTGCGTTGCCTGAACTGTCGCCGCAGTCAAGTGAGGGACGCTTCTCTGACCTTGGGCCCCGCTTAGGCTCGGCCACCGCGTGATCCAGGTGGAGTCGTCGTACATCATCCTGACGGGCTACGCGGCGCTGAACAAGGTGCTCGGCCGGCCCGTCTACGCCAGCAACAACCAGCTGGGCGGCGTGCAGATCATGCACAACAACGGCGTCACCCACGCGGTGGCCCCGACGGACCTGGACGCGGTGCGCACCGCGCTGCGCTGGCTCTCCTACGTGCCCAAGGTGACCCCTTCTGGGCTCCCGTCTTCGTCCATCGAGACCCTCTGCACGGGATTAAAGATATCCACCAGATTTAATAACGGCACCTGACGAATCCCACGTAAATGATACCGCCTAAATTGATATGCACCATAATTTCTTCTAAATGCAGTCCCTTTGGGTAACTTTGAATTGCTGTTTGTTTAACTTTGAGCAATGTTGTGAAAAAGATTTATTGATTTATTACGCTAAAACTATTTTTTATTTCAATAGCGTAATTGCGTAAAACGATCGTCAAAACGTTTTGAAATAACGAAATGTAAAAAAAATAAACATTCAATGCAATATCACATTTAAACGTTAATTTAGATGTAATTTTTAGAGGTAAGTTTTTATTTAATGAAAATACGTCATATAATATATAATTTTACCCAAACCTTAAAATATTCGAATAATGATGGTTTTTACATCCTAAAAAAAAATTATATTCAAAGTTATCCTAAATTCACGATAACTTTGAGTTTGTGGGGGAAATTGTGGATAGTTCTGTTGTTTTTTCGTAAATTTATTGTGTCGGCAAAATAACCAACTCAAAAGGACACTATTCATTCAATAAAATAAAGGTGTGACAGATATAAATCAGATTGTAACAGCACAAATTCTGTAAAAAATGTTCAAAGGTACCCAAACTGACGTTAATTGCAATAATAAAAAAAGATTTTAACCCAATACCTAACCTCTCGTCGTAAGGCTTCATTGATATTGTCTTGGTAACAGAAAAGTTTTTTTTCGCAGTAGCTTTCAATCTATATCATATTAAAACTAGTTGATAAGTACAATGTGGACATTATGCAACAACTGAGAGCTTTCTGCTTGCTTGATACATCGATAACTTTTAAAAAAAGCGGGCCCCGGCTACCTCACTCGCCAGACGAAACGCGAAAGCCGAAGCAGTTGTGTTGCCATATTGCTCGATTGCGAGGAAAATCTTGTACGTCTCGCGCCCACTAGGGGGCAGTACCGTCTCCTTCGAGGACTATTGCTCCAGCAGCACCTGTAGGAGGCAGTACAGTCTACTTCGAGGACTATTGCTCCAGCAGCACTATTGCTCCAGCAGCACCTGTAGGGGGCAGAACAGTCTACTTCGAGGACTATTGCTCCAGCAGCACCTGTTGCTCCAGCAGCAGTAACAGTACTCTTCGCAGACTAGTTTGCTCCAGCAGCAGGGGGCAGAACAGTCTACTTACTATTTCGAGACTACCTGTAGGGGGCAGTACCGTGCTCCAGCAGCAGCACCTGTAGGGGCAGAACAGTACCGTCTACTTCGAGGACTATTGCTCCAGCAGAACCTGTAGGGGGCAGTACCGTCTACTTCGAAGACTATTGCTCCAGCAGCACCTGTAGGGGGCAGAACAGTCTACTTCGAGGACTATTGCTCCAGCAGCACCTGTAGGGGGCAGTACAGTCTACTTCGAGGACTATTGCTCCAGCAGCACCTGTAGGGGGCAGTACAGTCTACTTCGAGGACTATTGCTCCAGCAGCACCTGTAGGGGGCAGAACAGTCTACTTCGAGGACTATTGCTCCAGCGAGGGGGCAGGCTACTTCGAAGACTATTGCTCCAGCAGCACCTGTAGGGGGCAGTACAGTCTACTTCGAGGACTATTGCTCCAGCAGCACCTGTAGGGGGCAGTACAGTCTACTTCGAGGACTATTGCTCCAGCAACACCTGTAGGAGGCAGTACCGGCTCCTTCGAGGACTATTGCTCCAGCAGCAGGTATCTGTCGGCAGGACAAGCTGAGCACGGTGCCGGTGATGCGGTGCGCGGACCCGATAGACCGGCCCGTGGAGTGGGTGCCGCCGCGCGCCGCGCACGACCCGCGCCTCATGCTGACGGGCGACGCGCAGCGCGCGGGCTTCTTCGACGCGGGCTCCTTCGACGAGGTGATGCGGCCCTGGGCGCAGACCGTCGTCGCAGGTGATCCCGATCCCCGGTCCCGGCCAAATCAACAAATATATTTATTCAAATAGACGCCTGCGCGCTCTTATGAGTCGTCAAATTTTACATCAAAGATTATGTGTATAGGTTCGTAAGGTACCACCGGTTCGGAAAGCGGTTTCTGTTGAGAAGAGACCGGCAAGAAACTCGACGGTTGCTCTTTTTCAAAAATATCATCGTACAATATAATAAACAACTATAATAGTCTTATTCTAGCCTACGTGAATATCAACAGTATTAACTCCACACATGGACGTCGTCGATATATTCCGAAATGATATAATATGCTTTAATCATTAGTTGATTTTTAATTTTACATTTAAATTGGTCAAGTGGCAGACTTAATATCGACTGTGGGATTTTATTATACATGCGCACACTTTGCCCCATGAACGACTTGTTTACTTTTTGTAAACGAAACAATGGCGTAGTAAGTTTGTCCTTATTTCTAGTGTTTGTTTTATGTCTGTCACTATTCTTTAGGTAATAATTAAGGTTATGACGTATATACAAAACATTACAATAAATGTATTGAGAAGCAACAGTGAGTGAGCAACGATATAAAAACGTTACGCTCGCTTATCGACTGTCACTGCAAAAGCTGACTAAGACCCGGCGGAGGAAACTCGGCGGGATCATTATTTTTTTACAAATTATTTGGTAATATAATATGGTTATTTATTGGTAATTATTTGGTAATATAATATGGTGAGAGTTGAGCGAACAATACATTTCCAAAGTGTTTAATCATTTAAATAATCACTAATAGCCTTAGCACACAAATGTTCGCTTACGGGGCGTTGGCTAAGAGAGTATCGTTGTTTGCAGGGCGCGCCCGGCTCGGCGGCATCCCGGTGGGCGTGATCGCCGTAGAGACGCGCACGGTGGAGCTCACGCTGCCCGCAGACCCCGCCAACCTGGACTCCGAGGCCAAGACCGTGCAGCAGGCGGGGCAGGTGAGCATGCACACTGGCGAACGCACGCGCACTGACGCACGTGCTCATATCAACACACACACACACTAACACACGCATGCACATCAACGTAAGCACCAACGTACGCACACCAACGCACTCACGCAACTTAACGTACGCACGTTGGCACACACGCACTCAGATACAGTACTATCGTTCTCGAGTGGGCGCAGGATGATTTCGTTCAAACGCTGGAACTATTAACTTAGGCTTTTGTCATTACATAAAGGACGCAAACTTTCATTTTCTTATAAGACATTTTGTCATTTAAACAAAATGGACACTTCATTTTTCTTAAAGGGACATCATGTTTACCCTAGGTGGCAAATAATTTATTGGAATTCAAATTGATTGTTATTTTATAAAAGGACGGAAACTTCCTGCGATTTATCATTTGAAAAGCCTTATACCTTTATCTTTTAAGCGTTTTATACTTATTATTATTGCTCAATACTAGAAAGTCTTCCCTTCAAAATTGATTCTGTATCGACATTATAAAAGCATACGTCTCCAGGTCTGGTTCCCGGACTCAGCGTACAAGACTGCGCAAGCCATCAACGACTTCACCCGGGAGAACCTGCCCATTATAATCTTCGCCAATTGGCGAGGATTCAGTGGTGGCCAGAAAGGTGGGTCTTTTAATCGATTTAATATACGGGTGGCATCCGATGCCGGGCTAAATTATTGATATAAACACCAAAATAAATAATTATTTGAAATAATAAGGTCTATAGACAAACCAAAATAATTAAGATGGTCCTAATATTAGCGTAATAACAAACAAATCGCTCCATGGTCATTTGAATGCGGGACTCAGTTCGTACATTATACAGCAACAAGATGTCTAGTTCTATTGTGTTTATCTTCCCCAGAAAGATACGACATTCAATTGACTAGTGTAAAGTAGAAGTACATTGGTACATTATGATCTAGCCCTTTCAAAGTTTGCGTCGTACTAACAACAAATTTATGGGGATGACTATGAGGAACCATAGTGACGATGATATTTATGCTTGCTGATTTCTTTGTAACGAGGTGTGATAGAACGGGCGGTACTCGTACAATTTATTGTAGAGAACGTTGTTTTGGTGTAAGAAATCCGCATTTCAGGGCGTTTCTCACCGCCCCTAACCACCGAGCGGGGTTCACGGTCCGTACCGAGTCTTGATGGTTCATAGGCGATTTTCCTCCCCATAGATAAAGCACGCATGAGCACACGCGCGGTCCAACCTCACACTGGGGGCCTGTCAAGCTCGTATAAGCTTTAATAGTTCACGGCTAAAGTGTGAATGTGGCGTGCGAGCGAGAGAGAGATATATATAGTGTCTGCTTCCCCCCAGACATGTACGAGCAGATCCTGAAGTTCGGCGCGGAGATAGTGCGCGCCCTGCGCGGCGCCACCGCGCCCGTGCTGGTGTACATCCCGCCCGGCGCGGAGGTGCGCGGCGGCGCCTGGGCGGTCATCGACCCCAGCGTCAACGCGCAGCGCATGGAGATGTACGCCGACCCAGAGGCCAGGTCGGTGACCTCTGCGATATTACGCACGCGCACGCACACGCACGCAGACGCGTACACGCACGCACTAGATTCACGGTCATCATATTAAACGTCGCCTGGGCGGTCATCGACCCCGGCGTCAACGCGCAGCGCATGGAGATGTACGCCGACCCAGAGGCCAGGTCGGTGACCTCTGCGATATTACGCACGCGCACGCACGCGCACGCACGCGCACGCACACGCACGCAGACACGTACACGCACGCACTAGATTCACGGTCATCATATTAAACGTCGCCTGGGCGGTCATCGACCCCGGCGTCAACGCGCAGCGCATGGAGATGTACGCCGACCCAGAGGCCAGGTCGGTGACCTCTGCGATATTACGCACGCGCACGCACACGCACGCAGACGCGTACACGCACGCACTAGATTCACGGTCATCATATTAAACGTCGCCTGGGCGGTCATCGACCCCGGCGTCAACGCGCAGCGCATGGAGATGTACGCCGACCCAGAGGCCAGGTCGGTGACCTACGCGATACCGCGAACGCACACGTACATGCACGCACTAATCTCACAGTCGTCATATTAATCGTCTTTCGTTAATTCCCCCTTTTGTTATATCACGACTCTCCCCGAAATCTGTATCACATGAAGCTTTAAAAAGCCCTTAACACTGATTCCGTAGAAACATTTATTAAAGCAGTACCAGCACACACTCGATACCCGAACAATTCCAAACCCGTGCAATCGAAATATGAAATTAGAAGGTTAATTCTAATAATTTCAATCAGGGGCGGTGTTCTGGAAGCCGAGGGAATTGTCGAAGTGAAGTTCAAACAACGGGACATACTGAAGACGATGCACCGTCTCGACCCGGAGCTTCTGAGGCTAAATGCAAGAATCTCAGGTAATAACACGCTATTAACTTTTCAGCTGTATTTTTTTTACGAAATATCGATGTTATCGTAAACCTACATATTATACAGCGTGTCGTTACCACCGCGACAATAAGTGAACACACGTCTACCGATACTTGCCAATAATCATAAAAAAATATTAACGTGAAACAAAATCCATAATTAAAAAAATATATTTTTCAAACAAACTAATTAATTAAAAAAGAAACAAAATTTGTTAACATCCTATACAAATCGCGCCACAGCGTCGCATTACAAGCCTCTTCTTCTAACAGTATGTTTTGTCTCTTTTAAATTCATTCAACCCATTCATATGCTTTGTGACCGATACAAATGAACTTTACGTTACAGTTTTATACGTAAGGGTGTTCTAAAATTCTTTGTTTTGGAAAATTTTATAACTCTGTAAATATTGATCTTTAGAGAATGTAAATGTTTAATACAATTTTAAAAAGTTATCCCCTATATGTGTGTTCATTTATTGTCGCGATTGTAAAGACACGCTGTATATCTTATACCATCAAATATTTCACATCATACACAATAAATATGTGTACAAATATGTATAGCAGATAAACTATAGGAGAGAGCGAAGAGCTGAAATGGACATGAATTAAAAGACCATCAGAGTTCTACTGCACTTATCTCACATATTTGGGGTCGGTAAAACACGTGAATCAAGTTTTTAACGGTAGCAGTAGCTAGGTTTTTTCATGACGTACTGCCGCTTGTCAACAATTATCGGGGTCACGCAGACACTTGTCTCATGAAATTGAGACCACGACCCCAGAGCATGTACTAAACTGACACTGGGTCAATATGTCACCATCTCCTGATGCAGCTCATGGGAATATAAGTCGATGTCTAGATGTAGTAAGAGAAATTGAGACAAGTGATGCTTCCTAATAGGATGTAGACAATCTATATCCTATGAAAGGGAGTTGTGTAGAACAATGCAGCTTGATATATGTTGTATTTGAAATCAATATATAGGTACTATTAGATAATGTTTAAATTTTTCTGTGATCTATGCCTCACTTTGTTATCGTAATAAAGATTTTATTGTTTTAACACTATAAAAAGTGATTCTTTAACATAATTATTGGAAACATAACCTTTCAGAAATCAAAGAGCAGATCAAGGAGATATCGAAAGGCTTCGATAGGAGGGGCTCCATCGACGATGTGCTCATCAGAACGGATGCTGGCAAGCAAGGTTAGTATATCAAAATGTACCTTCTCAAATTAAAAGAAAGTAATTTGAGAAGGTGGCAAGTGGAGTGCTGTTTCACATGATGTTAAGTGATAATCTCCACCAATGGATATTTGCAACATGTGTAGTTATGTTACTAACCTTAAGAGTAGGCTCTGGTTACCTCACTCACCAGACGTGAGGCAGATGTATAACTCCACTTTACCCCGGTCTTCCCAGTCCCACTACCCCAGAAAGTTCTTGTCTATTCTTGCAACAGCAGAACCTACTACATGGCTCTAATTCAGTTAAATACGAATAAAAGCTCTCATGCTTTCCTAAAGCAAAGCTTGTGTAATGTAAATGTATAAAGGAGTATCGAATAAGAAATACTTAGTGACATGTGAGGTTTGCTAATATGGACTAACACAGAATGAGATGGACTATTTTCTAATACAAAGAGCTTCTAGTAGCTATCAGTATGATATATAATATGTTTGCGTGTATGTTCTTACCAATTTACAAACTGTAAATTGAAAAAAATATATTACATATAATATGTTTTTGAATCAAAATAATCTTAATCAATGCGTTGCTGTAATAAGAATATTATTAAACGTTATTTGAAATTCCCCTCAGCGGAAGGACGCGTTCGTGAACTAGAAACGGAGTTGGTAGCGGCCGAAAAGGCCGCCAAGTCAAGGGAGAAGGAGTTGAGTCCAATCTATCACGAAGTGAGTATATTTTCTCTCTCTATCTCTTTCTTTAGTATCCTCAGATTATCCCCGATGTTATGGTATGACGTAAACATAAAAGCTTGGTTGGAATAAAGACTAACCAAAATAAACTCGAATAAGTTATCAAGAGTAACTGAATGTTATTTCTATATAATGAATTTATAGGTGTACATATGTATACTCAATGTAAATAAATACTTTACCAGTGTAAAGACATGACATATAAGTGTTTAAAAAAAAATCATTGTTTCACAGACAAAGACTGTTTAGCAAAAACATACATTTAACAAATAATTATAATACATTTAAATTGAAATTTTATTTAGAGGAAAATCCATTTTACTCAGGGAAAGAATATTTACAGTAATGAGAACAGAAATGGATGCACTGTTTAAATATTGTAACATAATATTTTTAATAACATTCTTTTATTGATTGATTTTATGATAATACTTTAGAACTAATGAGTATTTAAGTGAGCAGTCCATTAATAAATTTACTGTACCTGGAAAGAGTATCTTTACTGTAATACTTGTTGATGTAATGCACATTTAGATGGTTTATAAATGATTGAAATGACATTTTCAGATAGCGGTACAGTTTGCAGAGTTGCATGACACCGCGGAGAGAATGCTTGAAAAGGGTTGCATATTTGTGAGTTTTCGATTCTTCCTTTTTGTTTATTGGTTTTGCAAATGCAGTTGTTATTACAGTAATTATACACTAGCCCACATCTCGTGTACTTGTGGTAAAATTTTCAAAATAACCGTTCAGATGTGAATAGTAACGAAAATTCGTTTTGCAATCTGTCTACAGACCAAACCTAAATTAGTTTTATCACAGTTTGCTAGAGAACTATAGTGTTGTAATGTTAGCGTGTGTTATTAGAATAAATCCATAGAAGGAATGTAGTGTTTATATATACAGTTTGAAAAAAATCTGTAAATTAGTTATTTAATGAATCATTTCTGGATGTTTATTGGTCAATCATTAAAAATTATTAGAAGGTCTCCATTAAATTACGCAATTGTGTATAAAAAAGTACGCTAAGTTTTTCACTGTAGTGGGAATCGAACCCTCGTCTTCGGGATTCGCGCCCAGACGCTTTAACTGCCAAGCTTAACGATAACGAAACCGATAGCCAGACCGAAGAAAATCTCAACGTCTTTTATCTGCATTGTTTTTTTTTTTATTAAATTAATTTGAAGCAAAATACGTAGTCTCAGTAAAAGCGGTCGTGTGCGCAGGACATCATCCCGTGGCGGCACTCGAGGCGGCTGCTGTACTGGCGGCTGGCGCGGCTGCTGCGCCAGAACGCGCAGGAGCGGCGCGTGAGGGCGGCGGCGCGCGCGGCCGGACGCATGGACCAGGGCGCGGCCGCCGCCACGCTGCGGCGCTGGTTCACCGAGGACCGCGGGGAGACGCAGGTGCGAGCGAGACGGAGGGTGCGCCGCGCGAGGCACGCCAGAGGGAGATGGAGAGCGTCACATGATGTACCCGAGAGAGACGGATTGCTGGCACATCGATTCATCGTCGTCATCATTTCATTCTCTTCTAGTCCACTGTTGAACATAGGCCACAGACTGCCACGAAAAGCGATCCTGAGCCACCTTTACAACGGGCGGAACTCCATCTAAACACCTTTCACAATTAAACTAGTTTTAAAATCGAAAATTACATACGTAGCATGAGTAGTTTATCCGTGATGAACGAGCGCTCGTAACGGGCACACATGCACATAGGCACATGTATTATGCGCGTGCACAGCTGCGAAATTTTCTAAACGCGGTTACAGCCACAGCGGTGTTCTCTTGTGTTCTAAAACTTAGACATAAAATCCATCTCAATCTGTCTCCGTATTTTAAACCACTTTCCCCCTCTCGCGCAGTCCCACCAGTGGGAGAACGACAACGAGGCGGTGTGCCGCTGGCTGGAGGAGCAGGCGGGCCACGAGGACTCGGTGCTGGAGAGGAATCTACGCGCCATCAAGCAGGACGCCGTGCTGCAGGCCTGCAACGACCTCGTCATGGTGAGGGACGCTTATATGTAAAGAATCAGCCTGTACATGTCCCACTGCCGGGCAAAGGCCTCCTCTGTACAGAGGGCATCAGGGCATAGTCCACCACGCGGCCACACTGCGCATTGGCGGACTTCATATATCTTCGAAATATGTTTTTTTTGTTATTATTTCGGAAATATGCAATAACCGTAAATAGCTTAACAGCAGGTGAACCGCCTGCTCGCTTACCAAACTTCTCACATTAGAAAAAGTATGACCTTCAAGGAAAAGTCTTATTGAAACGCTGATAATCTTTTGGTGTGGCCAACTTCCGTGGGAGGCGGTGATCGTCTCTCATCAGGTGGGCGCTTGGTGGTTTGCCATCCAAGATAGTGGGCATCGGTTCACTGACTATATTTTATTCCCCGCATTGCGTGGCTCTCCTACAGTAAACATAGCTACTTTAATCGTATATTTCCGTTCACAGGAGCTCACGCCGTCACAGCGTGCGGAATTTATACGGAACCTCACAGCCTTAGAAATGGAACAGTAGAGTAATTTTAGCGCTAAGAAATTTCCAGAATGTTTGCACGATGAATTACAATGTGAATATTTTAGGCGAATAATTATATGATCATTTGTTTGTTGCATTTTTATCCGTTTCTGTGATCAAATGTGTTCTTATGTTTTGAACTATTCTGTTGTTTCCTCTTCCCAGGGTTGAAATTATTTGAACTATGATTAGTTGAAAGGTCGAATCTGTTGTTTATGATCCGTTATATTTGTTTTAAAATTTGATTTTTGAAAAATTCGACTCGCTCATTACGTCTAAAAGATTACATTTGCCGGTAACTTTTGGGACCCAACAATATCTACGAGCTTAAGTGATTTCAACTGATCCTATTTTAAATAAGGTTTAAATAATAAAGATTTTTTAGGGTTACCATACAAATGCCATTGGAAGCTTACCGTGTATTACTTCACCTTTATATTGCTTCAACTTTGAAATTATTTAAAAATGTTATAGTTATTTAAACATTTACTAAATAATGGGGGGCAGTGGTCCTGAACAATTACAATTTAGTCAGAAAATGTTATGCATTTTTATCACATGTGCATTTCAATCATTTAGTCAAGTAAGAACACACAAAAAGGGTTTTTGTTTCATCGATTTGCTGTCGAATTAAATTCAATTGAACCTCATCTTTTGGAACAAAGTTCCAAATTTTTCTGTAAGCTTTGAACAATGTTTCGTTATTTATTTTTATTTATTGTTTCTATTAGCGAATGAAATGAAAACATTTTCGCGATAGCAATTTCATATGACTTTGATATAAAACATTTCTTCTCCATATTTTCTTAAATGGCGGACTGTCCAATTGACATCTGTCATAATAAGCAACTGTCAGTTGTCAAACAATTGGTAGTGTGATAAAATGGCTGTACGAACAAATGGGGTTTGTCTATGTTTTGTATTTTTTTTTAATATTTAAATTCTCATTGTCATCGTTGTCGATCTCGAATATGTAAATTGTAGATGAATATAAATGCTTTTATATTTTTGTCGTGAAGACAATTTTTCCTCGTCATCGAGATGAAAGTGGGGATAAATCGATTTATTTCAATCGTATATATTTATATAAATCATATAAAGATATAAGAATTATATGTATTGGCTACATAGAATACTTGTGCGCAGTTCTATCACAAATTTCATTGAACCTTGCTCATTTTTACTTCGATCACCAAATGTGTATTGTGATGTGCTTTTGCAAAGATGAATTAATGTAAACATATATTAAATGATATCGATATAGGTCGTTAATTATATTAAAAAGTGTGTAGTGTGGTTAAGGTTCTACGGGCTGTCTTTGTAGCAATATATTCTTAAGCTGGGACACTATCTCTAGGGCAATGCTTGCTTGGGCTTTGAGTGTTAGTCAGAGGACTTGGTAGCAGAGTGTTATTTTACATATCCTCTTAACACGTTAGAATAGCTGGTGGGAAACTGTAAATATAAAAAATATATATTTATATATATATGCAGTGTTACTACTAGAAATCAAAAGTCGGACGATTTGCGTTGTTTGTTTTTCTGTAAAACTTTTTTTATGGAAAATTTTTAAATTAAATTTTAAAGTCAATACAATTTTTTATATATTGCAAAACATTTTTCGACTGGTAACATTGAACGTTCGGTTTCAATCGCCGACGCCTGTTGAACGTACAAACGTGAAGTTTCTATACAACTGATACATTCCTATAAATAATACCACAAACGTAGACATATCGGTTTATGTTCAAACGATGCAAAACGTGCTTGGCTACCCCACAACCGTAAATATCTATATGATTGTTCAAAATGAACCTGTCATACTAAATATGTAACGTTTTTAAAAAAACCTCATGTTTTTTACAAATACCACACGTTAAACTTCTTTGGAGCGTAAACCGAATATTAGTTGATGGGTTTGGTTAACAAAACTGCTCATTGTTTGTATAAAATGTATTTAATAAAATATTTAACGAATCTTTGTAGTTTTATTATGAACAAAACTAAATAGTGTAATTTAATCATTTTCACAGCAGTCAGAATTTTGTATATAATTCTGTGCCTCAGAGGCAAATAATAGTAATTTCAAATTATTCAAAATATTTTTTCTTACACAATTAAAATCGCAAGAACAAATTCTACACAATAGTAAAAGAATTAAGTGCTACGACGCCTAATTAATAAAATTAGTCCAATCGTATATGAAATCATAACGCATTCAATGATTTACTCCATACATTTTTGCCTCTCCTGTAAAATTTATTTGGTTGAAGACTTGAGTATATTTCAATGAAAACTATTTAACTTAAACGCGTTTAGTGTGTACAGACTGACGTCCATGACATGCCATTAATTATAAAATTTTGTATCATACTATTGATCATTTAAGAAAGGTATTGTTAATAATCGTGTTTCTTGTATGGCTGTAAGTCGTTGAATATTACAGCGATGAGCCCAACACCGTCACATTTGTATAAGTCTGGTGCACGCAACGAATTCTTGTGTTTTTTTTTTTATGCGAAAAGTTGCCAAACGAGCAGACGGGTCACCTGATGTTAAGTGAATACCGCCGCCCATGGACATCTGCTACCC
The DNA here is from genome assembly GCA_933534255.1 of Iphiclides podalirius. Classification (NCBI taxonomy): domain Eukaryota; kingdom Metazoa; phylum Arthropoda; class Insecta; order Lepidoptera; family Papilionidae; genus Iphiclides; species Iphiclides podalirius. The sequence goes on along the minus strand of OW152835.1, from coordinate 1,559,772 downwards.
CCTAGGGTTACAGATGCGTTGACAACCTTTTGAAAATTGGGCTCCGGCTACCTCAGTCACCAGACGAAACGCGAAAGTATTTGTCATACTTCCACGTTACGCTGGTCTTGTGTGTGTGTGTGTGTTCAAACAAGTGTGCATTGAATACACATTATTAATATAATAAATAACCATATTTATTTGTATAAATTCGGTTAATATAAACTTCAATTGGAGCGTCTTATAATAAACTTATGGGCTTGGCATTTATGGAATGAGGTTATCTATAAATTTTAGTTTTGACAATATATCCAGATTAGATTATCTCAATTTATCCGCAAAATGCTTTCAAGGCAAACGCGTTGAAAATATTTTGAAATTTCTACTTATCTACTACTATTAAAAGTACTAAAACATATCTAATGAAAAGAATTGAGTGATTTCCTCAACTAAGATATTGCTCAAGTACTCTGCTGACGCCAGGGTAAACCGCTTCGCGTTATTATAATCAACTGTAAAACATATTTTATATTCTAATATTTTTTATAACAAAAATAAAGCATCCAAGTTCTGACTAACGATACTGCTATAATTAAGTTTTCAAAATCGCCCTTTAGTAATAGGAAATAAAGCTGCGATTAAATATAAGTAGTTACCTACTTACTGACAGATCACGTATTTGGCTACGCGAAACATGTATGAAGAAATGAAACGAAAAACTTGACTTAATATCTAAGAATCTTAAGAATAGTAAAGTAAGCCGACGAATCCCGATTCCTGACTAATAGGAGTCCGTAATTTGTTTTAAAGGGGCGTTTAAGTTTGGCGAGGCATACAACATTGGGCGCACAACAGTAGGGATGCAGAAAGTGAATATATCGATATATCGATATTTATAAATCTATATCGATAATATCAAAATCGGCCTCGATATATCGAAGAGAACTCTCTTATCGACGAATCTAATATCGATTCGATATTTTCTCCTTATGCCCGTGTCGTCCAAAAAAAAACGATTGCCAAGTATTAAATATTTGAATATACGGGTTCTGTCCCGGACGCGAATTTGAAAAAATCGTTTTTGAAACGATTACGATATTGAATATTTTATATCGATATATCGGCTAAAATATCGATATATTTTGTAAGAAATATCGATATATCGATATTGTTTCGGCATCCTACACTACAGCGTGTAGGTCTTGCGGTTGTCGATGAACCAGATGATGAATGTGCGTATCTGCGTCGGTCTTAAGGTCACAATGAACTCAGATTCTGTCGTCTCCTGGGTCTCGTTGCTGATCTCCTGCCCGTCTTCGTCCTTCACAGCAGTCCTATAATAACACCAGCTCGGTTATGACGCTTCGGTACAGTGATTTAAACAATAGCTTTCCAGCAGCCAGAGCTTACCTCACATACCATTTTATTTTGGTAGGGCCACGCAACAGTTTTCACTGTTGTACGAATGGGCAGGTCCGTCCGGGTAATTACCACGACCTCACGGAAGACCAGCGTAAAGTAGAAGTGTTACACTTCTGCGTTTCGTCTGGTGAGTTATGTAGCCGGGGCCCTCTTTATTTAATAGGTGGCAACGCACTTCCAACCCTACGGGTATTGCAAATGTCCATGGGCGGCGTTAATTACCTATTATCAGGTGAACCGTCAGCTCGTTTGTGACTTTTTCCCATAAAAAAAGATATATACAGACCAATTACTAGAAAGATGAAGTTTCGAATACCGCAGCGCCGACAGTTTTTCGACAATTTATCTATCTATTCATTGTCTGGACGCTCGCTTTTAATTCAATATACGCGAGCAACGGGCCAGTAGTGAGACATATACAGGGTGATACTTTATCTACACAATATAAACATTTTTATCTTAAATGCATAGACTACTACTAAAAATAAAGTTAAGTGTCACGTGCTCAGCAATGAAGGAAAACACCGTGAGGAAACCTGCATGTTTTTGAAATAATAATTAAAAAAATTTTTTGCAATCATGTTCTTTTTAGTTATCTCTTTTTTTTGGTGAAATTAAGGTTATTAATTGGTCTGTTAACCAATTTTATCACATTTAAATTCATCGCAAAAATTCCCATTCAAAGGCGCTTGATTCTACTACCGTAAAATAGGTACTTTACTGTTATTTGTATACCGTAACCAAGTAACGACAGGGTTACCTCTTTCTCCGGTTATTCTCCCATTTCTCGCCGACTTCTTCACTGTCAACTTCTGACTCTTCCTCGTCGATAGACCCGCCGGCTTCATATTCCTGGTGACTTCTGTCCTTACGCCGTTTCGCTCTTAATTGTGCCAGCTCCGACTTTGGAGCGATGTGTGTAAACTCTACTGAAACGGAAATATACTTTATACAATTTTAAATTTAGTTCAGAAAATTTTATATATGTTCAAAGAATGGGAACATCCGTTGCATAATTATAGATTCTGTGATATAAAAATTGTAATGTAAACAACTCTTTCATGTAAAATAAATCCATGGAGAATAGGTAATCGAACAAAGCTAGTGCTGTTGCAAATCGGTTATCATTTCTATATGTAACTGAAAGCATGGTAAAATGATTTGGATTCATTCGATATACGTGTACCTATTATGTGAGATCTTCGGAAATTGGTACGTCGTGATTACCGCCGTTTAAGGACACAAGGACTGTGGGTTTGCAGATGCGTTACCAACCTTAGAAAGAGTGGAACCTGGCTATCTCATTCGACATAACAATCTCAAGGGCTCTTTCAGTCAGAGTTCTTATATTGTATTTGTGATGAATTCATGTCAAACTGTTTATTAAAAAAAAAAATAAAAAAAAAGGCCGCTGAGTTTCTTTCGCCGGTTCTTCTCAGTTCTTCAAAGCCACTGTGGCTTTTTTTCCGGTGGTAGTATTTCTAGTGGACTATCAATAAGCGTGTATATGTTGAATAAAGACATTTGATTTTTGATTCCAAAATAGAGTTCGATCCCCGGTGCCGGCACCATTGAAATTGTAAATTTTAAGTGCCGACTTATCACTTGCTCAGCGGTGAAGGAAAACAGAGTGAGGAAACCTAAATAATTTTGAAATAATAATAAAAAGATATTTAAAGTCCGCAGTGAGGCCACGTGGACTATGTCTTAATACTAATACATAAGAGGCCTTTATCAACCATTGGGACATATATAGGCTGCCTTTCATCCCTTCTTAAGCTGGTGACCATTGTCATTTATACGCGCTGTGCGACGTTCTAGACAAAATATCAAATGATTAGTCTACTACGGTACCTTTGTGTGGTCTTGTCTTTGTTGTCTTATCTTCCGTATCGCTGAAGTTTTCCTGGCCGCTGTCTCCGCTCGCTTGATTGTTTCTTACATTCTTTTTTGCCTTGAACGGATTTTCAGCGGGAGAAAGGGTCTTCCCCTTCCTCTTATTCCTATTCCTTTTCAATTTTCTTGTCGTGTGTTCCGTAGACGTGGTCGTGGTCTCCTCGTGGTTGTATTTGGAGCCCTTTGCGCGAACCTTTTTATTTCTTCTGTGGGCAGGATTTATAGTCACCGAATGCATTTTGACTGTGTTGCTCGGTCTGATTTTGTAGTACATCTCGTACATGGAACGTGTTATACCGTCGTCGGGCTCTTCAGAATAATATTCTGTAATAAGTGTTGCTTCAAATTTATACCGATTCCAATCGCGAGTATGGATTTTAATGCTGGCGAAAGCGAATGGTATAGGATTAACAGTGACATCGGAACGTCAACCGTTTCAGTTCTTACCGTGACCGCGAGTGATTCTTTCTCTTTTCATGTGAAAATGATGTTAAGTGATTACCGTCGCGCATAAACATCTACATCACTGAGGGTTTGTAACCTACAATCGCATAAGCGTTGACAACCTTTCAAAACGTGGGCCCGGCTACCCCACACATCGCCGAAAGTTATACTTTCACTTCACGCCGGTGTTCTTTATGCGAGGTCGTCGTACTTCCCAGGACGAGCCTGCACATTCGTGCAACAGTAGAATCTGGTGCGCGGTCCTATTACAGTGAAAATTCAAAAACAAATGAAACCGATATTAAAATTGCGAGTGCTATTAAATACGTAAAGGCATTAAGTCCACCTTTAGTGGTCTACAATATTGAACAGATGAATAAAAATGAAACTATGTAGTAGTTGAGTAAATACTATTGCGAGTGACGTGAGTACTATAAAATGCGTGAAGGTATTAAGTCCACATTTAGTGGTCTTTAATATTGAACGGCTCAATAATAATGAAGTTATGTAGGAGTTAGTAAATACAATAGATTACAAGAGTCACGTCGCGACTAATACAATAGAACCTAATAATAATATCATAACTTTCCGCAGTACGATCAGGGACTCACCGATTCGTTTGTTCCCCTTCGAGCTGTCACTCCCGTTGCGCCTCCTGGCCGACCGCTTCCTCAGGTTCGACGAGAAGTCGTCCTCAGAGGTGCCCGCCTCGTCAGAGCTGTTGGCCCAGTCCACGAAGAACCTCACGGGCTTCACTCTGGTGCGGAGGACGTCCAGCCTGAGTTCGCTCTTCGCGCCGGCGCTAAACCTGTTCCTCACCAAGTCGTTACTCAGATCCAGCTTGGCGTAAGGCGTACGGCCCGCCTCAGACCGCTTCGTGCCGTTCCTAGCAATATGTTGATTCACGCTCGTGTAGATGTCGCTGTAGTTGAGAGATTTCGTTTCCACGCCCGTGATGTTGTCGACTTGCACGCTGGCGTTGTCGCCTACTGCGTCGATTAGGTTCTCAGTGATGTTCAGTGACCGTTTGCGCCTGTCCTCGAAACTCTTGTTGCGCTGATGGTTCTTGAGTTTGTTCGACAGACCAAGTTTCTTCCGCGGCTGCTTGCGCACGAAGTAAGTGTCTTCTTCCGAGAAGCCTGAAGATATATAGGTATAGAGGATTTCAAATTAGTTACCTAAACGGTTCCGTCGTGACCGAAATTTTTTTCACAGAAAATCTTAGCATTTACTTTGAATTAATTATATTAGGACGTATGATCGTTCACACTTGCTTTAAAGATAATCGTAAAAAAGAATGGAAGCAAGAACGCAATATCACATTATCGTCTTCTCGTCCACTGGTAACGAAAAGGTTATTAAGTCTAACCAGAGTCCTTTCTTTCAGCTCGTTCGACTTTTTCATCTACGTAGTCTGTGTTGTCCTCAGGTAGAATGCCTTCGTCTCCACCGGAATAGACGTATCTGCAATTTATTAATATATATAATTTATGGTGAAACAAGATTCTTTTAGATTGCGTCTCTAGGTTTGGAAGATGGCTTTTACTCTATAAAAGCTAATCTTAATATTATTTGACGACGTTAGCAAACACCTTGGCGACCTATTTCCTTGTGATTAACCTGAGCTAGAGTTTATAATGTATATTGCTATATCGCCTTTTACAATTAGTCGGGATAGTTGTTATGTTTTGACTGATGCATTCAGTTTCTTTCAAATGTCAAATAGACGAGTTAAGATAGTTTATAATTAAACAAACAACTCCAACGTGTGTCACTTTAAGGGCAAAAAACGAGTGTTTATTGAAGACGGGTGTGACCTCGTGCTCCAGTCCATTTGCCTGGCCTCCTCCAGCCACTGGTTGGCGGCGAGGGTCGTCTCCCGCACCATCTTCACCTCGTGCTGCCCGAATATCTTCCGAAGGTCCACCACCACGTGGCTGCTCCGCTGCCCGTAGTCGTCGTTTGTGTCCTTGTCCATTTTGTATATCTCTGGAACAGAAAATTACGAATGAGTTGATTAAGTTATAAATTTAAAGAAATCATCCGTGATAGCTCATTGTCCGGGCGCTCGCTTTCAATTCAATTATACTCGAAACTCGAGTATAATTGAATTGAAAGCTCGAACTTAATTTTAATTGCTGATACGTGCTCAGCGGTAAAGGAAAACATCGTGGGAAACCTGCATATTTTTGAAATAATAACGAAAAATTGGCTGCGTGGTGGACTAGGGCATATAGTACTAATGCCTTCGGTACAGAGGACGCCTTTGCCCAGCAGTGGGATATTTATAGGCGGCTACTTTACTTTTTATCCAAATGTTACTGCAGCTAGTGACAAAAGAGAAGATGGTCAGGAATGCAGGAGATAGGTTTTCAAATAATTCTATAATATTCCACGGTGTTATAATTGTTTTCGTTGTTCGTTTATAAAGAAATAATAATAGGGCCTGTAATCTGTGGTAGAACAACGAAACAGTCTTCGCTGTTGGGCAGGTACGTCCGGGGAAGTACTTCGACCTCACAGAAGACCGGCGTGAAGTGGAACTTCAGCGTATTGTCTGATAACTGAGTTACCCGGAACCCACTTTCTTAAAGGGTGATAGAGCATCTGCAACCTTAAAGGTGTTGCAAATGTCAATACGCTGATCACTTAACATCAAGTGAACGGTTAGCCCGCTTTTTGGCATGGCCCGCCGCCCATGGACATCTGCTACACTCGACGGTTCCAGATGTGTTGACAACCTTTTGGAAATTGGGCTCCAGCCACCTCACTCACCAGAAGAAACGCGAAAGTATTATACTTCCACTTTACGCCGGTCTTCTGTGAGGTCGTGGTACTTACCCGGACGAGCCTGCCCATTCGTGCAGCAGCCGAGGCTGCTGCGTGGCTCTACCACCGTAAAAACCTTGCCTTGCCACCTTCTCATATAAAAAAGCAATTATTTGCAATTCATATGTACTCCTTGATGTGTGGACATTTTAATAGCGATGGGATAAAATTGATGGTTACGTGAGCGGAGTCGGATTATCTTCATTGTGACTCCAACAGTATTCATTGTGAGGAATGGAGTTAGTTACCTTTGTCCGTTCTTTCGAGGGTATTTTCAAGTCGCAACAGCACGGAGCCTGCTTTCCAGGGTTCCAGTGTTATGATGTGAATGTGTCGAGGCAGGCCGTGCATGCGGATTGCCGAGTACTGAAAGTCATTATGTTATTCAGAGGAAGCTTTGATGATGAAATAATGTACCCAATGGCGGATTTACACTAAGGCCCAATAGGCCCTGGCCTTGGGCGGCCACATATTAGGGGCGGCAAAAATTCACTGATGATAACAAAATATACGATAGGCGCTGAGAAAGGGGCGGCTGGAACTTACTACTTGGGGCCTATGGCGGGCAAGATTACAAATCCGCCACTGAATGTACCGGCTTCTATATTGTATAAAGATATTTGTAATTGTAACTAGTTTGAAATGGACGAGCGTCGCACCCTTTTATTCCTGACGTTCTGCCACTTCCTCCTGTTGATCTTCTCACCGGGAGCAAGGAATAGCCAGGGCTGCATCAACCATTTCCTCGCGGTGTACGACACCCGCTCCGAGAAGGTCTGCTCATCCACTGGTAAGGCATGAAGGTAATCCAGTATTATGATTTGGAAGTTTATTAACACAATTATTATTTGTATACATATGATCATATGTAAATTTAATATATTTCATGTGTATAATAAATAGTTAACAATCTCAAAGCCACTATGTTATAGACCTGACTTTCATGCTTCGAATATAGACAATTACCGCTTAGTTAGAATGTATGTACGACACACTGTATAAATTCTTTTGTATTTTTTTGGAACCACCTTATATTTTATCACTTTTTTTATAATTAGTCCACTAGCTTCGCCAGGAATTTTTTTATTGTACATGTATAGTATTTGCATTTTCTCTGTAAGTGATTTGGTGTAAAGCTTTTGAGGAAATAAATGTCTTTAACCTTTCTTAACATAGTGTATGGCGGTCATATTTAGATTTGTAGGAAATTTCTTGCTTAACGGGGCGATAGCCAACTTTACTAACGGCTTTCGTCCGAAATCGACTTACTCTCTTGCCTGAAGTTGCCAAACATCAGTCTGTGCTTGCCCTGAACCACAAGACCCACTCCGTACGCCTCCTCGTTGAGGGTTTCTTCCAGGCCGAAGCCGTCGTCGGTCAGTAGGCGCCTGTGAACCTGAAAGTTCAGATGATGCACACAGCTCTTGAGTTCTATAACTTATTTTAAAAAAGTAAAGTAACAGCCTATTATTGTCAAATGGGCAAAGGCTTCCTGTTTACTGAGGTTACAGGCAGGGTCGATTACTATTTGCTTATTGGTCACACCTGATCTCGTGGGGGAGGTCTACCTTGTGATCCCAAGCTGCGGATTCGGGATAAAACACGCTTGGTGTACCGTTAGAACGATAGGCTATCTCTAAAAATATATAAGATCTTATACGAGGGGCCTTAAATGTACTCTCGGAATAGGTATGATAGAATAAGCAGGCCCACTTGCAATCGTGTCGACTTCAATAATTTCTCCACTTCCGAACAGTAAGATAATGAGAATCTTGGTAACCAGCCGCCATTTCTTCGTGAGTAAATTTTAGGACAAATTTCTACGAAATTTTTCTGTCAGCCATGTTAGTTGCTTTTTCGTGATGACATCTGGAATACTAATGGACGCGATTTAATGAAATTTTATATTTATAAGCTCTAAGAGTGTCCTGAACTAATGAGATAATTTAATTACCCTCATTATTATTATTATACTAATGTATATCGCCCCGGTACCGAGTATTCATTGAACGCCACCACGGAGCCGTTACTATCGTGTATATGAGAAAACGGTGAACGTTCATCACTCACCATCAGTTCGATCTCGCCTTCGTTGTAAGACGTGCCGCCTTGCGTTCTGTCCGTCAGCACGCACAGCTCGACGCTGGTGTTCGTTGAGCGAGTGCAGATGCGCGACGTCACCGGGTAGTAGCAAGCCGCCACGGGCTTCTTCACCTGTGGACCTGGTGGTGCAACAAGTTGTCAGGGTTGGAAACGTTTATCGGTAGGATAAAGGTTTTCTGTTCGTAATTTTGGTTTTGGTGTTTTATGATCCGTGATACCTCATTGTTCGGACGCTCGGTTTTAATTCAATGTACTCGAGCAGGGGGCCCTCCATTAATCAAATGAGGCTCGAAAGGGGGTGTAGGGGGTTTGGCAATTATCATGAAATATCACAAGGGGGGGGGGGGGTTTGTGAAGTAAGATATCACGTTTATTTATTTTTTCGTCAAACGAGCAATTGCTAAACCAAAAAGCGGCGTGTTTTAAATTTTTATCATGGTCGTTAATTTCGGAATAAAACTACATTACCTATACTTTATACCAGTATTTATAGATAATATTCTAAAAATTTTAAGATTTGTAGGTACTAAAAATACAAGTGATTTTGGGTGGGGTGGGTACCTCATCACGTATCACCAAGGGGCAGAAGCGGGGTTAAAATATGCTAAAATACATCACGTGGTTAGTGGACGGCCCCCAAGCTGAGTGAAATCCCCGGTGCGGGTAGCAATGAAATTATTAATTTTACGTGCTGTATTATTACGTGCTCAGCGGTGAAGGAAAACATGATGAGGAATGCTTCTATATTTTCGAAAAAAAATATTTCAAAGAAATGAAATCCGCGAATCAGCAGTGGGGTGGTGTCCACCGCGTCCACTATGCCCCAATACTCTCTGTACAGAGGAGGCGTTTGCCCGGCATTGGGACATTGACAGGCTGTAATTTTACTTTGAATTAAATTTAAATTTTCTTTTAGTATTTTGTCCTTCCCAACACGAGCCTGCCCATCCGTGCAACAGCAGACGACGCTGCGTGGCACTGCCACATTGTAAACGAGTGCGGGTTGGTGAAAACGCTCTAGAATGTTGCGACTCACTGGTGGTGGAATTCAAGCAGGTGCGTTTCATCATCTGTCGGCCGTTCGCGTCCGTGTAGAATTCGCCGGCGTTCGTTATGTTGGTCTTTAGGATGCTCACAACTTCTTTGCCGAGGTCGTTCCTTGATAAGAGAAATTATAAAAATATAAATGTAATTAATGAACTATGGAGCCGATCCTTGGGTCGTTCAGTTGTAAAATTAAAATAATTTTGTTACGTGCTCAGCAAAATGGAGTCAGAAGGTGACAAGGTGGTATCCCAGGGAAGGTAAAATGAAATGAGAAAGTTGGGATGACGATATAAGAGAAGTGGCAGGAGTGATGTGGAACAGAGTGGCCCTAGATAGGTCAGAATGGAAGAGGTCGTCAATCGGCAAAGGCCTCCCTTTGCAGGAAAAAATTGTGAGGAAACCTGCATATTTTCGAAATAATAACAAAAAAAATATTTCTAAAATATGTGAAGTCCGCCAATCCGCAGTGGGGCCGCGTGGTGGTCTGATATATACAGAGGAGGCGTTTGCCCAGCTGTGGGACATGTATAGGCTATTACTTTACTTACTTTTGTTACTACCATCCCCGATACGTTTAAAATGATTAGGATGCGAAAATTTCTTGCTAACGCAAGCTTTCCAAATTGTTCAAATAATAGCAAACGAAACTTAACGATAATTAAAACTATTATGATTTTTTTTCTCCAAACAATAAGAATTATTTATTAGTGGCATTCTTAATTCTTACTCAATATTCAAACAAACTACACTACAAGGCTCGCGATTCACTGGTGCAATGTATTATACGTACAGACCTTCCTCTTGAATCACTTTATATAGTAAAAAAAACCGCATCAAGATCCGTTGCGTAGTTTTAAAGATCTAAGCATACATAGGGACAGACAGACAGAGGGACTACTTTGTTTTATACTCTGTTGTGATTTATTAGAAACATAAAAAAGTGTAAAGTAAATGCCACTTTCAATTTTTTTTTCATCCTCAACACATTATATAATTCCAACTACGATATAACATGTTGCATTTACTATGTTCATCTATATATTAATACGTGAAGCACGAAAACTTTGTACTCCTTTTTACGAAAATTGCGCGGACGGAGGAGTATGAAATTTCCCATAAACAGTATACATAGAGGAGTGCAGAATGCTAAATTTTTTTAATTATGCATAAAAATCTTATCCTTTAAACGAGCAATTCTTGTGTATATATATATATATATATATATATATATATATATATATATATATATATATATATATATATATATATATATTCTAGATCTAACGAGCAATTCTTGTGTATATATATATATATATATATATATAATCTAGAATCAAGAAAAATCGATCTAGCTAGGTTTCATTTTTAGAAAATGTCCTTTTATCCCTGTTTTCAGGGAATGAAAAATATTATTCGAATATGACGGTAAATTTCGCCGCAAAAGAAAATGTTATAATAGCTCGGTCGGTAATCGGGCGGCCCCAAAACAGACGGCCGTGGTTCGTGTCACGATCATTTACACACTCTTTTTTTTTTTATTTATTTTTTTCGATTCCAGATCATTGCTTTCTTTATTTTTAATTTTTTGTTGATCCAGATGATTTTGTTTGTTTTTCCCTTTTTTTTAAGTTTTCTTTTGTGAAAAATACCACTTCATATTTTCTTATTATGAGGTGGGTAAGATCGAAAAATATCCTGCATATTTCATTACTCAGTAATTTGTATCTAAATGTAATTTCCAAAATACACGATTTACAAAAAACAAAAACAAACCGAGCAAAGCTCGGTCTTCCAGATACTATAATACATTAAATCAATAAAAAAATAAACATAACACACTACCATGTCTAATTAATTATGGAATTTCGACCACTTGGCGACAACTAGTATTCATTACTGTGCGTTCGATGTGTCAACAATAAGATAGAACGAGCCATACCCGACCGGTATCGGCCCAATTATCCACTCCAGCTCTATGAACTCCTCGCCTCTGTACAGACGGATCACTTGAGTGGCCCAGTCGCTGAACCTCTGTCTGATTTCCTTGATCAGGGACCCCCGGACCGCGTGGTATGACACCTTCTCCGTGACCTGTGAAAACAACACTCGCATTGCATAGCGGAGCAAGGTTTTCGATCAGGAATTCCTCTGCCCTCACACGTTATCTGCCTGTAACAAGACAATAAATACGAAAAATAAATACTTTCCTTGTAAAGTTTCTTGTCTTTTATTTCCTGAATAGCTCTACCACTGACAGATTTTCGTTGTTATACTGTACCCCTCCGGTAGAAAAAGAGTCATTACTTTAGGATAACATTTTCCTGTGTTGTGAAGACGTTTTACAAACATAAAATTCACGTGGACAAACCCAAACACCCAGATGCGAAACAACTATCTGTGGGTCACACAAATAGTTGTCCCGTGTGGGAATCGAACCCACGACCCCCGACGCCGAAGCCAATAACTTTGCCACTGCGCCACGGCGTCATCAATTTGACAGTCAATCAGTGAGTAAAATGATTCTATATTGATTTAAGATATTTGAATTGGCCTAAATTCACCTCTTGTGAATACGGGCAACGAACTTAATACACTTTATACTCGTGCAGAAAACATCGACATTTTTAACGTTTCCCTTTGTGTTTACAAAAAGAAAGTACTGAAGTCATTTCACACAGCGGTTGGGGACTTCTAAGACGTCGCATTTTTAAGGTCGCATTTTTAAGGTCGCATCTTCAATCAATAGAGACGGAGAGAGTGCACAGGAATTGTCCGAAACACTGACCACTTTTTTAAGGTAAAAAAGTCGTATTTTTTTAATTAATGATAAAAAATAGAATTTTGCAGTACCACATATGTGCCCAGTGGACAGCGACTAGGCTCACAACCTAACAAGTTGTGGGCTAAATAATTTCGGCGATACATGAATATATAAACAAAGAAATACATGGATTTATAAAATTCAGAAACATGACATTACGCAGTCCCAAATTAAGCAAAGCTTATGTTATGGGTACTAGATAACTGATAAACATACCATAATTTTCTAAATAAATAAATATTATTGATAAATAAATACCCAGACACTAGAAAAGCACTATGTTCATCAAACATTATTTGTCAGTAGCGGGGTTCCATCCCCCGCACACCTGGCACAAGAGACGGGCTTCAAGTGCCTCTGTTAACCCTGAGATTGTAATGCCGTCCATGATAAAGCTACCTTGGAAGATTCAAAGTTATTGACAATACATGCTATTTAGAATCTCTTACAGGAATGGGTCTGTTCTTTGATGGTCGGAAACTGTATGCGCCAGACTGCAACGGCTGCTGTGTCTGGCTGTAGTAATAGAAGTTCTGCGAGATCATGATCTTCACGCCGTCCACATGCTGGATGGACTCCAGTAGGCCGGTGTCCTTGTCTATCGTCACTTTAAGATACTGAAAATAAGGTTAAACATTGGAGGACGACTTAAAGGGATTTTTGTTAGGTAATAATTTCTGTGGCATTCGTGAATTTGAAATCATCAATGCAATGTAAATTCAGTCCCGGAATTACGGTTTCGGTTAAATAAAATTCGCTACACGTAGGATATAATTAAAAAAATTAAAAAAACCCGACTGAGTTTCTGTGTAATTTTTTACTTTGATATAGATTCGTATTTCAAAGTAAATACGAATCTAACGACACCTCTCAAGCTAAAATCCATCAAGCCGTTCAGGCTGCAGAGCATGCCAAATAATTATACAAAAATACATAAAAAATTGTTTCAAATGTTTGATTACAGCACTCATAGTCATGGCAATGGCTGAGTTGTTACGCGGAATTTTTATTTTGGCTGAGTTGTTTATTTTTATTGTATAATACTATGTTATGTAAATTATTTCTGAGTTACGCATTTTTGGATATCGAATTCACAGAAAGTCTAACAATGGGCGAAGTGAATCTGTACTATTTCCCACATAATGAAATGTAGCAACTGGTAGCAACTCTAAATTTTCTTAGTGAAATAAATAATAAATAAATAAATATTTTAGGACACATTCTTACAAAACATTTTCTAGTCCCAAACTAAGCAACGCTTGTACTATGGGTACTAGAAAACTGATAAACATACTTAAACATACTTTTCTTTTGTAAATAAATACATATTATAGATATATAAACACCCAGACACTAGAAAAAACACTATGTTCATCACACAATATTTTTCCAGTAGTGGGGATCGAACCCACACCCTCTGGCGCAGGAGGCAGGTACACTAACCACTACGCCATCCAGGTCGTCAAGCTTTATATGAAGCTTTAAATGATGTCATGTCTTGATCGCTGACCACTCAATCATAAGAATAACGTCAGTCAAGAGAGAAAAGTGAAGTAAACTTAAAATGAAATGTTTCAAATTGAGTTTTATTAAAGTGTAAAGACTTTTGAATGTAAATATAATTGATGTTATGGCAATTTAGTTTGAAATACCTCATTAGAAATTGTCGGGGCGAGTTCCTGGTCTGCCTCGAGGTTGTGGTGTGACTTCTTCGAGAATGTCGAATCCTCCTGGACATCGAAAGCTTAGATTGTGATTGCTATACTTGATTTGCGCGTCAACCAGATTACAATATAAATTATTCCATTAAGTGATGTGAATCTCGGATTATTTATGCTAGATTTGGAAATAGCCATGCAGTTGATTCTGAAGGGGTTACTACATTACAGTTGCACGTGTATACTACTACTACTACGTGTATACGTTTCCACTGTAGTAGGGTATATGAGTAGTATATACATGTTCGAAATATTTCTAGTAGTGGGTCAGACATAATATATAGAGTTGGGCATTTCGTAATGAGTAAGAATAATTCTATTAAGTAAGAAGCCACCCATGAAGGTGTTTTCAACGGAACTAAAGTATGCATCGTTGAGCAAATATAATAGTTTGAAAAGAGTCACGAATCCAAATTCGCGATTTGCAAAAAATATCATAATTGCCACAGCTACGGTTGGTTAACTCAGTTGATGATTTGCCAGAGTTGTATCGATTAGTGCGTGGACAAACAGAAGATGTACGCAAAGCGTGACAGCCTCGGTACCGGAACCCATCCGCCACTTCTGTTTAAGTATATAGTTTAAATCTATCTAAATAATTGGGCTAACTTAATTTGAATGTTTATTATTTTATAAAATGAAATGGATTATTTCATTTTATAATAGATATGTTCGTTCGTGTTATATTCGTGCGGTCTATATGAAATTGGTGATTAGATTCTTTAAATGTGAAAAGAATTTGCTTTCTGTCAACAGCACAAGGATTTTTTACAAGAAACCTTGGCTCACGAGTAAATTGTTTTTTGCATTACTTAATGACGTCAATGATATTTTGAAGGTTTTTAGATCACGCCTTTCCCTACGCATTGGAAACTTGTCGTATACAACGAGTCATAAAAACCAATGACTAGTTACAAAATAACGCTCAATTTTTTCCGAGGTAGAAAGAGATAGTCTTGTTGTCCACGGAGTTTAAATTCCGAAACTTAAAGCCATTGCTTAGCACGAAGAACATAACATTAACGTACATGGACACATGAAAAAAAAAATGTTGCAACATATCGGAACCGCAGTATATTATTATCTGAGCTGTTAATTTTTAAATAACAACAATGATATTTTTCGATTTTAACGCTGAAATGCAATACAGAAGGCAGTGAAGGAATGCATCATGAGGAAATCTGCATATCTAAATAATAACAGAAAAAACATATTTTGCTAAGATAAATGTATAATTTTTAGTTTTGTGAAGTTTGTTTTTATACGTTGCTGCTTGTTAATTTGTGAGGCAAATTCACATGAAGGCAAGGATGAATTATATGAGGTTTTTGGAAGGGCAGCATTATTTTTCTGCTGAATATAAAAACATCGATAGTTGTTAACGTATTAATAATAAATTCATTCTTGATCTAGATGTGAAGTTCTTTAAGGTGTTTAATATCTGTTTTATTCATCGTCTTTCAAATGGAGACCTTCAACACCTGACAAATAAAATTCTTCTTCTATTTCATAATTGCCTCAACCATACGAAAAAAGTAACAGCCTATACTAATTGTAACTGCTTGGCAAAGGCCTCCTTTGTACAGAGGGTATCACGTCATAATCAACCCACCACGCGGCCCCACTTCGGATTGGCGGACTTCACATATCTTCGAAATATATATTTTTTTGTTATTATTTCAAAAACACGCAGTTTCCCTAACGATACTTTTCCTTTACCGCTGAGCACGTGATAAGTCAGCACGTGAAATTAACAATTTCTTCGGTGCCGGCACCGGGGATCGAACTCAGGTTGAATAGTCGAGTATATTGAATTAGAATCGAGTGCCCGGACACTGGGCTATGAAAACAAATTACTAATGGGTCTCTTATCGGTGCAATGTAGTACGCCGTGTAGCCCAGCGGCGGGATGTTTTCAGCCTCGAAGCACAGTTCCTGGATCGCGCCGGAGCTCCTCCCGGGCAGGTTTATTACGGACGCCGGCAGGGGTATCAGCTGGTATTCCACCTCCTCGTCTAAAACAGTCACGCGCTCTGTACAATCTACATCTGGCTGATGGAAACCGTTGAATTCGTCGGTTCAACTGATACTGTCGAAATACGTTAAGCAGTACGTTAATACGATGCCGCGTTGCAGTACTTTTTGATGTACAAAAAACAGAAAGAGTACATACGGTTGCTAACCTGATCACGACCAATGCTACAAAAGGAAACTTACGCACAGTCTGATCCAAACTGACAAAATGTGTGAAGCTTATTTTTTCTTAAAAAAAAAAAAACTTTCCGTTTTATTAAAATGTTTTATTAACAAAGTGGCGATGACGCAAGTAGTCTATGATCAGCCTGAAGTTTGTGAAGTTGTTTTTTGTAATGAATAAATAGTGATGTGGTTTCTTAAATCGGTAAAGAGTAATTTAACCTGTTACACAACGTGTGATGGTGTGATAAAGTATTTGAAAATGACTTAATTTTAGACTACTAGTGACCCGCCCCGGCCTCACTCGGGTACAATATTATATATACAATATAAACCTTCCTCTTGAATCACTCTATCTAGTAAAAAAAAACACATCAAGATCCGTTGCGTAGTTTTAAAGATCTAAGCATACATAGGGACAGACAGACAGGGGGGCGACTTTGTTATTTTTTATAGTATGTAGGAATGCACAACTAACCATTATAATCGCGTATCGAATAGTGCATCGCTATAGCGGGCAGTCTGACGTGGTAGTACGTCTTCACGCTTGACGGATTGTAGACCAGCAGCAACATAGTGTCCTGGCTCTCGGAGAACTGCGTATATATTTAGGACACATTAAAGTAAATATTTTCACACATTTTTATTGATTCATCATATTTTATTGGGCACATTTTTACACAACGTTCTCTAGTCCAAAACTAAGCAACGCTTGTACTATGGGTACTAGATAACTGATAAACATACTTTTCTTTTGTAAATAAATACATATTATACATATATAAACGACCAGACACTAGAAAGATACTATGTTCATCACACAATATTTTTCCAGTAGTGGGGATTGAACACACAGGGAGGCAGGTACACTACCCACTACACCATTCGAGTCGTAATGAATAATAGTAATATAAATAATATATAATTCACAAATTGTAATATGAGAACACACAATGTTTTGTGTTATCTACATTTGTTTCTAACTTAATCTTTCATCTAGATTGCCCTTTTAATGTCAGTTAATGTCCTTTATTACTAATGGTACTGAAGATTTTTATGACCATTAAAACTTTATCGTTTGAAACAAAGAAGTGATGTCAAATGTAGTAAATTAACAATATGAAAAATCATGTTTTGGGTGTATTCGTGTACTCACCCGACATTGGCTCATGTTTAGCTGATGACAGATGATGAACTGCTGACTGTTTTTAGACCGCCTACTGCCACCCCATGTTGGTGTTAACGAGCTAGATTTATGAATTAAATGGTCAGAGGCACATACCAAGGGTAACAGGAAATGACAACTTAAAATGGTCAAGGTTAAAATAATTTGGAAAATCCAAAAGTTCACGAATAACACGCAAATTATATTATACGTGCAAAAAAAGAGAATAAACGGAGTAATAATTAAATTTAATGGATTTTAAAAGAATATCAGAGAAGTCGATCGACTTTCTTTAATAATGTTTAAACGGAGTTTAATAACAAAAATCAATAGGGATCTATAGGGAGAGAATAAATAGGAACTTATTTAATAAAATGTATTTTAATTCATTGCTAATATTTCTCGTAAAACGCAAAGAGGTAGGTGACGCACGTTACGATAGTTTAAGAACGAAAGAACGATTTTATGTAGCGAAACTGGAGTATGCTCATATTTCGAGAGTAACGCACTTTCACACGCCGTGCCTTGTGAGTCGTGCAATATACTATTTCATAATGCTCTTATTAATTCTGTCGAAATTAAATGAATCATCTCAAGAAGAGTCAATTTTTATCGGTTCTTAGTTATTAAGAAATCATCACAATAGAATAATCGTCACAATTGTGACAATTATTTAGAAAACGTACCTTAGATATTGTGAAACTTTCTTGGAACACGAATCAATGGCGTCCGTCAGAGTTCTTATAAAATCAACAGTCACGTGCTGTTGACTTGTCCCTGGAATGTGTCATGAAAATATATACGCCTTTAGTAAATCAAAGGATCCTAATAGCAGTGGCCTTGTGCGAGAGAGGGCCACGCAACAGTCCTCTCTGTTGCCCGAATGGGTAAGCACCACGAAATTACAGAACACTGGGGTGAAGTGGAGGTCGTATAGACTTCTGCGTTTCGTGTGATGAGTGAGGAAGTGGAGGCCCACTTACAATAAGGTGGCGACGCATCTGCAACTCTACGGGTGTTGCAAATGTCAATGGGCGGCGGTTATCACTCAACATAAGGTCACATAAAAAAAGACAATTTTAATTTATATTCAACATTAGCGTGTCTTATGTCTACATCTGAAAGTAACAAAGACGACGAGAATCGTCGTAAACCTACCAGTAATTGCGTCGTGGTGAAGCAATAGGCTCACGGCGTGTCGCAGTAGATGTAGCTCGTAAGAATCGCCCATCCTTGATATCACCGTCAACTGTTTCACAACCTGCAATGTAGAGTCGTGAAACGAGATCTCGATTCAATTTCATTGCGAATATACCGTATCGAGGTTCGCGTCCTGGAGAAGCAATTGTGGATGAATCTAAGCAATTTT
This sequence comes from Iphiclides podalirius, assembly GCA_933534255.1. Lineage (NCBI taxonomy): Eukaryota > Metazoa > Arthropoda > Insecta > Lepidoptera > Papilionidae > Iphiclides > Iphiclides podalirius. The sequence continues at coordinate 1,540,783 of OW152835.1, read as the reverse complement.
TGCATCCGTATAATCCATCACATAATTTGTGTCAATACTGTGAGAAAAGTAAGTTCCAAAAGTTCCATCCAACATACATCTCTCGGATTATACGTCCAGACTGTCTAGCAGTCGTTTCATGCGTCTATTGATTTACAAATGATATACATTATTATACCAGATTGCCGCCCAAGTATAGATATGAAAAAGGAAAATGGAACCTACTCGTCATTTATTGTGAATTTTATTGAATATCGTCTACGTGAAGCGACAGGCAAAAGGCTCGACTACTTAAAAAAAATTCCACTAAGTTTTGCTGTCCCCCAAATTTTGCGTCCTAGGCCCCGGCCATTCGCCCTTGTATGTAACTCCAAATCTGTGCGCAACTGGGAACATCCCATTTGTAAAGTATAAGTAATATCCCAGTTATAAAAATAACGTTTTTTTTTTGTTTACTTTCGCGAATGTTCCTGTTAATTAATTTAAGTGTATTTTAGAATACATTGTTTCATGTCGTTTAGCTTAATTTAAAACTCCAGAACTTTCAAATAGTTTACAGTACTCGCGGGGGACTGATGTGTTATCTGTTTTCATTATAAATATGACAACCGACAAGGGTATAATTATGGATATACTGAGCTATTTTAAAACTTAGGAATTAATATCAAATAAAACGTCCGTAAATACTATCATGTAGGGACAAGAAATTTATCATGTTCACCTGAAGAAATACGTGAGATTTCCTAGCCAAGTATTTGATACTTGGTCTCGATGTGTAGAATCCTGTCCAGTATGTCGTCGCATCGCTGCCATATGGTAAATAGTCACCCTGAAATGTGGAAATTGTCCTTTAGATCAACCGAACATTATTTACACTCTAATTGCGTGTGCACTCAACTTAGTGTCATAAACATTATGACAATATTTATTTATTTATAAAGGTACACCGAATACATGTTCAATAAAAGGCGAACAAATCATTCACGAATAGGTAACTGTATACGGGCTGTACAAGAAACTAATTGTAACCTAATTTACGTTATTTTTTAACCTTATTTATCTAAGAACGTTGTGTAAAAAATATGTCCTAAAAATATTAAAAAATACTCAGGAAAGATAACATATATGTATATATCAATGAAAACATTATAAATATAACTCAGTCATTTCATAACTGTCTAAGTAATTTTTTAAATGTGAAATAGAATTATGGAATATGCCAATCGATTGGTTCCTGCAGTCAATTCTGTTATAATTGGAGAACATACGATTAATGCGTGAATTACAGGCAAAATTTGTACGTGTACTTGCAACACATAACGTTTTACTGTTTTTACTCGCTCTACAAAAAGAATTTCGTGAAACTTAGAAGCCTGGGGGCGCCGGTTTCAATATCCAATCTACAATAGATTTGGTTACTAGGGATAGGTTTTATTTGACATTAGCAACACAAATTTAAGTTTTAGTTTCAATATTAAATCTACAAATCTGTCTGTAGATTTAATATTGAATAATCATATTATAAGTGTTGGCTAGTTTTTTTTACGAGCAGCCGCCTCTGCCTGTTGTCAACCCTACTCCAGACCACATATACCCAGAAAAATTATATGAGGGTCGTCCAAATACTTCTCCCGTGTAGGAATCGAACCCAACAGCTAAGCAACTGAGCCACTTTTGTGACTGAAATAATAGAATAATAAATATACTTATCATACAAGATTACTTAGTTTTTCACGAATTGTTAATCAGGGTATTGCAAGTGAATGACTAATGCTTGCTTTTTGAATCTGACTGGATTTTACAATAATGTAGTTCATCACCTTCTCCGTGAAAACTGATTTGTCTCGTCTCCCATACATGTATATAGCTTTCAAATAGCATGACGGAGAGGAGTAGAACACGTTGACATCTGACAGGTTAGCGGGATGTGTCGTGACGTGGCTGTTGACAGAAAAGTTATGTTGAAAGCAATGACGTTTAATAATAAAGATTACGCATGTCCAACTGCGTGGCGTTTAAAAATTGAGTCGCTTTACATTATATGACATATATAAGAGGAAATGACAGATGACATAGAACGTATGATACGGAGAGAGATAGCATCTACAGAATGGCCTAATGTCATCATGCTGCGTGGCGTTTAAAAATTGTTCCACTTGACTCCAGTGTCGATTTTTTTTAGTTTTATTTAATTTAAAGTTCTCAATTATGTTATGACGTTCTTTAAATAATTCTACAAATAATATTTTTATTCATTGCGTTGAAGTAATTCTATTTTAAAATGAAGGCAAAATATATAATATACTCTTAGTCTAAACTCTAAAGTATATTTTTAATCTTCAAGGTGCTAGGTTAAGCGGGATGAAGACGAAATGGACATTATCACTTTTTTTAAACGATCTTCAGTATACTTTATAGATAAAGCCCAATTGTATTGTATACCAATTTCTAGTATTGTTAAATATTACTGACATCGTTTATGCAGTTTAAGTGTTTGTTCCTCATTACTACTCCAATTCACGATCTTCAATTTGTTACGCCCAAAACGTCAGAGCTTAATTAGTGCAACGATGAAAACTTAGGAGGACATACTTGATGAGTTTATCAATATTCATGAACCAATTGGCGGCGCTCTGGTAGGTGAAATCTCCCCCCATGGTGACCATTATATTGTCGTGGTCGTAGTACTTGGCCTGTCGCTCAATCTGCGCTATGAAGTCGTTCACCTGCGTCGTAAAAGGAATATGAACGTATATTAAAATCGTTAAAAAGCAACCTCAAATTTCAATATTGTGTTACATAATTATGTAGCTTAAAGCTAACTCATACTAATAAAACGGAATGTTCCATATAATTATTTAAATTCAACAACTGGTATAAAGGCCTAAAACTAGATAGGCATATCTTTATATATATAATTCTTCTGTACGTGTGTACGTCACTGAACTCCTAAACGGCTGGACCGATTTTAATGGAATTTTTTGTGTGGATTCGAGAATGGTTAAGATTCTCAAAGTTATTAAAAATAGTTTGAAATTTTCGAATTTAAAACGTGTGTACTAAACCTCTGTCCGGTAAGCTAGTTATTATATATATATATTCATACCCTTCTCGAGTTAATAGGGTGAAAAAGTCTACGGTTTCGATAATAAATCATAATTTAAATAAATAATATTGTTATATTGTTTTTACGCGAATATTGTACATGGTAAATTGAAATAAATTTCACGGATTTTTCGCGTTTATATTGATTTTACATTTAACTTTACAGGTCACGGAACACACTATAAAAACTAAATTAAAACGCGTTAAAATCGGTAAAATAGTTTTATTTGCCCATAAAATAAAGAATTTTCATATTTTTTCCAGATACTTTTACGTGATTCCCACGAGAACAACTTTTGATCGTGAATTTTAAATCAAATCGTAACAAATAACTGAATAAATCGTAACAAACCTCAGTGAAAACATTTGAACAAGTTTTTCGCGTTTTTAAAGAATTTTCGAGATATTACGAAGGTACTTAATATTCGGGTCACGGTTCGCTGCGAACAATTATAGATACTTTTGAATCGATTCATAATTAAGCCTTTTTTCTTCTGTTTTCGTATTTATTATGAATTGAATGCTTGTTTTTGCCCGTACCCCGAAGCAACAATAAGCAATTAATGAGCAAAGAAAAAAATTAAATAATTTCAACCGAACTATAAGCCTGCGTGATAGTTTCTTATAGTAATTGAGGTGACAAAAAGAAAGAAATCAACAATAGATCATTAATGTTAACTTATCGGTGATACTTAATATGTATATGAAATCAGAACACTCGATTTAAGGAGCATATACAGGGAACTACTATGTTAGAACAGCCGAGACGCTTTTATTTAATGTTTTTAATAGACCTAATTCAGAAAAAAACATTACTTGTTGAGTCTGACAATTATTGCAATTAAAATTCCTACATCACAAAGTTATGAAATTCGATTATTCTGCTACAATGGCACGATACCGAACTATTTAAGCAATATGTGTATGTGTCTAGATCAGTATTTCTAGAATGTAGTATTTCTAAAATCAAACTAATCACTGAAAGTATATTCCATTGGGAGTGGAATGAAAACGCCATCATGTATATGCATAAACAATACTAGGAAAGTGTGTATGGAGATTATACATAATCGTAACACTGATAAGTGATATTGACTCCGTGACGCAGTTGCGAAGACAATGACTTCGGCGCCGGTTGGGGGATCGATTCCCACACGGGTCCAACTGCCGCCGGCGGTCTTTCCGAACCGTTACGACCTGGGAACCTTCAAGAAGAGAGCATACTCTTTCCTAAAAGGCCGGCAACGCATTTGTGCGCCCTCGGGTGTTGCAGGTGTCCATGGGCGGCGGTGATCGCTTACCATCGGGTGAGCCTCCTGCTCGTTTGCCCCTTTTCTCCATAAAAAAACAACTATTTGTGTGAACCACAGCTAATTGTTGTGGATCTGGGTGTTTGTTTAAGCGAAATATTTATACAGGGTGATATTTTTAGACGAAGTACATACTTTGACATAATGCTAATTGAGCATTCAATAATTAAAAAAAAATGTTAATATTTTATTTTGACAAGGAATAACCAGAAAGATATCAATTCAAACATTGTTTGTTTATCCCGTTAAGAGTGGTCACCCTATTGATAAGCGGTTTAGTAATTATGCGTTCAGCGAACAGTTTCAGTGCTCGTGAATAGGTTTGTATTGTATTGAGACGGTAAGGCAGGAATTTCTAATGGGGTGTCCATAATGTTTGAAAAAATTAAAAATAATCTTTGAAAAAAAATAAAATGAGGTCACAAGCCTACTTGTGACCTTTGATTTGATTCAAACATTTGATAAAAACCAGAATTTTATTCAAACTCTGAGTCTGGTATAGGTACCAGACTCAGAGTTTGAATCAAATTCTGCACATGCTCTGTTAATATGTCCGTCGTCTATAAAATCAGCCTGTATATTACAGTTAGGGCAATATTTTTGAATAATAAAAAGACAATTACAATGCTAGGAACATATCTCACCCAAGGGCGAATCCAGCTTTGGTGCCAGGGGGGGGGGGGGGGGGGGGTCACATAGTCGTGGTCAAGTGATAAGAAGTTATAATTTAATTTTATAATCATAGATACAAGTAAAAAGTAGGTATTTTTAAACGACTTCAAAAAGAAGGAGATCATCAATTCGGATGTTTATATTTTTTTATGTATATTATGGCATAGCTTCGTCATATATAGACGGATTTGCAGAACTCTTTTTTTGTTTGAAAGGGTTTCATTTCTAAATGGTCCCATATAAATTTCATATAGATTAGATGATGATTTTCGGAGATAGCAACGGAAATCTTCGAAATATGACAGGAAATCGACCGTGTTTGCTGCTATCTCATAAATATGCATTGCTTTGCATGTAACGAATTGTAATAGTTACGTACATAATTTGAATTTAACTAATTAAATAAAAATTAAACAAAATTTGTCACAATACAACTGCAAATGACTGATTCATACATTCAGAGACTTTTTCATTCGTTGCCACTGCGTAGCATTACAAATCTCTCTTTCTAACAGTATGTTTTATCTCTTTTAAATTCATTCAACCCATTCATATGCTTTGTGACCTTTAAAAATAAACTTTTCGTTACAATTTTATACGTAAGGGTGTTCTAAAATTGTTTGTTTTGGAAAATTTAATAACTCGGTATATACTGATGTTTAAAGAATGTAAATGTTTTATACAATTTTAAAAAGTTATCCTCTATTTATGTGTGTTCATTTATTGTCGCGGTTGTAACGATACGCTGTATATGTATGTAAGTACTTACTGTTAAAAATAAATTTTTCTTTTACGTCTTCTCCCGAAACGCGTTATCTGTTTAGGTTAGTTACCAGAAGTCCCACCTTTAAATTAGAAGAGCAGAGTCATTTTTAATTATTAGTATCTAGTCTCGGCAATTAGCACGTTTAACGGAATATAGTAGTAAATCGAATAGTTATTAGGTAGTATACCTATTGAGTAATGCTTTAGGTATAGTGTTAAAACAAACAAAACGGTTTTAACTTTTTTAATATTTTATAGCTTTTAAAAATCTATAAAAGTTATATATAGTAAAAAAAGTAGATTTTTGAAGTGCTCGTTCCTGAATAGTGCGTTTGGAATCGTACAAAAATTAAAAAAAAACTAAGTTTAAAAAAACCGACTTCAAAAACCAAACGGTACAAAATAACTTAATAAAGATTTAATTTAATGCATTAATTAGTATTTTTTTAAGTAGCTATTGATAGGCTTACTTATTTTTGAAATTTCTTTTTATTTATTTCCAGATTTTATGTAGTCGTATTGGTTATAATATTTTTCAGTTTCTCTACTCCGCACGCATATGACTACCTTCCAGTTCCATCATTAGATGAGACCCTGGTAATAATCTTAAAATAAAGTACTAGCCAAGAAGAATCAAACGAGCCGAAACTCGATCTGGTTGAGTCGTTTCATTACAGAGTGGTCATTGGAACCTCACAGAATAGCCTCATAGACCTCATAGAAGATCGGCGTAAAGTACTTCTGTGTTTTGTCTGGTGAGGGAGGTAGCCGGGGCCCACTTTATTATAAGGAGGAAACGCATCTGCAATCCTATGCATATGTCCATGGACGGCTGAAGATGGAGCTCCATCATCAGATCCTGGTTACCAATGAAAGGCAAACTACTCGTCAATACGATTTAAATGTACCCAAACGCGATGTGGCTCTGTCGTTTCATGGCGAAGTTTCTTTGGCCACCTTCCAGCTCCATCATCAGATCAGCACCATGTCATAAAAATAGATCCGGCAAGTGAATCAAATTTAATTTGCAAGATTTGATGACAAACATTAAATATTGTAAAAATGTTCATAAAATGAAAACTACTTGGCCAAAATATGTTAAATTTTTATGGTACCAAATGGCAACTATTCTGCATAAAACTAAAGAAGAATCACGTAAATCGGATCATAAATCTCAACGTCATCGGTGTACATACATCGAAAAAATATATACCAATCGAATTGAGAAACTCCTTTTGAAGTCGGTTAAAAATATTATATTAAAGGTACTTACATAAAATCTATATTGTGGCAAAACATATATAAAAACATTGTTTAAAAATTTTAATTAGTGGTCCACCTAGGTCCTGGACCCACAGCCCAGGGGGGGGGGGGGTCATGACCCCCATGACCCCCCCCCCCGATCCGCCCTTGATCTCACCCTGGTGTCAGCGTTGTAAACGTGGCTGTCAGGGTCGTCAACGATGGGCTCGTCGCTGCAGAGGAAATCGAAGCAGAAGCCTTCGGGTGCGTTGTATAAGTTGAAAAGGTTGTGGGTCATTATGTCGGACATCTTGCCTGCGAAAGACATTATTTTTTTATTGGGGAAATTGACTACCGATCGATTCCTCTAAAGTTAACCTCGTTACTTGACACCAACATCAGACGGTTTGCAGATTGCCATGCCAACTTTTGAACAATGGGACTCTAGTTGAACTCCACGCGTAGAAAAAATCATTAAAAATTCTCCTCCACGCCCCTGCCGAGCCTGGATCTGGGCTTTTCTCCATATGCAATTTGTGAATATGATTCGTCACTTAACAATATATAAATTGACAATGTCATCAAAAAGCCATCAATATCAAATTATTTCACTAACCAAGGATATTGCTTCCACGCCACATGAACTCCATCCTGTCTTCTTCTATCATCGCTTCTCTCTCTTTATGGTCAACGCGCCCTGAAATTCAGATTGTGGTGTAGTTTACGTTTTGAGTATTTATATAGTTTATTAATCTTTAACAGCTCATAAGAGTCAATAGCCTATTTTGTTGTTGTGACTTACTGTATTTTGTATGTGCATATTGCTGGAAACCGCATTAAAATTATCATAAGACCTAAAAAACAATAATAGTTATAAATTGACTTTGTTTGGTCCCGATGTTGACTAATTTATTATTTTTCTTCCAGTGAATTACAAAACAACAATTCGTTAGCTTGATACTGTCTTAAATAATTTAAGTCAAATTGTCAGGGTTCAATAAAAAAAAAACGATTTGATAATTAATTATCACTTCCAATTTCTTAGAGTAGAAAACGCAAACATAATTATTTTTTCATCATTAAGTAGTAATTCGCCGATCGAAATAGGTTTTACTTCGATTTTTTTTGATCTTCAATAAAAAAATCTTATATAAATAATAAATAAAGTAACTTTTTTTAACAATAAAATGCTTTGTGTGATTCTTAGCCATAAAAAATATAGTTGAAAATTACAAAGAATTAAATAAAATACAAGTGAATTAATAACCATATTTAACGTATAATTACGTATATATTTTTTTGATGGACCCTTAAAATAATTTTAAACTACTATGCAATGTATCCCCGAGAGAATTACATAGCCGTCACCCCAAACTTCAAGATTAGAAAATACGGGTATAGATAATCTAAAAAAATAATAAATAAGATTTTTCTTAAGTACCTACATATTTTATAAAACCCAAGCTTAACTTAGGTTAATTTTATTGACTTTGGATTCGAACTTAAGCTTAATTCAGGTTAATTTTGTAATATTGACTTTGGATTCGAACCTATGAACAACCCATCGTAGCCCATCTGAGCCAGCAAAGAGGCCTGCTCCCTGGTATGGCCGTAGGTGTCCACTTGCCACGCCGCCTTCGGTTTGCCACAAGGGCCCAGCGTGTCGTTGAGCTTTCTGCAACGTACTTAATAATGAATGTGTAACCCTTCTTAACTTTTCATCGCTTAACCACTAATTAACGTCTATTTAAATTGAAGTAATTTATGAGAAATGGATAAGATGGAAAGGGGCATTTAAACATTTTAATAACAAAGTAAAGTAACAGCCTGTACATGTCCCACTGCTGGCCTCCTCTGTACAGAGTATATTAGGGCATAGTCCATCACGCGGTCCCACTACGGATTGGCGGACTTCATATATCTTCGAAACATTTTTTTTGTTATTATTTCGAAAATATGCAGTTTTCCTCATCGATGTTTACCTTCGTCTCTGAGCACGATAAGTCATCACTTAAAATTAACAATTACATTGTTGCCATCACCGGGGATCGAACTCAGGTTGCCCAAATATAAGTATTGAATAAAAAGCGAGTGCCCGGGCAATGAATGAGCTATCACGGCTCTTAAAACAAAAAACATCTTGGAATATAACAAACACTGCCTTTTTGTGTATATTAGCAATTCAAAAAGAAAGTACCTTTTGGCATATGTAGGAAATACGAGTAGTTCTATTTACGTTAATATTATATCCTATTGACGAATATTTTTTTCTCTAATCCAAACATTTTTATGGACTATAGGTATTTCTCTCTTCCACATTTTGATCCACATATTCCTTATATTTACATTTTATTTTTATTTTGTAATTTTTACATCCCTTGCACCTACCATTACTCTCATCACATCCTGGACCGGTAGAGAATGGCCTTTGGTCGTAAAGTCCGCCATTTGTAACTTTTTTTCTTAAGGTTAGCAATAAAGCATAATTTATAAAAAAATATTGATAATCAATTAGAACTATGTGCGGAGTACATAAGATTCTATTATTTATTACCGAAGACCCCATGTGAACTGGTCGATTATCTGGAGGTAGTCGGTTGTGGCCTCGTCGTTCTGCACCCAGCCACCCCCTGCAAACTCCAGCCGGCCCTCTGCAACTAGCGCGCGGAATGTGGCACGCGTGGCAGGCCGCTGCTCCTTCCACCAGCGCCAGAAGTACACCGTCTCCGAGAATGTGAACCTGAACCCATTTTTGATTTTATAGTGCTAATCTCTGCACTTAAGATGAAACATTAAAGTTTGTAGAAAAATTTGAGATTTTCGTCGGTGTGGCTACTAGCCGTTAAGCGGGTTCGATTCCACAGGGGCGACAAACTTTTCGTACTTTTACAAATTTTAATAAACAAGTAATTTCATTTTAGAGTTTCATCGCAGTGATGCGGACATCATATTTTATGTCTTTATATTTTCGAGAGGAAAATAGGTGTTTCGGCAGATATATCCAAAAATTTTCGCTGTTGCTTAAGCACTGCTTTTTTTTAAATAGAAGTCACAATGCGTTAAGAAATTTGCGTTTCAGTAACATTTAAAATAAGGCATTTGAATCTTTCTCACAATACTTGTAATTAATTTTCGTATCACAATATGATTCTGCTAAAATATAGTTTGGGCATCTTGATAAATTAAAAAAAACATTCGCGTTATCTCATATTATTTCAAACATGTAACGCATATCGAGTATATTACAATTGAAATGGAAATAACGACACATTAAGCCTTGGCACAGAACTTTAAAACAGTAATATTATATAGTCTGGACGAAGATTACATACTTTCTTCTTTTATCGTGGAGAAGTTCGGAGAGAACTGAGTGATAGATGAGTTGGACATTTGCTGTGCTGACAGAGGTTCTTGCTGCAAATTGAAAAACGAAATAGATTAGGTTTATTTTTATAGAGATTTTGCAAATATGAAAATTGAGTATTGTCATTCATGGCTTTCTGGGCGCTTTCAAGGCTGCGTTTTCCATTCACTAAGTCGACAAAGGCCACGTAAAATGTTTCAACTCAAAACTGCTCTATTGTGGAGCGTTTGTATGAGCTTGATGGAGCTGTGTGACTGCGACCATAGTAGGAAAGTACTGTAGAGATGTGCCATTTTATCCTATTTGAAAATATCCCTGTCAAGTATTGTTAAACCTAAATGCAACTGAATATTTCTTTACTCACCTATACGTACAAGAATAAGTCCATATAAAATAATACAATTTACAATTTACTTATGTTTTATTCAATTGTGAACCGTAAAACAGTTATTATTACGTTAAAATTCATCCTATAAAGCTGTCATTTAATACACAAAATATCACGAAATCTTTCTTCTTTTTTTCTTTCAAATGTTTCTTAAATCACCTTCTATATTTAAGGAAATTGACAAAATGACCACTAAATCTAAAAGTCAAGAATTCTTCCATTACATTAATTTATCGCTTATTTGTTTTATAATACATTTCAGCTATTAATTTGATTGATTGTTTCATAAAGTATAATGTTAATAATGAAATTGTCGCAGGGGTTAAGATGTTAACTAAAAAAGTAAAGTGACAGCTATATGAACGTCCCACTGATGGGCAAAGGCCTCCTCTGTACAGAGGGTATTAAGACGTAGTCCAGCACGCGACCCCACTGCCGATTAGCAGACTCGCATATCATTGTCCGAGTGCCCTTCAATATTCTCGAGCAACCAGCTGATTTACGCGCACATCAGTGTACACATAGTGCGGAAACCTGCATATTTTGGAAATAATATGAAAAGGAAACGGTAACTTACTTCCGTAATAATATTCGTCGTAGGTCTTCACCCAGCCGGCGTCCATATGGGAGTGAGGTATCAGGTGAACATTTAACGCACCGTCCCGCGTAAGTGGACATTGCTGTGGAGGAATGTTCGTTTAATTTTAAAGACTTTACCATGGGCGTCCCGAGGGGAGGAGTGAGAGAATGGGAGGATTTGGTCCCCCTGGGCGCAGACTATCTCTGATACTTTACTGCCATCTATGCTCTTACCGGGTAAATTAATGATTTTCCTCTTTATAAAGGCACTCGTATTACCTCTCACTCATAAGTTGTTATATTAATCGTAAATATATGAACAAAACATTCATCGCTGTCCGTGTTTGGGGTCAATTATAATGTTTTAGGTGTGATGGTGTAATTTCATGAGAACGTAAAACAGATTGAGGCTTAGGTCAACTGTAGATATATATATTGGAGTGTTAGAGTATCCCACAGCTGTCATAAAAGGCGATCAAAAGAGGACACGGATTGACAGTAGTACGAAGTATCTTTTGACGACCAATCGCCCAGTCATCAAAAAAAGAGAAAAAAATTGTTAAAATTTGTTTTTAAATTTTTTAATGTAGACAGTTATGTTACTTTAGTGTTTGATTGATATAATTTTGAATTTGATTTAAAATCAAGGCCAATTTAATATTCATAGCCACAGACAAAGCTTTAGATATTATTATTACAAATTTTTAATGTCATATTGACCTTACACTACTCTTATTTAATATTTCGATGGTATTAATATAATTTGATGACTCCGTGGCGCAGTTGTCAAGGTATTGGCTTCGGCGCCGTGGGGCGTGGGTTCAATTCCCGCACGGGACAACTATTTGTGTTTGCCCACGTGAAATTTATGTTTGTAGAATGTCTTTACAGCACAGGATCATGTAATCCTACAGTAAGGGCATCGCTTTTAAAAGAAACAATAATAATAATAATTTGTGACGAATTTCTTATTTAGACCATAAAGTAAAGTAAAGTAACAGCCTATACATGTCCCACTGCTGGGCAAAGGCCTCCTCTATACAGAGGGTATCAGGGCATAGTCCACCAAGCGGGCCCACTGCGGATTGGCGGACTTCACATAATTTTCGAAATATATTTTTTTTTATTATTTCGAAAATATGCAGGTTTCCTCACGATGTTTTCCTTCACCGCGGAGCACGTGATAAGTCAGCACTTAAAGTTAAAAACGTCATTGGTGCCGGCACCGAGGATCGAACTCAGGTTGTTCGAGTATATTGAAATAAAGGCGAGCGCCCGGACACTGAGCTATCACGGCTCTTAGACCATATGATTAAAAAATTAGTGTACCTACTTCAAATTTCACCAAACAAATATAAATGCAATGGACATATAAAAAAACCTTGAGGTACCCTCGGCACATTATCAAATAAAATAGGTTTAAAAATGACCTTTTACTGTAGTTAAAAAATAACCTTAGCGAATTGCCGTAATTACTGATTTAAGACTGCTTTGTTATCAGTACGTGATACATTTCTATGTAAAAAACTTTTAAAAGCGATTGAAGGATTTCAATTATTTCGTAAGTTGGACCATTTTTACGGTGGTAGGGCCACGCAACAGCCTCGGCTGTTGCACGAATGGGCAGGCCAGTCCGGGTAAGTACCACGACCTCACAGAAGACCAGCGTAAAGTGGAAGTATGACAAATACTTTCGCGTTTCGTCTGGTGAGTGAGGTAGCCGGAGCCCAATTTTCAAAAGGTTGTCAACGCATCTGTAACCCTCGGGTGTGGCAGATGTCCATGGGCGGCGGTATTCACTTAGGTGAACCGACTGCTCGTTTGGCAACTATTCACATTAAAAAAAAAATATTTTACTAAAACAAAAAAATTTTAAGTAACAACAGTAACAGTATACATGTCCCACTGCTGGGCGAAGGCGATGTAATTATTTCTAAAATATGCACCACGGTTTTCTCAGCGCTTAAATTAAACGATTTCATTGGTGCAGGCACCGAGGTTTGAACTCGGGTTGCTCGAGTATAACGAATTTAAAGCGAGCACCCGGACACTGAACTATTACGGCTTATTCTACTAACGTAAACATATACTCGTAAAGTTATTGCCTAATCATTACGTCCGCGATTACGGGAAATATGTGACGGAAGAAACTTAACAGCATAGTCCACTTTTTAATTATATGCAAGATTACTTGTTTCCGTTGCCGTATGGTAATTAGTATAAACTAAATAAGCGTGAATTAACAAGAACATAAATGGTTCCGTAGCAATTTTCTGAAGTTGTGGATTACTGAAATATGATATTTTTGGTGGTTGTTTCATTTCTTTTTCCAAATTCGTTAACGCTAATTTGTGTTTTACAAGTAGACTTTATTTGAAGTGAATTGAGAATATGAGAATATGCTTAACATGTAAGAATATGCTTAATAAGATAGGGAAATCGTTAAGTAATCACAAGTATCAATCAATTTTGTTTGCAGAAAATAATGTCACAATTGTAGTAAGTCAATGAGGTGATGATGTCGAGGGACTTGTAGGTCTCAATTGCACATTTACTACATAAAAAGTCCTTAATATGATATAATATAATAAAAATCTAATGGTGACTACAATTTATTTATCCAACATTTACAACATTAAATCTATTTAAAATTACATAAATTATCTAAAAAGGTGCCAAGAACGCTAGCTGCATTTCCTCGCTGAAAAGTTAAGCTTAACCTTTGAGCGAGAAAAGAACCAGCTCTCTTGTCACCAGCCGCGGGGTTAAAATAAATAAGTTCTTGATACGTACCTTATATCCACATTCCGTCTTTTGTTTAATGTTAATCAACGATTGACTATCGTACACTAGATTAAGAAGTAAAATGAAAAGTCTACGGGACATACTTGAAACTATTATCACAATACTGCCCTATAAACACATCCGAAACTAGAATAATTCTTAATGGTTTTTCTGTTATCGACATCTATGGCCAAACTATTTCGTTGTTAGAATTATATTTTCGCATTAGTAATTTAAAAATTCAGCCATGACTTGTCGATTGGCTGCATTTTTCTTTAGTATCGGTTTGACCTTCGAAATTAAAAATTCACTTTTTAAAGATACGTTCAGTATGTGAAAGGATTTATCGCTGAATTAATGTTGAACTGGAAACAGATAAATTAATAATGGCACATGCCGTCCCACTGAAGTTGATTTTACCAAGGAAATCGGACGATTCACACCATGTTTGTATAACGACTCGTTCACATTGCAATTCTAAACTTTTTTTTATATCGCTGTCGTTGAATTTTTGGTCATTAGTTTTAGAAATATTATAAATTTTAATAAACAAATTATTTTCCAAATCATATTATTTATACTAGCATGCGATTCACTTGATGGTATATGACAAACACTCGTGAATATACAGGACATCAATGAAATGAAGGATAGAGTTTACAAAATTCTTTAATTTTTTTAATATTAATTAAATAAGAAAAGATATAAGAACCGACTAAGAAATGCTGGCATAGAACATTTTCTAGTCCCATTATTTAATTGTTGCTTGCATATTTTGCCTACAAAACTACTATAAAGCAAATTTTTGAGAAAAATTATCAATTGGTCCCTTTTTGTTCATAACTCGTGTGTCGGGCATTATCTCAAGTTCAGATTTAATTTTTCAGGTAATTAATTCTAATCTGATTGCGAAAAGACAGTTCATATAAGAGTTTTGGTCATATTGGGATGGTTAATTTTGGCATCCGTCTTCAGATTTCAGGCTGGGATCGTCGACTGTTGGCTATCGTGGGCCGTTGGACATCCGTGGTCAAAGCCTGAAATATTTCGTAGCCAGGTTGGTAAAATTCAAATAAGGAACGCGGGTGTAACTTGTGTAGTTAAGTTGGTTACGCCATGCTCTTGTGTTGTAACAGCGCGTGTATTTGTTATGCACTACCTGAAACATTCTTCGGGTGTGTTTGGGAAACGTAATATGCTAAAAGTAATGTATAGTAATGTAATATGCTAAAAGCTTATATCTGAACATCATTTTACTTCAATTAACTGTATGATATTAAGAAAAAAAAATTACTTGTGGACTTCCTGAAGTAATAAAGTCGCTCAGTAACGAATGTGGTTTCGTTTTTCACATTACTTAATGTTATAACGACTTTAAATGTATCACCTACATATGTTACCATCACCGCCCAAGAGATCGGCTTATCGATAAGAGTTTTTTGCCCTAACTTTAAGCTATTGCAACATCATCATTGAAAAGGGTGCGACAACGCATATAGAACGAGGTCAGTTTACGCCTTTCCAATTATGCTCAGTAAAGCCAGACAAATGACGAGAGACGATGTGGTTCGAAAACTAAGGCTGCATAACAATTACCTATTACACCCCGCCCAAATAGCAATAATTCAATAACCGAGAGAGACTGGACAAAGTGAAACAAGTCCGTATTGCTTCGTTGGCTACTATTAACACTACTATAAGCAGGAGTCATCAGACACTAGACTTGTATAAGATATCTGTCAGTTTTTATCAGTCAAAGAGTATAAAATCTTGGTACAAGTTTAAAACGTTGCCGGTGTTTGCGTGAATACTCGGTTAATAGTCCGTTACTTTACGCAAACCTATTAGGGAGGTGGCTATTAAGTTAATTAAATCTCTTTAATCAATTAAAACTACTACGCGTAGAAGGTACACAAACCATTTGTCGGTCGGTTCGTCTAACTTGCCTTTCTCATATAATTTTTTGGTGGAACTTGTCACAGAATATACAATGAACGTTGTAAAGTTATTTAAGGGTATTTTAAAATGGATAAATTCTTTTGAAAAATTGTATTCGTAAATGATGATCAAGAAAGGTTATCGAGAGGCAGCCTCGTATTGACTGACCATCGTGCGCAAGCATGCGGAATTAGATGGATGCAGGTGGCTCGGGATCGTGCTTCGTCGCAGTTTGTGGGGGAGGGAGGCCTATTTTCGGCAGTGGACTCGTAATAGATTTAAATGATTCTGATTATGAAACATATATATTCTTAATGACATTGTTTTCAATGTGGCCGCACCTTTAGCCGCCTTATGGTTAAGCGCAGAAGTTCAGGCTAGCAATAACATATGTCTCGGTTGGCATGTAAACATTCAACAACACGGAATTGATATCACGGGAATTGTTTTAATTTATATAATAGCTCGCGGTTATAACGGACAATAATTTCATTATTTTATTTTGACACTAAAAGGCAATCTACAAACAAATATTTAGTTAGGTATGTTATCCATCAATTATGTATGTGCGACATGTTTTAAGTGCCGCGGTAGCATTGTGTCTTCGTAATAATATTAAAATCTACTATACTATGGCAACTGCCGGTACTAGTACAAATCCGGGTACAGGACAAAGAAAGGCAAAGTTTTTATGTGAGAAGGTAGTAAGCGGGCTGGCGGTTCACCTGATGTTAAGTGATAACCGCCGCCCATGGACATTTGCAACACCAGTAGAGTTGCAGATGCGCTGCCACGTTTTAATAAAATGGGCCCTGGCTACCACACTCACCATTTTTTATGTAAGAAGGTGGCAAGGTGGCAAGATAGGTAGCCAGAAGGTTGCTATCGGCATCAGGATTGACACAAATAAAAGAACAAGGTAAAATGAACAAAATTATTGTAAAAGTAAAGTATCAGCCTATACATGTCCCACTGCCGGGCGAAGGCCTCCTCTGTACAGAGGGTGTCAGGGCATAGTCCACACGATCCCATTGCGGATTAGCGAACTTTAAATATCTTCGATATATATTTTTATTATTATTTCTAAATTTTTTCTCGATGTTTTCCTTCACCACGGAGCACTTTATAATAATTCAGCACTTAAAACTAACAATTTCATTGGTGCCAACACCGGGGATCAAACTAAAGTTGCTCGAGTATATTAAATTTAAGGCGGGCGCCCGCACACTGAGCTATCACGACTCTTAAAAATTATTGTAATTTAATTTAAAAAAAAAAACAAATCTCGAAAAGTATGACTTAGAATAATTCAACTTTGCGTTGTGATTGGTCGAAATGTAAATTTTTATTGGAGAGATTGCCAGGTTTGAAACAAAATAAGAAATATCGTTCCTGTTTCGTACAATTTATGAGTGGATAAGGACGTGTTTGACTTAAATATTTCGAATCCGACAGCACCGAAACTTGTATCCGTTTATCTAAAAAATCACATCTTAAGTTTCATCTTGAGGGCAGAGTCTAGCACTAATAATAAAACTAAGTCATAAACTCTTTTAAAAAGGTGATAAAATGAACAGAAATTCTTATAAAAGTTGCAACGACAACATTCTCAAGGTGATTGGATATATTGGATCAGTGTTGCCAAATAACCTACTTTATCTATATCAAATCAATTACGCGTGGCGTAAGCTGTCATAAGCTTCCTTACAAGCAACCTCGGCGCAAATCGGTGGTCTTTTTCCCACGGAACAGTTTCTTTGATAGCAGTGGGTGGTAAAAAAAAAGTTTTAGTCTTGACGCCATGCAGAGATCCTCACAGGTAGAGGATCCATAACCTCTTGAGTGAACCATCGCCGCCCATTATAAACTTACCCAAAACTATAATCGCAGATGGTTTATTTTCATTTGATGGTTTGATAAAAATAGAGAAGCTCTCTCCAGTATTTTTTTCGGGACATACTTTAGACAACTACTTCCAATCTAACCAAAGCTTGAACCACGCGTACCAGATAACTGATAAAAATACTGAAACGTACTTTTCATTTGTAGATAAAAAATGCCGATATAATATAAACATCCAATACTATATAATAATATACTATGTTATTTTCCAGTAGTGGGGATCGAACACACAGTCTTTAGCACAAGACACAGGTCCACAATCCACTACGCCAAATGGATCGTCAAATTATTGTCATTCAGAATCGAGTCAAAACCACGAGATGATTTTTTTTCTAGATGCTAAGGGAAAATGCAGTACATACCTACATACAATTAACCTGAACGATGGGAATAATTACATAAATTGCAGAGAAAAAAAAATACCAAAAACTACAATCGTTTAGTTTGTAAACATTAATAATTCATAGGCGCTATGTGTTTCAATTAATTTACACTGGACAAGGTCGGCAAGTACGTCAACTTCCCAATGTTGTTGTTTAATTAACGCAAACACTTAAATTGCAAGAATGCAATGTCACTGAAATGAAGTTCATTAACATCTCATTAAAAAAAATTAAATCGAATAAAACTGTTATTTGTAAAAAATGTACGGACTGTATGGCGTTTATTTCTTTTCAAATCATTGACATTTTGAACATGGGTAGTTAAGGTATACGTAATGTTAATTTCAGCCCTGTAGTCACATAGAATAGGGCTAAGGTATCCCCTGCCATAAAAGGCGACTAAAAGGAGACCCGGACTGGTTGGTTGTCAACGCATCTGGAACTCTCGGGTATAGCAGATGTTTATGGGCGGCGGTATTCACTTACCGTCTGCTCACTTGGCAACTTTTCACATAAAAGAAAATAAAAATAAAGTCTCCGAAATATGATTATTCAGTATACGGTCGTTCGTTAAATACTTTTACTTAATAAAATTGACGGTGATAGGGCTACGCAAGTCTTCGCTGTTACGCGAATGGGCAGGTCCGTTCGGGTACCCCCTGATAGTGAGACCCTGAGCGGCAGGCATGGAGGTGTCTGCCAGTGGAGCCCCAGACCGGGTTACAGGTTACCGGGCTTATCAGTAATGGCTCACCTGGCTCCCAGAGCCTCTGTTCAGCAAATTCGGGGGAGTTCGTTCATCGAAAGGCGCGCCGCGTTGCTGTTCCAGCGTGCCCTATCTGTAGAAGGGGGAGTTTCTTAACCTCTCCGTAGCCTCCTTCAGTGATAGCGTCCTTGCAATATTCGAGGACGGGCACTCCTCGAGCATGTGTTTGACGGCCGCTATACACACAATGGCACGTATACTTAATAGCGTGGGCATTTCGCTTTCGACTCCTTACTCGTTCGCGGAACAGATACCTCCCCAAACGAGTGGTTGACGTCGCCTATGGTCTCAACGGTTTCTAGGCGTAACTCCCAGGAAATGATGGGGTGATCTTGCCTCTAAGCGTGCTCTGCGATGGTATGTGAGCGCAGGATGTCCTTGCTTTCCCACAACTCGTCAAGGACCGGTGTATGTCCCTGGAAATAAAGATGATGATGATGATGATTTGTAATCCCCCTCTATAAATTCATCACCCGTGTGGAGTGTTCGTATACATAATTGTAAAGAACTGACCATACGTGTTTTCGTGGGGCACAATTAAAAAAAATGCCGACGACATTGACATAACAATCGCGTCACGCAAATACTTTTGGCGTGCGTGTGCCCGCTCGCTTGTCGGATACGTATGTAGATTAAAGTTACGATTAAATAGCTCGGTCGAATTCTGAAACAAAAATAAGGAAAACGGTTCTTATGTGACGTACCCTTCGTTTAGTAGTATAATGTTTTTTAACGATTCGATTGTGTTTAAAATTGATGGAAAAAAAAGGTGAAAAAGATATTTTCCTCTGCGGGCATTGAACCCATATCTTCCGGACTCGCGCCCATACGCTTTAAACACTAAGCTAAACGTGAAAATGTCAACGTTATTCAAATTGTTTTTCGGCATTTAATTCTGGCTGAAAATCTTCCTTTGTTCTATTAATTTTTCGAGGGGTCTAAGATTACGTAGCGTTAGCTTTTGACGTTCGAGTACTTGAAAAAACCGGCCAAGTGCGAGTCGGACTCGCTCACGAAAGATTCCGTACCATTATCTATAAAAACGGCAAAAAAAATCGTGTCTGTTATTTGGGAGCCTCACTTATTCTGATTTTTGGTATTTGTTGTTATAACGGAAAGACAAATACATCATCTATGAAAACTTTAACTGTCTAACTATCATGGTTCATGAGATGCAGCCTGGTGACAGACGAATAGTTTCACCCTTTGGGTACGGAACCCTACAAAGCGTAAATTGGTTCAAAATAATTCTTTTTGACTATGACTTCGGAAAAAGGGTTATAGATACTCGTAAATTTTTACGGCTGTTAATAATTTTTTGAAGGTCATATATTCAAACCACTGCACACCATGTATGGATGGCTCCATTTTTTTTAAATTGAAAACGTAAGCAAACGATTTCGTTGCCGGCCTTTGATACCTCCAAGGAGGTGTAGGCTCTCTTATTGAAGGACTGGTACCACAAAGTAAAAAAAAAAAACGCATCACGGTGGACCGCCAACCATGAAGTTGGTGTCGGTGTTAATTGACGGTCTTACAAGTATTGACATGACGAAAGACGTCAGGGATTTATTGCGCGTGGGTTCACGTCTAAATGTAGAGCGGCGCGGCGTAGCCTTCTGTCCCGCAGGTACCCGGGCCCAACGCCTTAGGCCTAACTAATCTTTGTGGGTTGGGCTTTTAACATAGCCTAACTTGACGTTCACCTTTTTCACAAGTGATGTGATCTATATAGTGTATTCGATTTTTCTCGAAGGAACACAACGCTGTAGGAAGGAAAAGAAAGTGTGGAGAGGTAGACTGTTCTATTTCCAGTACGCACTATGTATGTTGAAATGAACCTCTTATTTTAATAAAGAAAATATCAACGCAAAAGGATGGACGGCCGTGGCATGAGTCGTCTCATAGTTGAAGGAGTTGAGTCACGCAATGAATTTATACATACAGTCCTCAAAATGGAGTGTCGGGATTGTCAAATCTGTGGTTGCGTTTAAGGTGAACCAAGTTAGGGTCACTTATAAACATTTCCCTACAACCTAGATGAATTACCTCCTAGAGGAGATAAATGATGTTTTAAAGATTAGGCTATATATACCATGTTTTGCCTCTTATGTGAAGTGAGATTTTTCACCGACTTTTAAAAAGGCATAGGTGGTGTTATTCAACTTAACATGTGAACCACCTGCACGCTTGGCAACTTTTTACATATTGTTTTATTGATTTTACGCGAATATTATACATATTAAATGAAACTACTTTACGGATTTTATTGTGGAAGGAAGAATTCTAAATACAGTTGGATGGTGTAGCAATGGGCTGCCCAGTATCTCCCATTGTCGCAGACATATTTATGGAAGACTTTGAGGAGAAGGCCCTTCAAACAGCACCCGTTCAACCTAGATTTTACAAGCGGTATGTAGATGATACTTTCACAATTTTACCATCAGACAAAGTAAATGCATTTCTAAACCACCTCAATTCCTTACACACTAAAATTACTAGGTGTGCTTGGATTTAATTTTATCAATTACGGGATCCCAAGCAGATGATAAACCTCAACTATCTTCTCTGTCGAAGCCTCGCGTATCATCCTTGGCTTCTTCAAACTGATTTAATATTAAACCACCGTTTAAAACTCATCATCATTTCAGTCCGTTTGAGTCCGTTGCTGAACGTAGTCGATGGATGCAGGTGGCTCAGGATCGTGGCAGACTCTGGGCAGGACTATGTTCAGCAGTGGACCGTCGTTTGTGACCTCGAAACTTTAGTAACAGACCTGTCAGTTACCAAGACTAGCAACTGACAGATTTGTTACTATTTTAGGGATGAATATAGCTTAGAAATTTAATTTACGTTCCTATATAAAAAATCCCTGTCTGAAGTAAAACAACGGTTATCACTCAGTCCCGTTGAAAACTGAAGTGTTCGAGGTTCCCCGTCCTCGAAAATCCGGGCATTTAAAATGAAATGAAAAACAACGGAATGTGTAAAACAGTTATATTCCATTCAGAAACAATACACGATTGGAATCAACATTATGGATCATTCGCAATGTTAGCAAGGCGTTAAGGTCCATTTACACGATGCCATTTTCTTGTACATACAAGAGCAATAATTGAATGCAATAAATTGCGCGCAATAATTGTTTAGACCATTTGTTGTTTAGACCATGCAACTCATTTATTGCTTCAATTTAATTGTATACAACATGCAAGAAACTGGCACCATGTAAATGGGCCTTTAGTCGTTTGATGCTTTCGGCCGCCCGCATTTCTGCACAGGCGAGAGATTTTGAGAAATTCCACACTTCCGGCATCGATTGTTTATTACAAACAACTTATTCGCGTGTACGTAATCGTACGCACTCTGTTGTTCGCAATTTAGCCTTGTCGATGCGTTTCGCGACCGCATCATGTTCGTTCACTTGACGCGGTTAGCCTTGTGACTCGCACTTCTTTTCTGTCTCACTTTTATTATCACTACCCAGTATAAAACAAAGTCGTCCCGCTGTCTGTCTGTCCCTATGTATGCTTAGATATTTAGAACCACGCAACGCATCTTGATGCGGTTCTTTTTTTTACTGGATTCAAGAGAAGGTTTATATGTATAATACATAGCTCCCGTGCGAAGCCGCAGCGGGTCGCTAGTTACGCTGTAAGAGGCGCACCTATTCTGTCAACGATCCGGTAGAATTCCGAAAGGCTGTGACGCACAGGGACAAGTTTGTTATACAATGAAGCTCAAGAGATTGTGGGGTATTCCTCAGCATCAGTTCGCCTGACAGAGGTCGAACGCGTTGTGGAACATAGTTATGGAAACGCCACCCGTACTGAAGTTAGTGATCAGGGAAGTCAGTGATTCCAAGTAGTTATTTAGATGTACATTCCAAATAAATAAATAAATAAATAAATAAATAAATAGTTTAAAGATACAATCAAGTTATTAAAATACCGTTACGCCGTTGCTTACGACCGCGACGATTTGGGAGTAGGGATATTTAATGTTTATAACATTAAATACTTGACTGCATAGTGGCCATTTCCAACGTGCTTTTTAGTTGTTTCTAGATGCCTGGAGGGAAGCCATAGATCCGAGGCCGAATAAACCAACACTATTTCAGATATATCCAGATTTATGATAGATCGTGCGCAGAAGCTCAGCAAAGTTAAAGAGGCTCTTAGAGGGAGCCGAAAATTATACCAATCCCTTTGTGGCGATCGTAGCAAATTACCAACAGATCTCTAGCGAGACCTTTCGGTAACTCGACAACAATTCGGTCGAGGAAGAGAAAGTATTCGAACCCTACACACACAAGTAGCAAACTGTATTAAATCCTCGTCTGTGAGCGCAGCGAAACCAAAACTCCACGTACACAAAGTACACCACTAGCGTCTCGTGTTCGCTCGTCACGAACTGAAAGCGTAAACACCTATTAATAAAAAATCAATCCAAGCATCATCTCCATCTCAAGACCGTGTAATATTGGATGAGGAGATAATGATATACCTCCTGTACAAATCTTCATTATTAAAAGTTTGATACTATAGGCTCTAAAATGTTATCCCGTGTATCAAAAAAAGAAAAAAAGACTCAATTGTACTAAATGTACAATCAAGATCTGTCTTCACAGTCCAGTAGATAGTGTTGTCCCTGATCTCGCTTAGTTTTAATGTTGTGTCGCATACACTGATTGTCAGCGTAAAATAATGCTCATAGAGTACACGGACCTTGGCAAGCCACCTAGAATGGTTCATGCAGTTAACTAAAGCGAGGTGTGGCATAAGCTTCAGCGTTTAGCTGAGCGGAATTGGTAAGCGATAATTCTGATAGCAGGACGTAATATTGTTTCATAATATCGACTCGATAGGCGTAGTTGGTAGTGGACCTGCCTCTTGCGCCAGAGGGTGTGGGTTCGATCCCCACTACTGGAAAAATATTGGGATATATGTATAACATGTATTTATTTACAAAAGTAAGTATATTTATCAGTTATCGTCATAAGAGAACGTTGTGTACTAATTGTAATGTGTAAAATATTTATACTAAAAAGTTTGTACAAAGGCAAACTGAATGCTAAGTAGCATTTTCTTTCAGTTAACCTTTGGTGGTCGAGAGCAAGTTACGGGTAGTAACGCTAATGCTATTTAATCTGAATCTATAAATTATTATCTATTTAAAAAGACAAAAGCACCGAAAGCTACTCAGATTGATCTATTCTACTATGATATATCTTTTTTTATATTTGCAGGTGGATCAGGATCGTGCGGAGGCCTATGTTCAGCATTGGACTCAAACAGGCTGAAATGAAGATGATGATGATGATTTATATTTTAGTGGGCCTGTAAGTAAACTTCTAGTTAATATTCATCACTTTCTAATTCATTTAAATTTTAATTAATACCTTTAAAAATGCAATGTAAAATCAAAAAGGAAATACTACAGGATTAAATTGATCCATTTTTTCAAATTATACGTGAATTGGCATGCGCTTATTTCACGCTGTCTCTATGACCACTCCGTAAGCATAGAGAACGTTAGAACTAATTACAAATATCCTTGTCTTGTGTTTATTGCCGTATGGAGTGAGTTTAACTTAGGGGCCAGTGTATCAACGGAAACAAGGCCAGTTTACTTATTACACTTAACCATACAGCCTACAGCACCACAGCTTTTGTGCATTTGGACATTTTTAATTTCAGTTTTGACACAGACTTTCCCCTGATTTAGTAAGACTTCGGGAAGTTTAGAATGTTTATCACTATATTCAATTATGAAAAAAACCCTTGAAACAGACCGCAGTGGTTACACAATCTTTAGACTGTCAATACCAGTCGAAAGAGTATGTCTGTATCAGTCTATCATTATTCATCATTATTCATGATCAAGAAATAAAAGTAGGGTTTGAAAAGTGGTCACTTGAATTGAAGCGAATATTGGACATGGGAAAGAATGAATTTGTATTAGATTTGTAATGCCATTTTTCGACAATACGAAATTTTCAAGATAATACTTACTTAAATCTAATTTTTTTATCATGATTGTTGTGACTATTATACATGGTTTTCCATATCACTACTTTATATTGTACAATTTAATTATTGTAGGTCCGTAGGGGTCACCAAGTATTGAATTATTTATCTCCTCTTCTCATGTTGCGTGTGACAAGAGAATAACGAAATTTTATTACAATCAACTACGGACCTTGTTGCTATACTGCGATAGCACTGGCCGTTAATGTTGTATGAAAAAGTCCATGTTTCTAATACATCGGTATTTATTCAAAATTCTAATGTAAGCCTGTCAGCTGCTAGCCCCTTTCTCGTCTCAGTATTTTATCATCTCTTATTGTTCAAAATAAATCTCTATTATTTGCAAAATTAAGAGCGATTAATAAATATTAACTGTCAAGAAAGTACATTTGTATAAAAAAGGAGTGATTTCTTTTTTGAAGTTTATTTAACAGTATTCACTGTGGATAACATATCAAAAAAATTGTAAATGGGTTCCTCCTTCGTCATTGCATACTGGAACTATAAATAAGAAAAACTGTGTAGACTTGATTTATTATGTACTATCGGTCCGCACCATCTTTTGATATTTGACTTCATTTGTAGATTTTTACAATTTTCATTTAATTTCGCTACGATGTATTTATATTGGAACAGTTTAAAATAAGTAAATAAAAATACACTTACAATTATTGTAACCCCTGTAATTTTTCAAAGATTATTCAAACGGTACACTGAGTTACATAAAGGTCTACTAACTGTCTTCTATTTTGAATCCCTTGATAGACAGTTTCTTTAGTTATGAAAAAAATACGCTTCAAATTACAGTTTGCAGTTTCTGGATAAATGGGACTTATATCGAATTTATGACATTATTAAGGGGCCCTTATTTTGATTCTATGATGATTACGCTAGCTAAATGTGTACTCTATTGGAATAGGTTATTTGTACTGTAATAAATATCTAAACATATATTATAGCATGATAGCTACCATACAGTCGTTCTTTATTAATATTAACTGGCCCTTATAATTGCATTTTCACATAAGCGGCTGCGTGGAATGATTATCAAACAGTTTTAAGAGCATTTGGTTTCAATTATCCGTATGAGCATATTTATCTGTTTATCCTTTATGTATACGTGCGTTAACAGTTAGACAAATCGCTACCTAAGTTTTGGGATTCAATTTTTTACGATATTATAGTCTCTAATGTGTCCACTTTACGGTGACCGACTAACTCACAAATTATACGGTAAGCTCGATAAAAATTGAATAGCCATCAGTTTTTATTATTTACATCGGACAAGTTTTAAGGCTTGTTTCAGTATACAGGGTGGATTTTCTAAGCGTATCCATTTTTTTTATTAAATTCTACACAAACTAAATAATGTAATAAAAATGATAAATATTTAAAATCACTCGTAAGTAATTAATTACATTCATTTGAACTTATCTTAAAAAGTGCGTGATTTATACGCAACTCATTTATTTTACGCGCGATCATTCATACTACTACTACTAACACGCACAGAAGTTCGTGCACAGTAAAATTTAGGTATTTATGTATGACTACCGCATTGTCAACACGTTCTGTTTTTTAGGGAATAGAATGGCTTTTTTTTTTTTGGAAAAACCGAGTCTAACCTCCGGTGTAAATTTGGGCACTTCTCAAAAAATCTCCCTGTATGACTATAAGTTAGCAGGCGGTTCCACAACACCTAATGGGATGGAGATTCATTGTCAACCATTAACAAAATAGAACCCCGGTTACCTCACTCACCCAACGAACGTGAAAGTATAATACTTCCACTTCACACTCTCTCTCCTCCCATGTGAGCCTCTGGTACTTCTCACTAACTGAAAGCTATTATTAGGCCCCACCACAAGGTTAGAGGTCTAAATTCACTTTTAACCAAATGCCGGAAACCACATTGATTGTTGACAAACAGAAGCCATAGGATTTACATCAACCAACAGTTCTCGACGGCGGCTTACGCGGAATCTAAAACGACGCGACACGCACTCGCCCATTTGGGTCAATAGCGCGCCAACGATCAGGGTGAAGGTCAGTCGGTTCGAATCCTGCGTAGTTGGAACCAAGTGATCCGTGTGACCTTAAGGCGCGCCGTGCGTGCATTAAATGTAATTGTGGGAATAACCGCGCCATCTAGGCAAACATTCTACCTGTATTCGTTATTGTGACAGTGGTAGGGGGACGCAGTCTGTTGCACGAATGTGCAGGTCCGTCGGGGGAAGTACCACGACCTCACAGAAGACCGGCTTGAAGTGGAAGTTATGTACTTTTGCATTTCGCCTGGTGAGTGGGGTAACCGGGGCCCACTTTATTCTCAACTACAAACATAAACATAAACACAATATTCTATCTTGTTTGGAACGTAATTACTTACAAATTTACTGATTTAGACACTCGTAAATCAACTTTTAATGGGAAAAAATTAGTACTAGTAAATATGTAGATTCGCGATACCAGAGCTTTCTAAACAACCAATTAAAATTAAAAATTTTATGTCACAGCAGAAGCAACCGGGGGTAAAAACAACCGTCGACGATGCTGCCATAACCTTACGCGCACCATGAAGGCCTAAAAAAGTAATTAAGACCTAACTGATAATTAGACAAAGCTTTGTGCTAATTGGCGCAAAACTGATGAAAATGGGACGAGACAAGCAAAACCTGGTTCCGGACGGCTTGGTCGGGGTCGCAGTGAAAAACCTTCTTGCGTCTATGCTAGCCTGGTAGCCTTGTAATAAAGACGTACAGATTAGAATTAGAAAATAGACTGCAATTGGAGTTTAGATCGGTCATTTGAAACAATTTTAAATTTTTTGAACATGTAAAGTAAATAAAGATTTACAATATATATACAAAGTCGCTCACGATGTTTGTACGCTTAGATTTTTTAAACTACGCGTGGTTTTCAGCAATAGATAAGAGTGATTTAAGCGGAAGGTTTATATGTACTGTATCATAAATTATTAAAGAGGAAATTAAATTAGTGGAATGTATCCAAAATGTTTCATTAGCTCATATAAACCACATTTAGACCATATTGCAGAACAAAATTGTGAACTTTGTAATGTTTAAATAGTGTTACCCACACTGCACACAATGCAGAATAATTAGTGTGTCCGTTTATTAAACGAGCATTGAATTATACCTTATATTTCGTATTTTATTGTATTTGAATACTACTAACGCAACAAAATTAAAATGGAACCGGAAGCAATATTTAAAACAAACTTCTCCAGTGATTGTGATAGAGACATTTTCTTTTCTTTTGTATGTACGTGTAGGTTTGTTTATTCCCTAATTTTTTAATTGATTTAATGCTGTGAAGGTTAATATTGTAAATAATGCTTGATGAGATCAATTTGTATAATATGCATGAAAATTGTGCATTATACCCGTGTTACCCGTATAGAATTTTTGATGAACTTTTCCGTACTCAATACCGGTATGAGGTTAGGAGGTCTCATATATAAATATACATAAAACACGTTTGTTGATTTCTTCATTTATCGGTCGGGGTCGTTTTTAGTAAGAAAGTAAAAAAATAGTGCTCTAATCTTATCATTATTAGATACTAGCGACCCGCCTCAGTGTCACACGAGTGCAATGTATTATACACATAAACCTTCCTCTTGAATCAGTCAGTAATAAAAAAACCGCATCGATATAGCTAGGATCATTGAGATAGCTTACGCAGTCTAACGAAAGTGTTTCACAATGCTTATTCACTTCAATCCCCGTCAATTTCGAACTGTAATTGGATAATAAGCCCTCTTATATGAGAGACAAAACTTGCACATGTTAATCGACACGTATGTTTTCGTCCGTTGTTATTCAAATTTCCCATAACCGTCCGAACGTGGGCGAGTGAAAGTTGATTAAATTTTAAACTTAATCAGTTTTTATTAAGTCAACCTTATAATTCAAGTCAGGTAAGGCTTGGTTTGAGTATATGCTTGTTTGGATCATCGCTGAAAAAAAAAATATTTAACAGAGTTTGACTTTTTTGTCAGTAATTAAGAGTACACGCTAATCCTGAGCAAGGAACTCAACGAAGCAAAGTTTAAGTGCACTGCTAATATTACAAATCGGTATTTGTATTTCAAGTAACATCAAGTAAGAGGGGAGCGAGATGAATTACATATTTTTTTATTATGCGAAAATTTGCCAAGCTAGCAGACGGTTCACCGGATGTTAAGTGAATACCCCCGTCCATGGACATCTGCTACACCCGAGGGTTCCAGATGCGTTGACAACCTTTTGAAAATTGGGCTCCGGCTACCTCACTCAACAGACGAAACGCTAAAGTATTATGCTTCCACTTTACGCTGGTTTCCTGTAAGGTTGTGGTACTTAAACGGAAACCCCTGCCCATACGTGCAACAGGTTGCTGCGTGATCCTACCACCTTAAAAATATTACTGTGGTAGGGCCAAATAACTATGGTAAGGTCACGCAAGTGTTCACTGTTGCACGAATTGGCAGGTCCGTCCGGGTTAGTACCACAACACCACTGAAGACCGGCGTAAAGTAGAAGTTTTACATTTCTGTGTTTCGTCTGGTGATTGAGGTAGCTGGGGCCCATTTTATTAAAAGATGGCAACGCATTTCCAACCCTACACGGGTGTTTCGGGATTTTGCATTTCTGACCTTTCAGTACACACAAATCGTATTTCATTGGAAATCCACTAATCTAATTTCTAATTCGTCAGAATCGAAATGGCTTTCTGATAAATTTTTGCGTCAAACTCTCCACTTGAGACGGGTCAGACGTGCCGCTTTATATCGTTTCCATATATTTTCGTTTTCATTATTTATTTTGAGTGAGCCGTAATAGCTCATAGCCCGGTCGCTCGCCCTTAATTCAATATATTCGAGCAACATGAATTTGATCCTCGGTGGCGGCAAAAATGAAATTGTTAATTTTAGGTGCTGAATAATCACATGCTCAACTATGAAGGAAAACATCGTGAGGAAACGTGCATATTTTCTAAATAATAATAAAAAATATTTCGAAGATACACGGACAACGTCAGCCAATCTAGAGCGAGATTGAGTGATGGACAATGCCCTGATATCCCCTGTACAGAGGAGGACTTTGCCCAGCAGTGGGACATGTATAGGCTGATACTTTAGTTACTTTGATGGTTCTCTGTTATAGATCTTTTTCTGCTAGCGAATTTATAGCGTACAGAGTGCGACGTAGTCAAGTATTGTGAGGGCCTTGAGGGTTATTAGAAAGGTAAAAAAAATTAGACGCAAACACCAAAGTTAACTGACTTAAACTACACGATGACTTCTCATAGAGACCAGAACCACTTCATAAAATAACAGACGCACAGCCGTGTGGAATTTTTGTTGTTGCCGATGGTCTAGCGCGTCCTGGAAAGCACCACAATCTCACAAAAGACCGGGGTAAAATACAAGTGTTTCCACGCTTTTGCATTTAAATGCCACTTCATTATATTTGCAGCGCAATTGCAACCATCAGCTGAAGCAACTAACGAGAGCTTTTCGGGATACGTTTCAAAATGGCTTCCACCATGGCTTCGGGTCAGAGCCTCGCGAAGAGGTCGGCTCGGAGCGATCTATTTAGCGGGTGATTACGTCGGCTGCGGCCCAATGATATAACTTATGTGGTTACTTAAGCGCTAGGCTGCACCGCTGACGACCAGTCGTGGTAGACGCGGCGTGCGCTGCGTTTGCTCGTGCGGTATTAGGTAGTGGTAAATTGCGCGACTAGTTGCCCGCTGCCTCCGTTTTTGGACATTTACCGACGCTGTGATAGTGCTGTGCTATTTTTTGAATTTCGAGTGCGGTCCCCAGCTGACGGGGAGACGGTGAGTCGATACGGTTCTCTTATTTTATCTATTGTTGATTCAATTGAGATCAGATCAGAGTTCAGATTAGATTTTTATATTGAACGGATCGATCTGCTTAACTACATTACACATAATTATTTTATATATTTACACTTTACCAGATCTTCTGGTGAATGGGATAACCGTGGTATATAGTACATATGGTATATGGTATTACGTGAATTCCGGAGTCCTCACATTTTTAACTAGAAGTGATTATAGCTTGGTAAATAAGGAATGCGTTCCCGTGACTAGATCTGTTGGGGCGCGTAATGCTTCCATGACTAGATGAAGACGGTTAATAGTGTTTCGATCTAAACAGCCAGATCTGGCAGTGAATCTTGAAATCTTAAATCGTCCGGCGCATAAGTTCACCGATGAACATGGTATATTTGCCACTGCCGAGCTTCATCACCATACAACACGATAAGACACCAAATACCATCAATGCCAAATAAATCCTAGAATTTACTGCACGTACAACTACTTTGTTTTTTTTTATGTGAAAAGTTGCCAAACTAGCAGACGGTTCACCTGATGGTAAGTAAATACCGCCGCCCATGGACATCTGCTGCACCCGAGGGTTACAGATGCGTTGACAACCTTTTGGAAATTGGGCTCCGGCCACCTCACCCACCAGACGAAACGCGAAAGTACTTGTCATACTTCCACTTTACGCTGGTCTTCTGTGAGGTCGTGGTACTTACCCGGACGGGCCTGCCCATTCGTGCAACCGCCGAGGCTGCTGCGTGGCCCTACCACCGTAAAATCAGTTGCAGAATCAGTTCTCAAGAAGAATACAGTTTCTACATTAACCACCGTGAAAGTTTCAGCAAATCTTCTGGTGATGGTGATTACTTATCGTTATGCGATTGCCCTTTTGTTATCCTCCCATAAAAAGAGATATCCATAAAAACGTATCGACCCACTTTAGAAAAGGGCCGTGATAGCTCAGTCTGCGGGCGCTGGCCTTTAATAAAATACACTCGAGCAACCCGAGTTCAAATCCTGGGGCCAGTAACAACGAAATTGTTAATTTAAAGTGCTGTATTATCACGCATTCAGCGGCGGTTTATATTATAGTACCTGGAGGACCTAGGTTTTTTTTTTTGGTAAATCGTGTATTTTGGAAATTACATTTAGATACAAATCACTGAGTAATGAAATGTACCTAATAATAAGAAAATATGAACTGGTGTTTTTTCGCAAAAGAAAGAACTTTAAAAAAAAGGGGAAAAAATAACAAAACCATCTGGATCGACAAAAAATAAAAATAAAGACAGCAATGATCTGGAATCGATAAAAAGTCGATTGCAAGTTTGAAAGTCGATTGTCGATAGGGGGGCGAAAAATCGACCTAGCTAGGTTTCATTTTTAGAAAGTGTCCTTTTATCCCTGTTTTCAAGGAATGAAAAATATCATTCAAATATGACAGTAAATTTCGCCGCAAAAAAAAAATTGTAATAGCTCGGTCGGTAATCGGGCGGCCCCAAAATATATATATATATATATATATTTTTTTTTTTGATCGTTTAAAAGTATAAGATAATAAGAAAATAAGAAAATAAAACTATTTCTAAAGTACGTATGTCTCATATCATGTATATGTGATGTTATTTCAATTCGGAGGAAAGTCGCGTGGTGGTCTATGCCCTAACTGTACAAAGGAGGCCTTTGTCCAGCCGTGGGACTTGTAGAGACTGTTACTTTACTTTTTTCTTACTTTAGAAAATAATTAACAAAGCTGTCAAGTATTTATTGCCTCACTGTGCTGCTGCTCAGGATTAGCTGCTAAGCAATAGACTTCGATGCGAGTAGTGGGTTCTTTCCCAACCGGGACGATTATTATATGACATACCGATAAATGTTACGGTTTCAGTGTCTGTTGGACAGATGGACATAACTTTGTAATAAAATTGTAATTATCGTACCGTAAATACATGACGACCCGAATGACGCTAGTGGGTAATGTCTGGTACACTCCTGTGACCCTCTCCTGCGACAGTGGTTGTGGGTTCGATCCCCACTATTGGAAAAATATTGTGTGTTGAACATAGTGCTTTTCTAGTGTCTGGGTGTTTGTATATGTATATATGTATAATATGTATTTATTTATAAAATAAACTATTTTTAAGTATTAAAATTTGTAGAAAAAATACGAAAAGATTCTCGCCGTGCGCTGTGGGAATCGAACCCACGTCTTCGGCATTCGCGGCCTGACGCTTTAGCCACTAAGCTAAACGGTTGATTGCCACACCGACCTACATCTTAATTAGTATGTTTATCTAGTCCAAGCGTTGCTTAGTTTGGGACTAGAGAACGTTGTCTAAAAATGTGTCCTAAAATATTTATTTATTATTTATACACGTGAGACGATGATCTCTTACAGAGATTTGAACATTCAGAACATTTATTTTCTTAATAAATTTATTTTTCTACTAAGTTTTATTTCGCGCCACAAATACAGAATACAGCTTAGGATAATAGTATAAGGTAAATGTTACAAACATTTAAGTATAGCACAAGGTTCGTAACTAACTAACTACGGTTGAAAACCGCTGAGGGTCATGACATTACTGGCGTTGACTAGAGCGTTCCACGGCACAGCGCTTACCTAACCTGTAGGTCACAAGTTCGATTGATAAAATTTTTAAAACAAATTTATGCTTATATTTTGAGGATAGTAAGAAACACTATGTTGGTCTTTTGAATGTTTTCCAAAAACTTATTCAATATTTCACTTGCAACATTTTTTATATTTGACATTGATAAACTACTTAGTTTAATTAAGAGATACAACATTAGTGTTCCTTTCTTATGTCAATTGTGATTTAATAAACACATTGCATATAGTAATACAAGAACACAAACGTATTAATGAAAAAAAAATTCTTCAAAAGTACATTGACAAAACATTTCACCCCGTGTGCCAGTACTCTTTGTTTTTTAAAAAAGACATCAAATGCAATTCATAAAGGCTTGGCTTTAAATTGTAACTGTCAAAAAGATGTTATCGGTTGCCATGGTAACGCCATAAAGTCTGTACCGCATTTAGGTGTTGCGCATCGTAAAAAATATTCCCATTACTTTTCCCAAACGCGCCAAAAGAAGTATGTATAGCTTCAAAAACAACTTGACACAGATTCAACATTGTGATCATAAGAACTGCGATTTACCCATTCAAAAATTGCAAAAGTATGTAATCGGTTAACAAATAATATTTCATAATTGAACCGCGCAAGTGCCGCAGTGACATGTGACGTGATAAAATTAATTTAACAGATTAAGGTCTGTTCACAAACGTATAGAAATTGGCAGATTTGTTTCAGACAGAGTAGAGAAAATGTAAGAGCATAATTTCATCCACTATTACGTACAATTTTTACACGAATAGAGAAAATGTAATACAATTGTTTTTTTCGCAAAGTATCTTGGGAAGTGGTATTTGAAAGCAAATACTGTTTTTTTGCGTGGATAAGATATTGAAAGGAGTTTATTGATAAGAGAAACGATTTATTCGAAAATATCCGTCCTACATTTTTTGTGACATTTAAAATTTTGCAAGAAGTAAGCTTGGACTATGTCTGTACTCAACGTTGCGACCAAAAAAAAAACGAGCGCGGAATTTTTTATAACTTTTTAAAGAAGGAAGGAAGGGATCTTGGAGCTTGTCGGAAACGCAACTAAGACATATTACATTACTAATTCCCGGTTCCTATATTCAACGAACGGCTGTTAGTTACATAGCTTCGTAACTTTTATAACGACTTGTATATTAAAGGAGCGCTAGCAACTCACTTTTCGTATGGCTAATGCAACGATTCGTAAGGAAAACGCTTCGTTTTGTTAATATAGGAACCTACAACCTACCTTTTATCTACAAGTCGTTATGAAAGTTACGGACCTATGTAACTAACGACCGTTAGTTGATTATAGGAACCGGGCATATAAGTCTTCTACTGAATGAAACGTAAAATTTTTCGCCGCTCCGGGAATCGAACCCACGTCTTCCGGATTCGCGCGAATAGCTTAATGGTTAAAGTGTCTGAGAAAAATTGACGTTCTTTTTTATACAAATTCAAACAAAATGTCAATGTTAGATTCAAGTAAGGAATCAAGTTATTAGGGAGAATATGTTTACAATATATTAAATTCGAGTTGAAAGAGCTTGTAGCGATCGATTAATTTCCAGTGTGTGAGGAAGCACCACGACCTTGCAGAAGACTGGCATGAAGTGGAAGTTATTACCATTTCGCGTTTCGTCTGGTTTTTAAAGTTTGTCAGCCCATCTCCAAGCTCCTCAGGTGCTGTATCAATGGTCGCCATCCACTTAACATCGAATGGACCACCTGTTCGCATGACAACTTTTCACATAAAAAAGTAAGCTTTGATATTTTTTGCGTAAAGCCCTTTAACTTTTGGTAATGCCAATGTTGTAAAGCGCCGTTGTGTCAGACAATTGGGCGCGAACATAAAAAAAATAAGCTTTGACACTTTTTTGAGTTTCTTTTTGTAAAGCCCTTTAACTGCCAGCACTGCCAGTGTAGTTATGTTGTAAGTTATGTAACGCACCAGAACCGTTGTGTCAGACAATTAGGCGCGATCATAAAAAAAATAAGCTTTGACACTTTTTTGAGTTTCTTTTTGTAAAGCCCTTTAACTGCCAGCACTGCCAGTGTAGTTGTGTTGTAAGTTATGTAACGCGCCAGAACCGTTGTGTCAGATAATTAGGCGGGAACATAAAAATGTTGTTTGACACTTATTTAAGTTTTTTTTTTTTGCGTTAAGCCCTTTAACTTTAACTCTCAGTACTGCAAGTAAGCTTTGACACTTGTTTAAGTAATTTTTTTTTGCGTTAAGCCCTTTAACTGCCAGTACTGCCAGTGTTGTTGTATTGTAAGTTATGTAACGCGCCAAAAGCGTTGTGTCAGACAATTAGGCGCGAACAAACAAGCCGGCAGACATTGACGCCCGCCTTCGGACTCAAGGAAATGCATTATACCGCCGCATTCGCGCGTGCGTGACACCGCCCCGTTATAAATGGATGCGGTAATAACGACAAAAAGTTATTTGACAACCTATAATTATTCAATAAACCTTGTATTTGTATTTTGTGTGGTAGGTGTTGGGTAAGTCAAAGTGTTCTAAAAGATCTATTGTATTCTGCCCTTCGAAAACAGCGCCCACTTACTGTATGATGGCATTAGCCTTTGCTGTAAGAACGTTTTACATTAATAAATTTCAAAAACCCGATCCGATGGACAAATACCCCGATCCGAAACGATTATCTGAATCTGGATCACACAAATAGTCGTCTCGTGTGGGAGTTGAGCCCACGTCCCCCGACACCGAAGCCGAACTCATCATTGATTAATCTTAGGCCATTATATATGACTGTCGTTTTTTAAAAAAGTTAACGAAATCCATCTTTGTCCTGCGTATTACCCAAGGCGACCAGCGTCTGTATTCTAATGAAATGATGAAGAACACCGTAATAATATAAATGATACAAATTCTCACGCGTATGCGAGATAAAGTTCCAAAAACGAAACTCATAAGTTTTTGCATGGAGTGAGCAAGCGACTTAATTGTTGACAAGTGATCACCATAGTTCGTAAACATTGTCAACACCAAGGAAGTTGATTGCTATGTGCGTTTTCCACTTTTAGCGATACATTCCGTCTCTTCTTCTTTAAATGGTCAGTTTGAACGGCTCAACCAAAAAAAGTATCACAACCCCACAAAAAATCAGCGAGACTCGATATGCCATATTTATTATTCACAGCAAGTAACACGTAATTTATAAATAAACAAATAATTACCCACTCCAAACTTTCTCACATTCGCGGTGACCGAGAAGCGAACAATTGCTTCGTGATCGCTACCCATCGGGGTCATTGCCATCTCGCTTTACTCTTATAATCTTTACAGTCAAAAAAATATAATTCACTCATAACTCTAAGTAATACAGGCTGTTTTCTATTAAACTACGCGTAAAAGCTTAGTTTGTCTTTCAACACTGTAACATTCGCTTTAACCGCAGGCGATATTCTATCTTACGCTCCATGCAATAAAGTTTATGGCGACTGCACAAGTCAATTGGTTTGTTAGTATTTCAATATTAGAATGTTTACGGGCGCTCTATAGTTTGGTTTTATTAGCGGCACATTAAGTAGTCGCGTACGAAAAGCAAAAGTGCGTGTAACAGTGACTCATTCGAGGTTCATTATTAATTGGTTCTGGTCAGTTTTGAACATCACGAATTGACGAAGGTCTTATCGATACTAATTTATTAACCTTTAAAAGACTATGTTTGGGAAACTAAAAAAGTTCTATAGCTATTTTACTATTCAATTTTGGAACAGATTCCTGTGGAGAAAAGTTCTATGGGTGATCTAAACGGCCCTTTTCTAGGCGTACAAATATTCATATTTCTACTAGTAAATTACATTTCTCACTTGCAGATATCAAATAACCTAAGACAATATATTCAATACATTCTATATGCTGTAGGTCATTTGAAAATATTGCATTTTTTGAAGTTACTTTTGGAGCGTTTGGAAAAAATTATGCGAGTAAAATTTTTACGATGCGCGCGCACCGACATCGAAACAGCGACAAGTTGGTTGCAAAGCTCCGACCAACTTAACAGTGTTACCATGGCAACAAATAACAACATTTTGACATTTATTTAACTTAAATCGTTATAAATTGCATTTAATGTCTTTTTCTCAAAGAGTGCTGGCACGGGGGATACAATTTTTAGTTATTTTTCTTTTTAATACGCTGTGTACGAAGTATTACTCAGTAGAAGTATAACTTCTTACATGCGTTGATAAGGACACACATACTTTTTTTAATATACACGTGTTCATGAAATAAAATTGTAAGAAGTCCAAATGGAAATACATTTGACTTTGAATTGGAAAACTGAATAAACTTTATCATTCATTTGAGTAAAACACGAGAGGTATAAAACTCCTCTCTATTTAATTATTACAACGTTTGATGCAAAGTCAAAGCCGGCAGCACAATAAAAAGTTTTTGATAAGTATTTTATCTACAATGAACGTTAATGGAAATGAACAACGAGTGTTCTTTTCCTTTTGCAAAAAATCTATACAGATTAAAAAGAATGATGAAAATGAATTAAGAAATTAAGTCATTTAACAGGATATAGTACCCAATAAAAAAGTAAAGGGTGGCAAAACTACGATGATAATGGTGGTGGGAAGTGGTGAATACCTAATTTCCTTAAACCATACTTTCTGATTCAAAAGATTTTTCATCGTGATATCTAATTATATTATTCTTGACACAAAGCCAGAAAAAATTATTCTATGCGGATGTAGGTTAAGTTTCGCTTTATTATTTTTGTTCAGAGCCGTGATAGCTGAGTGTCCGGGCGCTCGCCTTCAATTCAATATACTCGACGAACCTGAGTTCGATCCCCGGTGATGGCACCAAATAAATTGTTAATTTTAAGTGCTGACTTATCACGTGCTCAACGGTGAAGGAAAACATCGTGAGGAAACCTGCATACTTTCGTAATAATAACAAAATAAAAATGTTTCGAGGATATGTGAAGTCCGGCAATCCGTGTGGTGGACTGTCCCCTGATACCCTCTGTACAGAGGACGTCTTTGCCCCGCAGGGACATGTATAGGCTGTTACTTATCTTTTTTTTATGTTTGTTCAAAGTTTCCTTATTCTTATGTTTATGTATTGCACGATCACGAAACATTACGCATAGCCCAACTGCCAGATCCGATACATTTGGGTGAAGGTCATAAAAGGAGGTCTTCGGGGCGGGAATAGAACTTGCGACCCACCAAAACGTAGTTCACTCCTTGGCGTAGTCACCATGGTATCGGCTTTGGCGTCGTGGGTTCGATTCCCACACGAGCCAACTATTTTTGTGACACACAAATAGTTGTTTCGCATCTGTTTGTCCTCGTGTCCTTACACAGAATAATGTTATTCTAAACTAAGGTCAATGTTTAAAAAAATATGCCATTCAAAAGCTGTTAAGAGTTTAATGAACTAAGTAGGGAGAGATCCAACTTGACTGTTAACATTTCTTCCCTGTTTACTAAACTGCTAACTTCACGCAACTTAATTCTTTTAATATACCGACACCAATGACATAGTGGATAGTGACCCTGTCTCTGTTGCATCTGAGGGTGTGGGTTGGATGCCCACTGCTGGAAAAGTATTGTGTGACGAACATAGTGCTGTCCGTTTACATATCTAGTACCCGGAAGACTGAGCTCTGCTCGGTTTGTTTTTTTTTTTGGTAAATCGTGTATTTTGGAAATTACATTTAGATACAAATTACTGAGTAATGAAATATGCATAATATTTTTCGATCTTACCGACGTAATAATAAGAACATATGAACTGATGTTTTTCACAAAAGAAAGAACTTAAAAAAAAGGGGGAAAAATAACAAAATAAGAAATCGACAAAAAATTAAAAATAAAGAAAGCAATGATCTGGAATCGAAAAAAAAAGTAAAAAAGTAAATGTGTAAATGATCGTGACGCGAACCACGGCCGTCTGTTTTGGGGCCGCCCGATTACCGACCGAGCTATTTTGACATTTTCTCTTGCGGCGAAATTTACCGTCATATTCAAATTATATTTTTCATTCCCTGAAAACAGGGATAAAAGGACATTTTCTAAAAATGAAACCTAGCTGGATCGATTTTTCCCCCCGAATCTATGCACATACTAAATTTCATGAAAATCGCTGGAGCCGTTTCCGAGATTCCGATTATATATATATATATATATACAAGAATTGCTCGTTTAAAGGATAAGATAAGTATGTTCACTAGTTACCCAGTACCCATAGTACAAGCTTTACTTAGTTTGGGACTAGATGACGTTGTATAAAAATGTGTCCCGTAATATTTATTTATTTATTTATATACGTTCCTCCAGTGCCGGATTAACCATATAGCAAGAGTAGCAATTGCTACGGGCCCCGCGCGAAAGTGGGCCCCGCACTTAAGCCCACTCTTCTCAGCCTGAGTGTAATTTCTTGAGTGAAACATATTGAGTATGTGAGAGTCTTGAATTTTTTACCAGTTTATACTCAAGAACCCATAGCAGATCAAGGGCTGTTCGAAAGAATTTGCTAAGGGCCCCGCGTTTACTTAATCCGGCACTGCATTCGTCTTGTCCGTGAAAATAAATCTCACGAGTAAGTACGGGACAGGATCTACGCCAATGCAGAGACGAAACGTCCATAATAAACAGTAAGACGAGGAGCTTTTGCGCAATGAGACCTTGGCTTGTACTTCACATCTAGTTACCCGTAGTAGGGTGTCCACAATGTTCCATAACAATATAAGGATAATTGGAAGGGCGTTTCAACCATCAACAAGTTCAGTATTCTGAACGCAAAGATCGTTTTTTAAAAGGCGTTTTTATATTGATAATAGTACGGAACCCTTCGAGCCCGAGTCCGGCTCGCACTCGGTTTTATTAAATACACAAAACGTTAAATTGAATTATTAGTGTGATATACAATATGCATATTGATTGCGTTATCTTATAATTTTCTGCTTATAAAATTAAACGTAGATAATATAGACAAACACGGTGCTTTTAAAAGTTAAATAATTACATAATATACGTATACACTTCGATAAAAAAATTCAATTAGAACTATATGACGTCAAAAGAACGGGAAACGTTAGATTCATTAGATGTGCGCCAAGTTTCCTATTTTGATAAGTCAAGTGTACAGTCTACAGCTTATGTTATCTTTCGTTCGTTTCGGACTATCCCGACATTTTGCCCGAGGTTGTCCCTGTTAGTACTAGATTCGAATAAGGAATTGTTTTATTTACCTTTACGTTGAGTGTTCTAAGCGCATTACATATTGATACAAAAGTGAATGTCACAAGGCTACTATCTAGCCCCTTTATATTAAACATAAAGTAATAGACTATATATGTCCCATTGCTGGGCAAAGGTCTCCTCTATACAGAGGGTACAATAGTCCACCATGTGGCCCTACTGCGAATTGGTGGACTTCACATACCTTCGAAATAGTTTTTCTTTTATTATTTCGAATATATGCAGCATATGTGACGGTTTAACTAGACGAGATTTGATGAACCTTAAATAAACCAAACATCATAGACTAGAATAAAATGGAAGAAATTGAATGGAATTACAACTAGTGCAATAATGAGTTTTCAGTTGGTTGTTCTTAGGTAGCAGCCACGTACTGGCCATCAGTGTAGGACGAACCCACGCTAGATGGAGTGACGACCTGTGCAAATGCGCGGGCAGCCGGTGGATGCAGGTGGCTCAGATTCGTACTTCGTGGCAGTCTTTGGGGGAGGCATATGTTCAGCAGTGGACTCAATCAGACTGAAATGATGATGATGATGATGATGAGTTTTCAATTTCATTACCAGATTTTTGCGATATAAATGA
Organism: Iphiclides podalirius; assembly: GCA_933534255.1. NCBI lineage: Eukaryota > Metazoa > Arthropoda > Insecta > Lepidoptera > Papilionidae > Iphiclides > Iphiclides podalirius. The sequence continues at coordinate 1,499,252 of OW152835.1, read as the reverse complement.
AATCGTTTTATTACAAACTAAAACGTCCGTTTCCTTTTCATATTGATCTGATTTGAAAAAAAAAAAGTTTTTGTTAATACAATATTTAAGTTTATTTAAAATTGTTAATGATAAAAGGGGCACTACCTATTTCGTCTTGAGACTAAATAAGCTCCGTAACTTTTGTCCATATTTGTTAGCATGTGTGTGTAAGTCTTTGTTAAGCAAACGTTATATACATGTATTCAAAGAGGTGATCCTCTTCCGCGAAGAGCTCATTCATTTCATTATTATTACATAAGTAGCGTTGTACCCTTCACATCACATTCTGTTCATAAAGACCTTAATGTACTTCGAAATGAAGATGTGTGTTTTTAGACTATCACAACAAAAAAAAATGGACCAAGTGCGGTTCGGACTCGCACACGAAGGGTTCGGTACCATTATCTAAATAAACGGCAAAAAATTCTTGTCTGTTGTATTGGTTAATTGGGAGCCCCAATTAACCATTTTTTTATCCTGTTTTTTAGTATTTGTTTTTTTAGTTGTTTTAGCAACAGAAATACATCATCTGTGAAAATTTCAACTGACTATGGCTGAACTGACACAGTTCTTGAGATACAGCCTGGTGACAGACGAACAGACAGCGGAGTCTTAGTAATAGGGACCCGTTTAGCCCTTTGGTGACAGAACCCTAGAAAAAACTATATAAACGATTCCTAACTATAAATTGTCATCTGTATAAATTGGATTCTCGAAAAAACCAAAGTCTATGTCAGTACAAGAAACAGTTCAGTTTCCCAACCAGCTCTGACATTTTAATGTTTTGTATATTGTCTAGCTCCTTTACTATGAATAATGTCAGATTGGTCCATAATTCTTGCAAAGTCTATAAGTCAGAATGTCTGTTTAAGCTTCGCGCTAATTTACTAGCGACCTTTAGAGTTGTTAAAGTTCTGATTGCTGTATAAGAAATCTCAAGACGGCGGATAATTATTGACTCAACGTTTTTTTTTTTTCGGGAACCATAAGCGTATGTTAGTTTTAACCACTAATTATCAGAATAATCACATGTTTGTTAAGAATATTAAAAAAAATATTAGCAAAATCTAAATCTAACAGTAAAATAATAAGTTCATATAATCCAGAAACACTTCAACATAAGTTAAATTACAATTAATATTACAGCTAGATGAACGTAGACAAACGCCTTTAAGTTTAACCTAAATGCTCCCAATTACTTATATTTAACAAGCAAAAGTAAGACACGTAAAGCAAAGGTCTCCTCTATACAGTGGGTATTAGGGCATAGTCCACCACACGGCCCCACTGCGGATCGACGGACTTAACATGTCATTGAAAATTTTTTTCGTTATTTTATCCTTCGCCGCGGAGCACGTGATATGTCAGCACTTAAAATTGCAATTTCATTGGTGCCGGCCCCGGGGACCAAACTCAGCTTGCTCGAGTAAATGGAATTAAAGGCGAGCGCCCGGACACTGCTCAATAATACTGATACTGTGAATTTTGTTATATTTGAACATGCATTGGCATGTACAAAACTGTTCTACACTAGGCGACAATAGACAATAAAATACCTACAAAATAGCGCTGCCATTTAGCGTGTATTTCCTTCGATCAGGCAACTAGTTGACGGGTAGACTATCAAATCTCTGACTAGATTGTATTGCCAATAAACGTTTTTTGATGAATAAAAGTGATACGCATTGTTTACTCGCTCCTTCAAAGGTAATGCGGGGATTGTATTGAATTTTAAGCGATGTATTGTCAGCGATGATCGGCAAAATCGTCGAGGTATTTCGTAAAGTACATACTATGTGCATTGAATAAGTTACGATTTAATACTTCAGTTCTACCAACTTATCTTGTTTCTCTTATTCTTATTTTTGCTATTTCATTTAAAGTACAATATTTGACAACCTTTAAAGTTTAATGATAATAATTTTTTTTCGAACCATTAAATTAGTGCCCGTTGTATGGTGACCGGAGACTTCTCAGGTGATAAGTCTCCATACACCATACCAGAACTAAAGGCTCGTAACAACTTATGGTTAGCCTTATCGAGCGAGATTCGAGAATCCTGATGGTTTGGTTTTTAGGTAGGTTTTAGTAAGTGTTTAGAAGTTAGTGATCGTGACTAACGCTTAATTTAATTAAGAAACAATATTAATATTTATGTATCAGCCAAACGGATATTGTTTAAACATAAAAAATAATAAATTATAAAATAATTGTTTGTCCAACAAAAACTTAATTAGGAAATTAACATAATTAGAATTTTCATTTTCAATTCAGAAGCATTATAAATAAGTTGCCTTCCGCAAATATTATTATAAAATCTTAATATATTTTGCGTGTTTCTATATTTTTTTATGTATATTGAATAACAATGAATATACGCTAACTTTTGCATGGAAAAAAATTTATCGCTTAAAACTAACATTGGGGTGTAAGTTGGATTCTAAACGTTAAAACGAGCAAAGTGTTTTTCTATGGTCTGGGACATTCTGGGACAAAAGTGTTCATTATCAAACGTGTCCGTGACATTGAGCTATCACTGCTTTTGCAAGGAAGACATCTATAAAATTATATTGTACTAATTTAATGTGACTTCACCCTTAAGGCAACTTGCTTATTGATATTTTATACTTTCATCTACCCCCAAAGTAATATTACTGCTTTTGTCTTCCACAATGCTAAAGAGGTTAAAATGAACAATATGTCGTATCTTGTAACGTATCTCATTTTATGTAAAACTTTGTGTTTTTTATGAGAATAAATTCTTTAAACCTATCTTTAGGAATCCCGGGGATTTTCGAAAAAATAGCGAAATGAAATATTTCGAAGATATATAAAGTCTGCCAATCGGCAGCGGGGCCGCGTGGTGGACTGTGGCCAGTAGTGCGGTGTGTATGGGCTGATACTTTTTTCACACGATTTGCTTAGCTTAGGCCCAGTTGTAAAAACATGTCTATAATTTCAGCGGATTAGTTAGTTTTATTTGAATACTTGTTTTTCTACACTTATTTGTGACACATAGAAGTTCCACTTAAACATGTAATGTCCTTAACACAGACAAAGTTACGGACAAAAACTAGCTCCGACTAATTATTGCGACAGGTGTTCGCTGCTAGCCTACTTCTTTGCTGTCATGTCGTTATTAAATCAATCAATTATCGGTAGCATAATATATTTTATAATACCTATTAGTGGACGATGAGAAATAATTATACGGATATTTTCGAGTTTCATTTTGGCTTTAGTTCACTTAAGGCCGGTTTCTGAAACACTGATCATCGTAGATGTCAACTAATCAGCTGTCAAATGGTTTTCAATTCTTTGGTTTGATCGTTCTGATCATTAGAAGATCATTCTGGTCAATTCAGAGAGTTTAATCGTCCTTTTGTCAACTAAAATGAAATTTGAAAAGCCATTTGACGGCTGATTAGTTGCCATCTACGATGATCAGTGTTTCAGAAACCGGGCGTTAGAGTTTAGATTTGAAGGGTTAACTTACGAACCAACGGGAGTTATAATAAAAAAATAAATACGAAATAATATTCGTAAACTTAGTTTTATTTAACAACGTTCAGTGTCCGCATTAGCTCTGGGAATATTAGTGGACGTTCATTAATTAATCACCGATGAAACGGTCAGGCGATTAAAATTTAACTACCTCGCAAATGATTAAAGAGATTTAGGTCCCAATGCGAGTTTTCCTAATATGTATATTCCTAATATTTATATTTTACCTATTCAATAGAGCCGTGACAGTTCTGTATACTACTGCGTTGAGTTCAAATCACTATGCTAATACTATTGAAGTTATAATTGGTGGTGAAGGAGACATAGATATGTCTCCTTGCAGATGCTAAATTCGCAATGGGTGGGCAGTTTAAACCCAATGGGAGCCCCGATAAAACAATGGTACACCGGTCGTCCAGGATGTATTTTTGATCCCTGTACACAAATAACGCAGTCGACGGCCGCCTATATCACGATCGGTATATAAGTCTTGTCCTTAGGTGACACTCCCCTCAGTTAATGCGCACAGTATGTCCGTACGTCATTCCACTAGTGTAGAGTCTATCAAACTCTCGAAATTGAATTCCGATTCCGCAACCAATAAAGCGTCGTATGGTCTCGCGATTGAAAGCATGATACATTAATCTTATGTCACAAGTCCACACCATTTGTAACGCCTTTACCTTAGCAATGGCACATATGATGTATATTATAGGCTAACAACACCTTACTTTTATATTTATTCTTCAGAGTGGCAGTTGATTAACTGTATACATTGAAATCCATTTGATTCATGAAACTTACTTAAGTATTGCAGCATACAAAGTAGATCTGTTACGAAGGTCACAATCTCTTAACATCAATAGCGCAGGAAATTAAAGTTAATTACTAATAATTTTCTTTTGTTTCAGACAAAAACACTCGGAGTTAAATAGAGCATGTACAGAATTATACCGTCGGGGTGCGATTGAAACAAACGTAAAGCAAGATGGCGCCGCAAGAGCGAACTCCTTGTTGCGAGCAGGAGGACGATTCCCGCCAAAACGCGGGCATAGACAACAACCTGTCAAACATCGACCTAAGCGGGAGTTTCGTGAACAAAGCTTACACGAACAGCACAGATAATATAAACAGCGGAAGGAGCATGAATTTAAATGACAACACAAATAATAATGAAAGGAAAGAGGACGATGAAAAAAAGGCGACGGATTTCGACGATTTATTACCGTACGTAGGAGAGTTTGGGCTGTACCAGAAGATACTGTTCCTGCTGATGATACCATTCGCGTTTTTCGTCGCTTTCGTGTATTTCTCGCAAATATTCATGACGATCGTCCCCGAACAGCATTGGTGCTGGGTGCCTGAGCTTGCCAACTTGACTGTGGAGGAGAGGTGAGTGTTCCTTCATGAAAAAATGATAAATTATACAAAAAACCTGTCTCGGTTTCGTTTCAATTCATCAGGCACCACAATAGAGATTCGGATGCATTGTCAATTTATACGGAAAACGCAAAATAATAAATATTTCTATGCGATTCCTCTGCAAGGTACTTCTGCGACTAGCCGACGGTAACACGCTACAAAAAGAGTAAAATCAAATGTCAATTTTAACTACTTTCGATGAAACGTTTATTCGAAACTACGATACTCGAATGCTACTATGATTTTAAGGGTGTTATTTATTTGCTAAAATAAATGCTGCTAAAAAAATTGCTAAGTTTTGCCTGCGTACGTTACCAGTAGGCATTGCGACGCTGCAATAAACACATTATCATTGGTCTTGTATCTAAATACAATTGTCCATATACTTAAATATGAAACAGAACTTCTTCCTACTTATCTATCAATTTGTTGCTCTATAAATCGATAAACAACGATCAGATTATATTTTCTTATAATAAAATTACATCATCTGGCCCAGTTCTAGTATTCGAGTATACGAGGCGATAGGTAAATAAATACGGAGCTTAGCAAACATTCCTAGATCACACATTCGCAGAATAATAGTTATAATCGATATTTATTAAATGACGCATTAACCTTATCACGAATTTTACATAGAATCGTGCTAGATAAATCAAATATAAACATCACAATATTATATTAAAAGCACCTCAAGCTCTAGTAAAATAAAGATTTATTATTCCTCACATAACTACTAACGGCCAGTTTCAATATTTAATCTACAGATAGAGTTGGTAACTACCGTTAGGTATTTGAAGTTAGCTCTATAAGACTCACGTCAAAATTCTATCTCCAGTAGTCAAATATATCTATGGATTGAATATTGCCGTAATTGATACTAAACTACATATTCATGGATTTATAACGTTTATTTGTAGTTCCCGACGTTTGGATCCCTTTTCTGCGTTCATGGTCACGGGACAGATTAAAATAAATGCGCTAAATCCATAAAAATTGTTTCGTATAGTCAATTAAATATAAAAAAGGTATTATTAAGAAGACGTCTATTGACGAGATTAAATATGTAAAAAAAAAACAGTGAAAGAAACATCACAACAATGGTAACAAACTGACACAATATTGTCGACAGATTGGATCCTTAAACATAAATTTACATTTACATCAACTTATTGATAAAAATAAATTAGCTTTGCTTAAGAAGGGAGAAATTATTAATTTCCATCCATTGCATTTCTTCCATCCACATTTCATATTCTGTGATTCGACCACGCAACAACTTTTACTGTAGCACGAATAGGCAGGCTCACTCATCTGGGGACCACGGGCTTACAGAAGACCAGAGTGAAATGGCAGTATTATACTTTTGAGTTCGTCTGGTGAGTGAGGTAACTGGGGCACTGTTTTAAAATGTTTTCTACAATCTCTCAGATGTTGATCATCGCTGGCAAATGCGCTGCTGGCCTTTCTGGAAAGAATATGCTCTCCTTGAAGGTTCCCAGATCGTAACGGTTCGTTAAGACCTTTCTGCATTCATGTACATTTTTCATTTCTACAACGTATCCGATCCGACTTTTGTTACATCGTTCCAGACTTACTACTGCCTAAGTCAGCAATTTCAGTTTCGGAGATTTAACGGATGAAACAAAAACATAACTTTTAAACATAAAACAACTGTTTTATTGTTTTTGTTAATTTTATTTTACTTTGTGTTTGAAGAGGGAGCCTTGAATCCGGTAATTGAGGAACGACATTTGCCGTAGCGGACTTCCGTTGTCCGAGGTCAGAATCGGCACTGGTCTAATCACTAAAATAGACGGATCGACTGGCTATACAGTATCACGAATGCCCAACAAGGCGTAACGCAACTTAAAAGTTGAGACAGTTGATGCAGTCTGTAAAAGACTACATCAATTTTCTACTTTCACTTTATAGAAAAGTATATTCGCCAATGTATATAATTCTCTATACTCCTCTAAATACAAAGCATAATAAAAATAAATCACAACGAATATACTGCACACAGAGCATATGCATTTAATTTTTTTTATGTAATAAACACTAATCACAATTGTTTTAATGGCAATTATTATCTACATACTAATATATGAAAATTGTATAAATGTTATTTTGATATAACTGATTCGAAAACCCACCCAGTTATCGGTAATCGGAGTGTGCGATAAACGGTATTTTCACAATCTATTTTAGCAAGCTTTTAAACTTCCGATAACTTTAAAATATGTAGAAAAAGTGCGAAAAGATTGTCGCCGCTGTGGGAATCGAACCCACGTCTTCGGCATTCGCGGCCTGACGCTCTAGCCACTGAGCTAAACGGCTGATTACTATTGGCTAGAGCGTCAGCGTTGCCGAAGACGTGGGTTCGATTCCCACAGCGGCGACAATCTTTTCGCACTTTTTCTACATATTTTAATGTTCAATCTTAAGTGTAAAGATTAGAACTATAAACAATTTAAATCTCCGATAACTTATTATGAATTAGGCAGTATATTTTCTGGAGTTTAAGCAACTGAACATTCATCATCATCATCATCATCATTTCAGCCTGTTTGAGTCCACTGCTGAACATAGGCCTCCCCCATAGACTGTCATGAAGTACGATCCTGATCCACCTGCATTCATCGACTTCCCGCACATTTGCACAGGTCGTCACTCCATCTACTGCGGGGTCGTCCTACACTGCGATGGCCAGTACGAGGCTGCCACTCGAGAACCTTTCTTCCCCATCGGTTATCGGTTCTACGAGCTATATGGCCGGCCCATCGCCACTTCAGCTTGCTAATCCTCTGAGCTACGTCGGTTACTTTGGTTCTACTGCGGATATCTTCGTTACGAACTCTTTCACGCAGAGAAATACCGAGCATTGCCCGCTCCGTAGCCCGCTGAACGACTTTGAGCTTCCTCATACGGCCAGCGGTGAAGGACCACGTCTCGGTTCCGCAGGTCATCACTGGCAACACACATTGATTGAAGACTTTAGTCTTCAAAGATTGAGGTATATTTGACGAGAAGATTTGCCGAAGTTTCCCGAACGCTGCCCATCCGAGTTGGATTCGCTGATTGACCTCTGTGTCGAAGTTGGACTTACCTAGCCGGACTAACTGTCCTAGGTAAACGTACTCGTCAACAATTTTGAGCTCAGTGCTCCCAACAACAACCGATATAGGCGTGACATGGACATTAGACATGATCTTCGTCTTGTCCATATTCATCTTAAGGCCCACCCGTTGGGAGACACTGTTGAGGTCATTGAGCATAGCACCCAGGTCCTCCAGCGATTCTGCCATGATGACTATATCGTCGGTTAATCGAAGGTTGGTGATGTATTCGCCATTGATGTTAATACCTCGTCCTTTCCAGTCCAGAAACTTGAAAACATCTTCCAACGCAGCGGTGAAGAGTTTCGGGGATATGACATCACCCTGCCTTACACCCGTCTGCAGTTGGATAGGTTTTGTACTACTGGACTGTATTTGGATGGACATCGTAGCCTTGTTATACAAACACCACAGCACTTCGATATACCGACAATCAATTTGGCACCGCTGAAGAGCCTGGAGTAACGCCCAAATTTCGACAGAATCGAAGGCTTTCTCATAGTCCACATACGCTAGGCACAAAGGCAGATTATACTCTTCGGTCTTCTGTATAATCTGCCGCAAGGTGTGTATGTGGTCTAGGGTACTGAAGCCTTTTCGGACTCCGGCTTGTTCGGGAGGCTGGAAGTCATCGAGTCTGGAAGCGAGACGATTCAAGATGACTCTTGAGAACAGCACATAGACGCGGCTTAGAAGGGATATCGGTCTATAGTTCTTCAAGAGAGCGTTATCGCCTTTCTTGAAGAACAGCACCACCACACTTCTGCTCCACGCCTCTGCTGGAGCACCACCCTGAAGGACGGAATCAAAGAGCATCTGAAGGACTACAAGTATCGGTTCTCCACCCGCTTTCAGAAGCTCTGCTGTAATTCCGTCCTCTCCCAATGCTTTGCCATTCTTAAGATGGTCAAGAGCCGTTCTGAACATTACATCACCGATATCGTCAAACATGGGATAAATTTCCAACAAAAAAATAAACATCAAAATCGTTTCATAAATGACGAAGTAATCCGCGAACACACAAAAAAAAAAAATATATATACAGTCGAATTGAGAAACCTCCTTCTTTTTTGAGGTCGGTTAAAAAAGAAAGAACTCAGGCCACTAAGGCACCAGACTTAACTTGATATACCTTAGTTTATAATCAATCTTATCCATTAACGACTTAATGGCGTTCGCCTATGATTTTATAATATAAATTCTGCAAAGTTTGAAGCGATGGAAATTTCAAAACAAATTAAACGCGATAAACAAATTAAATCCATCATTTTTATTTAACACTGCATATTATTCGCGTGAATACAAGATATTAAACAAAATATCGTAATTTAAAAAATATTATTAATGCATTAAATTGCGCGTAATATTTACTAAACATAACTTTGCATCTTTATCTAGATTAAAGACAAAAACAGTTATTTAGCGCTGCATATTATTCGCGTGAATACAAAACATTAAATACTATAATACACCACATATAATTTACGCAAAATATTGCGCATAATATTTACTAAAGATTACTTTGCATCTTTATCTAGATTAAAGACAAAAACGTTTTCGGGTTTAAATCCGCTAACCGAGTATTGACCTCACTGTTGTAGCCATCTAACCGTGTCTTACTTGATTTTATTCCGTTTTTTTACGTATTGACCGCAGAGATAGAGCAAGAAAAAATACTCTAATCCAATAGAAAAATATGAGGCATATTTTAGTGAAAAATAATATCTTGAACTAATTAAACTCTGGGTAAATACAAATTCCGAAGGTGTAATGGATAAATTTAAATAAGCTTTAATTGAATATTGTATTGTTGGGAGGCTCGCCACTCGAAGTTGTTGATATCTATCTGGGACAAATGGTCCAACAAGGCAAATCCAACTTGAGAAGGAGGTCAATCGACGAATCCAGCTCGGCTGGGCTGCGTTCGGGAAACTGCGCAGCGTCTTTACGTCCAAAATACCACAGTCCTTAAAGACGAAAGTCTTTAAACAGTGCGTGCTACCAGGGATAACCTACGGTGCCGAGAGGTGGTCTCTCACTATGGGCCTCGTAAGGAAGCTCGCGGTCGCACAGCGCGCTATGGAAAGGGTAATGCTTGGGGTTTCTCTACGAGATCGAATCAGAAATGGGGAGATCCGTAGACGAACTAGAGTTACCGACATAGTAGAGCGAGTCAGCAGGCTGAAGTGGCAGTGGGCAGGGCACATAGGTCGAAGAACCGATGGCCGTTGGGGCAAAAAGGTTCTCGAGCGGAGACCACGTGACGGCAAGCGGCGTAGGAAGGTCTCCCACAAGGTGGACGGACGATCTAGCCAAGACCGCAGCGACGCGTTGGATGCAGGCCGCTAACGACCTGTCGAAGTAGAAGGCAATGGGGGAGGCCTATGTTCAGCAGTGGACGTCCTACGGCTGATATGATGATGATAATGATGAATACAAGATAATTAATATCTTGTTATTTAATACATACCCGAAATATGTACCAGTTTTTATAATAACTTTATTTATTATAAATATCAATGCACTATACATTATAAATACACTTATTATAAAAACTGTTTAAATTATCTTTAATTTTGTTCTATAATTTCCCGGCGTATGCTTAATGTATTCGAAATGTCAGATTTTTAGAAACTAAATTAAAAGCGATTCAATCTGTCAAACCGTTTTATTTTATAAAACATGCTGATTAATACGGTCTTTTGCTATATTCTGCCAAAAATTCCTTTTTCAATTTTATACGAGTATTATTCAACATATTCTAGAAAATGAGCTAGTGTTGGTAAGCCATAAAGATAAATAACAAAGGTAACGTTGCTTTATGGACATTAGGGATGCGGCAAAACAGAAAAATAACATGTATGCAACTGGGAATAAAACCCGTAATTTTGAATGCGGCCTCCCCGAACACTACTTTACCGCTACTTTATTTGATTTATGCAAAATGATTAACTCCACAAGGTTGTAAACAATAACGTCATTTTTAAATTCGCCATTGCGTAGTATGAATTTCGCAATTGCTTTTAATTATTTTTTTATAACTTAGAAAACTTTTTGTATACGGTACATAATTATTTCAATTCGGTTCTTCTAATTGTGTCTGCTAAATGAAAAAATGGAGCTAACCGGATACAATTAAGTTTATCCCTTGTAATTGTTTGTTACGGCAGATTTATGAACTTGCGTTTAATTGAATCGATCGCTAGTACTATGCACGTGCACTCCATATATGCAATAAAACCGGCCAACGGACACACGGACGGATAGGCAGACAGACAGCTTAAAAAAAGCTTTGTACCTATACACTGTCGTGAATTTATTAAGCGACCTTTTTATCTTATGATTAATTACTACCCGGCCGAAATATCTGTGCACAGTGGTCTATCAAAGATATATATTATAATATATTAATATGAATTAGATTAGTGAGAATGACACTAGCACACCGAAGTTGAGGTACCCAAATTACGCCAAATGGTGTATTTACATTGCTATCTCTTTCCGTATTATACGTTTTATGCCATTTGCCAAATTCGCTTATATATGTCATATAATGTGAAGCGGAACAATTTTTAAACCTTACGTTTAACACATTCTCTATTCCAAGCTATATATCCCACATGGTGCTTTAGTCAGCTTTCCGTATTTTTCCTCTCCACTTCGCTCTGTCGTCGACGCAGTTATCGGATACTTGACACACTGCCATGTCCCTTTGCACTAAATCTATCCATCTTTTTTTGGGTCTACCTCTGGATCTTTGCCCAGTTACAGAAAGTTGCAGTGGTAAATTTCCCACATAGTTTGGTTGCCTCCTCTATAAATGCCCGCAGCCTTCTAAAAGCATTAAAAGTACCTATTCGCGTCTCAGAAACCAGTGCCCTTGATTCCTTTATCTCGGTGATCCGATTCCCTATCCTGATCGCCGCCAGAACGACCACGAATGATCTTAAATGGGCATCAGGTTGTAAGATTGTCAGAAATCTCTGTTAAACAACAAAATTCTTCTTCGTTAAACAACAAATAAAAGTTTAATATTAAACCACAACTTTACTTTTACACCATAAATGGAGGAATATAATGTGACTAATGTTGAAACCTATAGAGTACCACGTGCTAGAATCAATTTCTTTTAGGGCGCTAGTCACTCTAGTACTGCACTAGGACTTAGATACGATGGACCCACCGCCCGGGGTCCCGCCGGATAACACTACACCCACAGTTAGTGTAACAACAATCACACCAGTTCGCCCTCGCCTCCGAGCACGGCGAGACCCACACAACGCGTACACAAGGTACACCCGCGTTCCGGGGCGGTTCTCACCGCTCCCAGCCACCGATTAGCTAAATGCACAGTCGACGGCCGTCGGGGTCTCGGTCCGAACCGGCGACCTCGACGGCCCTTAGATGACACACCATAGTAGTTAAACGCACGCATGAGCACATGCGCGAACCTACCCATAGCGGAGGGTCCAAACCCGTGGGTTCTGGCTAGCCCACCGGTTCTGCGTCCGATGAAGCTTTAATAGTCTCGGGACTGAAAGCAAAAACATCAGTTAATACAAGATACAAGACAAGTACTGCACTCAAAAACTTTCGGCGCCGCGGTATTAAAACTAGCGCCGTGAGGTCATCGGCCGCTTAGTCGGCAAAGCGGAAGGCGTAGGTTCGAAAAAGCAATTTTTTATCGAATCATCTACAAAAAAAACACGCTTTAAGTACCGTGTTTTAACTAATAAACATGTCTTCATTTAAAGAACATCGAATTTCTTGCAGGAACAAACTTAATTGCCACTGAATTAATTAGCTATAACGTTCGCATTATATATATGTATACTGTAAAATCGTATATTTCATTTTACTATTTCTTTTGCTGGGATCGTGTTTCTAGTCTAATCTACTTAATGACCTCGGTCCAAGTTCACTGTAACTAAAGTAATTTGGGGTGTGCGTTCGGTCTTATCAATGACTGCTTCGGAACATTTTTATTACGCATTGCGTGCGCGAAATGCGCGCCATGCGAATAGTACGTTCAAAATAAGATGTAGTTTCTTGATGTAGCTCAAAAAGGTCTTTGACTAGCGGGTAATGAAACCGTATCTTGCTTGCAGTTGTTGGTCGACCCACTGCCAGAAAAACATTGTGTGTGAAAGGTATGCCTAGTCGGGTGATTATCGGCATATGTATGTTTTTACCATAACCATTTATATACCAAAAGGAACTTACTAAACGCATAGACGCTTATGCTCACTAAGCTTATTCGAAATGACCCTGACGATACAACCTGCATGGGCCGTCGTCTAGGCACGAATGTGGTTTATATTCATATCGGCGAATGTTTTATTCAAGGAAGCTTGGAGTTAGTCTAAATCAGGATAAGGCTTTAATTATATTTTTAATCCAACGGGTTTAAGTCTGCATTAAAAGAGGTCTAGTCTTCGTGTTGAATGAAGTCATTTTCACGCACTGCATGCCAGTTTTGCATGATTTTCTCTCCATGAGCTGGCCCAGAATCTAGACGGAATGCGGCTACTCGCTTCTTCACTGGTGTTTGCGTACACTTATGATTTAGTATTTTTTTTTATTTGAAAAGTTGCCAAGCGAGCAGACAGTTCACCTGATGTTAAATGAATACCGCCGCCCATGGCCTTTTGAAAATTGGGCTCCGGCAACCTCACTCACCAGACGAAACGCGGAAGTATTATACTTCCACTTTACGCCGGTCTTCTGTGAGGTCGCGGTACTTACACGGACAAGCCTGCCCATTCGTGCAACAGCCGCGGCTGCGTGGCCCTACCACCGTATATTGTAGCTATCCTCCACAGTAATTCTTATTTCATCTGATACTTTGTTATTTTTGCCGCGTACTGTTTCAACAACAGGCGAGATGTCTTTAGTCTAAGGTCTATTTAACGCACATTCAAACGATGACCTGTTCTTCTTCGATAAGCTCGAAGCCCTAAGACTTCATTCAACATCCTTTTCACCGTGGTTCTGCGTAACCCTCAATATAGACGAACTAAAAGAATTTTGAAATCTGTTGATCCTATAGCATGAGCTTTGCTTAGTTTGCGGCTTTCTCCAAAAATGTCGTGAAATGTTTACTATTACTATTACAAAATAGCTGTCCCGGCCAGGAGTCTCTGTCTGGTTAAACGAATGAGTATTTTTTCCAAAACAAAGATTCATTTTTTCCTCAAAACTTATTATTAATAAATAAAAAAGTTCTTGTTTACACATCAAAACCCAAAGGCTACCAAAGCAATGTTTTTTCCTTGAAATTATTCGATATAGAGTTTTAAGAGATTTGCGACAAGAAACAAGCGAATATAAAATTTTTATTTATGTAGAGCAAACGAGCAAATTACGCGTAACGGAAAACCCACGTTTACGGGATGAAACGCGTATAAATCACCCTTTTCTTTTCTTTCTTTTTTCTTGAAAAATATTGCCCTCACTTTAAGATAACATTATCCTGTGTTGTAAAGACGTTTTTACAAATATAAATTTCACGTGGACAAACACCAAGATGCGAAACAACTATCTGTGGATCGCACAAATAGTTGTCCCGTGTGGGAATCGAACCCACGACCCCCGACGCCGAAGCCAATACCTTGGCCACTGCGCCATGGAGTCATCATAAATAAATACTTGTACATAACAAGTATTTATACTAGTTTTATCCCGTAGATGAGGCAACCTAAAGTTCTCCATACTAAACATACACATCTAATGCCTCTGATATGGCGACTTCCGTAGGCTACTTTAATAATTACTTATTACGAGGCGAACTAGTAATTTTTTTTATTTTAAAAGTCGAAAGCGAGCAGGTGGTTCACCTTTAATTACTTATTACGAGGCGAACTGCTGCGTGGCACTACCCTACCAGAGTATAGCACACCTGCTGCCGGCCACATTTCAAGGCCTTAAAAGCCGAATAAAGTAAAAATCAACCGGGCGTTTTGTGATTAAATAACCGCTGAATTGACGGCATTTGCATCTCTTTCTCCACCGTTAAAAGTTTCCAAAAAACCTATTATATTAAAATTTAAATCTAATTTGAAATAACAACGATGCTATCAGGTATTCCACTCTAACAGGATGCAAAGCTTTTGACGACCCGAATGGAGCAGTGGGTAGTGTACCTGCCTTCTGCGCCAGAGGGTGTGGGTCCCCACTACTGGAAAAATATTGTGTGATGAACATAGTGTTTTTCTAGTGTCTGGGTGGTTATATATCTATAATATGACAAAAGAAAAGTATGTTTAAGTATGTTTATCAGTTATCTAGTACCCATAGTACAAGCTTTGCTTAGTTTGGGACTAGACAATGTTGTGAAAAATGTGTCCTAAATATTTAAAAAACAAGGCTGTTCAGCAGCGAAGAAGGTCAAAGGCTTATATAGGCCGATTTTTAACTTTAATAAAGGTCGTTTGAAGGGATCATATTGTGCCTACCACGCAAGCGGTTGAAGGCCTTATGGTACGCGTGCTGGTGTTCGTTATTTATTAGTAAGTCCCCCAAGGAACGGAATCAAAATCCGCTCTGTGCAGGAAGCGCCTTGGTGCGGCTTATTGAACCTTGAACGGTTTTTGTCCGCAACCAACCGGACAGCACCAATTTACCGGCGAATTGATTTATATTTGCTAATTAGAATGATGTAACTGCGTAATTGTTAGAATGTTTGCGTGCATATCCCATTTATGTAATGTAAATTTAAGAAACAACAACAACCATGTAAATTTTACACAAAGTTATTTAAAAATAAATTTATACTATTCTGTGCGGGCTGATGACTCGGTGGTGTAGTTGCTAAGCTATTGCCTTCGATGCCGGGGGTGGTGGGTTTGATTCCCACACGGATCAAGTGTTTGTGTGACCCACAGAGAATTTTTCTGAATCTGGGAGTTTCTTAAAGAGTTAGATTGGCAATTGGCTGTTGAAAAAGCCTATTCAATACCCTCAACAACATTATCCACATGTTGTTCCAACCCCACCTAAGTGGGATAAAAGCAGGAAAAAGAAAGATTAAATTATGCAAGCTACTTTTGCACTAATAACGTTGCTTATTTTGAGATTACCATTCTGATTATAAAAGCTTTTGATTGATGAACTGATGTCATATATTTTTCGAATAATTACGAGCGATAATCGGCGTGTCTTTGATTTGTAACTTTTTGGGATTGCGTATTCTACGTTTACTTATTATCTTTTTTATGAGAAAAGTATACAATACATGTACATTGTTATGTATTAGACAATTTCGAATTATGTAGGTTTGCGATAAATTTTTGCAGGCGCTTTGATTTTTTTTTTTCGCATTTAAAAAAACAGCAGTTGCTTGTGACGTTGAATTTTTCAGTTCGGTTTAGTTTTGAAAACGGACGAAAACCATATAAACAAAATGCTGTGCACGAGTAGTAACAGCCTACAAAATGTAGATGTTGAAATGTGGTAGGGCCATACAGTAGATTCGGCTGTTGCACGAATGGGTAAGTAACATGACCCACAAAAAACCAGCGTGATGTGGAAGTATTACAATTATGCGTTTCGTGTGGTAAGTGTGGCAGCTGGAGCCCACAATATTAAAAGGTGGCAATGCATCGGCAACACTACGGGTGCGTGAGAAGTTATACCTCATTGGCATTATTAAAAATAGTTTATAATTGCATGCAAATAATTATTTACAATAAAATAATAAAAAAACTGGAAATATAATAAATAAATAAATAACATAAAACTGTGAAAGCGCCATCTACATTCTTTATTGAAAACTGTAAAGGGTGAGTGTGATTTAGAAAATGCTGCCATCTATTATAAGCGGTTTAGCGGGCAGCTTCAAACGTGTTACTTTTGGTTACGGTGATGCGCAAGCATCTTAAAATTTCGCTTTCATAATTTTTTCATAAAGTATATATATAAAAAAGTATAATATTTGGAATGTATCTATATATTTGTTGGTCTATTACAGACGCGCTTTAGCCATTCCACCGAAGTCGGAGGGTCCCTTCCCGCACGAGCGGTGTCGCATGTACTCCGCGGATTGGACCAAAGCCCTGGCGCAGGGCAGGACCACCCCAGACGATGAGTGGCCCATCATCCCCTGCACCAGCGGCTGGGAATACAACAAGAGCGATGTGCCCTACGACACGATCGCCTCCGAAGTAATTATCGACTCTTATCACTGTTTCATCGTTAGCATACATATAGAATGTCTCATACCACTTATGAATTCGTAAAAACCCCTTTAATTGACGGACTAGAAAACTAACAAGATTTGAAATTTAACAAGGTTTTTTGTTGTTGTGTAAATTTTTTTTTGTTATACCACTTATGAATTCGTAAAAACCCCTTTAATTGACGGACTAGAAAACTAACAAGATTTGAAATTTAACAAGGTTTTTTGTTGTTGTGTAAATTTTTTTTTGTTATACCACTTATGAATTCGTAAAAACCCCTTTAATTGACGGACTAGAAAACTAACAAGATTTGAAATTTAACATTTTTTTTGTTCATTAATATTTGATTGATGAACAAAAAAAAATTTTTTTTAGTCCGTGCTTAAAATATTGTCAGTTCGATTTTACTAGCGAAACAAAAAGACGGGCGAAATTTCACTTGCTCTTTCACCAAAGACATTGCTACAATATATTCTGGTTAAAAAATCGTCGCATTCGTTTATAAATTCAATTTGGAGCCGAATGCCTGTATAAGCGAGAGGTTATTAAACCAAAAATCTTCCTTAATGTATCTCACATACTGCAGTTTCTTTGATAAAATGTAGTAACCAATTCCTTTGTCTGTTGCAGTTGGACTGGGTGTGCGAGAAGGACAACCTGGCAGCGACCGCACAAGCTATCTTCTTCTGCGGGGCAATTGTGGGTGGACTGGTTTTCGGTTGGATTGCGGATAAATACGGAAGAATACCAGCACTAGTTGGTAAGGGTCTGATATGAATTGCTTCCTTGACCTAGTTGCACAGGCATCTCCTGGGTCTTAATAAGCTAATGGAGTTGAGAAAGTTGTGAAATGCCATTGGAAAAGCCAATATAGGTTCCAGATTTAGCGAAGGTACATTTCATCTTGAAACTAAGCAAAGCCAAGAAGAAAGGCGAAGGCTTTCCTTCTTTGATAGTATGTTCTTCGATTCTGCGCCATAACATAAAGAAGGATCTTTATCATATAAAGAGATGTTTCGTGGATCAAACAGTGATTAACTGACATCTAAAAGATGTCTCGAAGTAGACAAATGAAGCATGTTACTGTCCCTGTCAAGCCCATTTTAGTTTGAAAATGCTGTGATTTATTGAAATCCACATTAATATCCTCTTTGTCTAGTTGTTTAGTTATGCTTGCAATCTTGCCGATGGGGTACGTGCAAGAAATAAACTTCATGTTCGCAATTATCTGCCTCCTAAATTTGTACTCTACGCATGATAGGTTCGCCATTTGTTACTATTATATCTATCACGTTTGTAAAAAGATCATTGCGCAATCATCTTCCTTTAAGGTAAAAACTAGAGTCTAATATATTAATAAACTTCATTGCCCTGAGACCAGCACTCGATCCCTACCGCCCGTATAACTCATAACGAATCCAGGTACCAACGCGATGGGGTTCACCGCCGGGATAGGCACCGCTTTCTGCAGCAGCTTCTGGTCGTTCGCCGTGTGCCGGTTCCTCGTGGGTTTCGCCTTCGACAACTGCTTCACTATGATGTACATCCTAGGTGAGTCTTCTTCAACCCGCTATTATATGAAAAACTCCAGATGTCGTATATGTACCATAGCAACTCTTAAGCAATAAATCCTTAAACTGGAATATTGATTGGTTTTATCGAACGAGGAATTGCAGCTCGCATGGGCGGCCTTACCTCACACACTCATTGTAGGTTCCTCTTGGCTTCACCGAGGGGGACTATGTCTATCCATCCGCCTGGTCGGAGAGAAATATGTATGTGCTTACCAAAGAATCGAAAATAGTCTGAATGCTTTTTGAGTATATCTTATTCAATATTTTGAAATTGTGTCGTTCACTTTATTAATAACAGCGTTGCATCGTCACCTTGTTAAAATGTCTCACACATGAAATACATCTATTTTACAAATTCAAAGGTTTTTAATGACTGTAGCCCGAAGCAACATTGACATCAAAACGTCAAACACCTCAGCCCTTTCCTTTACCATGAATTATTCTGCAAAGAATTTGCATAGAAAAGAAACCACTATTAAACCGGCAATTTATGTATCTTATCTGTGAGATTTTATTGTGTACATACATACAATGCAAATGTGGACAAAGGACCTTGGTCCACCGTTCGCTTCGTCGCAAACCTTCGGTCACGGACCAGTCTATCCTTGTGACGTTTAAATAACCTAGGTCCAGATCAACCGTCACGCTGCCAAATGCACTAGATTTCGTGACACTGCCGCGAAGCGAAAAAAAAATGTAGAAATAATAAATAATATTTTATCGATTGACCCATTTCACAGTATCGAAATCGATTATTATGTAAATAAATTTAACGAAATAAACGCAATCAATACATGAATATGTCTATAAGAAATGGAAAACATTTGTACGACCATGATGAACCAATGACCGGAATGTCTGCTTACCGATTTGAGGTCGAGGGTTATAGCATTAGCGACGTGCACGGACACCTTTCGTGTTCAACAGATATACTCTTGTACTCCATGAACAATCCGTGAATAAAGCTTAGGTTCAGAAGTCCTCGTTTCATTCCAGTGCTGGAATACGTGGGCCCAAAATGGCGCACTTTCGTCGCGAACATGTCGATCGCTCTGTTCTTCACACTAGCTGCCTCACTGCTGCCCTGGATAGCTCTGCTGGCGGACGACTGGCGGATCTTCGCTCTGGGCACCAGCGCTCCGTTCATATTAGCGCTGGCAACCCCTTGGCTGGTGCCAGAAAGTGCTCGGTAAGTGCCAGGACTCAATGTAGACTGCGGAGATGTTCCAGTGGTCCACGCCCCCCAAATTTTATGTGGTCGGTTCTTTCGAATATGCGTGTATTTATGTATTATTTCTTGTTTGTTAAACCCTCCACGACACAGGAAACATTTTCAAGTCTTGACAAAAAACGCATATGCACTGTCTTAAAAATATTGCCGTCGTATACTTGAATACCGATTATCGTTAAAGCTATAGATTATGATTTAATAAAAAATAAATAATTTATTAGAAGAATTAAAAGAATTTTTTGTATACTTATAGAGTCTTTCATTCTTTATGGTCCTTTTAATCTATCTAAATCTGTAAGATCGAAACAATGTTTAATTTTAGGCTTCTCCTTTCAGCTGGTTGGTGTCGCAGGGTAAAATAGACAAGGCACTGACTATCATGAAGAAATTCGAGAAGATAAACAAGACGAAGATACCTGACAAAGTGCTCAGCGAGTTTACCGTGAGTACATCGGAAGTGGACACGAGTCAGCGGCTGAATCTAATTATTTTGCTTTAATTTTATCAAATAATACTAATGATAATGCAAATACTGCAGTGGAGGAAAGAACATTCACGCCCGGTTTCTGAAACGCTGATCATCGTTGATGTCAACTAGTCAGCTGTCAAATGGCTTTTCAAATTTAATTTTATTTGCCAAAAGGATGCTTAACTCTCTGAATTGCCCAGAATGATTTTCTTAATGATCCGAATGATCAATTCAAAGACTTTAACCATCCTTTTGGCAACTCAAATGATATTTGAAAAGCCACTTGACAGCTGATTAGTTAACATCTACGATGATCAGTGTTTCAGAAACCGGGCGTTAGTGTATAGACTGCAACGTGGTAGGGTCACGCAGCAACTTGGCAATTTAACGGTTATCCCGCTGGTTGAGATGTTCATGAAAAATGAAAAATCTCTTAACACCAGGTGGATCGCACTTTCGTCTGCCACGTTTTCTATAAAAACAGGTCAAGTGCGAGTCGGACTCGCGCACGAAGGGTTCCGTACCATTATCTATAACAAACGGTAATAAAAATCTTATCTGTTATATAGAAGCCCCACTTAAACATTTTTTATTCTTTCTAACTATCACGGTTCATGACATATAGCCTGGTGACAGACGGAGAGAGACAACGAAGTCTTAGTAATAGGGTCCCGTTTTACCCTTTGGGTACGGAAAATTGCTATGCGACCTATACTTGAGACATCATAATATGTTATAACATTGTTTTAAACTGCTTAATCAATTCAAAAAACAACCTAACCAGATATGATGGTAAGGATTAAGTTTTATTTAGTAAAAGTAACATTTTATATAATTTTAATGATTTTTTATCAAAAGAAATGAACGATCTTAAGATCTGGTATATTTAATGACGCAAAGCTTAAAAAACCATATGTTTATTATTAAGAGAAAGTGTTAGCCGAGAGAAGGAAAACCTAGAAGATGATAATTGATTATCACATTCTCATTGTGAGATGAAAATTCAAACGCACACAACTTATATGCATATACAAACAAGGGCGAAGCTAACATAAGAATATTTAACAAATATCGATCATGGAGAAAGAATCATTTGCATTTTGCACATCATTTGCAGGAGTCGTCCTTGAAAACTATCAAGGAGTGCGAAGCCGAATCACGCACTTACTCCGTGCTGGACCTCTTCAGAACCCCTCGACTAAGGAGGAACGCGATACTGCTAATCGTTATATGGATGGCCATCTCGCTGGTGTTCGACGGGCACGTGAGGAATGTGGGGTCCCTGGGGCTGGACATATTCCTCACGTTCACCATCGCGTCAGCGACCGAACTCCCCGCTGACACGTTCTTGACAGCGGTGCTGGACAGGTACTGAGAGAATTTGACATGTCCTTTATCGTTAACTAGCGTCCCGCCCCGGCTCCGCACGGGTGCACTGTAATATACATATAAACCTTCCTCTTGAATCACTCTATCTAGTAAAAACCGACATCAAGATCCGTTGCGTGGTTTTAAAGATCTAAGCATACATATGGACAGACAGGCGGGACGACTAAGTTTTATACTATGTAGTGATTTGCTTTTGTCCTCCGATATAACGAACAGCTAATAGCAAAAAAGTGAACCATAACTGCGTCATATCGGCATACATGATTTTTGTCTTATGCGATATTATGTAGATAGTTATTAGGATTTATAAAAGGAACTAGACAAAGAATAAAAGCAATATAGCTTTTATTAATCAAAAGGTTTCAGTGGTTTGGAATTTAACGGAAGAAGTGGAACTAAAATAAAAGAATCGTGTAAAAATATTTAACAAAGTGTAGGTGGAATGTCGTACATTATATGTATGAATGTCGTGTCGTATATATGTATAACACCTGTAACCTAGAAATATGTAGGAATATGCATGTGGAAAAGGCGTTAACAGTATTTAAGAATCACGTAAAGTAGAATACTGTTTCCGCCTACTAAAAAGTAAATTATAACTGACTCTCCCTATGGTCGATAGGCGAGAATTTTTAGTTTCATATCCTATAATTTACTTCTGTCTTTTTGACGCATTCAGTTTTTTGTATTATTTAAATATTTAGGAATTCTTGTACTGATATGTGACAATGTTTATCATCACTACCTATTAAACCATGTATCATCACTAACTAATAAATCACCCTCAAAGTCATAATTAGAATTGTCATGTTCATTTAACCGTTTTCATTCAGGTGGGGAAGAAGATGGTTGGCATGCGGGTCCATGGTCCTCAGTGGCATCTTCAGTCTGCTAGCGACAGCGGTTCCAGTTGGTCAGTAAACATTTTCTCAATTTCTGATGACCTCCTTGAACGTGAGACCTGGATCCCAAATGTCGGCGTGTTTTCGACTTTTTTGTTTTATGAGTACCATTATATTCAAAAGTATATAAGATATCCTTTTTGAAACAGCCTCTATCAATGAATGAATACACACACACAATCAATATACGCGATAAATAGATTCTTAAAATAATGCCGACGAGATTTTTAACCGGCGTGAAGTAAAAGTATTACGTTTCTGAGATTCGTTTGGTCAGTGAAGTAATCTGGCCCCCTTTATTAAAAGATTTCAACGCATCTACAATCGTACGGCTGTTACAAATGTCCATGGGCCGCCGGTTATCACTGCTGAACTGCCAGCTCGGTTGACACCTTCTCACATAAAAAAAAAAAGGTGGACATCAAACTTTATGATTATTTATCTACGCGGAAAGAGCGTGTAACACCCTGAGATCTTGTAATGTTGGTATCCTTAATGTTTCCCGCTAATGACTTAAAGCAGACGAGTAGAATTTTCATAAAAAATAGTTTCGTTTAAGTTTTTTTATAAAGAATGTATGAATGTCATAATACAACAGAATATTGAGAATTTGCATAAACGAATGAAAGCGGAGAAACTGAAAGTAACATCCAGAAGGAATCTACACTTTATTTGGTGCAGGGGTTTCGAGGAGGTACTATTGAGCCTTCCTTGGCAATGAAATACAACTGTTACAAGATTATCTGCCAAAACTGTTATGCTCGTCTTCATCTCCGTGCTACCAATTGCCCCAAAACCAAGTGTGGACACAGCAACAACCTGCGCTTAAGGAAGCTTAAGGATCAAGCAATCACGGCTTCGGATCTTGAAGAGAAAATATTGCATATGTATTTTAAAAATGTGAACAAGTGAAGGTAGTCTTCAAAAGTGAAGGTATTCCTCGCACAGTTGTCGCTTTCTTTTTCCGCTTTCTGCACCAATAGTATATTTTCATGTTCAACGATGGTTTATTTAATGGTCTCATACACCACCGTTGAGCTTTTTCGAAGCTCCCATTGAATTGAGAAACTTTACGCAAAAAAAAACGCGCACTGATATCCGCGTCCAGGTTACGTCCACTTTTTAAGGTTTCAAAAGCTACATAAATATTAGCGAAAATAATATGCGGACCCGGGGGCGCAGCTGTTAAGCTAGAAGCCCAGGGCAGTGGGTTCGATTATCGTTCCGGGTTCGGGCCTTGGTTTCCAAGGAGGGTCGACGTCAGGCAGTTGGTCGTAAAAATCCCATACCACTTACTACTAAGTTGGATATGGTCAGGAGGATCTTGATGATGAATATACGGTGCTAGGAAACGTCTATTTCATTTACCAGGCGGTCCGTCCGCTTCGCTGGCGATAATGGGCCGCTTCGCTGTCAACATATCGTACAACATCGGCCTTCAGTACGCGGCGGAGCTGCTACCGACTGTGGTGAGGGCCCAGGGGGTCGCACTCATCCACATCATGGGCTACGTGGCGTCCATAGTCGCGCCATTCGTCGTCTACCTGGTGAGCCTGAGCTGTGTATTTCCAGTCTCATTTGACAGTAAACGACGCTGGTCAACCACCTTGATAATTTTCTTCGCCAATGGAATGGATGACGACACATGTCGTGAAGGAATCCACTTCATGGGCGAAGCTATTTTAGTTTTAATAGCACTAACTTAGGACACCGATCTACTCAGCGGTAGTGGTGGTCAAAAGTTCAATTTACTAGGAACAGTTTGCAGGAGTGTTCTTTTATTATTGAAGAAACAGTATATACGGTCCATATTTGATTTAGACCACCTGAGCAGGTTAACTTGACTAAATTTATATTTTTTTTTTGGATTTTTCATAAGTGAGTGTCTTTATGATGTTCCCTTCGTTGCTCGATGATTGTAGATCGGCGCTTGGCAATTTCATTGGTGCCAACATTGGGATTTGAAATTTCTCTGGTAGCCATGTTTGTTCAACTTGGCCAACGTACAACGGTGAACCCGTTGTACGTTCTTTAAAAAATCATCACCATTATGCAATGCACAATGTTGTCATCTACAGGCCAATTTCTCCCAAGACCTGCCGCTGCTGATATTAGGAGCGTTGGGGGTGCTTGGCGGCCTGCTATGTCTCTTCCTGCCCGAGACAATGGACACGGAGATGCCGCAAACTCTGCAAGATGGCGAGAACTTCGGAAAGGACCAGAGGTTCTGGGACAACCCCTGCTTCTCCAGGTATCTGCGATGGACTCCAACTTAGCTCGAAGATTATTATATTGCCATTTACATTTTTCTTTTTTTGTGCGCATATGAATGTTACTCTAGAGTAATTTAATATTTTTGTTATTGTACATATTAATGCTTGACTTAATATTATTTTTATAAATCTAGCTATCGAAGGCTGCAGTCGTGGTGTAATATAATCTTTATCGTAAACCTATTTAGCGTCGTTCTGTGAATTATTTGAAAAAGTTCTGAAGGTCAAAATTAGGAGAAGTTGTAATCGTATTAAATTATTTCTTTTGTAAATTTCTGCCTTAAATATACATTACAAGAATCTAGGCTTATGCAAATTTAATTTTGAAATCAGCGTTAAATGTCTGAGTGCGACCCAGTCATTAGAATCAACAACTTCATATACATACTACTAATCAAGAGCTGTCTCCACATATAAGTGATGGGTGACGGGCTCTAGTCGAAACCAGATTATATAGTTTAGTTTTAACCGCCTTTAGGTACCAGTCCGTATAGTAAATATGTAAATATAATCACGTAAATGACGTGCTATTTGATGAGTTGCATATACAAGTGTTTACTCGACCTCACCTGCCTTAATTCGATTAACTGTGACACGCAGCATTGCTGAGTCAATCACATCACATATCAGTCTGTTTAAATGTATTTACTTTTACCGTTAATGCTGAATATAACAACAGAAGCTGCTGGGTGGGCTTTTTGAGATCAGTTCGTCGGAAAAATAGATGAAGAAGCTGCTGGGTGGGCTTTCGGCGCTGCGGGATTCGAAGCTGTGTTTTCTGGTTTCGCCCCCATATGCTTTATCAACTAAACTAAGTGTCCTTAAGACCTTAGGCCTTAAGTCCTAAGGCCTTAAGACCTTAAGTCCTAAGGCCTTAAGACCTTAACCCTCACGGCCCGAAAATTTCGACAACTGATTTCTCGACATCTATCTACGTTATTTCTATTGTGTTTTTACCAATGCTTGGCGCCATCTAGTATGTATCCTTTACAGCATACAACACCTCACAAAGAATATTCTACGATAAACATTTGTAGAGAAAGATGAGAGTTAGATGTTTTTACAAATGCGTGTAATAGGTTGCTCTCGCTTTAGTAAAAAAACATACCTAATATTAAAGAAGAACGATAAAATTAATAATACAAAACTTTTTTGTTTTTTTTTTTCTATCCGTATTTTCCATTTATATATGTACAGGAAATCCGACGATGAAGAGAAAATGGAGCGATATCAGAAGCGGGCCTCATTGCCGATTGGTCAGGACCGTCCAAGCTTCGTGAGGGCCATGCCTAGCGCGATTGGCTCGAGGGCCTCAATCCGAGCTTCTGTCCGAGCATCCACCAGGGGTTCCCTCCGTCAGAGAGACAGAGGCAAGCTGGAGCCGGTGTAAAACAGAAGACAGCAGACAGAAGCGAAGACGGAAAAGATCTCGAAAGTATTGCTAGGCCGTTTTATACGATTGTTTCGATACTGGCAGTGATTGATAAAACTATATTACTACAAATGCGACAAATCTAATAGAAACTAGTTTTTTTATATTGTTTTATATTACAGACGGGTTTTTAACTTTCGTGTGGATGAAACTATCTTGTTCTTTTGCGCAACAAATCTGGATAAAAAAGACTATTTTGTAAAATTGTTTTCTGGTTTTTTCACTTTCGATGTGGTCGTTGAGTTTTCTGAATTACAAGCAGTTTCTGAACGGTAGCAGCATGAGAGTTCGGCATAAAAATGTTCAGGACAAATCGTATGAAATTGTGTTCTACATGAACACATGCTTTGTAAACCGCTGATAAAAATTTATGAGAAATAAAAATATTTATTCTTTTCAATATACTTGGCTAGAATGGATTAGTTGATTTTGTCGCTTAAAATTTTAATAGGTCTTAATTCTATATAGAGTGTAAGAGAGTGCGAGACTAATAGCCGAAGGACGAAGTGAAATAAAATCTATCTTAAGCATACCTAATTGTAAAACCAAAATAACAGGAAAAAGACTGTTTTAATCTCTTTCTTGCCTTGGTTTATTTATTAAGATGTACTTTGACTAAAATAATGAATTGCATTAGTTACATAAAATAGATTTTATTGATACAATTAGTTAATTACATGACAAGTAATATTTTTTTGTACAAAATAATTTTGTGATTAATTTGCTTAGCTGTGATTATTATCTGTGTGTGTGTTTATACTAATTGCCAAACTCTTCGCTCAAAAAGAGCAATGTATTTAACAACTGTTGTTTGTTAAATTATCTTATATTTGCGTAGGGATGTAGAGTAAACTATTTTGAAGATCTATTTTTAATTTAGAGATTAATGCAAAATTTATTTAGATAATTATGTAAAAAGTTACTTCAACAAACCTTATTCTGAATCTGATCTACGTCTTAAAAAAAAAATTATTTTGTTAAATTATTTTCTTTGTAATTGCAAGTGTTAAACCAAATATTGAAATTTACGGAAAGAAACTTTTTTTCAATACAACTGATGCCTCAACATGTAGGAAACAATGATATTATATACGAATATGGTGTAGATATTACACTAGAGCAACGGAATTGAGTCGCTCAAATAACACCAATTGGTGTTATTAGATTTCAATTCTATAAACTGCTTTCTCTTTCCGTATCATACTTTCTATATCATCTGTCACATTCACTTATATATGTCATATAATGTAAAGCGCAACAATTTTTAAACGCCGCGCAGTATGGAAACGCGTCATGTATAAAACATCATTGATATTGAAAACAACCAAGATAGCATAATAATAGACTATATATATTCCCGTTATGCATTTTTTTTTAACAAGGAATAAGACTTCCAATCACGCCTAATCTTTAGTAAAAATTCACGGGCTGGAAAATGTATTGGTTATGAATTTGATTATATGCCCTGGTTAATAACTTTAATATTAAAAGCTGTCTTACGTATAATATCCTTATTTGTTTGTCAACAAAAAATTCATTTCATAATAATTATGTAATAATTTAAAATCTATCTTATAATATTAAACGTTCTCCAACGCAGGATTATATTAATAAGAGTGTCATAAAACATTACTACATGTGGTGCAAAAAATTTGTAAACGCCTTTACAATCTTTACCCGTTCGTTTTATACCGTACTTTTTGTTAACATTTTCATGAACACTTTAAGTAATATATTACTAATTAAGTATCTTTAAGTCTATTAATATCATTTATTGTAAAACAGTGTTTGTCCGCTGCCATTTTTCAATATATATGTAGATTTTTTGGATAAAATGTGTCTACCCATTGGAAAGTTAGTCTGTGATATGATAAATATGCAATAAATGTATAGAAGTACAAAATTATACATTTCATTATCCCATGTAGTGGGGTATACTCCATAAAGTACTTATTATATAGTAATAAGTTTTATCAACACATTTACATTGTATCAACTGAATGTGGGAATGAATATTCAAAATATACCGTTTCAAATTTGGTTAAACATACTATAACATAAAGCGAATCTATAAACAATAAAATAGTATCAATCTATAAACAATAAAGTAATAAAAACTAATTATTTACTTTTTCTAAATAAAATATGATAAACTTAGATATGCTATGTTTAGCTGGTAGACGGCCTGGTTGAAGGATACTTAGTTATTTTCAGCCACTAAAATCATCTCATCTCATCTTAATATAAATAGTACATCAGCTAATGTCCATACCTAAAAGTTAAATGATATGAATGGCATTTCATCACAATGTTCTTTTTTTAATAAAGATTTTATGACCTGGTAACAAGACCTTTAAGCCAAAATATCACCAGGTTCTAATATCAGCCGCCGCTAAAAACATTCCGTATTTAATCATCGAATTATGACTTTGTCTCGCTTAATAAATGACAAACAAATTGTTGTTATTTGTCTTAACAATTTGCGTCATCCGGTGATAACTGGATGAAACCGGCTCAAACTTATGTTAACTCAATTTACTAAAAGATTAGTTATCGTCGCTGAAAAGAACCATGTTAGTCTAGTTCTATATGTATTTTTTAAATATTTGTTAATATTAACAATTTTTCAATTGTTGGAAATACTTTTATTAGCATTTCTGTATCTCTAAGTATTCCGTGTCCAAAATCTCTCTTTATTTCAGTATATAAAGGAATATTTAAAAAGTCACTATACAGTCTCCCTCAATTAATCTCTCAATTTACGTGGCAGACTATATAGTGATATGACTTTTTCCAACCGTGGGTCAAGTAATGTAAGTATATATTGTTAATTTACTTTACCTGCATTTTTATTTTTAATTAAACATTTTTGCTCCGTAATTTGTGTTGGTCGTTACTTCTTCTTTAAAATTGAGAAGGTATTTAATTTTATTTTTACGGGGAGATGGTTGAAGTGAGGCAGGGGGCCAGTCGTAAGAAAACTAGACATAACACGATTCATGTGTTGTGCCCATCTCATCTAGGTGAAAAAGAATAAGTATGAAGATTAGATTTTATTTGAAATACTTCGATTTCCCTGGCCTCGTTTTTGTGTGTAAGCCATAGATCAGCTACCGAAGATCCAGCAATCCCTATCCCAAGCTAGATTGTTATAACACTTCAGTATCTTAGGCTAGAAGAAAACCAATATTCGTTTTACGGACTCAAAAGAAAGATAATAAAAAATTTCCACTGTAATCGATAATAGAAGTTACTGAACTTTTATTATCGATTACGCAGCGCGTTAAGCGTGGCAGAGACTTGTCGAAACATCTCCACTTAACAAAGACCAAAAGCTTTTTTTTGTATTAAATTGAACAATTCTTCGCACCAACTTAATTAAAAAAGTCCTACGTCCTTTCACGACTCACGCGAAAGTCGACCTAAGGACTTTGGAATAGAAACTATAATATTCCGCTTCAAGGGCGATGCAATGGGCTCCAATGGGTGCATGTGGTGCTATGAGCAATTAAAGTTTAATTGGAATGAGCACGCCATGTTGACATTGCCACACTTGCCACAGAGTGAGTAATATCTTAGACAGCCATTTACCGTGAGTAAGCCTTGCAAAATGAAAACATATAGCAGGAATCGATAATAGTGATTGATGACGTAGGGCTACGCACCATTCTTCACTGTTGCAGGAACAGACAGGCCCGTCAGGGGAAGTACCACGACCTGAAGACCGAAGTGGAACTGTTGTTCTTCTGCGTTTCGTCTGGTGAGCGAGGTAGCTCCAATGTCCATGGACGGCGGTAATCACTTGACATCAGGTGGGTCGCTAGCTCGCTTGCGACCTTCTCACATAAAAAAGGAGCGCATTATGATTGCTTTCCGCCACGCATGCTCAAAATCTCTGGTCTTGTGAGTCATCGAACGACAACTCACACTTTACATAAACTTTACAGACACGTTTATAATTAGCTTTATTTTTAGTGCTATTCTCTTAATATGCTAGTCTCGGCAGCGGTGAAAAATTTTTCGACTATTTATCATAGACATTTTAAATTACAAACATCGCTCCACCAGTTACCATCCCATTGAACTGAAAAACTCTTTAACGTTTTTAATTAGTTTCATCATAAAACATCAAACATCGGTGGTAAATACATGCTTATGGCATCATAAAATTTGTAGCCAAACAAATCGTCAAATCGACCGCAGCCAATACTTACTCATTTTTATCTACAACTTAACAACTCTATAGCGTTATGAATCAGTGATCGAGAACAGTTAATCGAAGAGTATGGAACTATTGCCTTTGGAGTGATATTCGAATGGTAATATACTTGTCGCTCTTTCTTTTGTCGCGGAGCAATTCTCCATAGGCCTAAGGTTGATTGTGGTACGGACTGGAAAGTGCCTTATATAATATGCACAATATTACTATCACCAGCCTTTGGTATAAAGTGTTGATACTATATTGTTTTTATATGCAAATATATATGTAACCGAATATATAGCAGTGATAGCTCAGTATCCGGGCGCTCGCCTTTAATTCAATATACTCTAGCAATCTGAGTTCGATCTCCAGTGCCGGCTTCAATGAAATTGCTAACTTCAAGTGCAAACTTATCACGTGTGTTCAGCGGTGAAGAAAAACATAGTGAGGAAACCCGCATGTTTTCGAAACAAAATTAAATATTTAGAAGATATGTGAAGTCCGCTAATCCGCAGTGGGGCCGCGTGGTGGACTATGCCCTGATACCCTCTGTACAGAGGGGGCCTTTGCCTAGCAATGGAACATGTACTTTACTGTACAATATGAAATTAGTAATACTTATAGCGTACTTTTATCCTAAATTAAGGGAAACGGTTTCCTAACAAATAAAAAAAAAATCTGTGGCGCACATACCTATACTTGTCGCGTGTGGGAACCAAAATCACGACTTTTGGCGTTGAAGCCAAACACTTATCAACTACGCCTAGCTACACTTAGTCTGAGCTAGTGGTTTTAACTTATGGTTCTATCACCACCGTAACTATTGTCAAATTATGTTTAATCTGTGCAATTTAAATTTCGCGCCTTCCAACAAAAGATACAGTCTGTGCCACTTCTCTACTCCGTGGCCCTACGTCCTACGTCCTTGTGACGTGTGTACCAACAAACCTTTATACTATTAAAATCTCGTAAATTATATCTTCCAAACCTTATTTTATTCATCACACTAGTGAAGCGACAGTCATTTCGTTGCGAAAATTGAACCTCACGTATCTTTCCATGCCTTAAAAGTTGATTCCTGTTTGAATTCAGCACAACAGTAATAAAATTAACAAATCCTAAAAAAGGACACAAAACAAAATGTTCTCAGTAAATGATTATCGCTGAACGCACTAGCGGCATCTAACTTATCTTCACGTTTATTGAATGATGTTTACCCTTTTAGACACAAATACTAAGGCTTTATTGTATTTAGTTTTCTTTTTACGCGAAAATTTGTCAAACGAGCAGACAGTTCACCTGATGTTAAGTGAATGCCGCCGCCCATGGACATCTGCCACACCCGAGGGTTACAGATGCGTTGACAACCTTTTGAAAATTGGGCTCCGGCTACCTCACACACCAGACGAAGCGTGAAAGTATTTGTCATACTTCCACTTTACGCTGGTCTTCTGTGAGGTCATGGTACTTACCCGGACGGGCCTGCCCGTTCGTGCAACAGCCGAGGCTGTTGCGTGGCCCTACCACCGTAGTTATAATACTTCAAAGAAGTTACTGTGGTAGAGCTACGCAACAGTCTTCATTATTGTACACATGACAGGACAGTACATATAGGTCCATCCGGAGAAGTACGACCGGAGTGAGTGAGGTTGCCGGGGCCCACTTTTATTATAAGGTGACAACGCTTCGGGTGTTGCAAATTTCAATGGGCGGCAGTTGCCATTTAACATCAGGTGCACCGCCAGCTCACTTACCACTTTCTCACATAAAAAACGTTATTCCCCCCGCAACTGCATAAATGCTAATCACAACAGAGTATAAAACAAAGTAGTCCCTCTGTCTGTCTATCCCTATGTATGCTTAGATCTTTAAAACTACGCAACGGATCTTGATGTGGTTTTTACCAGATAGTGATTCAAGAGTTGAAAAATGTTATATATATATATATATATATATATATATGTTATAATAGCTCGTTAGGGAATCGGGCGGCCCCAAAACAGATGGCCGCGGTTTTATTTTTTTTTATTTCCAAAATACATGATTTACCAAAAAAACCGAGCAAAGCTCGGTCCTCCAGGTACTGTATAAAATAATATAAGGAATACGACCATTAGGTACTCTACATACCCGTACAGATTTTGATGAAATAATTTGCACTCTAGAATTATATTCCGTTAACACTTCACAACTAAATCACTATGCAAACATTAGTACATGGACACATAAGAGACATTTGTTTACTCGCACAATATAAACCATTTAAATATAACAAAACCGCAATTATTTGCTCCCAACCATTCCGCGATCGCCAATCGTCCGAGATACGCGTCTGAGACCATTGACTTTTTTTTTCATTAAAATTTCGTGCAATAGCGTCTTTGGTGGCAGGCAGTAAAAATTCGGGTACGTATTTAATTTAAAAAGTTACATTTAATTTTTTGGTATCTTCTTTCTAATTATGATTATATTCATTAGAATTACAAGGACTATGTGAATTTTTATTTTTTATCATTCCAGAGAGATTAGATTTTAATACTATTTCTTTTAATTTGTTTTGTTTACTTAATCCTCTGATGTTTAGTAATAAAAAAAATATATAACACAAATAACAAACAAAAGTACTTAACGAAAATATACACATTTTGCTATCTGTGCCTTTATTGTTTGTTATCTACTTTAAGCTATGTCGCAGTCATTATATTTACTGTTATTATATTATTTACTTTTACTTAATTATTATCTCGTAGAAACACGCTTAAGACTTTAGGTGTTTAGCACTTCATTTCTTTTAAATTAAAGTTAGGAATTGATGGTGAAAACGGGCATAATTATTACTTGCAGCTGAATTTTGCAAAGATACAATTTAATTCAAAATCAAAATCAAAAATATAATTATTCAAATAGACGCTTGCGCGCTCTTATGAGTCGTCAAATTTTACATCAAAGATTATGTGTATAGGTTCGTAAGGTACCACCGGTTCGGAAAGCGGTTTCTGTTGAGAAGAGACCGGCAAGAAACTCAACAGTTGCTCTTTTTCAAAAATATCAGGGTACAATATAATATACAGGTATAATAGTCTTATTCTAGCCTACGTGAATATCAACAGCAACTCCACACATTGGCGTCGTCGAGATATTCCGAAATGGTATAATATGCTTTAACCATAAGTTGATTTTTAATTTTACATTTAAATTGGTCAAGCGGCAGACTTAATATCGACTGTGGGATTTTATTATACATGCGCACACTTTGCCCCATGAACGACCTATTTACTTTTTGTAGACGAAACAATGGCGTTGTTAATAGTCGAGGATGGCAATTGACACGTGATAAACACACTTAAAACTAAACGTCACTTACCATTTAGAAAATCTAGGGTTTCGCAGGAATATCTGCGATTCTTATACCTGTCATGTATATTTTAGAAGCTACTATGCTATACTACGCTATAGCTATATCATGCTACTTTAGCTGCGTTGTGATACGTAGGTACCTAGTTTAAATTGACTGATTGTGAATCATATTTAATATGCACATCTATTAATCAACTATTGTTACCAGACATCTTACGATGAGGCCTATTCAATAGAGTCAAAACACAAGTAAGTTATTTCAACTTCATAATAAATAAATGACACATACAAAATGTTTTGTTTAGCCGTTTTAACGTCTTCGAAGTGAGGAGATCGATAGAAACATGTATTCAATCACCAGTTCTACACCGTCTTATAAGATTCATATCATATTACTATAAGATTCATATCAAAATTTTTCAGTACATTCGATACGTTTTTGTTAGCGGTGCCTTGGTAAATTTGTAATATTTTCTTATAACAGCAAACGTATTTCAGTGCGGGACAACAGATCTATTGGACAATTTATATTAATTTTTAATTACAAATGTAACACACATAATGAAAAAAAAAAATGAAGCTAAAACAATTTTATTTCATCCTAACTATACGTTGCCTCCCACTGTGTTACCTCATATCATTTGACAGCCATCGTTAAATAGCGTAGACTATAGGTGCTAAAGAATAAAATCTTTAATATTCTCAAAAGTGTCCTAAAACTAATCACATCTCAGAAAAAAAGGAGAAATGAATTGAACTGATCGTAATGAAAAAAATGTTCATTTAACGGTGGTAGAGCCACGCAGCAGCCTCGTCTGTTGCACGAATGGGCAGGCTCGTCCGGGTAAGTACCACGACCTCACAGAAGACCGGCGTAAAGTGAAAGTATGACAAATACTTTTGTGTTTCGTCTGGTGAGTGAGGTAGCCGGAGCCCAATTTCCAAAAAGGTTGTCAACGCATCTGCAAACCCTCGGGTGTAGCAGATGTCCATGGGTGGCGGTATTCACTTAACATCAGGTGAACCGTCTGCTCGTTTGGCAACTTTTCACATAAAAAAAATAAATTAAGTTATAAAAATTAAGAAACATTAATGTTTTATGCCCGTACATTAAAATAAAACAACAAATATCCAGATATTTTTTTTCATTTCAACTACTAGATATTTTTCCTTATGACAACTTGTATCGCAAGTTAAATTTTGCAATGCGAATACTATCGCTTAGGCTTATCAAAGGTCTTGACCACAAAACCATCCGGTAGTGATAAACCATAGGTGGACCACTTTAAAATTTGGCTTACTCTACTTTTGAGAAATAACGCAGTAACAAAGTTAACTTGGAAATATAGAATTCGTAAAAGAGGATGTACACGCTAAGAGCTAAGATCTCTAAATGTAAGTAAAGATTTGGTTTCAGAACTGTAGTAAAGTTCTTGATTTGAGATAATACGTACGTCATCACGTACACGGGGTGACGTATTGATATCAAAAATTCCGTTACTTAGCACGTTTAGATGACTTTATGACGCTGTATTACTCATTCTTGACTACAATGATATTATACAAATACGAGGTAGAAATGACACTAGCGCACTCAAACTGAGGCACGCAAATCACACCAATAGGTGTAATTAGATTGCAATTCTATAGACTGCTATCTCTTTCTGTACCATTCGTTATATGTATGCCATACAATGTAAAGCGGAACAATTATTAAACGAATGGACATGCGTCATCTATATTTTTAAACATCATTGCTAGGCTTTTTATATCTAGTAACTGGGTTATGATTGGTCGCTGGTTGGAATTCAACAAACGTGCAATGATAACTGTTTTACTGGATAATTATATTAAAAAAAATGTCTTGGTATCGTTTTACGAATGAATATTGTGGTGAAACGTTTATGCCTTTTTTTACGTGAAAAGTTGCCAAACGAGCAGACGGTTCACCTGATGGTGAGTGAATACCGCCGCCCATGGACAACCTTTTGAAAATTGGGCTCCGGCTACCTGACTCACCAGACGAAACGCGAAAGTATTTGTCATACTTCCACTTTACGCTGGTCTTCTGTGAGGTCGTGGTACTTACCCGGACGGGCCTGCCCATTCGTGCAACAGCCGAGGCTGCTGCGTGGCCCTACCACCGTAGACGTTTATGCCTGCTTTTCCCTTAAGAATCAAACTCGTAACAATGCTCCTATATTTTAAGTTTCTAGTAGTTGAAGTACATTGAAGTGGATTCATAAATTTATATCTTACGTAAGGTCGCCTCCCTCAGCCCTCCTCATGGCCTTCCGTTATATTTTTAGTTCCAATCAATACGGGCGTAATTTTACACTATACCATAAACTATCTTTTTTATGTAAAAAGTTTGTAAGCGAGCATTGGGCCAGGGAATCCATCCCGCCGATGGAAATCTGAAACACCAGAGGTATTGTAGTTGCTAAACTTTAGGTCAGTCTCGGCTACCTCACACAAAGGAATTGTACTTTTACTTCATCCAGGTCTTCTGTGGCCTGTGCTACTTCCCCATACGAGTCCGTCCATTCGTAAAACAATGGATGTATCTTGTCTCCATAGTTAGATTCATGTAGCGCATTCATCTTTAATTAATACAAATTTAATTAGCATACGTTAAAGTGAAATAACACGAAAGTTTGATGGCACAGAAATGGCCTCCATTGCAATCCAGTTGATGATTGAGATTATAATTAAAATTAATTACTTAAAAGTATAATTATTATTATTTAAAAGACGATGGGTCATAGCTTATTCAGTAGCGGGGCTTTTTCGGCCTTTTTCGTCACGGAAAGAAACCAATCCAGCTACGAGCGGTGTTAACAGTTCAGAGATCAAAGATTTGAATTGGCCTTTATATAATCATTCTCAAATTATATTCTTTATACGGTATATTGAATAAGGAAATTAAATTAGAATTGTATGAAGCACGTGATAGTCAGCTATCTGACAAAAGTAATCTTACTGTGAAAAAAATGACTTCGCAACTGTCAAAGGTCGCGCAATAATCGCTTGACCTACAAGTTTTTAATTAATTTTATGCTTCTCATAACGATAATCTCGCTTGTTTATATTTCACGCAAATTTTTTTTCGCTTGAATTGTGTTTCTTGTACCAATAAGTTCCGAATATTCGGAACTTATTGGTAAATTAGTGTCATAATTCACCCACACAATTACATTAAACTAAATTTAAAAAGCATTAAAAGTCCTTAAATTAAGCTACATAAATATTACTTAATCAAGTGTAGGAAATGTTCAATTGTTCACATTGTCGAGTTCAATTCCCGCTAGAGCTAAAATTTGTGCGATATTTGTAACACAGACATTACAAATATCGCACAAACGCAACTAAACGCTATGCGGGAGACGTTTTATCTTCGTGTTCTTCTTCTACACATGATAGAAATGATACCTCGGATGTTAATATAAAATGTCTAACGCGTGCATCTACAACACTTCTTATTTCTGATCTTATTCGATCGCTTTATATTGTGTATCTCTGTCTCATGTAACGAAAAGTGGCTTGAAACTACAGTATAAATTCGTGTCCAATTATCGAATCAATTGTCTACCTGATTGGCGTTGGGAGTAGTGCACCTGCCTCTTACACCAGAGTGTGCGGTTTCGATTCCCACAACTCGAAAAATATTGTGTGATGAACATAGTGTCTTTCCAGTGTCTGGGTGTTTATATTTGTATAATATGTATATATTCACAAAATGAAAGTAAGTTTAAGTTTGTCTATCATTTTTCTAGTATCAGAGTACATCGTTGCTTAGATTGGGCATAGAGAACGTTGTGTAAACATGTGTCTAAAAATATTTGTTACTATCCGATACATTTAATCACCGTCTAAGCATTTTCACTTAAGAATAGCAATAAGATCAGTCAATAGCGAATTGCAACGTCCATAGGAAATACCTACAGAACTGAGCTGATGTATTTAAAAAAGTTCACATCGCTGCTTGTTAATTAGAAGAAACTCAATACAAGTTCCACGTATGCAAGAATAGAACAGGTAACGAGTATTTTACCGCCTTCTAAATTCTCTTTCATCGTAACACGTGGCTCTAAACTATAAAAATATTTATGTAAGCAAATTTTCGGGAGTAACAGTTAATTTTATTTAAAATTCGTTTTTAAATGTCTGTTTTAAACTTAACTTTTGGATATTTCACAAACCGTGTTCAGGTATAACTGAGGAATATGTACATATATTTATTTTATATTCATATCACGAGATTATTTTAAAATAATATTTCTTTAACATGCAACAGTGACAATTTATTTTAAATTATTCGTTGGAAATAAGATCTTTTCAACAGATTATTACTGTTTCTTTTCTAAACAAAATTTTGAAAAATCTAAAATTTAACAGTAATAAAAAAGGGAGACAACAAGACCGCATGGTTACTTATCAGTTCTTCTCTGGACAGGTCTAGTTTAGTGAACCGGTGGTAGTTTTATGAGGTTCAATAAGAACTTAAAATAAGCCAATATTGAATAAAGCAGTTCTGACATTGACTTTGAATAGAAATGCCTATATCGTCTCAAGTACTTGTCGAGAAACCTTGATAGGTGTTATAAGATACAGTAAGTTTGCTAAATTAATAGTGTATGGCCTTTTTTAGTTAATCTGTTAACAAAGTAGCATGTTTTGCCTCGCCCGATAAGGCATCTACTATACGATCGTTAGTCGTCTTTTGAGTATAGATTGAGTATATCCTATTGGTCAATAGTGTCTAAGACAATACATTACAATCTAAGGAAAAACAAAAGCAGACCAAAAATACCTTATATATAAAATAACAATAATTATTGATATCTTATATAAAAAAATAAAAATGTGTATTATGTTTCTCTCTATTAAACTAAAAAAGTTATGTTATGTTACGTAAGAAAAATAGGAAGTTTGTTATTTTCTTACTGACGTTTAGAATGACGTCTGTTTAGTATGACGTGTTTGTCGCTTACCTTTGACGTCATTAAAACAGATTTTACTGTATTGCACGTAGATTAGAGGAACGTATACTATGACCGTGAACCTGTGTTTTTATCCCACATTTTTATTTCTGAACATGCCGCGTCAAGTACCAGTACCGTATAAAATAACGCTTTCAACAACAGATGTTTGAAAAGACACCGTGGCACAGTTGTACCTTGTATTGGCTTCGGCGAAGGGGGTCGTGGGTTCGATTCCAACACGGGACAACTATTTGTGTGACTGACAGATATTCGGAACGGGTTGTTTGTCCACGTGAAGTTTATATATAATGTAAAACGTCCTTTTTAGAATAATGACATCCTATAGTACCGTTACAGTTGTAAAAAAATAAACAATTAAAAATCCTTGAGCTTAATAATCTCAAGTGCACTTAGCAACACGGCTCGTTTGATCAGTCGGTGGCGACGTGCGGGATGACATCATGATACGTGACGTTAATTGTTTTATGGAACGCCGTCAACAAGTCTATAAGACGATCGTAACAAGTGATAAATGACAATCAACTTGTTCGCGTAACGCGCCATCAAAACGTGCCGACACATGCAGCCTCCTTTTTGATTGGTCACTGGCAACATCTAGAGCATGATGAAGAGATAACGTTGAGACGTAATGTTTTCGACGTATACAGCGTGTCATTACAACCGCTAAAATAAATGAACACACGTCTAACGCTACTTGCCATAAAAAATATAAAACGTTAAAAATCCATAATTAAAAAAAAATATTTTTCAAACAAATTAATTAAATAAAAAAGAAACCAAATTTGTAACATCCTATACAACTACAACTGACTGATTCATACATTCAGAGACTTTCATTCGTTGCCACAACGTCGCATTACAAGCCTCTCTTTCTAACAGTATGTTTTGTCTCTTTTAAATTCATTCAACCCATTCATATGCTTTTTGACCTTTACAAATGAACTTTACGTTACAGTTTTATACGTAAGGGTGTTGGGTGCTAAAAATGTTTGAAGAATGTAAATGCTTAATACAGTTTTAAAAAGTTATCCCCTATATGTGTGTTCATTTATTGTCGCGGTTGTAACGACATGCTGTATACACAATTGAAATTGCTTTGCACAGCCACCAAAGGCTTATGCCTTAGCCTGCCAAGTGGTGTTGAAGATGAACCACCTGCCCGCTTGCTAATAACATTAAAAAATCATATTACTTTAGAAAGGTAGAGTTAAACTACACAATATTTTCGTAGACACGATGATTCGAATTAACCGTATAATACAGTGATATATACTCGGTGGCGCAGTTGCTGAGCTATAGACTTCGGGGCGGCGGTTGTGGGTTCGATTCCAACACGGGACAAGTATTCTCGTGACCGGCACATAATTTTTCTCGATATGGGTGTTTGTTTCCCAAGGAGCGTTGTCAGGCAGGCGGCCGGGCGTAAAAAATATGGACAAAACCGCTTACAGCGTGATACACTCGTTGTGCAGACCCCATAAGGCATAAACACAGTAGGATAGTGATGATTGTATTGTTAATCCAGTGTCTGGGTGTTTATATACGTATAATATGTATTTATATACAATACTTGTATCTTGTATCAACTGATGTTTTTGCTTTCAGTGCCAAGACTATTAAAGCTTCATCTGACGCAGAACCGGTGGGCTAGCCAGAACCCATGGGTTTGGGCCCTCCGCTGTGGGTAGTGTAATCTAAGGGCCATCGAGGTCGCGGTTCGGACCGAAAACCCGATGGCCGTCGATTGTGCAATTAGCTAATGTTTACAAAACACAAGTACGTTTATCAGTTTTCTAGTACCCATAGTACAAGCGTGTCTTAGTTTGGAACTTAACATGACATAACTATGTAAAAATGTGGAAATATTTTTGCGGACGCAAATCTTCATTTATTTATTTTAAATATGTCGTGTATACCTATGAAACTACTTTTGTTCCAGTCCAGCACGTCCAGCTTCCCGTTTCCGTAACCAGAAACACGTCGGAAAAAGTGTCTTTTAAGGAAAAAACTCTTTTCCAAGATGGAATCACATGAGAAGGAGGCCAAGATCAGGGG
Organism: Iphiclides podalirius; assembly: GCA_933534255.1. Taxonomy (NCBI): domain Eukaryota; kingdom Metazoa; phylum Arthropoda; class Insecta; order Lepidoptera; family Papilionidae; genus Iphiclides; species Iphiclides podalirius. The sequence goes on along the minus strand of OW152835.1, from coordinate 1,458,121 downwards.
CCAAGCTCTTGACAACATGGCCTTTGAAATGACAAGTAATGGTAAAACGATTATTTAAAATAGTAGTTAGTACATGATTACTACCTACGACAACAATTATTCAAGTTTATTACAAATCATTAAGTTATCTGTAATTAGGGATGGTTCAATAAACTTTTAGAATGATTTTAATCGAGAACGAGAAGAGAAGAAGACAACATTAGGAAACAATTGTAGTCTGCGAAATATTTTAAAATGATTTCAAATTATTTCAATGATATCATATACGCCAATAGCCGTAGATATAGATTGCGTTTAAAAATTTTCCCCCTTCCCCCCTCTAATAGCTAAGCTTGATTTGTAGCATGATATTTAATGCTGAATATAATTTATTCGCGCAAAATACAGAAACATCACCCCAACCGCCGCCGAGTCCGAGCAAGCTGAAAGACTTGGACGACCTGTTCCCTTACATCGGCGACTTCGGCTGGTACCAGAGGATCCTCTTCTTGTTGATGATCCCCTACGGTTTCTTCTTCGCCTTCGTGTACTTCGCCCAGATATTCATGACAGTGGTGCCCGAACAGCACTGGTGCTACGTGCCAGAGCTGAGTAACCTATCGGTTGAGGAAAGGTGAGTGATATAGTTGTTACTTTATATAGGAGCCGTGATAGCTAGGCGATTGCTTTTCATTCAATATAACCGAGCGACCTTAAGTCAAGTCCCGGTACCGATGAAATTCTTAAGGTGCGTACGGACTGCGCGTTCCAGTGTTCTGCGTAGTAGGAATACGATGGCCACGCGTACATTAGATACGCGTACAGCTCTACTGCTCTAGGTCGTGGTCTATCGACCCATAGTGCTACGCGAGCCTCGCCAGTCTTCCGCCATGATTCTGAGAAACATAGCGGTGGCGTGCACCACCACTGCTGCGGCTTTGCTAAATATTCAACACATTTTGAATAAGATTTTTTAATATTCGAATTTTGACTTCATTAGAAATTGCCTTCTATGCATCTTCGCGTAAATTGTTATTTCAATAGCTAGTTAGTGTGCTATCCCACAACACACGAGCGAAATTCATAAAGTTGAATTATTATAATAATATTTGCATTATTGATATTCGTTGAACACGCGTGCCTATCCATATTGCCGTCCAAATAGAGCGTACCCAGGCTCAGGCATAACCTAGTATATAAACTTAACACACATTCTTTTAATTGAAAATTAACACTGAATGATATCACGTCCCGTTCTACAACCTAGATTCGTTTCTAATAACGTTCCCGCCAATTGGGCAACTTCAGTTGAATTTTGTGCAAAATTTTTACAGACGCCACCTATCCATCCCTCTGTTGGACGACAACAAATACGACAGGTGCCGCGTGTATGACGTGAAGTGGGAAGAGTTACTAGAGACTGGTGTCACACAGCCGGATAAGAGCTGGCCAACGAAAAAGTGTCAAGAGCGGTGGGAGTTCAACTTCACGGATGTACCGTACGAGACTATTGCAACACAGGTTAGGGTACATCGTCATTACATAAATAGACAGTTTGCTATCCCGAAAACAATTCAAATTAAATCATTTATTCATCGAAGTAAGAAATGTACATTTTGAACTATCGATAGTCATTTCTTTTCTTTTTTTTATGTGAAAAGTGAATACCGCCGCCCATGGACATCCGCTACACCCGAGGGTTGCAGATGCGTTGACAACCTTTTGGAAATTGGGCTCCGGCTACCTCACTCACCAGACGAAACGCGAAAGTATTATACTTCCACTTAACGCCGGTCTTCTGTGAGGTCGTGGTACTTACCCGGACGAGCCTGCCCATTCGTGCAACAGCCAGGGCTGTTGCGTGGCCCTACCACCTACCTATCATTTTTTTAAATTACCACCGTTTCGTTAATTCAAGGACATTTTACATATACATTAATAATTTATTATCTTGACCATTCTAAACCTTCTGCGAGAAGGAGAAAACGACACAAAGTCTTTAAGCCTTATGAGAATCACGGGGAAAGATTATATTTTATTTATAACACAAGTCGAAAATGCTTCTTTTTGTGGCAGTTGGGATGGGTGTGCGACAGAGATAACTTCCCAGCTACGGCCCAATCTATATTCTTTTGTGGCGCCATCATTGGTGGTCTACTCTTCGGATGGATTGCTGATAAATACGGGAGGATACCGGCTTTAGTAGGTATGACAACATTAATTTACATTTCTATATCGAACATTCTATAGGAATTGTCCAGTTTATTTATTAATAACGTTTCCTTTTCAGGCACTAACATGACTGGATTCTTCGCTGGAGTCGGAACTGCTTTCACGAACAGCTTCTGGTCATTCTGCCTTTGCAGATTCCTAGTGGGTCTGGCTTACGACAACTGTTTCGTTATCATGTACATTGTTGGTGAGTTGCTTTATTTTCCACCCATATCGTCTAATTCATCTGAGTATTTTTTATGTTAGAAGGTAGCAAGCGAAATGGCAGTTCAACTGATGTTAATTGATGACCGCCACCCATCGACATTTTCAACCGCATATCCGTTGCTACCTTTTAAAAAAGTGGACTCCGGTTACCTCACTCACCAGTTGAATTGCTCTCGTTGGTTTTCTATTAGTTTGTGGTACCTCCGAAGATGAAGAATGTGACGTAGCCCTACCACAGTTTTTTTTATTTTACGGGTCTGACAGTAGTGACAGTGCAAAATACGCTATTCCTGGCAGAATGAATCCAGTACCAAACAATGACGATGATGTTAAAGTATTTTACATAACAATGAAATTCACCACGTCATATCAAAGTCGCTCTCATTGTTTGTACGCTTAGATCTTTTAAACTACGCAACGGATATTATTGCAGTTTTCAGCAATAGATGGAGTGATTCAAGAGGAAAGTTTGTATGCTCATGACACCCGTGCAAAGCCGGGACGGGTCACTAGTGTATATATAAATTTAAGTTCGTTGTTAGGGCCACGCAATAGTCATCGCTGTTACACGAATGGGCAGGTCCGTCCGGGTGAGTACCACGACCTCACAGAAGACCGGCGAGAAGTAGAAGTTCTGCGTTACGTCTGATAGAGTTAGCCGAGGCTAGTTAGGTGAAAATTGCCACAATACAGGTGTTGCAAATGCCCAAGGGCAGCGGTAGTCACTTACCATCAGGTGAAACGCCAGCTCGCTTCCACCTTCTCACATAAAAAAAATCAAATTCGTTGTTATGTCGACAGTTGTGGAGTACGTCGGTCCAAAATGGCGGACTTTCGTCGCCAACATGTCTATCGCTGTGTACTTTACATTCGCGGCGTGTCTGCTGCCCTGGATAGCGCTTGGTGTTGCCGACTGGAAGATCTACACTCTGATCACCAGCGTACCTTTGGTACTCTCCATCTTCACGCCCTGTGTCGTCCCCGAGAGTGCACGGTAAGCAACAAAAAAATACTTGATGAAACTTCGAGTAGTTTCGCACTATACGATGTATTGTAAAATTGTTACTTTTAACAAAAATATTAATTATATTTGACGTCCCGATTAGCGTAGTGAGAAATCAACCTGTCTATTTCGGCAGAATGTGTGGGTTCGATCCCTACTACTGGAAAAACATTGTGTGATGAATATGTACTTATTTACAAAAGAAAGGTACGTTTAAGTACGTTTAAGTTTGTTTATCAGTTATCTAGTACCCATAATACAAGCGTTGCTTATTTTGGAACTAGAGGACGTGTTTCAAAATGTGCCTTAAATATTTATTTATTCGTACATATCAAAATATATTAGTTTATGGATATGATTTGTTTTTAATAAACATCATAGTCCTAAACAGATATTTATAAACTGTCTAGACACTTGTGTCTGTTTCATTCAATATTTTTCCCTTTCTTGTTACGTATGTGTGTTGTATTATCATTAAGATGGTGCTTGCAGCTTAAAACGGATTCAAATTGTTTAACAAATACCCAAAGACTATAAAAGGAAGCAGATAAATTATTCAAGTTGAATCACTAGCCTAATTAATTAGATGACGTAGAGTGTAAGCCCGCAATAAAAATTTGCAGATGCATTTAAAATAAGTGTTTTTCAGATTTGATGAATGTGCTGTTTACGAAATATTACCTGGGTCCGCTAGTGAGTTAATATAACGTTAAGTTATTCTTTATTTATTAATTTTACTTTAATAATTTTAAAACAGATGGCTAATTTCACAAGGGCGTATCGACGAAGCGATCAAGATATTGAAAAACTGCGAACGGGTCAACGGGAAGAAGATACCAGACGCTGTGCTTAAGGAATTAGGGTGAGAACGACATACTGTAAAAGACATTTCCCAACCTTGAATTAAACGGACCCCTTTACAATTACGGAAGAGAAATGAAACAAAAAAATATATGAAAAACCTATCCAAGTGAAATGTCAATATGTGAAATCTGTCAATCCGCAATTGTACTTACGTCCTCTGAGAACTTTTCCAAGCGATATATTATTATCACGAGCCGGCTAGTCCTTGGCTGCTATGTCAGTACACTACAGATTGTAAGAGATAACAGAGCCATATATCGTCGAAGTACAGGAAAAATCACCTTTGCCTAGAAATCCACATTACACTTACTGTTATTTGCTTTACTAGGGTTTTCTGAACTAACGAATCCTACAGGAGACGGCGGCAGAAATCGCGAGGGTCGAGCAGGAGACTAGGAGCTACTCGGTGCTGGACCTGGTACGGACACCGCGTCTTCGCCGCCACAGCATACTGCTGCTGTTCATCTGGACGGCGATTGCCATGGCCTTTGATGGCCACGTGAGAAACGTGGGCTCCCTCGGTCTTGACATATTCCTCACGTTCACCGTCGCCACCGCCACGGAGTTCCCCGCCGACATCCTCCTCATACTCATATTGGACACGTCAGTAAATCAAATATTTTAGTGTCTACCTAACGTGATAGCTCAGTGTCCGGGCGCTCGCCTTCAATTCAATTTACTCGAGCAACCTGAGTTCGATCCCGGTGCCGGCACCAATGAAATTGTTGATTTTAAGTGCAGACATATTACGTGCTCAGCAGTGAAGGAAAACATCATGAGGAAACCTGCATATTTTCGAAATAATAACAAAAAAAATCGAAAAACGGCTGTCAATCCGCAGTGGGGTCGAGTGGTGGACTATGCCCTGATACCCTCTTTATAGAGGAGGCCTTTGCCCAGCAGTGCGACATTAATATGCTGTTACTTACTTTACTTTTTTTTGTTACCTTAATTTTTTTTTTACAATCAAACCACAAACTCCACTTAAACCTATGAAGAATTTGTCGCAATTTTCTCAGGTGGCAAGTGCCGTGCACAAGATGAATTGAAGTAACTCAAATATTACACCACCTATTTATCCGAGATCAGTGTGAAACAACTGCTAGAAACTGAGTGTTTTTCAGACAATTATTTCTTATTAGTTTTTAATTACTGCCTTGTATTCGAGATATAATATTCTTTAGGGCAGGCTCGCTTCTAACTCAATGCACACGAGTAACCAGACTTTAAATCCCCGTGGCAGGTCTAATGAAATAGGTGATTGCGATTTTAAGTGCTGCCTTATCACGTCTTCAGCAGTGAAAGTATAACACTGAGAGGGAACCAGCAAATTTCTAAGAAATAACAATAAAATAATACTTCGAAGATATGTTAAGTCTAGACTACGTGTTATTGGTACCTTCAGCTTCTGTATAGAGGTCTTTAATCGGTTTTATTTAGCTCGACACGTACGGAATTTGTTTGTTTACTTGGGTCAAAATTAGAAATTGAAATTTAACCACCTTCCCGTTGTCAGATTGATCTGAAATTGGTACACACATTTAATTCAGATGACAATACAATATTGTAGTTTTCAGTGCACAAAAAAAAAAAAAAATAAACCAGAAAATAAAACCGTTTAGATTAAAAGTTTTTAAACGGTTTTATTTTCTAACGCTATTACTTTATTTAACTCTATCCCGTTATGTGTTAAATTGTGTGATTATTAATCTGCCCCTTTATTCGTCAGGATCGGTCGCAGGTGGCTTGCCTTCGGTTCCATGGTGATCAGCGGTATCTTCAGTTTGCTCGCAACCGCAGTTCCTTTAGGTAAAGCAGAAGTGTCTACATAATATTTATTCATTTTCCTTTTTTATGTAGCCTTAGATAACGCCTTGAGCAAAATATCCATATATAAACGGACAAAACTTACACCCAAACCGGGTAAAATCACTGCTAAAAACTTATTAATAATATTTAGATTCCAGGTACAAGACCCTCTAATCTATTTAAAGTTGGCGTAACTAATGAATACTACAAGCACAGATCTTGACGGAATACAAATTTTGCCATTTTTGAAATATAGGAAAAATTTATTGAATTGTGAATCGAATTAATAACAATATTAGAATTCAAAATACATTTTTTGAACTACAGCTCTAGAGCACAATGGAAGCTTTCGGTTGTAAAAAATAAATAAAAAGATGGCTTTTTTTACATACCTAAAATTTATTCACAATGAACTAGGTTCGCTTTTGAAATGTTCTCTAAATATAAAATCATGAGACTCTTAAGTAGAATCCGTCGAATCAGGTATTCAACAATGTGTTTTTATTTTCTGTTGCTTCACTCACCTTCTCATCCCAGGAGTCCCATCAGCCTCGCTAGCGATCGTCGGACGCTTCTCCATCAACATATCTTACAACATCGGGATGCAGTACGCGGCCGAGCTGCTTCCGACGGTGGTGAGGGCCCAGGGCCTGTCGTTGATCCACATGACCGGCTACGTGGCAACCATCCTGGTGCCGTACATCGTCTACATGGTATACCAGCGCTATCCAGTTATACAACTCGTTGCGCATCTCGCCGAGAAAGTTTCACGGTTCATATGATACATTCGGATGAAGGAGAAAGCCCAGTAGGGTGCATAGTAATGTATGTATGTGTATTCGTTAGTTGTTCCATTTATTTGTTAAGAATGTTTATATGACGGATGTCCGCCTACACCCAAATTCTGGCTAGATCCCCAATTTGCGTCTATTGATGATCTACGATACATTAATGCAGATCTACTTCGATCTTTCAACTTTACGTCTTATCGCGGTTTAGGATTCCAATTTTAATCCTCCATGAATTTTAATGAAACTGTTTGTCGATCTATCATAGTATAAAACAAAGTCATCCCGTTGTGTGTCTGTCCCTATGTATGCTTAGATCTTTAAAACTACGCAACAGATCTTGATGTGTATTTTTTACTATATAGAGTGATTCAAGAGGAAGGTTTATATGTACAATACATTGCACTCGTGCGAAACCGGGGCGGGTCGCTAGTCTCATATAAACGATATTGCTGTAATATCCGCCATATTGTGTTATCAATTAACAATTCCAATATAATGAATTTCCACCTAGGTAGAAAGTAAGGCTTAATAACATTTACCTAAATATTGCTCATTCATTTATATGCTCTCTATTGTCTATTGTCATTTTTTTATGTCTCGTATTGAAGTCGAAAATGTCACATAATAACAATAACTGCGTAAACAGCCGCCGAATTCTGGTACGTAAACATTGTCACGAACCTTTCAATGAGACTCATAACTGAAGAGTTTCCCATCTACATCTTAGTTCCATCTTTTAGTTATATCGTAAACAACTTCCAGGCGACCATTGCAACTGAGATCCCGTTGCTCATCCTCGGCTGCATCGCGATAGCCGGGGGCTGCTTGTGCTTGAGTCTGCCGGAGTCCACCGGCAAGGATATGCCGCAGACCATACTGGACGGCGAGAACTACGGGAGGGGCCAGAGCTTCTGGGACATGCCTTACTTCGACAGGTGAGGTATTTTTAAATGTTAAGTGACAACAAAAGTAACGTTGTAGATACGTCGACACCTTTTAATAAAATGGGCCCCGGCTACCTCACTCACCAGACAAAACGCAGAAGTTTTCCACTTCCACTTCACGCTGATCTTCTGTGAGGTCGAGGTACTTACCCGGACGGACCTGCTTATTTGTTTAATGCTTTTATCTGATATACCTTTCCGTAAGGTGTTAAAATACTCAATACTGCTGGAATATTGCTGTTTGATAACGCTGATTGTAATGACTCTATAACTCCAAGTTCGTAAAAGCAATGAAAGGTGTGTAACAATAATTTTCTTATTGGCGTTATTATCTAAACATAGTTTGGGGCACAATATCTTTATAAGAAATGCGGCTCAGTGTTTTCCTTATATCTCAATTTATATATCAAAGATTAAGTAATCCATTAGGAGTATGGATTAATACCACACTTGAATGCTCAATTTCACTTACCGCTTATATCATAATTACTATATATTTCCTCAAAAGCCAATTCGAATTAATTATTTTTTCAGGCAAACCAAAAGGGGAGTTGACGACGTAAACAAGATTTGAATGACATAATTTTCAAATTATCACACTTTAAGGAGGAAATAAATAAAATAAAGATATCGAATTTTTGTTTTTCTATATTTCAACCCCTTTTTAATGTGTTTAGTTGTATAACTATGTATTTTAGAACCACGAGGCATTGAAAATATGACAGACCTTATGTCCATAGAAATTGTAAAAAAGTGATTTGTGCAAGTAGGGTATCCCAACAAATAAAACATTCGCATTGGAATTCGAACCCACGACTTAGCAAGTCAACGTTCACAAGGCAACGATAAAAATAAGAAATAAATTGTCCATATTACAATGTTTAAAGTAAATTATACAACAAACGCTTTAGACGATAACATAATTTCAATTCTCAATAATAGTACGCCAATACGATAATATTTCATAGATTCTCGATAAATACCCAGCATTCCAAGCGACAACTAGCCTTATCCTCTATATATAACATACAACACTGCAAAGATATGTCAAGGTTGCCTGCATCCAAATATATTGTGGGCAAGGCATGAGTGCCGCGGAGAGACTATTGGAGGCTATTGTCACCCTGGATACCACTGCTGGAGACCAGGGTGCAGGGGGCTGGTCTACGCGCAACCTTATCATTTCCACTGACAGTGAGACCCCGAGCGGCAGGCATGGGGGTGTCTGCCGCTCAATATTGAGTTCGTGAGGGCTGGTGTGCTAATTGCATCGTCACAGCATCATTTGGTTGGACTGAGTGTCGTGGCAATCGAGAGAGGAGGACCAAGAAGGCCATAGTCGCGCCGGGGTCGCGGAAGATATCGTCTTCGTATCCCCGGGTCCCCGGCCGATACGACAGAGATAAGTGTAGCGTGGCTTCTTAGTTGGTACCCATTTCTGACCGGGAATGCCACATACCCCTCCCACTAACCCGATCAATGGCAGGGGATCCATAAAGGATTTTATTTACAATACAAAGCATGAGAGAATAGAATTCATATACCGTTAAGACATTTATGTATATACTTTTTACTTTATTTATAGACTTTTATATATCAATAATGATGTTGTGTAAAATATCAGTTGCCATCGAAAAATAATCCGATTGGACAACTCCGACACGGAATTCATGAATGAAGGCCTCAGTGAAACGAAACATACAAAACCCCACGCTGGAGAAAACGTGCTCACAGCTCGTTCGCAGTTGTTTATAAACAAGCTTATCGCGGCCAAAAGGAGGCCGAAATCTGTCAGAGGAAAAAATAAAATTCATTGAGAACAAACAAATACATGTGGAAATTCATAACATAGCAACTTGTCGAAGCCGGTGCTTAAACAGCGCTGCGGTGGGAGTGTCGATAAATCTATCGATAGGATGCATTTTCTGAATCTTTTAGTGATGAACAATTTATTATGCATTTACTCTTCAACATCAATACAGTAATATGACAATCGTTAGTATTTTTAGCACCTGAAATAATTAGCAGGTCTTGAGATTAATCGTACTCGAGCACAAAAACACGTAAAGTTGATATATTAAATTATAAAAATTGTCCGAAACAATCCATGCAAATAATAATGTTCCCAAAAAAAAACATTACATAAGAAATTCTCCCTTGTAATAAATTCCAAAGTAAATCAACTATCAATTTTCGTTGAGGAGAATTAGCTTTTTTGATAAAACGCAAATAAAAAACTTAATTTATGATAAATATCAATTATTTCCTTTTTCAAATATTGACTAAATCTTAAATTATGTAACAAACCCAGCTGACGCATCATGTTGCCGAGAATTACCTGAAATTCGTCACTGCATGTAAATCCTAATTCATAACTGAACAATAGTTATATGCTATTAAAGAATAATACGTCATTATTCGTACACATTACCGTATTCGATATCGTACATTATCGATAGAATCCACCATCGCAGCAACCCAACCGATGCCTGTTTACAAACAGACGAAAAAAGCCACCTCCGTTTCGGATATCAGTTGACGTGCGTAGCGGGCCGCTCACATCGGCACAGTTAGCCATTACACGCTGTTCACACGATTCTGAAAGTCGACATGATAAACTGATAGTGATGTCGGGCGCGACCTTTATATCGATATTGAACCTCATCGCCCTCGTCGCCGCCTCGTACATAGACGACGGGGCGTTCATGAAGCCGAAGATGGAGAAGACCAACATAGTCAACAAGGGCGTGTGGATAAAGAGGACTGACGACGACCAGCCCATCAAGACGGCATCGGGCGACTTCATATTCAGGTCGAGCTCGCTGGACGCAGACAGCCTACTGCACAACAACTTCGACCCGTTCGGCGACAACTTCGCACGCGACTCGATGATGGCCCCCAATTACGTTGAGCGGAGCAAACGGTCAGCGAATGGTAAAGCACTAGTTATCTATAAACTTTTACCGTCTCGCGTATATAAGGCCTGTGCCGGCGACACCGACTATTGTAAGTGCTGACGGTACGCTAATTTCTTTTATAGTAATGTATTCAATTCCCAAATAAATGAGCATTTACACGAGGAAAAGTACAATTACAGAAACTTCGGATGCTCAACTTTTATACATTTATATATACGACGAGGTGACTTCGATGCATATTAGAAGTATTAAAAAAATAATTTTTATTGTCTATTATATAATACTCTATTTCTGTTACAGGTAGACGAATTCGACATGAAACTAAAGAAAATAGGAACTTAACAAATGTTTCGATTAGAAACAGAAACGGTGAGAAATCAAATCTCATAAAGTCAAAATTACTAACCAAAATCAAACCTGAAAACGTATTCAATGATTATCCGTATGAAGTTGCTATAATGCTCTCAAATAGTAATAAAGGAGATCTCAAACGTTCGAAAGGTGTTTCTGTAAAAGGTGCCTACGATATCAAACCTTCAAACTACACTCAAAATATACAGAACCCTATCCTTGACATGGATCATTTGGTAAAGACCGAAGCGTACGCCTTAATAAATAGAAGTAGTACTATTGCTTATCGGAATGCAACAAGCGTGATTCCTAAACGCAGCATGCAAAATGACTATGAATCGGAAATCATCAAGAAGATCGAACTAACTGAGGAGGGGAACAAAACGGAGGAGAGCTACGAGACAAATAAAATGGATCGAAACGTGTTTGAAAACGAAGATCGTGCCTGGCACCAGACCGCACCAATGACTGACGTGAATAATTACAAAATATTACCTAAGAATGAGGATAACAAGAATAAGAACAGGCCAATTACCGAAAAGGGCTTAGTTAAAGTACTGTCAATGCTAACGAAGACGTTTAAAAAGGTCATGAAACAACATAATGATATTAAAAAAATACATACCAAATTATCTTCCATAAACGAGGAGTTTATGAAAAACGCCCAATTGCTGATGACAAAGTTCCAAGACTTCGACGTGAAGTACTTATATTTGATGAAGTTTAATGAGCACCTTAAAGAATTGGAGGCTAAGCTACGCGGCAAGGAGGAATTCTACAAAAGCAAAGAAGCCGAGCTTACGAAGAACCTAGCGGAATTCGAAAAGCAGCAAAAGAAGTTTTTGGTGCAACAACAGCAATTTTACAACATACAAAAGCTGATGCTGGCGCAAAACGAGAAAATCAACCTGAAACAAAACTTGATCGCAAAGACGCAGAACGAAATATCGCTGAGGCAAAACAATTTTGCGCGAATATTGAAGAAGGCGAAGCAAATATACATCGACACTAAAAATCCGATACCGCAAAAGCTAAGCGCTATATTGTCAAAACCCAAAGAAAGCGGCGAAAGGCGTAACAACGATATAGAAAAGACAACAACCACTAGGACGACGGACACGCCAAATACCGAATCGATCAAAATTAATCTATTCTCCGTTCCAACAATGACTCATATCGAAAATTATGATAATGAGATATTGAAAGAAAGAGACGACCATTCCGTGGACGATTTAATTTACAAATACTATTTCAACAACACATACATAGATGTGTTAATGAAAAATAAAGTCTTATCGAGCTTCGTCGCCCCTCCGGGGAATCCCCTTACGCGAAATACGAAAAGCAAACGTAACGAAGATCCTATGTTCATCGAGAAAAGCACCAACTTAATACCGGTGAACGAAATCAAATTGAAGTCGAATCAAAGAGGAAAATCGGGACTCCAACTGATTAGAGGAAAACGTTGGATTAAGTACTCCAAGAAAAATAACAGAAGAAAACACATCGGCAAAGATTTAAACATAAACTTCAAAAAGCAAGAGGTGAAACCGAACCCGAATAAAAGCAATGTATCCTTAGAAGGTCAGGCCTTAAAGAAAACGACTCGAGTTAAAAGCAAGAATACGGGAAAAGATCCATTTTGGGATATGGCAACAAGCTTTTGCAAGGGGATTGGTCAGGACGAGAACGACCAAATGCTACATTGGTGTATCGAAAAGGCCTTAAGGAGGCTGCGTTCCATCGGTGAGAGTGCGAAAGTAAATTCGTTCATTTTAAAACACGAGCTCTATCATACTTTCTGTTTGCTCAATTGTGCATTTTTTATGTGAGAAGATAGCATGCGAGCTGTCGGTCAACCTGACGGCGATAACCGCCGCCCATAGACATTTGCAACACCCGTAGGGTTACGGATGCGTTGCCGCATTTTAATTAAGTCACACTCACCAGACGAAACGCAGAAGTATAACACTTTCACTTCACGCCGCTCTTCTGTGAGGTCGTGGTACTTACCCGGACGGACCTGCCCATTCGTGCAACAGCCGAAACGGTTGCGTGGCCCTACCACAGTTATATAGTTAACTAGATTCCCTTTTAGTAAGTACAATGTTTTGCAATCCACATGACCTAGTCAATTTTATCGATATTTACATATGTATGTGTAGTCTGGGAATGGGAACCGGTCACCTAAGACCGATTGACCACCATCCATCTCTAAATAGCCAGAAGATCTCTTCCAGACAACCTTATGGCTAAACGTAGGTATGTATATAACTTTTGACAATGTAAAAATATTTGATTACAGATATGAAACTAACTCGTCCAACAGTAACGGCAGAGCCTACAGAAAATCCTGAAATTGTGAAAGGTGTAGTAACACTCGAACAAACAGTCCCGCAGGAGCGTTTTAAAACCACAAAAATGGCAACTGAATCAGACGGTAATTAAATCTTTATAAATTTTCTCTCAGAGGTGTTTTTGTCAGAAAGTCAGAAAGAAACTTTGTTAAGTTTTTTAAAGATATTTTGTTTTTTTTTAGATATTTATTTAAATATATATTTATTTACAAAAGAAAAGTATGTTTAACTTTGTTTATCAGTTATTTATAGTACCCATAGTACAAACGTTGCTTAGTTTGGGACTAGATGACGTTGTGTAAAAATGGGTCCAAAATATTTATTTATTGAAGTTATACTTCTTTTGGCGCGTTAGGGAAAAATTATGAAAGTAAATTTTTTAGCTGCGCGCGCACACCGTCATGAAAAACCGACACACTACGTCTACGCTAGACATCTTACGTAGATGATGTTTGCGTGAGAACTGACAACTGTATTCACGATATTTATTTTGTGAAGAAATAAACTTTATTCAACTAGATAATTCGTTATAATAATAATTTCAATGTATTTAATACTTCTATTGTTAGTGTCGTTTTTTCTACAAACGTAGAATAAGGCGAAAGATTTTTATCTTGTTACACCAAATAAGTATGACTTGCAACGCATCTCCATAATTAAACACACATTTTTCTTTTGCTTTACAGAGATTTTCACAACCGTCATGTCCCCGTCTACCAGCAACCCAGACACCGTTAGTTCGCCGGCGTCTACCGGGGAAGCGGAAACAACAGATTCCGCCTTATTCTTCCCAGGTGAAAATATCACGTTGTTTACGTTTCACACAACATATGTCATAAAGTCAGTTCGTAAAATTTGTTTTATTTCCAATCGCTTATGATTTTCCCCACTTTACGATTATGGATTAGTTAAAATGAGATACCTGTTTCGGCCGGTGCCTCTTGAATGAATAGAACATTACCCTCTAGAGTGAATTAGTAGGAATTCTGTATAACACTGACGTCCCCAAACGGAGGCGGAAAGGGATAACAAAAAGTGAAGATGAAACAAGCAAGACAAAAGCCTGCAGACTAAAAATTGTTAGAACTGAAAATCATAAAACAATATTACAGCTAATTTTTAATATTCAACAGAAAAAAGGAAAGAAATAATTTTTAATATTATTTGATAATTTACCAAGATTTCTTCGTTTAAAATTAAAATATCCATCAATCAATCAAATATATAAATTTTTGGTGAAGGGGAGCATTACTAACTTGTTTCTACGTTTAATAATTTATAATTTTTTTTTTAATTTTCAGACAATGACCAGCTAGAATCGAATTTGAAACAATATGGTAATAACAAACGTTCATTCAATATTTTTGCACGAATTACTTACAATCCCACGACTCACACCGGATTCTTCTTCTTGAAATAAAAAACATAATTATGAAGGAAATCATGAAATGTAATCAATATATCACCAAATCGCGTTCCGTCTCGAAGAGGAAACAAATAAAAATCCATTATTTACTCGTATATTAGGAAATTCTAACATCCGGTTTAAATATTCTATCTACAGATACATTTTGTTACTTGGGATAGGTATTTGACAAATAAAAACACATTATTGACATTAGTTCCATAATACTTACGTCAAAATTCTATCTCTAGTAACCAAATCTATCTGTAGATCGAATATTGAAACCTGTCGTAAACCTTTGTAGTGGTATTTGTAATAGATAGCTTAACGGGTTTTGTTTAAAACCTTCAAATGCTATTAATATTAGAGAAATTCCTATTTCAGATGTGAAACCAGATACGGAAGGGACGGTGTATTACGATGGCAGCGTACATGCTAGTCAATTTGGTGAGTAGTCATATTTTCTAGGTAATAGTTTCTGTCGTTATGAAACAAAAGGTTGTTAAAAATATGGTATTTTAACAAAGAGGTCGGCAGTATTATTAATTCTTCGCCGATTCTGTAGTTCTTAGAAGTAAAAAAATTCTAAGGATATAAATATACTAGATCATAAAAGTACATTTTAATTAATTTCAATGGTTCCAGAACACCTGAACTTAGTCGCCAGTATTCCATGTTATTACCTGCGTATTATGTAAGTGGATGCTTTGAAAAGATGTTTAATTACGAACTTGTGCCATTCAGTTCATGTCACCGCAACGCTACTTAGATCATCTGTCATAGATGCTAAGGCCTATTATTATGTTCATGTTTCACCCTGTATCTCGGAAGACGGCCCCGAGAGCGATGGCATATCGGATCTACTCCCCGGCATGGAAAGCGATTCGCGGGTGGACGTTGACCCCCTGGCCTTGGACCTCCAGCAACGGAGGCGAGCGTACGTGCGAAGGTACTTGAAGAATTTAACACAATTATTATTCGGCAGAGGACCAAAGTTGTCGATGGAGTCCGTAAGTGTAGCAAGCTGAAGTGGCAGTGGGCTGGCCACATGTCGTAGAACCGATGAGCGTTGGAGCAGGCGGTTCTCGAATGGAGACCACGTCTCGGAAAACGTAGTGTCGGATGTCCCCCTGCCAGGTGGACCGATGACCTGAGAAAGGTCGCTGGTAGGGGCTGGATGAGGAAAGCGGAAGATCGTGCTCTATGGCGTGCCCTTGCGGAAGCCTATGTCCAGCAGTGGACTGCAAAATGCTGATTGGATAGATGATCTGCAATGATTTAGAGCCTCAGCAAAATCTTCGCTCATTGCGGCGTGTAGACCACGCTGAAAAGAAGACCACGAACACAGACCAAAAGCGAATTCAAAATATTAACCGTAATCTGGTATTATGTAAATTAATTGTATTATATTAACATAACTTTATTTTTTTTCTCTCTTTTCAGAATAAACGAAGACATCATGCGTCAAATGAAATCCGGTTAATACTATTAGCCAACGTTAAGTTTAAAATAAATAATAATTTTTGAACAACTGTTAGATACGAATTTAAAATATAATGTCTGTTTTTTATATCAATAAACGTAATTTTGTTTGATTAAGCTTTATTTTAGTGGCATATTTTCGATAAACATTTTAAAGTACCTAACATAAAACAAAACTTTACACGAAAGTTGCAGAATAATTTTTGTCGGCAGAAATTATCTTCACAATCTCGTATTTGACCTGTAATGTAACTAACTTATTCTGCTTACTTTGTAAAGGCTTAAGATGCTGAAGCTATAACAGAAGCTGACTTTATAACAGATTTTATTTTTTTGTCTTTCAACCAATGAACAATAAACATTTCCTTCTACTGCTATATTTTGCATTATAATATTACGTCTTTGCTACCATCTCACTTAATGGTAATGGATAAATGCAAATAATGATCAAATCAAAGCATATATAGGCTTCCATTTATAGAAACGATATCATCTGAACGATAAAATTGCTCTGCTTTTTATCAGCCTAGTGTTCACATCATCGTTTCTACATCGAACACCGATTGACCTGGTGTTAAATTATTACCACTGCTCATGGAATTCCATTCAACGCATTTGGGTCCAATTACTTCACTCTTCGCGATGGTCTTCTGCGAGGCAATGGTTCAGATTGTAATTTAGAATGTGCCCGTATTCTAGGTATCTCATCTAAGGACTCGAGTATTCATTCTAATCTTTGTTAACCAACAAGTAACTTTAATTGATACCGTGAGCTTACTTAATTCCGTCCGAATCCATTTGATACCGCCGATTTGTCAATGCCCTTGTGCTTTAATTGTAGTTCGTGGTCACGCCCCGTCTCAGTGCGAGACGGGGCACGACCCGAACTAATCTCACTCACCTCTGATGAGTCTGAAACTCCGCCGTCTTATTATTACGAGAATAACGTTCATATATTCATTATAAAATGTTAATTGAGGTAGTCGGCGTACTTTAAGGTACCTTAATGGCGCAATACGTTCATCATTCATCATCAGCCGGAAAATGTCGACTGTTGAACAAAGGTACCTAAATAGTTGTCGAGTAGTTCGTGCCGTGAGGATATCGGATAGATCAGTTGGATAGACGGTCTACCGCGTTACACAGAAGACCAGCGTCGGTCAGGGGAAGAGCAACAGGGACGGTCGCTATAAGAACCAGATAGATAGATCTAGAAAACGAGGGATAATTTTAGTTTACTACAAGAAACAGATTTTATTATATAGTGACTGAATGAAAAGAGCAACAAATACTAACTTAATTATATTAAAAAGAGCGTTGTTAATGTTGAAGAAGCAGGAGTGTAATAATTAAAGCTACTTATTTTCATTTGCATTTAGAACCAAGTATATTGTAGGTAGGGCCACGCAGCAACCTCGGCTGTTGCACGAATGGGCAGGCCCGTCCGGGTAAGTACAACGACCTCACAGAAGTTCGGCTTAAAGTGTGACAAATACTTTCGCGTTTCGTCTGGTGAGTGAGGTAGCCGGAGCCCATAAAAAAAAAATTAAAAAAAAATTGTATCAATGGATGTTACGGTTATATTTATGTAATATTTTATATAAATTCATATTAATTTTTCCCTACTTCTCTGTCTCTTTCGCGCCTCCTTATTTTCCCTATTAATTTGTCGGTTGACTGAGTGTAGAGAACACCTAATAGTGTTAAGTCCGCCATTGTACGCTATTGTGCAAAAAGTTTTTCAATAAATAAAATATGTAACATATCCTATTGTTTTATTATTCAATTAAAATATCGACGTAGATAACAGATTTTATTGTTGAGAGTCTAATTGATATTAACACAAAATTTCAACTTAATCATGTTGCAGTAGAAACTTTCTCAATATTAAAGCAGAAGTACAATAGCTACAGCTACGGTACTTTATTCACTTTAAATTCAAAGTGCTGATATTTGCAATAAATCGATTTGTAAAATATGTTTAATTTTATTTATTTAACATAAAGCCAAAGCGCAATTTATGCAAAGTGAAAGTGAAAGCACCGTATAGGGCGCTGAAAGACAATTTCGCTCTACCTTTAACAAAGGCTACATCCGGCACTCTAGAAGATGATATGGATGATAGCAAAAAAGTTCCCGTGGCCCTGTCGATACGCGCCCTAGGTTTAATACCGTCAGAATTTTAGTTTTAGATAAATGTATAAAAAAGTAAAGTAAAGTAACAGCCTGTACATGTCCCACTGCTGGGCAAAGGCCTCCTCAATACAGAGGGTATCAGGGCATAGTCCACCACGCGGCCCCACTGCGGATTGGCGGACTTCACATATCTTCGAAATATATATATTTTTTTGTTATTATTTCGAAAATATGCAGGTTTCCTCGCTATGTATTCGTTCACCACGGAGCACGTGATAAGTCAGCACTTAAAGTTAAAAACTTCATTGGTGCCGGCACCGGGGATCGAACGCAGGTTGCTCGAGTATATTGAATTAAAGGCGAGGGCCCGGACACTGAGTTATGACGGCTCAGATAAATGTATACCCGTCCTTTACTTTCAATGGCTTGGTATATGTTGTGATTACCCCCACGTAAACAAAATAGAGGCGCGTTAATAACCGGCGAGTGCCTAGGGCTACCTCACATAGACCAAGCCTTACTTTACGGCGGGCTTTAGCACGGCTATGGTACTCTATGTTCTAGCCGTCTAGCTGACCGGTTCGTGCAGTGGTGCTATTATTGGTATAATAGCCACAGTGAATTTTGAATTGATTTTCAAAATTCTACCACTGTGGCACGTGTTGATACGTGAGTGTAATGCTCACGTCTTGATAGTCAAAATTCTATGTCATGCTGTTGAATGAAGATATTTGAATTTGAACAGACAAAACGAATTGACAAATGTAACAGTAATCCCAAAATGTTTACAAGCGAGCAGGCGGTAATCACTAAACATCAGGCGGTTCATCTGATGTTAAGTGATTACCTTGGACATCAACGGGTTGAAGATCCGTTAGAAAAGTGTGCCCCAGTCACCTCACCCATAAGTTGAAACGCGAAAATATGATACTTCGTGCTAATTCTTCCGAGACGCCGCGGTACTTCCCATCATAGAAGGCAGACCCCACCATCAGATGGGAATAATCACTGCATAGGAGGGAGAGAGAAAGAGAGAGAGAATAACGTTATTTTACAAGTCCGTGTCTTTGACATCGGTTGTCCAGTTTTATCGTTTATATTAAGTCAGTTATATCGATCTTATAATTCGATTCATAATTGTCAAACATTGCCCCACAAAATTCGCACGACCAAACAACTGAAATATAAAGGGCAGTAAACTGTATAAACAGATTTACGGGTAACAATGTGTTGGTCGCGTGTAAACATATGAAATCAGGTACCTCAATCTGAATGTTCTACAGAAAAAAGACAAAAAATCTTCACCGGTTCAACACGTGAACAACTTTTTTATCCTTTTAATAGAAAATATCCGTTGACGTTAATAGGCTTCGTGAGGCATATTTACAAACAAACGCTATAGTCGCAAGATAAAAAATGGCTTTCAAAATTTAGTTTGATACAAGATTTTTCAGAGGAGTGCTGCCTTATAGGCTCCTATAAGCCTGCATATGGTGAGTTCCGTTTTTTTATGGGAAAGCAACATACTATCTTAGAGGAAGGACATTTACAATCGCTTCTTATTGTATAAATACGTTTAGATACATTTTTTTATTTATAAACATTCTAATAAAGCTAGTTTACTGATTTATCGCGTGCATTCTTAATTTAACTTTTGACCTTTTGAATACTTGTTCTTGATTATTGTCAATTGGAAATTGGAAAACTTTCTTTAGATTACTTTAGCAAAGACGATTTGATTCGATGTTACTTGTACTGTAGCTCAATGGGCGTGTTATAAAAGTTGGTTGTAATTTGTTGCAGACTTTTTAGAGGGGGTACAAACGAACAGCCCTTATATGTCACGATGCGACTACGACGGGGTCTTCTACAGGGTGTTCTGTGTCACTCTGCTGGCCACCGCGTTCACCTTCACCGTGATATTGACCAACGTCTTCATCGATATCGACGGGTTGCTGTCGAGGAGAGGTATTTTTTTTTATGTGAAATGTTACCAAGTGAACAGGTGGTCCATCTGATGTTAAGTGAATACGGCACCGTACTGTACCCATGGATATCTGCTACACCCGAGGGTTTGCAGGTGCGTTGACAACCTTTTGAAAATTGGGCTAGGTAAGCGGCACAGCTAACACTCGCATTGATACAGGAGAAGTAAGCTGATGCAGTTGTGTCGAATTTCTCATTGGATCATCATCATCATCATGACGTGATAATTGATGACGATTGTGTGATGAACATAGTGTTTTTATAGTGTCTGGGTGTCTATATGTATAATATGTATTTATTTACAAAAGAAAAGTAAGTTTAGGAATAGAGAACGTTGTGTAAAAATGTGTCCTAAATATAAATATATCATAATAGTTTCAGTCTGCTTGAGTCCACCGCTGAACATAGGCCTCCCCTAAAATCACCACGAAGCGCGGTACTCCACCCTGCATCCACCTACTTCCCCCACACTTGCACAGGTCGTCACTCCATCTAGTGGGGGTCTCTCATCTCTCATCTCTCATCTCTCATCTCTCATCTTGTCATCGAATAGCAGATCAAAAACTAGGTTCTCTGGTATTAGATTTTCTTTGACAAAGAAACCGTTTACAGCCCAAACATTTTGCTTACAAGTCAATTATACTTAGTTAAGTTATACTTACATTCTAACGTTGTATATTGGTATACAACGTTAGAATGGGGAGCATAGCTAGATAGATTTTCTAATTGATTAATTTGTGATTTTTCTAAAATATGTTATAGGGAAAAATACAACATTGTCTGGAGAAGTCTGTCAGTAATAAGTGGTATTTCATGTGTTCGTTTTGTCATTAACATAAGAGCTTCGAATAGAGAATTATTTTTTTTTGACGTTCAATAAGAGCTTAAGTTAAATCTATATTTAATAAAGATATTTTTACTTTAACTTTAACGGAAATAAATAACGAGACAGTTTTTGTAACCTTAAGAATTTAAAAACTATGTAATATCCGTACTGGACTTGTACCCAGTAACTCAGATGCACGATTAAGATCGTCACAGCTATGAATCAAAATCCCTGTAGAATGCTTTGGTGCACATTTCCATTTGAAAAACTATCCATCTCGAGTTCCCGGTGTTTTACGACAAAGTTAACTTCAAATTTTTGTATTTCAATTATCAATGGAATATCGATGATATAGTCTATCTCTGTTGACCTCATAACCATCAGAACGTTATACGTTCTAGCCTATTTTAATTTCAACGAAACTTCAGTTGCAGGAAGTGACGAATTGTTTAAGTGTGTTTTGTGTTGTTATTTAGAATTTGATTTTTAAAATAGACCTTCTGTTTCATCCATGGTAATTGTGAAGTTATCGGAAGTGATCAATAGATATTATGATTAAAACTATAATAGCAAACAATACTAATCTTCCTGTTTAATAATTAAATTGACGAAGAATTCAAATGAGGCAATCGTTATCACGGAAGCCCTAAGCAATACTGATGATCTATAACACATTCCAGCGAAACAAAGCCACGGGATCGAGCAAAATGGAAATTATGAAACAACAACAGATACTCCATACGAAATGACTGAGGAAAACATGGACAAGAATGATATAGACGATAAAGCGGAAACTGCCTTTAGAACAAAAAGATCCTTAGGTAATGCAATTTGTTCTAGCTTTCATACCCAGGTTCTCTCACGGTACTCAAACGTAAGAGGACCCAAGTCAATTACTATTGATTAGTAAAACATTGCACTTCCTTTAGGATAACATTATCCAGTGTTGTAAGGACGTTTTAAAAACATATTTCGGGCGGACAAACACTCAGCTGTGAAACAACTATCTGTGGGTCACACAAATAGTTGTCCCGTGTTGGAATCGAACCCACGACCCCCGACACCAAAGCCAATACCTTCATTATCATTATTTTCATCAATTTACCATCCAATATTAAATAAATAATTCAGTTATATACAGTTACCGACCAATATATTGACAGTGAACACGGTGAACTCTGTAGTGGTCACACAGCCAATATCGAAACTTAGTTTTAACTAAAAACTAACTTATAAGAAGAAAATTTATTTTAATTACTAAGATAAATTCAGAACTGGTTTAAAATATTTAGAAATTATCAATAACATACAAATAAATTTTCACTATTAGTTATATAAAAAGCAAAGTAAATGTATAATACAAGTTAAATTATGATAAAAAAATGATAATGTATGAAAACCTGTGATTTAAAAAAATCAAAAACCTCTCTCATTATTTGACTATAACTTTACAATGTTTTATTAACGACTAGCTGCTGGCCGCGACTACCTGCGCATGAAGGCGCTTCAGACAGACATAAAAATATATATAAAATTATCCTTTTGTAAATTTTGATATCGTTCCGATTCAGTATAAGGATTTTTGTTCCAATGCGCACGTGATTGAACCGTGACAAATCGTTTTACAGAAACTACAAATTTTCTTTCACATCTTAAAACGCACAAAATCAAGAAAATCTTCAACACGCGATTGGCTAAGCTTCTTGAGCGTTTAGACAAACAAGAGAGCGACGATGAAGATATATTTAATGCAGCGAAAACCACAAATGGTTTTGATAGTAACAAAAAATCTTTAGAGGAGGAAACAGTGGATAAACAAAATAAGGAACATGTTAATGATTACAATGGAAGCAAGACAAAGAAAAATCCACTTCCTCCAAACGTACAAAACATACTTCAAGGTATAATAAGACATATATACGAAAAGAACGATTATGTACAATCCGATAAGCTGATAAATAATTTAAACAATGTAAATCTAAAAGGTAAGGCTTAAATGTGTTTCTGTCAAAGGCTTAGTGCTTTTTTCGATATCCAAAAAAGCTAAATTTTTGCTATTCGTTGAGGCAAATTTAATAACATTAAGAGATAACTGGAAATAATATTAAGAAGTGAATATTGAAATTTAATTATATTTATTACATTTCATTTCATCATATTCTTTTAAAATTTTCAATATTCTTTGATAATTTTTATAAAACACTTACGCCCGGTTTCTGAAACACTGATCATCGTAGAAATTAACAAGCCATTTGATAGCTGATCAGTTAATTTCTACCATGATCAGTTTTTAAGAAATTGGGCGTTAATTTACCAAAACAAAGAATCGGGAACTACCCTATAATAAAATAGGTTTTTGCAAATTTGAAAATGTCCGTAAAGTTACAAGTCAAATCTACTAATGATATTTCATTGCAGGTAATAAAACAGAAGAACAACAAATCCACTTACATCGAAAAACCCTAAAGGACGCTGATGAGCATTTAAAAAAAATAAAAAACATCGCGGAACTAAAAGAAAATGCCACAGGGAGTTTAAGCAAATCCAAAACAACCACTAACTCTATGTCAAGTTCACTGTTCCGAAAAGGTACTGAAAGTTATCCTTTTCTCAGTTAACCAATATTTATGACCAATATTAAATCTTTGATTTGTTTTAATTATTGTTTGTGAAAGTATGATTAGATATTATTTAATGTGAAAAGTTACCGAGCATGCCGGCGGTTCACTCGATGTTAAGAGATTTCCACCGTGAATATCTACAACACCTGATGGCTTGCAGATGCGTTGCTAACCCTTTAAAAACTGGACCCCAGTCACCTCACATACGAGATGAAGCGTGATAATAATAATTATTGTGATAATAAGTACATCACGTGGGTCTTCGAAAAGTATGATAAAATTCGAAACAAGATAATTCCAATCGATACAGTCCGTGGCCGCAGTTGCCCAGGTTTTGGTTCGGAGGTCGTTGGCTCGATTCCAACACGAGACAACTATCTGTGACCCGCAGATAGCTGTTTCGCATCTGGGTGTTTGTCAACGTGAAATTTATGAGTGTAAATTATGTTGATCTTACAAAATCAAAAATATCTTTATTCAAATAAACGCTTGCGCGTTCTTATGAATTGTCAAATTTTACATAAAAATTGTTTATTATTCATTCATTCATCTCATAATAAATATGTTCTTTTCATTCATTCACTCTCTTCCGCCCAGGCATCGACTAAGAAGTCGATGCCTGGGCGGCAATCGAGTTGACTAAGTGCTCTATACAAATATTTAAATAATAAGTGATTAAAGTGCAATAAACGTGCTAAATTGTAAAACCAGTGACTGGATATCCATTCCGAACCCCTCACATATACAATCAATTAGTTCAAACATTAACAAAAATTATATTATAAGTTCGTAAGGTACCACATAGGATAGTGTTATCTTAAAGTAAGGGCAATATTTATATAATATAAAGAAAAAAAAAATTCTGTGAAGCCATAGCAGTTCCCCGGATGAGCCAGCCCATTCTTGCAACACTACGACGAACTGCCGCGTAGCTCTACCACAGACAGAAATATTTCTTGATTCCTATACTTTATTTGCATATTTTTATAAGTGCACTTTGAAATATTTATAATAGCATATTGTCCAAAATTTTCAGAGGAAAAATTTATCAAAACAAAACTTGGAAAAAGAAATTCAAATTTACATAATAAGGCAGAAAAACTCGGAATCGGGTGAGCATAATTACGATGTTAACTATTTGATATTTTTTTGTGTGAGAAGGTGGCAAACGAGTTGGAGGTTCACTTGATGTTAAGTAATTGCAGGGTTGCAGAAGCGTTGCCATCATTTAATAAAGTCGGCCCCGGGTACCTCACTCACTAGACGAAACGCAGAAGTAACACTTCAACTTCATGCCGATCTTCTGTGAGGTTTTGGTACTTACCCGGACGGACCTGCACATTCGTGCAACGGAAAAGACTGCTGCGTGACAAGTTGAAATGGAATGTGTATGTACAATCTATACATTTTAATTACAAAATTTCTGTTTTAGTATTCTACCAGAAAAAATAAAGAGGACACACGAATATAAGTATCAAAATGATCCAATTGATTTAAACTTCCTAGAAAAAGATATACAATCATATAAAGATGACAAATTGAATAATTTTACCATTGGTGAAAATAAAGTTAATTTAATATTAAAGTTAAAAGAATGGGATGAACAATATAGGAATAAACAACTTCCTAGAGTAATTGACGATTATAAACAGAACAATGGTTCTTATCAGTCTTCGCAATCTTTGAGGAACAACTCCATTCATCAGTTTGAATTATCTAAGGGCACTACTCAAAGGAATCAAACAAACCGTTTAAAAAGGCACATCAAAGTAAGATATGATGACCACGAAGCTTCAACAAAAAGATTAAAACCAGTACGAAACGGAATGAAAAAAACGGACGACGATTTGTACGTCGAAATAGAGACACACTTTAACGGCAAAGGAGTTAAAGGGGAGAGAAAGAAGAAGCTTGTTAGAAATCTCATCGACAGAATTCAGAAAGCAATACGATCGGATGTGGATCCGCAAGATGAAGCGAATCAAGTAAATAAAATAAATCAACATTCACAAATAAAAAAAAGAATACAAAATCCCCTCAAGCATAAATATGAGCAGACTTTAAGTAACTACAATTCGGTAGAGCATAGAAAAATGAACCCTATTAACGTAATATTACCATTAAAGGACTTATCACGAGACCTAGAAAACTTAGAAGAACAATATAGTGCTTACGACAATCCAAACATCCCAGCAATGTCAAACTTAGACAAATCTTTCGAAATAACAAATAGTGATGTGGACATTAACAATGTTTTAAGCAGTGGCATACCGCAAAGATTTCAAATGCCTTTGAATCCAGAGGATATCAAAACTGGTGTTAAAAGCCAAAACACGTACGCAGATACAGGAAACGTAACTCTCTTTATAAAGGACATTGATGGCAGTGGGTTTTCCGTAGGTTTTAATCAATACATGGACGAACCGCCGGATGTCGAGAGCATGAAAATCTTTTCCGGGCTGGAAAACGTGATACAGAGCTATCATGATAATTATGATCAAAACGCCGGTGGTAACTATATTGATAATTCTGTTGAAAGACAACACGAGCTAAAAAAGCGCAATGTGCATTATAATCAAAATGAACATGTTTTATTACGTCGCTCAGTCCACGAAGTTAACAATGAAGATTACCATTCCAATGCCTACAAGATCGTATTCGACAAAAAAGTTTTGCCATATAAAAATTATCAAGATATACTAGAAACGCCAAGTAAAAGACCTGTATCATCAAATTATGAGTACAAATTAAGGAACTACAACTACAATCCTAAAAACATTAAAATTATCACAAAAGACATCAAAATCAAAGCATTGCCATTGGTTTTGGATGATGATATTTTTGAAAAGAAGTTAAAGCCATCTGAAATTTTCAGTTTAGCAAGTCTGTTACTCAACAACCATAATAATATAAAAAAAAGATCAATCAATGTTCAAAGAATTACAAATTTAAAATCTAGAATAAAATTAAATAGATATCTTAACACGAAAGCAATGCAGTCGAAAACAGTATTTTTAAAAAATAAAAGAAATAAACGCCAAATCGATAAAATAAGAATCATTGCTTCAGACCATTTACACCACAGGCCTAAAACTTCTGACGAAAATATTTTTGTGGTATCTGGAGAAAATTTGTTTACAAACAGAGCTATGTTACGAGAGATAGAGCTGCCCGAAAGTGATACTGGGGATGAGAGGGGTGGGGAGCACAGTGAAGACACAATACCCTACACTTTTGAAGAGGCTAACCCTGAAGAAAGCTACGCAACTAATACTTTCGACACTAAATATAGGCACAATGCCCTAATGTCAAAATACCCCCACATATTTACTGACAGTAACACAAATTCGAAAGAAGGGCAGATAGGAAACGAAAATGATTATTATGTGAGTGAAAGCAATAAACATTCTCTAGGTCTAGAGAATTTACTAGGTATGCGGAGAACATCAGAAAACATGGCATCTTCTGAAAAAGATGTACCTGAAATTGTAGACGCCATAATGCCATCCCCATCCAAAACTGGTTACAAAGTTACTGTCAAAATACTGCCTAAAAACCTGACCAATACACCATCTGGTTTTAAGGAAATGCACACAGTTATAAATAAAACATATAACAATAATGGTGTTCAATACTACTCACTTGTCAATGTTTCCGAGATATCCAAAATAGAAAAAATTAATAAAACAAAGGATAATTTTAATCAACCAGCTGTAAAAGAGGATACGACTGGTAATATTCAAGAAAGAGAAGACAAAATGAAATTATTCATAGCACTTCAAAAAGAAAAAATAGAACAACAGTTACAACATTTAAATAACGAAAAAAATAACCTTGAGTCAATACTACGTGAAAGAGATGGTATCAAGGAGAGAAATTTAAGTGATTTATTAAAAGAAATTATACATGTAGAATCACAAAAAAAGAATGACGCATTTCATTTCGTACATGACCCATCTATAAGCCATTTACGAAGTCAACATTTGACAGGAATAGAACAAACCACTCCAGCTACTTCCATTGCAACCACAACAAATGTTGAACCTGTTAGTACTCCGAAACTGGAACCAAAGACAGACGTAGTTAAAACTAAAATTGAAACGTCAATTAAAGAAAATGAAAATTTCACAAACGAAATACTATCCAGAATAAACAAGAACACCGATATACTTCAATCCTTCCTTAAGCAATTAATAGAAAAATTAGAGCCAATACCGCGGCAACAAACAACAACCCAACACGCTAAGGTAGAACACGTTACTGAGGAGTCTAATCATATGAGAGCCCACGCTGATTTGCCTAACGATTGGGGTTTAAATCTAAATCATATGCACGATACATTCTTCGGTGACAACAATCCTCATAAAAATGATTCCCATTATGCCATTCCCTTTGTGTACGCCTATCAACACCCATACATACCAAACAAATCACCGCTACCGATGGCGAAGGTTGTGTACCACGGTCACATACACACAAGCGCAATCCACAAACATGCAAACGACAATTGGAAATACAACGCAAATAATCCTAAGCTAGTCCACAACGCTGGTGATGCAAAACACGATAATGCCACAAGATTTTTTATGGATACTATTGCGAGGAACGCACCCCATATACCGCCCAAAATTACAGAAAACTTGGACTTCAATCATAATTGTTCAGGCACAATTAAAATTCACTAGTTGTTTTTAAGTTTGTAATGGTAATGTAAAACTAATTTAAGGAAAATCTAAAATATTTATGTAATTTAAAATTAAACGAATTGCGACAAAATCGATATTAGTAATAAAATATTTTTTTACATTAATTAATTCCTTTTTTTATAGACTTTTTCGGCTCTTGGTAATGAAGGAACCGATTATGATTATTTTTTTTATTAGGAATATTATGAATAAAAAAAACCAGATCCTACAAGTAGTATACATTATTTAAAACATCAATATTTACATAAATTTTACAATGCTAAACTTATTCTAGTGCCCTTAGTAATAAATCAATGGGCTCTTACTTATGGTTACTTCTCACTTTTTTATATTTTTTTTGATTTTCACTGTATGTGTTTGATTTTATTTAGGTGAAATTAAATATTTTAGAAGTATGTATATTCAATTTCAAGGTAATCATCTTCAGTAGTGTCACCGACATCAGTGGTTGCATTTTTGAAATCATCTTCTATGTTTTCCGTTACAAATTGCGTCGTGTTTTCGTCGTCTGCAGTTGTCAGCGTAACGCTTAATTCCGTAGGATTTTCTGATGCGACGGCACTTTTTGATTCGGTAACATCAGTAAACTCTACATTATTTTCGGTGATCTTTGAAACTTCCGTAGTTATATTCGATTCTTCAGAGGCCTCTTCTGTGGTGTAAGTTGCAGGAACTACCGTTTGTTCGACGTCTTTTTCTTTTACTAGATCGTCAAATTCATCTTGTTCTATTTTATCTTCATTATCAATTCCGCCTTCAACTTTATTCAGATTTTCAGTTACTTCATTTACTACAGTAGCTCCAGTAACGTCGTCTCCGTTGGTATACAACTGCTCAGTAGTTGCAGCAACTTCCGTATTGGATATTATGGAATCTTCGGTAGTTTTTATATTGTCATCGATCGTGATAATTTCAGTGGGTTCTAAATCTTTTTCAACTAATGTCTTCTCTGATTCATCTTCAACTTTATCGTCCTCTTTGTCTTTATTATCAACTATGTCATTTTCGACACTGTCAGTGTGTTTGTCATCTTCGTTTGAGTTTTCAGTTACCATGTCTACTATATTAACGTTATCATTATTGGGAATAATACCTGTGGTACTTATTGTAAAATTGGGTGTTTTAAAGATGTTTTCAGTCGTAACAATAGTTTCATCTGGGGCTATGACATCTTTGATTGAACTATCTGCATTGTCTTTAGTAGCATCAACTACATTATTTTCAGCCAAATTATTATCTCCTTCCTCAGCTTGTTTATTTTCTTCCTCTTGCTTTTCAGTTATTTCGTCAATGAATTTGTCGATTGGTTGTTTAGTCGTAATTTCGGCAGGATTTTGAGTGAAAAGATCAGTCAAATTATCTTTTAGTTCAACAACTAACGGAGAATCATTATTATTGGGATAAAATACAAATATATTTGCGAAATGCTTGTTGCCCACAAAATTGCCAAATATCGATTTAGCTTCTATTTTATTTATGTACCCCGTTTCCTGTATGATATCAGGGCTTGTTTCGTTTAGAATAGGTTGCTCAGTAGAAATGTTATCTTTTTTATGTATTAAATCGTTAGCCGGCGTAGGCGTATTTTTTTCTTGTCTCGTTTTATTCAATTCTTGTCTTGTGTTATCGACAAGCTTATCAGTTGGTCGCTTTCCTAAAATTGTTACTAACTGTTTTGCGACTTCTTTTTTGACCAATTTTGGTATGAGCTGAAATTGAGTTTGATTTTAAAAACATGATCGATATATTAAAATGTTTTAAGATGATAATTTGAAGAATTTAAAGCCGCCGATGGATATCAACAACCCCAGATGACAACAGACAACTTCTAAAAACAGTAGGCCCCGGTCACCTCACTTATCTTAGGAAAAGCAAAAGTATAACAGTTTTACTTTACTTTGTTTTTTATGAGGTCTTGATTTCCTTACCCGCCCCTTTGTGCAACATTAGAAACAGTTGTACGGCCCTATCACAATTTAAAAAACCTTTTGGATCTGTTATTATATTTTTCGCTGCATTACAATAATACTACTTACTTTTAAATGGAGGCCGTGATAATGATCCTTCATTATGCCACGACCATGCGTTGGTTTCTTCACAACCCATCTCGGTTTTTCTATATTCCACATAAACGGCTTCAATATTTTTTTAATCATAGACAACATGCCATTCCCCCTTTCTTGGTTAAATTGCGCTCTTTGATTATTAATGTTCGTTCCTTGCAGGAGGTTATTATCAACCCTGCTTAAGGGTGGCTGAAATAATGAAAATGAAAGTTTTATATAAAATTATAAATAAAATTATGGTTTTATAGGTCAACGCACATAAGTCTTTTTTATGTAAAAAGGAGGCAAACGAGACACTTGCAACAACGGTTGAGTTAAAGACGAAAAATTATTAATATAGTATGTAGTTAATTGTAATAAAAATATATGATTTAAATGAAATTCAACGTGTTTATTGACCCTGCTTCAAATATAGAAAGATTCGTGTGTCTACTGCTTACAAAAATTATATAGATAATTGTTCAAATCGCGAAGCGTAATTTATAAATAATTACTTATCGGAAGTCAATATAATATTGTTGGTCATTGTGCCATAACGTTTAGTTCATTATACATTTTGTCTCTTGAATTGAATCAACGACTCAAAGTTATGATGCTTTGATTCGCAACTGCAGCAACTGTTACTGTATTGAAAATACATACCAGGTTTTGGGAGCGAAATGACGGCTTAAAGTATTCCGGGAAGGTGCGAAAGTTCAGTGGTGGTGATCCCGTTGATTGTTGATTGTTCTGGAAAGCACAAAATGATTACATCCAACAGAACATACATTTAATAGTCAGGAAAATTTGCTTTCGGCCACAGGATGGCCAGGGCTTGGTAGATAATCAGCCACTAAAGACCAACGTCGGATTTTTACTTATCATTCCTGACATTTGAACAACTTTCCGGATTACGCGATATTCAATTTTTATTTAAATCTTAGCATTAAATCTTAGCTCTACATGTTTTAATGTTCAATCTTAAGTGTAGAGATTAGCACTAGAAAAAACTTTAAAAATTTATAAATCTTAGCGTTTTAATTTTTAGATTTTCAGACTCGACCTCCGTCCGCTTTTCTAATGTTATTACGGCTACCTTTAGATAAAATTGAAATACACAATACCACTTGACAACCAAATAAATTAATTTTTGCCTTTCTACGAACTATCAAGTATGGATATTAATAATATAGTATAATAATTGAAAAACAGCAAGTTTAATGACATATATTCTCTTTTTGATTTTCTTTGAAAAACAACCAAAAAACCTCGTGGGTCGCTTATTTATTTATTTATTCTTTATGCAAAAATAGTACAAAGGCGGCTTAATGCCAAAGGTATTATCTCCCAGTCAACCTTGTGGTGGTACAGAGGAGATATAAGATACAGCCTAAGGTTTCATAAATATGGAAACACGGACACAATACGCACCCACGCTAGGAACGATAATTCTTGGATCAATTGATGTTTCTCCCGTATGGGGATCGAACCCAGAACTATTAAGATTAAACGATTATGAAATACGCGCATTCAAGTTAAATATTTGTTTTTCAATTTGTTCGCGTATTACTCACATAATTCCTGAAGATGAAATGTCCCCTGCAATAATAACAGGATACCAGGATAACAAACATTATCTGGAAAAAAAATCAAGCACAAAATAAAACTCTGGGTTTTATAGTAAAATAATAATAATAATAAAATCATAGTTTAAATGTCCGAATTCAGATAGTTGCAACTGTTGCGTGGCTTACCTTACACGCTGCCATTTTGGAAAATTCTCTTTGACCTTTTCTTTAAGAAACCGAACAGGACTGTTCCCAATTTGTTTTGTACATTAGTTTTTATACAATCCCTAATTGTACAAAGCTAATTATTTCGTCGCTAGGAAACCATTAGCGCTACAGTCATTATTTCGTGGAAATTGTTTCGCTCGTACATATTTTTTTTTCTGTTAGTAAAGGCGCAAAAAATATTTCTATCTATCTCTCTCTCTCTCTCTCTCTCTCTCTCTCAGTCTCATATTCTTGCTTTTTGACGGGTGAATTAGAATATTTGAAAACTTGTTTTCCTATGTAAACTTTTAACAAATTATAGACTTCATCTTTGGGAAATCGCTGCTAATTGGTGTTAGTCCCATTAGGACCCAGTGATTTTTTCATTATCGATTTATAAAACATATTTAGCTCGTAGCTATATCTAGTATAAGCCTTATCTAAATATTGCTTTATGACCTAATTTTTTATATAACAATATTGTCATAAATATTGAATATGTATGTCATAATTATTGAATTGGCTTATAAATTCTATTACTTTATATAATTATACATATACTTGGATTAGAGCGTGTAAACTTAAAGATCTATATTATTAACACATTTATTCGTAACCCATAATAATAAATGTGATTCCGGATAACACTCGCTCAAATTCTAATGGCAATTAACTAAATATTCACATTAATTATCATCAATTAAATAATCATTAATTTCGTAGGCGCCAAAAGCGTGTGAAATTTCTCCTCTGCGGATTAATGTAGTATTTTTAAGTGCAGTTTTGTCCCTGGAAAAAAAAGAAGAGCAGCATAATGTAGAAGTAGGTAACCGTGGCCTAACGTAGTCCAGGTTCCAGAAAGCGCATATGCTACCACAAACACTTATAGACGGCAGTATCATTTAACATCATGTGAAGCGCCTGATGGTTTTCACCCACTATAATAAGCACCAGTCTCAGAAACAATGATTATAAAATGATTCCCTTATTACAATGCCCAGTTGGATACAATCTCAGATAACTTAGCGGCATCGGAGGCAACTGCAGTAAGAAAGTTGCGTAAATATGAGTCCCTTTGTTCAGATTACTTATCTGTGCCATTTGCAATTGTAACCTTAGCAGCCGATGATGGAGTAGCGGTAAAAAAAGCAAAAAGTAAAGTCAACTCACAGCCTATAAATGTCCCACTGCTGGGCAAAGGCCATCTCTGTAGCGAGGGTATCCACATAGGGGGCATAGTCCACCACGCCACTGCATTGCGGATTGTCGGACTTCACATTTTTTTTTAATGCGAAACGTTGTCAAACGAGCAGACGGTTCACCTGATGTTAAGTGTATACCGCCGCCCATGGACATCTGCCACACTCGAGGGTTACAGATGCGCAGACAACCTTTTGAAAATTGGGCTCCGGCTACCTCAATCACCTGACGAAACGCGAAAGTATTTGTCATACTTCCACTTTACTCTGGTCTTCTGTGAGGCCGTGGTACTTACCCGGACGGGCCTGCCCATTCGTGCAGCAACCGAGGCTGCTGCCACTACCACACCTACCACCCTACCTTCACATAACTTCGAAATATATTTTTTTGTTTTTATTTCGAAAATATACTGGTTTCCTCACGATGTTTGCCTTCCGCCGAGCACGTAATGTCCAGCACTTAAAATTGACAATGCAAGGGCTTGATAAACCCTGCTAAGCAGAGTCGAAAGAGTCACAAATTTTGGGATTGTCAGCTATGGGTCAAGAGCCTCAAGGGGGCCCGCTTTCGGCTCATACTAGCTGTTAAATCAAAATTGTATTTATTTAAATAGACGCTCTTATGAATCGTCAAATTTTACATCAAAATATAAATTATGTATATAGGTTCGTAAGGTACCACCGGTTCAGAAGGCAGTTTCTGTCGAGAAGAGACCGGCAAGAAACTCAACAGTTCTTTTTAAGCCAATTAGTAAGCGGTATACTAACAGGTATACTAACACATCCACATCACGCCGATCTTCTGTGAGGTCGTGGTACTTAACATGCGAAAGCTTGCCTACCACAGTTAGTGGGATTTGGGAGGTAACGCATTTGCAACCCTACAGGTGTTGCAAATGTCTATGGGCGGTGGTTATTATTTAGCACTAGCTGTGCCCGCGACTTCGTCCGCGTGGAATTTGAAAAAAAAATCAAAAAAAATAGTAGCCTAAGTTACTCCTTATTACATCAGCCATCTGCCAGTAAAAGTCCCGTCCAAATCGGGCCAGCCGTTTCAGAGATTAGCCGGAATAAACAGACAGACAGACAGACAGACAAAAACTGTAATTGTAAAAAATGTTACTTTGGTATGTGTACCGTGTATACATCCATATGCATTTAGCAAAAAATTATTTTAATATTACAAACAGACACTCCAATTTTATTTATCTGTATAGATTAGGTGATCCGCCAGCTCGATTGCCACCTTCTCCGAAGAAAAAAAGACATTTCCTATTCAATTTTTAGAAGCTGCCTTCGAAATTTAAGGTCCAGTTCCGATGAAATAAAAATGGCATCCAATTGAAAATGTCATTTCCCACAAAAAAAATGTTTTTCCAAATTGGTTTATTAATGACGGAGAACCGAGGTAGCTTGAAAACAAACGGGGTTGGAAACCTCCTCCTTTTTGAATTCGTAAAATTCTTTTCAGGATCCAATTCATCATTAGGGAGGGTGCAACAATTTTTTAAAATCTAATATCTGTTTACACAATATCTGACTTGTCCAATAGAGTCGTTACCATACTCTTATTTTTAAACGTTTAAATTTTTGCATGACGACTTGGAGGTGCAGTTTCTAAGCTTCAGCGCAGAGTCGTGGGTTCAATTACAATACGAGACAAGTTTTTTTAACGGTGGTAGGGCCACGCAGCAGCCTCGGCTGTTGCACGTATGGGCAGGCTCGTCCGGGTAAGTACCACGACCTCACAGAAGACCGGCGTCAAGTGGAAATATAACACTTTTGCGTTTCTTCTGGTGACTAAGGTTGCAGGAGCCCAATTTTCAAAAGGTTGTCAACGCACCTGCAACCCTCGGGTGTAGCGGATGTCCATGGGCGGCGGTATTCACTTAACATCAGGTGAACCGCCTGCTCGCTTGGCAACTTTCACATAAAAAAAAAGTATTTGTGTGACCCACAAGTAAACGTTCAAATAATTGATCTGGGTGTTTATTCCCAAGGAGGGTTGACATCAAGAAGTCTTTATTGTTTTTACGTAAGGCCGCCTGGCTGGTCGTAAAAACCATATAAGGGCAGGAAAAAGTATAGTTTAAATCGTTGGGCGAGAACACAGGATTATAGGAAGGAGATTTGTAACAAACACTGATGCCGCAATAAAATTAAATAAAACGCAGTGGAAAAAAATTGAACACGTTTATTGCTAAAAGATTAAATAACAATTCCGGATTGTATGGCACAGGAAGGTGTAAAAACAAATTATGCGCAAGATACTTTTCCAATAAAATATTCCCATATATTCGTTTTCATATAACCATTGTAAAAGAATTAAATAAATCCGGCTAGAAATTAATTTAACATACAGTAGAGTTCATATCAACGGGCATTATGCCCTTTTCGACTTCTATACCAATCAGAATTTGAGACACGTTGACAGTTAGAAAGAGAGACCCCATAAAAGAACGGGACAAACGCTAAGAAGACAGAAAGACACAGAACGTTCAGTCTCTTATTTTCAAATGTAGTTTTCGTATATTTTATTGCTTCGATATTTTTCATAAACCCTTAACGTCTATGGAGGAGGTAGTTAAATCACACAGGAGTTTTATAGGAAAAATTCGAACAATAATTAGAAGACAAGAGACAGTTGGTTACAATATACAGGACGTATCAAGCTATATTAGAGTAGGAACGATCTAAGTTACATCTTATTTATGGCAGTTGGATCGACTTAATTAATTATAAAAATATCTCATTTTATATCTCGAAACTAAGACACAAGCATTGAGTACAAAGCTTAAAACGAAATTAACATACGCAACCATACAAAGACATAAAAATTTTATATGATAGAATATGTAAAAAAAAAATTGTAAATATATTCTCCGTGACATAGTTGTATAATAAATCTTAAATGTTAAAAGCTTCCAAGTGTGATAAGATTTACAACATATGACAAATTCATAATTATTTCATACAACATATAAAGTATTTTAATATATGTATAATTAATTGATGCATTGATAATCACAACATTCTTTATAAACATATAAATATAACCCTCAAAATTGGCAAGATATTGATGACAAGAGATCCGGTTGTTTCTAAAATATATTTCATAAAAAAATACAACAGGCTCTCTTGACACCGCGATAAATAAGTCCGAAGTTGTAAACATTGTAAATAATATCTCATGCAAATTGTATAATTGGTTTCAAGACAGAAAAACCATCGATAAAATATTTATTTCCACGTTTCGTACAAAAAATATAACTCATATCTTTATTGAGCTGCCGTGTACAGCTGCCAAGTGAAAAGTACCGACGTTAGAAAAAATATTTACCCCACCCGGAAACAGGAGAATAACTTTCAAATAAGACGAAATATGTAAAAATAAATATCTTACAAGCTACGTGTTAATAAAGAAAAAGGAAATTTTTTTAAGTTTTGTCCTAAAAATATTTTGGCCTCTGGTTCAAAGTCCCTATTTAGTAGGTTGAAAGAAATATGTTTTCTTGCGTCGATATGCACCCGGCAAGTTTTAAAAATATAACAACCGTACTTTGTTAATGTAAATTTCATCAGTATCACTAACAGAGGGAAAATACCAATAATTCGTTTATGCGATGGAGAAAAAACATTATAAAAATATCAATAAAATCCCTGTATATAAACTATATTCCTGTATAAAATCAAATAAGAGAGGCTAGCTTATCACATATTGGAGTTTAGTAGCGTATAATAAAACCTCTTCGTTGGTTTGTTTCTAAGTAAATAGATATAGTGACGGGTGTATATGAAATTTTCTATATTATCTATTTTTTTTTTTGCTGTATATATAATATATAATGGAAAAAGGGGCTTACAATCACGGACAAACACTGATTATTAAAGAATGCTTAACCGCAACGCAGCAAAACAGCAATTGCGTAATTATGTAATAATAAATTCAATCCTACGACTAAAGATTTCCAAAAAGCAAACTCTTAACAAATATTGCTATCTAAATAATTAATCTATAAAAAAAATTGATCTTAATTATTGCTAATTTAATGTATGAATCATTCATTTATTGCGTAATGAACATTATTGCGATAAACGCCATATTACGAAATTAATGGCGTAATAATTGTTTAATTAAGGACATTTGTGCGATAACAATTAAATTAGTGCAAATTGTATTTGACTATGATTACTAAGTTTCGAGGCATATTCCATATAAAATACGTTCTTCTTGGTAACAATTTGCTGAAGCAAATTGAGTAATAATTTTTATAAAAAAGAATTTTCCATAAGAAATATAAATTTATCATTATTAAAAATATAAATAAACCATGTGGCGTTTAAAAATACAATTATTGTAAAAATAAAATTTGCTCATTTCAATAATAATAAAATAGAATGCGATAACTACTGTTAATATTCATTCAGTATATGAAATGAATGAGTTGAAATGGGTTTTCATTCACTCATACAAAAATATATCCCTATATGATCTATTACGATGTAAAACAAACCATGACTTTCAATACTTTACAAGTATTTGACTTTTGACTTACTACTTTGCGGTTGGCATATGCCATTCCATTTTGTATATGACGTCACGTTTATGATTGGCTTAAAATATAAACCATCTAGACATAAAACACGTATGAAAAATCATGGGTGTTTTACACAGTTAGATAAATAAA
This sequence comes from Iphiclides podalirius, assembly GCA_933534255.1. Taxonomy (NCBI): domain Eukaryota; kingdom Metazoa; phylum Arthropoda; class Insecta; order Lepidoptera; family Papilionidae; genus Iphiclides; species Iphiclides podalirius. The sequence goes on along the minus strand of OW152835.1, from coordinate 1,419,797 downwards.
CTTACAATTTTTGCATATGCGTTAAGAATTTTCTTTTATGACATCACATCTTTGATTGGCTTAAAAACCATCACACCTACAAAATGACATAAACGTGGGAATGCGCACAGCTCTGATCGTAAAACACGCATGAAAACTCATGGGTGTTTTACACAGTTAGATAAAAGGAAACTTATTTTACCGTTTGGCATATGCATCAAATTTTTTCTTACATGACATCACATCTGTGATTGGCTTAAAAAACCATCACATATATAAGTAGACATATACGTGGGAATGCGCACTGTTCCGATCGTATGAATAACTATGAGTGTTTTGTAAAACTAAAGGTTTAAAAGGAAAGTTAACTATCTCGGTAAGTTCCCGGATATAACTCGATGAGCTATTGTACATACTAAGTTAGTAATGTGCCAGCTACTTAGTGACTAATTGTCGCTTATCCGCAACTCGGCGAGCTCCTTCTCTTCGTCCACCTCGTCCTCGTCATCGGAGCCGTGGACGGAGGCGGCTGGAGTAGTCGCCCCTGAAAGGGAAAATCGAAATTATCACAGTTGTCTGCACCGGCCGAATGCCCACGCCCTTTGCCTAAGGTGGAAAAATTAAAAAAAAAACGTGATGCAACTCTCCACGCTAGGTGCTTTACTAAGCTACGTGGGAAACTACGGTGTACAACTGACCGTAACCTTTTAAATGATGTTTATTAAGAATATATAGGCCGTGATAAAACTAACGATTACTTAAGTTTTACGATCATGAGTCTAGCTAATAGCCTCTGTGACTGAAAGAATATTCGTTAATTATTAAAGGTATAGTAAACATGATAGAACATCCTGCGAACAGTATTTTTAAAAATACCATTTACGAACCATACCGTCTGCGGTGACGCTAAAAAGAAATTAGATTTTTTGGATTTAACCGCGTTGCGATGCCAAAAATAATTATGTGATAATTAATTCGCTGTCGTGTGTATTCAATTCACTCTGTGAATAAGCTCAAACAACGACTGTGATACGACCAAACCGCCATAACGCCAAATACAGGACGTCGGCTGTACTTTATTCTTCACAGCAAACCTAAACTTCTCGTTTGCAAGTGCAACAGTAACTCTCGCGATAGCACAGAACCCTACTGTGTCACCTGAATACAGACACAATTGCAGCGCTATCACCCGACTATAATACCAAACACAGGACGTCGACTGTACTCTTTGCTTCACAACCAAACCAACTTATCGCGTGCAAGTGTAGCAGCCCCCGCACAGACCCCTACTGTGTCACACACAATTGCAACCCATCCGCTATCCATTCTGCTCAGTGGTCGTTTGTGCGGCGTCGACTGTACCACTGTACATAAAGCTAGTCCGTCTTCCTGTCCCCGGCGCACGCATAAGCTCAAACAACGGCAAGCCGCCATAACACCACATACAAGACGTCGACTGTACTCTATGATTCATATACAACCAAACTTCTCGCTGCAAGTGTACCAGCCCCCGCACAGACCCCTACTGTGTCACACACAATTGCAACCGCTGCGCTATCCATTGCGCTCAGAGCTCGTTTGTGCGGCGGCGACTGTACCGCCAAATCTAGTCCGCCTTCCCCTCGTCGGCGCACGCGCTCAGCTTCGAGATGAGCTCGTCTATCTGCTCGGCCACCGCCTCCGCCAGCGGCTCCAGGAAGCTCTCGTTCGGCGTCCGGTAATTGTCGTCCGCCAATTCGGCCTCGGCGAACGGCCTCTCGAAGCCGACCTCCAGCCCCTCCGCAGCCTCGCAGTCTATCTGCAGCAGCTCCAGCGAGCGCTGCACGCTGCCGCCCCGGCCGCACTCGCACTGGACCGCGGCGTCTCTCGTCCCTCTCCGTTCGCACTCGGCCGCGTGCGACGGCGACAGCCGGCCCTCCCGTCGCACTGCGTCGGTCGGGCTTTGGCTTTACTCGCGTACGAAATAAGGTTCGGATTCGCTCGCGACCGATAAAGGCTAAGGTCGTTCGGATCGTTGCACCGCTTCGAGGGCGCTATTGCCCTCTCTTTCGCACCGCTGTCTTAATCGCTTTAATCGGAGTGAAATTGGTTCTACGCTACACGTGTATACGTTCACGTATACTCGTGTAGCGTAAAACTCGTGGACGTCATTGTTGTTTAAATGTAACCTGTGGCGTATTTGCGCAATGTTTTATTTCTTTCTTTCTTTCATTCTTCGCGATTAAATGTACATATGGCGTAATTGGCAATAAATGTTTTCTTTCTTTCTACTTTCTTTCTTTCATCGTTCGCGACTGTACCGCAATGTGTGCGAGAGAGACAAGAGGCAATTCGGACAGCGGTGAGAACGAGAGGGCGATAGTCTCCGCAATGCGTAATGATTTGGACCAAGTTCAGAGGCACAATTATTCGTCCCTATAGTTTTAGTATCCACTTGTCAACATGGTATCATGGTTAGTGTTGTGTGTTTGTGTGTTTGCGGTTTGCACTGACTGGAGTGTGTGGGGCTGGGCGGCTCCGAGATGGGGCGCGGGTAGTTGAACCGCTTGCCCAGCTCGATGTCCATGTGGTCCACGTAGTCCGGGTAGACGATCTTCAGCGCCTGGGCGCGCGCCTGCCTGTAGTACTGCAACAGATTGCAACAAGTTTCAAGGTCCAAAGTTTAATGAGACCACTCCGTGGCGCAGTTGCCACGGTATTGGCTTCGGCGTCGGGGGTCGTGGGTTCGATCCCCACACGGGAAACTATTTGTGTCACCCACAGATAGTTGTTTCGCATTTGGGTGTTTGTCCGCGGGAAATTTATGTTTGTAAAACGTCCTTATATCACAGGATAATGTTATCCTAAAGTGAGCAATGTTTTAAAAAAAATAAAGAAAAGAAAATAATCAGTAGTTACGGTCAACTTCGTAAGGAATAGATCTATCATATAACTGAAGAACTTGTCTGCTTTTTTTTTTTTTTTTCAATTTATTAATCAAGAAAAAAGGCGCTCAGCGAGCTATGGAGCGGGCTATGCTCGGTATTTCTCTGCGTGATAGAGTTCGTAACGAAGACATCCGCAGAAGAATCCAAGGTAACCGACATAGCTCAGAGGATTAGCAAGCTGAAGTGGCGATGGGCCGGCCATATAGCTCGTAGAACCGATAACCGTTGGGGAAGAAAGGTTCTCGAGTGGCAGCCTCGTGCTGGCCATCGCAGTGTAGGGCGACCCCCCACTAGATGGAGTGACGACCTGTGCAAGTTCAGCAGTCTGACAGGCTGAAATGATGATGATGATGAATCAAGAAAATATACAAAGATATAATAGGCTTTTTGCAGGCGATTACTTTCCTTCCCCTCCGACCGGGTTCCCCCATTGACGTGGCGGAGGGGCTTAGTCCACGGCTACTACGTCAAGGCCTTGGTCCCCCACGGCGAAGCTAAGAGGAACCCACACTGGGCCGGCCTGTGGTATAAGGCCGGCCCGAGAGGGCCGCTCCGAGTGGGCTCATTGAGCCCACTCTGGATGCGTGCTGGAGGATGCAGGGGACAGGTCGAGGGTGGTAGAGGTGAAGCCACTCTCCCTGTCTTCTGCTACCGAGGAGGAGTCGCGGGGGGAAGAGGAGTGTCGGTATTGCGTTGGCCGTGCTCCCTATCCTCCGCGACTCGGCGGGGCTGCACCGCTGATGCAGCTGTGATGGGGCCGCGGGGGGAGAGGAGTGTCGGTATTGCGGTGCGCTGTTCCTCCCTATCCTCCGCGGCCGAAACGTGGTGAGCGGCGGAGCCACAGACCAGGTCCGCCGCTGAGGGCTGGGAGGCTTGCTGCTTATTAGCTACTGGCTCTCCTGGCTCCCATGGCCCCGGTCAGCGAACTCGGGGGAGTTCGTTGGCTGTGAAAATGGGGCCGAGTAGGAAGCCGAGGGGGCTGCTAGCGGCCAGCGCTGGCAGGGTCGCGGAAGTGTGCGAAAGCGTTCCCGTGACCCTGCCGATATGCGCCTAGGCGGAATATCGTCGCTCTCGCCCCCGCGAGGGCGGGTATGCGTAGGCATTTCCCCCTCAGTGAGGGGGATATACCTTCGAAGGGAAGACTACAACTGGTCTTTCTAGGTCGCAGTGGCAGTTCGGTCTTACTACCCAAGTCCTTTCACACAAAATACACATTGCATACACATTCTGTCTACTCTTTAGGCTTTATAATATATATAAATCTAAAACCTAAAGTATCAAATAGGTGTGTCGAGATCTTACAATTCCGAGGTTCCTCCAATCCATAAGGTCCGAGAGCCGTTCGGTTCTGTTCCTCTGTATGATGCGTTGCCGACGGGTCAACCTGTGAAACACAAAAAGTTAAGTGGGGACGGCACAGTAGACAATGTCTTCTACGTAACCTATCTCTTGGGTTCGACTCTTGGGTGTGATGAACATTGAGCTTTTGTAGTGTCCGAGTGTTTATACATATGTAATAACAGTAACGAAATTGACTAAAACCAAAAGCGACTTCAAATATCTCGCTCTGTGTTCAGGATAGAACAAGGAAGAAGAATTTAACGCTTCTGAAGGTGTTAAATTAATATAATTTCAACTAAAAAGTAATTAGTTTGTATTCGAATGTGAGTCCGTTACGGTTGGAAGTCAGTGCGAATGGACAAATTTGAATGTGAGTCGTTAACCATTTATAAGCGAATATATTTAAAATATAACGGTCGACTTCCAACGCGAGTGTTACAAGTATAAAGGCAGTCTATGGTTTACACGTTAATTTATACATATTAATAATTTTAAATTTATTTATAATTTGAACTTGTCTGTAGCGCAGACACTACGTATTCCTTTATAATTGATTTTCAGGAGTTCCCTACGTATCTCCGAAGCCCAAGATCCAATACCGATGAAATTAATATGTGACTACATGGGAAGCACCAGCTTTCAAATAAATAAAGAATCATTAAAATCGGATCACCCAGTCGAAAGTTCTGACGAACAAACATAAAAAAAAATACAGTCGAATCGAGAAAGAAGTCGGATGACAAAATTGTGTGTGATGTGTGCGGAAGAACTACGAAAAAAAAGTAAAAAGAAAAATCGTCCCGCCGAGTTTCTTACGCCGTCTCTTTTTTTTTTTATAAAACAATGCCCTCACTTTGGGATAACATTGTCCTGTGTTGTGAGGACGTTTTACAAACATGAATTTCACTCGGACCAACACCCAGAACCGAAACAACTGTCTGTGGGTCACACGAATAGTTGTCCCGTGTGGGAATCGAACCCACGATCCCCGACGCCGAAGCCAATACCTTGGCAACTGCGCCACGGAGTCGTCAGTTTCTTCTCAGGCCGGTGGCTTTCCGAACAGGTAGTGGTGGTTTTCGTCGAACGGTAAGCACGGTAAATTTTATTTCGAGTTCGCATCTCACTTGGTGAAGTCGAACATGTACTGGGCCAGCTGCTGGACGGACCCCTCCAGGGAGATGTAGCGGCGATCCACCACGTAGATGCCGTACGACATCGGATCGGCGATGTGCTCCTGCATGAAGCAGCCGAAGCCTGGAAACGGACACAGGCCTGTGCAGTAGTACTCACGCGTACTTCACGGATTAAGAAATATTTAGAGGGTTCCGCAGCCAAAGGGTAAAACGGGACCCTATTACCTCTGTCATTGTCTGGCTCTATCTCATGAACCGCGACAGTTAGACAGTTTAAATTTTCAAAAATGTATCAAAAGCTCAAAAAAGTAAATCAAAGCTGCCAAATGTTTATAAGCATTTGGCAGCTCTAATTGACATCCAAATATTATATCTCACCAATTGCTGGAACACTGACGTTTTGCGTAGTTTTTGGTTCGGTTTGTTCTCTACGGTTTTTGTCGCTGTAGGCAGTTCATCCCATCTAATTGAGGTTCTATGATTATAGGAACGTCCTTCAAAGTCTGATTATTTTTATACAGTTGACTAATTACTGCAAGCTTCTGATCAATTGTTTGTGTTGCGTAACTTTCTAGGATCTTTGGTTTACATTGCATACTTATTACTTTGTGATGCTAATCATAAAGCATGTAACCGTCCGGGTAAGTACCACGACCTCACAGAAGACCAGCGTAAAGTGGAAGTATGACAAATACTTTCGCGTTTAGTCTGGTGAGTGAGGTGGCCGGAGCCCAACTTTCAAAAGGTTGTCAAAGCGTCTGTAACCCTCGGGTGTGGCAGATGTCCATGGGTGGCGGTATTCACTTACCATCAGGTGAACCGTCTGCTCGTTTGGCAACTTTTCACATTTAAAAAAAATGTAAATAACATTGAACAATTATCAATTGACCAATTGTGGCCATTTTGTGACCAATTGAAATAATCTTAGGTCCGATCTCTAGCATTAACTTGAGCCGCTAGAACTTTTCACAGAGACAAAACCGAAACACGTGTATGTGTATGTGTGTGTGTGTGTATGGGCGGCGCCTGTCGTTGTGGGCGTGGCCTGGGCCGAAGGGGGCGGGGCTCACCCGAGAGGTTGGTGGTGATGCTGGGGATGCCCATGACGGTGCACTCGGCGGGCGTGTAGCCCCACGGCTCGTAGTAGGAGGGGAACACGCCCAGGTGGCAGCCGCGCACGAACTCCTCGTACTCCAGCCCGAACAGCGGGTTGGTGGACGTCAGGAACTCGGGGTGGAAGATCACCTGCGCACGTATGATCAGTCAAGGTTACTCATGAACTACTCGAAGCTCAGACTCATAAATCAGTCGAAGCTCAGACTCATAAATCAGTCGAAGCTCAGGCTCATAAACCACTCGTAGCTCAGACTCATAAATCAAGCGAAGCTCCGACTCATAAACCACTCGAAGCTCAGACTCATAAATCAAGCGAAGCTCCGACTCATAAAACAGTCGAAGCTCAGACTCATAAATCAGTCGAAGCTCAGACTCATAAATCAGTCGAAGCTCAGACTCATAAATCAGTCGAAGCTCAGACTCATAAAACAGTCGAAGCTCAGACTCATAAATCAGTCGAAGCTCAGACTCATAAATCAGTCGAAGCTCAGACCCATAAATCAGTCGAAGCTCAGTCTCATAAATCAGTCAATGCTCAGACTCATGCTATCAGTCGAAGCTCAGACTCATACAACAAATCAATCAATTTACCCATCGATATAAAAATACAAATTTCATCTATTGGTAGTTATTTTTTAAAATCCACCACCGTTTCGTAAAGAGGAAAGAAACTCCGTAGGTATCCTCTTTTTTATCATACAACATTACAATTAAATATTAAACATATTATTTTAAATTTCCAATTAAATAAAATAAAAATACCACATTGAGAAATCACTCGACTAGGCAGATCGTACCAGTCTTGACCTTATTTCATTAATTGTTATACCAGATATACAACAAGAGGTGAGTTAACCATAATGAAGATATTTACCTTGACTTTGTCATTCACAGTATTGAACAGCTGACATCTGCGGATGGAATTCAACACCGGGTCGCTCCAGTCATCCACCTGGAAAAGGTTAATAAATAAGAAAATATTAGACACAATGGTAGAAACAGTATAAATAAGTTCTACTTCTGAGCAAAAACTAAGAGACAATCGGTTTCCTCAAAGTACACATAAAATTGCAAATGACAACTTTACCAGTGCTGGCACCAGGATTCGAACCCAAATTGCTCGAGTGTATTGAATTAAAATCGAGAACACGGACACTGAGCTATCACAGCTCTTCAAGACTACAGTAATAAGATACGATTAGGTAAATTATGAAACTTGTACCTGCGAACCTTAACCAAATCGATTGCCTAGTTACTTATCGATTTACTCATTGTCTGAAACTTCTGTCAGATTGTATAAAGTGTAACAGTAAGTAAACCGATGAAACATGTTATCTTTCTCACGGTAAACTGTCGCTTATAAAGTAATATTATTTGCAATGATGCATTGCTTTTTTACAATATTAACATTAGCCTCATGTCTGCAGGCGGTGTCATGGTAGTGGTGGAAAGTGCACGGTAGTGCTCAGTAAAATATATCAAACTCTACTTCAATATCATTCTCGATTTTCCCGCTTTCCCTCCTTCACTTTCTTAGAAGTGGATAGATATGTGCACATTGAAATATATCAAACTTTACTTCACCATCAGGCGATTTAGGCTCGCATTATCTTTTTATGCTTTTCGCTTCTTCACTTTCACTTCCTTCACGATTTTTTTTATAGTTGAACCGCCAACTCGGTTGCCACCTTCTCACATCAAATAAGGAATCTCACCACGTTGTGCGTCGTGACCGGCGGTAGACCGTCCCGCTGCAGGGCGTAGATGCACCTCTTCAGGCGGACGGTGTCCTCCTTGTGGAGGAGCTCGTCGGGCTCGGGAGGTGGCCCCTGAGCGGAGTGAGAATCGTGAGTTCTAGTACAAGCGGTCGTGTTGTTTTTGACCCTGGTGCATGGTTCCCAGCTGTGGTGATAGCGGGTCCGAATAACGTATAAAATTAACAAAAACGTATAAAATTAAAGGACATATAAAATTGGTATTTGACTACAGTGTCAAAAGGGGCGTTGGAGTTTTTTTTTTGGTTTGCATGGGTACATTTTTTTCTGTATTTATTTTCTTACATTTGTGTTATGTTCCCATTTTAGGGTTCCGTACCCAATGGGTAAAACGGGACGCTGTTACTAAGAAAAGCTGTGTGTCTGTCTGCCTGACACGCTATAACAATAAATACTAAAAAAACAGAACAAAAAAAAATTTAAGCAGGGCTCCCATACAACAGTCATGATTTTTTTTGCCTTTTTATAGATAATGGTAGTAACCCTTAGTGCGCGAGTCCGACTCGCACTTTGCCGGTTTTTCCTTTTCATAAACTAAATGCAATTAAACTATTAGCACGAAAAATACTATTGTAACGCTATGCCTACCTAGGATTATTAAGGTTATGTGTAACTCGGCGCCATGAAAATTTTTCTTCACTTAACTTTGTCGGTAATCCAAAATGAATGAATGAACGATTGAACGATGAATGAATGGATGAATGAACGAATGAACGAGCGAACGTACGAATGAATGAACGAACGAACAAAAAGCGATTCTGGCCTTTATCACCTGAGGCACACGTCGTACATCCGCTTGCCGACCTTCTGCTGGATGTCCTGGATGGTGTCGCGCAGCGCCTTGGTGACCGCGTGGCCTCGGAGGCTCTCCACGTTGAAGTTGTTCGTCTTCGCGGGGAAGATCAGGAACGCTATCACCGTGGTGTCAGAGTCCACCGACTGTAAGGACGAATGGAAAGGATACTAACAAAAAAAAACCGGCCAAGTGCGAGTCGGACTCGCGCACGGAGGGTTCCATACCATTGTCTATTTATAGGTAACAAAAAAAACTAACCGTCCACTACTATCACGGTTCATGAGATACGGCCTTTGACAGACAGACAGACAGCGGAGTCTTAGTAATAGGGTCCCGTTTTACCTTTTGGGTGCGGAACCCCAAAAAGCTGACGAAAAAATGAGAAAGGAAAAGAGAAGTGAATGAGAGGAAGGAGGGAGACTGAGAAAGAGAAAAGCGGATCTAAATTTTTAGTCAAAATTATAATTCTGTAAAGTCAAGGAAACACAGCTGTTGCAAGAATGGGTAGGTACGACCGGGTTTAATTGTTATGGACCTTGGGCTTCGGAGTTATATTGGGGAACTCCTCAAAATTAAATGTTGTAGTGAATTAGAGATTTGGAGTCAGTGGTGTGATTCCCGTGGTAGCAACACCAGAGCCCTCACTTTTGCACGAATAGACAGGTCCATCCGGGTAAGTACCACTACCTCACAGAACTCCTCTCGTCCGGGTAAGTACCACTAACTCCTGTTTTCCTGTTAAAATTATCGCGCGGTGAGCATATCGACCAGTTGGCTTAGTCGCTCAAGCGTCTGGACCCGGAAGGCACACGTTGGAATCTCAAATTCGGGCAGTGGCGAATGTGGTTCTTATGGTTCGTTATTGCCACAAAGACTGTACGGCGAATATCACTCCATACCTCCATCACTCCACATAGTGTAAAACCGTAGTCCCGCTGTCTGTCTGTCCCTATGTGCGCTTAGATCTTTAAAACTACACAACGTATCTTGATGCGGTTTTTTTTCTTTTCTGTTTCTGTTTTTTTTTTTTTTTTTTTTTACTAGATAGAGTGATCTAAGAGGAAGGTTTATATGTATAATACATTGCACCCGGAGCCGGGGCGGGTCGCTAGTTGAATATAATATTCAGATAGACGAACCTACCTTCAGATAGTGGTTCAGACGCGCCAGTGCCTCTATGAAGATGTCCGCACCCTTGTTGCCGAACTCGTAGCGACCCGCGATGAAGAAGTACAGCGTCTTGTCCAGGTCGAAGTTGAAATGGCTACGGCAGTGCAAAGAGGGCGGTTTATGTAAACTGAACCTTAGATATAGTAATGTTAATTGTTATTTTCCAATAACACGGCTTATTTTAAAGACCTACGTTCGTTTAAACGGAGAATAATGGTTGATGCAAAATGAACTCCAGTCCTAAATAAATTAACCACATTTACCAGTGCAGATTACAACTTCTTGTACACCTTCCACCGCGAAATGGAGTCATGCCCCCAACTAATATTGCAAAACTAACAATTAGATTTTATAATTGTATTATGACCTGATTGTAATACATTGGCTACAAGACAATTGTATTATATTTAGTTCATATTTGATTACACCAACAAGTCATCCCACTTCCATCCCAAAGAACGGCAACACTTTTATAGCTCCTCTGTGTTGCCAATATCCTTTCACCATGAAAAAAAAAAATTGGCGAATGCCGCAGCCTGGCGTCTCCATTGAGCCCAATATTAAAAGCGCCCACGCCCAGCGCTGAGCTACCCACCCGTAGAAGTGGCCCCTGGCGAACTCGTGTATCTTGTCCTTGGCGAGGGCGTGCAGGTTCTGGAACTCGTGAAGGGCCGAGAACTTCTTCACGTTTAGACCGTTCGGGGTGATGATGTCCGGCTTCCGCTTGAGGAGGTGTTCCGCCTCGTATCCTGGGGGGAGGGGTAAACATTTATTTATTTATTTAATCTTTATTGCACTTAAAATTATAGTACAAAGGCGAGCTTAATGCTATACTGCAATCTCTACCAGCTAACCCAAGGTAAAACAGAAAGAAATTGAATAGGGCAGTAAAGTAGAATTAAACACTATGCATATAATAATAATAAATTCTAGTAATACTTACATATACATACATACACGTTTAACCATAATTTCATAAGTACACATACATAATAAAAATACTTAAATATTTATATGACATATATATAATATATACATATATATAAATTTATAAATATATACATACCAGATGTTCGATCAAAGTAAACACTATACTGTAACTAAGACTAAATCAGATCAGCAAGGATATGCTCAAAGAGTTTTCTCTTAAAACATACGTAGAAACACACGGGCTATACGCGAAAACGCAACTATGGTTACGCAACTGTTGCACGAGTGGGCAGGTCCGTCAGGTAATACCGCGACCTCACAGAAGATCGATTGTATTTGTGCGTTACGTCTGTTGAGAGGGGCCCGCTTTATTAAGAGGTGGCAACGTACGTGCAACCCTACGGGTGTTGCAAATGTCCACAGGCGGCGGTTATCACTTAACATCAGGTGACCCGCCAGCATTGCCACCTTCTTCTTCTTTCACGACCCGATTGGCGTGGGGAGTAGTGACCCTGCCTCTTGCGCCAGGGGGTGTGGGTTCGATCCCCACTACTGGAAAAATATTGTGGTGATGAACATAGCGTTTTTCCAGTGTCTGGGTGTTTATACATGTATAATATGTATTTATTTGCAGAAGAAAAGTATGTTTAAGTATGTTTATTAGTTTTCTAGTCTATGGTATAAGCGTTGCTTAGTTTGGGACTAGAGAATGTTGCGTAAAAAAAATGTGTCCGAAATATTCTACCATTAAAAAAAAACATTCAAATGTGAGTATTTTAACACTTTACACTAGTGGCCGCTGCATTAGCTTTTCCTTCATAATAATAATTTCCGCTAAATTGTTTTTTCGTTTTTACGCGAAATGGCGGTGTCCTTACTAGAGAAATCGGGATTAGACCTGGCGATCTAGCTTCAAATGTTCTTCTATCTAGAAATACGCTCAAGTGATAATGTTAAAAAACCATTTCCGACATATACCGACAGATTTTCGTCCTTCATCTTCTTCGGTCTTTGTTGATGGGTAATATTGGAAATATTGATCGTGCCTAACGTTAATTGCTAATTAAAAAGAGACATTAAAATGTTTTCTACTCGGTCGCGCCGACGCTAAGATATTGACTTCGGCGTCGGGCGTCGTGGGTTCGATTCCCATACGGGACCAGAATTTGTGTGACAGTAGAAGTCAATACGTTTGGAATAACCGCTCGGAAAACGCCGTCATCACTCTATAAGATATGTATAGTTTCCTATCCTAGTTTGTTAAATCAACCCCAGCCCAGCGAGTTTGTATGAAAGCCGTTATACCCGTTATGTCGGAGACGGTGGTGAAAATGTGCGCCATGTGCGCCGCCGCCCGCTCCATACAGTACCGGTGGTATATCTGTCTCTTGCCCGCCTCCTCGTCCACGGAGAACTAGAGCGGGACAAACGCACATTCGTTGAGTACATCCGATATCTTACTGCACGTAGTGCATCCGAAAAACAATAAACATTCCTTATTTTTTCGGATGCAAAAGTACCCATTGGCGTAGTGGATATTGGACCTTTCCCAAGCATTAGAAAGGTGTGGGTCCGAATCATACCACTGGGAAAATGTTGTGTAATTAACATAGTGTTTTTCTAGTGTCTGGATGTTTATAGTATACTAACTATAGATATATATATCTATAGTTAGTATTGATTTACAGTTTAGTGTAAATTTTGCATGCGTTAGGACTAAATAACGTTATGTAAAAATATATTCTGAAATATCTTTAAGTCAACTAAGGTTGCTTGGAAGAAATTGTTACCTTTGGAATAAGGCCGCCTATATGTACACTATATTTATGTAAAAATTATGTACCTGTATTTTCTTTCGGTGTATTTCCTCGTGTACAATAAAGTATATTCCATTCTATTCTATCTTTTTATAATTATTACTCAGCGACACGTGCACTAGTCTACTATTGTTTTTCTTACTCTTTCTTTTAAAACATTGAAGACGCATTGGAATCGTAATAAAATATCAGGTCATTGTAGTTACCTTATCCAAGTTGTTGTAAAAGTCAGTGTTGCCGGCGCACAGATATCTGCCGAGGAGGGTGGCGTGCGTTGTGAACACCGTCGCGACATCTATGTGGCGTACTCTGGAAAAAAATAAGCAAAGTAAACGATGAAAGCTCTCGCCCTTTTGGGAGGTGCTGGGGTAGGGTGGCCGGTAGGATGGTGGGTAGCGTGACGCTTGAACCCCCTTTTCACCACGTCGGTGTTTCGAAAATATGAACATATATTAAGCCATAGTGTTATGATTCTGTGGTGCGGTTGCTGTGCTATTGCATTCGACGCCGGGGGTCGTGGGTTCGATACCCATACGGAACAAGAATTCGCGAGACCCACAGATAATTGTTCCGAACCTGGTTGTTTGTTCCAAGAAGGTTTTCCGTCAGGCTGGCTGATTAAAAAAACGTAGTTAAAAACCACTTACAAAATTATTTACATGTGCCGATTCGACCTTAGAAAGAAGAAGATATTAAGCAACAGTGCTCATGTCTTATCTCTATTAAGATAGGAAAAGGCTTCAATGCACGTTGACTGACTAAATACAATGTATAACTAGCTGTTCCCGCGACTTCGTCCGCGGAATTATAACATATACAGCGTGTCTTTACCATCGCGACAATAAATGAACACACATATAGAGATAACTTTTTTAAATTGTATTAAACATTTACATTCTTTAAACATCAATATTTACAGAGTTATTAAATTTTCCAAAACAAAGAATTTTAGAACACCCTTGCGTATAAAACTGTAACGTAAAGTTCATTTGTAAAGGTCACAAAGCATATGAATGGGTTGAATGAATTTAAAAGAGACAAAACATACTGTTAGAAGGAGAGGCTTGTAATGCGACGCTGTGGCGCGAGATGTATAGGATGTTACAAGTTTTGTTTCTTTTTTACTTAATTAGTATGTTTCAAAAAAAATTTTTTTTAATTATGGAGTTTTTTAACGTTAATATTTTTTTATAATTATTGGCAAGTAGCGTTAGACGTGTGTTCATTTATTGTCGCGATGGTAACGACACGCTGTATATTAATAAAAATAAATACAATTTCCTAATTTCCTAATTTCCTGAAAGAAGCCTAAGTAACTCCTTATTACATCAGCTATCTGCCAGTGAAAGTTGTCCAGTCCCGTCAAAATTGGTCCAGCCGTTTCAGAGATTAGCGGGAACAAACAGACAGACAGACAAAAATTGTAAAAATTATTATATTGATATATGCACCGTATATACGTATTGCCCATAGTTAAATGAAACTATTATTATTACTGGTATCGGCGGTGACGTCCGTGCTTGATTCATGGTTAATCGAAAGTATTGGTCCGTTAAAATCATTAGAGATCACGGACCTGAGAACAATCAGCCCGATGCCGGCTTGCCACTCGTGGAAGTGGGCTACCACGCGGGGAGGCGTGTCGCTCCAGTTCTCGGCCGCCTTCCTGAACTGCGAAAGGCAAAAAGGTTGATAAAGAAAGAGAAGTAAAGTAACAAGCCCAACTAAAGTAACGCCTAAGTATAACTGTGGTAGGGCCACGCAACAGTTTTCAGGGTAGTTACCACGACCTCACAGAAGACCGGCGTAAAGTAGAAGTGTTACACTTCTGCGTTTCGTCTGGTGAGTGAAATAGCCGGGGGGAACTTAGTTTAAAGGTGGCGACGCGTCTGCAACTCTACGGGTGTTGCATATGTCCATGGGCGGCGGTTATCACTTAATACCGGGTGTACCGTCAGCTTGCTTACCACCTTCTCAAGGAAAAGGACACGTTAAAATATGTAGAAAAAGTGCGAAAAGATTGTCGCCGCTGTGGGAATCGAACCCACGTCTTCGGCATTCGCGGCCTGACGCTCTAGCCAATGAGCTAAACGGCTGATTACCACACCGATGACGAAAATCTTAACGCATTCTTCCACATTGTTTTCTTAGCATTTGAAGCAATGCTTGGCGCCATCTATTGTTATATCCTTTCCAGCATACAAACAACTTCGAATATCGTTTTACAACGATAATTCGAACGAGAGATGTCGCCATTGCTTTTTATAAATTTTAAAGTTTTTTATAGTGCTATCGATTCCCACAGCGGCGACAATCTTTTCGCACTTTTTCTACATATTTTAATGTTCAATCTTAAGTGCAAAGATTAGCACTATAAACAATTTAAATTTCTAGAAAAGGACACGTTTCACCTGTTAAATAAAAATGTAAAGCTTGTATGTCCAACCTCGATGATGAACTGGGCGACCATGAAGCCGAGGATGATGGCGTCGTTCGCCTCCACGTCCAGGTGTGGTATGCCCAGGGTGCAGGTGTCCCACAGCTCCTGCTTGAAGCTGTCCATCTGCCACGCGGCGGAGCCCACGTCGAAGAGGATTATCTGCGGGTTGCCGTCCACCAGCCACGTGCCGGTGTGAAGCTGGGACAAATGTTGCGATGTCAGTGTCGAGCTGTATTGATAATTCATATAGTAACTCACTCACGAACTTATGTGAAATTTCGACGTTTCATAAGAACGCGCGAGCGTCTATTTGAATAAAGACATTTTGAATTCCTCCACCTGCAACCCTACGGGTGTTGCATGTCTATGGGCGGCGGACATCGCTTAACATCAGGTGAACCGCCAGATCGCTTGCCTCCTTCTCACATAAAAAAAATACGCAAACACTAGGAAACCACCATGTTCATTGCAAAATATATTTCCAGTAGTGAGGATTGACACCACGCCGTCCGGCACAGGAGACAGGTTTACTATCCGCTATACCAATGGCGTCGCCAGACACTACATACGTACGTCGGCAGTTTCTAAGTCCTCACCTTGTAGCCCTGGCTCCTCATCGCGTTGACGGCTGTGGTGAGGGGCGAGTTGGGGGCAAATTCGGCCTCTTCCACTTCGGTCCTGGCGCAGTGCTCCTTATATGGACCTGGGGTCATGTAAGACTATATAACGCTATCGAATGCCGTATATATGCACACAGCAGTAACCTTGTTGCGTCCACTTGTTAAATAAACCTTTTTTACTGTATTGAATTTAAAATAAAAGCGAATGAACAGAATAAAATTTATTGGAAACGAACGGTACTATGGCACAGATAAGAAAAAAAATGACGCTGCTATAAACGCAAATTAAATAAAGTACAGAAATGATACTTTCCCTACGAATCGATGTAACCCAAATATTGAAAAAGTTTGGATTAATTTCGTGGTTGTAAGATTTAGGAATCTTTTACCTCCTTTGCATGGGAATATTATGTAAGGGAATGAAAGTGTCATTTCCTTGCCTTACTAGCTTGAACTTAGAACACAAATGGCGGTCGTCTTACCTGGAATTTGCCATCGAAATTTCTCAAAAAAATACTTAAGAAAGATTTACTTACTAAAAATACTTAAGATTTTCCAAGACTAACAATTTACAATGATCTAATTATTCAATAAAACAATTTTTACTAGTCATCCCTTTTCAGGCTATCGTAAATTCCTTACAAATACCGATTTTGTAAGAGCTATATTTAACATGTATTATATTATACATGTACGAAAATTGTTACCCGCGTAAGTAGAGAGATCAGTGACCTCTTGCATCACCGCATACCACGTTTTCGTAATTACTAATTAAACGCTATACGCAATGTAAATAACCATCAATTTATTACAACTAGCTGCAAACATTTCACTATTTAAAGTCCGTGGTACTTTAACAGTATGGTCACCATCCACGCATCGGCAGACGCAGAGGCACAGTGCGACCACAGTATATAAAATATCGCGCAGTGTAAACAATTTCAAACATTTCGTAAAAGCTACCCTAATGGAAATGGCCCATTATAAAGTCGAAGTATACATTGTGAACAAGGATGTGTGGAAAGGACTCTTGCTCTGCATTTTCAATTCCCCTGGCTGTTGCTAATTTTATACCGAAATAATTTTGTATACTTACATCATAAAACAAAGATAACACCGCAGTTTCTTGCCAGTTCTTCTCTGGACAGGTATAGTTTAGTGAAACGGTGGTAGTTATTTGACGTTCAATAAGAGGTTAAAATAAGCCTATATTGAATAAAGATATTTTGACTTTGACTTTGAGTCAGGACTTGACAATCGATGAGGTCAACGAAATGCATAAGCAAGATCAGGACATTGAAAGACTTGAGTTTTTAGACCCAATTCGATAAGATTATCCAATGAAGTTTGGGAATTTGATAGAAGGCCTGTTTTAGGTGAAATGAAGAGACAAATTTTGCAAATAGACTTCAAAGGAGATCGTATAACCCTTCAACAAAACAAGGAACAACAACATTAGCATGCTACGATGAAAATGTCTGACACAGCAGACTAGTTACATTTGATTAACGACCGGTTTCAATATTTTATCTGCATATCTGTAGATTTGGTTACTGGAGATAGAATTTTGACGTAAGTATTATGGGGCTCGTGTCAAATAGCTATCGCCAGGATCCAAATCTACAGATGGATAGAATATTGAAACCGGTCGTTGGCCTACGTCAAAATAACTCCCGTTTGCGATTTTGTATTCGTGTTTATCCAGAAATTTATTATTATTTAATTTTCTTTGTTATTATTCTCATAGTCTCCAACCCCACATAAAAAAAATTGTATGTATTTATATGTACATGAAATTATACCATGACTTACGAAGCCCAACCCATTATACACTAGCGGTATAATAGGAGTAAAGACTATATACTTAAACAGTCTATAGTCGTTGCTTCGAAGTAAAGCTTAAGATGAGGTCAAGTGTAATAGACAAAAATTGAACGCACCCAACAGACAGTAGTTATCCCCCATTTCTTCTGTCGACACGTATGCCTTCGATCTGATGACAGTGTAAATGCCGCCAACTGAAACAAAATCATTAAAATCATCAATAACAAGACTGTCCTGGTTTTTTAAAATGGAGTATGCGTATCATGCACCGATGGTTACATTTATTTTTATTAATCTTTTTATAATCTATCGCTTCAAGCAATACTGGGCTGTTGGGCATCAACAGCCCAGTATTGTTATAAGTTATTGCCATAGAGCTTGCAATATCCCAAAACCTGACAGTTGAGAATGTTATCTTCGTACTACAGAATCGAATTTACGGAATGCCGCAAAATTGATAAAGTTGGTAGTGGGAATCGAATTGGTGACGGGTGTTAAGGCTTCTCTAATAGAGAGGGCTTATTATAATATCGAAGAATTTGTTGAAGTTATTGACTGATTGTTGCTGCTGATTTTATACATAAATACTTTTGTATGTTTCCTTATGTTTTCCTGCGGACAGGTCTAGTTTTGTAAACCGGGGTAGGTTTTTTATATTGATTATCGTGCGGGGCTTCTCTACCACAACTGCTCACTTTACCCCCTAATAAAGCTGGAAGGAGCCAGCTTATAAGGACATAGCGACCGATAGCGCTTTGCGAAGACATTACGAGGGCATCTTGAGACTTGGGAAGATTGAGGCAATCGGGTCGGCGTCACATTGCAAACGTGTGTGACCGGTTTCCAGTAATACAAGCGCTCCTTGAGAGAACAAAACGCCATTCTACTCCCGAGGCTGGCCTTGCGGGAAATGGAGCGGAAATAAGAGATCAAAAACTAACTATTGCTCGTACGGACGCTGCCAACTTTAGTGTAGAATCAAATGCTCAGTCATTCAATGTCACAGGAAAAATAAGAAAAATAACAGACTATAGAGTCACAATATACAAGTAATTTGTGAAAAAGTGTCCTCTATACGTGTGCAAATTACATCTATACTAGCTGCAGCCCGCGACTATGTCTGTGTAGAATAGGCTGAAGGCTTAACATTCAGACAGAAAAACAGATATCATTTTAATGTTAAATTTTAAATGAAGAGATTAGCAGGATAAAAATTTAAAATTACTATTAGCAATGGCGCCATCACTCATTCGAATTATCGTTGTAAAACGATATTCGAAATTGTTTGTATGCTGGAATAACAATGGATGCGCCAAGCGTTGCTTCAAATGCTAAAAACAATGTAGATAAGAGTCGTTGAGATTTCCGTCGGTGTGGCAATAAGCCATTTAGCTTAGTGGCTAAAGCGTCAGAGCATCCCGCAGACGTGGGTTCGATTCCCACAGCAGCGGCGGGTAACTTTTCATGCTTTTTTTCTACAAATCTTAATTTCCAAAACATGTTCTACTGTGGTATTCATCTTCATCAGCTTCAATCCGAGGTATCTCCAAAGCTGAGAGAGACCTCACCTTTGTTCGCCGCCTCCCATGCGGTCTCGAAGGTCCACCTGTTCTCCACGCTGGCCGCCTGGCCGCGGTCCATGTAGGACAGCAGGTCGTGGGTGGAGTCGGCGCGGTAGAACCGACGCGATGACCTGTCGCGCGACATACTGACCTGCAGAAGGGAAAAGATGTAAAGTGACATCCTATTTACGTCCCACAGAGCCAAGGACGAAGCCAAAGCCCGACATAGCTCAGTGGATTAGCAAGCTGAAACGGCGATGGGCCGGCCATATAGCTCGTAGAACCGATAAGCGTTGGGGAAGAAAGGTTCTCGAGTGGCAGCCTCGTACTGGCCATTGTAGTGTGGGACGACCCCCACTAGATGGAGTGACGACCTGTGCAAGTGTGCGGGAAGTCGTTGGATGCAGATGGCTCAGGAAAATACTTCGTGGCAGTCTATGGGGGAGGTCTATGTTCAGCAGTGGACTCAAACAGGCTGAAATGTTGATGATGATAATGAAAGCCCAATGCCTTCTCTGTACAGAGGGTATTAGCAGTGGCTGATTTGCCCTAAGGCCCAATAGGCCCGGACCTAGGGCGGCCAAGACTTCAAATCCACCACTAGTTATTAGAGCACAGTCCACCACGAGGCTCCACTGCAAGTAACATCCTCTATCCGTCCCACAGCTAGGCAAAGACCCTTCTGAACAGAATGTATCAGTGGATTACCCACTGCGAATTAGCGGACTTCACATAATAATCTTCGAAATAGTTTGTAGGGTTCCGTACCCAAAGGGTAAAACGGGACCCTATTACTAAGACTCCGCTGACTGTCTGCCTGTTTGTCACCTAGCTGTATATCATGAACCGTGATAATAAGACAGTTGCAATTCCCACAGATGAGGCATTTCTGTTGCCTCTACTAACTACAAATACGGTAGGTGTGCGAATCCGACTCACATTTGGCCGGTTTGTATATAATTAACTACTACTTTCAATTAATTAAACGTCAATGTCGGGTCAGCATAACTAGCAAGGATATTTCATAGTAAATCTTTCTTATCCTTTATACGAGCAATTCTTGTATATATATATATATATAATCGGAATCTCGGAAACGGCACCAGCCATTTTCATGAAATTTAGTATGTGCGTAGATTCGGGGGCGAAAAAACGATCTAGCTAGGTTTCATTTTTAGAAAATGTCCTTTTGTCCCTGTTTTCGGGGAATGAAAAATATCATACGAATATGACAGTAAATTTCGCCGCAAAAAAATGTTATAATAGCTCGGTCGGTAATCGGGCGGCCCCAAAACAGACGGCCGCGGTTCGTATCACGATCATTTACACACTTATTTCTTTTACTTTTTTTTTCTATACCAGATCATTATTTTTTATTTCCAAAATACATGATTTACCAAAAATAAAACCGAGCAAAGCTCGGTCCTCCAGGTTCTATGACATTATTAGACTACAGAGTGCGCTTTTTGGCCGACCTCCATTTTCAAAGTGTAAACAGCAACATAATGAATATTTTCGCATATTGCATTAGCGCAAGATGATCGGCCGTCACGAGACCTGGTGTGTCGCTCTTGGAACGGCTCCAATAATAATTCAGGAACCCATAAAAACGGTCAATAATATTTAAAGTGCGAGAGAAACCGGTTTCCTGTTGTGTATTTACTTTGAACTTGTCTTGTTTGCTCCGTCGCAACGCGTGCGTAACCGCTAAAAGTTAACCATCCGTTAGAATTTTAGCACGTCCATGGTTTGCTCTTAAGAATTAAACATATTTTGTGTTGGTTTTTTATTGTACATAGCCATCGCAAATGTCCGCAAAATAAGATTAAATAAAACTTAATAAAAAATATAGTACGTCAGTTTCCTAATTAACACATTTAAGGCGTATTAATTAGCCTTTCTTATAAATCGACATTGTGTTGGCGTAAACAAATTGCAATTTAATAAAAAAAAAGTTGTCTCATACAAACAAAATTAAAAATGTAAGTAAGCATTCTTGTTTGATAATTTTAATATGAGTTATATGAGCCTGAGAAAACTAAACAATACCATCAAAGCTTCGCCGAGCTAGGAAAGCTTTTGAGCCTACTCTGTAACCCTCGTACAGAGGTGGCCTTTGCCTAGCGGTGGGATATACATTAGCTGTAACTTTACATTACATGATTTCTTGTGTTGTCCCTAATAAATAAAACTTCAAATCTTATTATTTATATATATAGTTTTCCTGTACGTGTGTATGGCACTGAACTCATCCTAAACGGCTGGACCGATTTTAATGAAATTTTTTGTGTGTCTTGAAGTTGATTTGAGAATAGTTTAGATTCACAATACGGAACACTACAACTTTTTTTCATTTTTTTAATTTATATATTGTCAGATTTAAGTCGTGTGTACAAGACAACGTCTGTCGGGTCCGCTAGTAATATATGTATAAATAAAATTGTTTTACGGATTTTATCACATAAAAATCATGTCTGTCGCATAGGAGCCCCTCTTAAATATTTTTTATTCTGTTTTTTAGTATGTATCTGTTGTTATAGCGGCAACAGACATACATCTGTAAAAATTTCAACTGTCCAACTATCACGGTTCATGAGAAACAGCCTGGTGGCAGGACAGACAGACAGACAAACAGGCAGATAGACAAACAGACAGACAGCAAAGTTTTGACAATAGGGTCTCGTTTAATCGTTTGGGTACGGAACCCTAAAAACGTAAACCCCTATACCAGGCATGTAAAAGTACTCAGGAGTAATTTCTATTTCATTAGTTATGAAATAGTCACTGCTGGCGCTGTCGATTAGATATAAGAGCTCCTATAAGGAATTAGTATCTTAATGCTGTGGCAAACAGATTACTATTTAACTGATAAGTAGAAAACTCGTACAAATATTTCAGATAAACACTTAAATAACGTGGAATTGTTTGACACACAAGTAATCTGAAATCACGTGGAAAATAAACCACCAATAAACTTTAAAGCCCATATTTCAGAATATGTTATTATAAAAATAAAATAACTTTGCTTAATTTAACTTATACTAAAAAATAAAAGACATTCTTAAATTCATAATTCTTATCACGAACACTTAAATTAACGTTAGATAATAATATGCAGACTTCGAAAGAGTAAGTTAAGAATGATGTAAGACAAAAATATAAAGGCACAGCATATCACGTAGTAGCTGTTAATCTGTAATTAAAATATGTTCTGTAGTATGCTAATGAATCATTTAGAATCCAATGCGATTACTTTCAGTGAGATTGTTTCTCACTGAAAGTAATCGCATAATGGACTGTCTGGGCCGATAGTAAAACATAAACCGTTCCGACGTATAAAAACTTAGCAACGCGCGAAAACTTAGCAACGCGCGACGTGTACGTATCCTTTCCGTAGTGGCGGGTATAACCGCGGGTGACATGCTTAAGCCAATTGGAAGTTGGAACCTCTCGAAGACGCCGAGAGGAGACGTACGATAAATACTGTTGACGCATTCAGGTGCCAATTACGCACGGATTTTGAAATTTCACTTACCGCCGTGTACACGATATCGATTATAAGGCTGTCCAATCTCGCCATCACGGGGAAAGCATTTTAACTCTCACTAAAATGGCGACCGTACCAAGCGCCGCACAAAGGGAGTTTGGCACGCTCCGCCGCCCATTGCGTTTACCTGTCACCATGTTCTGCACTTTGGAGCAATTGTGCACTAGAATATAAGTGCGTTAATCACCCGACCGCGCGGAGGTCAGGGAACCTGATTTCGTGACGGAATGGATTTGTACAGTAAAAGGAAAAAGGGGTATCCTGTATACAGCGACCTACGAGCTTTTGAGTTTGACCTTAAGAAAGCGACCACTTGTCTCACTCGTGTAACTTAGAGGTTACCCTATTTCGCATAAATGTTGAAAGCATTTTAACTATATTCCCTAGATATACAGGAATTGTTTAGCTTTTTTCGAAAAAAGGCAAACGAGCTGGCGGTTTACTTGATGTTAAGTAATAACCGCGCCCATGGACACTTGTAGCACGTTAAATAAAGTGGGCCCCGGCTACCTCACTCAACAGACGAAAACACTTCCACTTTACGCTGGTCTTCTGTGAGTTCGTGGTAAATACTACCTAAACTTAGGTGGTCCTCCGGGTAATTTACCCGGACGGACCTACCCATTCGTGCAACAGTGAAAACTATTGCATGGCCCTACCAGTTATACGAGTTTTGCATAATGAACATTTTGCGTCACAGCGTGTGGGGTAGATTATCACAGCTGGAAAATTTGGTGTGATGGACACAGCGTTTACTATTCCATATTAAAAACTCAAATTCTATTTTTTTTTAAATATTGTCCTTACATTGGAATAACATTATTGGGTTGTTTTATTATTGGATTATTTTAGTATTGGACGTTTTACAAACTTAAATTTCACGTCAAACACCCAGAGGCGAAAAAACCACCTGTCTAACTAGTCGGTCGCACAAATAGTTCTCCCGTGTGGAAATCGAACCCACGAACCCGACACCGAAGCCAATAACTTGGCAAGTGCGCCACGGAGTATTTATTTATTAATAAATACTCCTTACAAGCCACCGTAGAGCCGTGATAGCTCAGTAGAGCCGTGATAGCTCAGTGTCCGGGCGCTCGCCTTTAATTCAATATACTCGAGCAACCTGAGTTCGATCCCCGGTGCCGGCACCAATGACGTTTTTAACTTTAAGTGCTGACGTATCACGTGCTCCGCGGTGAAGGAAGGAAGGTGCGGGAACATCGTGAGGAAACCTGCATATTTTCGAAATAATAACAAAAAAAATATATATTTCGAAGATATGTGAAGTCCGCCAATCCGCAGTGGGGCCGCGTGGTGGACTATGCCCTGATACCCTCTGTATAGAGGAGGCCTTTGCCCAGCAGTGGGACATGTATAGGCTGTTACTTTACTTTTTACTCCTTATAAAAAGTACTTATATTAAACTAGTTAACGATATTTCCCGAAATATTATCCAAAATACTAAAATTTTTCAATTAAATTACTTTTACGGCATTTTACGAGTATCACGTTTATTACCGACGGCTCCAATACTTCGCGACATGGCACGGCTGTCATAAAAAGTTTTGGTAAGAATCATTACTGCTATTAATAAACTCTAGTTTTCAATTTTAATTGATGGCTTAATGGCAATTTACATCCGCGATTCAATTTAAAAAATCATTGGCTTAGGTACTGAGTTCTAAGATTTGATATCAAGGCATTTCTTGCCTCGCACAACCGCTCTGTGGAACCAGCTGCCGCCTACGATATTACGAACCGTTACGACCTAGAAACCTTCAATAAGAGAACATACTCTTTCCTAAAAGGCCAGCAACGCATTTGTAAGACCTTGGGCGGCGGTAATCACTTACCACCAGGTCAGCCTTCTGCTCGTTTGCCGCTTTTTTCCCATTAAGAAATAAAATCAGTTTACTACGGTACACTGAAATGCCAGTGGGCGACTGGAAACTTGGAGCTTGAAACATAAAATGATTAACGCTAAAAATAAAGGAGATAAATCCGTAAAAATAGTTTCATTTATAATGTTCAATCGCGTGAATGCAACATATTACGGAGGTAACAACAAAAAACAGCCAGTGACAGATCCACGACGAGAGAACACTCAAGCCAAATAAGAACCCAGGCGAGATCTGACGCAAGAGACAAGATCAATGCGGCCTTAAAAACATTCAGCGCAGCAGCCCAGAGCTTACCCGGGATCGCGAGGAAAAGGCTAACAAGTTTTACCGAAAGCCATCAGGCGACCACAGCCAAGAAGCCTCCCAAGCATCCTATCCTAATAGGCCCAAACTCCACCCTTACGAGAGCCGAAAAAGGAGAAGTAAATCTGCCAATCTTAAGACCAGTACATGATCCAAGAGACCACATAATAAACGCCTTCCTCGAGTTTCAGGCCCTCACAAGAGCGACGAGGGAAGTCAACTTAATGACATGCAGAGAAATTCTGCAAGCATACAGGAGAAACAATGACAGTCTTCTCCAAACAAAACTAGTGGAAGCAGAGGCAGCCATCTACAACAACACCACCTCAGAGGTTTTAAAGGGAACCATGAGGCAGCACATGGCAGCCTATAACGAGTCTCTTGGCTTCGTCGAGCTGGACGAGGAAAGGACAGAACAAACGGGACACCCAACGTTTAAAGCCGCCCCCGACGACCCGATAGTCGTCACCGCTAGATGCACCAAGGTTATGCTGAACCACAGAATCCTAAGCATGGCAAACGCCGTCTCGGGAGCACAAGATCCGGAAGCACCTTGGAAAGACTGGACGGTGCCGAACATTAGATGGATCAAGGGGTTCCCGGTTGCGGCAAAACAACGTGGATCGTCAAGAACTTTGACACAGGGAGGGACGTTGTGATCACCACAACAATAGAGGCGGCGAAGGATCTTCGCGAGAAGCTTGCTAGTCGCGTCGGCGCCAGTGCAAATACCAAAGTGCGCACAATGGCTTCGGTATTGGTAAATGGGTTCAAAGAGCCAGAGAAGAAGACCTGTACTCGGCTCATGGTTGACGAAGCCCTTATGAACCACTTTGGAGCCATTGTGATGGCAATGCGACTGAGCGAAGCTAAAGAAATACTGCTGATTGGTGACATCAACCAACCCTACATTGACAGAGAAAACCTCTTTTCGATGCAGTACACTCGCCCAAACCTAGTGGCAGGCGTCAGTCAGGAACTGCTGTGTACGCATAGGAACCCGATGGATGTAGCATATGCTCTCAACGAAATATACAGTGGCATATACTCTTCCAGATCCCTTGTGCATTCGTTGAGTATCGAAAGATACTCCAACTCGCAAATACAGAAAACTCGTCCAGAAACGCTTTTCCTAGTCTATACCCAGGCGGAAAAAGAGGCCCTTATCAACCAGGGATATGGATCGGGCAACGGTTCGCGGGTTCTCACCATCCATGAAGCACAAAGACTAACATACGGGTCAGTCGTTGTCATGCGTACAAAAGTGAGCAAGCTACAGCTGCACGACAGCGTTCAGCATGACGTAGTGGCGGTATCCCGGCACACGGTCAGCTGTGTTTACTACACAGACGACTGTGATGACGCAGCAGGCCGCCTTATCCAAAAAGCCATGGCGGCATCAACCTGCAAGATAAGAGACTACAACCTTAAAATGGCAATTAGGAACAGAGACGCAGCGGTCGCAGAGAGACTAGCAAAAAAATAACACCTATTACCAAATAACCTGCGACGACGAGATCTCCGTCCCTTCTCCCTACAGCAAAAACTGTGCAGATCAAATATATATATATATATATATATTAATTATTTTATATGTATATGTATAATAATATATATATATATATAGGATTAATTATTTAATAGTTGAGTAAAAGATGATTTTTGAACGAAGTATTGTGTGAATGAGAAGGATGGATGACGTAAAAGGGATTGAGGGACTTTTCGCAACGACGCCACGAACAAGTAACGTGTATCTGTGTCTTAAAATGTAGTAATTTAAATAAAGATGAAAATAGTAACAATATACTCAAAATAAAGATTTTATTTATCCTACGCCTACAAAATTCTCGTCCGGGATAACGGGCTTAAAGTGATTTTTGGGTATTTTAATAACGAGATAAAGTGATCACGTACGCCAGCCGCCATTACGTGTTACAAAGGAAGCGTATTAATTGTCACTTTAAAATAACGACGATAATATTTACGACGGTTAAAGATGATGGAGAGCAATAACGACGATGGTAAAAATAATCCATTCTTCCTGATGGATTCCCTACCTAAGTTTACGGGGGATGATATGACGTATTCCTCTGCAAAATGGACGCAGGATATTGAAGACAACGCAGATATTTTCGGATGGAACCAACTACAACGGCTAATTATCGCGCGGAGGTGCTTGGCTGGTACTGCACAATTATGGCTGAAGACGGAAAAAAGCATTTAAAACTTATGATGAATTTAGAACGGCTCTGATGAAGGAGTTTCCTGATACTATAAATTCCAAACAAATGCATGAAATGATGAGTAATCGGAAAAAGCAGGCTAATGAAACGGTTTATCAATACATGCTTGTCATGAAAGAATTGGGAAAAAGGGCTAAGTTTGCAGACTACGTCACCATACAGTATATAGTCGATGGCATAAACGACTACGAATCAAACAAATTATTATTCTATGGTGTTACATCCTATTCAGTGCTCAAGGAGAAAATAGCATTGTATGAAAGTTACAAACAGAAAACCAAGAAGAGTACTATAAGCAAAAGAGAGGTAACAGTAATGAAACCGATGGCACAACAGGAAACTGGAGGACAGACATTCCAACGTTGTTACAAGTGCGGTGAGAAAGGGCATCTGTCGAGTTCCTGTCAAAGAGGTGTAAAATATTTTAGGTGTAATGAGTTCGGTCACATAGGCGCAGAATGTAAGAAAACGGAACCTGTAATAACACAAATGCATGCAAAGCGGGATCGACGATCGATGTTCATTCAATATCCCACGCTGACATCAGAGGGCGCTAGTTCCGCTAACGTGGACGTGAATGAAGAAGGTGAACGTGAACGAAATGTAATGAGTTGCGATCCGAAGGAAAGAGCGAGTGCCTGCATATCAAATGTTTGTGACAGTAAGGGGATTCAGTGTCAACTTCAAAAACGTCAGTCTGTATTTAATGTAGATAAAGGTGATGCGATAATTAATAGAAGCATAAAAAATGTAAAAATAGGTAATTTCGTGACGAACTGTTTAATTGATACGGGTACAAACTTAATAACTTTAAATTTCTTTTCTAAATTAAATATTGGATATACACCTGTCAGAATGTTGCTTACCAGGTTGGGTTGTTCGCAAGTATTTTCAATCGGTAAATTCGACACGGAATTAATTATCGACGATCACCATTACAATATTAATTTTTATATTGTACCAACTAATGTAATGCCACATGATGTAATATTAGGTCAACCATTCTTAGTAAATACTGTTACGGTTATAGACAAAGGTGCCGTTGAAATTAGGCCTCCATGATACGATAGTTTATATCAAAATGCTATATGTCTTTTTTCCAGTAATGATGACCAATGTAGTGCGGTAAAAGATATTATAAATGATTACGTACCTTTGAAGACCAAAGATGCACCCATTAGGCTGAAAATTGTTCTAAAAGATGATATTCCAGTTACACAACGGCCTAGAAGATTAGCTTTAACCGAAGAACTATTAGTGAAGCAGCAAGTTGATGATTGGTTGAAGATGGGCATCATTCGTCCTAGTTATTCTGAGTATGCAAGTCCCTTAGTATTGACAAAGAAAAAAGATGGCAGTGTACGAGTTTGCGTAGATTATCGAAAGATAAATCAGAAAATGGTGAAAGACGAACATCCATTACCTGTAATCGACGACCTTATTGACAAATTGAGGTAGAGTGAATGTGTATAGCACACTCGATTTAAAAAATGGCTTTTTCCACTTACCAATTGAAGAAGAGTCGGTGAAGTATACATCATTTGTAACGAGTAACCCTGAAGGCCAGTATGAATTTTTAAGAGCACCGTTTGGTCTTTCTATCTGTCCTAAATACTTTACAAGATACATTAACATCATATTTGCGGATTTTATAAGAACGGGAGTGGTTTTGATATTTATTGACGATATAATTATACTTTCAAAAGATGAAAAAGAGGGAATTGTACGACTTAAAGCTTTGCTGAAGGTGGCAGCGGAGTATGGGCTCGAAATAAATTGGAAGAAGTCACAAATACTACAAAGATCTGTTGAATTCTTAGGCTACCATATTTCCAATGGAACGATAAGACCATCTAGTGAGAAAACAAAGGCTGTTATGACCTTTCCAGTGCCTAAAAATTTGAAAGAACTGCACAGCTTCATAGGATTAACTTCGTACTTCAGGAAGTTTATTCAAAATTATGCTTTAATAGCGAAATTATTATTTTTTAAGTGATTTATTGAAAAAAGGTGAGTTTTAGTTTGAGGATGTTCAAAGACAAGCTTTTGACGAATTAAAGTCAAAATTATGTTGTGAACCAGTGTTGAAAATATTTGATGTTCATTTGGAACTTTCAAAAAACCTTGAACAAAAAGGATGCATCTGCAAAAGTAGCACGATGGATACTATACTTACAGGATTTTCAGTATTCTATAGAACATAGAACAGGAGACAAGATGCAACATGTTGACGCATTGAGCAGAAACATTTGTTTTGTGGATGTTGAGTTACATGCGAGAGTAAAGAAGGCACAAGAAGAAGATGAAGGGTTAAAGATTATCAGAAAACTATTAGAAAAGAATGGATATGAAGATTATTTTTTAGAGAATGATGTTATCTATAAAGGACCGGAGAAGAAATTGGCATTACCTGATATGATGGATATGGAATTGATTAAAAAAGCCCATGGAATTGGACATTTCGAGAAGAAGAAGATTAAGGATATAATAGAAAAAGATTATTACATTACAAAACTAGACAGTAAAATCGATAAGATTGTTAATACCTGTGTACCCTGTTTATTAGCGAGTAGAAAGTCTGGTAAGAAAGAAGGCTTTTTAAATCCAATTGATAAAGGAGAATTACCACTGGATACTTTACATTGTGATCATTTAGGGCCATTAGATGCAACTAAGAAAATGTATAACTACATACTTACTGTAATTGATGGATATACAAAGTTCGTCTGGATTTATCCTGTTAAGACTGTGGCAGCAAAGGAAACCGTAGAAAAGTTAAAGTTGCACCAGAAAGACCCCACCGGTAACCCACGGAGAATCATTACTGACCGAGGAGTAGCTTTTACAGGGAATGAATTTCAAGAGTACTGTCAAGAGGAAGGCATTAAACATATCACTATTGCCACTGGAATACCACGCGGAAATGGTCAAGTTGAAAGGGTGAACAGAGTTATTATTTCTACTTTAACAAAGATGTGTATAGAAGAACCAGGCCATTGGTATAAGCATGTGAGTAAGCTTCAAAGAGTCATTAATAGCACATATCAACGATCAATTAACACAACACCTTTTGAATTGTTAACGGGAGTGAAACTTAAACTGAAGGAAGATTTATCTATTATGGAATACTTAGAAGAGGAAAGCAGAAGCGAATTTATAAGTAGAAGAGATGAAACAAGAAGAGAGGCTAAGGCACAAATATTAAAGATCCAAGAAGAGAATAGAAAGACATATAACAAAAGACGTAAAGAAGGAGAGAAGTACAAGCAAGGTGATCTAGTTGCTATACAACGTGTACAGTTTGGAACTGCGTTAAAATTAAAACCAAAATTCTACGGACCATATCGAATCACAAAGGAGTTGGGAAGGGGTAGGTATGAGGTAGAGAAAATAGACAGAGGTAAAGAAGGGCCGATAAGACTACATCAGCTTCAGATTATATGAAGCGATGGCCTTGATACAAATTGTTTTTTTTTTTGACTGATTAAGTAATTGTTTTTGTAATTTTGTATTTTTTAAACATCTACTAAAACTGCCTAAACTACCTGTGGTTGTAAAGGAATAAGCTATTTAGTGTTGTTATTTTTTTTGTTGTATGTTTAAACACTTATGTCTATGAAGAAGGAAAAAAAATGTTAAGTACTTAGTATAACTGTGGTAAAGTAGCTTCAGTCTGAGGCCAGACTGATTTGCAGAATGGCCGAGTTGTAGGATTAATTATTTAATAGTTGAGTAAAAGATGATTTTTGAACGAAGTATTGTGTGAATGAGAAGGATGGATGACGTAAAAGGGATTGAGGGACTTTTCGCAACGACGCCACGAACGAGTAACGTGTATCTGAGTCTTAAAATGTATTAATTTAAATAAAGATGAAAATAGTAACAATATACTCAAAATAAAGATTTTATTTATCCTACGCCTACATATATATATATATATATATATATATATATATATATATATATATAAATATGAACTCACTGCTGCACCCCTACCAGCCCGGTTGATGTACCCGGTTGTGACAGCCCAAAAAGAGAATTTAAAAAAAATAAAAACAACCAAAAAAAAGAGTACGGACCACGAGTCTGTAGAGTTACTTTGTTAAAATAAAATAAAAAAAAACATATCATGGAGTTAAAATCGAGTTTCATAGGAAGTAATATCTAAATTCATAACACTACTAATAACTGGTACTAATAGCTAAAATAATAAAACTGTTTACAGTAAAGTCAATGAATATTATTTACTACAGGTTATCGAGATAAGGCGAGATTCGAGGGTCCCACATTAAGGTCAAGCGACCGTGACTGATAACGGAATATCGGTCGACCTACGCGCCTCAACATATTCGACCGAGCCATTAAAATTGTGCACGCTAGCGTGTTGTCATCTCGAAGTAATTTGCGTATGCAACATTTATTTTTCTTCTTAAAAAAAACAATGCCCTCACTTTGGGATAACATTATCCTGCGTTGTAAGGACGTTTTACAAAGATGAATTTCACTCGGACAAACACCCAGAACCGAAGAAACTATCTGTGGGTCACGCAAATAGTTGTCTCGTGTGGGAATCGAACCCACGACTCCCGACGCCGAAGCCAATACCTCGGCAACTGCGCCACGGACTCATCAAACTCATTTGTTAATCACATTTTATGGCGACGGAGCAAGCGTTCTACGTCACGTAGACGATTGCTCTATTAACTATGAACATTGAAAAAAGTAGTGGGATTCCTGTTCCAATTACAGCGCAGAAACATTGCTACTTTTGTAAGGCTGTACTGTTTCATGTTGGGTATCCAAACGTTTCCCATTGCTGCATATTATTAATTATATTTCATTAAATTGCTCATGGTATTTTTAGACATTTATTTACTACCATTGATGCGAAACAATTGAGAGGTGTGCCAGGTGGAATATAACTATACTTAATTATCGTTAGCTGTGTATATTTTTTACTATACAAGCAAACTTTGAAAGTCTATCTGATAATTACGACAAATAAAGTGAATGAATACAAATATTATAGGTGTATATTTTTTATTATATAAGCAAACTTTGAAAGTCTATCTGATAACTATGAGAAATAAAGTGAATGAATACAAATATTACAGAAAACATGACCTTTTCTTTATTTATATCTACCAATTGGGATGTAAGGAGTTCTCATTAATATTCATATATAGCGCATAAATGTGTATTATTGGTAAATTTCACGCCTCTACGCTAGGATAAGTGGTTTAACGGAATTATATAACTTAAAAATATCATTAAAGTTAGAGGTACATAGTGCTAACGATTTTTTCCGTGGCGGATCCTATTTCAGGTCTCCTATCAAAACTGATTAGAATACGATGTTATGGAAGGTGAAACCATTTTTTTTTATGTGAAAAGTTGTCAAGCAAGCAGACGGTTCACCTGATGTTAAGTGAATACCGCCGCCCATAGACATCTGCTACACCCGAGGGTTTGCAGATGCGTTGACAACCTTTTTGGAAATTGGGCTCCGGCTACCGCACTCACCAGACGAAACGCGAAAGTACTATACTTCCACTTTACGCCGGGCTCTGTGAGGTCATGGTACTTACCCGGACGAGCCTGCCCATTCGTGCAACAGCCGAGGCTGCTGCATAGCCCTACCACCGTAAAAGCAGTATTATTAATAAGCAAGCTGAATTATTAAGTTAATTCACCTTAATAATTTCTCGTATTTACGCGATTACACATTACTCCGTGGCACAGTTGCCAAGGTATTGGCTTCGGCGTCGGGGGTCGTGGGTTCGATTCCCACACGGGACAACTATTTGTGTGACCCACAGGTAGTTGTTTCGCATCTGGGCGTTTGTCCGCGTGAAATTTATGTTTGTAAAACGTCCCTACAACACAGGATAATGTTATCCTAAAGGGCAATGTTTTTCAAAAAAAAAAAAAAAAAAAAAAATAAAATAAAAATAAAAAAATACTTGCGATTACGCGATTTATCTCGTTTATTTTTGGTTTTAATTCCCTACGTTTCAAATTAACATAGTTTCATTTATTAGTTCACCTTACCAGGCGCAACTTGGATTCACTTATTTTTCAACAGAAATTATTAGCTCAGTTTGCCTTGTTGAATGGGAGATGGCCAACACAACGTCCTCGGCAGATTTCATATTTATATGTATAAACGAACTTTTAAACCAATTTTATTTTTATCATATACTATATTTGCAAGTTAAGAGTAGCACGTTATCAGTTTCAATGTGTTTTCATTAAAATTAAGAAATCAAAACAATTAGTAATACTTAAGGAATCATGTAGTTCATGGGGACTGTTTTAAGAGAAGGATAGACAGAATATGCCGAGAAAATCTATATAAGGTTCAATAAAACCATTTAAAATTATTAAGTTCCGTTTAGTTTTGTTTTTAAATTCGTTAAACACGATTAAATCGGTAAAACAGCTTTATTTAAACATTATTAGTACTCTACAGTCGCGTAAATAAAAGAAATCATTACAGCAAAATCCATTGTCTACGTCCATAACCCGGTTTTTCTAGAAAAAAAAAAAAAATTATAGGGGCGATTTAAAAAATAAGCGGTGAGGGTACTACAGAGTACAGAAGTATAACAGTACCGTGTTGGATAAAACTTGAAATCAAGAGATCTATTGATTTCTTGTTTTTACCCGAATATTATATATTTTAAATGAAAATACCAATTTTACGGATTTTATCGCGTTTTGCGTTTCAATTTTGAAGACGTTCATGGTCACTTGATATACTGTCCGTTGACCACGATCGCTGGAAAGGGTTCGAAAAGTCGGGAAAATCATTTAGTAAGAGATGTATTATTTACGCAAACCAGCATCGTTATAACCTGCGAATTCGCATACGGTGTACCATTGAGAATGATATGAAATGAGTAAATCAAAGTTATGTAATATATTTACAGTAAATTACAGCTTCTAATAGCATCTAATAGACTCTATTGTTACTACGATGTTATTATTATATACAGTTGCTACACGCACATTTGTTTCGACTCGCGTAAACTAACAGTGACTGTTTTATAAAATATAGAATGCTTTTGTTTTCTGCCAAAAAGATGAGCAACAAGTAAGCATGTCCAGAAGGCATTTTTCCTGCTCAAATTATTGTCATTTACGTGAAACATCCTAAAATATGTTTGGTTGAAAAATTTTTAAAATAATCGAAAAATTCACAAAATGAAACAATCCTATTTTATCAACTTTGGACATTATGTTTCTTTAATTAACTTTTTTTTATAATAATTAATAAATATTTACAATAGAAACTTTACTTTCGAACATTCTATTATCAAATGCACATATTTAATATTATAATTTATTAATGTATGGAAGTCTAACAAAACCACATTTTTACATGAATGTAATATACAAATAATAACAGAAAACTGTTATTTCATCTCCGTACCTGAGTTATCAAAACTATGCACACAATAAATATAAAATTGTGTACTTATTGTTTTAGAGAATAAATATATCTTACTTAAATTACATTAAATTATTTTAACTCTTACATACAAATTTATTTTGAGAACTTGATCAGTCAAATTATTAATTCAGAGCCTTAGTATTAAGAGATTTGCTTCAACATGAGACAGTCGGTGTATATAGCATTAGTAAGTCAAGTGCAAGTCAATGTTTCAGTTAAGGAGTTGTTTTTGTTAAATTATCTAATACAATATTGTTAAATATTTCACAATTCGGGCATGGTATTAATAAAACATATTAAACAAACAAAAATAGATTAATGCTGTTGTCATACATAAAAAACAAGATAATTGAAACATGGAGAAATTAATATAAAGTAAATAGGTGAGTACAAGACATACTTTTGACTTTTCTAAGTGACATGTTTAGTAATATTTCAACAGGTAGTAAAAAGATACAAAAATATATGAATACTTGGTTATTGATAACATAATTATTTTTGTAATTGTTACATAATTTAATTTATTCAAGTATTATTAAACCTCTTCTTATATAACGATAAAAGAAATATTACTTATAGTAATAATAAAAATAAATGTTAAAAAAGCTAAAAAGAATGTTTGCTTCTACGGAACTATAAACATGTTTTTTATTTAATTGAAAAAAGAAAAATATATTACTATTTTTTTTACTAAAGATTTTATAATATTTTACTACACTATTGCATGAAAGCAGCAGCGAAGTTGTGTCAACACTAAAAGGTCACAATTAATATTAATACATAGGTAGTAAAAATTCAAAAATGTCTCATTTTATGAGAGAAAATCAAATCGAAACCAAACTATTTTTTAAATTCTCGTAACATTAATGAAGAAGAAGCGATGGAGGCCAATGGACCATAAAAAAGTTCGCTCACCGATTAGAAAAGTATAAAAAGAAAACGCCGACGAATAAAAACTCAGTTTGTTCAGCTTTATCACAAAATTTTCACTGCATACGTGGCACTACGCGACTTTTTTGCCGATTTTTACAGATTACGTTTTTATTTTAAACGATACGAATACATTACGCAGGACTACGCGGGTAGAAAATTCAAATTAATATATTTTTTGCAGGTTATGAAACGTCAAACGGGAATGAGATGAAGGTGACCTTCAACTGACAGGACAGGACAGATATTTATAATGTTGCTAGCTTAAAATTTCGTTTGTTTTAAAATTTACTTAAACAAAAAATTGGATTTGTTAAAGTTTCCTGTACCCCAAGTGTGGTATGTTTTTACAAAAAACACCACATCGCAACGAAACCGTGGTGACACTCTGGAAGTACCGATATTTAGACTGGCTAAAACCAGAAATTCGTTTCTTAGTACATGTATTAAATTTTATAATGAAATTCACTAACGAACAGATTACAATTAATTATGAAACTGTTAAGAAACGTGGAGGTGAAGCTCTGGCATAAATTTTGAAATTACAATTATTATGAGATATTTATTTATTTACCCTTTATACACAAACAGTACAAAGGCGGACTTAATGCCAAAGGCATTATCTTCCAGTCAACCTTGGGGTGGAATAGAGAATATTAGGTAGGTGCACAGAAAGATGTAAAAAAAAATAAAACTGATATTTTCAAACTATATATATGTATATGCAATACAACTCTTCTCGTGACTAAATTTTATTAATGATTTTTTTAATTCTACGACCTACGCATTAAATGTTAACCACTGTTCAAATGAAAAACCAATAAAGTTACTATAATATATTTCAACAATATAACAATTAATTTAGGCATTTAAATACTGATACTTTTCAATCAGGTAAGAAATAGTCATTAATAGCCGATATTTACAAAAACTATTATAACATATTTAATATGGCAATGCTCTGTAAAGACTTTAAATAAACTATGATATTCACAGCTTACAAAAATAAAGAATAGTTTTAAAAGTATCTTAGAAACTTTTCAATCTTCTTATTATTTTATAATTTATACAAAAATGTACATTTGTACATATATCACCAAATCGTCTTAATCTAGACTTAAAGGCGGACTAACATCAAATTCTTCTGCAAATGGATCACCAACTTTGCTTTCCTTAACGTCGTCCGTAGATAGAGCATTAGAAAAGTTTAACTTAACAGGATTGCCACTGTTTCTTTTTATAGAGTTCTTAAAACATAACTTAGGACTAGAATTATCATGTGGGATAGAACAAGTTGCTTGTTCTTTAAATGTTTCACTATAAACATTGGTCGAAACGCTGTTTTTCGAAGATAGCGGATTTTTAAAAGCCCTAGCTGCATTATTAGATTGATTTATAATATGTATTGGGATTATGGGTGGGGGCTCGCCATACATTTTCAATTTAGCAATTTTTTCGTTCACTTTCTTTTTTCTCAGCAGTGTACTGGGCGCCATGTCTTGCGTGTCAGTTTGTTTGAAGGTCGATTCAAAGTCCAACCCGCTAAGATTCAAAACGTCATCCATATAATTCCGTTTCCGTGTTAACGGCGAATCTATGTACGCCTTATGTCTCGATACGCTGTAGTCGCTATAATTAATTCTGTACGGTGATATGTTCTCGCCGTCACTATACTTTAATATTGAATAATGATTCTTCTTAGATACACACTCTTCGGTTAACTTTTTAATATTAATACTGGATAGAGTTCTATTTAAATCCTCAACGACTTGCCGCAAGTTTAACATTTTGGGCGTTTTTGTGAAATGGGAGAATTCTGTGGCGCGAAACTGCGGTATGCTCTTTCTAGAGTTTCCCGCCCTTTTTTGCAAATTCATGCACGCCAGAACCTGACCCGTGTCGAGGATGTTCTCGTAACCGAATTTCTTCAGTCCACCCCAAAAGTTTACACACACGATATTCTTCTCCGCGTCCGTCAGATAAACGTTTTGAAACAGCTGCCCCTTAATGGATTCGAAGTCAGCCATAGAGGGATCAACCAGAAAAACAAGTCCGACTAAGTCCACTTCGTTGCAGTATGTGCTCATCACTGGGTTCTTAACTAAATCCTTAATACTGCAACAAGTCCTTTTGAGTTGTGAAGTAATGTGTTCAGTTTTACTACTTTCCTTGTAGTTCGACCTGCTGAAAATGGTCTGCCTCCCTGCGGAGAACTGTAGTTCGGAGAGTCTGAAAAGAGCGCAATTTATTACGTAAGTATAGTAAAATAAAAGCCTATAAATGTCACAGCTGGGCAAAGGCTTCCGCTTTGTATATGGTCCATTACGACATCACTGCGGAATATATCTTCGAAATATTATTTGTAAATCATTATTAAGAAAAATGCCAGATTTTTCTTTCACCGATGAAAACATGATAAATATTTAAACTATTATAACATTGGCACGTGTTAAGATGACGCCGTGATATTTCGCTCAGAGTCCGGGCGCTCGGCTTTAATTCAAACTGAATTTAAATCTCAGTGCCGGCACCAACGAAATTGTTAATTTTAAGTGCTGACTTATCACATGCTCATGGTGAGGAAAAAATCGTGAAGAAACCTGCATCATATATATGAAGTCTGCCACGCAGCAGTGAGATCTAGTAAACTATGGCCTAATATCCTTTGTAAAGAGGCCTTTGCCCAGCAGTAGGACAAATACAGTTTGTTAATTTACTTTTACTGTGTTAAGAGACCTGAGTTGATAACATACCCATGAATTTCTCAAGTATATATAACAAAAAATAAGGCAATGCCTTTTCATTGATTGATTGATTGATTGATTGAGATAAGAGACAAGCAAGAGTGGTCCCCAATTACCTCACTGGGGGATTTGATAGGTAGGAATACTTCCACTTCACCTTCTTCTCAAGCAAAGCAAACACAAAACGCTGTATGGTTGTACCACAATGAAAAACCACATACCAACAGGAATAACAAGGTGATTAAATGATATACTTTATACTGTTTTAGAGGCAAATGTCAAATTATGGACACTTTTGGGGACATGTTATCTTTGTTCACTTCTTAGGTTTAAAATTAGTTTAAATTACCTCAAAGCCGTTGGAACAATGTTGAACATATCAATCCATACTCCCTCTTTGATAATATCTTGCACGGCGTCACTGGGTCTCCACACTGACATCATTGCTACAATCAAAATATCTTTATGGTTTGCCATAAGTTTTTGACATGAAATCATAAATAAGCAAAAACAAAAAAAAAAACGCTCAATCATTATTTCTAATCAAGAATAGTCTTAATAATGTTTCATCAATTTTATAATGTTGTTTAGAATTCAGTCTGATCCACTGATTTCAAAAAACATAATTATTTAAGATGGTGCTGCCATGATAAGATGAAAAAAAGCAATGTTTACCAACAATTGATTGAATATCCCACTGTACCTTTAGAGATTTCACCGCTATCACTGATGTCAGCCAATCTAATTTTCATTACGGGTACCACATTTCTGCCCGTATGTAGACCGGTCGTTTTCAATCTCTCCTCAACTCGGGACTGAACTGTCTGAAGCAGCTTCTCTCTACGTCTGCTTGAGTAATCTTGCAGCATAACACACTGCGACTTGGTCAGGTTTGCCTGTTAGGAAAATAACAGCGTCACTTATCAAACTGATGATGACAGGTGAACCGGCAAGCTTACATAAATATATGCAAAACAAGGACAGTACAAACAAGCAATGATTTTTGAAATTGAAATCGAGAACTGTGATGTGTACGGTTTTTACTATGGTAGAGCTAAACACCAGTCTTCGCTGTTGCACTAATGGGCAGGTCCGTTCGGATAAGTATCAATCAATCAATCAAAAACCTTTATCCAAATAGACGCTTGCGTGTTCTTATCGTCAAAATCGTCAAATTTTACATAAAAAATTATACATAGAGGTTCGTAAGGAAAGCAGTTTTTGTTGAGAAGAGACCAGCAAGAAACTCAACAGTTGCTCTTTTTCAAAGATATCAGTTTACAATATAAAATACCGGTATAATAGTCTTATTCTACCCTACGTGAGTATCAACAGTATTAACTCCACACATTGGCGTCGTCGAGGTACCACCACCTCACAGACAAACGGCGTGAAGTTGAAGTGTCATACTTCTGCGATTCGTCTGGTGAGGGAGATAGTCGGGGCCGTTTTTACTAAAAGGTGGCAACGCATCTGCAACCCTACAGGTGTTGCAAATGTCTATTGACAGCGTTTATCACTTAACATGAGGTGAAACACCAGCCTGCTTGCCATCCTCTCAAATAAAAAAAAATTAAAGATGTTGAAGTTAGTAAGTAACCGTTTCTTCCTTTGCTGGTATATACACCCCAAACCAATCGCGACGAATTATGTGAGAATTATGTGAGGGTTTGTATGCGTTACTCAGTGTAACATATCGGACGCATGTGTGTTAGAGAAAAAGTTTCACACGTTGTGTCTCGACTCCTAAGTGCGGTAGATATACTTCGGTGAAGTTTAATATTTAGGTATTATTTTGTTATATTATTTTACTGACAATACTTTCTCATCGGTCTGAGATATATATAACTACAATTCGAAATTGATTACATTAATTAAAAACAAATAAGCTCACTCTGTATTCCCCGGGATCCCTACTCTGTCGCATCATTTTGTAAATCTGCGATCCGTTGTTTATACTCCTCATAAGTTCAGAATCACATTCGGAATCCTGAGACTCCTGCAATAATTAAGTAAGTATACATATTAATGAGTGCATTTAGTGTATTATTTATAATTATGTATATCATATCAATCTTTTTGTAATATAAAACTTAAATGTGTTTTTCCTTATCACAGACCCGTTAAATCATCTTATGTACCCGAACGAGTCCAGTTTTGGGCATACAAATTTGGCTACATACAATAATTGAAATGTACACTTCATTCATTAAAATTTGTTCCGTTTCATTCTGTATTACAAATATTCAAATAATTTAAAGTCTGATTGAAATGAAGATGAAAAGATTTTAATTTCATGGTCATCATCATCATGACTGGCAGTCTGTAGGGGAGGCATATGTTCAACAGTGGATTTTAATTTTAAAAAAAAAACAAAACAGGTACCTTTTACCCTATAAATTAATAATAGCCTAAAAAATATATAATACCTAATAAATATGGTCTTAATGAATTGTAATTAAGACTCAAGTATATTATGACATACTTATTTCTTCAAAGGCATACCTGATTGGTGAACTCTTTCTCCACTTCCTCATACATCTTCTCCAATAACGCGTGCCTCTCTGACTCGTATTTCATT
The DNA here is from genome assembly GCA_933534255.1 of Iphiclides podalirius. Taxonomy (NCBI): domain Eukaryota; kingdom Metazoa; phylum Arthropoda; class Insecta; order Lepidoptera; family Papilionidae; genus Iphiclides; species Iphiclides podalirius. The sequence continues at coordinate 1,378,659 of OW152835.1, read as the reverse complement.
TGGTAAAGATGTTCCAAGCGCTCAGAACGAGTGACTATTCAGAGAAACAAAAGCAAAATAATTTTTCCAAACAGCTCCAATCATATATAAATTTTTATAGTGCTTATCTCTGCAACTTAGATGATACATTAAAATTTTGTAGAATCAAACCCACGTCTTCGGGAATTCCCACAGCGGCGAAAAACTTTCGCGGTTTTTTGTACAAAATTTTAAAGCTTCAATCAACCAAATCGAAAGGTAATAAAGAAACTTGGGATAAAAACAAAATGTTTGATACGTTTATTGTTCTAAATAAATTTCTGCAATATAACGTATTCACGTGCCCAACCTGCATATTTTCGAACAAAAAAATATTTCGAAGATATGTGAAGTTTACCATTCCGCAGTGAGGCCGCTTGGTGGACTATGCCCTAATACCCTCAGATATGTATAGGCGGTACTTAATACAAAATAATTCTTAAAACCATAAAACATAAAAACCCACACTAAAAACTTCACACTGACGCATAAAAAAATAAAATATTACATTGTGATTGTTAAAATTGGCATCAGCGTAATATGTATCCGTCTCCTGCACAAGAGGGTGTGGGTTCTATTCCCCAATATTAGAAAAATGTGATTGATGAACATATTGTTTTTCTAGTGTTTATATAGCGTGTCTTTACCATCGCGACAATAAATGAACACACATATAGAGGATAACTTTTTAAAATTGTATTAAAGATTTACATTCTTTAAACATAGAATTTTAGAACACCCGTACGTATAAAACTTCAATGTAAAATTCATTTGTGAAGGTCACAAAGCATATGAATGGATTGAATGAATTTAAAGCAGACAAAACATAATGTTAGAAGGAGGAGAGCCTTGTAATGCGGTCAGTTGTAGTTGTATAGGATGTTACAAATTTTGTTTCTTTTTTACTTAATTAGTTTGTTTGAAAAATATTTTTTTAAATATTTTTCAAAAAAAATCTTCTTCTGCGTTAGACGTGTGTTCATTTATTGTCGCGTTGGTAAAGACACGCTGTATATGCAATTTTTACATATTATATGTAAAAAAAATATGTTAATTTTGTTTATCAATTTATGTGCAGTAGTCATTCGGCCGTTTGCTATTCGTAACTCAAATAACCTCACCCGTGCTCCCATCCTCGAATTTCTCGACATAAAGCGTCGGATACACTCGTGTGACAATGGCGCGCAATTTCGATACTTTCCCGCCATTCAGCTGGACATTTGACAGGCGCGTTAAGATGGCGCCCGCGCCATGCCATCCGAGGCGCGCATCCCAACGAGCGCGTCGCGTCGAATTGCCGAAGATTTTTAAGCGCACGCGCGAGGTGTCCTGTTGCATATGAAAATTTAAATAATGAAAATAATTTTGAGTCGCTCTCGATTGTTGACACTAATAGTATGGCCCCAACACAACATGATCTTCGCAATCCTGCAGTGATACTAAAATTGTGTAAGTCGGACAAACGAAAATTAAAGAAAAATTTATAAAGCATATTCAGTGTGAAGTTAGAGTGTGCCACAAAATAACTTTTTACGATGGTAAGGTCACGCAGCAGCCTCGGCTGTTGCACGAATGGGCAGGCTCGTCCGGGTAGGTACCACGACCTCACAGAAGACCGGCGTTAAGTGGAAGTGTAACAAATACTTTCTAGCTAGTGGAACAAATACTTTCGCGTTTCGTCTGGTGAGTGAGGTAGCCGCAGCCCAATTTCCAAAAAGGTTGTCAACGCATTTGCAAACCCTCGGGTGTATCAGATGTCCATGGGCGGCGGTATCCAATTAACATCAGGTGAACCGTCTGCTCGTTTGGCCACGTTTCACATAAAAAAAACTCCTAAACTAACCTAACTTGTTTGTTTAAAAATGTGTAAATAAAAAAACTCGAAAAATATTTAACCGTTGCCAGGTTGCCAACCTACGCCTTCCGGATTACGCGTCCAGACGGTCTAGCCACTAAGCTAAGTGGCCGACAACTAATTGTTGCGTGGCCCTAAGGAATCCATAAAAAATACATAATCAAATACATATTGGAGAATATAAACAGAATTATAAGAAAATAGGTGTTCTCCCGCCACTAGATGGAGTAACGACCTGTGCAAATGTGCGGGAAGCCGATGGATGCAGGTGGCTCAGGGTTGTACCTTGTTGGGGGAGGCCTATGGTCAGAAGTGGACTCAAACAGGCTGAAATGATGAAGAAGATGAAACCGAATTATCGGTATATGGGGAAATGGAAACGCAACGACGTGATTCTTGAAAATTACCTCCCACGGCGCTAGTCCCTGATCGCAGTTTAACAGTTCTGCGCCGTGTATGGCGAGTTTGGTACCAACGGTAATTTTCTGGTTACGGACGAGTTTCACCAGCATCTGGTCCAAACACGCTTTGACGCAGTACCAACCGTCCGTCAAAAGCAATTCAACGTCACTCGTTTCAGTCACACTGTGAAGAAAAATACAATATATCTTAGAAAATTGTAAAATCATTAAGGAACTGTTGGTAGACAATGACTAAAGTTTAGCGAGAGTTCGAGGTATTGACTACAATCAGTGGTATTAATAAAACAGATAATATTAGATGATTTCGGACCGGAGATACTCTATCAAGTTACAAATTACAATTACTATGCCGAGCCTTTATAAGACCCATAACTATACTACATAACTCCAATTATATGGATGTTATTCAAACACAAAAATACTTTCAGTCGCAATGCAGCCGTCGCAAGATGGCATCAAAGAAACGTCGATGAACAGCGATTGCATTCATGACATCGCGCGATCCCTTGAGATATAAAAAAAACAGTTCGTAAAAGCGTCTAAAATCAGCCAATCATCTGGTGGTGAACCAAGCCAATTACGGTACCCTCACGGAACATTTTGGAAAGATGATGCGCGTACCTTACTCATCGAGGTGGTCGCGGGGGCAAATGCATTCCGGCCCTACCGGGTATCCCCAACCCGACAACTCTAATGAAGCGTTAACTTACATCATATTATTGGCGTAACTACGAGTGCGAAATCAACACACCGAATGCGAAAGCAAGGTACGCCCGAGTCCCGTGGACCCTCAGCACGTAAATAATACAGTAATGGCCATCCATATCCTGTCACGACCTTGCCCGCTACTAGTTTTGTTAGCGAACTTCTGCGTTTCTTCTTACGCGTGAGTCTGCATAGGTAAATAACACAGTAAAAGCCATCGATATCCTCTCACTACTTGGAAGCCCGCTAGCAGTTTTGTTAGCGAACGTCTGCGTTTTTTCTTATGCGTGAGTCCGCATAGGTCATCTAACAAGTTGATGAAAAATTAGCCTATCCCTCTGCTAGCTCTGCGCCCGATGAAGCTTTATATAGTCTATGGCCTTTGCACACAAAGCACATAAATAAAGGTAATTTTTCCCCAAATTTTAGATCTAACAGCGATAAAACGTTTTATTTATTAATTATTATTTATTAGTATACGGACCTAGTCATAGGGACAGCATCCGTGTAAATTTGTATAACGCGTAAAATCATTGTTTTCGTGGAAACATCATCCTTCTCTAGTAACTTTCTTAGAGCAGGCCTCTCGACGTTGTGCAACTCTCTGTCATATCGATATTTTAACTGTTTTAACACATTTTTCGCGGAGCACACTCCCGGCATAACATTTTTGAATTCTTTTTCGTATGTGATCAATTTTAAAATTAGCAACTTCAAATGATTGTCTAGCCAACCATCGGGTATTAATTTCTTGTTGATTGAAGATAAAAAATATTTCTTTAAGTCCTCTATTGTCCACGCGACTTCAGAAAATTCATTTCTATCCTTACTAAATTCGAAATCTAAAAAAGTTTCGTAATTGAAATTGACTATGTACGGATCTACTTCATTTCGACCTTGGTTACGTTTCTCCATATTTTTTAAGTCTTTCAATGTATAGTTTTTAGTCTTCTTGTAATTTTCATCATAAATAAATGATTCAACTGTAATGTTTTGCTCGTGTGTAATCTCTCTATCTTCTGATATTGTTAAATTTTTGCGTGGTGCTTCGAATCTTTTGCGTTTTTTAGCGCGAGTGCATAAAAGAATGGGACTTCCAGATCTCTTAGATTTAGCAGGCTTAATATCGTTACAAAAATCTTCTGTGCACATAGTCATTTCGAAATTACTTATTATTTCACTATCAAGTAAACTTTCTGTATTATTTTTTTGATTACCATTAATTCCTCTATTTCCAGAAACTGTGTGTGATGCTTTAATTACTTCATCATTTTCACTTAATTCTAAGATATGTTTGGCCTTGATCAAAGCTTCTTGAGTAATTTTGACATCTTTATTATTTGCAGTTTTAAATAACACATTATGAGTCTGATTTTTAACACTTTGACACTCATGACCCCTCTTATAAGCCTCTGTATTTGTCATACATTTAACAATGTTGCTACGTTTCATAGTTTCATCAAGCTCTAAATCTTGCAACAATTTCTTACTTAAAGCCAACGCCTGATCTGAAACTTTTACCTTTTTATTGCTAGCTGTTTGGAAACCGATAAAACTATGGTTTCGGGGACTTTCCAATTTAGAACACAAGTTTCCTTCATTAATAAAAGTTGTTGTACTACTGTCTGTTTCTTGGTTATTAATACTTTTTTCTTCATGTTTACCATCCAGACCAAAATCTTGAAATAGAGATTTACTTTTAGCTAAAGATTCATTCGACACCTTTATTTGTTTATTACTAGCTGTCTCAAAACCTTTGAATTCGTTGACAGGAAAATGTTGAAATTGAGACTGTTCATTGTTGTGTAACTCTAAATCTTGAAACATTATTTTACTTTTTGCCATAGCCTGGTCAGATATGTTCACTTTTTTATTGCTGGCAGTACGAAAACCTTCAAACTTAGGCAAATATGTATTCTTCTCACTAATGTTCACAACATTTTCTGATGACAGAGGTAGTTTTTCATAAACACTATGTAAAGTTTTATTTTCATTACTCTTATCATTATGAGAATGAATGTCTTCAACAAAATTTTTCGTATTACCTAAAGCTGAATCAGGTGCTGGGACTATTTTATTACAAGTGGTTTTAAGTCCCTGAAATTTTTTCACTGCATGGTCACTTAAATCTTTTGCCTCGTCTAAAACAAAGCTTTCCATTTCTTTAAATAATTTTCTACTCTTGACTAAAGCTTCTGTTGATATAGTAACTGGCTTCTCACTTGCTGTTTTAAATAATGCCAAAGTTTCCGTTTTTTCAATTTTATCATTAATGTGTAATGCATCACATGAACGAAGTTCATTTTGTGCAGAAATTTCATCTTTATGATTACATAAAACCTTAAGTTCACTCACATTTTGATCGCTATTCTTATCTATACCATGTTTGAACAAATTATCTAAATCCTCCTCACCTTCAACATAATCAGACAAATTAAAATCATTCAATATGCTTTTTGATTTCCTAAGTGCATTTTCTGATATGGTTATTTGTTTATTGCTTGCAGTATTAAAGCCAGTAAATGTTTTTTTTACATACTTGTCCAAATGCTGATTTGGGAAAAACTTTTCATCAACTGGATTTGCATCATATTTCGACTGACGCTTGTTTTCATTGCTTTTAAAGTTTATTGCACTATCAATTCTATAGATATCAAAATCTATCAAATCATTTTCAAATTCCTTTATGATATTCTGATCTTCTAATTTAATTTGGTCTGATATCTCCTTCTTATTACTTTTATTTAAAGTATTACATTGCTTGGATGCAGCAATGCTTGGGTTGTCGCCTGTGCTATGTCTTTCAGAATCATCTTGAACTTGTCTAATGCCGAAGCTATTCGCTTGCAAACCGTTTTTAATATCTTCAGTTATTGTTTCATTATATTTTTCATCTAGATCAATATTGTTAAAATTTTTTTGGCATTTTGCTAAAGATGTTTCAGAAAGCTTAATTCTTTTATTACTTGCCGTGTGAAACTCTGCATATTGTTTTTTTCCTAATATTCTAGAACTTTTAGGAAATTTACATACACCATCTTCATTCAGATTGGTTACCCCTTCCGGATTTCTGTTATTAGCATTGCTATCTTCATTAGATTTCTTACTTCTATTTATTTCTTCCATAATGGATTGAGTCTCTGTTAAAGATTTTAGGCATTTAATAATAGCCGGACTTTTGCAACAGCTTTCTTCTTTTGATATCTCATTACTTTTACTTAATCCTATCTGATCATCTGTTTTACTAAGATCACTATATTGTTCATTAATTTTGCCTTCACACTTGGCTACTAGTTCTGTTAATGTTGGTTTGAAACTGTCTATATCCTCTAAAACACTTTGTGCTTTTGAAAAAGATTCTGTACTTATTTTTATGGATTTATTACTAGCCGTTTGAAAACCAACATACATAGTTTTGTCTAGAATGCCACATTGATTATAGAAAGATGTTTCTAAAGCACATGTTAGTGGTAAATCTTGAGAATTTACTTCATTTCCGTCTTCTTCATCACTACTAAATAATATCTCATCTTCAAAGTATTTGTCAACATCAATATTAGTTTGTTGGGATACTTTTTTATCTATGTTCTTATCGGGAACTTTTAAAGACACATTTTTTATTTTGTCAACAACTGGACAGGAAGATGAATTTGTCTTTCGTCCTATAGGTAGTACAGGACTGGGTGGTCTATCTATTCTGTTATGAATAGATGTTGTACATTCAGCAAGATACAGTTCCTTATCAAGGATTTGCGAGTTAATAAGCTGTTTTGCAGCTTCCAAATCAACATTCTTTTCGACTATGGGAAAAGCTAACATTTCGAAATTTTCAAATGCATCTAATTTGTAAACTAATGGAGATTGACTGTCTGTAAGACTTAAAGGTTTGATATAATTAATAATGGGACTAACAATAAAATTTTCTTTAATTTCAACTCCATCACATTCTTTTATTTTTTCATGCTCATTGCAATTTAGTTCTTTCTTTAAATTATGCATAATGTCTTCATCAAAACCATTTTTATTTATGTCTGACTTAGTACACATTTTACGATTATTTTTAATTTGAAAGTCTGGATCAAATGCTACATTTTCATTATTAAAACTATTCCTCATGTTATCAGTTTTTGTATATCCATCCTTTTCAAGACCAATATGCCTTTCACAGAATGAATTCTCAAATTCTTGTGACATACCTTTCGGTGGTACTATTTTTTCAACATTTTCTACAATGCTTATCAACTGTGTATCAGACACACACTGTGTTCCAAACTGGGTAATATTGGTATTTAGCTTAGATAGCTGCAAAATGAAATTAATAGACTGTCATCACTTTATTTAAAATGTAAACATTATAATTCCCATTTGAAATAAAGTTAGTCATTTTCAACATTATCATATTAACATTAAAATAGTAAAGAAAACAAAATAATTTATTTAACACTATTTAATACATTATAATCTAAGAATAATATGTAATAAAAATATTTAAAACTTTTCCAATGTTATAAATTTTAATTTTCATCAATTTTGTCTATTTTCGGCAATATATAGAATTAATTTTGTATGTCTGTAGATGGCAAGTAAGCAGCCAGCTGAAGATTTATTGAAACAGGTCAGTCTTTAAAGAATTAGACCTGATATATTATAATTTAAATATGCAACTCCAGATGACAAGATAAAATGTGTATTGTGATGCAGGAATTTGAGGTAGTTACAAGATAGGTTGTACAGGTTACAGTGCCCAATGTCTTTCAACTTAAATTACAAAAAAAAAAAAAACAATACGAGATAAAAACTATCGACTAATCAAACGTAAATAAAGTTTAATATAAGTATCATGAACTAAATTTACGGTAAATACTTACATTAGTTCCTACTGACATTAAATTTACGGGCACCAATTTAGATTTCTCATAACTTTTAAATTTGTTTAGTTTATTTAAATCTTTCTTAAAATCATCAGCAGCCTTCAGATGATCCAATTGCTTAGCGATATTTAATAAAACATCTTTAGAAGTATATTGACGTTCAATAGATTTAACTGTAGTAGAATCAGAAGTTTTGTCGTAAATTGGTAAGCATTTCCTTAATTTTCGTCGCTCTAGTGCAGTTTCAAAGCTACTAAAACTCTCAATATTCTGTTCCATTTCAGAAAACAATAACACGACACTACATAAAATAATAATAAAATAAATAATAGTAAACCAGAATTTTGAAGTTTTAAGGAAAGTAAGTAGGCATGTGGCGGATTGTGGCGGACGGACTGAGTTTGTTTAATTAATTAGATGGAAGAATCGATTTACTTTATCAGTTTATAAAATTGATTTACTTTATCAGTTTATAAAATTGATTTACTTTTTCAAACCACCATACAAAGACTTTTTTTAATTTAGTATCTTTATTATAATTAATTATACTTTAAACTTATTAAAAAGGCATGGTTTCGTAAATTTTACAATTTGATGCACATCAATTTTTTTTAAGGTTTATGTCCTAGGCTTAACGCCGCGGCTGGTGTCAAGAGAGCTGGTTCTATTCTCTCTCAAATGCTAAGCATAATTAAGTGAAAAAATGTAGCTAGCGTTCTTGGCACAATTCCGCGTGGATGATATTATATTATTAGATAATATGTAATTTGAGATAGATTTAATCTTGTAAATAATTTTTAATGCAAGAACTAGAAAATAACTTAATGATTAACTAGTGGATTAACGAGTTAATGACAAGCAATTCATGTTTTCATAAAATTGAGATGCGGTACCCATTTAAAGTAAGACAATTTAATTGTTATTCGTAATCGTAATTAATAAAAGAATATAATTTATCACCATGGCATCAATTCAAAACATATAAATAAGTTCATTGACGACACAAATAACTCGGAATAGAATCGGGAGCAAGTACAATATAAATATTTTTATATACAGGGTGGCTTTTCTAAGTGTATCCATTTTTTTAAATAAAATTCTAGACATAAATAATGTACGAAAAATGATAAATATTTAAAGTCACTCGTAAGTAATTAATTACATTCATTTGAACTTATCTCAAAAAGTGCGTGATTATTTTGTGAAACTCATTTATTTTACGCGCGATCATTCATAACTAACGCTCACACAAGTCCGTGCACAGTAAAATTTAGGTATTTATGAATGACTACCGCATTGTCAACGCGTTCTGTTCTGGAATAGAATGGCATTTTTTGGAAAAAAAACTTTGTTTTTTATTTCAATAAACGATTATACTACCGAGTCTGAACCTCTTGTGTAAATTTGAGCACTTCTCAAAAAATCTCCCTGTATAGGGAGCAAGTTTCAGTATAATTATATGTCTTATCTATGAGCAAATAATTATGATTATTCGCGAATAAACAATTTATGTATAAAGCCGTTCACGCAATTGCCATCAAATAAATCATGTGCATTGTTCATGCAACAGTTATAGGGAACTAAACAGTAAAGTTTTCTGTATTTATTTAGACTGTTGCTTCATTACAATTAAAATTCTTAACTATAATTTATTAACGATTTTTCAATTTAAAAGAAATAAAATATTTTTACTTTTTCTACAATTTCTTCATTTGGTCTTAAAACCATCGGATAAAATGAGAAAAAATTTCGGGAAATCGATTTACTATTATTCTACTTATTATTTCATTTTCAAAAAATCAACATCCCTACTATGCTTAAAAAACTTGACAGTTGGCAAAGAGTACATTACTAATATAGAGCCATCAGTCTCATCTTGAGACAGCGCCATCTCTTGATGCGGGACCGAACTACAAGCTCAGATGTACATAACAAAGACTAAATAACCATTTTGTTTTTACAGTTGAGAGCTGTATTCAAGTACAGTTTTCTATATAGTGTATATGAAATTTATTTAATTTATATTTGATAACATTGTATAGAAAACTGTAATTGGATACAAGCTTGCTAGATGTTATTTTTGGATAAAATAAATAAAATACAGAAATATATTTTGCGAACTTTATTTCGTTTTTTATAATATTCACTCGCTATTTTTTTTAAATCTTTGTTATCAATGATTTCGAGTCTGGTGCCGTTTAGTAAATTATTTACGTTTAGTTATTTTTGGCTATCCAAAATCAGTAAATTTCCTCCAATCGTTTTCAAAAAAAAACTTCCTAAATGAAAAAAGTCACCTTTTTTTAAAAATTATCTAATAAGCTAGAATAACTATCGCAAAATTTAATTATCTGGGCAATAAAAACTGTTTTATTTAAAACTTTATCAACATACTTGACCTTGAACATTGTTCATTGACTTGAAAAATATTTATACGAATTAAACACATTTTTATACACATTATAATCATTTTCATTATTTTTAAGAATCAGACGATAAATAATGGGAATAAGTATCCTTCAATTATAAAAACCTTTAAATCCATTGTCTTTTTCCTACTCAGCTGCATATTTTTGAACATATCCGATGGCAATTTTCTCACTATTTGGCATTTTATATTACTTATTAAATGAATTTAATATAATATGAGTAGCTGTATATTCACAATAATAGTTTCATCATCATCATCATCATTTCAGCCTGTTTGAGTCCACTGCTGAACATAGGCCTCCCCCACAGACTGCCATGAAGCACGATCCTGAGCCACCTGCATCCATCGACTTCCCGCACATTTGCACAGGTCGTCACTCCATCTAGTGGGGGGTTGTCCTACACTGCGATGGCCAGTGCGAGGCTGCCACTCAAGAATCTTTCTTCCCCAACGGTTATCGGTTCTACGAGCTATATGGCCGGCCCATCGCCACTTCAGCTTGCTAATCCTCTGAGCTATGTCGGTTATCTTAGTTCTACTGCGGATGTCTTCGTTACGAACTCTATCACGCAGAGAAATACCGAGCATAGCCCGCTCCATAGCTCGCTGAGCGACTTTGAGCTTCCTCATACGGCCAGCAGTGAAGGACCACGTCTCGGTTCCGTAGGTCATCACTGGCAACAAACATTGATTGAAGACTTTAGTCTTCAAACATTGAGGTATATTCGACGAGAAGATTTGCCGAAGTTTTCCGAACGCTGCCCATCCGAGTTGAATTTGCCGATTGGCCTCTGCGTCGAAGTTGGACTTACCTAGCCAGACTAACTGTCCTAGGTGAACGTACTCGTCAACAACTTCGAGCTCGGTGCTTCGGTCTTCTGTATAATCTGCCGCAAGGTGTGTATGTGGTCTATGGTACTGAAGCCTTTTCGGAATCCGGCTTGTTCGGGAGGCTGGAAGTCGTCGAGTCTGGAAGCGAGACGATTCAAGATGACTCTTGAGAACAGCACATAGACGCGGCTCAGAAGGGATATCGGTCTATAGTTCTTCAAGAGAGCATTATCGCCTTTCTTGAAGAACAGCACCACCACACTTCTGGTCCACGCCTCTGGTGTTTAATAAGAGTTTATGGCGGAAAAATTTAAAATACTGCATAGGCCAATGCTGCCAATACTATAACATTATATTTTGTGTTTAATATTGTGTGATTTTTATTTCAAAAATGTGAATGAAATTTTATTCCTAAAAAGATTCCTAAAAATTTCAATTGTAAATTTTTCTTCCTAAATTTAGGAAGAAAACTTCTAAGTTGGCATACATGCCGCAGTTACGTCCGTAACGTTCCTTTACACTGTTTAAAATTACTTCCACCATTTTGCTTAGTTGTTTTCTTTCAAATTAATAATTTTTGTGTAATAAAATACATTTATCTCCAAAATAAGAACCAAAAATTATGATATTTTTTAAATAATTTATTTTAACTTAAAATAAAATTTTGTTTTTATTTAATGGTATCATAGTTAAAATGGTTTTGCATTTAAAACAAAGCCATCTGTTTTTGACGGATGGAACTAAATGGAATGCAAGCTCCATACAAATATGAAATGCACTGAAAGTACCGTGTTGTACTTTATTTAATCTACATTCTACATGTTACTGTTCATAAGTTGAGTTTTCGCACTTTAAAAGTTTAAAATTCTAAAGATAGTTCTGGAAGTATACAAAACTGATTTTATAGTATTATTAAAGATAACAGAAGTTAAAAAGTGCTTCATATTACATAAAAATGGTCGTTAAACCTTGTTACATTACAAAACAAACTATTGGCGTCAAAAATGGCGGTAACTATAAGGTTATATTTTATTTTTCAGTCGCATACAATTTTACTCGTTCAGCCGGGCCCGAGGCCTGAGACCAGAACTTATTCAGATTATGAAAGCGTCAATGATTGTATGGAGGGAGTCTGTAAAATATACGAAGAGCATTTGAAGAGAAGAAACCCTAACACGCCTACAATTACTTACGATATTTCTCAATTGTTTGACTTTGTTGATCAGGTACGATTCATTTAAATAATCCTTAATATTACCATCGTTACTCTTTATATCTTAGAATGTAATTCTAGACATCGTATAAAGTGTAACATTTTGATACATACCAGCTTATATACATAAGAAAACATGTTTTTCTTTGACTTCAGCTGGCGGATCTAAGTTGCCTTGTATACCAGAAATCTACGAACACCTACGCTCCATACAACAAGGATTGGATTAAAGAGAAAATATACGTATTGCTACGCCAAGCTGCTGGACAGAGTGACTGAACAGAAAGGCCATTTGCTTGTTTAAAATATGTTTGTCACTATGGTGTGGCCATTGGACATTGGTTGCAACTGGACACCTTCACATAGTCACCATTAATAAACAAAAGGTTTAATGGAAACCACAAAATCAGAACAAAAAGGTAAATTAAATTACTTTAATATTGGCGTAATTCAATTAAAATAAATTGTAAACAATAGAGAAAAATCACTAATGAATTAATCAAAAATCAGAATTCGGCAGTCGCTTATAGTTTTAGAAAAAAATAAATAATGAAATAGTGTGATTTTCACTATAGAAATCTGGCACTATTTGTTGTCAATTCCACTCATATTTGTGGGTGATCATAAAAAAAAAATAACCATGAAGCAGCCCGAACCTTCAAACCTTATCCATCTGCATCAGATTTGCTCTGTGTCGGTTCTGTGACTCATTAAATTAAAAAAAAAACTTAGTGAAAATAACAAGTTTGAAATATTTTTTTCTCGAAACCTATAAGCGACCGCCGAATTCTTCTTGTTGATTAATTCATTAGGGATTTTTCTCTATCATTTAAAATTCCTTTTAATTGAATAACGCCAACGTTTAAGTTATTTACATTTGCCCACAAGAATCATAAGCATTTCAAAATACAAAACAGCTTGGTGTGATAGCCCTTTTTTCATAATGAGAAATGGTAATTGACAAGATTGATTGATTGATAGAGAGTTAAATTTAATGTACACCCAATAGCTGCAATTGAAAACAGATTTCTATTCTAAAGATTTTCAAGATAATCTTCTTTACAACCTTCCTTCAAGCCACAAGCCTGTTACAACAAGCCTTCACTCATAAGTAAAAATAAGACCATAGAAATAAAGTGTGAATTTATTTTGTTATAAGCACATTAGCTTCTTGTTTAAATATGTCTATTACAACTGGTAACTTTTAATTTGGGATTTTTATTTTTCTAATTTATGGTTAGATGTGAACTATTAAAAAAATCCGTCTGAAATTTTATTAAAACTTAATTGATTGCACTTATATTAGTTCTTTGTTATCAATTAGTAAGCAATAGAGACACTATACCTGACCAACTTAAATAGTGATAAAGCAATAGTTTCTTTCTGGTTTTATTGTAACAAGTATAAGTAACTCATAATAGAATGTTAATATGTTTGAACCAATGATGTATAATAATATAGATGATGCATGTCCATTTGGCATGGAGTTTGAAAATTGTTCCACTTTACATTATATGACATGTATGTTAAAGTGTCGGATAATATAGTACATAGGATATGGAAAGAGATAGCCGTCTATAGAGTTGGCATATACAATCTAATTGGCGTAATTTGAGTGCCTTTCGCTGCAATAGTGTCATTTCTACATCATATTTGTATCTATTATTATTGGTTTCAACTATATAAATACAACTTTTCTGTCATTTGACAGTTATCAAATAACTTAATATTCTTTCTAACATTTGCATTGCACTTGATAACAAGTAAAAACTGATGGTTTAACTTTCGAATTATTTCATTAGTTGTTAACAATTACCATTCTCACAAGGTATTGTGTACATTTATCATTGCAGAGAATAATTTTATAATTAAATCAAGTGTAAACAACAGAACTAAATGTATGTTGCAATCAAATCATACAGTTTATTGCACATTTGACTGTATTAATATTTATTGTGTTCACATTAATTTTTCATTTAAGTTTATATGATGTGCAATGTTCTTATATAACTGAATAAATAAATTCAGGTGGTGTGGTAGTAATATTTCATGCTAGATAACAGTTCAAACAAGTTTGGTATTATCAATGAAATTAAAACAGAATAAAAAAATGGTAATCCTGATTAAAGTAATATAAAAATAAATTTAGAGCACTGTACTTTTGCAACGAGTCATATAAATAATTGCTAGTCTTTTTTAAAAAATGATCACAATTGCCCGGTTTCTAAAATACTGATCATCATAGAATTCAGTAATTAGCTATCAAATAGCTTTTCAAATATCATTTGAGTTGCCAAAAGAATGGCTAAACTATTTGCATTGATCATTAAGATCATTCTGTTTCTGATCAATTCAGAAAGTTAAACCATCCTTTTGGCAACTTAAATGACATTTGAGAAGCCATTTAACAGCTGTTAGTTAATTTCTACAATGAAAATGTTTCAGAAACTGTCTATGGATGCTTGTAAGTTTTTGGGAAACAAAAGTACATTTAAATTTTTAACAATACTATTGTTTTTTTGCTTTCAACTTTACAAGTATTACTTTGGTAACTTAGTATTTACTGTTTTCAAAATCTATTTAGCATCATTGAAGAAACTATTAGAAATGGTTGTTCTTAAAATAAAACAACCGGAAGAAGCACATTCAAGTGTAGTTTTGTTATGATATTCATTTTGTTAATTTTAATGTCATAAGTTTACTAAATAAGACAATTTGTAACAAAAAACCTTGTATCTCATTGTTTCTATCCTTTATTAGAGAGGAATGGGTGGTTCCACAAGGCTGTCATATCACATCTAGAATATTTAAAAAAATTATAAAATAGTGTAATGAACATTTCTATATAAATTATCAGACTGATGTAACACATAAATAAAGAGATGATATGGTGTATAGTAGACTAAACTAGTCACTGTCTCCAAAATGTTTGTCAACTTTTTTTTATGTGAGAAGGTGGCAAGGAAGCAGGCGGTATTGATGTGAACTGGTAACTGCCGCCCATTGACATTTGCAGCACCCGTACGGTTGCAAACCTTTTAAATAAGTGTGCCTCGGCTACCTTACTAACCAGACGAAACGCAGAAGTATACATCTACATTTCACGTTGGTCTTCTGTGATATTGTGGTGCTTGCCCATTAGTGCAACAGTGTTTCGTTGCCGTACCACAGTTGCTTTACTTTTACAAAATAGCTAGAGACTAACAAAGTAGTCATAGTTAATATGATGTATGTGCCGGAATATCAATCAGACAATTTTTTATGATGTTTAAAAAAGTTTTTTTTTTATTACTAGCTGTTACCCGCGGCTTTGCTCGCGTTGCCATATAATTAACAATACGTTTTCTATCATACAGGGAGGCTTTTCTAAGTGTATCCATTTTTTGTATTAAATTCTAGATATAAATAATGTTATATAAAAATGATAAATATTTATAGTCACTCTTAATTAATTAATTACATTTATTTGAACTTATTTCAAAAAGTGCGTGATTTATGGGCAACTCATTTATTTTACGCGCGATCATTCATAACTAACACGCACACAATTTCGTTTCAAAAGTATACGACGCATTAACGAATGACTACCGCAGTGTCAACAAGTTCTGTTTTTTAAAGAATAGAATGGCAATTTTTTTTAGCAAAAGTTGGTTTTTATTTCAATAAACGGTTATACTACCGAGTCTGAGCCTCCTGTGTGAATTTGGGCAGCTTTATTAAAGCCACTCTGTACATATCACATTCCTGGTATATCCTAGATTTATAATGTTAGTATGGATATCAATTGTAAAAGAATCAAGGCTTCGATCTTTATGACACTTCCAGCCATTGCCCATTTGTTTGTACTTATATAATTTTGTGTCTGGTAAAATTTAAAACTTCACACAAAAAAAACGAGTGTCACAAAACTGGTAAATAAGGTAAGGACCTGCTTCTCTTGTATCGATGTTTTCTTCTGCTGCTGGGATGACAAATCTCTTCGAAGGCTGATACAAGTTTCTTAAAATCATTATTTATTTAGTTACTCACAAACTCTCTACGTTACAGGATAATGTTGGCCTACTTTATTTCAAATAAAAAAAAACGCGTCATGTTGAGCACTTCTTTTATTTTTTTTTAACCGATGTGCCTATACATTTAGCTAATAACAAATTAGCTCTTAAATCAATTTAAAGTTGGTCTCTAATAAGAAATTAATCCTAAAATTCAATAGCAAAGGTGACACTTCAATTTTCGGAGAGGAGTGTCGGTATTGCAGTGCCTACCCTCCGCGGCCGAAACGTGGTGAGCGGCGGATCCACAGACCAGGTCCGACGCTGGGGGCTGGGAGACTTGCTGCTTTTTGGCACGGGCTCTCCTGGCTCCCATGGCCCCGGTCAGCGAACTCGGGGGAGTTCGTTGGCCGTGAAAATGGGGCCGAGTAGGAAGGCGTACTGAATATTCCAGCGCGCCTTGCCTGGAGGAGGGGGTTGCTCCCCGGGAGGGGCCTGCTGAGGCGGCCAGCGCTGGCAGGGTCGCGGAAGTGTGCGAAAGCGTTCCCGTGACCCTGCCGATATGCGCCTAGACGGAATATCGTGGGGGTTTTAGTCGGTGCGAGTCCGACATAACCTGCTCTCGCCCCCGCGAGGGCGGGTATGTGTAGGCATTTCCCCCAGTAACCAAAAAAATGCTGACCCAGATGCCGGTTCGATCCTAGCAACGACGAACATTTTTCGTTAAGCGCCACGTCGTCTACTAGTCTAGTATTACCAACTCTCAAATGATTCGTAGAGAAAAAAAAAAAACAATTTACTAATCAAATTTATTTAATATACAATAAAGTTTGCAGAATATTTACACTCTTGTCAATGAAATATGTCAAGTAACAACAAAATATAAAGGGACACTTAAGTTTTGGTTACATTACGATAACAAATTACATATAAAAAGATAATTTTAATAGCGGAAACCATGGTGAAAGCCACTTAACAATATGCAAATACTTAGTGTGAAAGAAAAAATACCGTTGAACGACTGTGGGTCGCTTATATATACTTTGATATTATATAAGTTGATAAGATAAAGTCGAAGTAAAATATTGAAGATTTTACCTTTTTTTGACGCACTTTAATATAAGATAAAGTCCACAAAAAGAAAACTTAGTTTAGCTAAAGAATATTATTGATACATTTAAATAACAACAAGGACATTTGATTATTTTGTATTTCAACCTCCTAGTTAACCTTCCTGCAAGACTCATATATGAATTGTAAAAATACAAAAATGTAAAACGCTTGGTGACCAATTTCCCTCAAATGTTACAAATCCTAACCATGTTGATGATTGAGAAAAAGCTTAGGGGTACATTTAAGTTAATATATTACCAAAGTGCATGCTTAATCTACTCCACCCGTGACAGTAATCTAAGCAATTTTTTATTTTTAACTTTTATTCTACATCTTTAACCGGATCCTAAAAACCAGACACATTTTAGTTACCTTTAGATTTATATTACCCAAGTAACTTAATTGGTATGTAGATAACATTTCGAAGATACTAAAGTCTAAGGTTTTTTATTATTTCCTTTTAATATTCTTTAGCTTTTCAAAATATTTCGAGATTATTATTTCTTAAAATTATAAAAAAATAACAATAAAAGAACAAAATAATTGGAATCTGCTCCATGGGATTGTTTAAGTTTCCAATATGGTTAGATAAAAATAGTTTTAATATATCTAAAATAAATTTAACCATACCCAGAAACAGTTTGCACATTAATAAGGCGTTGTAAATTTTTCTATTCATTAAAAATTGGAATTATATAATATTGATATGTCAAAAATATACAGATTCATTCTATGGAAGTTTAGAACATAATTTTATTTGGCCGAGGAAACAGGAAGTATAAGTGGCAACTTTTTTAATTAAATACATTAAAACACTTTTTTTTAATATTACTAGATTCATAATGTTAAGAAAAATTACAAATATACTAAACATTTAACCTAGAGAAAGGAAAGAAAGATATTCCAACAGCTTTAAGTTGTTTTGGCAGATTTTTCATGTATAATTTTATATAGGTACTAGTATTTATACAAAGGAAAAAATATTTATCTAGTTAAGTCAGATACTTTACAAAATTTTCTTTTTAAAACAATCACCAGAGACAACATTTTTGTGAATGATTTATGCACAGCATCCTTCTTTCGCGTTTGCGCTCGAGGAAGGATTGATATTCTAATGATATAATAATATATATTATAAGACGATGATTCTACTAATATCTTTATTATACAATGTGTTTTTACAATCGCGACAATAAATGAACACACATATAGAGGATAAATTTTGAAAACTGTATCAAACATTTACATTCTTTAAACATCAATATTTACAGAGTTATTAAATTTTCCAAAACAACGAATTTTAGAACACCCTTACTTAAAAGTGTGACGTAAAGTTCATTTGTAAAGGTCACAAAGCATATGAATGGGTTGAATGAATTTAAAAGAGACAAAACATACTTTTAGAAAGAGAGGCTTGTAATGCGACGCTGTGGCAACGAATGAAAAAGTCTGAATGTATGAATCAATCAGTTGTAGTTGTATAGGATGTTACAAATTTTGTTTCTTTTTTACTTAATTAGTTTGTTTGAAAAATATTTTTTCTTATTATGGATTTTTTTAATGTTAATATTTTTTTATGATTATTGGCAAGTAGCGTTAGACGTGTGTTCATTTATTGCCGCGATTGTAAAGATACGCTGTATATTTAATTATGCCACTAAAAGTGTTATTCTGGTTATTTATAGAACCTTTATTGTACACATTCTGGACACTTCAATTTAAAAACTAGTGTAAGATACTTCTCCTTATCCTTTGCACTCCAAATTAATAATGGCCGATTGATTTAAACATGAATAAAATATATTCATATCTATATTATATTTGTCTTGTCTCTGGTGATAATAAAATTAACCCATAATCGCAAATTACAAGTGTGGCACTCTTGGTGCCCTAGAACTATAAACCACCCACCTAATATACAATAGCTTTAATGTTAAAATTTCAAAGAATCCTTCACATTAATACTGTACAAGCTGTATTTACTGTACTACATTCAGCTATCCCTTACACCGTCTATAAATGGTCATTATTAATATAACAAATCATATATGTCTTCTTTCTTAAAACAAAATTCACAAATATACTCTGTACAAGATAAAACAGTGACAGCACTACCAACATTCTGGATGTGTACATGATGTTATATACTAAAACCATTAATACCAATGATGTCTATATTAACATCAAATCATCAAATAAAAGAAATAATCTGAATTCAAGAACACCATAATGCTTAATGATACATAACAATCTCCACTCGTCTTTGTCAATCAAAGTCGAAAGATATAATTTTCTCACCTTTACCTAGCTTTTCAAATCTCATACACCCAACTAAGTCATGAGTACTTGTAAATAAAATAAATATACATAGAAATAACTTCTACAACAGCACAATTTACCATATATAAAGTGACAATTTAGCTTATCTCCGCCTACTTTAAATGGAAACTTAACACACTAACAACAATTTGTGAACAAAAATACACAAGAGAGAAACTAACAAATTTGACCCTATGTGTGGATTCTTTTAATGCTTTCTAATTATAGCTTCAAAAAATATTAATAAAATGGCGGTGAATTGCACTGTTGCAGTTTTAATGAATTAAATAAATCCTTTGAGCTTTCAACTGTAAATTATGCACCCATAAACGGACCCATAAAATACTTATTTATAGATCAGACTGTCCTTATAGGAAAAAGACACAATTTTTCTGATAGACACATTATGCGGCTGTGTGCAATGAAACTTTAGTCTCATCTTGGACAGAGTATTAACATTCTGATGGGAACATATACATGTAATACTAAATCTACCTCTAACTCTTAAGCTATTCACCTTCAACCAAACTGGTAGTTGAAATGATTATCGAAGGTAGGCGTCAGATGTTACTTCACATGACTGACATAGTTGGTAAAAGTATATAGATAGAAGTACTTACAATTAAAGAGTACATTTAGGAAATGTGAGAAATATTATGTTGTATTATGACATTGAGAAACAGTAGCGTTATGTGACAAAAATGCAATTCAAACTTTCACGGTGTTAACATTTCGCTATAATTTAATTGACTCGTCAGATAAATTTACGATTCATTTGACGTTCCGATTTAAGTCCTTAATTTATTGTATATTAAAATAGAATTAATACCCCTATTGCAAAAGTTTATAATTTATTTATTCTGTTTGTGTTAGCGCTCTCACGTTTAAATATATATCCTATAATTATTAATATTTTGTTAATTCTCAATGACAATAATTATCTGATGATTAATCATCAATGTAATTAATTATGTTAACAACATTAAGGTAACATTTAAAAACTCCCAAGCTAATTATTTTCTAGATATTTTCGTATTGTTATTTAGATCTCGATATTATGTGATCCCGGTTATCTCCAAATATGGGAAGTTCACTTCATGTGAAGTTGCAATTGTTGTTGGGTCCCTTGAAATCAAATGTGACTATTCAGTTATTCCATGGTAAATCTGTGGAAATTGTACCTTGATACAATTGTAATAAGGTTTATTCGCTGTCACTCTGCACTTTCTTCTTTCGTTTGCCCTTTGGATGAGCTTTGTACATGTGCTTTCTTAGGTCCTTAGCTTTCAGATATCTGGAAATATATAATATATTGGTGTTGGTTCAAATGAGTTAGATGTCAAACAAGCAAGTTTTTCACACCAAAGATATACATGGTGGTTGTATATCGGAAAACCCAGTGGCATCGTATCTGTGTCAACATTAAGGAGGGTGGATTTCCTGTTACTTCCCTTACAAGACCATTCAAAAAATTATGAATAGGTTTAAAAATATGCAGACGAAAGTTTCGTAAAATTATGCCGCTATCAGGATTCGAACCTGCACCATCTGGATAAGGCGTCGAAACGCTCTAGCCACTAAACTATGCGGCCGCAATCCTTTACTACTTTGTTTTTTATTGCATTTGCAGCAATGCTTTGCAGTAGTAGATAACTGTAATGTCCTCCTTTACAGTAATAACGTTTTGCTATTTATTTATCTTTTATGGTACTCCATACTTAAGATGACACATTAGAAATCAAAATCGCGCGAATAACCACATGTTCTGGTCATTTTGTTACAATGAGCATTTGAGAAATGAGAGTTGACTTTGTGATTGAAATATTATAACTGCATGTGGGCTTTCTATTAGGCTGGTGTACCTCTTTCAGTCATTAGGGAGAAATATATAGCCGCTGCCAAAGGTCTGCTGTGTCCGAGCTCCAAGATCTCACCTGCATGGGCACTGGTTGCAAGGGAACTTGAAGCTGTCTGGGTCTCCGTGCACGCGCTGTTCGTGTCGCTCCCTGATCACCTCCGACACGAATGACCGGTGGCAGGTGGGGCATTCGAACGGCTTCGAAGTGCTGTGTGACTGTCCAAGTTATAAACAAATGTTAAGGGTTGTTCTACCTTGGCCAGAGGTCAGAGTATAGTTTATGATAAAGTATATCTATAAAATATTTATAATATAAGAATTTAGTTAGGTCTATGTACATGTCTATGCAGTCTATGTATATGGTGCATTTAAAATATTTCAGATTGGAATATATGCGAGGCATAGAACATGTTGTACTAACCACTTTCAAATGCCTCTTGAGGCTGGAGTTTGTTCCGAAGCTGGTGTTGCAGATCTCGCATAGGAAAGGCCGCTCGTTCCTGTGCGTACGCTCGTGGACCTGAAGAGGATATAATAACATTTAGGTGAACAAGATCCGTTGCTTTGTTTTAAAGATCTAAGGATATATATGGACAGACAGGCACCAGAACGACTTTTATCACTATATAGTGATAAAATTTAAATAAAATATTTTTACATTTGTAATTCTTTAAAATAATAGCAATATTTTAGACTCAACAACCTGCAAGCTGTATGCCTCGAAGAATCCTTTCCCGCAGTAGGTACAGTGGAAGGTGGTTCCACGTAGGACGCGCTCGTGCGTTTTCATGTGCATTTTCAACAGTTTAGCCGAGCCGAACATCTTTGGGCACTGCTCACACCCGTGAGTTTTCTCCTGAAAAGAGTTGTGACATCCAAATGTGGACATTGAGAACATCTTTCAAAGGCTGTTTTGGTGCAAAGGATTTTGCCATAGCATGTCCAAAGTTTGATAATTGTCATTTAAAATATGGAATATTTGAATGTAAAAAGAGTTCGCAGGAAGGTTACGCTTTTATGAAACCGAGTAAAAAGTTGGATTGAGTGTACTTTATATATTGTAACTTAGGACATAAGCTAAGCTGTACCATGAATGGGCAATGAAATACCACAAACTCACGTACAAAACTGAAGTACAAATATTATACTTCTGCATTTCGTTTTGTGTAAGTTTTTTAAAAGTTGGCAACACATCTGCAACCCTATGGGTGTTGCAAATGTCCATGGGCGGCGATAATCACTTTCAAGTGAACAGGCCAGCTCACTTGCCACCTTCTCACATAAGAAAAATGTAAATGCTTTATAGTCTAAAATGCTTTTAATATGATAGTCAAAGTAAAAATTACCAAGACTTAATTTTCTCAGTTATTTCGCGTTCAAACATTTAAATATTCTTTTACAGAGGGATTTCGATAGCAGCTGGCATTCACATTGCAAATTAACTTACTAAATGTGTGTCGCGGTGCTTCGCCAATGAGTGCGAGTATTTGAACCGTTTCGGGCAGTCACTGCACTGATAGCCGGAATCCGTGGTGTGCGTGGCCACGTGCGCCCGGAGCGCTATCCAACCCAGGACAACCTTTCCACAGATTTTGCAGTCTCTCACTCGTGTAGGATGGTATCTGCGGTGTAAATTTTTAAATGTACAATTTAGCCAGACAATTGCAAGTTTGATTCAGACATTTTATTACATTCGATATGTTGTGGTAAGTTGTTTAGTGAGCAGTCCGTTCACCTGATGTAAATGAATACCGCTGCCTATGTAAATATGTAACACCCGAGTGATTGTAAATGAGTTGACTGCATTTCAAAAACGTGGGCAACGTTTATGTCACTCACTGACGAAAAGCGAAAGTTCAATACTTCACGCCAGTCTTCTATGAGGTCGTAGTACTTCCCCGGCGCGCCAGCCCATTCATACAACAATTAAATTCTCAATGCTCAATTAACCAAACAAAAGTTGAGATTGGAAATTATCTTGTGGTTAAGAAGAGATTTATCGACTCCCCAGCAACTGAAGGCAGGTACACTCTAACATTACATTGCCCCATTTAGAGAATGACTATGATGTGAGATGCAAACTATATATCATAGCCTCTTTTTTGTTTGAATTAGATCTTTGCTGGTGAAGCCATAAATACTGAAGATGAACAGATCAATTAGATGCAGACAAAAAAATACAGCAAAAAAAAAAAAGAGTAGTGGAAACGGCGGCCCGTCGTTGTTGGCTAGTCCGAAATAAAAGCTAAGTGTTAAAAATATTCGGACCTTTAAACATGATTGCGAACCAAATATAATCAGCACAATACATTGTTTCAAAAATTTGATACAAAATACATTAACTATAAGAATGCATCAACAGATTTTATTTCTGTTCTAACTATGAATAATCACCTTTGCCTATGGTTCTTCAAACTCCCCCGTGCACTGAAGACTTTATCGCAGTCTTTACAGGGATACTTCTTGCCAGCGGTACTCATATCTTTCACCTCATGTAAATTCATTCGTTGAACAACTCTTGCTTCTCTTCGCAGAGATTTTCTCAATTCCTTCTCTCTGGCTAACTCCAGCTTTTTGACAGTTGTAAGACCAAATGAATGCCACTTATGGTGTATTAGGAACCTCTTGGGATGGTTGAAAAGCAGGTTACAATTTGGACATTCATAATGCTTATCCTCTTGCGAGCCTTAAAAGAGAAAGAAGGATCCTACTTAAAGTACAATAAATGAAGTGACAACAAATTTACACTCAATTTCAATACATTGGTTGCTAAACATGGATACCATGTTCATTTTATGTGCATGTTTGTATTATCTGTGCATAAGTCATAATTTATTTAGTTATTTCCACAATATACAGTTGTAAAATCTGTTTTACTTGATTTAAGCCAAGTTAATATAGTTATTAGTGATAATACAGTTATTTATGATTTAACTATTTTACAGATTACACCATTTTGATCTAATAAATATAAGACTGTAAAATAAAAAGAATTAAATTTACCATTTTTAATATTCTCTGTTGCTTCTTCAACACTTTGATCACCATGAACTACATTGGCATTGATTGTATCTTCCATTGGCATGCCATTAATATCTCTTTGGAATGGGTTAAATGATTCAGAGTCAACCCAGCTTGTTTGCTCCACTTTAACTTCAACACCCGTGTTCACCTGAGGTTCTTCTTTCACCGAATTGGCAGTAAGGTCTTCAGGTTTGGCATCATTTTCTAAATCTGATGAACCATTATCCGTCTCTGCTTCTTTAGGAGATTCTGGTAAGGTTTCTTTCTGGATCAATGATTCAGTGGTGCTGTTATCTTCCATTACACTCTCTGCTCTCACTTCATCAACAGAATCACTATCCCTGCTGTCTATGTCAAGATTATATGGCTTAGTTTGTTCAGGTAATTTAGCAGTACTAGGTTTAAGGGGATCAACATCATTTGTGCATGATGGGACTCTAGGATCTGACTGCTTTTGACTTACATAAGAGTTGTTAATACTTTCCTTACTAGTATGACTATCATTCTTTCTGGTGCTGTTAATAAGAATATTTTCAATTAACTTGACAGTTGTTTCTAAACTTTTGCGTCTTGGGTCCATTTCTAGTTTTGACTTAGTGCTCAAATCTAGATTACAGTCAGCATAGTGCCTAAAGCTACTCTGATGTGGGCTGTAAGGTGGATAATGATTGTAATTGTTCTCCATGCTGAGGTGTTTATGGAATGCTTTAGTGTGCACTTGAGGCACATTCAATGGTACTTTACTATTTAGATGATGGTCTTTATATTCACTGTAAGCTTCAGATCGTTTATTTGCAGACGTGGAATAGTTAATCGTAGTATTATCGTTGTTGTGCATATTCAAGCTAATCGGCAACATACCATTTTGCCAATTTGTATCGTGAACTGGCGCTGGACTTTGTGACATATAGCTCGGTTGAAAGCCAATAGAAGGATAGTTATGAAACGGACTCATGCCTGCATTCATATTCAGATGTGGATGCCCGTAAGTTGAATAGCTTGGTACGGGATAGTGCGCGTTAGACGGCTCCGGGGGTGGTTGACCGATTTTGGCCAAATTACTAATGTTATTCGCAATGTTCATTGCTCCAGTCATCGGGGTCATGTTTACTGGCGCGCCCATGTTGATCGGCACCTCGTTAGGTCCAAAAGGACCGCTGTTGTGCAGCATTGTTGTTAAACACACTAGAAAACACTTTAAAAAAGTTTTAACTGCACATTTCGCGGTAAAGTCAGTGTATAAACACTGTCTGCGTTAGCCATTTTGACATTCAAGGACCATCCAATAAAAAATTTTAAGCTGATAAAACGTAACTATGGCTTTTTTAAGCATAGACAATCATGTCAGCTCGTTTATCACTTTATTTTATAGAAGTCACTATGAAGTTGAGCCGTCCGGCTATTAACTATTAAAAACTGTTTTCGGCTTTATTAACTAATTATTAATTTAGTACAATTAAATTATTTATTCATATTAGATTTAGTGTTTAAATGTAATGAAACCTTCAAAAAAGAATTTGAAGATACTAATCTACCTAAAATATATTCCTTACTAGTCAATTTCAAAATGATAAATTATTTTCCATATTTTTGAAGTTTGTCTTCTATTTACCCATAATATTTTTTTCTAGAGATTATATTTTCATTTAAACATCTGTGGATATGCATTGCTTGATGAAGATTGCCAATGCCAATTTCTATTGTTTTGCAACATTGATCTGTGAAGTGTGATTGATATTCGATCATAGCATTTTACTTTAAACAAAAGTAGGTACTCTGTGGATCATTCATAAATTGTTTTGACGTGCACGGAAATAGTTGTCAGAATCAGAACATTTTTTATATAAATGAATTAAATGATAAATTATTATTTGAATTATGACAAACATTATAATTAGTTGATTGATAAATAATATACACACAGTTATTTCTTATAAGAATGGCACTCAGGGACATCGCAGAAGAGTACTTTCGTACTATGAGTCCGTTGGCTGCAAAAATTCATGAAGATGTTACAGAAGCTAAGAATGCATATGAAAACATTTGGGATACTTTATCCTACAAGGAAAAGGTGAATAACATTTAATTTTTGAATTTTGTCATATTTACGAGTGGACATATCAAGGTAAAATTTAAAAAAAATCTAAATAACATCATCTGTACTTGTAGAACTTAATTATACCGTTTACTAAGATAAATATTTATATAAGTGTCTATCGACTGTTCAATTTGCTATTCATGCGGCGTATAGATTATCTTTGTAGTATTGCTTTTGTAATTCTATTCAATCAGTATTAATGCCTTCTAGGTATTCCTTTGACATTATGTGCTTAATGAAATTGAAAGAAAATGTGCCCTATAGACCTCACTAGTGTTAAAGTCATGGAATACATAATCAAATATGAATAGAATTGGTGCTAGTAGTTTAATCAACAGATAATTACTTAATTAGTTTTTTCTCTCTTATTTAATATATATTTTTAATTCCCTTACATGATCTCTTTTACCTCTGCTATGTTGAGTCTGTTTGATAACCCAAGCACATTCATCAAATCATTTTCTTATGTTTACATTGACACTTAATATCTAAAGTTGTTGTTATAGCTGGCAAGCAATAGTTTACGCCATCATCATATACTTCAAAAAGAGAAGTAGGTAGGGTTCCTTTTTTATATGTAAAAATATGTATACTGTTGGTGTGTCTATAACAATAATGTGTGTGTGTATGAGTGTGTCTATAAAAAAACATGTTGATGAGAGGACATATCAAGGTAAATTTTTATTATATCTAAATTAGATCTATTTATAAAAGTAATGTTTTTGTATATCAATTCAATCAATATTATTGTCTCTTGCTTATTCCTTTGGCCTGCAATGTTTTTTATTTCAATTGAATGAAAATGTATTATAGACAGTAGTCAGAGCCATGAAATACATAATCAAATCCATAAAATATAAGTAGAACTGGTGCTAAATCCGATGTAATAGCTGGTAAGAAGATTTGCCATTTTCACATTCTTTAAAAGCCAGAAGTAGGGTCACAAACATTTTATTTAAAGATAGACCACTAAATTTTTCACTACTATGACTTGTTTTAATGTGATTACATGCATAAATACATTTATGTTTAGCAGTATCTAAACTAGCAATATAAAAATCTCAATTCATTCAGTTACTCTAGTAATAGAGACTGGTATAGGAATTTTAAGGACACATTTTCATTACACAACATTTTCCAGTCCCAAACTAAGCAAAGCTTGTACTATGGGTACAAAAAACTGATAAACATACTGAAACATACTTTTCTTTTGTAAATAAATACATGTTATAAATATATTAACACCCAGACACTAGAAAAACACCACATTCATCACACAATATTTTTCCAGTAGTGGGGATCGAATCCAAACCCTCTGGTGCAGGAGGCAGGTACACTACCCACTACACCATTCGGGTTGTCAAACAATTATATTCTTATTTATATTTATGTATAGGCATAAAAATCAGACAGTTCAATACCTTTTCTCCTCTGAGTTACTGATTTTCTGTTCAATTCAATATTAATGACTAAATCAAGGATAGTTTGCTGACACTGCCAATGTCAAGGTTGAATAAAGCAGAGAGTAAGTGAAAATTTTGCCAAGTAGAGTTGGATTTAGTATGGTGGTTAGAACATCATACTTGTCTGGTTGACATACCTGTGTATGTAATCTTTTAGGAGATATATAACTTAAAAAAATAATTAGGAGAGTAGAAATGGTTAAAGTTTTATATTACTAATACAGAGGAATTTATTTAGAAATTTGATAACATAGGGGTCGTTAAGGGTTAAAAGAAATAGGATATAAACAGGTCTGGGGAAATTGGAAGGATGGATATTGTATAGACTTTTATGGTTAAATGCCATCATAATTACGTCCAGGGACAGAAAACAGTAATTGCCGTTGCACTAATAGGCAGGCCCGTCTGGGGAACTCTCTCAACTGGCGTGATGTGGAAGTGTTATACTTTTGCGTTTCGTCTGATGGGTGTGGTAGCCGGGGCAGACTTTATTTAAAGGTGGCAACGCATCCGCAACCCTTAACTTAACATCAAGTGGACCGCCAGCTCGCTTGCCACCGTCTCACTTAAAGAAACTGAATTCCAGGCGGAAATACTGAACGAGTCCATAATCAAACCGGAGATCGCCATCCAGTACACCCTTCTGGACTCGCTGGACTTCGATCTGGACGAGCCGCGCGTCCGCAAGGACGACCTTATGTCGTTCTTCAGCCGGGAGCACGGCCTGAGGATGATCAGGGACGAGGGCGGCTCCTACAGGGACGAGCACTCGGCCCCGTTCCTCTACCAGACCGACAGCCAGCTGAACCTGTGCGTTCTGAGCGAGCACAGAGGCCAGAGGCACACCAAGTGCACCTCACCGCCGCCCGTGCTCACCGAGCTCGCGCTGTCCCACTCGAAGGTGGTGAACGAGCTCAAGAACGCGCTGAGGTCTCACGACGTGCTGAAGGGAACGTACAAGGAGCCCCAGGGCAGGGAGGTGGCGGTCACCTCGCCTACCGGCTTCATCGGCAAGCTGATGGGCAACTTCAAGTGCAAGGATGAGGAGCGGGAGTGCCTGGTGGCAGGGTCCGCGGCCCAGATAGTGGCCTCCTCGGACAACTTCTTCCGCACGAACTTCCAGGGCGCCCAGGGCTCGGATTTGGACTGCTTCAGGCACAGGGGCGAAGCCAAATACGACAAGGACTACAGGAACAGCGTCATCAAATCTAGCAGCGGTGAGTATTCTTCTTCTTTTTTTTATTTGAAAAGTTGCCACGCGAGCTGACGGTTCACCTGAGGTTAAGTGAATGCCGCCGCCCTTGGACATCTGCTACACCCGAGGGTTACAGATGCGTTGACAACCTTTTGAAATTTGGACTCCGGCCACCTCACTCACCAGACGAAACGCGAAAGTATTATACTTCCACTTTACGCCGGTCTTCTGTGAGGTCGTGACTTACCCGGACGAGCCTGCCCATTCGTGCAACAGCCGATGCTGCTGCGTGGCCCTACCACCGTGAAACCTTCTGAGTTTAGTATGGTACAATCCTACCGTAGCCGTGCGAATGAGACGGCTATATTTACATGCGAGAGATCCGAAAAGGCAGATCCGTGGACTCATGAGTGTAACAACTAGAATTTTACTATTTTTATGTAACAAATAAATCGACAAAGATAGATAAAAAGAAAACGGGCCAAGCGCGAGTCGTACTCGAGCACGAAGCGTTCCGTGCTATAAACGTAAGTAATCTCCAAAAACGGCAAAAGTCATGTCTGTTGTATGGGCCCCACTTAAATATTTTTTTACCGATTTTTGGTATTTGTTGTTAAGGCGTCAACAGAAATCTGTCATCTGTGAAAATTTCAACTGACTAACTATCACGGGACAGACAGAGAGCGGAGTCTTTTACCCTTTGGGTAAAACGGGAGGCTATACGAGGAACCTCAAAAACGCACCGTGTATTTATAAGTAACTATTTATTGTTTATTAGTAACAACTGTTGTTTTATCTATCTAAACCTTATGCGTCAAAAAATAACTTTGCACAAAGTCTGACTTATTGGTAGAGGCAGTAAAACAAGCCATCCTTGGATCTTACTACTCGAAAACATGATGGCAAGTAATTGATACATGATATAAATGATTGTTACCCCGGTCTGTATTCGATCGATATGGCCACCACCAGCTTCCTAATACCGGTTTTATGCCAAAGTATGGCATAAAACCGGTATTAGGAAGCTGATACTGTAATAATTTGAGTGTAACAAAAAGTGTTGGTGTTACTTAGGACTATAATATAATAACAAGGCATTACGTCATTACTGTACCTCTGCATGATGGAAGTGAACATTATATAATAATCTCTTGTTTGTGGTAATACGTTACGCTAATTATAATACCCGATGACCTAATTCCGTCATCAGGTATTGTAGACAAGTAAACAATTATAACAATACTTTATGGTTTTGCGTATTTGATATTCATCTGTTGCAAACTAATGCAATTGCAGTTTTGAAACGCGCACACACACTTATATGCTATTAATAACCGTATACTTTCGTTGATAATGTACATTAATAAATAATTAAATATATCTAAGAAGTCATGTTATTTTTAATGTGAGATGGTGGCAAACGAGCTGTCGGTTCAGCTGATGCTAAGTGATAACTGCAGCCCATTGACATTTGCAGCATCCATAGGGTTGCAGATGCGTTGCGGCCTTTTTGTATAGTGTGCCCCGGCTACCTCACTCACCAGACGAAACGCAGAAGTATAACTCTTCCACATCACGCCGGTCTCCTGTGAGGTCGTGGTACTCCCCCGAACGGACCTGCCTATTCGTGGCTCTACCACATATGGTCATCCTTTGTCCAGATAACTGGCTGACCGGCAAACGTTGTTTTGCCATATAAATTAATCGTAGGATAAAAAAAATATTAGGGGTGGACCACCCTTAACATTTAGGGTGATGAAAAATAGATGTTGTCCGATTATCCACCCTGGCCGATATCCACACAAAATTTCACGAATATCGGTCGAGCCGTTTCGGAGGAGTTCAATTACAAACACCGTGACGCGAGAGTTTTATACAGCGTGTCGTTACCATCGCGCCAATAAATGAACACACGTCTAACGGTACTTGCCAATAATCATAAAAAATATTAACGTTAAACAAAATCCATAATTAAAAAAAATATTTTTCAAACAAACTAATTAAGTAAAAAAGAAACAAAATTTGTAACATCCTATACAACTCGCGCCACAGCGTAGCGTTACAAGCCTCTCCTTCTAACACTATGTCTTGTCTCTTTTAAATTCATTCAACCCAAGCATATGAGCTTTTTGACCTTTACAAATGAACTTTACGTTATAGTTTTATACGTAAGGATGTTCTAAAATTGTTTGTTTTGGAAAATTTAATAACTCGGTAAATATTGATGTTTAAAGAATTAAATGTTTAATACAATTTTAAAAAGTTATCCTCTATATGTGTGTTCATTTATTGTCGCGGTGGTAACGACACCCTGTATATTAGATGGTATGGAACCCTTCGTGCGCGAGTTCGACTCACAATTGGCCGGTTTTTACTTGATACCATCATTATCATGGCTCGTGATTTTTCATATATATATTTGTCTCATATGGGCATCGAACGAAGTAGCAATTGGGCTAACAACAACGCCATTTCATCCATCGGGCCAAGCACTTTTAATTTATTTCCTTAAGGACGCGTTTACGAATTCACGCGCTTCAATTTTAGGTACAGAGGCGTACTACTACACGTGCACGGCTCACGCACACAGCGACAAGCGCGAAGCAGCGAAACTTTATGTAACTGACGCAACTTGATACTTTTATTTAATTTGAAGTCATTTATTTTTTAAGCTTACGTTAAATTTGTTTTCAACAAGTTTTTAAACTGAATATTTTTTTATATATTTAGGTATAATTTATTAAATTTCATTTAAAAGCTCGTAGCTGTTGATAATTTGCGTTTTAATTAATTATGTATATAATTTAATTTTATGTTTTAATTAATTTTTATGAAGTAAACGAAGCTTATTTTATACATGTTTGATTATGCGTGCGGTAGGTAGATAGCTTGATAGGTAGGTAATGGTAGGGTACGTAGGAAGGTAGCTATGTAGGCAGATAATTAGGTAAAACCCGCTAACGAATTGAGTAAAATACTTTGTATGGTATTCTGAATGCATTTTGCTGATTCAATAATATTCATGCTAAATGTTAAAAAAAAAAATTTTCTGTAAATGAATTGGAAATAGAATGGCGTACGAAGCCGGGCTAGTATCTAGAAACTAAAAATGAAATAATAAAACGAAGGAAACAAACTAGTAAAAATTAAAAAAACATTTTTATAAAAAAAAACCTGTCGCACTCGGCTCAGCTGGGGTAAAGCTATAGCATAGCATCTTTTATCAACTTATGCGATTATAATTATTTAATTATGCAGTATTTTTTTCTTTGATATTTATATTTATGTTAATAAATAATAATATTTTAATAATATAATAATTAATATATATTATAATTAATAATATATAATTAATTTATATTATTTACAAAAATGATAAGAACTACTAAGTCAGTCACTAAGCTCTGGATAGTTAAATTACAATATACTAACATTTTTAAACTTGTGATATCTTTCGAATGGAATGTCCGAATTTAATCATTCAAAAAGTTATATAAAGATATTGAAACAGTCTTAAATATAAAGTAATTTATTTTTATAAGAATTAATACCAAGATACAAATAAAGAGCCTTTTCTAGGGGCGGCATTTCAATCAAAATTTTAAAGTAAAATAATATTTATTGTGGCATAACTATAATAGTTAGACATATACTGTCGCAACACTTTTTATAAATAATGATGTGTTCTGCAAATTCGTAGTACATATTCGTAGTACATTTTATACAATTATCAATAGTTTTAGCAGCGCACGCGATGCAAACAATATTTTAGGTAATTTTTGTACACTTTGGTTTACATTATTCAAGTTTTAGTAAGGATTCCTAGTTTTTTGAAAATTTAATATATCCTATGTCATCCGGGGATAATGTAGCTTCGAGACAGTGAAAGAAATTTTCAAATCTGTTCAGTGGTTTAGGAGCCTATTCAATGCATAAAAACAATCAAATCTTTCCTCTTGCGTGGTAGGTGAAGTGGGTGGTGTTAGATTTTATTTTCGTTACGGAATTTATTGATTCGTTCGCCGCGCTCAAAGCCTGCGATATAAGCTGTGCAATAGCTTAAAAAATATTGTTTCATTTTTAATTTGACTCTTCCATGCTCTTTGCAGAACTGTCGCTATGTCGATCCTGGGTGGAGCAAGCCCGCGAGGCCAATTTATACCTCCGACACGAGGTTCTGGCTCCGCCTTTTGATGTTCACTCTAGGGATAGGGAAGACCACACGGAGTCGGGGTGCTCTGTGTCGGATCTTTGTGATTTTTCTTTATAGTTCTCTATCATTTAATTATTTTTGTTATCTATATCGAAGTAGTAGCCTGCTAAAATTTTATCGTTTTAGGCTTTGGCATCTGAAACAACAATTGAGTTATAAGAGGTATAAATGTTGTATGTGATAACTGTGCCATAAAAATAAGTCTTTGATAATTTAAGTTGAGACCCACTACATTTTTACATAACTATTTTTTTTTCGTGTTTTGCCTATTTTAAAGACGTTCTTACTTATTTTAAATTAAGTATTATTTTAGGCAGAATCCATGATCATAAAAGTTGATCAGTGCGAAACACGACAAAACAATAAACGATAAATGGGGTCATAAACGTGAAACAAAAAGTTTGCCACATAGCTGTCGTTCGAAACTTTTGAAGTATATGTTTATTACACCTATTCATTGAAACATACAAAAAAATGACCTTTTAGACATGCCTAATCTTACAATTTGCAAGTGTGCAAATTTGTTTTGTATTACTTGTATTTTTAATTATCCATAAAACTTTTCTACATGTGGTGTACTTTTGGCCAACATTTGGCTGCATGGAAATAAGAATTTATAATAAAATACCAGATAGGTTCATAGGCCTCCCGGAGTATTTAAATTTAAACGAAAATTCTAAAATCTGTACACTGTCAAATTAGACATTTAAAATATTTAATCATGTCTAAGTAATGTAGAATGTTTGTATTAAAAATTCATTACTTTGACTTGTGATTTACTTTGACTTATATTTATACTCTATTGACTCATAATTATAATCTAAATTTCATTTTTTTTTTTATATTAACATGTTTCACAAATATTTATACACAGAATTGATGTAGAATACGTAGTTCCATATTTTAAATACCTTTTTTACTGTAATCTTACACCTTCATGCCAATACATCAATTTCAAAGGTAAGGTCTCAAGAAAACTCACAAAACAAGCCCAAACTCGACACACATAGCTCATCTCGTCTGTTAGTTCCAGTAGCAGTTCTCGAAGTACACCTTCAGGTCACTCCATCTAGTCAGAAGGCAAGATCTCACCATACCTAACAAAACAAGCCCAAACTCGACACACATAGCTCATCTCGTCTGTTAGTTCCAGTAGCAGTTCTCAAAGTACACCTTCAGGTCACTCCATCTAGTCAGAAGGCAAGGTCTCACCATACCTAACAAAACAAGCCCAAATTCGACACACATAGCTCATCTCGTCTGTTAGTTCCAGTAGCAGTTCTCAAAGTACACCTTCAGGTCACTCCATCTAGTCAGAAGGCAAGGTCTCACCATACCTAACAAAACAAGCACAAACTCGACACACATAGCTCATCTCGTCTGTTAGTTCCAGTAGCAGTTCTCGAAGTACATCTTCAGGTCACTCCATCTAGTCAGAAGGCAAGGTCTCACCATACCTAATAAAACAAGCCCAAATTCGACACACATAGCTCATCTCGTCTGTTAGTTCCAGTAGCAGTTCTCAAAGTACACCTTCAGGTCACTCCATCTAGTCAGAAGGCAAGGTCTCACCATACCTAACAAAACAAGCCCAAACTCGACACACATAGCTCATCTCGTCTGTTAGTTCCAGTAGCAGTTCTCAAAGTACACCTTCAGGTCACTCCATCAAGTCAGAAGGCAAGATCTCACCATACCTAACAAAACAAGCCCAAACTCGTCACACATAACTCATCTCGTCTGTTAGTTCCAGTAGCAGTTCTCGAAGTACACCTTCAGGTCACTCCAACAAATCAGAAGGCAAGGTCTCACCATACCTAATAAAACAAGCCCAAATTCGACACACATAGCTCATCTCGTCTGTTAGTTCCAGTAGCAGTTCTCAAAGTACACCTTCAGGTCACTCCATCTAGTCAGAAGGCAAGGTCTCACCATACCTAACAAAACAAGCCCAAACTCGACACACATAGCTCATCTCGTCTGTTAGTTCCAGTAGCAGTTCTCAAAGTACACCTTCAGGTCACTCCATCAAGTCAGAAGGCAAGATCTCACCATACCTAACAAAACAAGCCCAAACTCGACACACATAACTCATCTCGTCTGTTAGTTCCAGTAGCAGTTCTCGAAGTACACCTTCAGGTCACTCCAACAAATCAGAAGGCAAGGTCTCACCATACCTAATAAAACAAGCCCAAATTCGACACACATAGCTCATCTCGTCTGTTAGTTCCAGTAGCAGTTCTCAAAGTACACCTTCAGGTCACTCCATAGTCAGAAGGCAAGGTCTCACCATACCTAACAAAACAAGCCCAAACTCGACACACATAGCTCATCTCGTCTGTTAGTTCCAGTAGCAGTTCTCAAAGTACACCTTCAGGTCACTCCATCAAGTCAGAAGGCAAGATCTCACCATACCTAACAAAACAAGCCCAAACTCGACACACATAACTCATCTTGTCTGTTAGTTCCAGTAGCAGTTCTCGAAGTACACCTTCAGGTCACTCCAACAAATCAGAAGGCAAGGTCTCACCATACCTAACAAAACAAGCCCAAACTCGACACACATAGCTCATCTCGTCTGTTAGTTCCAGTAGCAGTTCTCGAAGTACACCTCCAGGTCACTCCATCAAGTCCGTAACGAAATATGAATTTTTAACCCCTACTAATTTCTAGTAAAAATATGACAAAGTGTGAATTATAGTTTACTTTTGTCGTTCGTAGTCCGAAGTCCGAACATGATGTGTAAAGTATCAACTTTGTTACGACAAATATTTTGTATTCGTACAGCGATCTTTTTCCTCACGAGCTGCTGTTTATAAGCGACATAGTGACCACTCATGACGGCAGCCGAGCGCCGACTAATATTTCTTTAAATATTTTTGTGGAATAAATCAAAAAAGTGACCAGTAAAATAACCTTTATGTCAATCACTTAAGATTCACGCGTAAGATATAAATGTGAAAGAAATAGATTTTAATCTTTATTTTTTTCTGAAACTAATTTCAACAATTTTGATACGTAATGTAGCTACCTTTTTGAGTTGAACATGTGTGCTTACATAAAATATTTTTAAATAAAAAGAAATATGTTATTAAATAAGAGAAAAATGTTCCTAAACCCAACAGGATATCGTCCATTTTGAGTGAAGTGGTCACGAAAATTCTCATTTACAATATTATAAACCAAAATTTTCGATTAAAAACTATCTACCATTTGAAGATGAAGGAGGGATCTATATGTTATAATTATTACTTACATTATATTCGTTTCGTTTTGCCGCAAAATGTACCTGAAAACCCCCTATTTTTGCAGATTCCGCGAGATTTCGCAAACGCGCCCTTAATGTGCTTTCTCCAGCTTACAAACAGATAACAGTCACTACCAAAGTCCCTCCTTCTTTAATTCAATCTTACGTGTTTTAAATACTATGTGATAAGTACACGTAATGAACAGGCCAAATTGAATTCTAATGTGTTTACATTAGAGATTACTTTCGTTACGCCACACTTATTTTAGTCCGTCGGATCTCACCGGATTAGCGATGCATCACACATATCCTAACCGTGAGTAATTTAACGGGAATTAACCCGCATAATGCTCGGTGGTTACGATGGTGGTCTGAAAAGAATTGGATCTAATTTAATTCTCGAGATAGGCTTAGGAGGATGTGGCTTGTATTTTATTTTTCCAGCATTTCACGTTTCTTCTCGAACTAGTAAAAAATCACAACATATGTATTTCGCTTATGTACAAATGTGGAGTTAAATAATAAATCATTCATTTATATATACATTTACATGCAGTCGAGAATTACAGCGATTTTAATTCACTGTATATTTAACAAACTATTAAACTTGAGCATTTTCGAAATAACAAAAAATATATTTCGATGATATGTGAAGTCTGTCAATCCTCAGTAGGTCTGCGTGTCCGCTATTCCCCAACACTCTCTGTACAGAGACCTTTGCCCAACAGTGCGGCATTTATAGGCGTTTGTTACTTTACTATAATTCTTTGATGGAACACTTTTCACACGGCATTTTTAAGCTACCACCTTGATGTTAGTCTACCATCTTGATGTTAGTCTACCACTGTGCGTTTCTCACGCGATTTTCTGCCACTCACAACCAAGTTGTGGAATACGTTGTCGCCAGACGTAGGGACCTTCAAGAAGAGAGCCTATTTCTACTTCAAAGGCCGGAGACGCATTCGTGACTGGTGTTGCGAGTGTCTAGTGACGTAGATGAACTTTTACCGCCAGGTGGGCCGCATCGTTTGCCTCCATTTTCATTAAAAAAAAAAAGAAAAAGTACTGTTTATAGAACTTCCCTATACACATGATACTAAAGTGGGCTCCGTAGATATTTCTAGAAGCGACCGATTCCGGCATTCCACGGGATCTGAACCCACGATCACATTATTGCCAACCCAAAGTTCCGATTACTTATTCAATGGCTTATTACACAAAGGGTTCTGGTTA
Organism: Iphiclides podalirius; assembly: GCA_933534255.1. Classification (NCBI taxonomy): domain Eukaryota; kingdom Metazoa; phylum Arthropoda; class Insecta; order Lepidoptera; family Papilionidae; genus Iphiclides; species Iphiclides podalirius. The sequence goes on along the minus strand of OW152835.1, from coordinate 1,340,558 downwards.
AACATAGTTATTACAATAGTATTTATTAAGAGCCTGTAACGGACAATAGATTATTAACAATACCATGTTTCCAGTCTATCGCTGAATTGATAACACCCGTTATATATGTCTATAAAAACATTTACCTTTTCAGAACAATACGAGTGGCTTTTTTCTTAAATACTAATATAATTAAGCTGAAGAGTTTGTTTGTTTGTTTGTTTGAACGGACAAATCTCTGGAACTAATGGAAGGTTATAGGGTATTTAACATCACGCTACCCAGAAACGCTTCTCGCGGATAAAACCGCATGGAACAGCTAGTTTTGAGTATAATCGTTTAGATGACGTAAAGTCTGAGCAGTTCCGAATTTTTATACAATACGTAATGTGCACGCGTTTATTCGCATAAATGTGAGCGCGCTTCTAAGGCCCCATGCACACCAAAGCTTTAAAACGTAGTATCGTTTGAAGAAAAGATTTTTCGCGTACCCTTCAAGCGAAATTTGAATTGTATTCAGTTTGGAATGCCGTGTTTTTTATGCGAGAAGATAGCAAGCGCGCCGGCGGTTCACCTGATGTTAAGGGATAACCGCCGCCCATGGACGTTTGCAACATCGTAGGGTTTCTGAAGCCCCGGCTACCTCACTCACCAAACGAAACGCAGAAGAACTCTTCCACTTCACGCCGTGTTATTTCCCCGGACGGATCTGCCTTCTGGATCTTGTATCTGAAATCGACCGCCTCCGCCATTTTCTTGTGTATTCGGCCTAATGCGTTTATTTTTAATTTATTCCACGCACATAACCGTATCTGCGCGGACGCGTTGGCGTGCGTTGCATTTTAATAATTGTTATTGCGTAATGTGCATTAAAAGAACCACTGAAGACTTAAATGTAGAAATCGAGTTGAAATTTGAATTTGGAATATTTAATACTGGTAAAGTACTGGTATGGGAAATCGAAGCAAGTACACAAGTGGAGAGTAGGACTAATGCTCTGTGAATTGTGGATCCCGTATACATTGTATACGATGATGACAAATTAGCAATTTTAACTAAATACATACAATTTGAACTATTTTAACAACATTAATATTAGCTACAAACTATTTAAACTACATACCGTTAATACCGTTTTAACTACATACTCAACCCTGAGTTACTGAGGAAAAAGAGATAATATAAACAGACAGACACGGGCGGACGGACAACTAAGGTGATGCTTTGACGGTTCCGTTTTAGTCGATCGAGGTTCGAAAACCAAAAGAAACGCGAGATTAATCCCAATAATCATAATATGATATTATAATTATGATATATATGATATTATATTATAATATTATGATATTATATATGATATTATAATTATCCTGCAATATATTATATTGCAGGATTAATGCCCAATAAAGTGTGGGTCTCATATAAACTTATTTTTTTATAGCAATTTAGTAATTTAAACTACATAACTTCACCTATTTTTGAGCAATAAGAAGTTATATAACCAAACAAGTGACAAACTTTTAGGATTCCGAGTTAACCAATCGATGTATAGATAGCTAAAAAATGTATTAAATTACAATAGATATTTGGTTATTGCATATATATGCTATGTATCGATACTGTAAGAAATATTAGAAAACAGGTATTTCTGGTTATGTAGTTTTCTGATTAATTGAATTATGGGGTGCTGTAGATACCTATGTGTGTGTGTTGGAGGCTCACACATTGAATCCTCGAAGTGGTAGACGGAGACGCTGTTGGGCTCTTACCAAAGTTGGCCCAATTGTTGGTGCCAACCATGGTTAGATAGCTTTAAGTCCACATTTTGTGCGTGATACCGTTTAAGTTTAGGCAGAGCCAAAGAGACCGACAGACAGGCCAGCTTCCAACGTTGGCGAGTGTTGGAGCCAACACGATTACATACATCGTACTTAAAAGAACCTGAAATATTATTATTTCTCTCGCCCTAGTGGCATTACAAGGAGCCATCTCGCATTGCGTGCGGAAATCTTGAACGATCCTGTAAATACTGCCTGATGTAAAATTTATGTAATAAATTTGACGATTCATAAGAGAATCTATTTGAATAAATATATTTTTGATTTTGATTTTGATTGTGGTCACTCAAATCCAGTTGCATAACACGATTACAAAGGAGCTACGGTCTTTGGTCATCAATGTTCCATTCCTCGCTTTGCAGATTTGTCCGAGGAGAACCGCGGTCTTCTCTCCTCCAGCCAAGCGTCCTCCGGCACCGATTTCCAGTCCACGGAGACCCTCACCGAAGCAGCCAGCCTACCGAAGACCGGCTACGACTTTTTGGACAACTGGTAACTCGCGAGCTATTAGGTGTCCAGAACGCTCATGTCAATTGGTTCGCAGCTGATATGCTTTACTTTAATAATTTATAGTTAACTAAACATTAATACACGAGTCTAAATCCACACTTTAATATTAGATGTTGTTTTATAATCAAGCAGTTCTTGCCCATGAACTAATGATTTACGAATTTTAACCAAAAGATTTGAACATTAATTGATAATTATAAATGAGTCAATGTCAATATCAACACAAAAAACCACAAAAACATCTAATATTAAATTAGATGTTTTTTTTATAACAAAGCAGTACTTTCACATGAACAAATGATTAACGAATTTTACTGGATTTTTGTGTACTGCTTTCGAATATATGCATAACTAAAAAGCTTCTCGCTTGCCAGTTCAAAATAATAAATTTCATTATTAATACCCACTGTCATATATAAATGAAATTTTATAAGATGATGTTAGTGTTGAGAATGAGAAAACAGTTGTGATTCCCGTTTCGTTAAGGCCTTGATGTTATAATTTGGTCGGTGCTGGACACTTGTCAATATTTAATTTTTTCAATTGAATCAATTTGAATTATAAAAAATACTTTTAAATATTTTTATTTTTGTAAGTGGGCGTTGAGACAAGTTTTCAAATTGTACTAAGAGGAATGGCTATAATAGTGCGCAATTTCTAAATAAAAAATATCATATTTATTGGTTAACAGAATATTATTGCCAATGGCAATTTACCATTTATGTATATTATAGTCTTATATGCAATAAATTGAATGAAATGTAATAAAATGTACAGCTGTGGATCAATCGACCTACATTTTCATCTGATTATTTATCATGACATTTTTTTACCAATGTTTATCTAACAAGTACTAAGTATTTGTATTACCAAGTATCCACGGTGATTAACACATGTTAGGAGTATTAACTAAATTAGGCGTATTTACAATGTAGTGTTTATATTAATTGTAATAAGAAATGTGTAGCATAAAATTAGTGAAAAAATTTGTAAAATAGTTCCACATTATTCTGAAGTCGAATTTCATGTCAATACTCAAAAGTGTTACCTCATTAGTTGCTTTTTTAGTATTGTCCTTTACAAAATTATTAGTGGATGTGACTGATTATGGACAAATATTAGTTAAAAGTATTTAGTTACCGGCATTAAAGTTTGTGAAAGATATATTGTTGGGTGGTAACTAAGCTTTGTGTGCTGTTATCAATATGCTGATATTACATATATACGAATTACATATTACATATATGCCGAACCTTTGTATGATGGCTTCCTTACGTTTGATTAAAAACTATTGATTTCAAAATTTTATATTAGTTTAAAGTAAATTATCTAGGAACACTGTTTGCTAGCACCAAATGTGTGTACGCCTTTTTGTTGACCACATTGTGTGTACACCTTAAAAATAATATAATGTATCAAATCATTAACCTGTCAACCTTACTAGATTTAGTTCTTTAATAACGAATATCTCACTAAACTAACTTAGTTATTTAAACAATATCATTAGTAAAAAAATATTTAAACTGACATTACACTTAGAATTTTACAGTAAGTTACAAATGTAGACTACACTAAATATTATGCGGCTTAACTGTGGTAGGGCCACGCAACAGTCTTCGCTGTTGCGCAAACGGTCAGCTCCATCCGGAGTACCACAACCTGCACAAAGTGAAGTGGAAGAGTAGTCCTTCTTCATTTCGTCCGGTGAGTGAGGTAGCCGGGGCCCACTTTATAAAAAGGTGGCCTCGCGTCTGCAAACCTACGGGTGTCGCAATTGTCTACGGGCGGCGGTTATCACTTAACATCAGGTGAACCGCCAGCTCGCTTGCCATCTTGAATACCGCCGTCCATGGACATCTGCTACATCCGAGGGCTACAGATGCGTTGACAACCTTTTGAAAATTGGGCTCCGGCTGCCTCACTCACCAGACGAAACGCGAAAGTATTATACTTCCACTTTACGCCGGTCTTGTGTGAGGTCGTGGTACTTACCCGGACGAGCCTGCCCATTCGTGCAACAGCCGAGGCTGCTGCGTGGCCCTACCGCCTTTAATCGTACCAGTTTTTTCGTATTGATGCACATAATTGTTGATTCAACGACATTTTGTACTGCAGATATGTTGTTAACGCAAAGATGTTTAATAATATAGATGACGTATGTCCATACTGCGCGGCGTTTAAAAAACTGTTCCGCTTTACATTATATGACACATATGTAAGTGAATGTGACAGGTGATATGGAAAGAGATAGTAGTCTATGGAATTGCAAACTAATTACACCAATTGGTGTAATTTGAATGCATCTATTTCGGTGCGTTTGTGTCATTGTATATAACATCATTGTTGTTAGCGCGTTACGGACGTTTTCGTGGCCAAAAAAAAGCGAAACTTACAATGTTGTTATATATTTTTCGTATAACATAACTATAGTATGAAATATCATTGTGTTATATTTATATAGGCCGAAATATATAGGCCGAAATGATGATGAGGTATACATTTATAGCAATCAATCAATATTACTTTGTGGAGTAAAAAGATTTGTATAATTTTGATAGGTCGTCGATAAAAACAGATTAAGTTTACGGCTAGGACGATGTTTTAAATCAATCACAGAATTATCTACATTGTAACTATTGATGTTAGTGTTGATATTAATAGAACTTAGAGGGAAGCTATGTTCATTGCCAAATATTTAGGATGCTAAATATTCCCAATCGCAGCCGTGTATAGTACTCGGCGATAAATATTGAATATTGACGTTCGGAAAGGGACGCCAATTTCTGTTTTGTAGAACGTTGTCTCTGTCACGTACTTCCTACGAGTATGCGACATTAATTGGACAAGTGTGCGACGGGGATAGTGCTATTTAGAAGCCGAAATCGGTCGATTGTCTCTTTCTAACGCTTATCATCGAGTACTGTGCGAGGTTGCGCCAAGTTTTATTAAACCCTAGAGGTAATGGTCAGTGCCGGATTAACCACGTAGCAAGAGTAGCAATTGCAACGGGCCCCCTATATTTAAACCCACTCATCTCTGAGCGTAATTTTTTGAGTTGAACACATTGAGTGAGAGTATTGAATTGGTTTTTTACCACTTTTATACTTAAGAATCGAGGGCTGTTGAAGAATTTGCTACGGGCTTGCTTAATACGGCACTAGTAATGGTTGGTACTCAAATTAACTTTTCGCATAGAAAATTATGTATGGAGTACATCGTGAATATGTTCACTGTTTGTGTTTAAGCGGTGAAAGTTTTTTGTTAACGACACGAACAAAGAGGCTCAATGTACATGTTTATTCCTCTTTTAAGCGACGTATAAATCTCGGACGAGCCGATATTATGTCGAAAACAGCTCTCCTAACGTGCATTTATTACTATTTTATACTTTTATTGAGATCTCCTATAACTTTACCGTGTATTTTTTGTGTATCCATTATGTTTGTTGTTGTAGTGTAAATTGCTGTTAGCCCGGTGGTTTTGACAGCTTAATAAAAAAAATACCCCGTCCTGTCACTTGTAAAAGGGCGGGAAATTTTGACACATAATTGTATAAGTTAGTGATGTAATAGTTTTTCGGTATTTTGATAAATTGTTTGTTACGATCTCTTTACAAGGAAACGTTTATTGTAATTTTGATATTGGCTGTAAGTTTAGAAAAAAAAAATAAAGAGCTCTTGCAAGTCGATTTATCTCAAAGGTGTCCTCAATAATAATGTAAATTATATCCTATTTACGTGTTATTTTATAAAGATCCAAATTATGGGCTTAGTAAAAGAATACAATATGTTTTATCATTTACCAATGACGTTTTCGCACTCAAAGACTTTCGCAATTAGCGATTAACTGACATTAGATTCACTTAAATTTAATTCTGAGCAGATGGTTCCTTTGTAGAGGTATTAAAAAATGTAAGTTTTCCTACTGAAATTTACTAGTTAAGCCAAATTAAGTCCTAATTGACGTCTCCGAGTAATAATAGTAATATAAGCCTAACTTAAAGTTTACAGATCTCTCAAACAACAATCATTTGATTTTGAAACACTGCTTTTGTAGTATGCCAAATGATATGCGGAGTCGACAGTTTAGCTAGGCTAACTAATTTATTGCTTACTTTATAATTTAAGCCGGATTTATCTATTACTACGCGAAAGACTGCATACAATATACCCTATTATGTGTACTCCTGTAACGAACAGAATTGATGTAATTATTAAAAAAAAAACGCATGAATTCGAGGTTCTTTTTTTTACCTTTTTCCAGGCTTCGGATTCTACGTGTTAATATAGCGAAAAACAATTGAACTAACGTAATTTTTGCTATGTGAAAAGCTGTCAAGCGATTTCGGTTAGCTGGATTTTAAGTGATTACCGCCGCCTATGTACATCTACAGCAGGTGAGGGCTATTAGATGCGTCGATGTTTAAAATGAATCATTCTGTGGTTTTATGGCACAGGACAGGGAAATCAGAGGTCATGTGACATAAATTGGCTGTCCGTAGTATTTTTTTTATATGAAAAGTTGCCAAGCGAGCAGGCGGTTCACCTGATGTTAAGTGAATACCGCCGCCCATGGACATCTGCCACACCCGAGGGTTGCAGGTGCCTTGACAACCTTTTGAAAATTGGGCTCCGGCTACCTCACTCACCAAGTAACGCGAAAATATTATACTTCCACTTGACGCTAGTCTTCTGTGAGGTCGTGGTACTACCCGGACGAGCCTGCCCATTCATGCAACAGCCAAGGCTGCTGCGTGGCCCTACCATGGTAGTAATAAGACGCGAGTGCCTCGGTGGCTCTTCATTTGTACTCGATAGTTCTGTACATTGATAATTTTTCTAGTTCACAAAAGCGTGATTTGTTGACAATTTTTTTTCCTATTGAGAGGTCAAGTTCGACGTTGCAATGTTTGAAAAAGGCCTGAACTAAATAAAAAACGCTCGAGTTTCCTTTCGAGTTAAATTTCATTTGGAGTTAATAAAATTTTAAAAAATAGACCCACCCAATCACACCGCCATAGCAGGACTATAGATACAGTTAGAGCGCTTTGTGGTTAAAGCGGCTGGAGTGAAAAGTTATACAGTTGACGACGGACGATGGCTTTGCTTTTTAATATAAAAGCAAAGTAAATAGCCTATATATATGTCTTACTTTTTTATGTGAAAAGTTGCCAAGCGAGCAAGTGGTTCACCTGATGTTAAGTGAATACCACCGCCCATGGACATCTGCCACACCCGTGGGTTTGCAGATGCGTTGAAAATCAATATCAATATCAGCCTATTGCCGTCCACTGCTGAACGTCCTGGGCAGCCCGCATCCATCCGCTGCCCGCCACCTTTATTAAGTCGTCAGTCCATCGTGCTGCAGGCCGTCCCACACTACGCTTTTTTCTAAACGAGGTGTCCACTCTAACACGTGTCGGCTCCAGCGACCATCAGTACGTCTGGAGACATGGCCAGCCCACTTCCACTTCAGCATGCTAAGTCTGCGCGCAATGTCGGTAACTTTAGTTCTCTGGCGAATGACTTCGTTTCGTATCTTGGCTGCCAGAGAAACCCCAAGCCCCTTGACCTTTAATTTGTGTACCAGCCCCACGGTGAGTGTCCATGTTTCGGCTCCGTAGGTCATTACTGGTAGGACGCACTGACAATCCTTTGAAAATTGGTTCCGGCCACCTCACTCACCAGACGAAACGCGAAAGTATTTGTCATACTTCAACTTTATGCCGGTCGTCTGTGAGGTCGTGGTAATTAGCCTGCCCATGCGTGCAACAGCCGAGGCATGCGTGGCCCTCCTCTGTTGTTATTGGTGACCATAGGCCTCCTCTGTAAAGAGGGCATTAGGGCATAGTTCACCACGCGTTATTAAAAATGTAAGATTTTCCTCTGAAATTTACTAGTTAAGCTAAATTAAGTCCTAATTGACGTCTCCGAGTGTTACTAGTACTATAAGTCTAACTTAAAGTTTACAGATTTATCAAACAATAGCCGTTTGATTTTGAAACACTGCTTTTGTAGTATGTGAAATGATATGTGGAGTCGACAGTTTAGTTAGGAACTAATTTATTGCTTAATTTATAATTTAAGCCGACTTTATCTATAACTACGCGAAAGATTGCGTACTATACACTATACTCTATTATATATACACTGTACTCTTCTTGATTTTTTTATTTAAATGGAAAATTACTTGGGGAATTTATTGTGGAACAAGATATATTTTGAAAAACTTAATAGTGAAATTATTAAACGTCATTGGATGACACGCGGTATGATATACTGCGCGGCGTTTAAAAGCCGCTTCACATTATGTGACATTTTTTTTGTGGGAAAATAAGGGGCAAACGAGTGGGAGGCTCACCTGATGGTAAGTGCCCATGAACACCATCACCAACCCAACACCGGAGGGCTTACAAATGCGTTGCTGGCCTTTTGGACATAATATGCTATCTTCTTTAAGGTTCGAATGTCGTGACGGTTCGGAAAGATCGCCGGTGGCGTCTGGTTCCACACAGTTTTTGAGCAAGGCAGGAAAAGCCCTGAAAATGGCACTGTTACACGTTGCACATCGAGTTTGGTGTCTCAGTTTCGGTTGTCTAGTGTTATACTTATACTATACACATATTTGTCATGGAGATATGAACAATAATTGATTGACACTGTTCTTAGATAATAATAATTATTATCAAAGAACAGTATTTTTCCACTTAATAAAAACCTATGTGTAACATTAGCAACGCTCGCCACCGGCCATTAAGAAAATTTCTCAGTTAAAAGAGCCGTGATAGCTTAGTGTCCGGGCGCTCGCCTTTAATTCAATATACTCGAGCAACCTGATTTCGATCCCCGGTGCCGGCATTAAGTCCGCCCTTTGTAATCCTTTTTTTTAAGGTTTGGCAATAAAGCATAAATAAATAAATAAATAAGTGATAACCGCCGCCCAACGAAATCTACAAGAGGATTTGCAGATGCGTTACCGACCTTTTAAACAATGCATGCCCCGGTTACTTTACTCAAAAGACGAAACGCGAAAGTTTTATAGTTCCAATTCACGCCGGTCTTCTGTGAGGCCGTGTTACCTCCCCAGACGGGCCTGCCCATCCGTGCAACAACAGAAGCTGCCCCGTACGTTCGAAAATTAGAAAAAAAACAAAATGACTGAAAAATGGAAAATCCGTAAATTTTTCCTATTCCTCTGCACGTCAGGCGAGAATATGTATGTATCTATTTGTTCAACATGTGTAGTGGAGCTATAGTAAATAAATCGGCGGAGAGGAAGGTAGTAGCGGTGAAGTGCGAATATTGTAGAATAGGCTGAAGGTGTAACAGTAAGACAGAAAGACAGATATACATAAAATATGTATATAAATTATAGCCTATGTCTTATTCTGATGTATAAGCTATGTTATTGTAAAGTTTCATTAAAATCCATTCAGTAGTATTTGCGTGAAAGAGGAACAAACATCCATCCATACATACAAACTTTCGCCTTTATAATATTAAGTAAGGATTTATTCCCCGATAAAATCACTTTCTGTGCATTTGTTGGGCCTATTAAGCTTTCATTATTCACACTGCTGGTAAACGTTTGCCTTATTTGCTCTAGCTATGTTGGAGTCAAATTCAATCAAGAACGTTGTCAATTGGACTGCGGTAGACTTCTCTGTGTAAGGTCGGCTGTGTAAGGTCGTGAAGTAGGAAGGGCGGTGGATGACCAAGGTTGGAGTGCAAAAGCGACATTTTCTATTAGCCATTCCGATCCAACGTTAATTCACGCAAAATTGTCGCTGATTGGAATCAACATTCCAATTTCACAAGGCGCGTAATTTCATTTAATTATCACATGATGTCGCTTCGAAGAAATACAAATTGTTGTAATTATGTCACCAATTATAGGTCATAATATTAATTGCGGGGTCTATTTATAATAATTGCTATACGATTGACCTTCGCGCGTCATTAAAACAAAGCGTCACCATAGCTTAAACGCGATCACAGAATAAAAATTAAGTGGGGGGAATCCCACTCCGTTCGGTTATGGATTTTTTTGAATTTTTGAAACGCTTAAGACATTAGAGTAAATGATTTGCGTCGCTTATTTTTTGCACATTAGCGTTGTCATAAAAAGTCGTGCCAAAAAATTGTTTTCGTTTTTTCAGAAATGATAAATGGTAGAACAGGTTTAATTATGAGATCAAACTGGTCAAGTTTTAAATTGTTACTATATATAATAGGAAAAAATGTATCATAAGAAAATTTTCGATGGCAATTTTATTCACTAATCTGACTCCACCACACTCTTTTGTAGTATTCATAGACATTTCCTTTCTTTGATAAACAAGAAAGAACGTGCCACAAAAGGATTATTTGACCCTCAGCACAGTTACAGAACCTAAGAGAAGTTAAGAGTAAAAATAAGAGGGGTGGTCACAAAGCTCGCCGAAGGGGTTGGTGAGGTTGGTAGTTTAATTAATCCAAGTAGTCATTAGTTGAAATACTCATTAAGCCATACCAATCGGGTCACTAAGGAGAAAATTGAATACCGCGTCGTCATTCATTGGTAAGGAACTTACCAAGCAGGACAAATCGCCTCAAACCGTTTGCCAAGAGATGTTAGCAATTTACGTGGACTCTGCCCCTAATAAAATTCATGTTTTAAAAGTGACAACGCCTTTTCAAGCGAAGCTGGGATCCATTGAAGATGATCCCGCTTGCAAACTTTTCACATCATCCAAAAAAAAAGTTAAATAATAATTATTTTTGTGATAAAGATGCTATATAAAGATATGTGAAGTCTGCCAATCTGCAGAGGGGTTGCGTGACGGACTATGCTCTTATAGTCTCTTTGTGTAAGAGGCCTTTGCCCAACAGTAGGATGTCCCACTGTTGGGCAAAGGCCGTTATACATGTGTATAGTCAGTTATTTTATTTTATTTTTTTATTTACCCACCCTAGTAACAAACATGCAAGCATGAAACATGATCACAAGACATACTATAGTATGTACCTACTTTACTGCATACTCTAACCTCTACTTGTCTTAATTCATTTTAAATGTTGTGTTATATTTCCTTCTCTTCAATATTCATATTCCTGGAGGACCCAGCTTGGCTCGGTTTGTTTTTTTTTTTTTTTTTGTAAATCGTGTATTTTGGAAATTACATTTAGATACAAATTACTGAGTAATGAAATATGCATAATATTTTACGATCTTACCGACCTAATAATAAGAAATTATGAAGTGGTGTTTTTCACAAAAGAAACAACTTTTAAAAAAAAGGGAAAAAATAACAAAATCATCTGGATCAACAAAGAATTAAAAATAAAGAAGGCAATGATCTGGAATCGAAAAAAATAAAATAAAAAGAGAGAGTGTGATCGTGACACGAACCACGGCCGTCTGTTTTGGGGCCGCCCGATTACCGAACGATTACTATAACATTTATTTTTTGCGGTGAAATTGACTGTCATATTCGAATGATATTTTCCATTCCCTGAAAACAGGGATAAAAGGACATTTTCTAATAATCAAACCTGGCTAGATAGATTGCTTGTTTAAAGGATAAGATTACGAGATTGGTAGGGCCACGCAGCAGCCTCGGCTGTTGCACGAATGGACAGGCTCGTCCGGGTTATTACCACGACCTCGCAGAAGACCGGCTAAAGTGGAAGTGTAATACTTTAGCGTTTCGTCTGGTGAGTGAGGTGGCCGGAGCCCAATCTTCAAAATCAATCAATCATTCAAAAATCTATATTCAAATAGATGCTGGCGCGTTCTTATGAATCGTCAAATTTTAAATAAAAAATTATACTAATATATATACCACCGATTCGGTAAGCAGTTTCTGATTAGAAGACACCGGCAAGAAACTCAACAGTTGCTCTTTTTCAAAAATATCAGTTTACAATATAAAATACCGGTATAATAGTCTTATTCTACCCTACGTGAGTATCAACAGTATTAACTCCACACATTGGCGTCGTCCAGATATTTCGCAATAGCATGCTGCACGCAATAGCCATAAGTTGTCTTTTGATTTTACGTTTAAATTGATCAAGCGGCAGACTTAATATAGACTGTGGGATTTTATTATACATGCGCACACCTTGCCCCATGAACGACCTATTTACTTTTTGTGGGCGAAACAATGGCGTAGTAAGTTTTTCCTTATTTCTAGTGTTTAATTTATGTCTGTCACTATTCTTTAGGTAATAATTAAGGCTATGACGAATATACAAAACATTACAATAAATGTATTGAGGAGCAACGGTGAGTATATTAATCTCTTTAAAAATATCTCTGAGCGAACTCCGGGCTACGATATTATAGATTGATCGGACAGCTCTTTGGTTGAAAAGATTGTCAACACATCTCCCTCGGGTGTAGCAGATGACCATGGGCGGCGGTATTCACTTAACATCAGATGAACCGTCTGCTCGTTTGGCAACTTCTCACATAAAAAAAATAAATTCTTTAATTAAAAATAAATGGTAGAATCAATTCTGCTAATAACGGCCACTTCTATAATGAAATTCAGCGCGCGATAATGAAATTCAGGAAACACATTTTGTCACATTACTTTCGCTAGGCGCTTTCAACAAAACGCATAGAAATATACCAAGAGAAGCTCGGGAATAAAACTTCATATTCAGTTTAGGCGGTTAAGTCAAATGACTAAACCGCTTAAACGAATTTATTTATTAGACTACATAAGAATGTCTTTAATTATAAGACTGATTAATTTATCCAATATTTACAACATTAAATCTACCACTAGGCCAAATTGAATACATAAGAAACAAATAATGTAAAAACATTTTTTTATGGGAAAACAAGCGGCAAGCCAGCGGCCTTTGTTGGTTACCGCCATCCATGGCTATCAACACATGGGGACCGCACCGACCTTTTAAAAAGTGGGCCCCGATTACCTCACTCTCTAGAGCACTCTAGATGAAACGCGAAAGTATAATAAATACTTCGTGGTCTAACGTGAGACAGCTGCTCCGTGGCCACCACCAGTCAGTCTACATTGACAAGGTTATGACGAAAAAGACGTGGATCGTATTGTTATTCCCCTGTGGAGAAAGTATGAAAAATATACAACCCTATAAGTATCGGTTCCGCGAATCTTATTTTGATTAGTAAATTTTTTATAAACGAATAAACAAAACCGTCTTCAGATATCTCGCTCTGTATTCATTTTATAATTGTTTTTCAGGAGTTCCCTACGTATCTCCGGAGCCCAAAATCTAATAGCAATTCGAATTTAATATGGGACCACATGGGAAGCACCAGATTTCAAATAAAAAAAAGAATAAATTGTTTGTATGCTGAAAAGGATATAACAATAGATGCGCCAAGCATTGCTTCAAATGCTAAATAAAAATGTAGAAGGAAGGCGTTAAGGTTTTCGTCGCTGTGGCTATCAGCCGCTTAGCCCAGTGGCTAGAGCGTCAGGCCGCGAATGCCGAAGACGTGGGTTCGATTCCCACAGCGGCGACAATCTGTTCGTACTTTGTCTACACGTTTTAATGTTCAATCTTAAGTGCAGAGATTAGCACTAATAAAAAACTTAAAATTTTTTAAAAAAAGAATCATGAAAATCGGTTCACTCTGTCGAAGGTTCTGAGGTAACAAACATAAAAAATACAGTCGAATTGAGAACCCCCTCCTCTTTTGAAGGCGGTTGAAAATTAATATTACTAATCTCAACATTCACGACTACCTTCATTTTGACCAGACGTCCTTACAGTGAACTTTTGTCAAACCACTCACTTTGTAGAATAACAGCTTTACCATTATTTCATTAAACTACCTCAAGACTTAAGTAATATTTAGCTGTTAGTGATAGAGTTAAGTTATTACCCATTCAGCATGTTTTAGGTACATCTGCTTCTTTGATTAGCAAACTTTGTAGAGAATTAAGAGAGAATAAATAGAAAGTTAAGCGTCTTGTAAAAATAAAGTTCCTCACCTCGGTTAGGCTTAATAGTAATTAATATGAAAATTAGTCGCTGGATCCTAGACTATATCATTATATATGTGGTCTGTGTCTTTATATGTTTTTCTTTGTGTGCCTTGTTTAACGTCCTCAGAGAACAGCAAAACGTGTTCCTTTGTATTTCCTGCTCTGTTCTAATGACTATAATTTTAAATTGTCGCAAAAACTAAGTGCTTAGAGCCTTGGAAGCGAATGAACTGGTCTTAGAATACACATTTTACGTTGTCTACGTAAAAATTTCACCACATAATGTTTGAGTTGACTAAATTAACTCGCTACGGTATCTTGTATTATAAGTGGTGTTAACGCTTTCAGTACCGAGACTATTAAAGCTTCATCGAACGCAGAAACGGCGGGCTAGCTAGAACCCACGGGTTTGGGCATTCCGCTGTGGGTAGGGCCGCGCATATGGTCATGCGTGCGTTACCCTAGGAGTGTCGCCTACGGGCTATCGAGGTTCGGTGCGGACCGTGACCCCGATGGCCGTTGACTGTGCTTGGTTGGTCGGTGGCTGGGGCCGGTGAGAGCCGCCCTGGAACGCGGGTGTACCTAGTGTACGCGTTATGTTGGTTTCGCCGTGCTGGAAGGCGAGGACGAGCTATGGTGTTTGCTGTTGCACTAACTGTGTGTCTAGTGTTATCTGGCGGGATCGCTACTGTACTGGCTAGTAAGCTTCAAGGCGTGTGAACTTTCAAAACAAAATTCTAAATGCGTAAGTATGGCTTAGAAGGAATTCACTGACAAAATTTTAATATTTTATTAAGCGGGGGTTATATCTTTGTACATGGATGACACACACTATCTAATAATAAATACATTTTATATATCTTACATTCTTATAGACTGGATATAATCGAAAGTATTCTACAACAATGTTATCAATTGAGAAGCCGTTGTTCTCGATAAAAAAAAAGGTTTTCCTCAAGCAACATTTTTGGTTAAATATTTTTTTGTATGTGAATATTTAGCAACTTCAAGGATTGGGCATTTTTAATTTTCTTAGAGCTACCAGTTATGGATACCTGTTTTATTATTATCGTAGAAATCTAGTATAAGAATAGTAGAATCCCAACAAATAGACACTTGGAGTAGTTAAAAAAATATTTTTTAAGTTAAGAATCATATGACACTAAGGGTCATTGTCGCCATACTTTGTTAATGTTTAAATTTCCTGCTAAATGTGTTAATGGACTGTTAAGAACAAGAAATAACCGACGGTTAGGTAAATTTTCATTATTTTTTTTCTAAAAAATCCGTTATATTTTTTTATTTTTGACTAGCGACCTGCCCCGGCTTCGCCCGGATGCAATGTATAATACATATAAACCTTCTTCTTGAATCACTCTATTTAGTAAAAAAAACCGCATCAAGATTCGTTGCGTAGTTTTAAAGATCTAAGCATACATAAGCATGCATAGGGACAGACAGACAGCGGTACAACTTTGTTTTATACTATGTACTCATGACCCAATGACGCAATTGCTAAGCGTATTGGCTTTGGCGCCGTGGGTCGTAGGTTCCATTCCCACACCAAACACACACACGGATAATTGTTCCGGATCCGGCTGATTGCTCCCGAGGAGCTTTCACGTCAGGTAGGCAGCTGGTCGTAAAAAAACTAGCCAGTAAATATCATTCACAGCATGATTCACATTTTATGCCGACCCCTTCTAGGTAAGTAGTAGCAGATTATTCATATTCTGGTAAGATAGTGAGATGAACATGTTTTGGATGTGTTAATTATACCGGGTTTAAGACAGACACATTGCTATACCAGGGGTTTCTTTTATGTGAGCAAACGTGCTGGCGGTTCACCTGATGATAAACGGCGCCCATGGACATATGCATCGCCCGAAGGGTTGCAAATGCACTCAACAGACGAAACGCAGAGGTGCAACACTTCTAATTTACGCCGGTCTTCTGTGATTTCGTGGTACTTACCCGGACGGACCTGCCCATTCGTGCAATAGCGAACACTGTTGCGTGGCCCTACCACAGAGAAGTTCTCTATCTCTCTTCTCTCTGTAGGGATCTCATATCTCAGTGGCGGTGTTAAGCTGAACCTTATCTATATCATGCTTGCATCTCGGCAAATATTTGCTATTTTCGCTAGAAATACTGAAAAATTGCGCAAAAATTGATTACATTAGCTTGTCCACTAAAACATATAATCAATAATCATATATAAATGTTTTTCGTGGTTATACGAAGGCGACAAAGAAGATCAGTAGCTAGTATCCTATATCCAGCAGTGGACTAAAACAGGTCTGAGTGATGGTAAAAATGGTGATTACGATGGTGCGAACGCAACATAATAGCACCGTAGATCCTTGATCGTTCAGCCGCTACCGGCTTTCCAACGCACGACTCGACGTGTGCTACGGCCTACGAGCCGTTTTGCGCACGACCCTAGGTGCTCCGAAACGGGAAACTCGGCCGCCTATGAAGATGAAGTCACATCCAACTCCAAACCATGTGCTGTGCGTCCCTTTTCTTGATAAAACATTATTGAGGAAAAGATTGCTAAACAGCCCTTAGAACCAAATAGGTCCACAAACAACTAAATGTAAACAAGTTCGAACACTTTGTAAGAGCTACCCTGACGGTACGGGCCTATTATAATGTTGGAATATACGACTGGATATGGGAAATGACTCTTGCTCTGCAGTTGTAAGTCTAGGGTGGCTGATTTTATACCTAAACAATCATACCATCTTCTAATGATGTAGGCCCCAGTTATGACACCAGGCGCAACGTAGAAGTATAATACTTCCATTACACGCCGGTCTTCAGTGAGGTCATGGCACTTACCCGGACGGAACTGCCGGACGGAACAGTCTTCGCTGTTGCACGACTGGGCAGTATCATATTAAAAATACGCATTAAGAATCTAACATGAGAATAGGAGGGGGGAAAGGGCGACCCCCCCTGTAACGTTTCTCTATAGGATGGTATAGTTAATGATGGGAGATTTAATAAAAGATTTATTCGCAGTTAAGATGTATTTATCTCTCCAATTTAAAGTTGCAATCCCTGGACTAGCTCAGATACAATATATTTAAAAATATAACAATAATAATGAGTTGGGCGCCTTGTCTGTTAGGAACAGACTGATATAATAATTACAATTAAGTATCTCAGGGAGTCGTGAGTACATAGGACCTACACATTACTTTGTGCGACCATAAAAGGTTAAATAATTAAATTAATTTGAGATGGTAAAACTTATGCAATGCAATTTAAAAAAACAAAGTCCAATCAGGTAGTTATTCAAAATCTATGTCACCGCAGAGACATCTGCCCTGTGTGCACAGGTCAGCGTTGAGCTCAGAACCAGTAGAGAAAGTCAGGCCAAGTGTAGTGTTTTAACACTGTTGGGGGGTATGTAGGAGACCTCCAACTGGAGGTAAAAAACAATATTTAATTGAGCAGCAGCTCAGACCAGCTTGCCAGCCACCTATGCCTTCAGCATCCACCACGAGGGATAACAAATCCAGCACAGAGTTTCCCTTTGACAGCAATCACAAATAATACGACCAGGAACGTGTTCTGATTTCAACCTCTAGCCATGCACAGTCGAAGATAATGGATCCACAAAAAACTAATTTATCCAATGTCAATTCGAACCCGCGGCAATCTCAAATGACAAGTACGACCAAATGAAGTTAACTTTTTAACCTTTCGAAAAGGCAAAGGTTCATATGACATGCAGCCTAGTCTTTAGAAAAACAACAATTTAGACAAAGTGATGAAATCACACGTTACACCCCTTTAAAATCCCTCCCCCCCGACCTAAATCTCACGAGATCTCACCAAGGGGAGAGGGGCGGGCGAAATCGACAGAAATAGCCTCACGTAATGAATTATTTTTATTTTCATGCGTTAATTACAAATTCTTTTAATTGTTAACATAACTGTGTTTGTTGAAACTAAATAAATGTTCATTCATTCATTCATTCATAATTAAAGGATGGCCGCTAAGCAGAGAGCAAGCGTAATAATCATTTAATAGGTAATAATCATCATCATTGACTTGGTGACGCAATTGCTAAGTTATTGGCTTTGGCGCCAGGGGTCGTTGGTTCGATTCCCACAAGGGGCAAATATTTTCTGTGACCCTCAGGTAATTCTACCGGGTCTGGGTGTTTTCTTCCCCAGGAGGGTTGACATCAGTCAGGCGGCGGGTCATGAAAATCTTATGTGCCGACCCCTCTTAGGTGTATTAAGGGCAGGAGGATGACGATGAACCATTATCATCGCATATGTATTATTCAGCCTTGTAGCCCCAAACTTATGGCTTAGGTAAAACTAATGTATGACAATAAAATTCTATATTTAATAGCAAACTCTGGGTACCCGCGCTGGTTTGCTCTTCTTGTTCCTGAATGTAAAATAGAAATAGGTATGTGGGAATTCGACTTTTAGGGACGATCGGTATGTACGGTACAATTATATTTTTTTTTGTCCATTTTTATTAAATTTAATATGTTATGGCCAATGCAGGATAACGTTTGTAAAAGTGTAAAACCATTTATTAACTAGAACGAACAGTCTTACTTATAGGTGATTTTGGACATTCTCAAACCGAGCCGACTCCGTCACCTCTCATCGAAAACGAAACGTCAATTTATGAATGAATGAATATACTTTATTGTCCACCGCAAATGAAGGGATACTCAAAATTAAATAGATAAACACATGGTATGCACAATTTGGCGGTCTTATAGCTTCATAAAATAGATCTTATATAGTATCTATTATCCTGTATTCATGTATTGACAGAATTAATTTAATTTAGAAATATCTAGATCTTAGAATAAATTAGGATGTGAGCTGAAATGTGGTTACGTCACACATAACCTTGACTACCAGGTTTACCGGTGATAAAGGTTATATTTGACGTAAGTATACTAAACAGGATCTATATCTTGTCAAAGGTGTTCTTTTTTCTAATTTAACGATTCAATGATCATTTTACAGCTCATGTTTGACTTTAGGCACGGAACCTTAAAATTCAACTTTTCCCCCCAACGCGCCCCCCATTTAGCGAACTTTTTCACTAATGCGACATTTTTGCATCTATGGATTTGCTTGCAACAGATTTTACGCTTTGGTAGGATATTTCCTCACAATCTTGCAGTTGATACATTCGTAGTACCAGGGAATGATTGAACTGGAGATGAAACATAGTGCGACAGTTGAAGCGAACTCCCGCATATAGGGAGGTTTGTTAAATAGCTATAGTAGCCAGGCCAATAGTGGAAATCGGCAGATGCAACGAGTTTGTCGAATTGGACGAAAAGTTGTTCTCCGAGAAGTTGAGTTTGAGTATTTGATCGATCGGAGAAAACTTAGATGGCTGCCAGGTTTAAAGGCGAATGTTATAGAAGTTACAGTAATTTGCATGGAGTGATGGAAGGGACATGAATCGGATAGACTGCAGTATGCCATCTACGATTTGAAAATTACTATCGAGGTTTCAGGTTGGCGCTTATTTTTTTGTGTTAGTTAACCGCCTTATGGTGATGATAACTTTAAGTGACTCGATTTGAGTACAATGGACGCCTCTACGAAAAGAAAATTATTGTCAGATTATACAGCGTGTCGTTACCATCGCGACAATAAATGAGCACATGTCTATCGCTACTTGCCAATAATGTTTAATACAACTTTAAAAAGTCATCCCCTATATGTGTGTTCATTTATTGTCGCGATGGTAACGACACGCTGTATAATATTTTTACCACGGTTAAAACAGTTCAACAAACACGTTGCGAATCATATTTGCTCGTCGCGTGACTTACGGCTATGTACGAAGACGTCAGTCTGCTAGTCTGTTGTCATCGCCTCATATGTTATTTATAAATCTGAAATATTGCTCAATAAGTGATCTGTAATAATGGTTTACACATATAGTAGACACAAGCTACGCACAATTACTTGCCTAAATTGCATATTTTAGCTGAACCAAAATTTACAATCTATCGCCACGTCATGTATTGTGAGGAGAAAAAGGAGACATAATTATTATTCATAGTCTTATAGAGGTCACCATAAAATGCTGGAAATTCGTGATACGTAAGGAAAGACAAGAAAACCTTTTATTTGCTGGTAGTACAAATGCTCAGTGCTGTCTCATATAGGTAGACTGTTTTTCTGTATATTATATGGCAATTTTAAAAAGAAAACAGACACATCAATTTAAAAACTTACAAAAACGCTATTGACGTCATACTCAGAACCTGCCAAAAAAACGAAATAATAAAAAAAGTTAGAAACGTAAAATGTATTTAAAACTTATAACGCGAAAAAGCACCCAATGAATTGTTTTGTGTTTATGAACCGCCTAGTTCTCACCCAGTTATCCTAAGGCTCTGGAAACTTGCCCTTCGAACATTGTCTTAATGTTAGAGTAAATTTAGGTAAGTTAGCTAAAATAAGTTGTTGAGTAAGCTCTATTTTGTTCTTCTCTGATTCTTCCTTCTCCATATTAATTCTTACAAGTAGTAATCGTTCTACGGCTGCCGTCGTCGTGATACTTGATGACAGCAAAAAGAATTTTGAAGATTTTAGGGAAGGAGCGGTGATGTAGGGGTAGGCTATTGTCTGCTATGTATTCCGTATTATACGTTCTATATAATCTGTCACATTCACTTGTATATGTCATATAATGTAGAGCCGAACAATTTTTAAACGCCACGCAGCATGGACAGCGTCATCTACAGGGTGATTTTTTAGACGAAGTACATACTTTGACTTAATGTTAATTGAACATTCCATAATTCAAAAAAATATTCATATTTTATTTTGACAAGAAATAACCAGAAAAATATCAATTCAAATATTGTTTGTTTATCCCGTTAAGAATGGACATCCTATTTATAAGCGGTTTAGTAATTATGCGTTCAGTGAACAGTATTGAGACGATAAAGCAGGATTTTCTAATAGAGTGTTCATAATGTTCGAAAAAATTAAAAATATTCTTTGAAAAAAAAATGAGGTCACAAGTACGTATCAGATTCAGATTTCGAATCAAATTCTGCATATGCTCTGTTAATATGTCCGTCGCCTCTAAAATCATACCTGTGTAAAATGATAAACTTTCGTTCAATACTTGAATTATTTATTTGCGCAAACCACAATACAAATGCAAGGATGGCAAATGCAAGGTCCAGAAAGCGTTCGTACCAGACAAAGCACCTCGGTTCGCTTACAAGTGCCCTATAGATCTATTGGTCCGGCTAGTTCCACGAGATGCGGAAGCGTCGCCGTACGCAACAGAACTGCCTCCTAATCTTGTATCTTGTATTAACTGATGTTTTTGCTTTCAGTCCCGAGACTATTAAAGCTTCATCGGACGCAGATCCCGTGGGCTAGCCAGAACCCACGGGTTTGGACCCTCAGCTATGGACAGGGTCGCGCATGTGCTCATGCGTGCGTTTAACTACTATGGTGTGTCATTTAAGGGCCGTCGAGGTCGCCGGTTCGGACCGAGACCCCGACGGCCGTCGACTGTGCATTTAGCTAATCGGTGGCTGGGAGCGGTGAGAACCGCCCCGGAACGCGGGTGTACCTTGTGTACGCGTTGTGTGGGTCTCGCCGTGCTCGGAGGCGAGGGCGAAATGGTGACTGCCTCCTAAGCAGCCACTGCCCGATTATATAGTCGACCGCTATCGTAGTGTGCGTTGCTGTAGCCGCGCGTTGGATCGCTGTAGTACGCGCGCGTAGGGTATTTGACGCAGCGTAGAAACATATGTTACAATCTCCCCCTCCGGATCCGATGGCGTCCCGACAAGGAGATGGTCTTCTGTGGCGTAACTAGTTTGTTGGTTTTCCTGGGTCGTCCTCGTTTTTTGGGTTGTGAAACATTGTCAGGGAAGACTTCCGGTTTATGGGGTCGACCTCTTTTCTTAATTGGCTGGGAAGGCTGGGGAAGGTCAATTGGATCTCCCTGGTAAGGCACTAGTGCAGAAGAGTGATAGACGCCTAGGGTAATTTGAGGAGTTCCTGGAAGTGCCAGTTGATATGATGATGGACCATGTTGTCTAGTAATGACATAAGGCCCATCCCTACGAGGTGCAAATTTGGAGCTAACTCCCTGAGCCGCTCTGCTTACAGCATGAATTTGTGCTAGGACCAAGTCACCGGGTAAGTAACGTGGGCTACATCTTCTGGTTTTGTCTTTGGCGGGATTTTACCGAGGACCACAATTTACCATAAAGATACGGATCAAAAGGTCGTACGAAGAACGTTGTAAAATCCGTTGAAAAACAACGGATACGTTTGATAAATTACGCTCGTGACGCGTTATCTGTTGCTTTTAAATGTATGTACAAAAAGGGTAAACCCAAAATACACGACGTCAGAAGATACTAACTAATTGACTTCTGTTTTTTTTCTTAAAATCTTTTACAGTAATGTCCCCTAAACACGTTTAAGGGGTTTTTAAGAAATTTCAAGTTTGTATTGCCAATCTGAGCATCCTAGAAACATTAAATTGTAAAAACAAATGTATGAATAGTTTTCCGCCGCTGCGGGACTTTCGGATCCGCGCTCAACGCTTTAGCCACTAAGCTAACGGCTGCTTGCTACACCGACGAAAATATCAACGTATGTTATTTATATTGTATATTGCTGTTATTATATTTAACATTCACAAAGTGACAATTATTATACTCTTTACATATATTCCTTTTTTTATTATTTCATTGCTTAAAGCATTATTAGGCTTTGTTTCAACAGTCACGTCATATTTTTCAAATTTTATTCCCGTTCTGAAAAGGTAGAGAGCTGAAGTTAGACCAACGAGTTATTGTGTTCCGAAAAATTAGTATTTTTCTCTTATCTGCCGTTATCCTAATCGTTAATCTGTGCGTTCATCACCTTGTCTGTATTTTGTAGTTGCTCTGGATATTTTTTGTTGCATTCGTTGGAGTTTCATATTGTCGTAAAACTCGATAGAGTTGCAAGAATAGATATACTCAGCGATAATATTGCACACCAAGCTCTCGAAAGAGACAACCGTCTAATTTCGGTTTCGTAGAGCGCTATCTCTTTCTTCTTGTTTTTTGATTTATCCTCTCCTGTTAGAATTCTGCCATTGTCACGTGAGCGTTATCTCCGTCGCATCATAAGATCAATTCAGCTTGACTATAACCAATGACGAATTCTAGTGATTAGACCTCATCGTCTTTATCATCATCATTATTTCAGCCTGTTCGCTCCACTGCTGAACTTGTTTATTCATTTCGAAATTTTCATTTCGCTTCTTCGTTATGGCTTCTACTCATAAAATGTATTAAAGTACGTTAAAGAAGTACTTTACTACTCTGAGCTGAACTTAAGTTACGCCAAGTTAATTGAAAACGGCGTGGCGTATTAAAATATTTCTATGAAGTTCTTTTGGTTAAGTTCGTTCACTACGCCAAGTTAATTGAAAACGGCGTGGCGTATTAAAATATTTCTATGAAGTTCTTTTGGTTAAGTTCGTTCACTACGCCAAGTTAATTGAAAACGGCATGGCGTATTAAAATATTTCTATGAAGTTCTTTTGGTTAAGTTCGTTCACCTTGGGGTTATGACAGACGTGTTTTATTTCTTTTTGCGTTTTTAATATAAAAAAAAAATATCAACTGGTAAGCAGATTAAAAAAAGGAGGAAATAACCACTAAGTTTGCTCGCATCTGTGCTCACATCACCTTTAACAAAGTGACATTATACCTTATCGTTTCAGTGGATTCAAAATGTTTCCGCGAATTATTGCAATTCACGTTATTTAAATTCAAAGGTTAAATGTGCACGTTGTTTTGAAATAAGAGTATGCGCTTAAAAACGGTTTGCATCCGTATCTAAATAGACACAAAATGTTTTAAAACGTTATTAGCATGTTAGGTTTATTTTTGATAAGGCGTTTGACGCGCGTCACACTAATTCCCAGGTACCAGTTTAATTGTTATTTTTCCTCACACAAATATACAAATAAAATCGTCATAGTGGCAGCAAGAAACCATTTACTAGAGACACACCGAAAGTTTTCACAAAGTTAACAGAAGTTAACTAAAGTTTTTAGAACGGGCCAGTTAGAAACATTGCCAATGAAGAATTCCTGTAAATTTTGAATATAGAACTCTTTGATAACCTAATGTGATATTTTGTATTCATTTGTCATGTACTCCAACCTCAATTTTTTAATAAGATCCTCTTTAAATTGCCCTACTGATGAAATAAAAGCATGCTGCCACAGGGCATATGCCTGTTATAGGGCATAGGCATATGACCGTTCACGATAAAGTATTTATAATATTTTTGGATATGTGAATTTTTGAAGGTTCGAAAAATCCTCAAATTTGGGTACCTACTTTTGACCGATGATATAAAAAATATTGTTTTTTATTCTTCAAGAATCAAAGATAAATTTCGAGATATTCGCTTTACGAGCCCTGAAGAAGCATTCGAAAATGTCGTAGAAGGGACACCCAACAAAGAATGGGTATACTGCTTTTCTCAGCGGTTCCATCGAATGCGAAGATGTATATAGAGGAATGGACACTACTTCGAACAACAATAAAAGTATCAGAAACTTTCTACATTGAGCTTTTTTATGATTGTCTAAGAACTCTCAGAGCGACCAACCTATAACCGTCTATTTAAATATTTTCATTTGGTAGAATAAACTATAAAGTAAGAAACTATATATCCGTAAACATAGTTTCATTTAGTAATGTGTAATCGGCTAAATACAAGAAATTATTATATAAAGTAAGTCCGCGAGTCATCCTAATTTTAGATCCTTGTGTTTCGGCGTAATCTGTTTAGCGGACTAATTCAGTACATTCTGATTGATTTAATACTATCACGGCCTTGTGACATTTTCTTGACAAACTATAGATAACCTGACAAAATTAAGATGTCCCACAAATTGGGACGAGCGATAACTTCGAGATAAGCACCGAAAACAATGTAGACGCTAATTATTTAGATAATGAACGAACTCCGTGGGTACTCAATTCTGTCATTCATTGGTTATTCTAGAAAGAATACAAATCAGCTAAAAAAGCGCGTAATGAAGGAATAATTGATGACAGTTCACAACCGTTCATGGGCATTTTTGCAATAGAGTCATAGTTGTTAGCGCTTTGGGCTTGCATTATTTTTCAATGTTTTGCTTTTAAAAATTCGCATTAATATTTATGTTTTGAATGTTTGTTATTTTGTTTGTTCGGACTCCACGCCTAATGTTTTTCTTTGTTTTTGGATACTTTGATTCCGTTTTATTACCAAAAGGAAAGTAAGATATATTAAACTTTCATCTTGAGTACGGGGACTAGCACTAAAAATAAAAATAAATTCTAAAAAGTTATTTGTATTATTGTTATGATGTTTAACTGTACTTGCTGTGCTTATCTTTAAGTAATTAACTCATACATGTTACCTATTGCTTCTTTTTAACTGTTAAGTACCCGGAGGACCGAGCTCTGCTCGGTTTGTTTTTTTTTTTGGTAAATCGTGTATTTTGGAAATTACATTTAGATACAAATTACTGAGTAATGAAATATGCATAATATTTTTCGATCTTACCGACGTAATAATAAGAACATATGAGCTGATGTTTTTCACAAAAGAAAGAACTTAAAAAAAAAGGGGGAAAAATAACAAAATAACAAATCGACAAAAAATTAAAAATAAAGAAAGCAATGATCTGGAATCGAAAAAAAAAGTAAAAAAGTAAATGTGTAAATGATCCTGACGCAAACCACGGCCGTCTGTTTTGGGGCCGCCCGATTACCGACCGAGCTATTATGACATTTTCTCTTGCGGCGAAATTTACCGTCATATTCGAATTATATTTTTCATTCCCTGAAAACAGGGATAAAAGGACATTTTCTAAAAATGAAACCTAGCTGGATCGATTTTTCGCCCCCGAATCTATGCACATACTAAAATTCATGAAAATCGCTGGAGCCGTTTCCGAGATTCCGATTATATATATATAAATATATATATATATATATACAAGAATTGCTCGTTTAAAAAGGATAATATATATAGTGTAAACAATTTTTGATAGGCCTTTTAGGAAAAAATAATAAAGATATTTTTAAAAGTGCGCACAATTTTTTTTTTTTTTTTTAATTTATTAATCACAAAAAATATACAAAGAATAGGCTTACATAGCTATTCTCGCCAAACTTTTACGTTTGATGGCGAGACACGCTCGATTTTCAACATAATATCTTCTAAGTATACTACTAATTTACTTATAATATTAATTATACACATTTATTAAGTATTTCTTTACACTATAATTATAACCAACACAGGCACTAATTAAAACAATGATAAACTTCTGAATTGATGAACGACACAGTGGCCGAGAAATATATAAATATATAAATAATGATTTCTTGTATTTACGCGATTACACATTATAAATGAAACTAATTTTACGGATTTATCGCGTTTATTTTTAGTTTTAATTCCCTTTACAGCGTTCATGGTCACGGGACAGACTGAGGTATTAGACGTCTGATTGTCATAGTTAACCCGGGCTACCGTCAGTTTTTGAATTATTAATTTTGTGTCCGATCTTTGCAGAGGGAATATATAAATATCGATCTATCCAGAGGGAATATATAAATATATAAATAGGGCGTTCGGTAAGAGTCGTAGGTTCGATCACATCCGAGCAAGAGTTTGAGCCACTTATCTTGGACTCGTGAGTTTTCGCGCAATTAACGCGTGCGGAATATAACAAACCGTAACAAGTATAACAACAAATTAAAACGTCTAAAGAATCATTAAGAATTAATTAACTATTGTTACGTTAGCGCCGCAACTTCGGTGGGTTTGTCCTTGATATATTTTGAATGAATAGTCGCATTTCGTTTTCTTTATTTATTTTCATTTTGATACGGTCTCACAGCGGAGACGATTTGAATAAATTCAAAATATCTTTATTCAAATAGACGCTTGAGCGTTCTTATGAAACGTCGAATTTTACATAGTAATTGACAAAAAGTTCATAAGTTACCACCGGAAGTAGTACCAAGAAACTCAACTGTTGCTCTTTTTTAAAAAGATCAGATTACAAAATAACAATAGGTATAATATTCTTAATAACCGACTTCAAAAGGAGTAGATTCTCAATTCGATTGCATTTCTTTTACGTTACCCATTTTGATGATTGTTTTTTTATTTGAAACCTGGTGCTACCCATGTGGTTCCATATCAATTTCATTGCTATTGGATCTTGGCCTCCGGAGATACTTGGGGAACTCCCGAAAATCAATTATAAAATGAATACAGAGCGAGATATTTGAATTCGGTTTTGTTTTACGTTAGAAAATATTGAATCGGTAATAAGCGGTCTAAGTTGAAAACTTGGGTGGAAGGTGTTGTAGTCTTGTTATACTGTAGTTATTGTGTTAGTGAGTAGAGTCGTTGTGGTAGGGCGACGCAACTGCTCCACGAATGGGCAAGCTAGCCAGGGGAAGTATCACGGTCTATCTCAAGAACCGTGATAGTTGGACAGTTGAAATCACAGATGATGTATTTCTGTTGCCGCTATAACAACAAATATGTACTAAAATAGAATAAAAAATGTTTAAGTGGGGCTCCCATACGACAGACATGATTTTTTTGCCGTCTTCATAGATGATGGTACGGAACCCTTTGTGCGCGAGTCCGACTCACACTTGGCCGGTTTTTATAACCCGGTGTGTGGTGTGTTAAGGTTGTGTTTACGAAAGTGTGAACGCGATATAGCTGCGAGAAATTCATGTTTTTGCGGAGACAGCACAGACAGTAAATTTACCGATGAATTGTCAAAATAGCTTGAACCTTAGAAATAATAATATGAATTTAAAGTAGCAAACATTTACTTTTGAATAAAATGGGAGCAGTGTAAGTAATTAAAAATAATAAATTCATCAAACCAAGAAGTGTTTTTTTTTTTTTGACGTGACTAGTTGACACTGTCAGAAATCAGATGTGTGTTGTACCTACAGTAAAGTGTGCTGTTATATAAACTAATTTATATGTTTAAAATATTATATATTAACAACTTTATTTAATATTTATAATAAATGTTTGAAAAAATTGTAGATCATTGATAAAAATTCAAGTGAGTAATTATGAATAATTATTCGGCAAAAATTTTAGTATTTAGCATTTTAAATTTTGAGATTTATATCTGTTACTGTTCCTAATAATTATAATTTTGATTTATTTAAAAAACATAGCGTTTTTACTAGTGTTAATTAAATAAAATACAATTTAAGTGAAAAAATAATACTCTCCTTTAAGAAAGATAATTTTATAATATACCAGAATTTTTATTTAAAGTAATCTTGCATATTACCAAGGTGAGATGTCAGATGTTACACGACTACTGTAAGGCTCGCTCGTTTTCAGGGTTCCGTACCTAAAGGGGAGAGTTCGACTCGCACTTGGCCGGTTTTATTATTACATGTTATAATCACGTCCTCCTAACTTATTATTGGATAGTTTAGAAAATCGGATAGCCCTTAACTTTAAATGAAGACCAGCGCTTGAGAAAATCCGAAAAACTGTTCGACTTGAAAATTATTGTAATCGTTTAAATAAAAAAAACAACTGGCAAAAAACAAGTGCGAGTCAGACTCGCGCACAGATGGTTCCGTACAATTATCTATAAAATAGGAAAAATTATCATATCTGTTGTATGGCAGCCCCACTTAAATAATTTTTATTTTGTTTTATAGTATTTGTTGTTATAGCGGCAACAGTATCACATCGTCTGTGAAAGTTTCAACTGTCTAGCTATCGCGGTTCATGAGATACAGCCTGGTTATAGACGGACAGACAGACAGACAGTCAAACAGCGGAGTCTTAGTAAGGTCTCGTTTTACCCTTTCGGTACCGAACTATAAAAAACTTAAGCCTGTTGAGAACCATGATACCATACTCTTATCTTGACCACTGATCTTTTTACTTAATAAAAAAATAATAGAGCTAACGGCAAACAAAGCGAAAAACAATCACGACTCATTTCATTTATGTTATAAATTGAACAGGCCACACCACACGTCAATTGGCATCATAATTGCGAGTTATTAGTTGGTACAGAAATTGAGGATAAATGGAAAATTACTGCTAATTGCTAAAATTATTTGCAACAAGTGCAGAAAAAAGTTTGCATGCTTGTGTTATTGCAACACTGGCCGACATTGATGACAGATCGGACGGTACGAAATAAGTAGACCTAAACAATGTAATAAATTCCTTACCTTTTTAGTCTTATAACTTTTGCAAAAATGTAATAAGTGTTAAATGAAAAAATTTGTTATAATCCTTACTAATATCCTTAATAATACTATAAAGGCGAAAGTTTTTATGTATGGATGGATGTTTGTTACCCTTTCACGCAAATGCTACTGAATAGATTTTGATGAAACTTTACAATAATATAGTTTATACATCAGAATAAGAATAGGCGATTAAATTATAATTTATGTACATATTTTTAGGTCTTTCTGTCTGAATGTCACGCCTTCAGCCTATTCTACGCAGACGTATTCGCGGGCAGCAGCTGGTCTTACATATTATTGAATTGAATTGCAAATTTTTTTGTAAATGCTATTTTCGTGTTCTCTTTTTTTTTTAAACAAGTATCACTATTTTACTCGACCTTAACTTTCTGTTTTTTGCTTTGGTTGGTATTATTACCATTACTTGAATATTCCGGAGTTTAAATCCGGCAAGGGATGTGTTGCGTTCGGCAAAAGTACACTCGGCGAACTGTTTTTTTTTTTAAAAAAATATCCTTCACCTTAATAAAAAAGATTATCGAGTTCCAAGAAGTTTTTGCAACTTTAGCTGACATCGATAAAGCAGAAGATCATTTTACAAAAACGGTTTAATGTTATACAAAAGTTCACTTGCTCCCCCAATCGATCATTTAGCTAAATCGTTATAGCTTCACACTGTTCTTTCCATGGCTTTAAAATCATCGTCGATTAAATGATGCAAATATGTGATGACTTCACTCTCCATCCGTACAAAATACCAAACTTACGATTTCAGTGAAACTCTTATATTTACTTCTTATACGTTCAGTTTATATTAATATTAGCTGACCCGGCAAACGTTATGCCATATAAATTATAGTACTTGGAGGACTTTTTTTTGTAAATCATGTATTTTGAAAATAATAAAAATTAAAAATAAAGAAAATGATCTGGTATAGAAAAAAAAGTAAGTGTGTAAATGATCGTGATACGAACCGTGGCCGTCTGTTTTGGGGCCGCCCGATTACCGACCAATCTATTATAACATTTTTTTTGCGGCGAAATTTACTGTCATATTCGAATGATATTTTTCATTCCCTGAAAATAGGGATAAAAGGACATTTTCTAAAAATGAAACCTAGCTAGATCGATTTTTCGCCCCCGAATCTACGCACATACTAAATTTCATGAAAATCACTGGAGCCGTTTCCGAGATTCCGATTATATATATATATATATATACACAAGAATTGCTCCTTTAAAGGATAACATTTGTAGGGTAGAATAAAATGTTTGGGGTGGACCACCCTTATCACTTAGAGGTGTAGAAATCACTACATAGTATAAAACAAATTCGTCCCGCTGTCTGTCTGTCTCTACTATATAACATTTTTTTTTATAAATACGTACTAGCGGACCCAATAAACGTGTTCTGTACACACATCTTTAATCTGACAATTGAACCATTCTCGAATCCACTTGAACACACACAAAAAATTTCTATTAGCTTTCTTTCGGCTGGACCGATTTTAATGATTTTTTTTGTGTGATTCGATCCACTACAATGTTTTTTTTAAAGTTTACAGGACAAAGTCTGTATATATATACTAAGATAAGTAAGTGTGTTGGTCCTTCTTTAACTTCGTAAAGGCTATGGATTCATATAAATAATCTTCTTCTTTGTGTAGCTCGGCTTGTGACAGTTGTTTGTTTGCGGATTTACCTTCAATGTGTCCTGAAAGGACCTGAAGGGCTGTATTTTGAGCTATTGTGAAATCATAATAATCCTTTTTGTATAATTTTGCAATCTAGTTTTGGAACTACTAAGAGTACTATTAGAGGATCCCAGGAATTTAGCAAAACCTTGATTTTTGGTTTTTTAAGCTGTTCAAACATTCTTTAGTTGTATCCATTGAAGTTTTTTTTGCGTAGCCGATTGATTCAGAATTTTCCTTTGGTTAAAAAGTATTTTTAGAAGCGATGTAGTTATAACTTTCTCTCTATAACAGTTATTCATTAAATACAGTAACTTTTGGAAACTCGACAATGTACTAATGTTGTAAATAATTCTTCATATTTTGGACCTTGTTCGTAGTGGCTGGAAAACATTGGCAAATTAATAGAAGGTGGTTTGACATACGTCAGTGTTTCACCCTTTGTATTTAAGGACTCGCCGCTACCTAATTGTTGACTTGTATTCGCTTTCACGTCACATTTATATGTTTAATGTGTCCATTCATTCAGCCTTAAGGTACATGTCCTCGTAAACGAAAAATTCTTCATTTACAAAGTAGGATATGTTTACGCGCTTTTCTCGTGTTTGTCGTGTACATTTCACTAGAGCTACGCAGGCGGCTAGGAAACTTAACCAATGTTCTTCAACAACTTATAAGCGCGCCTTAAAAACAACACCTTGTAATCTCGACTTAAGCCTTTTGATATTGTTTAAAATTGTTTGGTACATCTCTTTAAAATTGTTTGGGTCTTTTGCAAAACGAATGCCTTCTCCTCCAACACACGAAAATATTCATCGTGTTCCGTGGATGTAGACATCGCAATCTTGTTAAACTTTACGATCAATTTCGTTGTAAATTGTGTTTAAGATTCACTACAGCGTTGCAATAGTCGCCGTAATGCACCATAGAGCTATCGATGACACTTGTTTACTTCGTAGGTGACCGATTCATGTTTTGTTCTCGCAAATCTTGGGTCGGGTACAAGGTCTTCGGTATCGGTTTCAAAATAGGCAATATGTTCGGGCAATTAAGGTGTTTGCTTGACCGCCGCGCATCGAATAAAAATACGTCTTGTTTGTGGAATGATCTATTAGCATCTAACTTTACAACTGTGTGTATAAGAAAGTACTGACGGACACGATTTAGTTGCCAGACCGTTTGAATTAAAAGTAAAAAATTAATGAATGCAATTACAAGGATATTAGGGAAGGTAAAATGGTTTTAAGTTTTCCATTGAATGGCACAAAAGAGGATTGCCGCATGTGCACGTTCTAATGTGGCTAAAAGAGGAGTTGCGATCCAGCCTAATAGATGAGGTAGTAAGCGCCGAGATTCCGGATCCTTAGCAAGATAAGTGACACAATAGTTCGAAACACGGTTCACGGTCCCTGTCATGCTTATGCGAAATTTAATTGCCCCTCGATTATGTAAGGGAACGGCACTTCAAACAACTTGGGCGGAACATATTAGTGTCACCATCTTAACCGGCGTAGGAAAGAATGGATATGTAATGATCTCACCATTCCCAACAATTCCCATTCCCATAGATCTTCCATTCTAATTCAAAGGCTACAATTTTATGTCAGTAAAAGTCCTTTGCCAGCGGTCAGCGTTACCTTATCATTATAAAGGTGCTTCTTAAAGGTGCTTATTAAAGTTGCTTCTTTTATCATTATAAAGGTGTATTTCAGTGCGTGAGCAGAACACATCTAGAACCACCGTTCATCGCTACAAGATAAAATTATCAATTTGATTGTAGTAACATTTTTTATATCCAACTGGAAATTAACAATAACACTGAGCATGTAAACATAATACAATTTATGGAGTGTTTACTATCATTAAAAGCTAACGAAACGTATTGTTATTGTTACATTGAAAACGGCAAAAACTGAACAGTTTTAGCGAGTTTTTTTGTTTGATTAAGATAAGAAGGTCGGAAGTTATGTTTGCAGACGGCGGAAGGACACATTTAAGAAATAATAACAAAGTTGTAACGTGCGTTAAAACCGTGTGTCATAGTATGATCTCATATCTCTTTTTAACGCTAAAAAGGGTGAGTAAAGAGTAAAGTAAAGTAACAGCCTATACATGTCCCACTGCTGGGCACAGCCCTCCTCTATACAGTGGGTATCAGGGCATAGTCCACCACGCGGCCCCACTGCGGATTGGCGGACTTCACATATCTTCGAAATATATATTTTTTTTGTTATTATTTCGAAAATATGCAGGTTTCCTCACGACGTTTTCCTTCACCGCGGAGCACGTGATAAGTCAGCACTTAAAGTTAAAAACTTCATTGGTGCCGGCGCCGGGGATCGAACTCAGGTTGCTCGAGTATATTGAATTAAAGGCGAGCGCCCGGACACTGAGCTATCACAGCTAAAAAGGGTAGGTAGACAGAAATTAGCACGCTGAAGTGGAAGCGGGCTGGCCATGTCTCTAGACGTGGCGACGATCGCTGGAGCCGACACGTGTTAGAGTGGATACCACGATTAGGAAAACTCTGGTGAAAAGGACGGTGTGGGACGGTCTGCAGCACGATGGACTGTTGACTTAAGAAAGCTGGCAGGCTTAAGTTCAGCAGTGGATGGCAATAGGCTGATATTGTTGTTTTATTGTAGGCAGAAATATAGCAAACACGAGAGGTCACTGGCCTATCGCTTTACATTGGACACGGAAGTGATACAGCGATACTTAACCCAAAAAAGTGTTTGGAGTAGTGATGGATTTCAGCTCGTGGTCAGGTCAAAGGTCAGCATCGCGGTCACTGAGCCGTGACGGGCTTTTTTAACCGACTTCAAAAGGAGGAGGGTCTCAATTCGACTGTATTTTTTTTAATGTTTGTTACCTCAGAACTTTCAACTTAGTGAACCGATTTTCACGATTCTTTTTTTATTTGAAAGCTGGTGCTTCCCATGTAGTCACATATTAATTTCATTGGTATTGGATCTTCGGCTCCGGAGATACTTGGGGAACTCCTCAAAATCAACTACAAAATGAATACGGAGCGAGATCAAGTTGGTTTTGTTTTTCGTTAGTAAAAAAAAAATGGTTATTGTTGCGACAAACAGCTGTCACGCCACGATGTTTAGTTTTCGTGTTGTATTAAAACTGAAACGAGATAAAGTACGTTTGACAGACTGAAGCCGTTGCCGATTATGTAAGCGGAATGAAAAATTCCTTTGTACAGTCGTCTTTCGGCAATTTTGCGAATGTGAAAGTAAATGGCACCACTCGGCGATCTTAGTTTATTTTTAGGGTTCTGTACCCAAAGAGTAAGACGGGTCGCTATTTCTAAGACTCCGCTGTCTGTCCGTCTGCCACCAAGTTGTATCTCATGAACCGTGACAGTTATTTTATAGACAGTTGAAATTTTCACAGATGATGTATTTCTGTTGCCGCTATAACAATAAATACTAAAAAACAGAATAAAAAATATTTACACGGGACATGATTATTTTGCCGTTTTCATAGATAATGGCACGGAACCCATCGTGCGCGAAATCGCCTTGCACTTGGATGGTTTCAAACGGACTGCTGCTTTGGTTATGCGTACGCTGTTAAGATTGTTATCATCCACGTAACGTCTACATCCCGTTCAGAAATACCTATCTGTCTTGCTCAAAGCAGAAGACGGCGTTCCTCGACGTCGTCTGCATCTGCACCTATCTCCTTTACTTCGGCCTCTTGTTCTCTCTGTGGGTTTCGTCTACCTGGTGGTTTTACTTATCTTCATATATATATACATAGGTCACATCAGAAGTTTCCGAAACTGGCCACTTACATACACAATATTTAAAAAGTAATTACAACATTTTAAAATGGAACTCTTTGGTTGGAGAATGCAGTTTGTTTCATCTGTCTGTCAATGGTTATTACAACCGGTGCGGAGTGGTATCAACGCAACGTTGACCTGCACAGTGACAGCAGAATCCCGACGTTTCGCGAACATTTTAAAGATCTCACCAAACGGCCCTTCGACAGAGCTGAACATCATCCCGACCCTCTGGTGGTAAGCGCACCAAATTACCAACCCGATCCAAACGCGAACGACAACAAGCGTTGCCCGCGCAACGTCCTCACTGACCCTGTCGGGACTCAAGAACGTCGGACCCACCGTCGGGTGTCCCATCGGATAAAATTACACATACAGTTCATGTAACAATAAACACAATAGTTCGCCCTCGCCTCCGAGCACGGCGAGACCAACACAACGCGTACACAAGGTACACCCGCGTTCAAGGGCGGTACTTACCGCCCCCAGCCACCGACAAGCTAAAAACACAGTCAACGGCCATCGGTGTCCCGATCAGCACCGAACCTCGATGGCCCTTAGATGACATACCATAATTAAACGCACGCATGAGCACATGCGCAGCCTTACCCACTGTGGAGGGCCTCCCACCCGTGGGCTCTGGCTAGCCCACCGGTTCTGCGTCCGATGAAGCTTTAATAGTCTAAGGACTGAAAGCATAACACCAGTTACATAAAAAAACCAAAAAAAAAAAACCATTGTGAATCTTGTAATATTTTTATGACTTTAATAAATACGATTAAATTTTCGGCGTTGACAAAATTCAAGCTTGCGTTGCAGGCTATTGCGGACACATCCAGGCAACTGAGCTAAGCGACCGATGAGGGTGAGGGATGTGCGACCGAAACATGAGAATTCATGGCGTGAAAATCCCTACAACTGTCTACTTTTTAGTGTTCCGTACCTTAAAAGGAACCTTTATAAGATCACTCTCTTGTCCGTTTATCCGTCCGTGTGTCACCACCGATTTTCTCAGGAACGGGTGGACCTAGCAAGGTGAAATTTAAATCAGATTCTGAGGTCCCGATTAGCTGTAAATCAATGTCCTGAGTCAATACGATAAAAAGATATGGGCAAATTTAGATTTTCGCGAAAACTTGTTTGTAGCAAAATTTACCTGCAAAATTGGCAAAAGTTCCGTAAAATAAAAAAAAGTTGAAAATTAAGGTAAATTTAAGGAAAATTAAGGTAGGGCCTTGATTTCTATACACCTAATTGGGACAATAGACCTCAGTATCTGGTATAAATTTTAAAACTTGCTAGGTTTACCTGTTCCTTAAAAAGTCGGTGGTTGCCAATTACCAATTTTATTAGGGCGGTATAATGGATATGTACGGAGCCCTTGGGATACGAATTCGACTCGCACTTGTATATAATAATCATTAGGGTAGGAGGCTTATGTTTAACAGATGATGATGATATTGATTTATGTTTATACGTATACATAGACATACGTGCACTTAAACGTTACGCAAACTCGGTTAACTTCGAAGGAATTTTGAAAAAGTTAACAAAAATACATTACAAAATGCGGGCAACGCCGTGGCCGAACCCTAGCGTACATAAAATCGGGTTCTGTACATTGTACAGAACTGTGTCGCCCGTGCCAATTATGGCGAAGGCTTCTCCGAACCGCTTAGACCTTTAAACCGCATACACCGGTATGTGCTAATTGATCGAGGTGATTTGAACAGTTATTTCGGTAAAATTAACTGTTATAAAATTATGGACGATTAGATCGTGTGATCATATAAATTAAGGCTTTATATCTTTGTTGGTCTAGCATGGATATGGATGGTGTGCAACGTCTTTGTTCGGGTCGTGGGAAAAAAATAATCGATTGCTTTGTATGTAACAGCCGTGATAGCTCAGTGTTCGGGCGCTCGTCTTCAATTCAATATACTCGAGCAACCTGAGTTCGATCCCCGGTGCCAGCACCAATGAAATTGGCAATTTTAAGTGCTGAATTATCACGTGCTCAGCGGTGAAGGAAAACATCGTGAGAAAACCTACATATTTTTGCAATAACAAAAAAAAATATTTCGAAGATATGTGAAGTTCACCGATCCGCAGTGGGGCTGCGTGGTGGACGATGCCCTGTCACCCTCTGTAAAAAAAGAGGAGGCCTTTGCCCAGCTGTGGGATATGTATAGGCTGTTACTTTACTTTGTATGTAGTTACGAAATAACAAATCAATCGACTCTAAACGTACGCGAATAACCAATAAGGTATATTTGATGCGAAATAAAGTATAGTTTAATTTTATATTGGAGTAAATTTACTAAAACTAAGTAATTTTTTATATAAAGCGCATCTCCAAGACAGCTTTATCTTATCGCGTGACAGAGAAACTTCTGTTGCAACGAAATGTGTTATGTTTTTCAAGTGAAAGTAGAATATGGTGAATTATTTTGTTGCGATTTGCACTTTTTTTTTTTCGTGAACCATGACGGACCACTCGGATGACTCGAAGGCGCACTTGCCACAAGTTATTGGCTTCGGCGTCGGGGTTCGATTCCCACACGGGCAAGTATTTGTGTGACCCACAGATAATTGATGCAGTTCTGGCTGTTTGTTTCCCAAGCAGGGTTGACGTCAGGCAGGCGGCCGGTCGTAAAAAAGTATAGCCAAAACCGCTTACAACATTCTTTTAAACTTTAATTTTTTTCTAATTTTTTAAATGCTTATGTCCTAGGCTCAACGCCGCGGCTGGTGACAAGAGAGCTGGTTCTTTTCTCGCTCAAAGGTTAAGCATAACTATTCAGCGAGGCGGTGCAGCTAGCGTTCTTAGCACCATGCCGCGTGGGTTAAGTTTATTAGATAATATTTAATTTTAGATGGATATAATCTTGTAAATATCAGAATGATTAAAATATATGCTTTATTCACTTACAACATGTTGTGTCGACCCCACCCAGGATACGGGCAGGAGGATCATGATGAACTATGACGGAACAATATTTTGTCGGTGATTTTTTTTAATTGTAAATTGGACTATTCGACTTTCCTACATGTTGGTAACTTAGTGGATAGGAATCTGTTTCTGTTTCCAGAGGGTTT
Source organism: Iphiclides podalirius (assembly GCA_933534255.1). Classification (NCBI taxonomy): domain Eukaryota; kingdom Metazoa; phylum Arthropoda; class Insecta; order Lepidoptera; family Papilionidae; genus Iphiclides; species Iphiclides podalirius. The sequence continues at coordinate 1,302,351 of OW152835.1, read as the reverse complement.
TCGTTTGATCCCCATCTCAAGGTGTGGTGGTTGGTGTTTACATATCTATAACTGTACACATCTATTTATTTATTTATTTATTTCAAGAAAGCCAACATAATGTACACTATTTAAGACTAAGGAAAATAAATGTATATCAACTGTTCGTTAGTGTCATTACAATTAAAGGCGCTGACAGCATGCAATATAACTGTGAGAAAAATACAGTTAAAAATATTTTTTTTGTTACAAAATCCAAAATTAAAACAAGAGTTATTATAGTAAATTAAAAAAAATAATGGAAAAAGGAAATAACAGTAAAAAACATTAAAAAAACCGTGATAAACAGTGAATATCTATAACATAGCCGTGATAGCTCAGTGTCCGGGCGCTCGCATGGAAACAGAAACAGTAATAACAAAAAAAAAACATTTCGAAGATATGTGAAGTCCGCCAATCCGCAGTAGGGCCGCGTGGTGGACTATGCCCTGATACCCTCTGTACAGAGGAGGCCTTTGCCCAGCAGTGGGACATGTATAGGCTGATACTTGACTTTTTTCTAACTGTATCTATTAATTATTACAGTCGGGAGCCCACAAATAATAATATCAAAAGCTGTCAACGCATCTGCAAGCTTTTAAGTATTGTACATATCCATGGGCGGCGGTCTGCATTTAACATCAGGTTACCTGCTCGTTTGACAATTTTTCCCGTTAAAAATTTAAATGTCTAATGTAATGTATGTTTATCGGTTATCCACTATTAGTCCATTAATAACAACGGGCAAATTTAGAATACCACAAATTCTCTCAAAAGATCTTCAACGTGTCTAAGATAGTTCTCGAGCCTATAGAGATAAAATAAAATAGTAGACATTATACTCACACACATTTCGGTACCTTTATTACGAGTATGACAGTTTTCTTAATAATTTTTCTCTTCCTAACTCGAGAGGATCCTGATCTCTAACATAAACTGTCTCGTTTTTCTTGTATTGCTGGATGATTGTCTCGATAGTAGTCCTTGGCGATTTTTTAGGCATATTCCACTATCGGTACTGTAAATTATACATCTCTATCTTCTCCCGTAACTATATTGCACAAAAAATATTACATGAAATGAAATCTGGGTCGGGGCTCGTAAATATTCTTTAATTTGTTATTCCAGTCAACTTTATTAAATATATTAAAATTGTAGATCTAGCCATGATCTACAATTTCAATATATAAAAAACCATGCACTAAACAGTAAATAGTTGATGAAAATTTAATTCAGAAATTACCATCTAAATTTGTTTTAAAATATCAGTTACTGGAATTGTGTTATAATTTATTCAACATTAACTTATCTACAATCTGAAACGTAGGTAAATTATTGTTATTGTTCTTTCTTTGAATAGATTTTTTAGAAGATAACTTTTTTTACACAAAAAGTGGCTGACCGATAGCTTTTACAGTTTAGATCCGATTAGATTTTACACTAGCTCAGTGAAAACCTGTCCACCCTCGCCTTGAAAATGCAAAAATTATTCAGATGGAAAGATGGAAAGATGTACGCATAACGATGGATGGAAAGTGTTTGGTTCATTTAAAATACCTCATGGTACTTTCTATAAATATTTTAGGAAAAATTTTTACATATTATACATATACAAACACCCAGACACTAGAAAAACACTTTTCATCACACAATATTTTTCCAGTAGTGGGGATCGAACCCACACCCTCTGACGCAGGAGGCAGGTACACTACCCAATACGCCATTCGAGTCGTCGTATAAAACAATCACTACATAGTATAAAACAAAGTCGTCCTCCTGTCTGTCAGTCCTTATGTATGCTTAGATATTTAAATCTACGCAACGGATCTTGCATAATACATTGCACGCGTGCGAAGCCGGGGCGGGTCACTAGTATTTTATAAGCATGACTACATAAATGCCCTCGGATATCCGTAACACCAACGTAGTTGCAATTTTTTTTAGTTATGGCGACGTGTAGTTTGTTGTTTGCCGGCAGCTTTGACAGCTTCGGCGGAAGAGGTAGTACTTGCAGTAACATAATGCATAGATGGTAAAAATTAAATGATATTACCATTTCCAACTTCCAAGTGTAAACCTTGGCCCAAGTTGAACACAGAACCGCGATAATCTATTACTGGTTTCTTAGCCAATATCGTTCTACCGTTGTAACTGGTATCATCATATCTATTATATTAGCAATAGTTTCTAAACAGAAACTATGTTTAATGTATCGCACATGAACTTTTTGAGCTTTGTAGGGTTCTGTACCTCTAAATGTAAAAAATGATATTCTTATAAGATCACTCTCTTGTCCGTCTGTTCGTGTGTCACCGCCGATTTTTCTATCAGGTGTAAGTAAATTGTGGAATTTAAAAAAAACTAATTAGTGTCATAATTATGGAAGAGAGAAGTAACGAAAAGAAAATTGATACAATTTTTTAATGGAAATTTAAACTACCATTATTCTTTGGAATGATCAAAAAAAATCTAAAATCATAACCATTTATCCATTGACATAAGAAACATACATTTCATTTCGTCCATTCATCTCTATCGTTATAAGATATCAAACATGAACTCTTTAGCAAGAGAAATTTTCTATCAGGTGTACAACCATTACCCAAAATACAACCGCTGAGGAAGACATATTTCTACCCGTCTGTATGTACATAATTATGGACCTATGTCTGAATCTTTTGCACGCCTTATGGCATAAATCTTTTTAAATTAGATTCGTCTTATGCGTGGAAATGTTATATTGTACATTATTTCAATATAGTGAACGCAAAAAATTAGATTGATAGTTATTACATTTTTAAAGCAATCTGGTTTTTTGTTTCATTTAATAATTTATGTTATGTTAATTTAAAAACGTCCGTTGTTACATCAATACGTTTAAAGCTATTAACCTCGCCGAGATGTTATGGCCACGTCGAACGTCGGGCGGAAAAATATGTCGGAAGGAAATGCCGTGATATGCCTGATCCCGGAGCTAGACCTCCTAGACGCTCAAGGAAGTGATGGCTCTCATCATCAACACATCACTTCATCATCCTTGATGATGTCAAAGAAGCTTAAGTAGAAAGGCCTACCCTGTCAAGAGAAGGGATTAGATTAATGCCAGGTAGAAGATATATGCTAGCTTTTAAATTATATAAAAAATTTTAAATTATTTCAATTTTTTTATTGAAGAAGCATCAAAGAAAATTTGTCATTAACTAGTACGATATTTCGTTAAATGTGACCAATTAAAAAAATACCACTCGTAAATATAAGTAAATCGGAATATGTGTATACGATCAAATATTTATACGCCACAGTCTTCAAAATATTTATCATTTATATTTGGATGACTCTACGGCGCAGTGGCCGAGATATTTGGCTTCGGCTTCGGTTCGATTCACACACGGGACAACTATTTGTGTGACCCACAGAATAGTTGTTGTCCACGTGAAATTTATGTTTGTAAAACCTCCTTACAACACAGGATAATGTTATCCTGAAGTAAGGGCAATGTTAAAAAAAAGAAAAAATCCACTTGAATCGCGTGCATGTTCATAACGTTCCCTCGCCGCAATGCATCGTATTTACATGCATTTACACAAGTTAATGTACTTATTACTTAATTGTAGACGTCGCTCGCTCCCGCGACACCGCGGCGGAATTCGCCGAGCAAACAGCGTGGGCGATGTCGCAACGCCATTATCCGCGCCTTTGCGCAGGAAAGCCGTGACGTCTTCAGCCGCCTCCGAAGCAATGGAGCGGTGGTGGGCCGCCTGCAGCAATGCATTCGGGCGTCGGAGCCCGATTTGACAGTACGCGTTGACGACGCCTGCGCACTGTACGCCGTGAAAAGTACGAGGGCGCGCTCGAGTTGTGGTCGGCTTCGCTTTCGCGCGCGCGCTTTTTGACAGTGACATTTGTTTTTTTTTTGGCGCTCTCGCAATTTCAGTGGTCCCTCCCTTTCCGCTGCAGTGACAAGTGATTGTTTGTGGTCCGTGCTGTAGATGTACGTGTGAATTTATTTAATATTTCTTTTTCTCCCTCGTCCGACTTCGTGTATTTCGACACAGCCGCCGGCCGATTGAGGTAGGTTGTGATTACGGTGTTATGTCATTATTAGTTTTCGCTAATGATATGCTTTCACTCGGACGGCGGGGATTTGGGTCAGTGGGCCGCTGGAAAGTGATATCCGCGGCGGAGGCTGCGGCCGCGGTCTACGTCCGATGCAGATGGATGTTGCGTTAGTTAGTAAGAGGTGTAATTTCTTAAAAACTGCCCATTAGGTAATCGCGTAAAAAATGCGCGTACGCGACTCGATAGCGTTTTTTCGAAATCTTTGACAGTACCTGGCATTTTCTTATTCGTTTATGAGTAAATTCTATTACGGTTTATCTATATATTAATACGTGAGGCAAAAAATTTGTAACCCTTTTTACGAAAATAGCGCGGACGGAGGAGTACGAAATTTCCCAAACTTATAGTTTGTATAGAGAAGGAGTGCAGAATGCTAGTATTTTTTTTTATTATACACAAAAAATACATTAAATCAGTATCAACAGATTACACGCACTACCATGTATTTGTCACACACATGCTTAATATATACTGTTTTCTTTATTTGTCTATTGTATTTGAGAGTTGATTAATATTGTTCAAACTTGGTCGAATTCCGACCACTCGGCGTCCACTCGTATTATTAATTACTACTCATCATAACGGCACCATTAAATTTATATGCTATGGATATTTGGTCCGTTTGTGAAATAACGTTTAAATTTATGATATGATAATCTAATAAGACCCCGATGGTGGATCATAAAGAATGGATTTTGACTATTTAATTAATGAAGTTTGTGTCTATAGCGATAATTTAAACTAAGTTATGTTAAACTGCTCGCTTATTCGGTGTGTGAAGAAATATGGAGAAACATACGTTGAAAAAACATGTTGAACGATTCGTAATTAAACTTGCTCTGTACGATATTCTATTGCTATGTTATAATATTGTACAGTACATAAGTTATTAATATTTATTGTATATTTTAAGGTATAGCGTTGCTGTCACTTTTATGTTATTGCTTTACTTATTGCCTTTGTTTTTCATTCCATGTTTAATTTAAATATTACTTTGTAGTCATTTATGTTTATTTATAAGTTATATAAAAAATTGTGTTTATTAGACACGAAGTTTACTGTAAATAAATGACTCTTATGCGAGTTCTAACATTCTTTAGTCTTTCAGTTTTATTTTTATGACTTGTAATAATCATTTTATGGGTGCAGCGATGGAGTATTGCCGAGTTTAGAGACGTGCGATTAGGTTTTAGTTTTAAACATTTAAACATCATTTGCCTTTCTATAGCAAAACTACGTTTCGTTTCACTGATAAGCTTTAGATTTGAACTGCCAGTGCACTAATACATTGTAAAATCACTTATTTTCGCTAGGAATTAAGTAAACACTGTTGCCTCGTTCACCGCTGCCATTTCCAAAAATGTTGTATAACGAACGATAATCTCAACTAATATGATAAATGAGAAAGTGCGTTTGTTGGTTCGCCCTCTTTGGCCAGCAGCGGCCAGTGACTTAATGCTTTTCAATTTCTGCGGAACAAACCTGTGGCTTAACTCTTGTTATTAATTGAGATTATAAAGGCATATTTGGGGTAGCGGACGATCGCGTCTCCCTGTTCCTTTGCAAATGAGACAAAGGACGTGCAACGTGGGTTCGTAGTGGTGTGGGATGTGAGAGGTGTTTTAAATGTCCAGGCGTGGCGGCAATCGCTTAGTATCGATCGATATGTCTGCTCATTTTTCACCTTCTTAAATAGAAAAAAAAAATTCATAGGAAAATGGTCATTTCAAAAATAAAAATGGGAGTGATAGGAAGGACTAGGGTCAATGAATAAAGTAAGAATCGGTTGATGACACTATTGGCGTGGGGAGTAGTGAACCAGTCTCTTGTGCACCAGACGGTGCGGGTTCGATTCCCACTGCTGGAATAATATCCTGTGCTGGACATAGTGTTTTTCCCGGGTCTGCGTGTTTATATACGACTGCGTAGGGCTGAAGGTGTAACATTAAGACAGAAAGACAGATATACATAAAATATGTATATAAACTATAGCCTATGTCTTATTCTGATGTATAAGCTATATCACTGTAAAGTTTCATTAAAATCCATTCAGTAGTATTTGCGTGAAAGAGTAACAAACATCCATCCATACATACAAACTTTCGCCTTTATAATATTAGTAAGGATAATACGTATGTATTTACAAAAGAAAAGTACGTTTAAGTATGTTTATCAGTTTTCTGGTACTATTATATTAATTCAACGTATAATTATATTAATTGGTTAAATAAAAAATGTTTCTAACATATAATTACAATAAGTAAGACTTAATATGACGCAAATTTAAAGCTTACTATTATGCTTTTCCTTCTGTCTCCTGTTCTTTCGTTAATATGACGCTTAATCCGCAAGCTATGTTCACAAAGATCAAATCTCAGCGGTGTGGTGACCGACTAATTAAAAACTGGTTATAAAGAAATGATTTTTCTATCACATACCAATGACAGACAGAAACAGGACCATATTAACTGAAATATGAAGTTTATAAAACCGGCCCCAAGTCATCAACTAAGCGTATTCAAAAAAAGGTTAATGTATTCATTAAGCACCAGAATATGAAGATAAATAATTTCTACAGTTGTATATTATGTTTTTGCACATTTCGTTATATTTAAGATTCTGTCTAAATAAATTGAGGTAGCTTATAACTTTTTTTAACTGTGGTCACGTTGCCACTTAATTGTAAGTTGAAGAAGTATGTTTTGTTTCTTTTTGCGCAATGGTTCTAACCTGGACATGTTGAATATAATTACTCTGTTTTAATATTGCAAATTTAGGGAATATACACTACAATTACTTAGATTCTTTTTATATAGAAATCCAAACCGCAGCTTTAGACCAGGTCATAAAAAATAACGGAATAAAGTTTGACAGAGTTCATTAAATAAACTTATATTAACACGTGAAGCAAAAACTTTGTACCCATTTTTAAGAAAATTGCGCGGACGGAGGGGTGTGAAATTTTCCACACTTATAGTTTATATAGAGAAGGAGTGCAGAATAATTTTAATTAAATATTATCGTATTTTGGACCACTGGGCGTCCACTAGTTGAAAGTAAAACGTGACTTCGTAGCGCAGTTGTCAAGGCAGTGACTTCGGCGTCGGGGGTCGTGGCTTCGATTCCCAATTGGAACAACTATTTGTGCGACCCACAGATAGTTTTTTCGCATCTGGGTGTTTGTCCACGTGAAATTTATGTTTTTAAAACGTCCTTACAACACAGGATAATGTTATCCTAAAGTAAAGGCATTGTGTTTTATAGTATTATTGTGGTAGGGCCACGCAGCAGCCTCGGTTGTTGCACGAATGGGCAGGCTCGTCCGGGTAAGTACCACGACCTCACAGAGGACCGGCGTGAAGTGCGAGTATAATACTTTCGCGTTTCCTCTGGTGAGTGAGGTGGTCGGAGCCCAATTTTCAAAAGGTTGTCAACGCACCTGCAACGCTCGGGTGTAGCAGATGTCCATGGGCGGGGGTATTCACTTAACATCAGGTGAACAGCCTGCCCGCTTGGCAATTTCTCACATAAAAAAAAATTTAAGATTGTGAGTTCTTACAAGTTTTTTCATTATTTTCCTTGAATTGATAGTATTATGACTGATGAAATTTCTTTCATTATAATTACAAGAAGGTCTGTTTATGTATATTGCTGTATTATTAATTCATGGCTGCATTTTAACTTTCATAACCGTAACGAAACTCCAACAACACGTGTCACCTTGTCATTATACTATCAATCGTTAAATTTTACATCCAATGCTGATTCCACAAAACAGTTTTTAAGAGCCACGTGTTTTTGTACAAAATCTAGATCAAGGGTGTGTATTTTTTGCCAAACAAATAAAACTTTTACAACCGCTTCCATAGCCAAGGTACGTGGACTTCTGTAAGGATATTGCTAGCTTACCTTGGGTACATTACTTGGTTTCCTTTTTCATTTTTAGGGTTCCGTACGCAAGGGGTAAAATGGGACCCCATTACTAAGACTTCGCTACCTGTCTGTTTGTCTGTCTGTCTGTCTGTCCGTTTGTCATCAGGCAGTATCTCATGAATCGTGGTCGTAAGACTTGAAATTTTCACAGATGAGGTATTTCCGTTGCCGCTATAACCACAAATACTAATAAACAGAATAAAAAGTGGGGCTCCCATACAACACACATAACTTTTTTCCGTTTTTATATATTTATGACTATTATTATAGTAGGGAATCCTTCGTGCGCGAGTCCGACTCACACTTGGCCGATTTTTATTTTTTTTTATTTTTATTTTTATTTATTATTGTATCGAAAATACGCACGTTTCGATTATCGAATTCGGTATCGAACTTTGATACGAAATTTAACTAAATTAAGCTTGTTTAACCGAATAATACCTTGTCACTATTTAAAGGTGGGATAGATGACCTTTATTTGTATAATAAAATCAAACCGGCAAAGCTTAGCGGCTGTTGTTCCTTATTTGTATATCGTAATTACGAACACTGGAATCATGCCAGGCAACTCACTGGAAACAGAATCGCGTTACTGGCAAGCGGCTCTCGACCCAAGAAACGGCATGGAAAGGGACATTGTGTTTTATAATATACATATTACACAATACGTGCATTTATGTGTTTATATCACTTACTGTATATGTATATAATGTAACGCCGTGTTTGTCTTTGAGCGATCCCGCGTCGAAGGCACGTAGCTAAACGCCAGCAGATATTATGGGCTAACTTTCAGATATGTTTCTAGTTTTAGATCTTTTAGTCTAGTTATAACTTTAGTATCTTATCTACGTCTTATGAAGTTTAAAGAAGCTTGATACCGGCTTGCCTTCTAAAAAGTTTCCAGTTTGAAGTCTTTTAGTCTAGTTATAGTTTTAGCATTATCTAGTATCCTGCTGGATCCTAGGGCTGAAGTTTGGTAATGAAAACATAACGTCATCCTACTATATAAAAGGAGGCTTCTCTCTTAATATATTTTATATTTTATTGTATAATCATTATTAATAATATTTTATACACTTTTTTATATATTTTTCTTAATATATTTTATACGCTATAATTTAGCGGAAGGCGGCGCGGGCAAGCTGACAGATAGTGCCGTAATATATCAGAATAGGGTTTAATAACCTTACTACATAGACCATTAAAAATGCGTAATGGCGTTGAGCGGTAGAGGAGAACTTGTGTATATTCCATTACCCCACAACTTGTCTGTACCAAAAAGGAACCTCTATTCTTTATGTAAAATTAAATACAGTATCACATACGGATAACGTTAAACTTAGTCTCGCTTTATACCGTACTGTCCGTGCCGAAATTAGGTCATGGGGTTCGATTCCCCGAAGCCCATACCTGACTCCTAGGGCAGTGTAGTAGACTCCGGTGTGTGTGTGACTACATACTACTTACTACTCTTCTATATTTTATATATTCTTTTCTATATTTCTGCCATGACTTGAGTTGGTTGCGAGATATAATACATTTTGAAATATTACGAAACTAAATGGATTATTACATACTTTGCTTATGAGGTCATATAAATTTATTATTTTGTCTTTTTTTTTTAAACGCCTTTTGTGCGAAGAGAACGTATCTCACTTTTTTAAAATTTTGATTTGATAAACACAAATGAAGTCCCAGATTCGAAGCAACCATTTGCAGGCCATTTAAATGTTTGTCCCGTTGGGAATCGAACTTGGACCCGAAGCAAAAGCCTGTCGCTTGTACGCACGAAGCCGTCACATTATAACTTTGGCGCGATTAAATCTAATAGTTAAACTCGTAATCGACAGCGTTATGCAACGAGCCAATTTTATTGTTTATATTCATTAGACATTATTGTAATCTATGCGCATAATTTGATAATTCAAATGTAATGTGTGCGTTTATAGGTCAGCATTTGACCGCAATTCTAGAGACGCTCTCCGTAAACAGTGATGCCGTCTTAAAACTGCGCTGGCGTTTGAAGTTTAATTCAAATGTCGACGACCATTTCTGCATTAAAACAGTAGATAAAATTCATAAGTAGTTTTTATTAGCCTTTATTAAATGAAACTGGATTTGGATTATGGTTAAAATTTAATTAAAGTTAAGGATGATGGTCCGATAAAAGCAATATTTGAATAAAATTAATTGTGTTTTAGATGTCTTTTACTGTTGCAGAGTTCGTATTTATTCGCGTCTATGCGCCTAAAACATCATGCTAATTTATAATATACATAAGAATTTAATGCTAATAAATTATGCCGGATGCAAATTGACATGTAGACATTATCTTAAAGTTGGACGTCTTTGGGACGTCTTTGCCAACTGATTTCCCGAGCGAGCCTGCTCGTTTGTGAAAAAGCTATGGCCCTACTAAAGAAAAATAAATATCCTAGAGTTTTCTACATCGTTCAGCTGTGGGGTAGGGTTCCGAAGGCGTAGGCGTAGTTACCCACGCTTGTAATAAGGATTGAAATAGAAATGCGTTATTTCGTGGACGACTCAAACGATATGCACTGTGACTCTGGGAAGCAGCCATCGACTGTGGTGGGGCCACGCAACTCTCTTCTCTGTGGCAGGTCCGTCCGGGTACGTGCCACGACCCCACAGAAGAGCGGCGTGATGTGGAAGTGTTACACTTTTGTGTTTCGTCTGCTGAGTGAGGTGGCCGGGGCTCACTTTATTAAAAGCAGCGCGTCTTTAACGCTACGGGTGTTGCCATTTATTGTCAATGGGCGGTGGTTATCAATCTACATCAGCTGAACAAGCTACCTTGCCTCCTTCTTACAAAAAAAAAATTTAGACGAGTCATTGAAGGCGCTGAAAGACATTCCAGGCCACTGATGATAAACGCAGCGAATTATCAACCTTGCTTATTGACATGTTTCATTCAAGTTTTACGACTAACAGAAAATGCGCTTACAAAAAACATCGATTGAAGTCGGCGGTTTACGACGCCAATAATGTTTTCAGCCTCATGATTCTATTACTGACATGTCGAATTTATGTTTTCTTAATAAAGTAAAATGTTTGATTGTATTCGAGCAACCTGTGTTCAATCCCCGGTGCCGGCACCAATTAAATTGTTAATTTTAAGTGCTGGCTTATCACGTAGTCAGCGGTGCCATAAAATATCGTCAGGAAACTTACATGTTTTCGAAATCACAACAAAAACGATTTCGAAGATACGTGAAGTCTGCCAATCCGCAGTGGGGCCGCGTGGTAGGTTATGCCCTATGTGCAACGCAGGCTTGGGGACCAGCAGTGGGACATAATTATACAGGCTGTTATTTTACTTGATTTTTGTTTAATTGTATTACCTAGTGTTCACTCGCCACTCGAGGTTCGACCATGCACGTTTTTAAAAGTCGTTATTGATAACACTAAAGCTCGTCAATAGCTACTAAACCAAACAACCATCACCTTGATGGTTGACAGTCCACTAACTTGCCCTTTTCTAGAAAGTTCCTGCCAGGAAAGACTGCTCTGGACGGAGTTGTGCCCTACGGCATTTCCTTAATGATAAATCTTAGGGACCTTCAATTAAAAAAAACCGGCTTCAAACCGGAAACTAAAATACATTGTTAATACCTATAAAATTTAAGAATTGCCTTCGGTTTCTCTGGGATTCCATCATCAGAATCGGGTATCCTTATCATGTTACCACCCTTGGAATATCTCCTTTCCAAAGAAAAAAAGAATTATCAAAATCGGTTCATAAACGACGAAGTTATCCACGAACACAAATCGCGGTCGAATTGAGATTTTTTGAAGTCGGTTAACAAGAAAAGATATTATAAAGGCCGAAATTTCAGAAAAAATAATACCCAGATTTTTATGACGAGCCTGGATTTTTATTAATGACATTTTTTTATCGACTCAGCAGCATAACATTTTAACATTATCCATTGCATACAAACAAACAAATTAATTTTATATCTTTACAATAATAGAATAGATTACTTTACGTTCACGTGTTTCGAAGGATTGTTATTGTTGTATTATAGTTGTAATGCTCGGTGTAAATTGTTTTATTATTGGCGGGAAATAAAATGGTCACTTATAAGACCTCACATATGAATAAAAACTCTATTGGACTAAACGCAGATTTCTTGCGCGTAATTATGTGAAGTCGAGCGAAAGTTAAAAGAGGCAAGTAACAGGCTATAAATGTCCCACAACTGGACAAAGGCCTCCTCTGTACAGAGGTACAGAGGGTATCAGGGCATAGGCCACCACGCGACCCCACTGCGGATTGGAGGACTTCACATATTTTCGAAATACTTTTTTTTGTTATTACTTTGAAATAAGCAGGTTTCCCAAGATATTTTCCTGCACCGCTGAGTGATAAGTCAGCGCTAAAAATTAACAATTACATTGGTGCTGGAACCGGGGATCGAACTCAGGTTGCTCGAGTAAAGTAAATTAAAGGCGAGCGCTCGGTTCTTTGTTTTCGAACTGACTGGGAATCCAGACGGCCATTGAATCACTATGCTGGCAACCATAAGCAAAAGAACAGATAAACAAAAGAACATCGATGCAGCCCGTATCGCCCTCCTACGAGAAGAAACCGCCAAAACTGTTTACGGCCGCTCTTGACATTCAATTAACTCACCAACAAATGCGGCTGAAAGGTCGCGCGTTCAAGATTATAACCTAAAAACAAAATTATCAACCCGAGCTCGCTCGCTGCGTATCACCGTGCCGCGCACCACGTAGATAGGAGGTTAGAATTAACCTTTGTGTATGACGTTCAAACTCCGAAGAGGTCAGTCGTGACCCTGTGACCAGTACCAACCCAGCTGCCGTCTTGAGTTCTTGCAATATGTATATCATTATTTTCATCATCATCTTTTCAGTCTGTTTGAGTTCACTGCTGAACATATGTCCCAAGGCCTGCCACGAAGCACGATCGTCCCGCTGTGTTTCCTTCACCGGTTCTTCTGTGGTCTTTTATGGGCTTTTATTTTCCGAACTGGTAGTAGTATTGGTTGAATAAAGATATTTTAATTTGATCCTGAGCCACCTGCATCCCACGACTAACCCATAAAAAATCATGACTGTTGTATAGGAGCCCCACTTGAATATTTCTTTATTATGTTTTTTAATATTTGTTGTTATAGCGACAACAGTTCATGAGATACATCCTGGTAACAGACGGACAGGCAAAAAGACAGACAGCGAAGTCTTAGTAATAGGACGTAATTTAGGTACGGAATCCTAAAAACTTAATATCAAATTTATATTTTTACGATGTTATCATTACCTATATTCTTCTAATTGATTTATCAATGCTTGTTGCATTTGATCGTTGTTTATTGAAAATAACTACTATACAAAGTTATGGCCGTTAAATCTCTTTATGTTAATTTGACGTCTCTGTTTTCAGAAGATTTGCACGCCGTAAATCCTTACAATACACAGCACTTGAGTTAACATTGTAAGAATTTATCACTCCAGTTAATGGGATTGTTTTATTTATTTATTTGCTTGACGTATTCAAGCAAATACAAAGAGAAAAAAAAATTCTAAGAGATTGCGTAAACAGTCTCAGTGTATCAATGATGGTCAAAAGAAAGAAAGAAGAAGAAAGAAGTATCGACGACCCGAATGGCGTTGTGGGTAGTGTACCTGCCTCCTGCGCCAGAGGGTGTGGGTTCGATCTGCACTACTGGAAAAATATTGTGTGATGAACATGGTGTTTTTCTAGTGTCTGGGTGTTTATATATGTATAATATGTATTTATTTACAAAAGATATTTATCAGTTTTCTAGTACCCATAGTACAAGCTTTGCCTAGTTTGGGACTGGAAAATGTTGTGTAAAAAATGTGTCCTAAAACATTTATTTTTTATTATTTTTTATTAAAAGCTTTCGCTGTTTTTGTAAATTGAAATGTTTAATGCATTCAGTCTTAAATGTCAACTTTAACCTAAACAGTTCAGATGAAGGTGTCTTATGTGGCTTGTTTTAGAGAATCGTCCGATTTTGTTTCGTCACCTCGACTTACTTCACTATCACTATTATTATTATTATTATTTTATAGTATAAAACAAAGTCGTCCAGGTGTCTGTCTGTCCCTATGTATGCTTAGATATTTAAAACTACGCAACGGATCTTGATGCGGTTTTTTGTTGATATAGTGATTCAAGAGGAAGGTTTACATAATACTTTGCACCCGTGCGAAGCCGGGGCGGGTCGTTAGTTATATATAAGTGAATGTGAACAGATGATAAAAAACGTATAACACGAAAAGAGATAGCAGTCGATAAAGGTGCAATCTAATTACACCAATTGGTGTAATTTGAGTGCCTCAATTGCAGTGCGCCAGTGTCATATCTCTGTGTATAATATCATTGTGTAGGACAACAAAACGTTTATAAAAATTCGATAACAGGACATAGCTAGTGTAAGGCATCGATGAACGAAGAAGTCTGAATTTAGTGATGGCACTAAGGAGGAAATTGCACCTTTTAAAGTAAAAGTTGCCTTTCTTGCCATCTATAAAACCGTGTGATGTAATGACAATCGCGTGAAAAAAAAAAGATAAGAAGCCGCGAACTACATTGTTTTTATTCCGTTACATAACGTTTAAATTCTCACCGGATCTTTATTTACGGATTTTATAAGTGGAAGTGACTCACTATTCGCTTCTGATCTGGTTCGGTCATAACATTAATTGTGCAATGTTTTCGCGGCTGCATAACCTTTTTTAATCTGTGCGGTGGCGATTAAAAAAAACTTAATACGAAAGTTCAAGAGAACTGACGTACAAAATGGGCTGTAATTTTGAACGATAACATTAATTATAAAATAGAAAAATATAATTAGCCTTGCATTGTTAAATGTTAATATGGTAGTTTTCTTTGTTTATGTCAGTATGTTGCAAGCGGTTCGCCTGTTAAGCGATAGTCACCGCTCATGGACGTTTGCAACTACAAGGGTTGCAGATGCGTTGCCAGTTTGTACACTTGATAAATATAAAGTATAACACTTCTACTTTAAGGTCTTCTGTGAAGTCGTGGTACCACGGATGGACCTGCCCACTCGAAGACTGTTGCGTGGCCCTACCAGTGAAATTAAGGAAGAGTATAATGATTTTCGACGAATTAATTAAGGGTTCACGGTATATTATATTTTTAATTGGATGGAATAATATATGACAAAAGTAAAATATTTACATTAAACATTAGACCAATTTAGGGGCAGTTAGGCAGTACTGTTTTCATTAAAATTCATAATGAACATACGAGAATAAATATAGAAAAGTTCCAACTTACAGGACGGATCCTATTATTTGATTATATACTAACGAGCATAAGCCATCGGAACTCTCAAGGATTTGTTATCGTTTCGAAAGTAAGGTAGGTCTGTTGAAATAATAAATATGTAGTTGACTCTAGCGACAGCATTTGTTGCTTGTTAGCTAAATGACACAATTCACTTCGTTTGGAATTATTCCCAAGCTGTGTCGCAAATCTAAACTTTGCGATGCAAAATGTTTCGAATCTATATTGATCCGTGATATTTGTAAAAAACCGGCCAAGTGCGATCTATAAAAAATATCATGTCTATTGATATTATTCTGATTTTTTTGTATTTACTTTATTTTATCTGTGAAAATTTTAACTGTCTAACTATCATGGATGTCTGTCTGTCGGCCTGTAACTCATGAGCCCTTAGTAATAGGGTCCCGTTTTATCCTTTGGGTACGGAACCCTAAAAAAAAGTCTAGGAGGCGTTGACATCTGGACACCTGGCGTTTTGTGCTGCAAAAACCTTGTCAGTCTAAGAGTCTGTGGCTTGCTCGTCCTATTTATCGGCCAAACTACTACTTAATCGGCCTTGTGTGACGCAGCGGTAGGTACTTCGGACGTGACCGCCCATTCGTGCAAAAGCGAAGAACACTTTTTAATAGAATACACTGCATACATTTGAAGCAAATGGGTAATTTAAATGTTTACTGTGCTAATCTCTGCACTTAATATCAAACATTAAAACTTGTAGCAAAATAGGACGAGTTTCTCGCCGCTGCGGGATTCGGACCCACGACTTCCGGATCGAGGTCAAACTCTTTAACCACTGAACTAAGCGGCAGATTGCCGCAACAACGAAAATCTTAATGTCTTTTATCTAGATTGCTTTTTCGCTTTTAAAGCAATGCTTGGCGCATTAATTATTATGTCCTCTGTAGAATACAAACAATTTCCAATATCGTTTTCAGTTTAGAAGATCGATTTTATAATTTTTTTTTGAAAAAGCGAGCCACTGACACGGCACTATCAAAGCTGTACTGTAGGTTCACTTAAAATAAAATAAGTGTGTTCAGAGTTCTCGTCTTACATGTAGGAAGCACCGAGACACCAATTTGTTTAATTCGCTGATTAGGAACGAATTCGACTAATCGCAACTAATCGGCTTTCATACGCGGGAACACTTTGATTGCAAGTGAATATCACTCCGTGTGACTGTGTATCCTTTCCAGGGTTTAAATAAAAGAGCGTATGAAGTCTTTAATATCTTGATAGTGTAATAAACAGTCTCTAATATTAAGTATATACGTTTTGGATAGTTACTGCATTTAATTACTAACTATAGCTATACTATAATAATATGTGTCCACGTTTATTTTCTTCGATTTGAAATTATACCACTACCACTAGTTAATAATAGAGTATTAGTGGTATTATTTGTGTTTGTGAACTGTGATCGCTTTAACACGTAATATATCTAATACGCTCTTCAACCGGAGACTAAAAGCAATATATTTGTTGGCATTATCAAACAGAGGAGAAAAGTCCACTAAAGGTGTTGTAAACCGTTAGTTAAAAGAAGAATGGATATAATGTAAATAAGAGTAATTGCGGGAAAGACATCTGTTTTGATGTAAGCTTAGTTTATGGTCAGTTCTTCCCATTTCCTGTTCCTTCTTCTCCAAAATTTTAAGTCGAATTCGGAAAACTATTTGCTTCCGTAAGTCGAACTACATCGATCCATTCATATTGCCCGAAGTGTTCGTAGTATACATAATAAAAATTAACAATAATTTAATTATGTTCGAGGTTGTACTTAAAGCTGACTCGGCAAACGTTGTTATGCCATATAAATTATTTCTAGAGAAATCGGAACGCACGCATACAGTGTTTGACAGCAGGTTACACAGACATAGTTGACAGGTTGATACGTATAGTTTGTAGTATGGGAAAATAAAATCGTTGTTATTTCGATTTTTTCGTTCAAATTTCTCAATACAATTTGATAATGATAACTTGGAATAAAAAATTTATCAATATAGTACACATGCTATGCCTTGTTAATTTTATTCCTCAAAATATCACTGCTACATTTCCAATCTACTTGAATATTGTGCGATAGCTTTAGTTTTAGATTTACGTTGCTGAAATACCAAGTGCCTAAGAAATAGGACTAGGAAGAATTTTTAAGCGGTAGTTTATCCCAGATGCGGGCACCGCGGCGTATACTAAAAAATAGAATAAAAAATATTTAATTGGTGCTCCCCATACAACAAACATGATTTTTTTGGCGTTTTCATCGATAATGTTACGGAACCCTTCGTGAGCTAGTACGACTCGAATTTGGCCGGTTTTGTATTTCAAAAGTCAGCCAAATCTTTGGTTGGTCGTTGTTCTTTTGCGACAATTTGTGATATTTCAAATCTGATTTAACTTTTCCGCATAGATGCGGCACTGCATCTCGGGGTTTTTTCGAGACAAATATAAAATTCAAAAAGTAACGTCTCCTTAAATGAAACTACGTGGAAGCCTTAAAGAAATTTGTAAAACTACGAATCGCGTGAACAAACGAAATCGCAGATGGCTTCGCGGCGTCACGGGAGAGTTTTGTTTAAATCATTACCCCACCGCGCCAAAAGGAGGGTTATGTTTTTCGAGAGTATGTTTGTATGTATAATTGTTTGGCACGCTCTGCAGCCTGAACGTCTCGATGGATTTTAGCTTGAGAGGTGTCGTTAGATTCGTATTAACTGTGAGGGTGACACTGGGTGTATGAAAATAAATAAAATTACACAGAAACGTGAAACGAATTTTTAAATTATATTCTACTTGTTCTCTCTAAGGTCCACCGTCTTATGCGTGTCGGAAATCGGTCAGACGGCCGTTGAAAGGTCAATGGAAAGTGGAATGGGTGTGATTTTCGCAAACGCATAGCTCTTAAACACCCATCCGAGTGGTTAGCGCTCGGGCGATAATTTCGTAACAGATTCCGCGTCGGATCGTCAGTTGTTTGGTGAGCGCTAAACGAAAATCGCTGACATGTGGTATGAGGCCAAATGGGGACAGAATCAATCCATACTAATATTATCAATGCGAAAACTCTGTCTGTCTGTCTCGCTTTCACTCCAAAACTACTAAACTGATTTAAATGAAATTTGGTACACAAATACGCTAGAGCAGTGATTCTCAACCTTTTTTTGTTGCGGCACATATTAAACGATTTCAAAATTTGGCGGCACACAAAAAAAAAGATAAAAATTATTTACTTACTACAACACACTGCATAAATAGTTTATGACAAAAATTTTAAATATACATAATAAACTAATATATACTACAATAATAACTAAACGTTTATTAAGGGATTGAATACAATTACATAATAAAAATATTTTTAATGCGAAATTTGAGCTTGATGTTTTTTGATAATTTCATTTATATTTGGTCGTAAAAATGACAATGCTACTCTCATATCGTCTTCTACATTTAACAATCTTGATCTTTTTTTAGTTTTAATGTTGGCTAATGCCAAAAAATATTTTACTTTTTAAATGATAAAATTTGGCGGCACACTTTTGAAATTTGGCGGCACACAAAAGTGCCGCGGCACAGTGGTTGAGAATCACTGCGCTAGAGCCTGAGAAAGGACATAGGCTATTTTTTAATTGGAAAAAAGTGTTGTAAATGGTTGAAAGATATTTATTCAAGGGCTTCACCGCGAGCGAAACCGCGGGTAAAAAGCTAGTACTTTATATTTCCAACTTTATTCCGTATAATCTTCTCGCCCCGCATGTACAAATAACTTTATATCTCAATAGAATCATATTACCGATGCTACTAAATAAAACCTTGGATGGCGCCCGAAAGGTAGAAAGTGTCAATGACGTTATTAAAAATTAACTTTTTGACAGTATATGACAGTGTTGCTAGCTATATTCATCATTTTTAATTTTTAATGCTAGTTTCTACACTTACATATACTAAGATGAAAACTAAAAGAGAAGGTCCTAGCGTGATAGTTCTAGGGGCAGCTTTTCCCGCCCTTAGATGGCTTGATGATTCCGTCCGAGTTTGGTGTTATGTTACTTGACTGATTAAAGACTTTACATGATTTCTCAGTTCCTACGACATTCAAAAAGAGAAACATGATTCATATATAGGATTACGACGCAAGAGCTCTGAGGTTTTCGTCATATTTCTTGGATTGTTGAGAAATCTCAACGATGTCATATTCTCGTTCCACCGTTCGACCTTAGTTTTTGTTTATAAATAGAATAACTCGAAGGCCAAGTGGGCGGGCCACCGTATGGGTTAACCAGGGTCATCGATTCGATTAGGTCACGGGGATCCAGAACCATTGATAAATCACAAGTTTTGACAAGCAACATCAAATAAACATCGTCAGACGACGAAAATGATAACAGCTCCCGTTATTCGATTTCATAATTTCTCGAGATTTTTGTAATGTTAAGTTTTATGAATTTTAAAGTTTTTTTATAGAGCTAATCTCTGCACTTAAGATTGAACATTAAAACATGTAGAAAAAGTACGAAAAGATTGTCGCCGCTGTGGGAATCGAACCCACGTCTTCGGCATTCGCGGCCTGACGCTCTAGCCACTGAGCTAAACGGCTGATGGCCACAGCGACGAAAATCTTAACGCCTTCCTTCTACATTGTTATTTAGCATTTGAAGCAATGCTTGGCGCATCTATTGTTATATCCTTTTCAGCATACAAACAATTTCGAATATCGTTTTACAACGATAATGCGAACGAGAGATGTCGCCATTGCTTTTTATGAATTTTAAAGTTTTTTATAGTGCTAATCTCTGCACTTAAGATTGAACATTAAAACATGTAGAAAAGTTTTATTTTTACCATTACCTAACTCAACAGATGAAACGCAGAATTATAAAACTTCTAATTCACGCCGGTCTTCTTTGAGTTCTTGGTACATCCCCGGATGGACCTGCCCATTCCTGCAACGGCGAATACTATCGCGTGGCCCTACCACTGTAATAACATCTTCATTATTTAGAATGATCCTCTAAACTAAACAGTTTAGAAGAACATTATATCCATACTATCCATAGAAATATTATAAATGCGAAAGTAACTCTGTGTGTCTGTCTCACTTTCACGTTTGGTACACAGCCTAGAGCCTGAGAACGGACTAAGGCTATTTTTTAATTGTAAAAAAGTGTTGGAAATGTTTGAAGAAAGAAATGGTTTATTTAAGGCCTTCAACACGAGCGTAACCGCGGGCGAAAAACTAGTATGAAATAATTCATGGTGTACGTTTATTGGAACGTATAACATCTGAATTTTATGAGTATTTTGTTTCGGTTTATAAAATTCTTTTGGATAAAAAACGTTTTTCAATGTGCGTCTGCTCGTGTTAATATATAAGAGTTAAATTATTTTGCCTTCTTCTCACTTTTCTCTACAGGGGCAGTTATTGGTCGAAATTCGACCGCGGTAGGTGAGAATTTATTTATGTACTCCTAAGATGGGGTATTACACAATAACATCGATAACCTGTGAACGCGACGCGGTAGATGCGAACCTTTGCTGTTATGTACAGAGTGTTGACCGATTGGAACCAATACTCGGTCTACGGCAAACCAGTTGTTGCGACATGCACCGCCCGGCTCTGGCCAGGGCTGCCACGATGACGGCACCGAAATAAATTATTATTTATTAATTTGAAATTTAACAAAACAAAAACACGATTGTCGAAATCAAAATGGAACCTTAATGAAAGATGGTATGTAACAGAGAGGAGATGCATAAAAATACCGGTACAGCGATACTAATAAAAAATGTGTGTCTGTACTTATGTACGAACGTAAGAAGTTATATTTCTTTATCCCCGCTGCCAGTACTCGGTGTTTCAGTAATGTTTATAAAAGAGACATTAAATGCAATTGATAACGGTTATAACATTGTCCTAGACTAGATTAATGTCAAAAAGTTCTTATTGGTTGCCATGGCAATACCGTAAAGTTGGGCGCTTTGCAACCAACTTTATCATTTAGATTTTTATACTGCTAATCTCTGCACCTAATATTAAACATTAAAAACCGACTTCAATCAGAAAAATTAACATTGTTAATAAAACCTATAACATTCAATCGATGGCCCTCGATTTCTCTGGGATGCCATCATCAGATCCGGGTTTCCTTATCATGGTACCACCCTTGGGATATCTCCTTTCCGACAAAAAAAGAATCATCAAAATCGGTTCATAAGCGACGAAGTTATCCATGAACACACATAAAAAAATCAAAATATATACGGTCGAATTGAGAAACCACCCTTTTTTGAAGTCGGTTAAAGCGGCGTTGAGAATTTTGTCGGTGCGGCAATCAGCCGTTTAGCTTAGCTAGAGCGTCAGGTCGCGAATCTCGAAGACGTGGGTTCGACGTGGGTTCGGTGAGAGCGATAGCCGGAGCCCAATTTCCAAAAGGATGTCAATGCATCTGCAAACCCTTTGTAGCAGATGTCCATGGGCGGTGGTGTTCACTTAACAGCAGGTGAACCACCTGCTCATTTGGCAATTTTTCACATAAAAAAAGGGACGGATGTGTGTAACAGGAAGTGCTTCCCCGCACATCGTATATAAAGACCAAGGAGCGCGCGCTGTGCTAGAGTTGGCCTCCAGATGGTATCAACCCTTTTTCAAGAGTTTGCGTGACATCAACTGTGCCCTTACGTCTACAGTGTTGTGTATAAAGAGTCCTGTAAACTATATTAGTGAATGCATTTTCTGTTATTAATAAGTGAGATGTTAGTTATTACACATAATTTGCGATCAATGGAAGAATTCCCCCATTTTTAAATAAAAGAAAAAGAAAAAAATTATCACTTAAAATTTTAATTGTGTTTTTACGTATTTCCTAATTACGTTCTGATAATTATTATAATATTATTGTAATACATAAATTTAATGATTCAAATTAATTTTATTGCTATAACGCTATAACCTGTACAGTGATTTTTGCTATGCGAAATAGAACGATTTTTTTTATATGTGCGAAGACGAAACATTTTTAAAATTATTTTTGATATTTAATCGCAGTTTTATTTTTTTGCACATTTAGAGGGTGACCATGAAGTTCAAGACTGTTAATACTTTTTTCATTTAGTAAGTCCATTAAATTTTTGTCTTATTAACAAAACGTAATAATATATTTATTTTTATATTAATTGCGGAAATCCATTAGCGGTTTCTATTAAGAATTCTAAACTATAATATGTTTTTCTTTATGTCTCAAATAAATCGCACATATGTGTAGTATTAATAATATCTCTTATTTTAATTAGAGGCAACCCTAACGTGGCCCACTGCCGGTGAATTCTTGCGTTCTCGTTTAAGGAAGTGTACTCCAGTCGAAGCTGAAAGTCCAAGAGCCAGAGAAACTGATACACAGCTGCTCGCTTCAAGCGAAGTTTTCATTTTTGTTCGTCCCCGTTTCGGTAAGAGTGGATTACTCGTTTACATACATACATAAATTCCGGTTGAGCCCCTATATGTGTCTTTTTGGATGATAAACATGTGTAGTAACAATAAGTAATTTTGCATCGTTACCCCTTTTCTTCAGTGTTAATTGCTTACTAGCGACCTGCCCCGGCTTCGCACGGGTGCAATGTATTATACATAGGAAATCTATACATAAATACGAATAACCGCATCAAGATCCGTTGCGTAGTTTTAAAGATCTAAGCATACATAGGGACAGACAGAAAGCGGGACGACTTTGTCTTATACTATGTAGTGATATGTTAGTAGTCGGTTAGTCAGATGGCAGTTCACGCGATGTTAAGTGATTATAGCGTCCATGCACATTTACCTGCAGGTGTGTTGTTAACATTTAAAATACTAAGCAACGATAACCGCACTCACCAGACGCCAGAAGCCATTCATTACCTATTCAGTTTACATTGGCTTGAAAACCGTACTAGTACAAACATAATGATATACATACATATTAAAAATACTATGCTTACATTATCTGTTCCATTAATTTCATTATGACGATATCACCTTTTTGATTTTGACAATCAATAAGCGCGTGTAATACTCCTATGTTGAATATAGATATTTTATTTGGTTAGAATCCATTGTTGCCCTGAAAGCATCGACCTACCGCACACCTCCATCCAGTGGGGGGTCGTTCTTCACAGCGCTGGCCAGTTCGAGCCTGTCGCTCGAGAACCTTTCTTCCCATTCGATTATCGGTTCTATGGTCGCTCCATTGACACTTCAGCTTACTGATCTTCTGAGCTATGCCCTTTATCTTTGCTCTACACATGTCTTCATTGTCAACGTTATCACGCAGGGAAATACCGAGCATAGCTCGCCACACGGCTCGCACTCAAAAGAGTCGTTGAACAACCGTTTTTTTTACTAACGAAAAACAAAACCGACTTCAAATATCTCGCTCTGTTTTCATTTTATAATTGATTTTCAGGAGTTGCCTAAAAGAGTATTTCAGCTTTCAAATGAAACAAGAATCTTCAAAATCGGTTCTCTCAGTCGAAAGTTCTGAGGTAACAAACGTAAAAAAAAAAAAAGAAAAAATTACAGTCGAATTGAGAACCTCCTCCTTTTGAAGTCGGTTAAAAATTGCGAAATGATTCAAATCGGGTACGCTTTAGTTCCGTTCTTTACTTACGCAACCCGTTCGCGGCTGTAAGCTCTTTTTTTTACTTTAGAACTCTCAAAGCGTTGCGTAACTTACGCCACGACAAACGGGTGGAGCTGTGTGTGTACTATTATTGATTACTCTGTGGTGCAGTCACTAGGCCGCCACGGGTCATGGTTTCGCTCGATATATACGGAAAAAGCATTTGTGCGACCCACGGATGTGTGGTACGGTGGTGGTGGGGCCACGCGCCAGTATTAGCTGTTGCACGAACGGGCAGGTCCGTCCGGGTTAGTACCACGACCTCACAGAAGACCGGCGTGAATTGGAAGTATTATACTTCTGTGTTTCGTCTGGTGAGTGAGGTAGCCGGGACCCACTTTACTAAGAGGTGGCAACACATCTGTAACCCTGCGGGTGTTGCAAACGTCCGTGGGCGGCGGTTATCACTTAACATCAGGTGAACCGCCAGCTTGTTTGCCATTTTGTCACATTAAACAAAATATTTGTTACGGATCTGGATTGAAGAAGATGATTGAGAAGAAGAACAAGATCAAGAACTGTTGAAGTTAGCCGTTTTGATTCACGTGTTGCAAATCGATTTGTTTGTGGTGCTGGCTGTTTATGACCAGCACAGACACAAGACACCGCTATTTTTCTTATTCATTTGTTTTTGGTTGGCCCTCGCAACTTTGTGGGCACTCCGATATTTTATCGATGATATCCGATATGTTCGATTCCTTTACACTAGACTAAATTTTACGCTATCCAAAAATAGTGTGTGTACGTGTTTTTTGGTGTTGAGCCCCACTGCGCTATGAGCATTTTTTTCCGTTTAAAAAAATGAAAATCATTCCTCTTTTAGTTCATTCCGAAAATAATTACAAAAATGTAACCGTGTAGAGCTAAGAGAGACGGAATGTAAGGTAGAATATTGTCGCTACATTTGTCGTTTTGTCAAAATGCGAGCAAATTTTTTAAAATGTCTGAAACACGTCAATTTATTCTTTGAATATCTATAAGTTTCAGAATTAATATAAATTTAAGTTTTAAAACTATTTTCAAATTACGAGTTGTAAATTAACCAAAAATATACTTTTTTGTAGCAGTAGCGAAAATACTGACGTATCTGAAATTTAAATACATATTAAGTCAGGTAATATTATTTAAATAAGTCAGGTTATTTATTAAGATGAGGTAATAAAATATTAGAATGGCGAGTAGAATATAATTTAAACATTATCATTATTTAAATAATTAATAATAAATAAAAAATAAAATAGCCTTTATTGCTGCTTCTATTCCTTACAATTAACAAATACCTACTATAAACTAAAATAATTTAATGAATTATAACTTGAATCTTTTGAATGATCGGCAACTAGATGTTTGTGTGGATCGGCAACTAGATGTTTGTGTGGAATCGGCATCTAGATGTTTGTGTGGATAGGCAACTAGATGTTTGTGTGGATCGGCAACTAGATGTTTGTGTCGTTGTGTGAGCTTGTAGTATGGATCCGTTTAGCAAGAGACAGACAGGCTGTTCCACACAAACATCTAGTTGCCGATCAAATAATTAATAATCATGATTAAATTATATGACAATGGAAAATTTTGCTGAATACTCATAAATTTTAACAGTGGTGGGACCGCGCAACAGTCTTCGCTGTTGCACGGATGGGCAGTTCCGTCCGGGTAAGTACCACGACCTCAAAGAAGACCGGAGTGATGTGGAAGTGTTATACTCTGTCCTAAGAGGACGGCAACGCATTTGTAAGCCCTCTTGTAAAAAAATACATCTGCGTTTCTTCTGGTGAGTGAGTTAGGCGGGACCCGATTTATTTACGGTGTTGTAAATGTCCATGGGCGGTGGGCATCACTTACCATCAGGTAAACAACCTGCCCACTTGCCATCTTCTCAAATAAAAAAAAATTTCAACGGATTCTTTTAGTCTTTTTTTTATCGAAAAATTGCCCTTATCTTAGGATATAATCCTGTGTTTTAAGGACGTTTTAAAAACAAATTTCATAAGGTAAAACACTCGGATGCAAAACAACTATCTGTGGGTCACACAGTTTTGTTTCGTTTTAATTTTGATATTTAATTGTCGGCACTAAATGGATTATGCGCGATAAATCCGTTAAAATACTTTTATTTATAATGTGTAATCGCGTAAATACAAGAAATTATCATAAAACGTTTACAGTTCGGAAATTTTGGTTTCAAGGCTTCAGCTCTCTCTGGTCATCCCGTTACGGATACAGTCGATGCCATTTCTGAAAATGTGGACCATGATCGGCATATTAGTATTTACGATGTAGTTAAATAATTAGGGAATGACCGGAACACAGTTTGACCCATTTGAAAAGGTCTTGCCGCACAAAAAGCTCGATATTTGAATCGTTACTTTAAACAACGTTTGCCGGGTCAGCTAGTTTGTATATATAAATATAATAGTTATAAAATATACAAATATTAATATTGGAGTAATGGTAATTATCTTATTCAGTTATTTGCAATGATAATTACACTAACATAAACAAGCCTTTGTAAAGCATGAAGTATGATTTACTAAGGAGTTTTCTTGTATGCGGTTAATTTGCATTGCTAAATAGTCATGTTATGGAAATGGAATATGGACGCAGAAAAGTGTAGAAATAAAAGCGAAATTAAACGCGATAATATCAAACAAAACTATTTTTGGGTCTTCATTGCGTTGGCAATGTATCTGCAGTAGATATTGTAGATGTATAGGCGGTGGATATCACTTAACATCGGATGAATGAATGAACGCATCAAATGAGTTGAAAATTGCCAATGTGGTTCCAATATTCAAAAAAGGCGATCCTACAGAAATTAAAAAATTACCGCCCAGTGTTACTTCTTAGCACGTTTTTTAAATTGTTTGAGTCCCTTATGTGCCCAGTGTTGATCTCACATGTCAATTTAACCATACTACCCCAACTTTTGTGCAAAGAAATCTACGCTTACTAATCTTGTTCCCTATGTCAATGACCTTTGCACAAGTGTTGATAAAAAAATTCGAGTGGATGCTCTGTACACGGATAGCGCATTTGATAAAGCGGACCACCAAATTTTATTGTCAAAACTATCTAAGTGTGGTATTCAGGGGTCTCTGCTTCAGTGGTTCCAATCTTACTTAAGTAAACGAAAACAAAGAGTAGTGACCAACGTTTTTGAATCAACATTTTATTTTTCATCCTCTGGGGTTACACAGGGATCTCACCTGGAACCAGTATTATTTTTGGTATTTATTAACGATGTCACGGAATGCATCAAATATAGCAAATACTCACTTTACGCTGATGATTTAAACTTATATAAGCCCATTAAAATTAGTGATGACGCATTAAAACTACAATTAGACCTAAACTCAATCCAAGAATGGTATTAAATGTCGACAAATGTTACCACATAACATTTACGCGTAATAGGAATATCATCTCTTTGCAGTACAAATTTAATAACACGATTCTCCAAGAAGTTAATGTTATCCCAGATCTTGGGATACTTTTGGACTCAAGACTATCTTTCATAAATCACTTCGACCACATAGTTGGGAAGGCATACAAATCACTGGGATTTATTAGGAGGGCATGCAAGGAATTCCAGAGTACGATTCCTTTAAAAGAACTCTATGGAACCCTTTATTGATATAAAGGGTTCCATAGAGTATATAGTGCCTTATTAACCGAATTGAGCGTATTCAGAAAAGAATTACAACTTATTTAAGTTTTAAAGATAAGAAATGACTTCGTTCTTCTAATTATCAAAGTAAAATAAATCATTTTAATCTGGAATCTTTAGAAAAACGTAGAAATTCAAATGATCTCTTATTTTTACATAAAATTATAAATGGCAAAATATTCGTCCCTGAGATATTATCTGCGTTAGGTTTAAAAGTATCATGAAATTCTCGAGCGAGTAAAAACAATAAAACGTTTTGGGTTGTAAGTCACCGTACAAATCTTCTCTGTAATTCACCCATCAACCACATGATGTCCAGTTATAACATAATTGAATGCAGGAACCAATCAATTGACATATTCCATAATTCTGATTCAGAACTTAAAAAACTACTTAGACAGTTATGAATCATCCGAGTAATATTTGTAATGTTTTTGTTAATACGTATATGTTACCTTTTTATGTTCTTTATTATATTTTATAGGTTCTATATTAGTTTCTTGTACAGCACGTATGTATTTACTATTCGTGAACGATGTGTACGCCTGTTATTGATGTGTTTTATGTTATTTAATTATGCGTACTTCTAACCTTTTATTGTACCTTGAACATGTTTTTGGTGTATCTTTTATAAATAAAATAAAATAAAAGAAATGAACCGTCCGCCATTTAGCCTCCTTCTCACATAAAAAAGTATATACCTATTTATGTGCGCACGTAACAACTTATACTTACTCCTTTAGCGTATCAAAAGAAAAATAACTAAAAATGTTGTGCCAGTACTCTTTGCTTGTGAAAAAGGCATTAAATGCAATCGATAACGGTTTCATTAAATAACTTAAATAATAATTGGTTGCCATGGTAATACCGCATGGTAAAATTTTTACTGTCATATTTTTCCAAACGTGCCAAAAGAAGTATAATTTTAAAAGCCTTACTAAAAAAACGTTTAAAGTGAGGAAGCTTGAAACATGAATATTAAACGACAATTAATTATAAAGCATTAAAATGCAAAATAGCAGCTTTTTACATACATATTTATTTACATATAAGAGTAATTCAGCGATATAACTTTATCATTTAAAACGAATTAATAAATTATATCATTTTTTTAATCTTTCATTTACTTGCCGTAGCTGTTACAAAAAAGCCTGATTATTTTACAAAGAATTTGCGTTCCAGCAATGTAGAACACTTTTTTAAAGATACCTAGGTATCTTTAAAAAAGTGTTCTAACTTCAAAATAGGAGGCAACTGAAATAAGTAAGTGGACTAGTTTAAATTAGATAATTTGTAATATACATAAATTTAATGTTTTAAGTATTGGACATATTTAATGGCGAAACACTTAAAAAGTGACCCAAACATTATTACCGCGATCGCGGTAGGGCAAAAATGTACGTTATCGACTATTCCACTCAGACACCAAAATAACGGTTAACTAACAGTTTCACTGGTGTTTGGCCGTAATTTTAAAAGTGAGAACCTAAGAGGAGTCACAGGTCCTTTGTAACGATTTTTTGTATCGTTCCGTTATTATATGAAAAGACCCAGCATCGTATTAGTCCTTTTGTACTTACATATATTTATAAGAAACACCATATTTATAAGTTTCACCCTCCTTGTAGACAAAACTAGTAGTATAAGCTACCTTAAAGTACCCATTATAATGTCAATGTATATATAATATATAGTACCTGGAGGCCCGGTTTTTTTGGTAAATCGTGTATTTTGGAAATAAAAAAAATAAAAAATAAGAAAGAATTACACACTTATTTTATTTACTTTATTTTCTATATATTGAAAATAAAGTAAGTAAAATAAGTGTGTAAATGATCGTGACACGAACCGCACGCAGCCTTCTGTTTCGGGGCCGCCCGATTACCGAGCTATTATAACATTTTTTTTTGGCGAAATTTACCGTCATATTCGAATGACATTTTTCATTCCCTGAAAACAGGGATAAAAGGACATTTTCTAAAAAGGAAACCTAGCTAGTTCGATTTTTCGCCCCCGAATCTACGCACATAAGAAATTACATGAAAATAGTTGGAGCCGTTTCCGAGATTCCGATTGTGTGTATATATATATATATATATATATATATATATATATATAAGAATTGCTTGTTTAAATGTATTAGATTAGATACATTGAGAACAAGGATTTGGAATTAATTCTAGCTCTGCACTTGCCCAGTCCCCTGGCTGCTGTTGATTTTATACCTAAATAATTTTTCATACTTATTAAAAAAATGATAAGACCTTATAGTTTCTTCCCGGTTCTTCTCTGGACAGATCTAGGTTCGTGAACCGTTGGTAGTTTTTTGATGTTCAATTATATTAAAACTGTTCAATTATAACTTAAAATGAGGCTATATTGAATAAAGAAATGGCTATATTGAATAAAGAAATTTTGAATTTGAATTAAGAAGTATTCATAAATATATGTGTATAAAAGTAGAGTAGAGTAGAGTAAAAATATGAAAGTCTTACAATGTTGTAAGTACTATGTTATAGGAATACATATCGCTATCCTCACCAGGATCAAAATACCACGAGAGAAATGTCTTTTTTCAGGTTTCATAGAGAAGTTATTTTGCAGGCAACTTTTATTTTTTCTTTTGCATCTTTTTAAAAAAAAAACACATTGCCCTTACTTTAGGATAACATTTTCCTTTTTGTGTTGTAAGAACATTTTACAAACATAAATTTCACGTGGACAAACACCCCGATGCGAAATAACTATCTGTGGGTCGAACAAATAGTTGTTCCGAATGAGAATCGAACCCAAGACCCGCGACACCGAAGCCAATACTTTGGCTGCGCCACGAAATCATCAAATTCAGTCAGTATTATCAGTACCTGTCAATGGCAATTACTATAGTGACACATGTTCTACGAGAATTGTTTTTTTTTTAAATATATTTAAAGCTATTAATGATTGCTGTACATAACCGAATTACATTATCAAATGAATGCCAGCGACCTTCGGCCCAAATGCCATGGCGATTGTCTCCGTTCGGCGCTGTCAAAATTTGGCGCGAAGCGAAATTGGCGGGAAACATACGCCCGCCAATATAGGCAACGGACAGCTCGGTTGCGACGCCAATAAAAATAATTATCGAATGAAAAGGCCGTTGACACACTGCACGGCTTTGCGGACGTAACTCACACGGACCAAGTGCTAATAGAATATACAGCGTGTCGTTACCATCGCGACAATAAATGAACACACGACTAACGCTATTTGCCAAAAATCATAAAAAATATTAACGTTAAACAAAATCCATAATTAAAAAAAATATATTTTTCAAACAAACTAATTAAGTAAAAAAGAAACAAAATTTGTAACATCCTATACAACACGCGCCACAGCGTCGTATTACAAGCCTCTTCTTCTAACAGTATGTTTTGTCTCTTTTAAATTCATTCAACCCATTCATATGCTTTGTGACCTTTACAAATGAACTTTACGTTACGCTTTTATAGGTAAGGGTGTTCTAAAATTCTTTGTTTTGGAAAATTTAATAACTCTGTAAATATTGATGTTTAAAGAATTTAAATGTTTAATACAACTTTAAAAAGTTATCTCCTATATGTGTGTTCATTTATTGTCGCGATGGTAACGACACGCTGTATATAAAACTATAGAGATAATAATAGCTATAAAGTAAAATATCCGGTTATATTGTATTTATGACGTATTTATGAAGTGAGGGTTCACTATACAAATATATGTGTATCCCCATACACCACACATATATTTAGAGTAAACTAAAGTGTCTGTAAAAGTAAGACTAATTAAACTAGTTCTACAATTAATGTTTAAAAATATATAATAAGACATTAGAAAAATGTAACCCATCGCTTCTTCCTTAGACTTGAGTGAATTAATGAAAATGCTATTATTTATGATTTGTTTTAAAGTATATTACGAGAAAATGTGAATGTGAAAAAGGGATAAGTAGTTACAATATCTCATGTAATAATATGTAATGATGTTTGTAATTGCAGTAAATTATAAACTCAATAAAAAGATTACATTTATAATATATTTAGTGTTAAGTTAATTAATTGGGGTCTTATTAAATTTACTAGCTTTAGCTAAACGGCTTTATCCGTGTATCACAGAATGTGATAGGAAAACAAGGATAAAAACGAAGAATTGTTGCTTTTTTACACTTCTTTAGTTTAGATTGATAAATTAAATAGGATAAAAAAATACTGGGTATAGTATTATTTTACTTGGCAGCGACGTCAAAATTATAAAATACTTATTAATAATTTCCGAGTAACCAAATCAAAATACGAATTACTTTGTGCTAAGTAAATTTATTTTATACCGTTTAGTTTCCTGTTTGAAGTCGGTTTTTTTTGTTAAAAATTATTTTATTAATAAAACACACTTCTCTCGTATTATGATATACGCCCGATTTTAAGTCCCGTGTGAGTTCGGTGTGTTGTGTACCACAAGTTTTTTATTTTAATTTTCCACTGATTGTCACAATTACTTGCATCGCAACAGATTACTCAGCTGTGGCATTGCACTTCTTCGGTTTCGCAATGGGTATGGAAACAAATGAGTTTTATAGGTTGTTAAATTGCTGACGCAGACTAGACCCACACCAGAGGCGTTTGGACGAAAACCTCTGGTGACGTTATAGTCTGTGATCGTCAATATGTTTTTTTATCTTGTATTAACAGATGTTTGTGCTTTTAGTCCGAGACTATTAAAGCTTCATCTGACGCAGATCGGGTGGGCGAGCCAGAACCCACGGGTTTGGGCCCTCCGCTGTGGGTAGGGTCGCGCATGTGCTCATGCGTGCGTTTACCTATGGTCATGTCATCTAAGGGCCATCGAGGTTGTGGTTCGGACCGGAACCCCGATGGCCGTCGACTGTGTTTTTAGCTAATCGTTGGCTGGGGGCGGTGAGAACCGCTCTGGAACGCGGGTGTACCTTGAGTACGCGTTGTGTTGGTCTCGCCGTGCTCGGAGGCGAGGGCGAACTATTGTGTTTGTTGTTACACTAGCTGTGGGTGTAGTGTAGTATTGTTATCCGGCAGGCCAATATGGTCCGTACTTTAGCCGCGTCATGCATGGCACGTTTTTCCTTCTTATTTTTTTTCTATTATTGTTATTTTACGATAATTAATATAATTACTGCTTGCTATGGCTATATATTTTTTGCCTATTTTTGTATATCATACACGGTAAGAGGCAAAAAAACCGCAAGTCGTAATGTTATTAAATTGTAGATACTCTGGTCTAATTTATAGTGGTAACGCCACTAAACAGTTTCTGATGTTGAAGACCAGCGTGTAGATGTGTTATACTTTTTCATTTTCGTAATCTAGTTTTTTGGGGTGGACCACACTTTTAGAAAATTCTTTTTCTGTGCTCAGATTACCTGAATACGTAGAGAAAGAATTTTCGGAATGCACGCCTAAAATTTTTGACAAGTGGGAACAGTTTGTAAGAAGGGGGAAAAGCAACATTATTTGCTATATCGATTTATCATGCAATGTTTCCATATTTTTTTATCGTTTAAACCTTCCCTGGACTGCCACAAATATTTAAAAACTAAAATTAGCCGAAACGGTCCAGCTGAGACTTTAGCGAGAGTAACGAATAGCAACTCATTTTTATATATATAGGAGAGGGAAAATTTCCGACGCTGTAATTGTTTCATGTGTGGCGGTAACTACAAAGTGTTGGCAACACTAAAGGAAGTCATTCTTTGAGGTTGTTGGCAATACTAAAAGAAGTGTAATTCTATAAGGTATAAATGAAGCTGCAAGAAGTATTTCATGGTCGTCTTCGTCTTCTTCTTTGGCTGTCAAACCAGAAGTATGCATGATAGTGCTGCCCAATCGGTATCACAGATTAAATCGTTAGAGTGGTGTTTTACTAGTGATATTAAAGTGATAAAATAAGTAATTATACCAGTGTTATTGTCGTGCAAAGTGAAACTACGGTGATTTGGTAAAAATATTTATATTTCTATCTTCTTAGATCGATAAAACAAAGTAAAGCTAACAAAAGTGTCAGGCGATTATTGGCTCCGATTCTCTAATTACCATCTAATCAGTGGCATAAAACTGTAATAACAAAGTAGACTAATTAACTCAGATTACATTTTTTAGAATGACAAAAACAGATTATTTTTTATAGGGGTTTTTTAATAGGACGTTTGCGAAAACTATATTTTTAAGACCATGGTTTCATTAAAAAGGACCCAAACCCGTGGGTTCTGGCTAACCCACAGGTTCTGTGTCAGATGAAGCTTTAATAGTCTCCGGACTGAAAGCAAAAACATCAGTTAATACAAGATACAACATTAAAAAGGCGTGTAAGTTAATATAATATATATAAGTTGAAGAAACGGTCGTTTAAAGCATGCTAGGTGTGTCTCTGTGTGAAATTCGAAATAAGTGCGACTTGAAAGAGAATGTTGTAAGGAAAGTTGAATGGGAACACTGCCGCGTATCGACACGTGGAGAAAATTGACGAAAAAATACATTGAAAAGAATCGATGGTGCTAAAGAAAGTAGACGTAAGATGTGCTAAAAAAAGTATAGACGAGTAAAGAGAGCGTAGAATATATAATACATATATGTACTACTCGATATCCGTACCCAAAGGGTAAAACGGGACCCTATTACTAAGACTCCGCTGTCTGTCTGTCTGTTCGTCTGCCAGCAGACTGAACCATGAACCGTGGTAGTAAAACTGTTGAAATTTTCACAGATGACGTATTTATGTTCCCGCTATAACAACAAATACTAAGAAACAGAATATAAAAACATTTAATTTTTTATTCAATTCTTTTAGTATTTCATTTAACTATATGAGGAGCCCCATGCGACTGACCTGAATTCTTTGCCGTTTTTATAGATAATGGTACGGAACTCTTTGTATGGAACGGGGCGTACACGCCTTTTATCTACCAGTCATTATGAAAGATACGAAACTAAACTAACGGCCGTTTGTTGAATATAGGAATCGGGTAAGCGCGGGGCCCGTAGCAAATTCTTTCAAACAGTCCTTGATCCGCTAATCTATACAGATAAATAAAATTGGAGTGTCTGTTTGTAACATTAAAATAGCCGCTTTTTACTAAATGTTTGTCTGTCTGTCTGTTTGTTCCGGCTAATTTCTGAAACGGCGGGAACGTTTTGGACGGGACTTTCATTGGCAGGTAGCTGAGGTAGTAAGGAGTAACTTAGGCTACTTATATTTTAGAATTTTTTTTTTATTTTAATTTCCACGCGGACGTAGTCGCGGGCACAGCTAGTTATATATATAAAAATGGTTTTTTTTTTAAATATTAAGAAAAAATATTTCGAAGATATGTGTAGTTCGCCATTAATGCGGACTTCACATATCTTCCGCCAGTAATGGCGGATTATGCCCTTATTTCCTCTGTAGAGAGGAGGAATTTACCCAGCTAGGGTTAGGGGGGACCTTCACTTTACTTTACTTTATTTTTATATAACCTCTTCAGATTGACGATATTAAATTGATTATGAAAACCAGCGCTGTACTCTCGTATTGACTGCAGCATTAAGCTGAGTGCGGTCTGTTTGCCGTTTACGCCACACACAAGTGTGTGTAAAATGTGTGATGTGTGTTTCATATATTTTTTTCTTTTTACTGTCTTATTTTGTTTGCGGTTTAAACGTATACAATTTTTTACCTAAGATGTTGGAACTCTTCAATCCTTATGCTTTATTTATTGCTTCTGGTACTAGCAAAAACCATAAATTGCACTGTGTATTAAATACTAGGTGTAAATTTGGCTTACCGTGTTGAGAGTTTACTTTTAAAACGAAACAAATAATAAATACAACAATTCTTTAATTTTTCTTATTGAGTCGCTTCATTACGGTACAATGTATGTATTACACGTTTAGATATATGCATTTGTAATCGGGTAAAATTTATTTCTTGATCTTTATAGAAAACAATACAAACCGATTGTGCTGTTCTCAAATGTAGTTTCAAAATTTAAATTACACAGCAAAAGCAATCGGTGAGTTCTGCAGAATAAGGTATGACCCAAATGAATTCGCCTACTTTTACAAATATAATAGAAAAGTAGGAACTTGAAAGCATAACAATTTTATACTCGTATGTAATTAAATGAAATATAACAATAACTTTATTATATATATGTTTTCGAAATAGGGATCTCTATAGAATAAAGACGGTTGTTACAATAAACGATTAATAAACGCAGAAATTAATAAAATAGAAGTCACACGTATTTATGCAACGCGTTACGTCTAGGCATAGTACATAGCTATGATAGGATACAGTGTCACGTACAAGAACGGCAATTCTATGTATAAGTAAAACTATTATAATTGATATTGTATAAATATATATTTTGGCCTTGTGAAATTTCGAAACCTTATAATTTATTAGTCATGTCACCAAATTTAGAGATGAAAGAAAATCTAACATATAAAATTCTCGTGTCACGGTGTTTGTAATTGAAGTCGTCCGAAACGGCTCGACCGATTTTCGTGAGATTTTGTGTGCATGTCGGCCAGGGTGGAGGATCGGATAACATCTATTTTTCATCCCCCTAAATGTTAAGGGTGGTCCATCCCAAACATTTTTTTCTACCCTACAAATCATTTATATGGCAAAACTTTTGCCGGGTCTGCTTGCTTTTTTAAAACTCTTTAATATGTGAAATACACTCTCATCTCATTATTTAAAAATGATAATTTATTGTCAAAGGCGTTATTCGAAGCGATAAGTAATATTTTTCTTTGTGAGAAACTTCTTAACCGACTTCAAAAAAGTAGGAGGTTTGTCGGAAGTTTTTTTATGTATGTTCACCGATTACTCAAAGACGCCTAAAGCGATTCGGAAAATTCGTTCTGTATTGGGTTCGGTATGTCTCCCATGTAGTCCCATATTAATTTCACTGGCATTGGACCTTGGATCCCGAAGATAAACCAGGGAGCCCCTCTAAATCAAATAGAAAATTAATATTGATTGAGATATTTGAGGTCAGTTTGGTTTTGTTAATAGAAATGTACCTTTTTATGTATTAAAAAACCGGCCAAGTGCGGGTTGGACTCGAGTACGAAGGTCCGTACCAATATCTATAAAAACGGAAAAAAATCATGTTGTGTCTTTTGTTATTTGGTGTTATAGCGGCAACAAGAATACATCATCTGTGAAAATTCCAACTGTTGAACTATCACGGTTCATGATATATGATCTGTGACTGACGGACAGACAGGCAGACATATTTTATGGTGGTAGGGCCACGCAGCAGCCTCCGCTGTTGCAAGAATGGGCAGGCTCGTTCGGGTAAGTATCACGACCTTACAGAAGACCGGCTTAAAGTGAAAGTATAACATTCGTCTGGTGAGTGAGGTAGTCGGAGCCCATTTTTCAAAAGGATAGTTTCCCGTTTTATCCTTTGGGTACGGAACCCTAAAAAAAGAGTAAAGGAAAACTGTTTGTCGATCCAATGAATTGAATAACTTTCGTTGGCTTCCAACGAATCGAGTAACGTACAAATATCAAACGATATCGGCCATGCGATTGGGCCGGTTAGTCAACGTCCATTGTGAGATTTAAGGGGGCAATAAAATATTTGGGATGCGGCGTGCGTCGGCACTTAATGTGCGATCGTACTTTGAATATAGGACTTGAACAATCGCAGATTGATCCTACTAGGTCCAATTATATCGTCAGATGTTACATTAAATACAGATAACAAATAATTCAGGAAGGTAGAGTCAGAAAAAACAATACAATAACGACTTTACAAATTCGACCTCTAATTGAAGAGGAATACAGAATAAGCGATAGTCCGATGGGCTCAGTGGCTAAGCTTTGGTTCCGGTCGTGGAATCGATAAAGAAACATGTACTATCTGAGTTTTATCTATATCGTTTTATGGAGTAGGTATTAAGTCTCTTAAAACAATTAGATTAAATCGTACGTATTATTGATTCGATTTCAAAACGCAACCAGAGGGTGTGAGTTGGATTATAATTACGAAAAAAATAGTATGCGATACAGTTTTTCTATTTCTCTTCCTTATTTTCAGCGTCTTTGGGTGTTTATATACAGGGAGGCTTTTCTAAGTGTATCCATTTTTTTTATTTATATTCTTGTATATAAATAATGTTAAAAAAATAAAAGTATGTTTATTCAGTGAATTAGTAAAATATTTGCTCAGCTTTGAACTAGATGGCGATGACTGTATCATAAACCTGTCCAGTCCTGTACAAAAAGTATAGCCCAGCTAAGTGGACGGAAATTTTAGCCGTTGACTCGTACGATTCTTCAACACGTGTCAAGGAAATTACGTCTGTGTATCTATATTACCTTTTTGGGTTAGTTATTTGCGTCAGTGTTTGCAAACTATTAAGGTGTATAGATTCGAGGTAGAGGAACGGAAATTTGTCTTTTACCATGCATCTGATAGGAATACTACTCTGTTCGTGAGAATATTTTCGTCTTGGGCATTATTTATTTTGTTAAACTCACCTTTGAATTTCGAAAGGAACTTTTGCCTTTGCCGTTTTTTATTGGAAGCAAAACGGTTTCAAAAAAAAGCGGCCGGCCAAGTGCGAGTCGGGTGCGCGCACGAAGGGTTCCGTACGTTATCAATAAAAATAGGGGGAAAATATTGTCTGTTACATGGGAGCTCCTCTTAAATATTTTTAATTCTGTTTTTTAGTATTTGTTGTTTAGCGGCAAAAAATACATCATCATACAGCCTGGTGACAGACTGTTAGACTGACAGACAGACAGCGAAGTCTTAGTAACCTTTTGGGTACGGAACCCTAAAAATTTTTTTCTGTGCAGTTTAGATGATTTTAACTGATGTTTTGTTACATCGTAATGAAATTTGCATTATTATTTATAATTAAGAAATGGATCAGGGATGCGTTCAATTCATTAGAGCATTGTTTTCAGAATCGTTTCTGTTTTTTTTAAGAGAAACAAAACAAGTGATTGTTTTTCCTTTATAGTATTCTAATAGATTAAAATAGTTCATCGAATTATATTTGATCAGCGTTCATTTAGCGCCTAGATTTGCTTACGAACAATTCTCTCTGTGATGCGTCCTACTTTATTTATGCCACCGTCCGCCATTTTGCATATTGCATGCGATTGGAGTCATGCGAAGCGACTTTATTAAATAACAAATAACGGCCACGAAGTTCCGTCAGTGATGTAATGTTTGTTGGAGGACTATCGTAAGCGTCATTACGACTTGTTTGTGGTTAAAGCACGGTATTCTCCAGTCTCAGGTTCGTTCTCTCATCGTTGTCTTTCGTATCTTAAGTTCGCGGGTATATATGAAACTCGGCTAAGTGGCTGCAGACGTGGAACCGCGAACTGAGCTCCTAGGTTCGAACCATGACGAACACAAGCTTTTGCTATGTATTTTGAATTTCTAACGCACACAAGTAATAGAAATATTCATGAATAACAAATCCTACTTCAAATATCTCCTATAAGGTATATTTTCTATTTGATTTTGTAGGTCTCTGATGTACCTCCAAAGTCCAAGGTTCAATACAAATTATGTTTATGGGACTACATGGGAGTTGAACCGAACAGAGCAAATGGAATTTTCAAAATAGATTCCTACTTCTGAGGTAACAAACAGAAGAAATCAACCGAACCCCATCCCTTTTCGAAGTCGGTTAAAACACGCGGTCGCGGTGTCACGGAAGGCTGCTATAATGTAAAAGTAGCCTAACATCCATACTTAATGGTCAGCGATGCTTGCAAAATATCTGTGTTGTCAGTGTACCAGTGGTATCACTCATCATCGGATAATCACTCATCGCGTTTCGTCTGCTGAGTGAGGTAATCGGGAATCACTTTTTAAATTATCAACGCATTATCTTCGAAACCTGAATGCTTGTACATTCGGGTGTTGAAGACATCCATGGGTGGCGGTAGTTACTTGACATCACACGTACCGCGTGACAACTACTCAGAAAAAAAGATAAGCGAATTCTTCGGAGAATATGACTGAATAAATAAAAAAAATGAAAAACCAACAGCTAGAAATCAATTTGTACGCCGTGCACATAATTTGTCGTTGTGAGGATGAACTATCATTGTAATGTTTTGTAAAAACAATTATTGTAATGAGATTGCCCTCTGTAACAAGCCGTCAAATATATTTGGGTTTGTGACGCCACTTGGACCTGTCTGTAACAAAATGACGTAAGCAGTCCTAAGAAATGCTCCCGAATATTGTGAATAAAACGACATTTATTATTTATTTAGATATATATTTTAAGCTCGAGAGAATTGTTTATTAAAAAATCGTAAACCAATTTAATAACACTTTTTTGACAATTGTCATTAAATATTTTCTATCCGAGAAATAATAATTTTTCTACGTTTTTTTATCTGTTGCTTTAATCTTATTCAAAAAATAACAATTTCTGTTACAGATAAACAAACGACGGGAACAAAAAAACTTCTCGACTAAATAATGTAAGTAAACAACTAACGCTGAATAACTTATGTGTCGATAACATTATGCAAATGAATACATTAGTTGAAATATTTTAAAACTTCCCTCGCCAAACGCGCAATTGCTTCTTTTTATTAATATTTGTTTACTCCATAATGTGAATTAGTTTGTGGAATATTTTCCCCTTAGAATTCCTTTCAAAAAATTGCCACCGGGTCAATAAACTAAACATGACCAGAAAAGAATCGACAAGAAATTATACGGTCTTATTTTATATGAAACAAGTGTACAAAATTACGTACAAAATCAGCAGCACCCTTGGGGATTTGCAAGTGCAGAGCAAGAGTCACTTCCACACATCCTTTTCCTCTTTATATTCTTCGCCATTAGGGTAGCTTTTACAAAATGATTGAAATTGTTTAGACTTCTTTGTTTGTGGATGTCATCTGTGTCGCGTAAGCCAGTGTGGTATTTCTCGGAGGCGGCTGGTCAATGCAACAGCAGACGTGCTGCGCGGCGATAAAACAGTAAAAAGTCGCTTAGCTTGTCACATGCTGCGTGGCGCTAACACTGCAAAAATTTGCTAAGCTTGTCTCTTCAACTCGTTTGAGCGCAAATACTATTACGCTTATCACGTTTGGCAATGTTCTTGTATACTCACAGTCATGCGATTCATCGTGTCGTGTACGCCCCGGTCGAGTTCCGCGTTGTCGCTATGTTGGAACAATGGCGGGGTTTTTATAATCACCCTCGTTCTTCTGTTCGATTACAAAACTGACGGTGGCAGCTTCACAAGACAATTATAAGGCTATTAGCTTGTTTTTTTTTTTGTTGTTAGTAAAAGACAGTGGTATCTGGGATTTTTTTTTTTTTTTTTTTTTTTTTTTTTTTTTTTTTTTTTTTTTTTTTTTTTTTTTTTTTTTTTTTTGGCTGGATGAGCCACTGTTGGCCTTAGGGGCCTTCACAGATCCGACGGACTTGAGGTGGCCTGGCGCACGAGGCGCCTAGCCTGAACCTCGCGTATTTACTATTACGCGTTATGGTGACTAAGCTCGAGGGCTCCCGAAGGAACCTCGGCTCGGGCCGTCACGCTAATTAATTCACCGGTTTGGGAGGCCGCCTAGCTCTTAGGGCGCTTTGGCGGGGGCTCCATGGAGTGATCTGGCTCAAGGGTCCCCGAGAGGGGACCTCGGCTTGGGCTGTCACTCAGTACGCGTTTAGCATTCCGATTCGAGGGTGCCCGAGAGGGCCGGACCTCGGCTCGATCGGTAGCTGTTATCTGACTGGGGGGATCTCTAGAGCTATCATTACTACCACTTCGTAAAGCGTTGGCGCTGGGAGAAGAAGTGGCGGAAGAAACTCCAGCAACGCTTCTATCTTGAACTGGGGAGAATCTGCCAGGTACGTGGCGGAACCTAGTGTATGTTTGCCGCACTCGCCGGCGAGTGCGGTTTGTGTTGGTGTGTTTGCGAAGTTTTTTAATCCTTTCGATGGCGATAGTCGTCTCATCGTCAGGGAAATCGAGAACGTGTCGCGGTCTACGGTGATTGCGGCGGAACGTACCTAGCGGCAGGGGTCTGTAGGTGGCGGCACCTACGATTAGCGGGTTGGGATGCGCGGCGGCGGAATCGAAGTATC
This sequence comes from Iphiclides podalirius, assembly GCA_933534255.1. Taxonomy (NCBI): domain Eukaryota; kingdom Metazoa; phylum Arthropoda; class Insecta; order Lepidoptera; family Papilionidae; genus Iphiclides; species Iphiclides podalirius. The sequence continues at coordinate 1,260,511 of OW152835.1, read as the reverse complement.
GGCGCGACGCCGACTTCAGGAATTGCGCGATGGTGGGCAATTCTAGATCGACATGTAGGTCGATATTGCGCATGTACCAGGGTGCTCCCGTGGCTCTGCGCAAAAATCGATTTTGGATGACCTGAAGCCGGTGTATTTGCTTCGGAGCAATGTGTGCGAAAACTGGACTCGCGTACGTCATGATAGGGCGAACTACTGCCTTATATAGAGTCACCTTGTTCCGAAGGGACATTTTAGACGTTTTGTTGAGGAGCGGATGGAGGCGACCGAGTACGAAGGCCGCCCGGTTCTTGACCCGAGTCACGTGCTGGCTGAATCTAAGTTGGGAGTCAAGGACGACACCTAAATATTTAACTTTGTTCACCCATGGTACCGGACTATCCATGAGTTTAACGGGGGGTGGTTTATCTACGTTCTTATGCGAAAAAAGGACAGCCGCGCTCTTGGCGGGATTAATTTCGATCCTCCATTGCCGAAACCAGTCACCGATGGTGATGGCTGCAGCTTGGAGGCGTCGATGGATAATTTCGGATGTTCTGCCTGCTGTATAGAGACAGGTGTCGTCGGCAAATAGGGCAAGTTCTACATCTTTGACTCGCGGCATGTCGTTGGTGTAGAGCGTGAAAAGGACTGGGCCCAACACCGACCCTTGAGGCACCCCGGCTCGAACGGGATGCGTTGTCGAACACACGCCTTCGACGCGATAGCGAAAGGTCCGATTACTCAGGAAGTCTCGTATTATGCATACGAGACGATCGGGCACTCCGAGTCCGTATAACTTGTATACGAGTCCGTTGTGCCAGACTTTATCGAAGGCCTTTGCTACGTCCAAGAAGAGTGCTCCGGTGTTGAGTCCGCGTTGGCGTTTGACTAGTATGTGCTCCGTGATGCGGTGCACTTGATGGGTGCAAGAATGTTTGGCTCTAAAGCCAAACTGTTCTGGGATGGGGAGCCCTTTGGCGTCCATAAGGGATCTTAGTCGGGCTAATATAAGTCTTTCAAAGATCTTCCCAAATGTTTTGAGAAGACTTATTGGACGATAAGAGGTTGGGAGGGTCGCGGGTTTGTGGGGTTTGAGGAACCCTATTATGTCAGCTTCTTTCCACTCGGACGGGAAGAAGCCTTCGGTTATAGCCGCGTTGTAAATTAAGACTAGTATCTGAAGGATGCTAGTAGGGAGAAGTTTGGTCACCCTATTGGTGATACCATCTGATCCAGGCGCTTTGCGTGGGCGCAGTTTGCTAATTGTTTCTGAGAGTTCAGAGCACGTGACCGGGGGAACGGGATCGCGGAGTGGTTCCGATGCTTTTCTTTCGACCTCTTCGTTCACCTTACGGATGTGATCGGGGTGGGTCGGAAGCAAGCTGGGGAGCATTGGGCCTCTAGACTGTCAGCTAGGCATTCGGCTTTCTCTTCGTCCAGCATTGCTGGCGTTCCTATCGGGCGAACTAATGGTGGCATGTTGGGAGTGGCAATACCCTTGAGGGATTTAGGAAGTTTCCAGAAGGCTTGGTGGGACGGTTTTATTGAGACTAGGGTGGAGTCCCACCGTTCGTTTCGTGAGTCTGCTATACGTGTTTTGACTTCACGTTGTAATTTACGTAGCAGTCTACGATTCGAGTCGGTGGGATATCTATCGTAGGCGCGTGTGGCCGCATTCTTGCGCCTCAGTAGGTCTTGTACATCGTCTGGCAGGGCCCAGCGATGGTCGTCCATCGCTGGAACCTGTCTCGAGCATTGCTCGACGACGGTGTTGACGTGACTCGTGAGGGCCCGAATTGCGGTCTCCGTGTCCTGTTTGCTGTTGAGTTGGTCGGGGATCGATTCTAATATTGAATTGGGCTCTTTAAGTTTGGTTTTGACTCTATGCCAGCTAATGATTGTTTTGGTTTGGGGGGCGGCTATTGCTGAGGGCCCTAGCCGAAGGAGGACTGGACGGTGATCAGAGTGAAGCTCGTGAATCACTTCCGGGTCGCGCATGGTTAGATTGATGTCTTTGACGACTGCAATATCAAGCACATCCGATGATTGTCCCTCTATATAAGGGAAGTGCGTATGTTCGACTGGGGCTACAACTTCAAAGTCGAGCCTGTCGGATAGCGAGTCGAGTGCGGTGCCTCGACTGTTGGTGCGTGTCGAGTTCCATCGGATATGCTTGCTGTTGAAGTCGCCAGCTAATATGGTGGCTCCTCCTATGGAGAAGAGGGCCTCAAAATCGGATTGCAATGGTATCTGGGATGTCGGCTGAAGGTCTAAAATAGTCAGGATCTAAGTGACGTCGTTTTTAATTTTAGTGAATGATGTTTGCGAAAATGGTGAAATTTGCCGAATGTCTTTGTCTTTCGGACTGTGTTGAACATAGGATACAGAGCCCGTAGAAAGGATGTATCCACTGGCTTGGTATGACAATTCGAGAAGTTAGGACATTTCAGGGTCGTGCGCCGATAAGTCAGTTCTTTGGACCTCCGATGTGCGATAATATCTGTCTCTTGTTAGTGATTCCATTCGGTAACATTATCAAAGAGCACTCACGCTTAACTCTATAAAATAGATTAAGTAAACACGGCTAATACCGTGACAGCTGATTGTCCGGACACTCGAGTTCAATTCTCAGCGGTGAAGGAAAACATCGTTTTGAAACCTGCATCTTTACGAAATGAAGACAAAACATTTCGAAGTTTCCGCCAACGCGCAGTGGGGTCGAGTGGGCCTTTACACCCTCCGTAAAGAGGATGTCTTTACCGCACGTGGGAAGTGTGTACAAATGTTTTCTTTTATTAATTTCTTTATCAACCCACAATTTAAGCAGTTGCGATATTAACGGGAGAGATGGATCTGCTGGGCCAGCACAGTTCTCTTGACCTACGATAACTGTAACATAACTCTCTTGTATCTTGTATTAACTGATGTATTTGCTTTCAGTCGCGAGACTATTAAAGCTTCATCTGACGCAGAACCGGTGGGCTAAACATAACTCGCCGATCTTTTTATGATAGGTTTAGAATAATTCAAGATGGCGGAGAAAATAATGGCGCGATAAATGGCGGCCCCGTAATCGCAATGTCATTGTAATTTCGAGGAAATCATTCGCTATTACGGATAATTGTTTTAATCAAATGTTTAAGTCGAAACGTTTCGCGTATTATCTACTCGTAATATTTATTAAGATATCGATACTGTTTTTACCCAGAGGTACAATCCGCTATAATTATGTCGTGGTTGGGCCATTCTTAAATTTATTTACAATGGCCCATACCCACTTTAGTCTCCTGCCCGTTTTGGGCCTTTTTCTCCATAAAAAAAAGAATAACAAAACTTAAAAGTCTTCAGGGCACTTATAGTTCAATACAATTTTATTTTATATATTTTTAGGACACATTTTTACACAACGCTCTCTAGTCCCAAACTAAGCAAGGCTTGTACTATGGGTACTAGATCACTGATAAAGATACTTAAACATACTTTTCTTTTGTAAATATATACATATTATAAATATATAAACAGAGAGACACTACAAATACACCATGATCATTACACAATATTTTTCCAGTAGTGGGGATCAAACCCACACCCTTAGACGCAAGAGGCATTTAGGTCGTCAAAAATCCCGTAACACTTGCATACCTGGCGAAGGCCTGTTTGGTTTCTTGTTTATCGCGATCATGACAATCATCTCAACGGATGACTGAGCCATGACCCCGCTGTAAGACGTGCACGACACCTAAATATGTAGGTCAATACCGCACTGAATAAACTGCAGCCTAGCCGAGTTACGAGATCTTTTATCTTTTACAGAAAAACCACTCCGTACTTGCGAATTTCAAAGACTCGGTGTGATAGATTTTTGCACAACGCAATATTAGTGCGCTGTACTAACATTGAAGTAGATAATGTTTTAAGCAAATAATAGGAAAGTAAATGTTGTCAGAAAGTCGATGGCCGTGCTCTACGGAGATCTTGAGGAGGCGTTTTCAGCAGTGAAATGACAGTCTTCAGAAAATTTGACGATGGATAATCGTGAGGTCTTTTAAACTCATGAGACTGGAATCAAAAATATTATTAGACTGAGATGATGTAAGACGGGAATCAAAACGGTTTCTGTAGTAATTTTTTGGAGAAGTTTGTAAGGAATGGCGGTATAACTGATATTAATTGTCTACCGCTTCCCACCTACAATTCTTGATGTGGCAGACGCGTTTCAGATTTCTTAATTAATCACTTTATGGTTACAATGATTCTCTGGCCGTGACGATTCAAGGCATTTGGAATTTATGAGTTAAAAATCAAAATTAATACAATACACTAATGGGAGGGCCTATTATAATATCGAAGAATACATTGAGGGCAAGGATGTGTGGAAATGGCTCTTGCTCTGCACTTGCAAGTCCACTGGCCGCTGCTGATTTTGTACTTAAATTCATTTTTTATATTGATATAATTAAAAAAAAAGATAACACGACCACACCGTTTCTTGCCGGTTCTTCTCTGGACAGATCTAGTTTAGTGAACCGGTGGTAATTTTTTGACGTTCAATAAGAGCTTGAAATAAGCCTATATTGAATAAAGAAATTTTGACTTTGACTTTAGTTTTAAAAAGTCAATCAAATAATAATCCGTGAATGTTTATCAAACATTTTTCGTTTATGATCATCAACTTTGATTTTTACTGAATACAATGATGTTTGTGTCTTAAATGTACATGCAAATAGTTGCCTGACCTCCGTTATTATATCTACAGCCATCAGCATGCGGCACAGGAAAACATGATCAGATTCTAGATTAATGTAGACTTCCTCGAGGTAGACACTGTAACAATTAACCTCTAAAATTAGCGATGACCTCTGCGTACGTCTAGGACGTTTTTAAGCTGATAGCGGTCTTCTTAATGCCTGGGTAATAAATCATAGTTTTTTTTTATGTGAGAAAATGGTAAACGAGCTGACGGTACACCTGATGTTAGGTGATAACTGCCGCTCATAGACTTTTGCAACACTCGTGGGGTTGTAAATGCGTTGCCACCTTTAAATAAAGTGGGACTCGGCTACCTCACTCATCAGACGAAACGCAGAAGTGTAACACTTCTTTACTTTACTTTACGCCGGTCTCCTGTGAGGTCGTGGTACTTACCCGGACGGACCGGCCCATTCGTGCAACAGTGTTGCTTGGCCCTACCACCGTTAAGTGTGAGGTAAGGTCTATCTGCTAATTTCCGTTGGACCTTTACAATTGTGCATTATAGTGACGAAGATGCAGGTGGCGTTTAGGATCACGACGATAAGTATTAATGCAGAGGTCAATATTGGAGTCGGATTCTGATTCAAAATCGCTTTTTTTGTTTTTTATAAACAAAGCCCTTACTTTCGGATTACATGATCCTGTGCTGTAAGGACGTTTTACAAACATTAATTTCATGTGAACAAATACCTGGGTGTACCACCACAGATAATTGTTTCTGACCTGGATCATCATCATAATCATTTTAGCCTGTTTGAGTCAACCTGCATCCATCGACTTCCCGCACATTTGCACAGACCGTCACTCCGTCTAGTGGGGGGTCGTCCTACATTGCGATAAGTACTAAACTTAGCATCCGTATGATCAGATAAGACAAACATAGGCTTTTGGCCGAAATTTTCAGACTCCAAAGGACGGACGGTAATCATCCGCCATTATATTTCCGGAAACTTTCATTTAACTCATTCCAACAACTGTCTATTATAAATCGACTCAACGACCCCAGATTGGATCTATTTGAAACCGACATTGTCGTTTACATTGTCAGTTGTCTGTCACCATGATCTTTATGATATAAGATCTAATCGATATCGTAATTCAATTAACATACATCAGGGGTCCCCAAAGGTTTTGATTCGTGTCTATATATTCATACTATTTGGGCCCTAACTAGTACAAACTATTACAAACACAGCATGTTACATTTTTCATGCAAATCTTTGAGTGCACAGATAGCTCGTTGATTTAGGTTGTCGCCTTTCGACCATTTTAACCCACAAGTAAAAGTATTAAAAAAAGTTAAAGTGGGGTAAATTATTGTTCCGAGTCTGGTTGTACTTTACATCAGTGATTTGCGAAATCTATCGTGACACAGGAATTATTTTCTAGTGCACGTGTCGAATTTTATAAAAAAATTCAACTGGGACAAATGGCAAATCTTTCATGAGCTTTTTTAAAACAAAATCTTGTGTTGTCAAATCCTGTACGAACGAGGCAAAATACAATTATACAATGTATTATAATACAAGTGACGGGTTTTTTAATTTTTGCGGCCCTTAGATTATGGACCTCTGAGGCAGGCTTGTAAATAGTTGAGCACTCTAATGATCAATCTCAGATATTGTGACAAGATAACGAAGTTATCGAATATACACAAGAACTTGCCACATCGGCCTAATGAGATTCGCTTAATTTGCTTGATATATATGATATCTCTATTTATGTATCAAACTATTTTGCCGTGGCATATGGCGATGACATTTATCAATAAGGCTTTGTAGTTAAAAACTAATTAAAAATACCGTATTGTAACTTGTCGAGTGTTGTAAAGAACATTTAGTATACAAGTTTATATCAAAAATTTCACGAAAACCTGTTGTGATTTTCGGTGATATAATTTAAGGATATTGATGAAATATCATTTACGTTTTATTAGCACATCTATATTTGTTTATAGTTTAACCAAAGTCCTCAACCACATACTTGGTGTTTATTCGAAAATTTGTAACACTTATTTTATGTATACAAATTGCAGACTATACTCGTGCTTTAGCAAAAATAAAGTAACAGCCTATTTATATGCCTTAAAGGGCAAAGGCTTCTGTTAGAGGGTATAAGGGCATAGTCCACCACGCGACCCTACTGCAGATTGGCGGACTTCACAATCTCCGAAAATATTTTTGTTTTTATTTCGAAAATATGTAGCTTTTCTCACGATTTTTTCCTTCACCGCTGAGCACGTCATAAGTCAGCATTGAAACTTAACAATTACATTGGTGTCAGCATCGAGGATTGAAATCAGGTTGTTCGAGTATATTGAATTAAAAGCGAACGCCCGGAAAATGAGCTATCACGGCGACATACATAGTGCAAATACGTTAAACAAGGATTAGAATGGAGGAATTTAACCCCTTCATGCATTCGTGTGGAGATAAGTTTTGTTAGATAAATTATACAATGGCTAATTGCCTTTATATAAAAGATAAATGATACACATGGATATAAAAAGGTCTTTGAACTTGTTTCCGGTCCAGATATGGTGTTGTACACATTAATTGTTATTCAAAGTCTTATTTGGCACTGATGAGATATTAATGGTGGCCGTCGCAGTGAAGAACTACCCCCCAGATAGAGTGATGACCCGTGCAAATGTGGGAGAAGTCGATTGATGCAGGTTGCTCAGGATCTTGATCTTTAGGTCGTGGTTATCTCTGGGGGAAGTCAGCAGTGGACTAGAACAGACCGAGATGATGATGGTGATACATCTCGATCGACTCGACTTCGTTTGTGATTTAGATTCCGAGTGAGATCTGGATTATTTACGCAAAATCACAGCAATAACGTTTGTCTTCGAAATGCTTCGCTGTCACGTTTTATGGCTTAGTCCGTCTTTCACTCCATTACTCCGTTGGTATTATTTCAAATTGCCCCTTAACCCTAATAGTAGAGTGTGCTACATAAGGGTCGTTATTGTTACTTTATCAATTTATTTGTGACTGGTTGTGTAACTGGTCAACAGATTGATGGCGGTCGCTTTGCGTTTTTAGCTTAACAAAATGATAAAAAGTGAACTAAAGTAACAACCTATATTTCCAACTGCTGGGCAATGGTCTCCTTTGTACTTTTCTTGGTGCTGGGACCATTTGAGCACAGGTTGTTAGAGAAAAATGGATTAGAAGCGTCCGATTACTGAGCTACCACGGCTTCCAGTGATGATCATAGGAGAACAAGATTATAGATTTCCGACAGGCATTTGAAACACTGACCATCGTAGAAGCCAGCTCATCAGCTACCAATTCATCAGCTGTCAAATGGCTTTTCAAATGTTATTTGAGTTGCGAAAAAGATTACTAAACTCTCCGAATTGATCAGAATGTTCTTCTTAATGATCTTCTTAGTGACCATTCTTATCGTTCTGTACCATTTAAAATGGTACAGTAGCTTCTAGAGGGAGCTTCTCCATTATGAGAAGAGGAAGTAGCACGGCCGGAAGGTCGGCGTAAAACTATTTAAACATTTGCCTCCCTCGTAACACCTGCGTTTCGAATGGTGAGTGCGGTAGCCGGGGCCCACTTTATCAAAAGGTATATAAGATAAACTGCTATCTCACTCGCCACCCATTGGAAATTAACAAACGATAAGTTACAACGGTATAAGATAAGGGTTAAATTTCATTACTCAGTCGTGCTCCGGTATAAAATGTTAAGACGTCTTTAACGTCAAGTTTAATAGAACTTAAAGTTACGCTTAATGTTGCGTTAAATGCGTTAATTGCGTTAAATGTCGTTAGCTATCTCTGTCATGTCAATGTTAATGTCACATGTGCTCGGCTGTCTGTTTCAATATGAAGTTAATGTTAAAGTAGCGAGTTCTAGTTCATTTAATAAAAAGAACGCCACAACAAAGATTGACCCAAAAAAACACCATTTTAACTTTACATGAAGAAAGTTGTGATAAAACACAAAGAAATGCAATTGTCATTATGACTCGCTAGTAATATTTTTATAAAGAATTTTTATTGTCTTTTAAATTGTTGCACGTATTTTTTTCTGTGTAAAAATAATGTTAAATAATAAGTGTATTCAACATTAACCATTCTTGTTAGTGTCATTTAATCGATGTTTGGTATATTATCAAAAACCGCATATAACATAAATCACAAAGTTTCTCTTCACGAGTCAACTGCTTAATGATTTCGAATGAAATTTAAACATAGCTTATAATCTAATTTAACAAAATACTCATCTACTAGTGCTGACTATTATAATATTTCTGGAAAAGCCCGGCGGGCGAAGGTCGTTTCTAGCGAAATATTACGATGTCAAGCGTTAAAAGTTATGAAATGTGACTAATGTGAAAATTCCCCAGAAACGAGGCTAATTTTCCTAGGGCCTTGATCTCGCTAAGGCGACCTCTAAGTAGACACGTCATGCTCCATTGAGTTCATTAAACACGAATAGATAGGGTATTTAAATATCAATATCATTATCATAATCATGATTACCACTATTTCAGCCAGTTTGATCCCGCTCCTGAACCTAGGTCTCCCCCACAGATTGCCACAAAGCAAGACCCTGAGGCTGCCACACGACAACCTTTCTTCCCGATATCATAAAGCAATATCAATATGTGAAAGGTTAAACTTGTCACTGGGGTGGGCAGATATCGGATTTCTTACACGGTCGACGAATCTTTTCGACCACATTGATGTCTTATTTATGTAATTAGATTTGATTGTAGAACTACAAACTGTGCCAGTGAGGACATCGGTTCAGGACTTTTTCGTTCGCTGTCCTCTCAGTATATTACCAATGCGGTTTTAATGTACAAGATTAGTTATTGCCAGAAATACAAACTAGAATAAAAGTACGCTTTTTTCGTCAACAATTTAAAGATGTTGTTAATGAAAGCCCAATTTTCCAAAGGTTGTCAACGCATCTGGAACCCTCGGGTGTAGCAGATGTCCGTGGGCGGCCGAATTCACTTAACATCAGGCGAACCGTCTGCTCGCTTGGCAAATTTTCACATAAAAAAAAGATGTTTGATTATATCGAGTGAATTTTATGGATTTTATCGTGTTGTTTTTAAATTCCTCATTATATGGAAGCCTGCCGTAGCTGTGATATTGGGACCTTAATTACGAACGCGGCGAATTTTAATGGTACTAATTAAGCTATACGCTACATATCCGATATCCTTACACTGTTAACTGTTTTTTAACTATTATAGTTTAGGACGTTATAAATATTTAACTTGAAAGAAGTTGATATTGTATATGATTATTGCAGTTTAACCAATAGCACGTGCGAAAGGTCACTGTTAAATTTTAAATTATACGTATACTGGCTAATATATAGAGAGAACTAGGCTAGCAACATTCAAAAGATTATTTAGTCCCAGTGACAAACAGACAGTCTCGATTGGTGTTTACCGTGACAGCACACCGGAAACAAATTCAGTGATTTTCGCACGTAATTTCCCAAGTCACTACAACTCAAAGTCACGACCTCTCATAACGAATACTTCGCAAGAAGTCCGTCCCTATCTAATGAAGATGTTAAGTGTAACAATTACACAACGCTCACATAACCTCAGAATGTATATTACGTAAACAATATAACTGCCGATCGTTACTTATTATCATATTACTTATCTAGAGACCTAATTTCATCAAATTATTTTTAACTATTCATTAGCTAATCAGAGAGGTTTTAAAGTAACTACGTTGTTAAAATATATGTCCATCGTATTCCCAAATGACTGAAAGAGAATGTCATCGCTTGAAGTCATTGAAGCGGATGTAAGAACTCATTCAACTGGGCAGTAACATTCCGCGTCTATTGAGTCTACAAATTGGAATTTTTTTTGGAAATTTACGGTGGTAGGGCCCCGTAGCAGCCTCGGCTGTTGCACGAATGGGCAGGCCCGTCCGGGTAAGTACCACGACCTCACAGAAGACCAGCGTAAAGTGGAAGTATCACAAATACTTTCGCGTTTCGTCTGGTGAGTGAGGTAGCCGGAGCCCAATTTTGGTTGCCAACGCATCTGTAACCCTGGGGTGTAACAGATGTCTATGGGCGACGGTATTCACTTAACATCAGGTGAACCGTCTGCTCGTTTGACAACTTTTCGCATAAAAAAAAAAAAAATGTTTTCACTGGACCAAATCAATGATACAAATACAGGATGTTTAAATGTACTTTGTATAATTTTACTTTCAAATGTAGTTTCCAAAACAAGCAGAGCCGTTTATACTTTTTAGCCCGATTGGTCTAATGGGTAGGAAAACTGCCTCTGGCGCCAGAGGGTGTGGGTTCAATCCCCACTATTGCATAAATATTGTATTTTATACATGGTGTTTTTATAATATGTCCTTACTTACAAAAGAAAAGTGTGTTCAACTATGTTTATCAGTTATCTAATACCCATAGTACAAGTGTTGCTTAATTTGTGATGAGAGAACTTGTGTGTAAAAATGTGTCCTGTCCTGATATACTCGTATTTACATAAACGAATTTAAGTTGCTATATTACACACCTTTATTACGTGCCAAATAATAATCCAAACTTCCTAGTAGACCATCTTTCCTATATGTGTTGGGAATTTTCTGAGAAACTCTCAGCTTATATAACATAACGTAAACTTATCGGTCAAGGGCTCTTAGAGTAAAAATGATTCATCATATCCATCTCACCAGAAAACGATCTGTTTGTTATGAATTTAATGGACACGTAAAGCAGGAATTAAAATTAACGGCCGATTAAAGATCATTTACGAACCATTGCTGATCATGGACCACGCAATTCTCTTGGGGATCCGATAAGGTAGATATTTATTATATAATAGTTTAGAGTACATTTAAATATTTTCTTATATGTACGTATTTATCACATGGACTAACCCCTGGCCATGAATGCTGTAAATTATTCGAAAATTTAGGAGACTACATAAAAATAGTTTCAATTGATAAAATCTTTATATAGGTATCCAGTATCCTAGATATCCGAGACTTATCACCGCGGCTGGTGACCAGAGGGCTAGTTGTTTTCTCGCTTAAAGTTTAAACATATCTATTCAGCGATCAAATTCAGCTTGATAGAATAGGCTTGTTAGATAATATGTAATTTAGTTAGATTTAATGTTGTAACTATTGGATATAATATGATAAAATATTTTAGTACAGCAACATTAGATCTGAAATACAACCTCTACTTTGTAAAGAATAAGAAAATTTTTCGCGGCATTAAAATAATCTTTGCTGATGATTCATCTGACGTCGATTTCCATTTCGCGTCGTTAAAGAAAGTAATTACCCAGACGCAGTCGGTCGCTTTTGAGCGCGAAAGTTTCAAAATGGCGGCTGTTTGCAGATGACGAAAAAAAAGTTGCCATCCTTTATAATAGCTTTTTGTTTTTGTATCGATCTCGCGTTAACCGGTTTATAAGCACTGTTTATTGGATGCTTTAATGAAAACGACCAAAATCAATTAGATTACGGCCGGCGTACTTTCTGCGTAAAGAAAGTACTACTTTTTATTATTGTGGCTCGTCGGTACAATAATAAAAAGAAACGACGAATTCTTGCTGTGTAATGAAAAGAGCTAGGTCGAGGCCTATGTTCAGCAGTGGACTCAAACAGGCTGAAATGATGATGATGATGAATGAAAAGAGCTAAAATTACTACAATAGCAGTTTCCCGCGATTGGTAACGTATATTTTAACGGTTAAATAACACCGTTCCGTTGAATCAAACGGCGCGTGAAGGCTGTTGGGCAAACAATCCGCGGACCAAGGTTGTCATATCAAGGACAGGTGTAATTATAGTTACTAGTACCCATAAACAAAGATCGTGGATGTGGCATGTTAAGTACTTCGGGAACGAAATACTCAATATTTCGGGAACGAAATCCATTTTTGATTAAATTTAGCGTAGGGCATAGGGCCACGCGAATGGGCAGGTCCATCCGGGTAAGTACTGCGATTTCACAGAAGACCGGCTTAAAGTAGAAATGTTACACTTCTGTTTCGTCTGGTGAGTGAGGTTTGCCGGGGCCCACTTTATTTAAAGTGGCAACGCATATATTACCCTACGGGTGTTACAAAAGTCCATGGGCGGCGTTTGTTACTTAACATCAGGTGAACCGAGCTTGCCACTGTCTCACATAAAAAATAAAAAAATCAAGTAGCCATACACAGTATCACTTCTCTTTTATTCTTCCTCGGTTTCTTAGATAAAATAATCATTTATTTTCTTAACTGTGTACAATCTCTGTTTCTTTCCGAAAAGATGTCTCCGTAGCACAAGTTTATAAAATTGTAGGGACATTTTCCGTTAATTTTATGTTTCTATGCAATTTCTGTTTAAAAACGAACTTATAATAATGTGCGTGTAGGATAATTATAATTTCTGGTTTTGGTGAGTGAGACAACCGAGCCGCACATGTTCAACGGTTGGCAAGGCATCTGCAACCCCGCAGGTTTTGCCGACGGCCTACAATCACTTAACCTGTTCGCTCGACAACTTTTCAACAAGCGGTTCACCCCATGTTAAGTAAATACTGCCGCCCATGGACGTCTAAAACCCCGACAAGTTGCATATAAGTTGTTAACCTGACAATTTTTTCACTAACGAAAAACAATACAGACTTCAAATATCTCGCTCTGTATTCATTTTATAATTGATTTTCAGGAGTTCCCTACGTATCTCCGGAGCCCAAGATCCAATAGCAATGAAACTAATATGGGACCCCATGGGGAGCACCAGCTTTCGAATAAAAAAAAGAATCATCAAAAACGGTTCATCCGGTCGAAAGTTCTGAGGTAACAAACATAAAAAAAATATTGTCGAATTGAGAACCTCCGTTTTCCGTCGATAAAGTCGTTTCTATTAGACTTTGCTTCATCCCCGCACGAGCTTACCCATACGTGGAATAGCGGATGCTGTGCCCCTACCACAATTATAGCAGCCAATTAAAAAAATACCATAATGGCAACACTGCTTTCACAAAAGTGAAACTGTTCTCTTTGCACGCGAGAAATTGTAAATAGGAAAATCATTGATGCACATCATTTTGGATTCTAAAGAAGATAAGACCGAAAGACCACACACAGCCATAATTGGTATACAACATTGAATTTTTTTTTTAATCTTTAATCTACACTCTTTACTGATCTAATATTTACAAGATTAAATCTATCTATATTAATTAATTGAAATGTGTTTCAAATATGCATCACAGTGACGCTTAGTTGGAAATTAAATGATATTTTGGGGCCAAAGCTGGGGAATACAAGGATGATTCCAAGGTCTTCCGCTGCATGGTCTCCAATCTAGAACTTTTCCTCCCATCGGAGACCAGTTCTTCGAGCGATGTGGCCTGCCTATTGCCACTTCAATTTGTGAATCCAAAAGAAAGGAAAACACCAATCCAATTTCAATTCCGATCGAGGTTAGCTTAGAGAGAACGCCTGAAGACATTGATTTCGCAATTTGTATATGTTTTAATATGTATGCAATTTAGGATATATGAAATAAAAACGCTGGGCTGTACATATTGCGGCCTAACGATTACAGCCCAAGGTGTTTGTTCCACCTCTCGAATGTACGTTCTCTAACCCACATTCAGTTGAATCTAAACTAGAATCTATGGTAGACGCACAATGTTTAAACGATGATGACTCGTGTACTATATAAAAGTTATTTTACGCATTTTTTATGTTTAAACAATGATAGACTATATAAAACTTATTTTACGCATTTTTTCGAGATTACTTTTTAATTTAATTCCCGACGTTTCCAACTTTTACTGGGTTCATGTTCACGGGACAGATTCAAGATCAAACAGAAACCCAAAATCTCCGTTAAAATTAGTTTTATTTAACAATGTGTAGCATCTTCTATTATGTTATACGTGAAGCAAAAACTTTGTACCCATTTTAACGAAAATTAGATTTTCATTTTCATACGAGGTGTATGAAATTTCCCACAATTATAGCTCATATAGAGAAGGAGTGGAGAATGCTAATATTTTTTTTTTATTATGCATAAAAATACATTAATTCAATAAAAAAAATCATTACAGATATTATACATCTAATTAATTATGGTCGAATTTCGACCACTGGGCCACCATTATAGTTCATGTAAACTCATGTAATCTAATCTAACATTTTCTATAACGAGCTTTTAGCCCGGAGCATGACGAGCAGCATTATACATTATTTCTCTCTTGATGTATGTACGTCACACGTCTTATACGCGGTATGTATAGTTCAGTAGCGCAACGTTACAGCCTTTCTGGCGTATTATGATATGAAAGCTTTGTTTGCACACTTCTAGTGGCTTTAATTGTCGTTTTTTAATGTGTTATATAAAGATTGCCGTTAAAAACGTAACGAAACGGTTAAATATACATTCATAACATACTTTTTAACATTACGTTATATTTACATTAAACTATGTAATTTGAATAAGTATCCGAATCGGTAATTGAAGTTAAATTAAACATTAACTGTTCATTTTCCATATCATAAATGCATACATTTTTTTAATGCAAAAAGATGGCAAGTGAACTGGCGGTTCACCTGATTTTAATAAATAACCGCTGCCCATTGACATTTGGAACACCCGTAGGGTTGCAGATGCGTTGCCACGTTTTAATAAAGTGGGCCCCGGCTACCTCACTCACCAGACGAAACGCAGAACTAACCGCTTCACGCCGGCCTATTCGTGCAACGTACAAATGAATGTTTCAGTCCAAAGCAGGAGTGAAACCTTTTGCAGACATGAGTTTTCCTGTCCGAGTAAATTATGAGAGTTTTGTACATGCGTTTAGAGGATCCATCTATGATCACATCTGTGCATACTGTCAGTTGAGATAGTTAGTCGAGCACGAGCCATTTTGATAGTCACTACATAGTATAAAACACAAAGTCATCTCGCTGTCTGTCTGTCGCCTATGTATGCTTAGATCTTTAAAACTACCCAACGGATCTTGATGCGTTTTTTTACTAGATAGAGTCATTCAAGAGGATGGTTTACATGTATAATTAATACATTGCACCCGCGCGAAGCCGGGGCGGGTCGCTAGTAAGCAATAAAAACATTACAAATTTTCACTTATAAAAAATGGCGCGAAACTTTCGCGTTGAGCAGCGGGAGCCGTGACATTCTTTTATTTAATGTGAGACGCACACTCGAGAGTTCGGCCTTAGGTCGCGTGCGGGCGGGCGCGGCGCGTTCCGAGTTTACGGGGTTCGGTTGCGGCATTAGTGATGCAACTTACCTAGTGACATACAGCGGCTTCCTCGCGTCGATTACGTGAGGTCCGATTGCGAGAGACGGCGGTGAAAAGTTCTCCGAGGGCCGAGCGGGCGAGCGCTTTTGCCTCCGCTCCGTTGCAGTTGGCGGGAAAAGAGCGCGCGGGCAATATGGCGCGAGCAATATGGCGGTTGTTTGCAAGATTACGTGTGACATTTGACCGTGTCGCTGTTTGAAGTTCGTATATTGCACATTTGTAATGTCAGGAATAATAAAATAAATAGTGTAACAATACAAAAAAATATTAAGTAGAAACTTAATGCAGTTGTAGGAAGGATAAGATAGATTAGTACTATCGCAACAAATACCCGATGTCTAGAGCTAAGTAAGTTATTACACATTCTGATTTAAGAAGCAAATACATCAATAAAGATAAAAGCTATAAGTCAGTCTGCTTTCTAATCCATTAATGCATTCTTTAAAATTGCAGTCTGAATTAACTCGTTGCATTCTTATGACCATAACTGTATATTTATTCACACATGGACGATTATCGTAACACTTTTATCACAATTATCTCGTACCATATCACCATCAGTTTAATTAGCTAATTTAATTATATTTGATACTTACAAAAAATGATATTATATACACTATATTATCATACTAGCGCGCTGAAACTGAGGCAGTCAAATTACGCCAATTGGTGTATTAAATAAGATTACAATTTTATATACGGCTATCTCTTTCCGTATCATACGTTCTATATCATTTGTCACATTAACTTATACACGGTGGCTTATCTAAAGGTGCCTAAATTCACACATGAGATTCAGAGTCGGTAGTTTAATCGTTTATTGAAATAAAAAACAAACTTTTTTTTTTTTTCAAAAAAAATTGCCATTAAACTTGTTGACAATGCGGTAGTTATTCATAAATGCGTCGTATACTTTTGAAACGAACTTGTGTGCGTGTTAGTTATGAATGATCACGCGTAAAATAAATGAGTTGCCCGTAAATCACGCACTTTTTGAGATAAGTTCAAATGAATGTATTTAATTAATTTCAAATATTTATCATTTTTATATAACATTATTTATGTCTAGAATTTAATAAAAACAATGGATACACTTTAAAAAACCCTTACTTTCGGATAACTTTATCCTGTGTTGTAAGGACGTTTTTGCAAACATAAATTTCACGCGGACAACCACCCAGATGCGAAACAACTATCTATCTGTGGGTGACACAAATAGCTGTTCCGTGTGGGAATCGAACTCACGACCCCCAACGGCGAAGCCAATACCTTGGCCACTGCGCCACGGAGTCATCAATCTATGTTATAATCGCGAAAGGTAAAACATCATCGAGCTCTTTGTATGACTGCTTAAGGTGTTAATGTACATACTTTGATTTCTCCATACACTCATTCAGTGTAGGTACGCTTGTATAAAAAAATAGACACGGAAAAATAACACGGACGCCACGTTTGATTTGATTGACGCGTCGAAAACACTAGCTCATCTTCGATCCCGTCGAGACGTAAACCGTATTGTGAAAGACTTGACCGCGATAGCCGAGTGGTGAGCGCACGGTGATGCGCGCCGGCCGCGACCGGTTCCCGCGCTTTCCCTGTCGATCAGCGTCGCCGAAACTGTCTAATTAGCTCACACTCCGCCATATTTAGTTTCTCGTTAGTTTCGTTAGGTGTTTAATTTTCTCGAAACCATACAATATCAACCTTTAATACAGACCATCAACAGTGGAAATTCTTAGAGGCCTTTGCCAGGAGCCACACCAAACTAAGGGGTATATTATAAGCAAAACATATATAGGTTAGTTATTGAGCTATTATACGTAGCGTTGGAAGGCCTCCCTCTAGGTGGACCGACGACATCATAAGAGTCGCGGGGAACCGGTGGATGCAAATGGCAAAGTGTCGTTCGTTGTGGCGTTCTAAGGGGGAGGCCTATGTTCAGCAGTGGACGTCTTGCGGCTGATGATGATGATGATGATGATTGAGCTATTAAAAAAATACAGATCATTAGAGGCTTGAGTGATATGCGTATTTTTTATGTGAAAGTTGCTGAGCGAGCAAACGGTTCACCTGGTGATTACCATCGGCCGTGGACATCTACAACACGTTTGGGGTGGCAGAGAAAACGACATGCAAAGAATTGGGCCCCTGTTACCTCACTCGCAAACAAAACGCAAAAGAGTAACACTTCCAATTCACTCCGGTCTCCTTTTCAGAACAGAGCTGCCCATTCCTATAATAGAGCTATTGTGCGGCGATACCATAGTCAACTAACTAGTCTAACTTCTATAGGCTCTGAGAACCCAACTGTGGTGATCATGTAGCAGATTCTAATGTTTTATGAATAGACCAGCTCGACACAAAAATTACCATGTCCACCCATGAAGTTACCAAGTTGTTGGTGAATGAGGTAACCCAAGGTTTACCATATTTTTAAGATAACCTCACTGATTAGGTGATACATACATTGGTGATACACGAGGGATACTTATCAAGTCATGCACATTATTAAATAAAAACAAGAAACTATTTTTTATTCAACCAAGTTAGTGATTCGTTTAGTGTTTATTGGTTTATTTTAGTGTTATATATGTTTGATGTTCGTTTGATGTTTGCTGCATTGAGGAGGCGGTGTCAGCGAGGGTTTTGAAGTTGTCAAAGTCTTTTAACCCTTGTGTGAATGAACTATAAGTGTCACCTAAGTGCTTTTAAGAGAGGCACGGCATGTCCAGAGTATAAATAAAAGTGTGATGCTTTTTAGGATTGTCACATTCAATCTTTAAAAGCGGTCAGTGCTGGCTTTGAGTCTAGGACATTGACTCGTGATTGTAAACTAAAGTATCCTCGAATTTTCTACGTACCAAAATTCCTACACACGCAGCGAACATTCGCTTATTATCTGTGATGATTTTTATGCTCTTGCTTTATACAATAATTAAAAACGTAATACCAATTTATATTCATTATCGTCATAATTAGGGAACGTGCAAAATGGAATTAGACGGGAACAAAAAAATGTTTTTTGTTCCCATCTTATTCGAAAATATGCAACTTCACGTAATTATCGTCGAGATATATTTTTGTTAATATTTCGAAAGCATGCAGATTTCCTTACGAAATTTTCTTTAACCGCTGAACACGTGATAATTCAGTACTCTAAATTGTAATTAACAATTACATTGGCGCCAGCAAAGCTATTTGATCTCATAAAACAAAGTCGTCCCGCTGTCTGTCTGTCCCTACGTATGCTTAGATCTTTAAAACTACGCAACGCATCTAAATGCAGTTTTTTACTAGATAGAGTGATTCAACAGGAAGGTTTATATGTATAATACATTGCATCCGCGCGAAGCCGGGGTGGGTCGCTAGTATTAAATAAAAAGCGAGCATCCGTAAACTGAGCTAGGACGGTTCAAACCATTTGTATCAAGCCCTGAATGAAACGATATTGAAATTGACCTTGAACGACCTTAAAGTCTGATCCATCAATGACGAATTTAAATAACCTGTAAAAATTTTCAAGTAAAGTCAACCCAACATAATAAGCATATAATGACATCGCATAGTCATTATCATTAACCTATAATACACAGACAATTGTATTGTCCTCATGTTTTTATTTGGACAAAAAGCATAAAGGAGACATCATTAGACCGCATTATTTTGAGACGGGTTTAAGTTGGGTTTTTTATGTGAGAAAGTGGCAAACGAGCTGGCGGTTGGCCCGATGTTAAGTGATGAACGCCGCCCATGGACATTTGCGACACCCGTAGGTTGGCAGTCGCGCTGTCACCTTTTAATAAAGTGTCGGCCACCTCACTCACTAGACGAAACGGAGAAGTGTAATACATCTACTTTCAAACGCCGGTCTTCTGTGAGTTCATTTCATGGACCGGATGGACCTGCCCATTTGTGCAACAGTGAACACTGCCGCGTGGCCCTACCACAGTTAATACAAAATGCTGTAAAATTCCGTCTGGTTTTAAACACAGCTTGATGCTGTCTCTGTCCATTGGACGGAGATTTAATAATTTTTTAATTCAAAAACTGGCTAGCACTTGACTGCCATCCTACCTGATGGTAAGTGGCGATGTAGCCGTTGATGGTAAGCGCGCTAGCTCAGTAGAAACCTATTCACTCTTGCCTTGAAGACGCCAACGTTGTATTCGGACGGAAAGACGGACGCAGGCAGGCTATTCCATTCCTTAGCTGTACAGATGAGGAATGAAGAAGCGAATCGCTTTGTTCTTGTACGTGGAACGGAGATACCCGTCCGATCTGTGGGTCGCACAAATAGTTGTCCCGTAAACATACTTAAACATACTTTTCTTTTGTGGATAAATACATGTTAAACATGTACTAGACACTAGAAAAACATTATATTCATCACACAATATCCAAGTACTGGGGATCGAACCCACACCCTCTGACGAAGGGGGCAGGTACACTACCCACTGCACCATTAGTGTCGTCTTTCTGGACCAAATCAAACCTGACTATGATTAACAAAGCTTATTAACAGTATAGAAGTATACTGTTGATGCTCACGTAGGCTAAAATAAGAATGTTATACCTATGTTATATTGTAATCCGCTGTTTTAAAGAAAAGAGCAACTGTTGTTCTCAACAGTAGTCACTGTTGCTCTTTCGTTTTACGTGTCGCTCAACAGTTGACAACTTTTATGATTATTATTTGTTTTTTGATTATTATTTAATATTCGACGTTTCATGCGTCTATTTGAATAAAAATATTTTGAATTTGCATTCGAATTAGTTAGAAGCTGCGTTGCAACTGTTAGTTGCATCTTATTAAAATTCACATAGAGAACAATGTACCGATAATGATACCGTCACGTTAAAATTAAAGATCTAAGCATACATAGGGACAGACAGACAGCGGGACGACTTTGTTTTACACTATGTAGTGAAGTATATCATTTAAAGGCTCGCATTAGTAATAGTGCTCATTGCACTGTGTACTGTGTACACCATTACGTTATTAACATTTTCTTCTTTACTTATGTATCGACATAGGCTGATAATTTGCTTAGCGCTCGTAGGTTGTAGCGTGACCCTATAACCTTCCTCAAGAATTTTTTTTATCAAATGCAAAAAGATTGTTTCAAATCCGACTGGTAGCTCTAGAGATTATCGCGTTCAAACTCTCAGCTTTGTTATATTACTAGCAACCCGCCCCGGCTACGCACGGGTTGCACCCGTGCGTAGCCAGTGCGTAGGTTCTGTGTTCAACTTCGGTCAAGGAGTTGCACTTGCGACCAAGGAGGTACACTTGGAAATTGGAAATGCTAATATCATTTAATTTTTACCATCTATGCATTATATTACTGCAAGTACTACCTCTTCCGCCGAAGTTGTCAAAGCGGCCGGCTTTGACAACTCCGGCAACAACAAACTACACGTCACGTAACTAAAAAAATTGCAAGTGCGTGCGTGTTACGGATATCCGAGGGCATTTATGTAGTCATGCTTATAAAATACTAGCGACCCGCCCCGGCTTCGCACGGGTGCAATGTATTATACATATAAAGCTTTCTCTTGAATCACTCTATCTAGTAAAAAAAAAACCGCATCATGATCCGTTGCGTAGTTTTAAAGATCTAAGCATACATAGGAACAGACAGACAGCGGGACGACTTTGTTTTATACTATATAGTGAAGTATATCATAATCAGGAGATCATCATCCAAGAAAGATCATAACGATTTTATTCCACCTTGATGGGGTCGTTGGTCACAACATTTATTTTATGTGGTGGTGCTTGACGTCAACTCTTCATGGGAAAAACACTCGCATTGGGAACACTTATCTATGGGTCACAAAAATAATTGTCCCATGTAAGATTCTAACCCATTACTCCGGAGCCAAAGTCAGATGAAAAATGCATCAGAAAATGCACCAGCAGTATTAGATGTTAAAATTCATTTAAAAATATGTACATGATACAAAACAAAAATAATAAGTTGTTTTGAACGTCTTTTCGCATATTACGTAAAATAAAAGATACAAAGTATTATTCAAAATATTCAAACGTTTCCAAAACTTAACTTGACCTTCCTTTGTTTCAGGTTCGAAATTAAAAAATTTGTGACATGACTTAACTTTTGTAAATAATTTCGTATGCCATAAGGTAGTTGCTTAAAATGTAAATTCATTAAAATAAATGAATATAATAATTATTAAGCAAAAAACCGACTGCATTAACTTTTCCTCAATTTTTGTTTTGCGAACACAATTTTTTATTATATTCCATATTATTAGGTTGTTCGTATGAAACCCGCCC
Organism: Iphiclides podalirius; assembly: GCA_933534255.1. NCBI lineage: Eukaryota > Metazoa > Arthropoda > Insecta > Lepidoptera > Papilionidae > Iphiclides > Iphiclides podalirius. The sequence goes on along the minus strand of OW152835.1, from coordinate 1,238,179 downwards.
ACACAAATATTCCAATAAAAGATATAGTTTTCATTTATACGAACTTATATTTAAAGATCAACTATAGGAAGTCGCCCTGCGTATTTATAACCGCTTGTCAGCGCCAAGGTAACTTTCTCACCTTCCATGTTGGTTTCCATCGGTTATTTCTTTATCCAAAGCTTTCCGCAAGGCATAGGCATCAGAGTAAGCAACACCACCAATTCTTCTCTTTAATTGATGAAAGCAACCATAATCACACAGACTTAAGTCAGGGGAATATGGTGGTTGAATCCAACGCTCAATGTTTTGTTGATCCATAAATACTGCGCAATAAAAATTCAAAACCGGGTTCAGGGCGGGTTTGATCCGAACAACCTCATATATTCTACATCACTAACTGGGATGAATTAAATGACAATTGACACCCCATGTTTTGAAATCGGGGAGATTACAGTTGAAATTTTATTTTAATTCTAAACTTTTCAAATAATTAAAATTCTTTCCTGAAATCATAAACTTGATGTAAGTGGAATTAGATGAGAAGTGGAGTAAATTCCTACTATGGATTCAATGTTTCCTGAGACATGATACATCACTTTTATATTTTTTATTTGAGGACGTCCCTAATGCTTTGTTAAGTAGTTAATTAGTCCATAAAAGTTTGGTCCTTTTCTAACTGCCCTATTTCGGTGACGCGATATTTATTTTCAATTAATCTTCGTTTTAGACATCCTTGCCTACCTTGCTAATTTACTTCAATTTCTCTTAAAGGACCAATTAGGGGTGAATGCTAATTAACAAAATAATAATGAGTTGCAGAAAGCATGACCCACTGCATAAATTAATTTAGAGCGTATCCTTCCGTATTCTTCGTTAGTGAGAACTATAATAAATAAAGATGTGCCTAAATTAAAAGATGGAGGTTGGAAATGGATCAATCACTATTATTGTTTGTTATGAGGTTGTTGAGTATTATATTATTATGATTAAATACACTACACAGATATGGTATGCAAATATACAGACCATATTTTTGTAGTGTATTAAGGTTTCAAAAGTAGTTTCCGATTTAGCGCGTCAAAGATATGGAATGATTTACCACCACCACTACGAATGAGTGTGTCGAATTATAATTTTACAAAACAACTCAGGCTCTCCTTGTTCAATAAACAAAAGTTGTGTTCGGTTCAAAATCAAAATCAAAATTAAAGCAAATTGATTTTGATTTTTTTTTGTTCTCTTGTCTAAATCTTCTTTTGAGTCTTCTTAATTTGTGTTATTATCGTTATTACATTCCATTATCAAATACAACTTGAACAAAATATGCCAACTACCGCTAATATTTGTAAATGATGATGTAAAGCTTTACTAAGGGATAAGCTGAAAATCAGCACTGAGAAATTCTCAGAAATCGCTGAGCTTATTATGCCAAAATGTTATTTGTATAGTTTTTTTTGTGTATCATAGTTTGTTTTATATTTTTCTATATAATTTTCTATTTTTTTTTTGGTTATGGCAAATAAAGTATTATTATTATTATCATTTATTATAATGCCAAAATCTAGGGTTTAGGTAGAAAACTGTTAACCAAACGTATAAATGCATTACTGTTCCTAACACTCCTTAATAATCAGTTAATAATATTCTGTAAATCTCTTTTTATTTTGAACCTGAAACAAAGGAATGTCAACTTATCGTTTTTGTTGTTTTGGAAAAGTTTGAATAACGACTTCATTTGACCTCTACAGTTTACCCTGAACAAAGGTAATTACGTAGAATGCGAAAAAAGTTCCAAGTCTTTGACGCAATTGTTTTGTTTTCCTGTTTAGTCGAATTAATTTTTCATAATATAGTTACTTCGTAAAACGTTAAAGTGAGATTGGCTCCGATAAATTCTTTGTGATTTGCGTCGGTGCCGAGATATGCCGTTTAGCTCAGTGGGGCGTCGTCATCTAGCTAACGCATGTAGGTTCAAATACTCGCTGCTGTTGCGAAGCCAGGACAAGTCGCTAGTTATATTATATTATAAATTGACGACTTATTCGACGCAAAGTTTTTATTAATTATTTACGGTACCGAATCGATAATAAGAGTAAAGTAATAGCCTTCATGTGTCTCAAAGCCTACTACAAAGGCCTCCTCTGTACAGAGGGCATTAGGGCCTATTCCACTACGCGACACGACCCCACTGCGGTTTGGCATGTTTGGATCTTTAAAAGATACTTAAAGAAGAAACCGTTTGTACTGTTTCGTTCGCCGTGTGACAATAAATCTTTATGACGTTAATTGATTTTTAAACAACGCATAGCCACACGTTTAGTGGGTCAATAAGATGGTTTCACATCATTACAGCGATACAGACAACTGCTATTGAGCTTTATTCTTTTATAGCTATGGTCCAGTTTCTTTTGAGTTGACCCCAAGAATAAAACTACGGTGTATGTACGAAATTAAAAGAGGAAAAAAGTAAACAGACTAGATGACTTCTGTATCAGGGTTCCTTGGCGTAAGATCTTCCACTAGACTATTTGGGACGTTTTTGATGGTTCGTAGGCACTCTTTTTATTTTATTTATTTATTTGATTTGTCAAATATTAATCGTACTTAGAGATTTGTGTCTATATTACAAAAAAGCAATACTTGACTCGTGTTTTATCGGGAAGGTTCATATTTTAGACTAATATTCTGACAATATGAACCTTCCAGATACTGAAATACTGTATATATTCTAAAAACCCGTACACGAATATAAGGTAAAGAGAACAAAAAGCATCAAAGCATGAAATAAAGACTAGAGGATACAGTATATATGGTTTCAGAGAATTCAGGTGATTCTTGCCATTTAAAAACGCGTATCAACTCCTGTTTTGTATTAAAAAAAATATTTTATCCATGCCCGTTATAAATGATAAACATAATTTTATTCAATTTGACAACATTTATTTGTATATAAGCAAATACTTGCTTATATACAAATAAATGCTTCTTAATCAATAATAAATAAACTTTTTGTCAAAATTTAGGAAAGCAATCGACATCGTCACCATAAAAAGATAATTTAACAGCGTACAGATTACACAAAAGGCGGCAAAATCAACCGTTCCGAAACCAACCCACCTCATTATAGAAAAATTAAGTAAATTATAGCTTACGCTTACTTTTAAATTAAATGCACAATTTTCTTTTTGCGTGTTCAAGTAAACTCGTTGCGAGCCGTCGGCGAAATGACAATAAAAATGTCAACATAACGGAACCCATTCCATGGTATAGTGAACGCTCGGCCACCATTTTGTTTTATTGTTTCTTTTTCTTTTTTTTTTCTTTGCCGTTTTCCAACCAGCGCTGTTATTACTCGGCTTGCGCATAGTCATTAGAAGTGGTAATGATGTACGAGTACCTGTGATTTGTATAACGGTATCCCGGCCGCGCGACGAAGTGTGTTGGGTTTATAAACGACACGGCCATGAGCACATTCGGGGTGAGCAAAAGTAACTAACGTCATCTTCTTTCGTTGACAACCGTTAAAAAGTGGTACCCGGTTACCTCATTAGCGGACGAACCGCGAAAGTTTAACACTTCCACCTCACAGCAGAAGTTGTTGCTTATAACAGTCACCACGCTGATTTTTGTGAACACAGAAAAACTGAAAACTACACACGTGCTTTCGATTTCAACAGATAACAAATTATTATTCTTTGTAATTGTTAAATGAAAATAAAGTAACGAGTTCGAAACGTCGGAAAACAAAATCAAAATAAAAAAAATACGTAAATTAGTTTTATTTATCATTACATTATTTTTAAAATTTTTATAGCGCTAATCTCTGAATTTAAGATTGAACATTAAAATTTGTAGAAAAAGTACGAAAAGATTTTAGCCGCTGTGGGAATCGAGCCCACATCTTCGGCATTCGCGGCCTGACGCTCTAGCCACTGGGCTAAGCGGCTGATTGCCACACCGACGAAAATCTTAATGTCTTTAATCTACATTGTTTTTTTAGCATTTGAAGCAATGCTTGACCTAACTATCTGACTTTGACTTAAGAAGCAATGGCGACATTTGCCATGTTTTGGGACTCACCCAGTTCGATTTAATTAAAAACTAATTAAAACAAAGACGGATATAGCTGGCTCTGTCTAACATTTATGATTTAGAAGTGAGAGCTTTCGTGACGTGTTTCGTAAAATTAAAGTCAACGCCTTTCTTGGTCGTCAAAACTTACAAGGTATAAGTTATATCTTGCTTGTCTATAGATGCGGGTGTAATAAAGCATTGTCTGTACCATCCGCACCTGCCAACGGCACATCGGCATTTCATCTTAGCTATAGCGACCACAGTAACTGTGGACATTGCAACCACCGCCACTGTAAAGCGAGCGATGGTGAAAAATGATTAAAATGAAAAGAGAATCATTTAATCCAGTCCAAAGAGTACGAACACTCCCTATATTTCAAAGCACCGTTAGCGCTTTCCGTTATTTTAGAACGGATTGAAATTATTAGTTTGGAAGATGACGGCAGCCGACGTAATTACCACGCATGATTTTCAAAAATATTCTTTAGGTCTAAAATAAAACATCATAATTGAACGTGATTAATCCCCGGAACCGACTTATTTTAATTAAAAAAATAGTAGATATAGCAAACATTTTAAAATTTGAAGTAGTTTTCGCGTTTATTTAGTGTTTCGGATATTTGGTACACCGCAAGTTTGCAAAGTAATACAACGTCAATAATCGCTAGAAAAAGATAAAATAAGCAGTAATTGGAACTGCCGGAGACTGAAATGAAATAATAGAACTGTAAAAAAAAATATTAAAACTTTAAAACACTTATCTATCTTTTGAAAGATCTATTTCGTTTATTAAATTTAAACAAATAAACAATAATTTGTAGTAATGAAATGTTTTATGATTATTTTTAAGAATTACAACTTTAAAATGTGATTTAAACTTTAATGTCGCAATGCAACCAACTTAAACACGTCGCTTTTTGGGTGTTGGCGTACGAGCACATTGCAAAATTTCACCCAATTATATTTGATTACAAACGCGCCGAAAGAAGTGTAACTTCAAAAATTAAAAACCGATTCGAATTTATTGTTAGATCTTGGCTGTAGGTACTTTCAGACTACTTTTACGGTGGTAGGGTCACGCAGCGGCCTCGGCTGTTGCACGAATGGGCAGGCTCGTCCGGGTACGTACCACGAGCTCACAGAAGACCGGCGTAAAGTGGAAGTATAATACTTCCGCGTTTCGTCTGGTGAGTGAGGTAGCCGGAGCCCAATTTTCAAAAGGTTGTCAACGCATCTGCAAACCCTCGGGTGTAGCAGATGTCCACGGGCGGTGGTTCACTTAACATCAGGTGAACCACCTCCTCGCTTGGCAACTTTTCACATTAAAAAACGACGCCTTTCAAGAGGTCACCGGCGTCAGTGGTCGCCTTTGTCAATCGCCTTTCTACAGAGTGGCCGAATAGCAAATTTGGGTCGAGAGTCGGTACGCGTGTAGTCTGCGAAACTACTTTCAGATTCGTGGCTCGGTTGGCGCGGTTACCGGGTAACGGGAACCGTTGTAGCTTGTTTAAGATTCGAACCCGACGAAGAATCTCGTCTAATCTCGTTCGGATCGAAACTTTACATCCTTACTAATATTATAAAGGCGAAAGTTTGTATGTATGGATGGATTTTTGTTACTTTCACGCAAAAAGTACTGAATAGATTTTAATCAAACTTTACAATAGCATAGCTTATACATCAGAATAACACATAGGCTATAATTTATAAAGATGTGAAGGCTCATACACAGTTTTTTTTGGTAAGTAAATGTATTTTCTTTCTTTCTTTCATACCGCAGACTCACTATACCCATTCCGCCGAGATGGTCGTATATTTTCCTTTTTCAATAGTTGCAATTTGAATGCATGGACATCTCAATATGTCACCAATGGCCATTACGCGTCGGGTTGTGGGTTCAATGCCTACAAGGACGAATATCATTACAATCCATGACAGTTACTCCCAGACTATGTGTACATTGTGTCCATGAATTCTATATTCGTTATATCCCGCCCATTAAGCAATGGCTTCCTCGTGCGGAATTTGTTTTGTTGCGTGTAAAAGGAGATTAAAAGAAATGCATATACGCGCCGCGATATGATGATTTTACGTTGACGGGACTCTTTCGTTATGGCCTCGATGGCCCTTCGTTAGCCATTTTATTGCCGAGCCGACTCCTAGCCAAGCTGCAATGCCGTAAAGAGCGTGGAGCGACGTTTTTCATTACCATAAAGTATCGGCCGATTTTAGGTTTCCCCAACTTCGTTGATTAATCCGCTGGCCATTTTTTGCGAGATGGCAAGCCGGCGTTTCACCTGATGTTATGTGATAACCGACAACCATTGATATTAACAACAAGCGTAGGGTTACAGATGCGTTGCCAAGTTTTAACAAAGTGCGTTCCAACTGTCTCACCAGAGGAAACGCAGAAGAACACTTCTACTTTACGCCGGTCTTCTGTGATGTCGTGGCGCTTACCCGGACGGATCTGCCCACACGTGCAACGGAGACTGTCGCGTTAGGCGGCGACACCCAAGTGGGACTTTGTGAAAACAGGATAAGAAACTTTATCGCAACGCGAGGACCTTTCTGGAAACACACGAATTCACGCCCAAGACCATGTCCGTCATGGACAAAGTACATTCAATAAATCTTTATTGAAGTGCAAATTGACGCGCGCGGAAATTGACATCGTAAATTTTATTTCGCCCGTATTAGTAAACTATGCAAATTTCGTGAACATCTATGTTATGACAGGAATTTAGCAAGAGCGTGCAATAATTTTATGTTATTGGATAAAAATGTTTAACGGATTTAAACGCGTTGGTTTATGTTTGTATTGATCGACGTTTCGAACACTTTTTTTAGTCCACAGACACAAACTAAGGTATTTTACTTCCAAATGTAAATCGTACACACTGAACATAATGAATACAATCTAACTTCAACTGGGCTATCTAGCTACTTCATTTTAAATCGTTAACTAAAACAATGCAGTTTTTATAAATACCACGAAAACAGTACATTTTTCAACTATTTATATTAAGTTTTTTCTTTAGCGATTTTTTATCCGAGGAAATCCTGCAGATCTGATCTACCAACTTTCATCTGATTATTCCGCGAAAATTTCACTAAAACCTTGTGGTCCATATGGAACATACGTACACACACAGATTTTTTATATATCGATAGATAGATTGGCACACGTCGACATTGAACAGCAGGCGGTCTAGCGCTGTCATTTAAATCCAATTAATTATGCCTTCTTTCGACAGCGGGGGGCGCGGCACCATCATGTATATGAAATTATTTCGTTTCGCCAGAGAGAGGTCTTAATGCGAAATTGCTTGTGCTATATGAGCTGTATTTTGCAATATATTAATAATGAGTTTACTAATTAACGGTAGTTAGGGGCCCCATCGAATGAGCGACCCAAATGATGAATATTCAACTCGAACAACGAAAAATAAAACCGACTTCAAATATCTCGCTCTGTATTAATTTTATAATTGAGTTTCAGGAGTTCCCTACGTACCTCCGGAGCCCAAGATCCAATAGCAATGAAACTAATATGGGACCCCATGGGAAGCACCAGCTTTCAAATGAAAAAAGAATCTTCAAAATCGGCTGATTCAGTCGTAAGTTCTGAGGTAACAAACATAAAAAAAATACAGTATAATTGAGAACCACTTCTTTTTTCGAAGTCGGTTAAATATCGACTTGTTTTAAAAAAAAAGTCCGATCGGATAGCGGGCATTTAAATCAATTGGATCACTAAAAGGCAAATGTAAAGCAGAACGCCTCGGTGCCTTTCCGTGAAACGAAGGATTAATGTATACAAGTTATAATTCATTGCGTTTGCACACGGATAAGCTCCGTTGCTTGCTACCTTTTTATTTTTGATACATTCACGCGTAAAAGTAAAGTAAAGTAACAGCCTATACATGTCCCACTGCTGGGCAAAGGCCTCCTCTATACAGAGGGTGTCAGGGCATAGTCCACCACGCGGCCCCCCTGCGGATTGGCGGACTTCACATATCTTCGAAAAATATTTTTTTTTGTTATTATTTCGAAAATATGCAGGTTTCCTCACGATGTTTTCCTTCCCCGCGGAGCACGTGATAAGTCAGCACTTAAAGTTAAAAACTTCATTGGTGCCGGCACCGGGGATTGACTCAGGTTGCTCGAGTATATTGAATTAAAGGCGAGCGCACGGACACTGAGCTATCACGGCTCTTGTCTTTATCTTATCATTCACGGGTACATATTTCGAATGATAAAATTGTACTCAGTTTTATTTATTTACGCAGTGGGAGGTCTTAGACTGGCCTAATACCGACCTGGGGCACATGTAGTCGCGGTTCACCAATTTTTAAATTTCACCAGCTTAACATCAAACATTAATATTAATAACATACGCTTCTGTTACTGAACAACGAGGTAGGCAAGATTCCACTTTTAACAGATTTTATAAAGCGGTTAACCATAGGAGATAATTTTATAAATACCAAGTGCGAGTCGGATTCGCATGCAAACGGTTCCGTACCATTAAATATTTTAGGAGCATCACTTAAATATTGTCTATTCTGTTTTTTAGTATTTGCTGTTATAGCGGCAACGCATCTGTTACTGAAAAACGAGGTAGGCAAGATTCCACTTTTAACACAGTATATAAAGCAGTTAACCATAGGAGATAATTTTATAAAAACCGTCCAAGTGCGAGTCGGATTCGCGCACGAAGGGATTTTCTATAGGGCGCATTTTCTATTGAAAATCATTTCATATTTGTTGTATGGGGGCACCACTTAAATATTTTTTATTCTGTTTTTTAGTATTTGTTTGTTATAGAGACAAAATAAATACATCATCTGTGAAAATATCAACTGTCTAACCATCACGGTCCATGAGATACAGCCTGGTGACAGACGGACAGACAGTGGAGTCTTAATAATAGGGTCCCGTTTTTAAAGGTTTACCCTTTTGGTGCGGAACCCTAAAAATGTTGCACCAACTAAGCGTTTCATACAGCAGCTTCACGAATAATTTATCCAACACTAATGCTGTAAAGTTTGTTTGTGCTTTTTTGTTTCTTTGTTTGATTGATTACCCAATGTAAAGTTAATCAATCAACAAGTTAAAATCCGTTAAGTTAATTTGAATTTTTCGGATCTACGGAACAGACTCATTAAATTATTGTTAGTCATTAACATAGATCCAGTCATTGACATATTTTGACATGTAATCAAACGACAACCTTCAAATACTCCACTTTTCCGCATTTTATTCCGACTTCATCTACAATCTGGTGTCTTAATCGCAGTTAACAGGCTATTGGTTCGGCGTCGTGGGTCGTGCGTTCGATTCCAAGGCTTCGATTCGTGTAAATCAAGTGTAATAAACATCACAGGACAATATTAAAAAAGTTACTTGAATTTAAACAAACACAGTTTGGCCTACTCGAACATAAGATTGAAATTAGACTGGAGAATCCTTACTATTATTATAAACGCGAAAGTTTGTATGTATGGATGGATGTTTGTTACTCTTTCACGCAAAGAGTACTGAATGGATTTTAATGAAACTTTACAATAACATAGCTTATACATCAGAATAAGACATAGGCTATAATTTATATACATATTTTTATGTATATCTGTCTTTCTGCCTGAATGTTACGCCCTCAGCCTATTCTACGCGGACGAATTCGCGGGCAGTAGCTAGTTTTTTATAAGTGGGTGATAATTAATACATGCCAACAATCACTGTCCCGAGAATAAACTACCTGGCGCCTGCTGCGTGCAAAATACTTCGATTATTTGCTTGTCAAGTATACAATATACTTTATAAGTATACTTCAATAGTATACTCAAGTATACAATTTACTTGACAAGTATACAATCAAAGGCAAAATCCCCCTGTGAATTTGATCTATAAGTATTGACAGTTATGTCGAAAACATTCTACATCCAAAAAGCTACATTATGCCTGATTAATGAAGGTTATTAATTAATCAGGTCATTAATCAAACTTTTCATCGGTACTAAAACGTTTTAAAAACAATTAGTAGCACAGATATTACCCATTACAAACAGGCAAAATTACCTATGTGTAATGTACCAGCACAATCATTAAATGGATAAGTATCTTAATTAATTCACAAACGCGTACTTTGAACGAATTTCAGACCGGTAATTTGAGTTTCTCGACTCTGTACATCCGAAAGCTTAGCGGGTGACCTAAAAATTATTCCATGTGCGGCCTTTGGCGGGTCAAGTCTTTCGCAAGCGGTCTCTTGTTAAATTAACACCGCATTTCTTTTATAATTTCAAAGCGCACTCAACATTCCGTGTCGGGTTCAATGAGTGCGAATTCATTACGACTATCGCCGTGATCGCTTGCAAAACACGATGCGGCGATTTGAAACTTGAGTTCGGGACACAATGTCCAAAATTGTGTAAAAGGTATCTGCAATACTGTTTTTTTGTATGTTAAAGAAAGTCTTCACCAAGGCTGTCATGCCAACTTTCTTGTGGTCTTTCGCGGGGACGATGGTCTGTTGGTTGAGCCTAGGTAGTTATCCTGCAACCCGCAAACCGTCTGACACACAACAGCCACCGGTTAGCCCACTTTAGCTTAGAAACTGTGTGTCCGCATCTTTTATTTTTGACTAGCCGATGCCTGTCAGTTCGTGTGCGTTGCTTATTAATTATTTTTTTAAACATTTCCCTTACTTTAGGATAACATTATCCTGTATTGTAAGCACGTTTACAAACATAAATTTCACGCGGAAAACACTCATTTGCGAATCATGACGTTCATGCTTATTATATTATCGACTAAGGACCCGCCCCGGCTTCGCACGGGTGCAATGTATACATATAAACCTTCCCCATAAACCACTTTATCTTGTAAAAGAAACGCGTCAAGATCCGTTGCGTAGTTTTAAAGATCTATGTATGTAGGGACCGACAGACAGCGGGACGACTTTATTTTATACTATGCAGTAATGTATGTTAAGTGCAGAGGTAGAAAGAAGAGCACGGCAAGGACATGCATCACTAAACACATAGTGATATTAAAATTGTTGTTTCTCTAAAACTTCAATAACTTCATATTAAATGAACATAATTATAACAGTTTATATTTTAGATTAGCTGTGTCCCAGATTTCGTCCGCATGAAATTTAAAATAATAGAAGTAACCTAAGTTACTCCTTACGACATCAGCTATCTGCCAGTGAAAGCCCCGTCCAAACCGGTCCAGCCGTTTCAGAGATTAGCCGGAATAAACAGACAGACAGACAAAAATTGTAAAAAATGTCATTTTGGTATATGCACCGTGTACACATATGTATTTAGTAAAAAGCGATTATTTTAATATTACACACCGACAGTCCAATTTTATTTATCTGTATAGATGTATATATAAGGAACAACGAATTAACTGAAGCCTATACAGCAGTTTTTCCGGGATACGCGCACAAAGGCACACTTCTATCATTTCATTTATTAGACTCGGAACGTGACTGTTGTGTTAGACACATCAGTTCAACACCAGGTAATTTTGTGAGTCTAGACCGTGATGTAACTAAAATCACAATTGGGAACATGTTTGTGACGTTAAATGACGATCGCTATAGCCATCTATAGCCTGTTAGTGTTTCGTACGCGCTAAAACTAAGATGCGGAGGAATTACAATCACATGGCAGAATGGACACATATATGGAAGCGTTACCATTAAACATGGCGTTAATCGAGTAAAAAAAGAGTTGCAGCTATTGATTAAAAATGCACAGCAATTGACGGCGCAAAAGGTCGATTAGTTGCAATTACGCCAGCGTGTGATTACTGATATTTTATAATGCGACAACGTTCTCTATTGGTCGATGATAATTGATTGATTAGCTATTCAGGCTTGGACACAGAGCCGATAATAATAAGTCGGCAAAACTGAGGAGTGTAAATTATTAAATTCATTTCGGTTTGATATAGACATTTAAAATGCCGCGTACTCGAGATGAGTGTGAAATAATTGACTAAAATAAGCTTTTAATCATTAAAGGAATGGTGTAGGTGAAATTTACTTTATCATCGACCAACCACGAATAGTCAACCGTATATTTGACAGTGGCTTTGGTTTTTTTTGGAAAAGAGTCAGAACTGCGTCGCCGGCTTTCCAGTAAGGAATAGGTTCTATTCTTGAAGGTATCTAGGTAAGGAAATACCGCTGGCGACAACTAAATGTCACGCACAAATATTTTGTGGAATGGGTTGTCACCAGCGAGCACTTCCAAAACGGTGAGACTTGAAGACCTTGAAGGAGAGAGTCTATTCCTAAGTTTGGTGTAGTAAAAGTGCTGTGTATTGAAATTCCACGAGATCGTTAGCGATTGCGATCTGTTTGCGAAAGTCCCTCTGTTGCGTGGCTCCTCCAATCCAAAACCAAGCAGTTGATTATATCCGAACTCTCTGTCACTAAATCGTATGAGCGACCCAAATTTGTGACGGGCTAACGGAAAAATCACGTGCGACTACCCGAAACGCTTTTAGAAAGTCACAATAATTCCGCTGCCACAAAAACTTTATATCATATCTCATATGTCCCTACGAGTATTTCCCACGAAATTTGACAATTGTTATCATTCCAGACAAAAAAAAAAACAATGAGAGTGACAGTTGACAGTGACAACTCAAATTAAGCACACGGTGACAGTAGGCGGTAACGAACTCTGTGATATTTCAAACTCGCAAATGTTCGAAAGTGTCCTATGACAAAAGCGACACTAAAGGCCCATTTACACGATGCCATTTTCTTGTACATACAAGAGCAATAATTGAATGCAATAAATTGCGCGCAATAATTGTTAAGACCATTTGTTGTTTAGACCATGCAACTCATTTATTGCTTCAATTTAATTGTATACAACAGGCAAGAAACTGGCACCGTGTAAATGGGCCTTAAGTTTCTTAGATTTCACAGAGTGTGAAATCAAATGTGCGTTGAGTTATGTTATCAAAGACCATTTATTCCCATAGAACTGTCAAGTGTAATGTGAAGTAATATATCATGAAGTGAATGACTTGAGGTAAAGCGTTTTAGTAGCAATGGTGTTAAAAAAGGCGATTACATATGAGAAATTACGTTATAAAGAATACCGCAGCGATTAAAAAACCGACCAAGAACGCGAGTCGGACTCGTACACGAAGGGTTCCGTATCATTATCTATAAACGGCCACAAAAAATCATGTCTGTTGTATGGGAGCCCCACTTAAACATTTTCTATTCTGTTGTTTAGTATTTGTTGTTATTGCGGCAACAGAACTACATCATCTGTGAAACTTTCAACTGTCCAACTATTACGGCTCCTGAGATACAGCCTGGTGGCTGAAAGACAGACAAATAGACAGATAGCGGAGTCTTAGTAATAGGGTCCCGTTTTACAGTTTGGGTACGGAACCCTAAAACCGCCAGTTCGTGTGCGATCCGACAGTTTATACGTCTCTGATAACGGTTCATCTGTTCAAAGAGGCTATTGGTGGTCTTAACAAATCCGTTAATAGAGCGTGAATGAATCACAATAAGATTTAAGTTAGTCGACTACTTATAAATTATCTATGGTATTACTTTTTAAATCTACATTAGCTGTGGTGTTGAAAAAAATTGATACTTAAAAAAAATAGTACTTTATACGATATTTTCTTATACAGGTGGTAGGACTACTACTACTATACTAAAAATTAATTCATGTAAAATTAAAAAAAATGCGGTTACTAATACAGCAGTGATCGATTATTTCTTCATTAAGACTATCTAGCTAAATTTAAATATCTTTTTAACAGTTATTGCACAAAGGTTTGGCTTGTCCCAAACTTCCATCAACCCCAAGGTTATACTGGTTACCGACGGATTACCGTTCAATCGTTAATTCGTCGGTCACCACGCTTATTTTATTTTGTAGGAGACCTTGGACCTTCCCCTGGCCTGCAGAAGCTGCTTAATCAACCTGAATGGAAATGTATATAAGCGTAAACACGACTCATGACGAACAAACTAGTGGCCCTACCACAGGCAACTGAAAGTGGTACGGAAGACGGGTCTTGAATTAACTACTAATTGCATAGTATACTCCTGGTGTAATGGCTCGGTGGCGCTAAGCCATTGGCTTCGGCGCCGGGGGTCGTGGGTTCTCTACCACATGGATCAAGTATTTGTTTGACCCACGGAAAACTGTTCCGGATCTCGGTGTTTGTTTCTAACAGACTTGACGAAAAAGATGGGAAGTCCTATCTAGGGATAGTAGAAGCTTCTACTATCATCCTAGCTAAGTGGAAGATGAAGAATACTCCTAGAGTAATGTTCCGAGTCTTCACTTAAAGCCTTCTGTGATAAAACGAATGCACTTAACTCACAACTAATGATATGTTATTATTATGCAGCACGTTTTTCATAGCGAGTACTCACAATGTCCATTTATCGTTGTGCGTAAAAAACGACAAGATAGTGTTGCATTGCTAACATTTTTACCGCGCCCACGTCGTAGTAATGCGCGACAGTGTTTTTTTTTTCGCTTGTAACATGAATTAAATTAAGGATTTATCGACAATTAAACGTACAAGGAAGCGATTAATATAAACATGTAATTGCTAGCATGCTGACTTTAGCCTGTCGCAGACGACAGTTCACGTTTCTATTCAAACCTCACCGCAAAATTGTGTTCACAGAAATTATCTGAGCAGTTAGTTCTTTGGCTGTATATTCAATTTATTTTAAATTTATTGTTTAAAAATTCCTTAAAAACAAAACAGTCTCACTAATAAATACCAATCCACCAATTTTTTTTTTTTTTTTTTAATTTATTTGTATAAAAAAAAAGAAAATTACAAACTTAATAAACTGATACAAACATAAACTCATAAGAGTTTTACCGTGTAACAGTATCATCAATCGTGTATACATAGTTACTACCATAAAGCACAAATCACCATTTAACAAGACTAATATTAAGACGAAGATAATTTGAAAAATAGTAAAAAATTAATACAGTGGGTAGATACTACTATAAGTGGACGAACATCGGTGACCGCTCTGGCCGCTTTTGTTAGTATGAAAAAAAAACAAGGTAAGGTAAAACGTTTGTGCTTATACAGGATGTACTTATTAACGCTTTAATTTAATTTGTTTTTTTTTTTTCTATTTTTTAACTATTATATTAGTATTAGTACTATAGTTATTTTGCATAAAATGTTGTTTTAGTTTGAGTTTTATGTTTTTGTGAGTTATTTTTTCTCTTAAGGATGTAGGCAGTTGGTTAATAAGGTACGGTATAATATACTTTAATGTTCTTTTACCGTGTAAATTTCTATATTTTGGAAGCAACAACTTTGCGTTCGTGACACTACGAGTCTTAATTTCGTTACTATGTGATGTTTTCGTTTTCTTTAAATTTTTATTGAAAAATTCTTCAGTTAACAATGTTAGTTTAATCTTTTCATGAATAGGTATAACTTTACAAAATTCAAATAGTTTATGGTAATCATTTGTAAATTTCTTCTTTATGTTAATTGGTACTATTGTTTTTAGTATACGTAATTGGAGAATATATATTTCATCAAGGTGAGTTTTATATGTCCTGCCGTAACTCGACAGTCCATATGATATTACCGATTCGGCTAGTGACTTATAAAGTAGTAATAGCGTTTGATATGGAATTTTATATTTTATTATAGAAAATTTGGCCAGAATACATCTTAGTTTGTCACTTACTGCAGTAATATGTGCTTTCCAATTGAGTCGACTATCTATGATAAGTCCTAAGTATGTTTGTCTATCAACAAGATCTATCGAATCACATTTACAAGACATGTTCTTAGTTGCGCAGTTGTCATGCATACATTCATGAGAGTGAGCTATTACTTTTGGTATAAAAGAGCTTCTATTTTGACTAGAGCTGATATACATGAGTTTTGTCTTACTAAAATTTAAGATTAAGCCAGCATCGTGCGACCATTTGATCAGTAAGTCAAAGTCCTGTTGCAATATTTTTTGTGCCTCGGTGACACTTTGTCCCGCAGCTACGAGGCAGGTGTCATCAGCGAATTGGTAGATCTCACACTTTTTTATTAGGTTAGCCATACTATTTACATACCAATCTTTAAGAAGGTGCTGTACCCACGTATCTCACTTACCAGTCGATGCAAGAATATAAATATTTCTATTTTACGATCTTATGTCGAGCAGTTGTACTTTCCCAGGAAAAAAATTTCTTGTGAAAAGTTGGCAAGCGAGTTGGTCGGTTCACCTCGTGTTAAGTGATTACCGCCAGCCAAGGACATCTGTGATCCTGAGGGGTTGAAGATGCGTCGCCGCAATTAAGTCGGCCTCAGCTACCCCAGTCACTTAGAAATATTGATAATTCGGAACGCGAAAGAAAATACTTCCAATTCACGTCGGACTTCCGTGTGGTCGATATACTGTCCTGGTCTACCCTGCCCATTACTGCAACATTAAAATTTACTTAATGTAAATGTAAAGGTTCTTGAGTGGCCTCGTACTGACCATCGCAGCTTAGGACGACTCCCCACTAGATGGAGTGATGACGTGTACGGGAAGTTGCTTCGTGGCAGTATGTGGGGGAGGCATATGTTCAGCAGTGGACTCTAACAGGCCGAAATGATGATGATGACAGGTTGCTTCGTCCTTACCATACAACTGCATAAACCATTGTACAAATGACTACAGTGATATCTATTATTTATACTATACTAATGACTCGCCCCGGCTTTGCGCGGGTACATATTATACATTTTCCTCTTGAATCACTCTATCTAGTAAAAAAACCGCATCAAGATCCGTTGTGTAGTTTTCAAGATCTAAGCATACATAGGGACAGACAGCGGGATGAATTTGTTTTATACTATGTAGTGATAAATAGATCTATGTCATCATCATGTTCCTCCTGTGAATCGTATTGTATGCGGTTTTGGCTACGTTTTTTTTACGTTCGGCCTGACGTCCTTAGGCTACAAACACCTAGACCCGGAACAATTATCTGTGACACCGTGCGGGAATTGAACCCACACCCCCCGACGCCGAAGATCTACTCACATGTACGCATGCGAGTGCTGAACGTGGAACGAATGCCAGTGATTAAATTAATTCGTATGACAATCGTTACGACATAAATTACTAGTAAACAACTTCATTTTAGATTGAGAAAAAAAACCCAGCAAAATTATTTAATCGTGTTATACGACCGTTTCTGTAATTGTATACAATGACAATGAATTTTTATCGCGGTATGCGTCCGTAACCAGCAATCAGCCACCACTGCCTGCACAGGGCTGGATTGAAAATATAATGAAAATCACTTCAATTTTTCCCCAACACTATGTACCTCAGGTGCCTACGCTCAGCAGTAGTCCAAATATAGGATTTTACTTTCATCCTTACTAATATTATAAACGCGAAAGGTGGTATGTATGGATGGATGTTTGTTAATCTTTCACGCAAATACTACTTACTGTATGGATTTTGATGAAACTTTTATATAAATATTGGAACGAAGTTCCTTATCGCGCGTTGTGAAAGGGGGCTAGACGGAAAAAATTCTCACGAAAAGTTGTAACGACACTTTTTGCTATAAATATAAAATAAACTTAAATTAATAAATTAATGTGATTTATAATAATTAAATCATATTTATTAAATAAATATGATTCTTTAAGGTGTTAATAATAAAAAAAATATTATTATAACTTAAAAAAAATTATTACAATTCCTTCACTAATTAATCGAAAGGAACTTCGTTCCATCCGGGTGTCCCTTGACACCTTTCAACTTTTTTTATGTATAATCTGTCTTTATGTCGTCAGCCTAGTCGCGGGTAGCAGGTAGTATTAAAATATATGATGAATTTATATTGTAGATGAGAACTATTTACATTTTAAGGTTGCATCTATTGTAGTTTCGAAACAGTCGCGCCTTTTATTGTGACACAATCTGAAAAGATGTACGGTGTATTAATTTTAATACATTATTGTGGCGATGCGATGTATTCGAGTTCGGTCGATTCTTTACGTACTTATATTGATTAATGTGACCTTAGTTATAACTTTGACGAAGAGGTTTGCCTCCTGTTTCGTATTGCGTACAGCAAAGGATTGAATTTTTCGAGCGTTAAGTCAAGTTATCGACCAATTATAATTCCAGCGTTTTTAAGGTAAAAGTGAGGCTGTAACGGACCTAAACTAAAAAAGTAAAGTAACAGCCTATACATGTCCCACTGCTGGGCAAAGGCCTCCTCTATACAGAGGGTATCAGGACATAGTCCACCACGCGTATTATTTCGAAAATATGCAGGTTTCCTCACGATGTTTTCCTTCACCGCGGAGCACGTGATAAGTCAGCACTTAAAGTCAAAAACTTCATTGATGCCGGCACCGGGGATCGAACTCAGGTTGGTCGAGTATATTGAATTAAAGGCTAGCACCCGGACACTGAGCTATCACGGCGTAACGGACCTAGTGCATCTAAAATTTAAGAATAATACAAAATAGATTTTGTAACCGTTCGAAGTCGAGTTAGCGCAATTCCGGAAGACGTGGGTTCGATTCCCGCAGGGGCGAAAGACTTCGCACAATTTTCAACAAATTTTAATGTATCAATGTATAGTGTTTATTGTTTTCATTGGACGCCCATTTTTAAAGCACTTTAGTGGCTCTGAAAGATGATTTCATATTGCTGCTGGGTTACAAATGGTTGACCGTTTCCGTATTTTTTCTATTTAAAACGAGCGAAAAGATTATCACACGTCGTATAATAGTTTTATGAGGACAATTTTAATATGATATCACTACATAATATAAAACAAAGTCGTCCTGCTGTCTGTCTGTCCCTATGTACGGCTAGATCTTTAAAACTACGCAACGGATCTTGATGCGGTGTTTTTTACTAGATAGAGTGATTTAACCCGTGCGAAGCCGGGGCGGGTCGCTAGTTATTTATAATTTCAAACATACAGTTACATGCTGAATCGAATCTAAGACTAACAGCTTCTATAACGCAACAAGTGCGTGTACCGGGCCATCAAAGTTATCGCAACAAAATAACCGAACACAAAGACCGTCTTCACCACGACAATAGGCAATTTGTTTCATCAGACCAAGCGAATTCACACAGCACCGGATAACTTATGGCGCGTTTACATGCATATGTCTTCAATAGACGTACTAAACAGAATTTGATTTTATAAGGCATCTAAAAATTAGCATCTAAAAAATGCTATTATTTTTCGACGAATTGACAGGTCCGTCCGGGCAAGTACCACGACCTCACAGAAGACCGGCGTAATGTAGAAGTGTTACACTTTAACGTTTCGTCTGGTGAGTGGCGTAGCCGCGGCCCAATTTATTTAACGGTGGCAAAGCATTTGCAAACTTGCGGGTGTTGCAAATGTTCATGGTGTCACTTAATATCAGGTGAATCGCCCGCTAGTTTGCCACTTTCTTATACAAAAATAATTTTTAATTCAAAAAATAAAAGTTGGTACAATTATCTTCTAAGTCTTACTATCACCTCACGATGACGATAAGTTTTCTACGTTTCTACGTTTCTACGTTACTACGACGAGTCTTCTACGTTTAACACATACGTTGACACGGTGATAAAGTTTCTGACAAATATGTTACGTACAGAATAACCACGCTTTAAACTGAACACTATCTGGAAATAATAAAGGCTAATGAAGAATTGGCTAGCTTGATCGCCGTCATGGCAGTTAATTCATCCTGTTTTAAAACAGTGACTATGCCTGTCCAGTAAATGGTCGTCTATATAACATAAAATACGTAATAATTTTTAGGGAAGAACTTATTTTTCAAACAAAAACAAGGTAAACAAACTTTTCCCTAATGGGTCTGACAGAGGAATACTGGCTTCACTCCTTAGTCTCACGATCGACAACCTTGTCGCCGTACACAAGACCAAAAAGTTGAACGGTTTCACAAATGGAAAAATCCAAATACGTTTGACATGAAAAAAAAAAAAGCTAAAGTAACCGGAAAACTCTAGCGCATGCCATTAGGCTTCGAAGCCTCGTCATTGACATCGGAAGTTCGGTATTTTAGCCACATGAAAATTGGTGTTTTGACTTCCGGACGCGTCCCTTCCTCAGAACAGATGTAGCACAAGGGCGGCCGCTTGTCACCTCACACCGCCGCAGAGCCATCGCCTTTACAGGTGGATGGAGCGCGTAAATAGCTAGCCAAACCGGCCCATAAATACCACGAACAGTTAGGCAGATTTTAATCGAACGTCGACATTGACATCATGAAATTTATAGAAATAGAAAGAAGATTATAGAAATTATGACAAAGATATGCCTGAGTGAACAGTGTCGCTTAAAAAACTAAGCCAGTTATGATAAACAAATCTAATCATGAAATCCGGGTTGCTTAATCTCTTATCCTTTAAATGAGCAATTCTTGTATATATATAATCGGAATCTCGGAAACAGCTCCAGCGATTTTCATGAAATTTAATATGTGCGTAGATTCGGGGGCGAAAAATCGATCTAGCTAGGTTTCATTGTTAGAAAATGTCCTTTTATCCCTGTTTTCAGGGAATGAAAAATATAATTCGAATATGACGGTAAATTTCGCCAAAAAAAAAGAGAAAATGTCATAATAGCTCGGTCGGTAATCGGGCGGCCCCAAAACAGACGGCCGTGGTTCGCGTCACGATCATTTACATATTTATTTTTTTACTTTTTTTTCGATTCTAAATCATTGCTTTCTTTATTTTAAATTTTTTGTCGATTTGTTATTTTGTTATTTTTTTTAAAGTTCTTTCTTTTGTGAAAAACATCAGTTCATATTTTTTTATCATTACGTCGGTAAGATCGAAAAATATTATGCATATTTCATTACTCAGTAATTTTTATCTAAATGTAATTTCCAAAATACACGATTTACAAAAAAAAACAAACCGAGCAAAGCTCGGTCTTCCAGGTAGGTACTAGAGAATTTATACGAGACGCTGAGGCGGCTCGTAAATAGCGTCGACGTGCATTTATTATCTGTTAAAAAATAACATTGGGAAGCCCAATCGCGTTGTCCGAGGTCAGGTTGTGTTGCATAATTCATCTCTTGATTTTTTGCGCACCCCCCAAATTGGACGATGCTAATTTCTGTGCGCCGAGTACATACAGCTTTTCTGCAGTGCCGGTCGGAAGATAACCATGAGATTTTTTAAAAGCGCTAACAAGGAGTCGGTGATGCAGTTACTAAGCTATTGACTTCGGCGCCGAGGTCTTGGGTTTGGTTGAATAGACAAATCTTTATTAATCATAAATAAATAAATATTTCAAACTAAGCAACGCTTGTACTATGGGTACTAGATAACTAATTATCATACTTAAACATAATTTTCTTTTGTAAATAAATACATATTATACGTATGTAAACACCCAGACACTGGAAAAACACTATGTTCATCACACAATATTTTCCAGTAGTGGGGATATACCACCCACACCCTCTAGCGCAGGAGGCAGGTACACTACCCACTACGCCATTCGGTTCGTCAAAATAATAATAAAAATGAAACTATATTTGCAGATTTAACGCGCTTATTTTTAATTTCCCGACATTTTCGAAAGCCGCAAATTTGTTTGACAGGAAACAGAAACGAACGAAAAACAATTTGGTGTTTCGGTGATATGTATAAGTTTGCACAAAAGTGCTGTAAATGTTTACTATACATATTCGACTGAAGGTTTGTGCCGAATCCGAAACCGTGGTGTTTATAGATAAAATGCTGCAAAGATTACGAATCAAAATTATTTCACCGCTCGACTGTGTAGAAAAATTTTGTGCAGGCATTCATATAGATTTATTTATTAATGTTTACGATGATTTAGCTGCTAGGAAGACAAGGCCTGGAATTAACTAGTTATTTTTACTGGAATATAACATAGTATAATAGTAATAACGTATTTTGTCTTCGTCTTCGTAGGCCTTTGTTAGTCCAATGCTAGATGTTGGCCTCTCCATTTGCTACCAACTTACGCAAGCCGGCACTCCATCAGACCCGTGGGCGACTGCGATTTCAGATCAATCTGACAACGGGAAGGTGCTTAAATTTCAATTTCTAATTTTGACCCAATAAACAAATAACTTCCGTACGGGTCGAGCTAAATAAAACCGTTTAAAAAGCTAAGTAAAGTGACTATATATATACTATTATTATCGTGGCATCATCGAACACGCTTAAAATTCTTTTCGCTGCCTCCGATTCAAGATATAAGCGTGAATTACAAGTCAAATACAGAAAGATTTAATTTTGACACGAATGCAAAAATTAGCGATGGCCTCTTACTTCCTAGTTAGTATGTTAGCTAAATTAAGCACTTACATTAATTTGATCATTGCCGCCTATTTATGTCAGTAATACAAAGGAATTTATTGAGTCAACACGTTTGTAATGTAGGCCTGTGTTGACTTTATTAGAGGTTATATCTATTTTAAACTTTCATCTTACATTCATGGCGGCGTGGACACTGTAAGCATCCGTAAGTATAAATAATCCGTAGTAACAATCTAGTAATGCAATGATAATTGACAGTGCGTACCGTAAGAACTAAGGCAAGACTGTCAAACACTTAACAGTCATTAATGGAATGTATGTGGGGAGTAAGGAATATCCTAGGTTACTTGGGAGAAATTACTTTTAGTAATAAGGCTGCCCATTGTACTCGTACCCATCACTTCTACATTAAGTTTTTTATTCTTGTTTATTATCATTCATTCATTCATTCGCAATTAAAATAAAGATGAAAGGGAGCAAAAGGAGTAGGGAGTTAGTATTGGTGTACCCGACAGGCAAAATTATCTCTTTGTCCGTGATACAGCATGTGCGAAAGTTTAATTGGCCTTAAAAAGTGGAATTAAGTCAATTACAGTTGCCATCGCATTTTGCGGCGTGTGCTTACTCCTATGACTGGTCAGATTTTATTAATCACTTAATTATTGACTGTCGGTGCAAGATTGTCATGGGTATCTATAGCAGTGGCAATTTTAATGACGGCTGGAGAGGGGGCAACCTATTACATCGTTACCAGGCTAATTCCAGTTAAACTAAACGTACACGATAAATATAAGTAAATTGTATAATTGAGACTTTCAAGATAATATACCAAATTAAATGGTCCAGTGATGATAAAACACTATTCAAGTAATCACCACCTTACTAATTAATAAGTAAGGTGGTGATTCCGTCATCCTATCGATTTACTAATAAAATCTATCATAAATTTATTTCTCGAGAACTTTTTGATCCAAGTTTTACATTACGCTCACAATTCTGTTGAGAGAATATAAACTCGACGACTCAATGTTAAACCACTATACTCCTAAGAGGCCTGTATCGTACCTTTATATAATTCCTAATACCTGACCAGACCGTTGTTACTCCTTTGCAGAGCGAACACCATTCAAGCACGAATGCTACCGAAGAGATAGCCGCCACCAGCTGCACAAACTAACGAGATGGGCCACAAGCAGTACCTGGCTGTAGGCCAGTCAGCGAGGAACCGGCTCTTCGGGCTGACGCCGAGGATATCAGGCGACAAGCGCACCGTGCCACTGAACATGCTGATCTCGCAGCAGGGCAAAATCAACCATGGTGAGTTCAGATCTAATCAGACTCCAAAAACGACTGTGACGATGTCTCTTTCTTTGCCTCCCCATCTTAAAGTCTAAACAGATACTATTTACTATTTATCAGATTTATGTAACAGATACTATTTTTCTTGACGATAAGTTCTAGAAATAACGTCATGATTGGGAATAAAAGAGACATATTGACAAAACGTTACTCGTAGGATAAAACGTCATAATAGATGGAGAGAAATATTTCAGTATGCTAGAAAAATTAGGATTTTTTTTTAAAACGTTGCCATTACTTTAGAATATTCTTATTCTGTGTTGTAATGACGTTCTACAAACATATATTTCACGCAGACAAACACCCAGATGCGAAACAACTATCTGTGGGTCACACAAATAGGTCACATAAATAGTGGAGTCATCATCGAGATGATGACTCCGTGGCGGAGTTGATAGAAAGAAAAAAGTATAGTTAAGTGGGAACAAATAAAAGGACAGTTAAGTGCAATAATTCTATATGATGTTTAGTAATACAATACAAAAAATATATATGACGCAATCATAAATAACAAACTTATGCAGCAAATATAATTATTCTAGTTTATTATAGGTAAAGGGTGCCTGAATGATATTGCTTTTATAAATATGTTTTAGTCCTAATTTTTGCACTCCCTATAATGTACCTATATAATTAGTACTATGTATTTGTAAATATTTTCAAAATTATTTAAAACATACGTTATTATTTTGTTCATATTTAATTATTAGTATTTTTTGCAAATTTAATCGCATTTATTAAAATTACCGACATTTCCATTATTTCCCCGGGACTTGTCATTATGATTCAACGCGATGAAATCGTAAATGCGTCAACACAACCCACTACAATCACTATTTTTTGCAAGGTAACTAAAGAAAAAAGAAACTAAATTAGAAGTAAGAAACATACCACAACATACATTTAGCAGGCAAGTAATAATTATAAACAGCATCACGAGCAACGTCTGTAAAAATAAAAAAAACCGGCCAAGTGCGATTCGGACTCTCGCGAAGGGTTCCGTACCACTATCTATAAAAACGGCAAAAAAAGTATGACTGTTGTATGGGCCTGTAATTAATTCTGTATTTTTGTATTTATATTTTTGTTTTTTATTCTTCATTCTTATATTTACCTGAAACAATGCTGTGACATCTGATAAGGCAAATGCATGAAAATTTTTATGTATATCTTATTTGTAGGTTGAATGTTTACACTGCTGGTGTCAAATATATTATATATTTTAATTTAGGGAGCCGTGATAGCTCAGTGTCCGGGCGCTCGCCTTTAATTCAATATACTCGAGCAACCTGAGTTCGATCCCCGGTGCCGGCACCAATGAAGTTTTTAACTTTAAGTGCTGACTTATCACGTGCTCCGCGGTGAAGAATAACCGGTGAGGAGACCTGTAAATTTTCGAAATAATAACAAAAAAAATATATTTCGAAGATATGTGAAGTCCGCCAATCCGCAGTGGGGCCGCGTGGTGGACTATGCCCTGATACCCTCTGTATAGAGGAAGCCTTTGCCCAGCAGTGGGACAGCGGGACGACTTTGTTTTATACTATATATAGTGATAATAAATAAATAACCAGGACGCACAGAGACCCACAAACGCTATTCCGTTTCCCGGAAAGCGATTCCACGCAAATTGGGCGCTTTTCACAACGGCCACGAAACTCGGGCACGCACACCGCACCGCCGACCCGCCCCACTTGCTTTCAGAGTTGTGTGCGGTGCGCGATTTTTTTCCCCTGCGTTGCCAAACGATCGCGCGATATGCCATTCTCGCAATAGCGAAACGCGGCGCGAGTTACAAGCGCTAGCGGGGAGACTGAAAAGCTGACTGAAACCTTTTCCCTTATTAAATCACTTACGGGCTTCAAAAGGGCTTGAAAAGAGATGATAACGCTAAAATATGAGCTCCCATTTGTGACAATATCTTATCACTATGAGCACAAACGCAAACATATTACTGCACCTGTACTAAAAACAGCAACAAATGGCAGACCGCCACTTATATATGAACGTTTTGAATTATCTAATTTATGTACAATATTATCTTAAATTACGAAACGTAATGAGTTCAAATTTAGTAAAACTAAAACTTTATTTTTACATTTATAGCAAACTTTATTAAAGAGGTATATGGGGCTGAGGAATATGAAGATCGAAATAACCTTTGGGTAAGACATGAGTTTTTATTACGTATAAACATCGTCGAACTATTCGCGTTTATTTACTCTCCCCGCTTGTCTAATATTACTTAGTCATCTGGTCCCGCCTTCCGGCTATATCTTGGGCCACACCGACAGGCACGCAAATCAAACTCGTCCTCAGTTAGCTAGCTCCGTGTCGGCGTCGAATTGCGCAGACTAAGCAAATTTTCCCAATGTTTTCATGACCGCATTAACTGACCAAAACACTGCTGTGTTCTGTTGAATACATTTTTATACACGAACCTCAACAAAAGAGGCAGACAGAAACAAAGTTCACGATGCTTTATATATTTCATATTCATAAACTTTGGGAATGCAAAAAATTTATAGCAATTGTGAAAAAGTGTAATACAACAGCTGAATCTTTTTTCTTTCAAAATGATCTTTTTACTGACTAAGTTCGCAAACTTATGACAGAAGTATTCGGCATGGTTCTATGAAGAAATACGCAAAGCAAAAGCGGCTGATAATGTACAGAATGTGACAGACGTGACAGCGTACCAACTCTTAGTACACGTGTTACTACCACGTAGGGCTTAAAGAGAAAGAAGAGGAAAAAAGCTTTAGTTTATTTAGTAATATAACGTTTTCCTTTTTTCTGGTTTTAGTGCTTTGTGTATATGAGACGAAACATAAAATATGTAGATAAATTTGTCGAAAAACTTTTCGCCCGAATTTCCAACTGCGCCTTTTGGATTCTGGACGCGTCTCCCGGTCGAATCCTGGAGGCGACAAAAAAATTCGACAAATTTAAGTATAGTTTTTTACTTCAATTCTATTCACACATATTTGGTTTTAGCTATAAACAAATTCGACTATCAAACTTTTTGTATTCTGTTTAGTATACAGTTCACTACGCTATAGTTTAACGTTTCATAAGTATTGAGCAAGATATAAGTTATGCCACACAACGAATGTTCGACCGTATAACCTCTAAAAGATTATTTTCCGCGTCCGCTTTCCGTACGTACTAGTTTTCTGCTATATATATTAATATATGTTAAGTTTAAAACCATTGGCCATTGTAGTGTAGGACACCTTCTACCATCCATCGACTTGCCGCACTCTTGCACCTGTCGTCCCAGAAGTGAATGAAAATTCTTAGTTTATTAAAACATGTAGAAAAAGTACGAAAAGATTGTCGCCGCTGTGGGAATCGAACCCACGTCTTTGGCATTCGCGGCCTGACGCTCTAGCCACTAAGCTAAACGGCTGATAGCCACAGCGACGAAAACCTTAACGCCTTCCTTCTACATTGTTATTTAGCGTTTGAAGCAATGCTTGGCGCAACTATTGTTATATCCTTTCCAGCATACAAACGATTTCGAATATCGTTTTACAACGATAATTCGAACGAGAGATGTCGCCATTGCTTTTTATAAATTTTAAAGTTTTTTATAGTGCTAATCTCTGCACTTAAGATTGAAAATTCTAGTTCATAATTTTTTCATGAGATTCAAGACCCTCAGGTTCGGGCTTAAATCGAGTATATGAACACACTAGAATATATATTGAGTACATGAACACACTAGAGAACGGTTCCTGCGTAGCTGAAGCAAACAAAGATGAAATCAAGATGTTTATTCAAACTTGGGATAACAATTTGTCAAATTGGTAATAAGATCGCACAATAGAAATTCAGTCAAGTCGCATCTCATCATTAGTGGTTTTAAAACGTAGAGTCCCTAAAAGGTAAGCGTTACGCAAGGATACTTCTATGCGGTTCTATATCAAACTAACTCAAACACGCAAATCAAGCGTCCGTTGCAATACCTTTATTCGTTTCAATATTGCGAATTATCGCGTTTACCAGCAATGAACCTCGTATTTGTTGTTTATTTGTTCTGTCATCTGGATTCTTTTAAACAATTCTAGTTACACTTCGGTTTTATTTGTATTTTTGAATTAGCTACGAAGCTACGGACTAAGAGTAAATTGTACCACGTCCTCACAGAAGAGCGGCGTGAAGTTATTAGAATTATCGCGTTTCATCTGATGAGCGAGGTAGCCGGGGCCCACTTTTTCACTGGTTAGCAATGCATCTGCGACCACCAGGTCTTGTAGATGTTGACGACCGGCGGTAATCACTTTTAACGGTGGTAGGGCCACGCAGCAGCCTCGGTTGTTGCACGAATGAGCAGGCTCGTCCGGGTAAGTACCACGACCTCACAGAAGACCGGCGTAACGTGGAAGTATAATACTTTCGCGTTTCGTCTGGTGAGTGAGGTGGCCGATGCCCAATTTCAAAAGGTTGTCAACGCATCTGGAACCCTAGGGTATAGCAGATGTCCATGGGCGGCGGTATTCACTTAACATCAGGTAAACCGCCTGCTCGTTTGGCAACTTTTCACATAAAAAAAGACATCGAGTGAACCGCCTGCAAGCTTGCCAACTTTTCCCACAAAAAAATATGCGTCGGATGCCGACCCTGACGATACGAATGTACACGAGTGTTATTAGTTGTCATCAGTTGTGACGTACCATCCGACTGGTTTATTTGACCAGATACTTGCGCAGTATACGTTTACCTTACCTCTACGACACAAGGTAATCTTATCTAACGTTACAAATTATTGTAGCGGAACAGACAAGGAAGCAGAAACAAGCTTTAAATCCTAACGCAAGTAAAAAATACACCCTAAACTATTAGATTTTTACGATTATATATCCCAAATATCTGCTATATTAAATGTTAACCTCCTCACCGATAAATGTGGAAAAGCTGGACACTGTAGACAGAGCATGATTAAATGTGGAACTGCTCGACAGTATCAGTATAAGACAGATCACGCTGGACGTCCTAGTGATTTGAACCGGCAACCGCAGGTCCAGCCTGACCGAAATTACGTAAGCACAAAAACAAAAAGCCTCGAAATGAACGGCTTCATCGTTCCGAATCGCGTGCTTAAATAAGCCGCCAATTTATTGCCTTCGAAGCGATGGGAGCTGATTTAAGGTCCGGTCCATTCGGTGATGATGCAGTGCAGTGCTTAAACATTATGGATGTCAGACACGCGATTTGGCGTTGACGCGACCTCGTCTCGCATAAATCCAGTCGAATACGGCGCGTATTATCGTGGACCTTGTCGATATCGATTTATCGACAACTCCCATCCCTATAATTAAGGGCTTACGTGTCGGCCGATATCCCTGAACGGTCTCGGCCCGTACTTAACGTCCGCTTTAGGGCCGTGATGAATTACTTACTCGATTGTTTATTGCAGCGTTTTTGATTGAGTCATGTATCATTACTCAACTTCGAATTAAACTGAAAACTCGAATTTAAAGATAATTCTCATATGGCTCGGAGTTTCAGATTGTTTTCATGAACGCCGTTTTAACTGTAGAATTTTTTTAAACATATTGGGTGGTGGGTGATTCGCCGGGGACCCATTTATTTTAAAAGATTGGTTATACATCTGTGACTCCTTTGGTGCTGTAAATGGCGGCGGTGGTCACTTAACATCAGGTGAACCAACTGGTAATTTGCCAACTTTCACATAAAAAATATATTGTTTACTTGGTCCGATCGATCTAGAATAAGGAAAAGTAAATAATTGACAAATTCAACGTAGTCCACAATCATTGGGACAATAATCTGAAGGTATTACAAATACCGCCCGCGTGAACTCAAGATTACGAGACGCTACGACTCAGTTTAGTTTTATCCGAGTCAAGCATTTCGATACCAAAAACGTATGCGGTCGGGGAATCACGAAGTTCCTTACGCTTGTCCGTTGAGTTTTACTGATGACTCCGTGGCGCAGTTGCCAAAGGCTTCGGCGTCGGGGGTCTCGTGGGTTCGACTCCCACACGGGACAACTATTTTTGTAACGCCGCAGATAGTTGTTTCGCATCTGGGTGTTTGTCCGCGTGAAATTTATGTTTGTAAAAGGTTTTTATAACACAGGATTATGATTTCCAACCATTTTTGCAATTAACGTTGTGTAAGTAATCAAATGTAATATAATCCATTGCTCATAAAGCGTGAGATCCATTGAAAGTTGAATGAAAGAGACACAACGCTTTTTCCATCCCTTTTATCCCTATCACCTCACACCTCCCTCAAAGAGGTTAAAGCACTTCGTTTTACGAAGATTTTCCTTTCGCGTTTCGTCCAGTGAGGTGGCTAAAGGTTCGGAGGCCAATCTAAGACAGCAACATCTGCAACCTCACTGGTGTTGCCGTCCGCGGAGGTTGCTGTTTACCGTCGGGTGAAAAGTCTACCGTTTAATAAACCCTAAAAAAACCCGACCTCGCAGCCTTGCCTGCAGCATTAAAACAACATTAAAAACTTGTGACATTGACACGGTTACGCCGAGTCGAAACACTTCCTCCATTATGATTGATATAATGTATGCGGTATTACACAACGTTACACAGTTTTTCGAACGCCGTAAACACACAGCTGTGATCGGTAATCGGAATTTCGATGGTGGAATCATTCTCGGTTCGTTTAAATTGACAAGAATCTATATAAACTCTATCAGCTTAGACGTACAATGTTAATAAAACCAAAACGAATGTCTGTCATAAATGGTCATAACTAGACAGATGGTAGAAACTACGCAGCAGCGGTAACTGCTGGGTTTCACTCAAAGTTACAAGTGACGGACCTGTCGCCTTACACAATATATATGTTTATAGTAATAATAGTATGACAGTGAAGTTTGCGCCTAAATGAAAAAACATTACCTCTACTCGTGCACCACTCTCTATATATTTTGAAATGATGTTACTCAGCCCTAACATCTTATTATTAGTTTTAGTTTGACGACCACTATATTTTTTTATGCCGAGCACAGCCACAATAACTCTAGTAATGTAGGAGTATCAGTACTTTTGCACTTCGTCTGATATAATTATCGTTGCCAAACAACCAATTACAAGTTGCCAATCATTAAGAGGTTAGGCCTCCGACCCCAATAGGTCGCTAACCTAAGCTCTTAATTATTGGCAACGCAATTCTGTACCCCTAGTGCTACCATTACCACTCGTTTAGTTTGTTCTGTTTGGTCTCGATCAAGTTATTGACACTACAAAATTCTGTAGCATTATTTATCGTTTTGTTTTACTTCGCAATAGAGCTAGGTCTATCAATTAGGCGCCAATATGTTCTATGCAGTGGTGTTCAACC
Organism: Iphiclides podalirius; assembly: GCA_933534255.1. NCBI lineage: Eukaryota > Metazoa > Arthropoda > Insecta > Lepidoptera > Papilionidae > Iphiclides > Iphiclides podalirius. The sequence continues at coordinate 1,207,083 of OW152835.1, read as the reverse complement.
CTTAACTATTGTCTAGTCGAGAACTTCAACGAGCAAGTCGATACTAAATATGCCACACCTTTTGTTAAATGAATAAAGGAAATTAAATAATTAACCAAGCCGTACTATTTTTTTATGTGAGGAGGTGGGAGCGGGCGTTTCACCTGATGATAGGTGATAAACCCCGCCAATTGACAATTGCAACACCCGCAGGGTTGCAGATGCCTTTTAATTAAATGGGCCCCGGCTACCTCACTCACCGGACGAAACGGACAAGTATAACTCATCTACTTCACGCCTGTTTTCTGTGAAGTTGTGGTACTAATCCGGAATGACCTGTGACCCATTCGCGCAACGGAGAAGATTGTTGCGTGGCCCTACCACAGTTAACCGTCACCGTATAGTCAAAATAAAAAGTATAAACACTCTATCGAACTCCACAGAGTGAATAATAATTGACTTCTATTTGCCAAACTCGCGAAAGCCGTATTCGTCATAGGCACTCACAGATTTTTTTCAAAAGTGCAATAACTTTGCGGGCCGCAGCCTAACCAGGCCTGGCTTCAGATCAACGAACCGATAAGATTGCACGTCGGCAAAATTGTTGTTATAACGGTTGCAAAAAGTGATTTATTACGCAGATAATAAATAACAAAGTAGTCGCTCACACGTGCGTTGAAGTTAAATTTGCATTCATGTTCAATGGCAAAATATGTTTAGCAATGATGTTTTAATAAAGATGACGGAGGTGAAAAATTGTTCCCATTTACATTATAATATGACATAATTATGTAAGTGAATGTGACAGATGACATTGAAAGTATGATACGGAAAGAGATAGTAGCCTATAGAGTTGCAATCTAATTACACCAATTGGCGTAATTCTTAAAGTATGACATATTATCTCTTACAATATTTTTCCATTATTTTTAAGCGCCTCATCTTTTAATTCAATAAAAATAAAAAATAAACTTTATTGTTTTAACATTAAGAAAACATAAATTACAGACGTGTCTGAATAATTAAACTGCAAACATTCATAACGTGACTGCATTCGGCCAATAATGTAACCTTTTTACGGGCTATTCATAAAACCCATTACTGTCGAAAGATCTTGTGGTTAGGGATTGCTCATTGCGCAGATTACGAAATACTCATAATTTTAATTTTCTCCGAAGACATTTTCCTTATTGTAGGATAGCATGATTAAGTTATCCAGTGCTGCTCAGGCGGTGTACAACCAAATTGTACAAGGATAATCACCCAGATTGACAAGAACGAAGCCCGTAGCTCTCAGCGCAGATATCTATACATACATTAATACGTGAAGCGAAAACTTTGTACCCCTTTTTACGAAAATTGCGCGGACGGGGGAGAATGAAATTTCCCACACTTATAGTTTATATAAATATGCCTAAAAAATACATTAAATCAATAAAAAAACTTTACACACACTACCATGTAGAATTAATTGTAGTCGAATTTCGACCACTGGCTGACCAGTAGTTAACAGCTTAAAGTCCCAATCCACTCTTATATTTCTACCACACGAATTTACGAAAAATGACACTTGAGTTGTCATGTCTAACATTATTTTTTGTTTAATTTTTATGTTTTAGTGCTAGTCTCTACACTTCAGATGAACCTTATATTTTATTGTAAGCATACATTATGGAATATAATTTAAAAAAAAACTGTCGATTTTTTTAAGCTTAACATAATTTCAGTAAAACACCTGAAACAGTTTGGTGGGAGTCCTAGTTATTTGAATCGTAGACTTCAAGTCAGGATATTACGCGCTTCTACCACCTATTCTTCCTTCCTATTTATCAAACTCTTAAAACTGACTGCAACTGGAGGACAACGCACAACATGAATCTGATACAAGAAATTTTCAAATTAGTTCTTTATATTTTACTAGCGACCCGCCCCGGCTTCGCACGGGTGCAGTGTATATAATTATAATACATATAAACCTTCAGCGACAGACAAACAGACAGCGGAAAGACTTTGTTTTATACTATTTAGTGATTCTAGGAACACTTCAACTTTGTACACCTTATGTATTAACATGATACATATAAGATTTACGGTGGTAGGGCCACGTAGCAGCCTCGCCTGTTGCACGAATGGGCAGGCCCGTCCGGGTAAGTATAACAACCTCACAGAAAACCGGCGTAAAGTGGAAGTTTAATATTTTCGCGTTTCGTCTGGTAAGTGAGGTGGTCGGAGCCCAATTTTCAAAGGGTTGTCAACGCATCTACAACCCTCGGGTGTAGCAGATTTCCATGGGCGGCGGTATTCCCTTAACATCAGGTGAACCGTCTTGCTCGCTTGTCAACTTTCACATAAAAAAAATATAAATTTTGCAAAAAAAAAAAGTCCGTCCCAGTACGTTTGGCAGCCCTGCTCTATATAGTGCCCTGCCCTTGGCAAAGACCATACTTCGCGCAACTTTCGAGATATTGTTATCGGAGGCCAATGGCAGGCCTATCGCGCCGGAAATCCGCTCTCGATAGCAAATTATCGCATACGAAATATAAAAAAAGTTATACTGAACCGAGAGGCACAATGCCCTCTCCGTGGATAGGTCAGGGCCAATAATTCTGCAAAGACACTTACAATATCTCACCTCATTATCTCTCTTATAATCTCACTGGTGCTCAATACAGCGTCGCCTAGTGTGAACACCGCAGATAATGTACGGTTTTCGAAATTTCTCAACAGCAATCTACTTCTCAGTTTCTAAGTTTATATTCTGTTAATCTATGTTCTTGCTGGTTAAAAAAAAGATTTATTATTATATCATATAGGACTAGTGACAAACGACATTAATGTTAATGACTTGGTCACCAGCATCAACTCTGCCACCTGAATTACCTAAAATCTTGGTAAAAACCTCATCGATACTGACTCCGAATCATTTGTTTGAAACGTAACTGCAACACTAAAGTGTACTAACGCCTGATATACTGAGTACGGTATAACTGTAATTTACTGCTATTAAGCTGTCCAGTCGACAACATTGAGAACGGACACGTTTAAGGGATTTTATCACGTTTAATTACATTCTTAAATGTGTGCTGGTTGGGGTATATCATCAGCTTGGGATCCCATAATTTATGAAACTAAATCCAAGCATACCAACACTGCTAGACCTCTAGATATCTTCAGCTCCTGTTGCATAAATCGGAATAAAATTTTCCAAATCAATCGGAATAAAATCCTGTTGCATAAATTGACAGTCGGCTTAACTTTGACATCAAGACGTTAAACAACTCATTCTGTCCCGTGACCATGAACCCTGGAAAGGTAATACGCGATAAAATCCGCAAAATAGTTTCATTTGACAGTGTTAATATATTCGTGTAAAAACAAGAAATCAATATTCGTAGCAGACCTGTGCTGTGCAACGTTATTGCAGTATGGAGTCTATATTTCGTTTTTTTTTTTTGTTTTTTTCTGTACTTATTATTTTGCATCAGTAATAGAGAAAAAACTTAATTATGATCGCAAGGTTTTGACATTTATGATGACAACTAGATTATATCGAATGTATAGTTTGAATTTGAGTATTAGGTTATGCTGTTATTGACATTCGCCATTTCGGATTTGAGTATTAGTTTATGCTGTTATTGGTATTCGCCATTTCGGATTTTCCTCTTCAATCAGCTTTGGGTTACTCGAGTACATTGAATTAATAGCTAGCTCCCGGACACTGAGCTATCGCTCGCCTTCCATCGCAACAATTTCATAATAGAATCATAATCATCCAAGCGACCGCTCACTTACATCCGTTCGTTATGTGACGCCGGTTAGATTTATCGCGCCAATTAAGGCACGGCGAGAGCGCTCGCATAACGCCGATTTCGTCAGACCCGGGCCATCTCGCTTTGTGTGTCACCCGGTTATGCCCCGGCGCGGACAGTCTCGTAAAGTCTTAATAGATACGTCACAAGCTGCTTACCTCGTACTGGCCCTCGCAGTGGACGACCCCACTAGATGGAGTGACGACCTGTGCAAATGTGCGGGAAGTCGCTGGATGCAAGTGGCTAGTAAGTCAGTATCATGCTACGTAGTCTGTGGGGGAGAGTAGGCTTATGATCAGCAGTGGACACAAGCAGGCTGAAATGATGATGATGAAGCTGTTTACTTCTTCATGAGCTGTCATCTAGTCATCCTGTGGCTCAGGATCGTGCTCCGTGGCGGTCTGTGGAGGAGTCCTATGTTCAGCTGTGGACTCAACGAAGATGATGAAGCTATAAATTGATAGAAACTCAGAGACGATCACTAAACTTACTCATCAACTGATAGAGACGTACAGTAAATAGTAGATGAGAAATGTCCTTACTAATATTATAAATGCGAAAGTTTGTATGCGTGGATGGATGTTTGTTACTCTTTCACGCGAATACTACTGAATGGATTTTTTTTATGTGAGAAAGTGGCAAACGAGCTGGCGGTTCACCTGATGTGGAGTGATAACCGCCTGCCCATGGGCATTTGCAACACCCGTACGGTTGCAGATGCGTTGCCACCTCTTAATAATGTGGACCCCGGCTACCTCACTCACCAGACGAAACGCAGAAGTGCAACACTTCTACTTTACGCCGGTCTTCTGTGAGATCGTGGTACTAACCCGGACGGACCTGCCCATTCGTGCAACAGCGAACACTGCTGCGTGATCCTACCACCCTAAAAACATTTTAATGATACTTTACAATAACGCCGTGATAGCTCAGTGTCCGGGCGCTCGCCTTTAATTCAATATACTCGAGCAACCTGCGTTCGATCCCCGGTGCCGGCACCAATGAAGTTTTTAACTTTAAGTGCTGACTTATCACGTGCTCCGCGGTGAAGGAAAACATCGTGAGGAAACCTGCATATTTTCGAAATGATAACAAAAAAAAATATACATTTTTCGGAGATATGTGAAGTCCGCCAATCCGCAGTGGGGCCGCGCCGTAGACCATGCCCTGATACCCTCTGTATAGAGGAGTCCTTTGCCCAGCAGTGGGACATGTATAGGCTGTTACTTTACTTTTTACTTTACAATAATGTAGCTTATACATCAGAATAAGACATAGGCATAATTTACATACATGTTTTATGTGTATATGTCTTTCTGTCTGAATGTTTCGCCTTCAGCCAATTCTACGCAGACGTAGTCACGGGCAGCAGCTAGTATGTATATATATTATCTAGGTGTTAGCAAAAGTGGGAATCATAGTATCTGTGATTTTTAATGACTGTATGAAGTCAACTTTACATTACTTGTAGATACTTGTCCTGTGTGGGTATCGAACCCAAGGCCCCCGATGCCGAATCCAATACCTTGACAACTGCGCCACGAAGTCATCAAATGATAATTAACCACTAAAATATAATTTAGAGAAGAAATAATATAGTTATTATCTTCCTCTTCGTCTTGTAGTGAGAAAAGATAACGTTACAAATATTAGTTTGTCCTCTTTGTATCTTGACTCGGCATTGCAACGCGATTTCTTAAAGTGGCGTAAACTTACCTTTTACATGTTACAGCTTCAAACAGTATAATAACTAGTTTACTCAAACTATTAGCCCGATTTAAAATATCAAGGAGGCTCGACGTCGTTCAAACCAAGTGGATCAAGGGTGGAGTGGAAAGCGATTCAGATTTTTTAAATTAATGCATCCTTTTTTTTTCTTACGAACTGCCTTCACTGAGCTGGTTATAAATCAAACGCCGGTTGAAATTCAACGTTTGCTGAAAGGATAGTCTATTACGTAATTGAATGCCTTGTTAAGATATTATTGCCAAGTTGCAATTTTAACTGACAATTAGCCACGTGAAACTAGGTGAAAGAAAATATCGTTAGGAGTTTCCTATCATCATGTGTAATATTGATGATGAATAAAATATTTCTTAGGTAGGTATTTAAAATCCACCAATCAACGTAATTCCAAATTTATTTATTTCTTCAAATTACAATATTTTAGGTATCAGGTTGGAGCTTTCTTTTAAGCCTTCCTTTTAATACCTGTGCTACAACGTTTCGCCTTATACAACAGAGTTAAATTATGAGGCTTCATAAAGATGAGACTTTTGCCCAGCAGTAAGATATACAAAGGCTTTACTTTACTTTATTCATGTGACAAAGTCAAGAACATAATGATAATTCGAGGGAAGTACAATACTCTTATCTCTCCCTCTTGGATCCTCTCTATTATACGTGTCGTCAATGAGAAATTCCTCGTCACAACCAACGCCAATCTACTCGTATATCGAAACAGTTGCATCGGGCGTTCTGCTACGAAAATCAGCCTATTAACCCAGTTGCCGCGGACCGGTCTGGCAGTATGCGTAATGGTCACACCTTACGCGCAAATCCACTCGCTCCGGTTTCGCTTCGGTTGGCGTGTTTCTGCTATTCCCGGTTGGATGGCAAAACGGAAATTTGCACTGAACCGGTTAGACTCAATACAAATCACAGCCAAAATCTCTAATTTAGACCACTTTAACTATGGTAGGGCCACGCAACAGTCTTCGCTGTTGCACGAATGTGCAGGTCCGTCCGGGTAAGTACCACGACCTCACAAAAGACCGGCATGAAGTAGAAGTGGTATACTTTTTCGTTTCGTATGGTGAGGTAGCCGAGGCGTACTTTTTAAAGGGCAACGCATCTGCAACCTTACGGGTGTTTTATATATCAGGCGAACCGCCAGCTCGTTTGCCACCTTCTCACATAAAAAATCTCCAGTTGAGGCCGATTAATTTTAGTCGAAGCCCCTGAGGAGATAAGGTACCCTTACAGCGAGCATTTTCTGCTGGCCTAAAAAAGTAAAGAAAAAGTAAAGTAACAGCCTATACATGCCCCACTGCTGGGCAAAGGCCTCCTCTATACAGAGGGTATCAGGGCATAGTTCACCACGCGGCCCCAAAAATATTTTTTTATTATTATTTTTAAAATATGCAGGTTTCCTCACGATGTTTTCCTTCACCGCGGAGCACATGATAAGTCAGCACTTAAAGTTAAAAACTTCATTGGTGCCGGCACCGGGGATCGAACTCAGGTTGCACGAGTATATTGAATTAAAGGCGAGCGCCTGAACTATCACGGCTCTTATTTTTATTATTTTTCTTTTATTCGATGTTAAAAGGAATAAAAAAGATATGGTTGACATATCGTCTACTCGGGGCTCGCATATCAGCAAGCAATCATATACCTTTTAACGTTTAGCATAGAATCAATTTATCTAACTCGTAGAAACTAGCCAGGAGTACGGTATGATGTAATTTTTGTTTACGGACTAAGTAGCTTCGGTCAACACAAGACACGAGCAAGAATAATCTGTATTTTTCAACCGAGTTCAAAAGAGGAGGAGGTGCTAAATTCGACTGTATTTTTTTTTTCATTTTTATGTTTGTTACCTCATAACTTTCGAGTGGTTTGGACCGATTTCGATGATTTGTTATTTATTTGAAAGCTGGTGCTCCCCATGTGGCCCCATATTAATTTCATTGTTATTGGATCTTGGGTACCGGAGATGCTTAGGGAACTCCTGAAAATCAATTATAAAATTAATACAGATCGAGATATTTGAAGGCGGTTTTGCTTTTTCGTTAATAAAAATGGATTTGTGTATTTCATATTACTAGTCGTTACAAAGAGAGACTTCGTGTCGTCGAAGCGCCCTCCACAATAGGGGAATGTGTCACGCCACCCTTTGTGTTGGGGCCACCCAGTGTGTCACGTCAGACTAAACAGTGAAATGACTCGATGACCAATCAATGCAACCGATGCCTGAGGTATTCCGTGAACAAACGCTGGAGATGGACAGTCGGCTTAATGACAAAGATGTGAACAAACGCCGAAGTTAGTCACGACTGGCCGGCCGCCAGCGGCTCGCGAAGGACGCCCGTACAATGGGCGTCGGGTTAGCGTCACTACGCAAACTGCGGACTTGTCAAATTGTTATAAATATTACGGGGGATATTCATTTGTTTTCTCGTCTGTTTTGGATTATAAATAAAAAAGAAACATATAGATATAAATAATATATATAATACATAAATAAATAGGACCCAACCAGAGGGAAGCCGACGAGGCCGAGGGTTAGGGCGAAAGGGAGAGAAACTGGCGGACGATACGGGCGGATTAAATTATAAATATTATTATTATCATCCACTATCGAAGTTTTAATACTAATTACACCCTGCTTTTTAAAATATGCAATACAATTTGTGCAATGCAAATTGTGCGGAAAGCGAGTCCGACTCGCACTTGGCCGGTTTTCATTTGCATGCTACATAGTATAAAAAAAAGTCTTCCCCTTATCTTTAATACTACGCAACGGATTTAGTATTCATACTAGTGATTCAAGGGGAAGGTTTATATGTATAATAAATTGCACCCGTGCGAAACCAGGGCGGGTCGCTAATTTTTTATATTTGCAAGTTCTTTCAAAGTTCTTTTAAGTTTTTTTAAATTAAGTATTTATGGTAATTGTAAGTTCATTTTAATTTTAATATAGGTACGTGTAATATTGTAAAAGTTGTACATACCTGTCATTGGTGTACATATAAGAACATATTGTAATGTAATATCACTAAGTTTTTTAATATGTATACTGTTGGTATGTGTAATAAATAAATAAAATAAAAAATAAAGTTCTTCCACAAAACACTAACAAAACTAAATTTATATGGGAAAATGTATATAGTCCTTGGAGTATGTGCCATCAATATGTATATTGTACTTCTATACTCATCCGATTTATTCTTATATTGGATTTGAACCAAAAACGAAAAACACTTAAACGGTGATATCTAATGGGAAGAATATAAGCGTATTCATATGATACTGTCAAGTCTAGTATAATAAAGTAACAGCCTATACATATCCCACTGCTGGGCAAGGCCTCCTCTATTGTTTACGCATTACAATTAAAAGCGAATAATGAAACAAGGCCACAGTTTACGCGATTAGAGCCCAGTCAGCTGATACTCACGGTAGTAGCATTGACCTTAATGCGAAATCGACAGGATGGAGCCGTTGTACTTTGACGTGGTCCGCTAATGTCTATGCTTTTTATTATTATTGCCAAATAATGCAGTGTATACATCTTCGCATTTAAACGGAATGTCGAGAATAATCTCGTGCATATAATCATAATTCATCGCTTCCGGACTTTTCCCGTTGTTATTACCGTTTTGTTATTACTTAGACTGTAATTTCTTTGATTCCCTTCATATTTTCCCTCCGAGTTGTGTAAAATCAAAAATCAAAATAATTTCTTCATCGAAGTAAGAAAAATACATTTCATCTATCGGTAGCCATTTTTTTTTAATCTGTCCATTTCGTAATGAGGTTCCTCTAACGGAGAAGAAACAGGCGAAAGAAACTCCGTAGGTATCCTTCTTTTTTGTCATTTTTTCCCCCTCAAAACATTTAAATATTGTACAACGTTTTTTTTTCTTTTAGAAATAGCTTAGGAGCGATCAACTCATTCCCAGGTGTTATTACCATTAACTTATTAATTTATATTATAATAACCCTTTTTATATTGTAATTGATATGAAATAATTGCGATATCTCAACTTGCTTCTTGTTTTATCACAAGGATTTGCATCGATCAAGTTATTGCTCCAAATACATTCGCGGAGTGGCAGGCCATTTATTTGCCTTTAACACTGACCAACGCTTTCTACGAGAAAGTTTATTAAGTTCTTAATGCGAAAACTCTCGCTTGTGGTCGTGGGTCCGCATAGAAGTAGTGTTGATGAACTGTACACTCGCCAGAGAAATGAGATACGTGAATATGGAAAACCGAAACCTATGTCTCTGTCCTATATGGTCATTCGTCCCTAACTGCCAGCCCCTTTTCACTCAGTTTTCTCTTTTTGTAACGTATGCTATTAAATTTCGAAACAAAAATTGTAAGGTAGTCAAAAATCTTATTCGGCAAACGTGACTCCGTGACCATCCGTATAGTAACATGTCAACTGGCCATCGAGTCACTGGTTGTACCTATTAGGTGTCAATTTCTATTGTTCATGATTTTTAGTATCGCGGAATATAAATCACTAAGAAAACCTTCGGCCTTTCTCCGAAAACCGACTGCTTGTTTACCACCCTTACAATTATCTACAATAAAGGAGCAATAACATTGTAGCAGGGCCATCCAGAAGCTTCTCCCGCTGTACTGTAGGCTACTCCGGGAAGCTATCATACTCTAATAGAAGACAAGTGCGAAGTTAAAGTATTGTACTTTTAGTACGAGTGGTCGAAATTCGACCAAGTTTGAATAATATTAATCTATTCTCAAACACGTATACAATACACAATAAACAAAAGAGTACAATTATATGCGTGTTCTTGTGAAATACATGGTAGTGTGTGTAATGTTTTCTATATTATTTAATGATTATTATGCATAATTAAAAAAAAAGTTAGCATTCTGCACTCCTTCTCTGTATAAATTATAAGTGTGGGAAATTTCATACTCCTCCTTCTACGCAATTTTTGTAAAAAGGGATACAAAGTTTTTGTTTCCGTATTAATATATTTGCTAAATTGATCATTCTGATCATAAAGATCATTCTGGTCAATTCAGAGAATTTAACCATCCTTTTGGTACCTAAACTGTAATTTGAAATCCATCTGACAGCTGATTAGTTGACATCTACGATGATCAGTGTTTCATAAACCGGGCGTTAGTTATAGAGTTCCGTTTTACCCTTTGGGTACGGAGCCCTAAAAATAAACAGAGATCCCCACTGGGTGCCATTTACTTTCACACTCGTAAAATCGCCGAAAAATTCAAGAAGTTCAAGAATTTATCATTTGGCTTACATAATCGGCGACGGCTTCAGTTTATGAAGCGTAGATTACCTCGTTTCAGTTTTAATACAGCACGAGAAATAACCAGCGTGGCGTGAAATATCTCGTTAGAAAGATTACGTCAAAATACATTATCTGTGAAAATTTGTGAGACTAGAGATATTAAACGTGAGATACAGCCAGGTGCCAGACCAACAGATTGGCAGACAGTTTTACCCTTTCAGTGCGGAACCCTAAAAAGGTTGAAACTTGAGCTATAATTTTATATTATCATTAATAACAAAGAAAATTAAAAACTTTGAATAAATAAATTATTTAATATAATTTCCTCGTGTACGCAAAGTAAACGTTAAGTGCTTATCTATAATTGAACTTGACTGTAGATGATTTTATTTATTTTAATTGATAATGGGTAAAATAATAAGTATGCTACCGTTAGCTTGGGACTAGCGATAGCGAGAAAAAAGCTCTTTATTCGACATCACAATAATTAAAGATTAATTACACATATAGCAAAATTAATTAAAAAAAAACGTGTGTGTTCTGTGTGTGTGTGTGTGTGTGTGTGTGTGTGTGTGTGTGGTGTGTGTGTGCGTGCGTGCGTGCGTGCGTGCGTGCGTGCGTGCGTGCGTGCGTGCGTGCGTGCGTGCGTGCGTGCGTGCGTGCGTGCGTGCGTGCGTGCGTGCGTGCGTGCGTGCGTGCGTGCGTGCGTGTGTGTGTGTGTGTGTGTACGCACGTAAGAAGTTACACTTCTTAAGCGTAACAAAAGAAAAATAGTTAAAAATTTCATCACCAGTGCCAGTACGCTTTGTTTGAGTCAAAAACATTAAACGCAATTGATGACGTTTGTAGTTTGAAAATATAGGTCAATGTCTAAAAGTTGCTATTGGTTTCAATGGTAATACCGCGAAGTTGGTCGCTGTACTGCCAACTTCATATCATGTTTTGTTCATTTACTTTTGGACGTGGTAGGGCCTCGCAACAGAACCCTCTGTTGCACGAATGGGCAGGCCCGTCCGGGGTGGTACCACGGCCACACAGAAGACCGGCGTAAAGTGGAGGCTTTATGCTTCTGCGTTTCGTCTGGTGAGTGAGGTTGCCGGATGCCCACTTCCCCCCCCCCCCCCCCCCCCCCCCCCCCTTCTTCTAACATGCTAGCGGTATCGGAAAAAAACCTACCCCAGGGGGGTACCAGTCCCAGTGGTTCTGGAGAATCAGATTTGCTTCTCGTTGGATGATCCAGACGCCGTTGCTGACTCTGTCACCGATGTGGTGCTTCAGGGTATGGAAATGTTTATTCCATTTTCTGCAATACCCATCGGTGGCAAATCCCAGCCTTGGTTTGGTCGTTCCTGCAAGACGGCATTACGCCGAAAGTGGGAATGCTACCGAGCCTGGGCTGAAGCTTCGGCGTCTAGTGATGTAAAAGATCAGCGCATTAAAAAGGAGTATTATTCTGCCTCTAGGTCCTTCAAAAGCGTTATTGCTAAAGCGAATTCGGAGCACATTAGCAGAATTGGCGAGAGATTGGCGCGTCTCCCATCGGGAACACGTGCGTTTTGGTCTCTCGCCAAAGCTGTCTTAGGGAATTTCTGTAAGCCATCTTTTCCACCCCTGCACACGGAGGATGATTCGTTAGCCCATGCAGCGAAGGAGAAAGCCGATCTTCTGGGCTCTCTCTTTGCGTCCAACTCGACTTTGGATGACCGAGGAAACTCACCACCATCAATCCCCCAGTGTGACGTTACGATGCCGGAGGTAAAATTCCGGCAAAGTACAGTTCGCAAAGCACTTCTTTCCTTGGACATTCACAAGTCGAGTGGGCCTGATGGCATCCCTCCGATCGTGTTACAGACATGTGCTCCAGAGTTGGCGCCGGTTTTAACGCGTCTCTTCCGGCACTCCTATACTTTAGGCGTAGTCCCGAAATCATGGAAGGCCGCGTTAGTGCACCCGATCCCTAAAAAAGGCAACCGCTCTGATCCGTCCAATTACAGGCCAATAGCCATCACCTCCTTGTTCTCCAAGATAATGGAGTCTGTTATCAACGGCCAGCTCCTGCGGTACCTAGAGGAGCACCGGCTGATTAGCGACCGCCAGTATGGATTTCGTCGGGGTCGCTCAGCCGGTGATCTTCTGGTCTACCTTACACATCGATGGGCAGAAGCAGTTGAGAGCAAGGGGGAGGCGCTGCAGCCAGTGCATAGCGAAGGCTGGCATAGCGAAGGCCTTTGATCGGGTATGGCACAAAGCGCTTCTTTCGAAGCTGCCTTCCTATGGGCTTCCCGAGAAATTATGCAATTGGATCACCAACTTTTTGGCAGATCGGAGCATCAAGGTCGTCGTCGACGGTGCATGCTCCGATCCTAAATTTGTCAATGCTGGTGTTCCACAAGGCTGCGTACTGTCTCCTACTCTGTTTCTTCTGCATATCAATGACATGTTGCAAATCAGCAACGTCCATTGTTATGCAGACGATAGCACTGTGGATGTCTCGTACACTGGCCGAGGTAACATTTCTCTCGAAAACGTCTACGAGTGTCGGAACAAGCTTGTGTCTGAGGTCGAGACTTTGTTAACCAAAGTCTCAGACTGGGGTCGACTAAACCTAGTCCAATTCAACCCCAAAAAGACACAAGTTTGCGCGTAAACCGCTAAAAAGTCCCCATTTGTCGTAACTCCTCATTTCGAGAACACTCCCCTACCTGCCACAGCTAGTATCGGAATGCTTGGCGTCGAAATCTCGAGCAACGTCCAGTTCCGCCGTCAATTGGAAGGTAAGGCCAAATTGGCCTCAAAGAAGCTTGGCGTGCTCAGCAAGGCGAGACGGTACTTTACGGCTGCCCAACGCCTATACAATTTGCGCCTTATACAACCTGTATAAGGCGCAAATTCGGCCCCACATGGAGTACTGTTCTCACCTCTGGGCGGGACCCCCTATTACCAGCTTCTTCCATTTGACCGCATTCAACGTAGGGCGGCTAGGGTTATCGACGATCAAAGTCTTTCCGATCGGCTTGATCCTCTGGCTCTGCGTAGAGATGTTGGATCACTCTGCATCTTCTACCGCATTTATCACGGAGAGTGTTCTGAGGAATTGTTTGGATTGATCCCGGCGGCTGAATTCCACCATCGGACATCGCGCCAGAACCAAAAATTTCATCCACACCACCTCGATGTCCAACGTTCCACAACAGCGCGATTTTTAAGGCCTAAGGATTTCTTGCCTCGCACAACCACTCTGTGGAACCAACTGCCGCCGGCGGTCTTTCCGAACCGTTACGACCTGGGAACCTTCAAAAAGAGAGCGTACTCTTTCTTAAAAGGCCGACAACGCATTTGTGAGCCCTCGGGTGTTGCAGGTGTTCATGGGCGGCGGTAATCACTTATCATCAGGTGAGCCTCCTGCTCGTTTGCCCCTTTTCTCCATAAAAATAAAAAAAAAAATGTCGCTTTTTGGGGGTCGATGAGCGCGCGCGTCGTAAAAATTGTATATCTCAGATTCTTTTTCAAACGCGACAAAATAAGTATGAATCATCATACAAAAATTATGAGATGTCAAACCAGGTCCCAATTTCAGCAAAATGCTGCAGTACTCAAGTGATGCAACACTGATTTTCGAATGATTTTTTTTTTGTATTACCAAGCCTGATGCGGCTTGGTACTATTCAGACCGCAACCTTAGAATACTAACCACTCGACTCCAAAGCGCCGCCGACCGCCTCGGCGATTGGTTCCGCAAATGGAGAATAGAAATAAATCCCGAAAAGAGTGGCGATTCACTTCACACGAAGTACTTACCCGTCACATCTTTATAATGGCCCTCGCCAATGCAGAAAGTTGGGGCAAATATCCCTTTATGGCCAACCGCTCCCCTGGGAGAAAAAGGTCAAATACTTAGGAGTCACCTTCGACTCGCGTATGTCATTTACTACGCACATTAATAACGTTCGTAATAGAGCCGCGTTCGTCTCCGGCGGCTACACAATTTAACTAACGCTAAAAGTAAAATGCCCTTAAGGCACAAATTATTATTATATAAGACCTGCGTACGACCTATTATGTCCTACGCATGCATGATCTTCGCCCACACGCACCCTACTCGCTTGTACAAGCTGCAAATAGTATAAAATAAGTTCATCCGCCGTGCAACCGGTGCGCAGTGGTATCAACGCAACGTCGATCTGCACAGCGATTGCAGACTCCCGACGATTCACGAATATTTTAAAGACCTGACCAAACGATTCTTCGATAGAGCAAATTACCAACCCGACACAAACGCGAACGTCAACAAGCGTCGCCCGCGAAACGTCCTCATCGACCCGGTCGAGGAAGGGGACTTAGATACGCCGGACCCAGCGCCGGGGGTCCCGCCGGATAACACTACACCCACAGCTAGTGTGACAACAAACACAATAGTTCGCCCTCGCCTCCGAGCACGGCGAGACCAACACAACGCGTACACAAGGTACACCCGCGTTCCAGGGCGGTTCTCACCGCCCCCAGCCACCGATTAGCTAAAAACACAGTCGACAGCCATCGGGGTCTCGGTCCGCACCGCAACTTCGATGGCTCTTAGTTAAACGCACGTATGAGCACATGCGCGGCCCTACCCACAGCGGAGGGTTCAAACCCGTGGGTTCTGGCTAGCCCACCGGTTCTGCGTTAGATGAAGCTTTAATAGTCTCGGGACTGAAAGCAAAAACATCAGTTAATGCAAGATACAAGGTAATAGAAAAAAAAACATTACATGACTAAACAAAGACAAACAGGACATTTCATAAGTGTTACCTACATACCACTGTCTAGTAAATAGCGTAAATTAACTATACCATGTATCATACGACGGATTCTATCGTGTTTATCGTTTATTTTATAATGCAAAACGATTTATACAAGACCGCAGTTACAATGTTGCCAGTAGTTGCATCGGGGATTGCTAAATGACAAGAGAATGCGAAATAATTGCGACACGAGGAAAAACCGATGCTAATGACCATATCTGCAATAGATTACAACCATTAAACATTTATTGTACACGGGTCGACTGTTTTTAATTAGCACAGCCTTATCATAGTCGCTAAAGCTTTCACAGCAGACGCATTTTCAAAGCACCAGCCATCAAACTTCGACTTACGATGTTGGGGAAAGCATGTTAGGGACAAAAACAGCAGCCCTGTAGTTCCGGGCTCATAGAATAGGGCTAAGGTATCCCCTGCCAGTCGTAAAAGGCGACTAAGAGGGGACACGGATGGGCAGCAGCTCGAAGTGGCCTCGGGCTGCTGCAAGATGGCGAGGGAATCGGGGAAGGTTTACCCTTCTCCGAGGCGTGCTCACGCCCAGTACTAGGGACACTGGTGCGCTCCATAGGAGATCCCGTGGTCCAAACGTACGGAAGGTGGCTACCGAGGGGGTTTTAGTAGGTAAGAACCCCACATAACCCCGTCGTGAAAGACGACAGGGTATCTTTTGAATATTTCCCCCCCGATACCAAAAAAAAGGGACAAAAACAGCCTCCGTATATATCCTACTCCTGATCGAAGATCTTTTTGTATGCTACTTACCTCACCGTATTATCAAAACGATCGTTATTTTACTTTCCGTGTACGGCTTTAATTCAGTATACTGGTGCAAACAGAGTTTCGGGCCCTGGGGACCTTTTAGGAAACAGAGTTTCAGACCTGGACGTTTCTTAACTTACTTCTGGTCGACTTCCTTTTGGATCTGTCATTAATAATTCTATATCTTAACAGCTTTAGTTTTAAAACATTCCTACTGCGACAAATCATGACACGTATACATTCACATTTCATTTAAATAGTTTAAACCAAGCGACGTGAAGAGGAAACACAAAAATATACTACAAACTTACATAAAAATAAAATAAAACAAATAAATATTTAAAACATTACCGTATAAATAACACACCGTATAAGTACACTAAGTTATTACGTTCATTAATTTATTATATATACGGTGGTAGGGCCACGCAGCAGCCTCGGCTGTTGCACGAATGGGCAGGCCCGTCCGGGTAAGTACCACGACCTCACAGAAGACCGGCGTAAAGTGGAAGTATGACAAATACTTTCGCGTTTCGTCTGGTGAGTGAGGTAGCCGGAGCCCAATTTTCAAAAGGTTGTCAACGCATCTGTAACCCTCGAGTGTAGCAGATGTCCATGGGCGGCGGTATTCACTTAACATCAGGTGAACCGTCTGCTCGTTTGACAACTTTTCACATAAAAAAAAAAAAAAAAAAATAACATAATATAAACTAAACTGTAATAACACCAATCAACCATGTGTAACTAATATTAAGAAGTAATTAAAGAATACTTACCAAGTGTCTTGTTTACAAAGAGAATTGAATAATGTTAAGTTTACTATAAATAGTTTACCTAATCAATATTCATATACTGCGAATTAAATTATTTTTTATGTGATGAGGTGGCAAGCGGCGGTTCATCTGATATTTAGTGATAACGGCCGCCCATTGACATCTGATACACCTGTAGGGTTACGTATTCGTCGCACTTTTTAATGGAGTGGACCCCGGCTACCTCACTCACGGGACGAAACGCACTAAGAAAATCTCGTGTTCCTTAACCCCGATGGGGGAGGACAGTGCATAAAGTTTTTGTGCTACAACAATGTTGGTTGTCTTCAAAAAATGCCTTTTCATGCCCTTTTCGATATAAAATAAGTTAACTTCGCTTACAAAGTAACAGCCTATACATGTCCCACTGCTGGACGAAGGCCTCCTCTATACAGAGGGTATCAGGGCATAGTCCACCACGCGGCCCCAGTGCGGATTGGCGGACTTGACATATCTTCGAAATATATTTTGTTATTATTTCGAAAATAAGCAGGTTTCCTCACGATGTTTTCCTTCACCACGGAGCACGTGATAAGTCAGCACTTAAAGTTAAAAACTGTATTGGTGCCGGCACCGGGGATCGAACTCAGGTTGCTCGAGTAAATTGAATTAAAGGCGAGCACCCGAACACTGGGCTATCACGGCTCTTAAGTTCGCTTAAAAAGGTGAATCTTATCAATGTATTGATAAAAATAAAACTGACCAAGTGAGAGTCGGACCATTATCTATGAAGACGCCAAAAAAAAACATGTCTGTTGTATGGGAGCCCCACGTAAATACTTTTTTATTCTGTTTTTTAGTATTAGCGGCAACAGAAATACATCACTGTGATAATTTCAATTATGTTACAAACACGGTTCATATGACACAGCCTGGTGACAAACAGACCAACAGACAGACAGCGGAGTCTTGGTAATAGGTCCCGTTTTGCCCTTCGGGTGTGGAACCCTAAAAAGTGTGAATCGTATGATTTGTTGTCATTGAACTTCGTTATGACACTAGAATTAATAACGACGTGGGCGATCTGTCTGCAGTTCGATCATAAATAGCCCGTCGCTCGCAGCTTCCTGCAATGCCTTATGGTAGTTTTCCGTTAATCACAATAGAATTTATCTGAACAGCTTCTACATTGCTGTTTACACCAAGGTACCTTTGGTGTAAACAGCAATGTAGAAGCTGCTTTGTGAACGACACAGTGCCTTTGTGTTAGGGGCAATTTTTTTATGTGAAAACTTGCCAAGCGAGTAGACATTTCTCCTGATGCTAAGTGAATCTAGTGCGTTGACAACCTATTGAAAATTGGGCTCCGGCCACCTCACTCACCAGACGAAACACGAAAGTATTATACTACCACTTTACGCCGGTCTTCCGTGAGGTCGTGGTACTTACCCGGACGAGCCTGCCCATTCGTGCAACAGCCGAGGCTGCCGCGTGGGCCACGCGGCAGCCTCGGCTGTTGTACCACCGTAAAAACTGTGCTTAATTTTTTTTATGGGAAAAGCGGCAAACGGGCCGGATGCTCACCTGGTGGCAAGTGACCACCGCCAGCAACATGCCCATGGACACCAGCAACACCAGAGGGCTCACAAATGCGTTGCCGGCCTTTTAGGGAAGAGTACGCTCTCATCCTGAAGGTTCCCAGGTCCTAACGGTTCGGAAGGACCGGCGGCAGCTGGTTCCACAGACTGCGTGGTTCCTTGCACAACCGCTTGCTTAATTATTTCTCCAGAAGGCGGCGAAGTGTTGTTAACCTTACGTTCAGGTATTACGGTCGCCTGCGAACATATTTTGATATCGCTCGGAACAGCAAAATTGTTTAGAAAATATGCAGGTTTCCTCGCGACGTTTTTCCATCACCATTCCTTCAAGACGGCAGTTAAAATTAACCATTTCGTTGGTGCTGGCACGGGATTTGAACTCTAGTTGTAATTGCTCGAGTAAGTGAAGTAAACGCGAGCGCTCGGACACTGAGATGTCACGGCTCGATTTCATACACAAAATTTATTATTATTTTAAAGTCTAACGCTAAAAATATTATAATTTGCATATGCCAATATAAAAGCGCAATTAGGTAAATAATTTATAAATCCTCTAGACTTAGGATCTGGTAACGCAGCTATTATTTTTTTTTAAATATTTTAATTTGTTATATTCAAATTGTTAAGTATAGATAACAGAAAAACAGAAAAAAAATTGTACTATCTGCGATGTACTTTTAAAGACTTTATAATATATGCTATTCATAATTATAGTAATTTTAATAACAGTTTTCCTCGAGTGTTATCAAAAACATCTCCAAATATAATTTAAATAACTCGTTAAGATCCTTTATGGAAATTATTTTTTTTTATTCTTCTTAAGTAATTACCTCTCGCTAAACTGACATACAAAGTTAGCTTTTATATGTATATATTTCTTAATATTTTTCATCAGATTGACATTAATTTTCTAACAAACCGATGGAATGCGGCATGATTCAAAGAATGATCTCTGCACATCCTACTTTTCATCGAAGAAGGAACCAGCCCTCTTATCATCAACCGCAACAGTAAGGAGACATAAATATTTCAAAAAACTTTATGTGCGGGGATCCAACGGACCCAAAGTTTCTGCAGCAAATGACATAAACACATAATATTTTGATCTCAGGCCCACGTGGCAATCTTCGCTGTTGCACGAATGGGCAGGTCCGCCCGGGAAAGTACCACGACCTCGCAGAAGACCGGCGAAGTGTTACTTCAGCCTTCCGTCTGGTGAGTGAGGTAGCCGGGGTCAACTTTATTAAAAGGTGGCAACGCATAGCAAGCACCCCTACGGGTGTTACTAATGTTTAAGCTTTATCTATCAAACTCATATCAAGCGTCATCACAATTTTATACTAAATATAAATCCATAATGAACACAATATATAGTAGGTAAGATGATTAATAATATTATAGCAAAATAAAATACGGGAAATTTCATTAAACAGACATTATGGTTGTATTATTAAACATTATATTTTGAAATCAAATAAAGGATTCCATAAATACTATTCTTTTTACCCGACTGCGCCAGAAGGGGCGTTGTTTTTCGAGTGTATGTATTTATGTATCTTATACCTTTAAACGAGCAATTCATGATATAGATTCGGGGGCGAAAAATCCATGTAACTAGGTTCCATTTTTAGAAAATGTCATTTTATCCCTGTTTGAAAAAAATGTTATAATAGCTCGGTCGGTAATCGGGCGGCCCGAAACGGCCCGCCACAGTTCGTGTCACGAGCATTTACACACTTATTTTTTTACTTTTTTGGCTTTCTTCTTTTTTATTTTTTTTATTTCCACCAAAAAAACTCCTCCAGGGACTGTATAATTGTTTGGCACGCTCTGCAGCCTGAACAGCTTGATGGATTTTAGCTTGAGAGGTGTCGTTAGATTCGTATCTACTGTGAGGGTGGCCCTGGGTATATCAAAATCATTTCCAAATTACACATAAACGCAGTCGGGTTTTTTAGTTTTTATAAATAATAATATCTACTTGTTTACATGAATTTATTCCTTGCTAGCGACCCGCCCCGGCTTCGCACGGGTGCCAAGGTTTATATTTATAATGGCATACATATAAACCTTCTTCTTGAATCAGTATCTATTAAAAAATGACAAATATTGACCTTAATATTTATACGATACAAACGTCACCCAATTGTATTGCCTTCCCGGAACCCCTTCACTAACACTTGAACTTTATGGTATGGTATTAAAGTTCAAATTGACTGTTAAGTATTATTCGAATCTTTTGGATGGGAATATAGAAAAGTGTTGTTATTAGACTTTTTCAGGCAATTTTTTTTTTTAATTTTTCTCCCCGTAAGAACTATCCTCGTACTTTAAGGAATATTATAAAAAAATAATTAGCGAAATCGGTTCAGCAGTTCTCGAGATTTGCGCTTAGCAACACATTCAGAGATTCATTTTTATATATAGATATCAAATCAACGATTCCACGAAACAAATTATTATTTATTATCGAGACCATGAAAATATTTATGTAAAACAAACTAATAACGTGAGATAAAAAAAAGCTTTTTAAATCGCGGACGAAAATTTTTTCGCGAATCGTTAATTTGATAAATTACAACTGAAACAGAAAAGGTTTTTTCTGTCCAATTAAAGAGCAGCTTTTTGGATCGTAACGGCAATAAAAAATTAATATGGACTTTAATGTCCGCTCTGTATTTATCATATAAAGTTTTAGTGCTTAAAAAACCGGCCAAATTCCGTACAATTATCTATAAAAACAGCAAATATCATGTCTGATGTATGGGAGCCTCACATAAATATTTTTTATTAAGTTTTTTAGTATTTGCTGTTATAGCGGCAACAGAACAAAATT
Source organism: Iphiclides podalirius (assembly GCA_933534255.1). NCBI lineage: Eukaryota > Metazoa > Arthropoda > Insecta > Lepidoptera > Papilionidae > Iphiclides > Iphiclides podalirius. Next base: position 1,185,534 of record OW152835.1, on the reverse strand, counting down.
TAAACTATCTTGTATCTTGTATTAACTGATATTTGTGCTTTCAGTCCCGAGACTATTAAAACTTCATCTGATGCAGAACCGTTTGGGCCCTCCGCTGTGGATAGGGCCGCGCCTGTGCTCATGCGTGCGTTTAACTATGCTATGTCATCTAAGGGCCATCGAGGTTGCGGTACGGACCGGAACCCCAATGGTCGTCGACTGTGTTTTTAGCTAATCGGTGGCTGGTGGCGGTGAGAACCGCCCTGGAACGCGCGTGTACCTTGTGTACGCGTTGTGTTGGTCTCGCCGTGCTCGGAGGCGAGGGCGAACTATTGTGTTTGTTGTCACACTAGCTGTGGGTGTAGTGTTATCCGGCGGGACCCCCGATAAAAATTTAAACTAACTATCACGGTTCAGACAGACAGACATAGCGGAGTCTTACTAATAGGGTCCAAAAGAATTATATATTAATATTATAAAATAAAATAAAATAAAAATAGCCTTTATTACTACAACCAATTAAAACTTTTTTTTTAACATATTTACATTTTTGTTTTTAACATACACTATATAATATATACTTTTTTTTTCTTTAATTTTTTTTTATAAAATATTAGGCAGTAGTCGTGTCAACGGCGTAGGCCTCTCCTAATTCTTCCCAGATTTTTCGATCACGTGCCTTTCGCATCCATAGGGATCCACAACTAAGGTTGAAGATGTCTCCCCACCTTTTATTTGGTCTTCCTTTTTTCCTAATAAATGAAACTAATTTTACGGATTTATCGCGTTTATTTTTAATTTTAATTCCCGACGTTTCGAACCCTTTACAGCGTTCATGGTCACGGGACAGACTGAGGTGTTAGACGTCTGATTGTCATAGTTAACCCGGGCTACCGTCAGTTTTTGAATTATTAATTTTGTGTCCGATCTATGCAGAGGGAGCTAATTGTATCTTGTCTTGCAGTAGTGGTTCGTTTGGGCCTAGATTTAATTTTATTGATGACAGGATCCCAAGCTGATGGTAGTACCCAACCTTCTTCTCTATTGAAATTTGGGTGTTTTTTAATTTCAATAGCCTCGCGAATCATCCTTGGGAGGAATCGGTGTTCTTTTGCAAGGATCTGTGGTTTGTCAAACCTGATGTAGTGGTTGGGCCTATTCAAAATGTGCTCACAAACTGCAGACTTGTTCAATCTATTGTGTTTTATGTCAGCTATATGTTAAAATTAAAAATAAACGCGATAAATCCGTAAAATTAGTTTCATTTATAATGTGTAATCGCGTAAATACAAGAAATTATTCCTTTTTTCCTTTTCATATCTCTTGGAATCCATTCCGTTAGGCGTTTTGCCCATCTGTTATTGCTCATCCTACAGACGTGTCCTGCCCAATGCCATTTGAGTAATCTTATTCTTTTCTTTACATCTATCATTTTTGTTTTTTTCCTGATTTTGATATTGCTGACCTTATCAGATAGTTTTAGACCAAGCATGCTTCTTTCCATTTTACGTTGGCAAATGGCTATTCTCTCTTCATCTTCTTTTCGCAATGACCACGTCTGACAACCATATGTCCGGCATGGCAATACCACTACCTCGTAAAGTTTTTTCTTTATACTTATATTAATTTCCTTGTTTTTCATAATTTCTTTCAATCGCGAACAAGCAGGTTTTCCGGAAACCTGCTTGTTCGCGCGGATGGTGTTCGTCTAGATTCTTTGTTATTCTATTTAATATGATCTTTGAAAAAAAAATTTTATATAAATTTGAAATAAGACTGATTGGTCTATAGTTACCTATATCCCTTCTATCCCCTTTTTTGAACAGCAGTATGATTGTAGATTTTGACCATTGTTCTGGTGTAGTTTCGGTTCTAAATATGTTTTTGAACAATGCTTGGAGAGGTTTCAAAAGTATGGTGGAAAGTGCTTTGAGGACTTCGTTGGCAATGTTGTCACTTCCTGGGTTCTTATCTTTTTTTTTTTTTTTGAGATTTTATGGCATGTTCGATCTCTGAGGTAAGGATGATTGGATTTTCCATGTTTGTATTTTCTCCAATGTATTCGTTAGATTTTGTGTATAAGGTAGGAGACGTGTTGTCTGTGGCAGTGTAAAGTTCTTTGTAGAATTGTGTGGCTTCATTTATGATATCAGGACGTCTTGTTAGCATAGTTGTCTGTTTATTTTTCAATTTTCCTGTCCACTCGGACTTATCGCTCAATTCCTTGTTGGCTTTACGTAGTGCTCCTGCTTTACTAATGAATTTTTCGAAAGTACTTCGTCGTATTGCTCTTTTTTGTCTTGTAATATTTCTATTGATTTCTTTGCTTATTCTTGTTAGTTCTTCTTTTACTTCTTTGGTTCTCTTTTTAGTGATTAAGTATTTTCGCTGTTGTAACAGATCTTTTGTTTCCTCGTTTATTTTATTTTTATTTATTTTCGTACTTTTCTTTTTTCTTGGCAGTTGTTTCAAAAATTCTTGTAGCTCTATTTCTAGTTTGTCGTATTGGTTTTGTACTTCTGTGCATGTACTAACAGCTCCCATAAATTTATTTCCCCAGTAGATGGCGTCGTCTTCCGAAAGATCCAGTATGTCTCTAGTGTAGATTTTATTTTCCTTCTTTGTGGTTTTGAATTTAGAGATAGTTCGCATCTAATCATCCTATGATCGGAATTAAAGTTCAAGTTTTTTATTATGTCAAATTTTTTTATATTGGTTGGTTGGTTTGTTAGTATGTAGTCGATCTCATTGTAATGTTGACTATTTGGGGATCTCCATGTCCATTTCTTGTGTGGTTTGCATGGGAACATGCTGTTCATGAAGTAGTAATCATTTTCAACTGCAAATTCTACTAGTCTCTGACCGTGTGAGCTTCTTTTTCCGTATGCGTATTTTCCTATATTCTTTCCTTCGTTTATTTGGGCTTTTCCTATTTTTGCGTTGAAATCTCCAAGCAATATAATATTTTCCGTGTGGATAGAGTCTAAGGCAGATTGCACTGTAGTATAAAAATTGTCTATATCTTCTTTGGTACACTGCTCGGTGGGGGCGTATGATTGGATGAGAGACCAGGTGGAGTTGTTAGGTGTTTGTATTTCTAGGAAAGCCACGTGGTCCGAGAAGCTTTGGATGTTTACTATATTACTCTTTAAATGTTTTTTGATAAAAAAACCGACTCCACTCTACCATTCGTTCCAGATGTGTGAAAAAGGATAAAATCGGTATGTTCTTCAATTGTTTCATTTCCTCTTCTTGTTTCGCATAAACCTATAATGTCCCATTTTATTGACTTGACAGCGTACCTTAACTCTTCTATTTTGTTGTCCGATAATAATGTTCTTACATTGATACTTGCTATGTAGAGACTGCGATTTTTGTCTATTTGTATTTTTATTACTTCTTAATCTTCTTTGTTTGATTTGGTTTTGATTGTGGTGATTATGGTTTAGGAGGCGGTGGTCTGACTCCTCCACGGTGACCGGCCGGCTTGGCGGAGGTAGAGAGTTTGAAGAGGCGCTAGCTAGTTTTTTGGAGTATCTTCCATATTTGCAGTAGGTAATGCTCGGTTGTTGAGATTCAATTGCGAGGGGCGTAGGAAGTTAGTCATGATTTGTGATTTATTTCTTTTTGGTCTTTGTTTTTTGCCCCGTTGTTGTTAAATTCTTTTCCTGTTTCTTTTTCTTTCGCGGCTTCCTCGGGTGATAAGGACATAGAACGTTTGCTTAAGTTTCTGTCTGTGGGTGTATGGACTTCAGATTCTTGTGATTTTAGTGTCACAATCTTGTCGTAACGTAAAGCTACTTTTTTTCCTGCCTCTCGTTCCCGTTTAAGGTCTGCTTGCAGCTCTTTCCGTTTTTGTAGCACGCTTGGAGGGAAATCTTCTTTTAGGTAAATATTTGTACCATCTAGGGATTTTTTCTTTTTAAGTAACTCTATTTTCCTGCTTGTAGTTGTTATTGATACAACTACTGGTCTGACTTTCCCGGAGTTTTTTCCCATCCTATTGACGTGTTCGATTTCCCATTTCTGGCAAGGTATGCACATCCTATTGTTGATAATATCTAACACTATAGAGAGTAAGCTTTCATACCCCTTTTCTTTTTCTTCGATTCCAAAAAATATAACGTTTTTCCTTCTAATCTGTTTATCTAAGATATCTATAGTTTTTTTTTGCTGTTCTATTTTAGTTTCCAACTGTTTAGTTTTATTTTCAAACATTAGGAATTTTTCATCTATTTTTTTGTTTATAGATTCTTTGATATTTAGTTCCATCACTTTCATTTCTTTCTTGTTTTTTGATATATCGTCCTGTATATTTTGTAAGATTTTCAAGACTTCTTCCATTTTGAACTTACCACTCACGCCCTCTGTTGGGGTTTAGCAAATATTATGTGATATGGTTTTGCTTGTCACCGATAGATGACGTTATCGTGTGTAATTTGTTGGCGGTTATTTTTAAATTAACTTTTGTGAAATTTCAGGGTATAATATATATGAGATATCCTAAATATACAGTATTTAGCACTTATTCTTTTCTGAAATTTTTGATAGCCAGGTGTTTCGTCTTTTTTAAGTGTTACTTACTTCAATATTTCTCTGTAGAAGCATCTATTACTGACTATAGTTGTCGGTGGTTTTTGGATGTTTCTATGTAGATATCAATTTCTTGAAGCACATAACGTTTGCCCACTGTATTCACAACTTATTTCACGTATTTATCACTATTTCACTCTGTTTACAAACTTCTAAATTATAAAAACATTAATATTTAGCAGAGCCGATGTCAACACGTGCACAGGTGCGCCCTCTCTCCCTATATTAATATTATAATTAGTAAAATAGTAAAAAGAAGCATGCAACGGATATTGCGAAATTTGGGCACACGCATTTAATGTAATGCGTTTTTTAAAACGCAGAATGTATCTTCGATAGCGGATGATAATAATTATATTTATAACAATTTGACAAGTCTGTACAAATTTCAACTGTCTAGCTATCACGGTTCATAAGATACAGCCTGGTGACTGACGGACAGACACACAGCGGCTTCTTTATAATAGGATCCCGCTTTTCCCTTTGAGTACAGAACCCCAAAAAGCTAAAAAAGCCACGTAGGAAAGTGGCAAACGAGCTGGCGGTACACCGGTTATAATCTGGAGGATGTGATTACGATTCTCATTCTTTTAATATGTATATTTTTTAAACATACGCTTAGTTTAACATTCATTATGAGCCTAAGATTCATACTACAATCAATATACCATTGTCTAATATCAGATGTATTTTACAAGTCACAATTTCAATCCGCTAACACTCTCGGATGGCGCAAAAGAATGTTTACTTTTATGTAATAACCACGCTTTAAGTGGGTCAGGTCACGCGTTTGAAACGGCTAAGGCGGACGCGTTACGCGAACAGCGGTTTCCAAGACGGAAACATAATCCACACTAACATAATAAACTGCTATACTAACGATTTAGTTATTATTAATAACAGTTATAGCATGGTCATAAATAAAATAATAAAACGAGCCCGTGCCAACGTAATGACGAGATCATTTGTTTGTAGTTGATTCCTTAGTTGGCTCAATTGTTAACAAACTTTGACGCCTTACGTCGTCGATTCGATTCCCGTTTAAGAAAAGAGTTGTGAGACCTACATATTTTGTTACGGATCTGGATGATCGTCTAGTTTCGTATTTCTCATAATAATTCTCAAAGTAAATCTATAAATTTATGTACCTAATGTTATAGTTTTGTACCTTTTAAAAGGTTGTCAATAACTCATATTGGTCAGAAGAAATACGTTCTTTCAAAAATTGATTTATTTTCTAATTACTTGAACTTAGTACCTACTATGTGTTACTTAAAAAATAAATGCTACAATAATAATACAAAGTTGATTTGAATTGACTTTCCTAAGACGGTGATATTCTTTACTCTTGATTATTTATGTAAAAATCCTTTTTTTATACGATTATAGTGAAACATTACATTTAAATGAAGTCATAAATGGGGTGATTTGTCCCATTTTAGGTAATGAATGTATGTAAATGCGATTGCAAGAATCCTAGTCGGCAGCGGACGTTTGGAAATGAAGGAAACCGCTCATTACAAACCAATACTTACTGGTTAGGGCGTAATTATAAAGACAGGAGCGATGTAAAACGGGCGATTAGACATTATGGAATTTCAGTAAATAACTACTTTAATGGATCCCACGTAATTATTTCTTGCATTTACTCACGGTTAAATAGAATTATTATATGGATTTATATATTTATTCATAGCATTTTATTTTAATACAGTATTCACGTCATATATTACACGAGTAACAGACAAGATGCACTATATCTTGATGCGTGTTTCATTTAGGACATTCTTCAGGCCATGTTAGTAAATCTGTCAAGTTCACTTCTGGCTTGAAGTACAAGATGGTTTCTCCTATAGAAGACAAAGCAAAATATCAATAAAGACCCGCCACACATCTGTAGAAATTGAAAAATTTTATCATATTTTAGGTTAAGATAATTAAATCATTTCTGATTTCTCCAAAACCTGAATTCCTCGTAAAAGAACACCTGTTTCTCTTAGGGATGATCCGCGAGACTATTTAAATAAAGAAAAATCCTAGTTTCAAGAAAGAAGGGAAATAAATCCAAGCAACTCAGTACTACCTTTCTGTGAAGGTCTTTTTGAGAAGATAAGAATAAAACAATTCTATATTATATTCCTGACTTTCGAACCCTATCCGGGGTTCATAGTCACGGGACAGTCTGAGTTGTTTCCCGTCTCAATGTCAGAGCTAACCCGGGTTGCCGTCAAATATATTACGATTTATTTTATTCAGACTCCCTGAAATTAGGACGTGAAACGTCATAGAACGGATTCTAATCATCGAAAATTTAAAATCAAATTAAAACGTGACCAAATTAAAATAGTTTCTTTTAACCATGTATAATATTCGCGTAAAAACAAGAAGTTAATATTTATAAACTCATATTTAAACTCGTTTCGAGTGCAGACTAGCATTAAAACCAAAAAATATTCATAGAAATAAAATCTTTCAGCTAAAATAATTATAATATACCGCTATCGTTTATACTTTACGCTTGAAATTTCTACACGCAAGCAAAAACAGTCCGCGTACCGTTTTGTGCGAACTTTCAAGGAATAAGCAACAATAATACAATTACTTAAGGGTCAATTCCCACTGGAATCCGCGTTTATTGTTTCCGATGTATAGTGCGTCAAGGTCTATACATCCAGCGTTAAATAATTGCTGGAAGAATACGCAATGAGAAATAAGGAAACACCAAACTTTATAAAGGATAATAATTATAATTTTTAACAAAAAAAAATCAACTTTAAACCGGAAACTAAAAAAAATTGTTACTAGCTATAACATTTGAGGAAAACCCTCGATTTCTCTGGGATGCCACATCAGATCAGGGTTTCCTTATCATGGTATCATACCCTTGGGATATCTCCTTTCCAACAAAAAAGAATCATCAAAATCGGTTCATAAACGACTAAGTTATCCGCGAACACATAAAAAAAAATATGTACGGTCGAATTGAGAAACCTTCTATTTTGAAGTCGGTTAAAAAGTTTTACATCATGTTTAACACGACCTCATATACAATAAGAAGAATAGATGCATGAAATAATTTGTACGGGAATAATTTTGCAACAAATATTCACGTAGAATAATTGACGGCCCCAAAAACATGTAAGCGACTAAAGTAGCGTTCTGTTATTTCTGCCTACTCACTATGGCCAGGATAACACTATTACAACTGTGGTAAGGCAACGTAATAGTATTCGCTGTTTACGAATGGGCAGGTCCGTCCGCGTAAGTACCACGACCTCACAGAAGATGATATACTTCTGCGTTTCCTCTGGTGAGTGAGGTAGCCGGGGCCCAATTTATTAAAAGGTGGCAACGCATCTGCAATCCTTCAGGGTGTTTCAAATGGGCGGCGGTTATCACTTAAGATCGGGTGAGCCGAAAGCTCCCTTGTAACATTTTCACATTAAAAAAAATACGGAATGAGGAGGGAGTGCCGACAGAAGTGAAAACTTATTTTGGCTCGTTAGACATTTTTTAGATAAATAAAATAATATAAATAAACAATTTTGATTGGAAGCTATTTAAATAACTCGTGAATACCGCATCAACTGTACTTTTATATCTCGTCGCCTTGATTGGACATAGTAAAATCAAATTCTTTATTCAATAATTCAAGTTAGTAACATTGTCGCGGGTCCGAAGATTTTATCTCATCTAAAAATACGCATACCGCGCTAAAAGAAGTTTTCACGTCAAAAACTGCAAAGTATAGACGCGTTAATTTTTTATTCGCTAAGTGTGGCTTGTGACCATAGACACATTTCTATTTTTTTTTCTCGTCTTCCTAGTTTCACAGACGAGTCTTGCAACACCGAGGGGTACCTCGGTTGGTATCTCCCGCCATGCGACAAAAAACCACAGACTAAATAGGCAGTATCCTTAGCTCTAATTTGCGTTCCACAACTCATAAGGCAAGCAATCATCCTTTAGTGTCGCTACGACAGTGCAAATCTTCCTAGTTGGCTGCATTTTTTAATAATGTTACGGACGTGCAAAATGCCCTAAACGGGACGTGTACATCGAAGAGATACGGATTACTTTGTATCTTGCTAATGGCTACCTCGACTTGTCGACTTAAGTTCATCAAATCTTAACTCGCATTAAAGTTTTTTCGTACATCGACCTTCGTGTTTATATCTTTATGACTAACGTTAATTAGGGGTTTTCGAACCGCTCTGGAACCCAGGTGTGCCTCATATAACCTTGTTTTGGTTTCGCCGTGCTCGCAAGGGCGATCTATTTGGTCCATGTGACGCGGTGTTGCCACTCCTTTTTGATAATTCAGCTCTTTCACAGATTCGGGGGAAAACGTGTCGTCTATGGGCATGACTCACAAACAAATTTAGGTACCTAACGGATGTCTCTCATAAGGAAAATGTGTTGACGACACAACATAAGCAGTCTCTGAAAAACTTAGGTCAAACTCTTTCTGAAGGTCATCGCAATCCAAGCGTATTATATATTTACTTTGATGTATAATATAAAACATTTAACGTGTTAAGTTTCCGCACTGTTGAAATTACATTTTTTTTGACACTGATGTTACGTTCCGATTTTTTTTTATCACCGCTATAACATTACCGCCAAATAAAATGTTTTTATTATATTTAATTTGGAGATAAATTCTATGGCAAGTTTATTATCATAATATTAATGCTAATTTATTTTTAATATTTCGAAGTAATTAAGGTATATTATGTGCAGTTAAAACTGCAAATAACAATTCTAAAGAGCGCGCGCAAAAGCTAAAGTACCTAACTACATCATCTATTCTTCCGTCAAATTCTTTATTTCTCAACACTGTGGGCATTATAGGGAAGTAATCAATTATAATGCTAAATAAGCTGACGCAACTCGGCAAATTATAGCATTTATTCATTAGCGTCTATCTAGCTGACCCAGCAAACGTTGTTTTGCCATATAAATAATTTATCGAGAATTTGTAACGTTACTTTTAAAGTGAGTCATAGATGTTTTTTTTTAATTGTAAAACTTATTAATTGTTAGTACCTATAGTTTGTTATATTTTATTGTAGATAAAAGTGTTTATCTTATTTTTTGGGTTGATTTAAATTATAGTTAGTTTTAGTATTGCACCCGCCTAAAGATCTCACCACACCATAGGTTGACAGGTCAGACAAAGCCCTTCTTTATTGACTGCGCCGAATTCCGGTATATAACATTTTGCAGCAATCCACATTAAACTACATGAACATGACGTAGTTACTACTTTTTCTTAAGTAACAAAGAGTTTTTTTTTAATTCGGTTAATGTTAATTAATTATTTTCTTCTTCAACTCGAATTTGAAACAAATTACATTGGGTTATAATCTTCAGCGTCGTTTATATCCAGCTTACAAATATCTCTGAGTTCTCACTACAGTTAGTCGCAGTTTCTTCCCTAATATGGTCGAAATTTATAAACCGATACTGAATTTTCTTGCGTGTCCGTCACAAGAGAAGGAAACTGACCACGATTGAATGTATAATTTCACTTTGAACAAATATTTGCACGCAAACAATGACACAGGACACCTGGTTAAAGAATTTCAAGAAGCCGAACAGTCCAACGGAATCTGTCGAGATAACGTACGTGATGCTGCGAGATTTTTATCTAATTTATGACTAGCGACCCGCCCCAGCTTCGCTCGTCTGCAATGTTGAATGTTTGTTTTCGACATTGCATTAGTAGACTCTAAAATTATCAGTGTTTCTCTACTATATTATGCATGAATTATATATATATATATATATATATATATATATATATATATATATATATATATATATATATATAAACCTTCCTCCTGAATCACTCTATCTATTAAAAAAAACCGCATCAAGATCCATTGCGTAGTTGCGTTGTTATTAAGCATACATTGGGACAGACAGACAGCGGGACGACTTTGATTTATACTATGTAGTGATAGTAATGTAAACCAACGTACGGTTTTAGGAACGGGAAAAGTTGGCGAAAGTCCTTTACCTGCGTCGCATAACACAGATGCGCAAACCGCATTTCAAAATTCGTGGTGTCAAATAAAACTCAAAAGAGACACTTTAAAACAAACAATGTTCTGAATTGGATTCATTTATAAGATTACCATGAGATTACTAATATTTAAATTTGGATTGAATCTATACTTTTATCGACACTAAATCGATACAGTAATAGGTTAATTTTAACTGTGATATATACTATATAGTATACAGTGTGTCGTTACCACCGCGACAATAAATGAACACACGTCTAACGCTACTTGCCAATAATCATAAAAAAATATTGATGTTAAGAAATATTTTTCAAACAAACTAATTAAGTAAAATTAAACAACATCCTATACAACTACGACTGACTGAGTCATACATTCAGAGACTTTTATTCGTTGCCACAGCGTCGCATTACGAGCCTCTCCTTCTAACAGTATGTGTTGTCTCTTTTAAATTCATTCAACCCATTCATAAGCTTTGTGGCCTTTACAAATGAACTTTACATTCAAGTTTTATACGTAAGGGTGTTCTAAAATTCTTTGTTTTGGGAAATTTAATAACTCTGTAAATATTGATGTTTAAGAAATGCAAATGTTTAATACTATTTTAAAAAGTTATCCTCTATATGTGTGTTCATTTATTGTCGCGATTGTAAAAACACGCTGTATATTTATAGGAAAATTATATCAATCAGTTCGATCAGTCTTAGAAAGAGGCTTATGCCAATGCTAATGATTATTTCTTATAATGAATGGTTGGCGCAGTTACTAAGGTGTTGGCTTCGGCACCAAGGGATTCGATTCCTTCGGGGCAAGTATTTGAGTGACTCAGAGATAATTTATCCAGATCTTGCATCAATCAACGTGGGATAAAGGCAGGGGAAAGAAATCTTAGCTCATGTCAAATCAATTGATCGACAGAGGTTACATGCAAACCATCAACATGATCAAATTTACCTATGAATATAAGAAAATCAGTTTTTAAAAACAACTCTTTGTAGCACAAAATTTGTAGTACAAAGATTTTGCTAGAAAGCGAACTGTCAGGTGAAGAAGTTTAAGAAGGCTGATATAACGCGAACTAGCTACCTTTAAATACCTGTTATAATTAACGTCATGAGACCTTGCTTCATTTGAGTCGTGATCAAGTAATAGATATATATATATAGCTCCATTTTTTGAGGTTAATTTCAAAACATTTGCCTTAACTTTTTAAGGTTCCGTATCCAAAGGGTAAAACGGGGGCCCTATTGCTAAGACTCCGTTGTCTGCCTGTCTGTCCGTCTGTCACCAGGCTGTATCTCATGAACCGTGATAGTTATTGAAATTCTCACAAATGATGTATTTCTGTTGATAGAACAAATACTTAAAAACGGAATAAAAATATTTAAGTGGGGCTCCCATACAACAGACATGATTTTTTTTTATAGATAATGGTACGGAACCCTTCGTGCGCGAGTCCGACTCGCACGTGACATGTTTTTAATTTATTATTTATAACTAGCTGACTCGGCAAACGTTGTTTTGCCATATAAATTATTTCTAGAGGAATCGGAACGCACGCTTTAGACATAGTTGTCAACTGTCTGTGTAACCTGTCTGTGTAACCTAACAGACGATTGACAGGTACAGTTTGTATGGGAAAATAAAATTGTCGATATTTCGGTTTTCCATGAAATTTTTCCATAATTTCTCATCGTTTAAACCTTCCCTGGACTGCGACGAATATTTCAAAACCAAAATTAGCCAAATCGGTCCAGCCCTTCGCGTGTTTCAGCGAGACTAACGAACAGCAATCCATTTTTATATATAAGAGATTAGAAATAAGGGTCCATTTGTAAACGTATCAAGCCCCTGGGTGTGGCCGTGTACAACTGTGAACAGCATGAGCCCTATTGAAGCGTCTTTTTACTGGAAGGGTTCCTATTCGAGCCGGTGACAATGTCACGCAGTTCTGCGTACATATAATGTACCTGGATTCCTCGCTAATTGGAGGTCATGCAGTCATTGGGTGTGCAATGCCAAGCGCATTAAGTCATATAAAATATGCCGTAATTAAGACACCGAACGACCGTAGTCTCGAATATTGGAAAACCGGACTGGCTCGGTCAACAAATGACATTTTATTCAGTTATCTCTCTTAATATAAGAGATGTGATGCACCACTGGGCTATACAACCAAAAAATGATGAAGCGTTCGAATTCTAGAATGAGATTGTATATCTGATATATATATATCAGATATACAATCATACATATAATACATATATCTGATATACAATCTCATTCTAGAATTGGAACCCGACAGTCAAAATGTATTCATTTCCTATTCTCAGTCAACTTCTTTTGTTTCTTTATTCATTTTACAATTGTCTTCGTTATGTACAATGTAAGTATATAGTAGATTAACAGCATATGTATGTCCAACTGCTCGGCAAATTCCTCTTCTATACAGAGAGGTAGGGGCATAGTCCACCACGCGACACCACTGCCGATTGGCGGACTCCGTATATCTTCGAAATATTTATTTTTTGCAAAATCATTTCGAAAATGTACATGTTACCTTCGCCACTGAATCCGTGATACGTCAGCACTTAAAATCAACAATTTCACTCATGCCGGCACCTCGATTTCAAGTCGAGTTGCTCGAGTACATTGAAATAAAAGCGACCGAACACTGAACTATGGCTACAATATGTATAAAGTAAAGTAAAGTAACAGCCGATACATGTCCCACTGCTGGGCAAAGGCCTCCTCCATACAGAGGGTATCAGGGCATAGTCCACCACGCGTGGTATGTATATCACTGCCTATCTAGAAAGTCAGTACTTATAAATTATGACAATCAATTACGACACAATGTACCGCCTGACTTTGTTTATTGAATCTGTATTTCTCTATTGCAGGACGTCTCGCGGTTATAATGTTCAGCATATGCACAGTGGTACTGGGGATAATACTGTCGTTTGTGCCCTGGTTGGACTACATCATCTTCAGGGTAAGAGACACTCCCTTACCTTCTTAATAAGTTACAATAATAAATAAATAATCCTAGTCTAATACACAATGTTATTTACTCGCGACCTAAGCAAAGCTTGCACTGTAAATAATAGATGAATGAGAAACACTGGCAATTATATTATTTTTTGTAAATAAATTCATTTTTAGATACACGAAAAACATACAATTGAATAACACATGTTTTAGTGTTCTTACGTATTTTTTAATATATTGTTTTGTTTATTTACGTTTATTTTAATAAAAGCTTTACCTTATTAGCATAACATTGCTCCGTGTTTACGCAGACAAATTTTTTGTGCTCAAGAAATAAATAAAATTATAAATAAATTTATATACTCAATTTATACCCTCAAGTTCGACACAATTGTTGAAGGAATCAAACCCATTCGTACTAAAGCAATTTGCACCAATATTATAATGACTTTAGTGTTCTGGCTCATAAATATTTGAATTAAATAAGTTTCATTGCACTCTTTTAAGTTTAATACAAATGGCAACTATTCTGCATCGAAATAAAGAATAATCGCGTAAATCGGATCATAAATTTCCGCGTAATCAGTGTACATACATACATCGAAAAAACCGATAACCTCTCCACTTTTTGAAGTCGGTTAAAAGGGTCTTAATTTCAGACCTCCATTTGTCATTTTTCTTTATATCAATCATTTTTTTATATTTGGCGCTAAAAAAACGCGGGGAAAAAATAAGTTCAAGAAGCCATCGGGTCGTACACCCGCTTCAATATCAATATCATAAAAACCATAAAAATACAAAGCGATAACCCACCGATGAATAAAATTAGCACCTTCCTTTGTGTTTATTTTTATTGCTATGTCAAATTTCCTCTTCATTTTATGTATTTGAATTTTTTTGCGCCTTTAATCAGCAAGTCACAGCGTTTTCGCTTCATGCTTATATTACTAAGATGACCTAACGTATGAACCGCATTATTTCAGATTTTAAGTTCACCGAGTTAATTTTGATTGTGATCCATAAAGGGCGAATTATAACCTATACAGATAAATAAAATTGGAGTGTCTGTATGTGATATTAAAATAACCGCTTTTTACTAAATGCATATGGATGTATACACGGTACATAAACCCCTGTGAATGAGATACATAAACCCCTGTGAATGAGATGATCGCTCCTAAGCTGTTTCTAAAAAAAATGTACTGTATAACAATGTATTTGTTGGGAAAAAAAATGACAAAAAAGAAGATACCTACGGAGTTTCCTTCGCCTGTTTCTTCTCCGTTAGAGGAACCTCATTAGGAAACGGTGGTAGATTTAAAAAATGACTGTCGATAGATGAAATGTATATTTCTTATTTCGATGAATAAATGATTTGAATTTGGATTTGAAATTGAATTTAAAAATCTATTCAGTACTTTTTGCGTGAAAGAGTAACAAACATCTTTCCTTACATACAAACTTTCGCGTTTATATTAGTAAAGTAATGAAGCAATGATTTTTTCTCCTCTTATAACATGTAATAGCTCTTTGTCAATGTTTCGCTCCAAATATAATGTGCGTACAGTTAGTAGGCATATAGTTTTATTACTGTGTGCACGCTTCTTGCCATTCTCCTAATACAACATACACCATTTTACAAAAAAACATACCACATCGCGTCGGGGCCGTGATGACACGTTGGAAATACCGCGGTTTAGACTAGCTAAAACCAGGAAATCGTTTCTTGGTAGATGTATTAACTTATATAATAGAATAGGTGACATCCACAAACAATTAAGTGTAAATAATTTCAAACATTTTGTAAAAGCCACCTTAATGGAAAGGGCTTATTATAATGTCGAGGAATACATTGAGGACAAGGATGTGTGGAAATGACTCTTGCTCTGCACTTGCATGTCCCCTGGCTCCTGCTAAATTATACTAAAATAATTTTGTGTGTATACTTAAATACTTAAAAAAAAAAATAGAAATAAAATATAAATATATGACCGCAGAGTTTCTTGCCGGTTCTTCTCTTGGTGGTAGTTTTTGACGTTCAATAAGAGCTTAAAATAAGCCTATGTTGAATAAAGAAATTTTGACTTTGACTTTATTTACAAGCGTAATGCTATTTCGTATAACTAGCTTCGTCCACATTACTAATTGATTTGTATTTGTATAACCGATGTTAGGCTTTCAGTCCTTAGACTAGTAAAGCTTCGTCGAACGCAGAGCCGGTGGGCTAGCCAGAACCAACGGATTTGAGGCCCTCCTCAATGGGTAGGGCCGCGCATGTACTCATGCGTGCGTTAGTTGTGGCATGCCGCCTACGGGCCAACGAGGTTCGGTGCAGACCGTGCCCCGATGTGTTTGGTTAGTCGTTGGCTGGCGGCGATGAGAACCGCCCTGTAACGCGGGTGTACCTAGTGTACGCGTTGTGCTGTGTTCGCCGTGCTGGAAGGCGAGGACGAACTATGGTGTTTGTTGATGCACTAACTGAGTGTGTAGTGTTAGTTGGCGGGACCCCCGACGGTGGGTCCTACGTGTTACTATTTGAATCGTACATTAGGAATTATCTTGATGCTCCATGACATTATGGCATGTTATAGAAATGCACTAAATTATGGCTGTCGAACATTAGTACTTTGCATATTTTACAATTCATCAATTGAAAACTAGTTGTATACAGTATCCTTCGGCGGGAAGATCTCGTGGCGGGTAATTGTCTTCTTGTATTAACTGATGTTTTTGCTTTCAGTCGCGAGAATATTAAAACTTCATCTGACGCAGGGGTAATTGTGCAACTTGGGTTAGGTGTCCCGTCGCGGACCGATCGGGGTCAGCCAATCGGGGTGCAGCTTGTTGTTTTTACGAAATGGGCACAGGTCGCATGCGTTCTGCATCAATGGTGATGAGGCTGTTGGCATAAATATAGATGGCATAATCATGTTAACCGATAGACTACGGCGCAGTTTTTTTTTAACGTTGCCCTTACTGTAGTCTAAAATCCTGTAACCAAATAAAATTTCTCAGTCCTTATACCGAGAAATTTCATGTGGACAAACACACAGATCCGAAACAATTATCTCTTTATCGTAGTCTTTACTACTACTCTTTATCGTAGTCTTTAAATCCGGAATGGAGTCATTTAACCAGATGTTTAAGCTAACAGCTCGTAATGTGTTACAGTTTAACCTTATTTCAATCAGCTCAGTCCTCGATGCAAGAGAACTAAGTCTCCTTCTTTAGGATATCAGCCCGGAGTAACCACGATTAAATCACTGATTTTATTTCGCTAATTCTATTTGTGTTTTCATTATCCGTATCTGTATATATTTATCTATTAATTTCTATATATATGTATGTATCTATATATTTACATATTTATGTACCTGTTTATACTTACAGATACGTTATATTTTACAGCACATTTATTAACTTTCATTTTTATAGTCTTCATTTAGCACCTGCCATCTACTTTTCACCATGACAAGGGTTGATTGGTAGAGAGTGCCATTAGACATTAAGTCCGCCTATTGTAGCCCTTAGCTTAAGGTGTAGCAATGAAGCTTAAATAAATAAAGGAGTAAATAAATAAAAAAGTAAATAAATAAATAAGTAAATAAATAAATAAGTAAATAAATAAATAAATAAATAAATATTGTCAACAGGAGTTGAGGCTGTGGAACGGTTCACTGAGCTACAGCTACTGGCAAAAGCCGGGGGTGGTTCGGCTCACGAAAGTGTACATATTCAACGTGACCAACCCCCAGGGGTTCATCGAGAACGGCGAGAAGCCGAAGCTGGCCGAGGTGGGGCCTTTCGTGTACAGGTAACTAAATGTTTGTAAAAAAAAATGTACGAAAAGTTTTTCGCCGCCGCGGGAACCGAACTCACATCTTCCGGTAGCGCGCAGACGCTTTAACCGCTAAGCCGAGCGGTTGATTGCCACGTCGAAGAAAATTTCGATAAAAATAATAAATATCTAAGGTAAAAACGTCTGAGCGCGAAACAAGAAGACCAAAACAAAAATACATCTTAAAAAATAGAAATATTTCGATGTTGATTTTATCATCGGATGCTGCAAATCATCAAGCACATCGCGATGCTCGATGGATGATGCAGAAAGGAAACAGGGCAGAAAGGAACTGGCCGTCCATTGACAAACCGCTAATTTTGGAGTGGGTCTGCGATACGTTATTATATTCGAGAATTTTGCACCACGCGCTATCTTATGAAAACGCGTTTCTGCGCGTTCGACTCGTTAATGTGAGAGGTTTCAATCGAGAAGAGCGACACATGCTGATATACAGCGTGTTGTTACCATCGCGACAATAAATGAACACACATATAGGGGATAACTTTTTAAAGTTGTATTAAACATTTAAATTCTTTAAACATCGATATTTACAGAGTTATTAAATTTTCCAACAGAAAGAATTTTAGAACACCCTTACCTATAAAAGCGTAACGTAAAGTTCATTTGTAAAGGTCACAAAGCATATGAATGGGTTGAATGAATTTAAAAGAGACAAAACATACTATTAGAAGGAGAGGCTTGTAATACGACGCTGTGGCGCGAATTGTATAGGATGTTACAAATTTTGTTTCTTTTTTACTTAATTAGTTTGTTTGAAAAATATTTTTTTTTAATTATGGATTTTGTTTAATGTTAATATTTTTTAAGATTATTGGCAAGTAGCCTTAGACGTGTGTTCATTTATTGTCGCGATGGTAACGACCCGCTGTATAATATGGCAACCAAAAAAGCTCTAATTTCTAGCCGTATCGCGCAAATCGATGCTAAATAAAACAACAAATCTTTAAACGATCCAATTGGCGTAGTGGATAGTGCCTGCCTCTTGTGCCAAAGGTTGTGAGTTCGATCCCCATTATTGGAAACATGTTTCTTTGTCGATCTATCTTTACTATATATGTATAGAAAAGTTTGAATGTGTGTATTTGTCAGTTACAAGCCTTGCTTAGCTTTGGGCTAGATAAAGTTGTGCAAAATTATGGTCCCGAAATATAAAAAATAACAAAAAAAATCGATATGAACAAAAAGTGAAATCTAAATTTGTCTAAAGATCTAAGGAATATAATTTTTTTTTAAAACCACAAATCGAGAAGACAAGTTTTATTATTTTCATATGATGAAGTTATACAAGCCTGATTTTATAACCATAAATTCGAAATAATACTCGATCGGTTTTATGTGATCAGTGAAAATTCGTATACCTTCAATTAAACAAATTAAATTTTAAGCACCAATTATGCAAGTCCTTTATTATTTTTGTCTTGCGACGCACACTAGTCAGTCGAACACACAATAGTATGCATCGAAACGCGTGATTGTTTCACACAAAGCCAGTACAGTCCGCAAAGAAACGGCCCACAATATTAATATCATTTTTTTGTATCGTTTTATTGCCCGTTTCTGTACGTTATAATATACGCGAATAGAAGTAACATTTCACAGAGACATTTGATGAAAACATTTTAGGTTTATAAAGCGACTATACAGGTACATACATGTATAAAACTGTCAGAGTTAGATAATTTCTAATAAGTGAAAGATCTTTCATAAAAAAAATCGAATGGTGGAATTATTCAAACTTACCCAGAGACGTGAGATTTTAGTCACAAAAAAAATTGTTATTTGACCGCAAAAAATCTTCAAATCATAATCCGTCAAATCACAAAGTTAAAATTACATGAGTTATTACTTAAAATTAAGCCTATGTAAGTCCCACTGCTGGGCAAAGTCCCCCTCTATACTAATACCCTCTATAAGGACTATTTATATACTATTTATATTTCCATAGTCCACCACGCGACCCACTGCGCATTGGCATACTTGAACATAGAGAATATTGCGACTGATTATTAAAAGCGACCCCCGTACACTGAGCTATCGCGACTCATTTAAAGTAATTACTTATCCACGTTGTTCAAAAAAATCAGGTTGACCAAAATTTTTTTTTTAATCCACCAAGAGTTAATAAATACAAAACACTTCGCAGCGTGACTGTACCGCGTATGACATCGCGCGGGGCTGGGTTGTCGTAACTCGTATAAAACTAGCTCCCACTTGCCTCACACGATTTCGCATATACTAATGGACCCTCTTTTTTTTAAACTCCTGTTCAGCAAGGCTGTACAGAGTGACCAACCAATTTTTTTACGTACGCAGTTGTCTTAAGCCTATATAGCCTTAACTAAAGTTTTGCATATTTTACAAACATTTTGAGACATTACTTAAATATTGATCTATCACTCAGTGGCGTCGTTTCTAAGCTATTGGCTTCGGTGTCGGGGGTCGTGGCTTCGATTCCCACACGACAAATATTTGTGTGACCCACAGATAAATAATTATTTCGGATCTGGGTGTTTTTTCCCAAGGAGGGATTTTTCATCGACACCAATTTCATTGGTGCCGGCACCGGGGATCTAACTTGGGTTGCTCGAGTATATTGAATTAAAGGCGAGCGCCCGGATACCGAGCTATCTCGCCTTTTCTCTCTTCTGCGTAGTGTAGTTTAGCAGAATGCATTTTGTAATTCATCAATCGTTGCAATCTGACACTTTTGAACGACCTTATTTAGAGGTCGATATAAAAGTAAAGAAGCAAACTAAAACTGCAATTATTATTACACACGACTACCAGATCATTAACCCATTGTGTCGGATTAATCACCTTCCATTTCTCAACTAATGATTCTATTAAAATTATCCTGCAATTTGTCACGCGACGCTAAAGTCACCTATCATCGAGCGCACAATGTTTGCCACATTTTCATCTTACACTGTAAATAACGTCTTATCTTTATATATAAAAATGGATTGCTGTTCGTTAGTCTCGCTAAAACTCGAGAACGGCTGGACCGATTTGGCTAATTTTGGTTTAGAAATATTTATGGCGGTCCAGGGAAGCTTTAAACGATGAGAAATTACGAAAAATTTGCATGGAAAATCGAAACAACATCAAAACAAGTACTAAACGAATCGAAGCCAAACGAGCTATCGTTGTTTCTCACAAATACTGGTTTTCTTAGGATTTACTTCCATTTCCCACGGAGAATGACTTTAATATCCACACGAAGTACTGTATCGAGATGACACGCGTGCTGTGTTCATCGCATACAGCGGAACGATGAAGAAAGAACAGGTCCACCCCGTTCTGTGCCATGTGGAGGATTGTGGCGCCATCGTCCATCGCGGACACCTCGACGACCTTGACCCCTTTTCCACTGACCCCGTCCACGTGACCCGAACTCGACCCCGCGACCCACGTTTCCAACACACCAGTACGATGTTTCGTCAATTTGGCGCTACCTTATCGCCTTATCTAATGTTAAATCTTATGTTCATATAAAATCAACACGAACGGCCGTACTATTAATGCCAAACGGAGAACAGTCACGAATCTACCCACCGCGACAGTCTTGAATTCGCTAGCAATTTCTATTCAGTTCTATAACCGCTTATATGTAATCTAATCTTCCCGTCTTCTCTATATCTTCTTAAATATTCTATGTTTCATACATAGAGTGTTACTGTCGACTCTTCCGACGGGCCATGTTCAAACGTGTCTGTCTCATTTACGCGTTGAGAGCGAAAGTGGCAAGGGAACAAATGATTCGTCTCATGTGCAGTCACCGCTGCCTATCGATATACATACACCACCACCCGTGGGGTTGCAGATACGTTGGCAACCTGTAAAATAGTGCGGCTGGGTTTACGAAGAAATATATTTCCATTTGATAACTGAACCGCGGTACTACCATTGTTATTAACAGTGGAAGAAGTGACTAATTAAAAGGTACTCCATACGTACACGACACATACGTACCTCATCGTCTGCTCATCCTCCTTTATTCCACCTAAGTGGGGTCGGCACAAGATGTGATGTGAAATAATTGGTTTTTGGATATCATATTTACGAATAGCCGCCTGCCTGCAGCCCATCTCGGGAACAAACATACTGATCCGGAACAATTGTTTGGGGAGCAGTCAAATAATTGTCTGTGGCCCACGCGGGATTCGACCCACTGCACCGAAGTCAGTAGACTAGCAACTGCGCCACCGAGTAGACTATCATGCACCTTAATAAAACTTTAACACTGACTGACAGGCAACCCACAACTTGAAGCTATGACATAGACTACACACCTGTGCAGTCACATTTACATTAGCGATATTTTAAAAGACTCTAACCGGTCACCTCAATAACCAGACTGAACGCAAAATTATAAATACTTCTACTTTACGCCGATCTTCTGTGAGTTTGTGGCGCTTCTCCTGAGAAGCCTTTTTTTCGTTACGTGGAGGGATGCCTACGAATACTCGCATCAACCAAAACCTGCACCAAACGACCAAACCACATAGAGTGCATATCGGCAGGGTAACGGTCTCCCTCGAGTCAGGGAGCCAGTGCTAGTAAGCTGTCAGGTTCCCAGCCCCAAGCGGTGGACGTGGTCTGTGGATCCACCGCTCAGAACCATTCAGTCGCAGAATATAGCGACCACGCACGGCAATAACATCACTACTCTCCCCCCGCGGCCTCACTACTGCAGCGGTGCTTCCCCACGTAAAGCCAAAACTGGCTACAACACGCTTTCTACGCAACCTTCCAACGATAAATACTTGATACCAACCGATAAAAACGGAGAACCAGATGATTGTAATTATTCTTTACCTCATTGGCGAAGCACAGCCTTCGTCATTATATGTGTTATAGCTGATCTGCGTATAATCTCTTTTGTGCATAACTGCATTACAGATAAGCTTAGAGTATTCTTAGTAACAAGACGGTTATGCTAATATACCGCATAATATTCAGAATAACCTGTAAAGGATTAGTACTGATGGATCAAGCGAAGGCAAAGCGGAACAAGGGCAAAGCTTTGAGCCAAAGTATCTGTAATTACTTAGCGTGTAGGGGACATGCCCTTTTATGGAAGCACATATTCGTGATTCACGTAAACTTGTGTACGTAATCTCACAAGGCTCCCGAATGCACAAATCTCTCGTATGTAGACACAAGAAATTTGCGTTTTGCTAGTCGAACGAGGATAAGTATTCTCGGCCACTATTTAACGGTATGGCGACATAAACATGTTTTTTCATAACTTTATAACATTAAAGTTAAATAAAGTGCCATAACCGTATTGATAAACCCAAAAATGTTTACTGTGAACAGTTTAAATTACTTATTTGAATAGAAGAATAAGTTCGTAGAAATTCGTAAGATCATAATTAGAACATTATTTTCCGTATTTCATTATAACTTTAATGTGGAATGTAAATGTTAACAAAAAAAGCAAATGTCAATTTAAGAAAAGGATCTTATTGCATACCATCTCCAACAGACTTGCACGTATTTGCAAATCTTAAAATGGGACTGGTACTGGTCAAGTGCATTAAAATTAAAAAAAAAACTAGTTTTATCGCGGTGAATTTTCAATGTAAACTTTCGCCGATTCGAATACTTTACCGAATTCACGGTCACGGGACAGACTGTAGTTGGTATATTCGATAAAAAAACACGATGAAATAAAAAGTAAACTAACAACCTATATAGTCCCACTGCTGGGCAAAGGCATCTTACCTACAAAGGGTTTTAGCGACCCCACTGCTGATTGGCAGACTTCACATAACTTCGAAATCTCTTTCTTACTATTTCGAAATTATGCAGGTTTCACGGTGAGGTGATGAATGTGCGATTAAGTAAATTGGTGTTTCTTTTTAAATGTGCAATATTCGCATAATTAAAAAAAAACCTCACACCACCGTTCTATTCCAGGGAGGACATGGAGAAGGTGAACATCAAGTTCCACGACAACGACACGGTGACCTTCCAGCACAACAAGATATTGCGGTTCGTTCCCGAGCTGTCAGCGGACATGACGCAGAAGCTTGTTGTGCCGAACATACCGCTGCTGGTAAGGACAGGATATAAAAGACTAACGACCCGCCCCGGCCTCGCACGGGTGCAATGTGTTATACATATAAACCTTCCTCTTGAATCACTCTATCTAGTAAAAAGCATCAAGATCCGTTGCGTAGTTTTAAACATCTAAGCATACATAGGGACACACAGACACCAGGACGACTTTGTTTTAAACTATGTAGTGATGAAAACGAAAGGGAAAATAGTAGACACCTTTTGGTGAGTGAGGTAACCGGTGTCTACTTTTAAAAGGTTGTCAACGCGTCTATAGTTTTGAGACCTTGCCCCCAAGTAATTGGGGCGTTCTCATAGAACGGATTTTTCAAATTAAAGAAAAATCCAGTGTCTCAAACCGGGGTCTCAAACCCCCTCTCAACATAAAGTTGAGGATTCTTAATGCTTATCCAGTCAGATCCATTGTGCAAGATCTGGCGGACATGCAAATTACTTATTAGCATGAAATAATTGATCTTGACATTAAGAAAAGGTCAATAACCAGATTCCAAATAATACTTTCTCTGCCAGTTATTTTATCACCAAGTCATCATTTATCGACGTTCCCGCTCCATCTGTCATACAGCCTACTTCACCTTCGTCTAAGTAATTTTCTTTTAATTAGGGTTCCGTTCCTTAAAACGGTAAAAATAGAACCCTTATAAGATCACTCTCTCATATGTCTGTCTGTCCGTGTGGCACCACCGAATTTCTCAGGAAAGGGTGGACTTAGCAAGTTGAAATCTATACCAGATATTGAGATCTATAGCCCCTGGTAGGTGTATGGAAATCAAGGTCCTGAGTCAACACAATAAGATAAGGGAAATTTAGATTTTCGCGAAAACTAGTGAGTACCAAGTTTTATTTTCGGAATTTTCCCTTAACTTGTGCTAATCTAAACTTGCCCATATCTTTTTATCGCGTTGACTCAGGGCCTTTATTATGGCGGCATAATGGGTAAGTACGGAACCCTCGGCGTACGAGTACGACTCGCACTTGACCGGTTTTTTTTAATGTGAAAAGGTGGCAAACGAGGTAGCGCTTCACCTGATGTTAAGTTATAACCGCCGTCCTTTGACATTTGCAACACCGGTTGCCACCTTAAAATAAAGTAAGCCCCGGCTTCCTCACTAAACTCATAAGTATAACAATTCCTCTTTACACCGGACTTCTATGAGTTTGTGGTACTTACCCGGACGGACCTGCTAAATCATTCAACAGCGAAGACTGTTGCGTGTCCCTACCACGGTTAAAAACCTTTTCGGATTTCTCCATACAGACTTCTCGTCATTAGTTATATCGCCATTTCTTCTTTCATATTTATCTCTTCGATTAAGATGAAAGAAGAAGACGACCCGAATGGCATAGTGTACCTGCCTACTGCGCCAGAGGGTGTGGGTTCGATTCCTACTGCTGGAAAAATATTGTTAATAAAGATAGTGTTTTTCTAGTGTCTGGGTGTTTATTTATTTACAAAAGAAAAGTATGTTCATCAGTTATCTATTACCCTAGTTTGGGACTAAGGAACGTTGTGTAAAAATGTGTTCTAATATATTCATTTATTAATTTATTTAGACAGTGACGTCATTCTCGCCGAACCTGGTAGGCTTCGTGTTCAACCTGCTGGTGACGGGACTGGCAATCACCTACAAGGATCGCGCGAAACCTTTCGTCCACGTCACCGCCGAGGAGCTCGTCTTCGGGTACGAACTTGATGGCTCGCTTCACTTTCTTCATTGCTTTATACTCATTAACAGCCTTCTTGTATCTTGTATTAACTGATGTTGACGCTTTCAGTCCCGAGACTATTAAAGCTTTATCGAACGCAGAACCGGTGGGCTAGCCAGAACCCACGGGTTTGAGGCCCTCCACAGTTGGTAGGGCCACGCATGTGCTCATGCGTGGTTTAGCTAAGGCATTAACAGTTTAATGTTATGATTCGAAACGGTTTCCTTGAATATATGCAAGAGTGTAATTTTGATAGGTTAAATATTTTAAAGAAGAAGGTGCTAACACATTACACAGCCCAATATTTTTTTCATTTTAAAAGATTTTTTCCTTCCTCTCTTTTTTCTATTTATACATTATATAAGTTAGGTTTTTTATTGTTTGTTCTAATTTTATTGTAGTGATAGTTTTATAGGTTACTGTTCTCCTTAAAGGAAGTCTTTTATTATATGTTCTGTTTACCTTTAATTTAAATGCATATATACAATGTTTAAGTGCACCTCATAATAATTGTTTCTATATGTATTTAGTTTGTAAGCCTTGTTAAATAAATAAATAAATAATCAATTAACGGCAAAAACATGCATAAAGTACATCACTCTTTTAATTGTCATCTTACTGTATGCTACTAATATCTTGCTTATGTGTTCTATTAAGCAACAAAACAAAACGATTAATTTGAAATATAGCCAGTTAAGAAATAGGTTTTTTTTAACAGAAATAGTAACATTACAAGTCGATGGTTGCAGGTGTCTCAGGATCGTGCTTCATGGCAGCCTGTGGGGAAACGATGATAATGATTTACGAGATTTCAAAGTTATAACAGCGTTATTTCGTATGAAACAAAATATGGTCCAATAATAAAGTAATTTTTTGAGATAGAAATGTTTTCTTGACGTCTTGGAAGAAGTTGAAGAAATAAGGTTACTGAAAACCCTGAAATAGGTACAGCTAAATCGATGATGCTGATGAAACAATATTTTATTTTATCATGTTTTACTTATCACTTTTTTCCACAAATTTTAATGTTTTAATGTTTAATATTTATGGAAAAATACTATTTGTGATATAGAAGTAAGAATAAGTAATTAAAAATTGATTTTTTATGCCAAGAATAAATGAGGATTTATTTAAAGCAAAGTTGCCTTCAACAGAGGCGGAACAATTATGTTAAAGAATAGGAATAAATAATTCTCGAATAGTACTCCAATACTAGAATCGAAACTACCGATTTACTCATGACTAAGCTAGCAAATTGTTACATTAATATATAATTAATGTAACAATTTAATTGTTGTAACAGTAGTAGGCACTAGTAAATCTAGCTCCTAAGGGAAAGTACAGAACTCGAAAGAAGATACACGTAAAGTATTTATACTTTTACATTCGTCTTTCGGCCGAGGCAACCTGAAGAGCGTCTGTGAGGCTGGAAATGCATCTGCAACTCTTCTGCCTTTGCAGATGTCCATAGGCATCGGTGATCACTTAACATTAGGCGAACCGTCCAACTTAACATCAGACGAACCGTCCAACTTTACATCAGGCGGACCGTCCAACTTAACATCAGGCGAACCGTCCAACTTAACATCAGGCGAACCGTCCAACTTGACATCAGTCGAACCGTCCAACTTAACATCAGGCGAACCATCTAAACTTGCTCTTACAAATAACGATAACGATTTAGATATTTGCTCGGCAGGTACAATGACCCGCTAGTGACTCTCGCCCACTACTTCTACCCCAAGGGGAAGCGCCCCAACTCTCAGATGGGATTACTGCTTGCCGTAAGTAAGACCCCCCATTGTTAAATACATTACCAGTATCGTTCCCCATCTAATAAATGGAGACGTTACCAACAACCAGTTGTAGCAGGAACGTTTGCATCGAGTACTAATATTTTTTTCTATTTCTTGGAAGCAACAAAGATCGTTTCACTTTGGGACTTCATGAACACTGATCAATTTCTTGTCACGTATGGTGGTAATGAAAATGGTAATAAAAAAAAAACGGTAATAAAAAAGTTACCAATATTTTAACATGCAATGTAATATAGGCATCCGTGTACATCAAAGAAGAAAACAAATTTTTGTTTATTTGTAATAAATACTTCACATACTTTATACGTAGAAAGCTTATACATATATAAACGTATCATTAGGCACTGGGCTCTAGAAAGAAGAGGTACCCCAGTACTTCATTTATGCCTCGGTATATCTTTTCCGTGGAAGAGCACAGCTGGTTAAAATATTCGTTGTATAAGTCCAGCAAAAGTATTGAAAATATTCGAGTCATACACCAAATCGTCTCCTTTCTATTGTCAAACTATGATGACGACCAGAACGGCCTACTCATAATATCGTATTCGCAGAGAAACGGCACCCTGGATGAGGTGTCGACGATCTACTCCGGACAGAAGATGGACCGGTTCGGTTACCTGGACAAAGTGAATGGCCTAGACCATTTACCGCACTGGAAGGATAAGCCCTGCAATAATATAAGGTAGTTTAGTGACTTAGCGAATTCAATCAAGTATCCCATAATCACCAAGTCATTAAATCAAGTATCTCATAAACACAAAGCCATTAAATCAAGTACCTCATAATCACCAAGCCATTAAATCAAGTATCTCATAATCACCAAGTCATTAAATCAAGTATCTCATAATCACCAAGTCATTATATCAAGTATGCCATAATCATCAAGTCATTTAATCAAGTATTTCATTATGATAAAGTCATTAAATCAAATATTTCATTATCAAGTTTGTCCATAGGTGAGTGAGTGAGTGTATTAGTTATTAGTCAGCACACAACACAACGCTAACCTACAGAAAAAGCCATCTGAACAGACCTTAGCTTAGAGGCTCTGAAAAATACCGTTGTTTTGGTTTTTTATTTATATTATTACAAGCACCACTTCGTCTCCTCGAATCCACCAGATACCATTTCTTGTATACCTTGACACTTTTTAGCTCACATTATTAAGTCTAAATAAGTTCATTTCTCTACTCCCCTCCATTCACTCGTTCATTTCAGTGTTATCGTGCAGTTGGTAGCGAGATTTATAGCATTCCGTCTCAAGGGATATGTTATGTCCTAAACGACCAATAAACACCACCAGCATTACTTAACCTTGCTTTCCTTACTAATTTTTATTGAGATTCTAATAAAAAATATTTTGTTTAATGTTTATTTGAGTCTAAACGTCACTTCTAAATGAACCGTCGGATCACTCGAAGCAAGGTTAAGCAATGCAAAAATTTAATTCCGTTAGCATTTATTCCCTCCATTCCGAGTAAGCAATCATATTAATTATCGCCCTTTGGTGACCTTATGACGTATTCGTATTCATTACTTGCCCGCGATCGATTCAATAATTACCAATAAAGCTTTTTACGAGCGTTGTTGATGACTAAGGAGCTCTGAAATCGGGCTAGCAACCGCACGGTAGCTCCATTGGTTCTTCGTTTTTAGTTTTCCTGTACCAAGTACATCTTTACTAGTAAAAAACAATAACGACTTCAAATATCTCACTCACTGTAAATTTTCTTTTCGATTTTGAAGTCTCTGATGTATTTCCGGAGTCCAACGTCCAATACCGATTTAATATGGGAATTGTTTTCCCTTGTGGTCCCATATATTTTTTTTATGTGAAAAGTTGCCAAGCGAGTAGGCGGTTCTCCTGATGTTAAGTGGATACCGCCGCCCATGGACATCTGCTACACCCGAGGGTTGCAGGTGCGTTGACAACCTTTTGAAAATTCGGCTACCTCACTCACCAGACGAAACGCGAAAGTATTATAATTCCACTTGCCGCCGGTCTTCTGTGAGGTCGTGGTACTTACCCGGATGAGCCTGCCCATTCATGCAACAGCCGAGGCTGCTGCGTGGCCCTACCACCGTAAAATTAATTGAAATGAATATGGAACCAAACATTTAGCTTCCATGTGGTCCCATATTAATTAATATGGGTCATTTAAAGTAATATGGGACCACACGGGAGCTAAACCGAAACCAATGCGAAAAAAATTTTAAAATCGGTTCTTAACCTTTTTCCTTTTTTTTTTTTGGTTCTTAAATGACATAAAAAATACAACCGTATTGTAGAACCTTCTACTTTTTGAAGTCGGTTGAAAATTAGTAGTAATTGATAACATTACATTCACCCTCAAAGTATTAAGGACTTCAGAGCTAGCGTGTGCGTGCGCTGTATTCATGACGTCACCTTATGGAGCCTGATAGCCTCAGAAGTTTAAGTACTTCAAATAAAAGAGAACTATAGTCTATTAGAAATAATTAAGTGTAAGATGTGTGGTACAGTAGTCATCTTTCTGATGTTTATCCCCCAATCGTGGTGGAATATTTCGGGAAGGTACTAGCGTTGTCGTTCAGAAACAGACCTCAAGGTCGCAATTAGACTGACGATAAGCATCACTCTTAGGGCGAGTCACGTCTATCCTACACATCGCCCCGCTAGGGACGTGACCGACATTCAATGTTTTTGGTATGGAATATAATACCGGAACGCCCCCGTTTCGGTACCGAAACAAACGGAGACCAAAAGAACGTTCACGAGCAATTATGAGAGATAGTAAAACCCGCATTAATCTGTTAAAATTGGCAGAGAATAAGATGGAACCTTATATAATATTAATTTTGTTCTGAATAAATATTAATATTCGTATATTTTAATAGTTTAGTAGGGTAATGCAGTGCACTAACAAACAGTATATTACAAAGGACTATCCAAGAAGATCTAAACATTCATGAATCAACTGACTTTAAATATTTATAGACAAAGGACTTTTTTTCTTAGTCATTGCATGTAATTTAAATACCTCTGGTTCTTGTTAGGTAGTTGCGAACCCCAATGGAAGACCTGATCTAGTATTTTCGGACAAACGTCGTCGTACTTACGCGGACGAGCCTGCCCATTCGTCAAACAGCCAAGGCTGCTGCGTGGCCCTACCACCGTTAAATTTAAGGATTATAATATTTACAAGATTAAATCTATCTAAAATTACGTATTATTTAATAAACCTTATCCACGCGGCATGGTGCCAAGAACGCTAGCTGCATTTCCTCGCTGAATAGTTATGCTTAATTTTGAGCGAGAAAAGAACCAGCTCTCTTGTCACCAGCCGCGGCGTTAAGCCTAGGAAAAAAATTAAAGAAATGATTATAAGCTAAGTTAGCAGATCTTACAGTTGTGCCATTATTGTTTACATACTCATATAGTATATTTAGAAATATATTTGTGTATCATTTCAAATTAAAAAATAAGTTATATTCATTTACATTTATTTCTGATTTTTGCACCTACCGCAATTTATCTCCACACCATAAGTTGACTGGAAGGGGTTGCCTAATTAACAATATAATCCTTAGCCAAGGTAAATGCAATAAAGGATAAATACACCATATACACCCAAACTATAGTGTAATCTTCTGTATCGTAGAGACATTAGATATATTATATTTCCCAATCGTGCATACGCGCACTTCCAAGACACTTGTTTGAAGAAAGTTGCAGTAAGTTGATTACAATCATTGACACATAATCGATATCGGCGACCAACCTTCTGTACAGTTGTCCTTTAAGTAAACTCGATTTTTTTAATAATATTACTTGTTTTAATAAACTCTATTAATACGGTCAATGATAGTCACTTGTTGTTTTCCAATTAAAAGCTTATTTTAACCTCGACTTTCTCAGTTAGCGACGTTCAAAGGCCACGGGCGCACCAAATATTTAATTCTTAGCATGTTACACAAAGTATTCCACTAAAGACCAATAAACGAGTTACTTAGCTCACCAAATTTCTTAATGACTAAACAAATGTCAATCATATATGTATAACATTAACGCCCGGTTTCTGAAACACTGATCATCGTAGAAGTCAACTAATCAGCTGTCAAATGGATTTCAAATCACAATTTAGGTACCAAAAGGATGGTTAAACTGGATGGTCTGAATTGACTAGAATGATCTGCTTAATGATCAGAATCATCAATTCAAAGAGTTTAAACATCCTTTTGGCAACTCAAATGAAATTTGAAATTCATTTGACAGTTGATTAGTTGACATCTACGATGATCAGTGTTTCAGAAACCGGGCGTGATCATCGTAGATGTTAACTAATCAACTGTCAAACGGCTTTTCAAATATCGTTTGAGTTGACAAAAGGATGGTTAAACTCTTTGGATTGATCGTTCTGATCATTAGAAGATCATCCTGTAGGTGTACATATTAGGTCCAATGTTTTTATTTTTTTTATAAATTGTGTTAATATGTATACTGTTCGTGTATCTATAACAATAATAAAAAAACAATGTTTTAGAAACCGGGCGTAAGTATACTAAAATATAATATTATTTATCTAATAAAACCCTAAACGTAATAATACTTTTCTAATAATACTTTGCTACAATCAAATGTTTTAGTCACAAAAAAGTTTAATTTTTTGATTGGCTAGATATAGGATCTTTTTTCCTTCCTTAGCTGTTGGTACTTTACCGTAACTTTGCTGTAATAATTAAGTTATACAAAGTAAAATATGATAGAGTAAAGACTGAAGAGGAGTATGAAATTTCCCACACTTATAGTTTATGTAGAGAAGGAGTGCGGAATGCTAATTATTTTTTTTAAATTATACATAAAATACATTAAATTAATTAAAAAAAAAACATTACACATACTACCATGTATAATTAATTATGGTCGAATTTCGACCACTGGGCGACCACTAGTATATAATATAGTGAGTGTCCTTAAGAAACGTAGCATTAAAAGAACACATTGCCGACGCACTTACAACTACACGATTGTATGTAGTTTTGCATGTAATTGATGCGAAAAGCGATATAACGGCGGGAATGAATGAATGAATGTCTTTATTGCCAGAATATGGTGATTTGGTGTAAATTATAATGCAGTTTGGGAAGTAAAATCACGGCCTACATTAACGTTTGTTACGCCTATCACAAAGCGATCTTTATCAGCATGCATTCAATAAGACTTCGTACCATAGTTCAAACAGGAACATCACTAGGTTAGGTGCCTATTTACGAACCGACTCTCATATCTCAGTGTCGCATCACTAAGACTTAAAAACAAAGCAATAAATCCCTGCACTCATTATAATTGCAACGTAATCCGTATTTCCCCGAGCGTTCAAGTAACGGAAACTTGATACAAACCGTACATTTATAGAACGAAGATGTTGACTCGCTGTTATGACACGTCTTCGAGGAAGTGTCCTTTGTATATTGCCCACGATTTACCGTAATAAAAGATATTTCTATTGTTTATTTGTTTGCGCGCGACTGAGTTATGGTTGTGTGAAATCATACAGTGATCGTGCATCATCCAATGTTGTGTAGTCATATCTAATGTAACACTTAATCTAGGATTTTTTAAGACACCTCTGAATCAATCTAATCTAGAGTTATCGAGCAACTTAAACAGGTGTTACTGAACAGGTGTTACAGATGTTGTTGATATAAAAGTAGTGTAACAGCCTAGGTTTTTATATCCTCCAACATATTTGAAGAACATTTACTCTATATTTGCCGGGAAACAGGTTAATAATCAATCCTAGTAGTACACATCGATCCGATGAATGGCTAGTCAATCTTAGTACACCTTGATTCTTTTGTTATTGATTCATCTCTTTAGAGCGAATAGATTTGACTCCTTCGTAATGCATACAGTAAAGGAGATGACTAAATGATCACCGCTATGTTTTCTATTCGAAAGCAATATGAGTGTCCTAAGGCCAATAGTGGATGGTCTTTTACTGCTGTAGTGCTTCTCACTAGTCGTTACCACTTAAGCATCACAATTTATTTCAATAAGTGGAAATTTTAATTGACTCACTACTTATGGGTTTTTATGTGCGTTTATGTAACTGCTCGTTTAAACGATAGTTTAAAGATGAGGGCATCATCATCTTCATTTCAGCCAGTGTTCATCCACTGCCTGACATAGGCCTCCTGGCTACGGGGTAGCGCTAATAATATTAAAAAATGTATTGATTCGATCTCTACCAAACGCTAACATCATCAACCTCTGGGGTACTCTGTAGATTATTTCAAAATTCCATCAAAATCTGTCCAGACATTTGAGTTCCATACACACATAAATTGATTTTTATTTATATATATTTGTGTTATATTCACGCTGTGCTGATAAATATTGATATTACCGAGCTGTCGATGAGAACCTCTGTAAGAAAATAGGAAAACCCAACACTAATTGCTGGAAATGTATGAACTACGCACTTTTGGGCGTAAGGGAAATCGATATATACGTGTGGGCCTTCGACGGCGCGCGCGCAAATATATCCGCGTGTTTGTCCGACAAACAGATAGAGCAAACTTGCTTTTATGTAATGTTGCGGCGGTACTTTGTCCTTGGACTGGTATTTTTCTTACATCATCCCAACAGGGGCAGATCGCAACGAAAGGGACATTTTCTTCAACAACCAACCCAATAAGAATTTATGGTCGTCACAGATCCATAAATTCTTATTCTTTCATTTCTTATCGTAAATTTTTATGCTTATGTTCACCGTTGAGTAAGTGTCACTTAAATGAGAACACTGATATTGATACACTGGTATTTTATTATTATATAGTTACATTTATCTTTTTATCTGTAACGTATTCCGTGTCCGTTTTATTTTTCCATTTTTAGGGTTCCGTACCCAAAGGGTAAAACGGGACCAATAGTTAGACAGTCGAAATTTTCACAGATCATGTAATTCCGTTGCCGCTATAACAACAAATACTAAAAAGCAGGATAAAAAAATATTTAAATGGGGCTCCCATGCAACAGAAAAGGAATCCTTCATGCGCTAGTCCAACTAGCCGGTATTATAATTTAAATAAAGATCAAAACTAACTTTTCTTAAAAGTTAATTTCCTTATTGGGAAAATCCGTTCAAAAAACTGCAAAGGTCTGACTTTTTCAATAGTTTAACATGTAGTGCTATCTTAACTCGAAGTCGTCTGATCGTAGTATAATGAATGTGAAACGGACTTTTTATGACACTACGTGGTCATCTTCCAGGGCGTCCGAGGGCTCCTTCTTCCCGCCGCGCTCCGTCACCAAGTCCGACACCGTCTACGTATACGACAAGGATCTGTGCAGGATCATGCCCCTTAAGTACAGACGTGAGATCTACAAGGACGGTAAGCAATGTCTATCTAAAACTTTCATAACAATAATTATATCAACTTGGCCCGTAAAATTTTTACATACTCAAAAAGCAACTTGATGCAGTTGGTCCAACCCTCATCATGCTTAGTTGCCATGTCAACCAATAACAACTTGTTGACATTTACCTATAATTCCAAATAATTTAAATAAATCGGTATGAATTGCATTTAATGTACGCCACGCTAATGTATATTACGCTTAAGATGTATAAATTCTTAGGTACTTAAATAAGTCCTCTTACACATACTCTTTTATTTTATATTTACTTTTCACAATTTCTTTATACAATTTAAAACTTAGCGATTCGTTGGAAATTTAAAATCAGCAGTTTCATTAGACAATGTGGATACAAAAAACCATTAAGAAGATTAGGTACACGTTTACTCTTTATGTAAACGTTAAGAAGAATATTTGTTTCATCCTTTTCGTGAAAATATTGTAAAATAAGCAGAAATGTAAAAAAAGTTCCTTTGCAGGCAATGATATTATAAACAGATACGAAATGAAATTATGCCAACAGATGTTATTTAGTAATTAGATTGCAATCCTATAGACCGCTCTCTTTCCGTAATACACGTTCTATATCATCTGTCACATTCACTCATACACGTCAAATAATGAAAAGCGGAACGATTTTAACTTTTGAAACGCCACGCAGTATGAACACGTCATCTTGATCAAAACATCAACGTTTGCAGGCATACAAGCGGGCGTGTACACCCCATCTAGTTCAACTTTCGAGTGCGCCGACATCAACCCCGATAATAAATGCTACTGCGAAGGAGAGCAGTGCCCACCCAGGGGGTTGCAGAACATAAGCCCGTGCCAATACAGTGAGTTCTTCGTTTTATCACACTGTACACACATTACACTATACTATACACACATTACACTATATTGTGATTATGTAGTTGTTGAAAATGTAATGAAATGTACTCTAAGATGTCACAAATGGACGACGCTTGCGCAGTCCTCACTTCTTACTTAATATTATGAACGCAATAGTTTTTTATGTACGGATGTTTGTTACTCTTTCACGCAAAATCTACAAAACAATATAGCTTATACATCATAATAGCACATCAATATTTGGTATAAAAATAGATAGGACCTTGGAGAAACATATAAGCTAATCAAAATCCTGCGCGGACGAAGTCGCGGGCACCAGCTAGTAAAAAAGTATATTATGGTGACGATTTATTATTTACTTTTATTATTGGCACGATGGACTTGGGCTTTTCCGCTATCGGGAATTTGCATTTAATATTTTATTTACATAAGATTCCGTGTCTTTATTTGTCTGTGTGTACAAATAAAAAAAATATTGATTGTTTTGTTAAGCGTATCCAACATTAACAATAGATACATAATAGGTACATATTCATATTTCTCGCATACGTATTTGAATAAAGGCGGCCTAAGTTATATATTACGAATAAAGATTATTTTTTATAACAGGGTAAGGAAAAGAGAACCAAAGACAGTTTATTACGGCAGAGGCAAATAGCAGCCTCTTGTGATGGCTAGAGCAGGCGGTTCGCCCGACTTTAACTGATTACCACCACTCATGTACATACGCAACGCCTGACGAGCTGTAACGTTGGCAACGCGTCTGTTGCCAAAATTAACAAAGCCCCGATTGCCTCACTTACTAGACGAAACGCGAAGCATCATATTTCCCCGCTGGTCTCTTTTTATGTGAGAAAGTGGCGAACGAGCTGGCGGTTCACCTGATGTTAAGTGATACCCGCCGCCCGTGGGCATTCGCAACACCCGTAGCGTTGCAAATGCGTCGCCACCTTTAAATAAAGTGGGCCCCGGCTACGTCGCTCACCAGACGAAACGCAGAAGTGTAACTCTTGTCGCTTCAACTTTACGCCAGTCTTGAGGCCGTGTTACTCACCCTGACGGACCTCCCCACTCGTGTAGTGGCAAAACGTTCTTCGTGGCCCTATCTGTATATTTTTTTTTATGGAGAAAAGAGGCATACGAGCAGGAGGCTCACCTGATGGTAAGTGATTACCGCCGCCCTTGGAGACCTGCAACCCTCGAGGGCTTGTGTCGCCGGCGATTAAATAGTATTTAGACCTTTAAATATACAGAGAGGCTTTTTTAAGTGTATCTATTTTTTTATTAAATTCTAGACATAAATAATGTTACATAAAAAATGATAAATATTTAAAATCACTCGTAAGTAATTGATTACATTCATTTGAACTAATCTCAAAAAGTGCGTGATTTATGGGCAACTCATTTATTTTACGCGCGATTTTTTATACGACGCATTTATGAATGACTACCGCGTTGTATGAAGCCATCCCGTATATAAATAGTATTGCAAGACGGTGTATTATTGCAGACGCCCCTGTCTTCCTGTCTTATCCCCACTTCTTCGACGCGGACCCCAATCTACTGGAGCCCTTCGAAGGCCTGAAGCCCGACAAGAAGCGGCACGAGACATATTTTTATATACAAGATGTAAGTTGTACATTTATAACTACACATACATTTTTATCAAGCTAAATCATATACCTATACATTTTCTATTGGATTTTGAGTAGTTCGTGTGTAATTAATAACGATGAAGCTATTATGGCACCACATAGGAGATAAACCGAACTCAATGCAAAATGAATTTTCAAAATCGTTTCGTGAATGACGGAGTTCTGAGGTAACAAACATAAATAACAACATACAACCGAGTTTAGAACCTCCTCTTGTTTGGAAGTCGGTCGAAAAGGAGGTGAAACTTAACTCGATGGCTTACCTAACATACATCTAATAGTTTTTATTGTTCCGTGCGGCGTTCATCCGCGAGAAACGTACCTGCTTCGCCGTCATAGTTCGTAGCGTGATGTTATTTATATACCCGATAAACTTCCTCAAGAATTGGGTCTTCAAATGCAAAAAGACTATTTGAAATCCGACTGATAATTCCAGAGATCAGCGCGTTCAAATAAATAAACTCTTTAGCTATAAAATAAAGAAAAGAAAAGCTATTAGTCTATTCAACAGACCTGTATAGAAATAATTAAATTGAATGTCTGATTTAGAAAGTTATTGTAACAGTAGCGTTTTATCGAATTAATTTCGAAGCACAGTGATATATTTAACGGGACACTTAATAAACAATCAGAATATAACCGAAATGGTACAGATGCTAGGCCATTATTTTCGGCGCCGTGGGTTCGATTCCCAGACCTGACAAGTATTTGTGGACACGTCAAAATCCTATCTTCAGTAACCAAATCTATCTGTAGATAGAATATTGAAACCGGCCGTAATTGAACATACAGAGTGATTTTTTAGACGAAGTACATAATAAAAAAAAATATTAATATTTTATTTTGACAAGAAATAAACAGAAAAATATCAATTCAAACATTGTATGTTTATACTGTTAAGAGTGGTCACCCTATTGATAAACGGTTTAGTAATTATGCGTTCACCGAAAAGTTTTGGTGCTCATCAATAGGTTATTGAATTGAGACGGTAAGGCACGAATTTCTTAAGGAATCCATGTTTGAAAAAAATTAAAATTAGTCTTTGAAAAAAATAAATAAATGAGGTCACAAGCACGTACCAGATTCGGATTTAGAATCCAATTCTGCATGTACTCTGTTAATATGTCCGTCGTCTATAAAATCACCCTGTATACGTTCCAGAAAATAGGTGTTCCACTGGAGGGATTTGTGCGTGTCCAGATGAACCTGAAAGTGAACCGGGCTCCCAACATCAAGGTGAACAACATCCACAAGTTCCCCGACATCATGTTCCCAGTCATGTGGATTGAAGAGGTGAGTTAGAGAAACGCCAACGAGGGCTCCGTTATCTATGACAATGGCAAAATAAATTATGTCTTTTGTATGTATTGGGGCCCCGCTTAAAAAGTTGCTTTTTTTTAGTATTCGTTGTTATAGCGGCAACAGAAACACACCATCTGTGAAAACTTCAACTGTCTAACTATCACGGTTCTTGCGACGGTCCGGTAACAGACAGACAGACAGCGGGATCTTAGTAATAGGGCCCCGTTTTACCCTTTGGGTACGGAACCCTAATAACGTCTATATATTTACTGCAAAACACTCAAAACGTTTTCGAAATAAAATTACTACCAGACATCCAAGCACCAATCTCAAAAATACCATGAGCTCCTTTTGCTTATATCGGAATTAAATTAAAAAGCAAATATTTAAATGATTGACGGGGTAACCTGAGCCTAGTTAATTGTGACGTTAAGACGTGAAACAACTCAATCTGTCCCGTGACCATGAACGATGGAAAGGGTTCGAAACGGGGATTTAAAAATGTAATTAAACGCGATAAAATAAGTTAAATAGTTTCATTTCACAATGTATAATATTCGCATTAAAACAAAAAATCAATTTAAACACACATATACAATAAAACATACTATTGCAGTTATCTACCTCAAACGTTGATTTTTTAACGTATATAATTACATTTTTTGTAATAATTCATTTGATTGTTATAATATATCATTAAAAACGAATATTAATACAGTAATTATAAATTTACGGTGTACAACGATATATGTTTTGTAATTTTTATTGTCAATGTGTCAACTTCATTTAAATGCAATGTTTACCCGTAAAGTGCATTAAAACCTACCGCATATGTATAAATACCTTGTATCATTGGTCCGTGTACCAATGTGATACTTGTTGATGAACTTTATGATGACTTCATGGCGCAGTTTCCAAGGTATTGTCTTCGGCGGCGGAGGTCCTAGGTTCAATTTCCACAGAGAACAACTGTTGTGTGGCCCGCATATAATTTTTTCGGATCTTGGTGTTTGACGCACGTGAAATCTATGTATGTAAAACGTTAAGTTGTTACTGTGGTGTGAGGACGTTCAAAACTTTTTTGTTAAAACGTAACAACTAAATAAATTTCAGGGCATCCACGAGGTGACGACACCAATATGGCGGTGGATATTCCTCGCGACGACCGTCGGTCCCGTTGCGGCACCGGCCATCTCCTACTCCATGATAATCATCGGGCTGTCCATACTTATCACGGTGTTCGTCCGAGCGTACAAGAGCTTCGTGATAGGTCAGAACTCGATAGAGATCGTCGAGCTGGGGCGGGAGACGATACGCAGGGGGTCCACGCTGATCGTGCACGGGTCCCACCGGCTGGTGCCTAGGGACAACGTGTACCAGCCCCTCAACCGATCCAGCCCCTCAACCCCCAGCAGCTGCGACAGCCGGCTGCACGAGCTAAAGTCGGTCAGCAGGACGGAGAGCTTCGGCCACAGCCTAGACGACCTCAAGAGGGGCAGGCGCGACTTCGTGAGGTCCAACTTCAGCGACGCCGAGCGCGAGACCCTGATAAGGTCGGACAACTCGTTCATACTGTCGGAGCACAGGCACTGTAGAGTCTTCAAGTTACCTGATA
Source organism: Iphiclides podalirius (assembly GCA_933534255.1). Taxonomy (NCBI): domain Eukaryota; kingdom Metazoa; phylum Arthropoda; class Insecta; order Lepidoptera; family Papilionidae; genus Iphiclides; species Iphiclides podalirius. The sequence goes on along the minus strand of OW152835.1, from coordinate 1,145,640 downwards.
GTTATTTTAGTTAGAGTGCGTGGATACAGGTCCGGTGCTGGCGGCAGATTGGCGGCCGAAGGTCTGAATCGTTGATGGGGCTCGGCGCTTGTCGCGTTTCCGTGAATCGTTGATGGTACCAACTTCAGTTTAGTGTGAGCTTGTCGTGTGTTTGGCGATCGACTATCGGACGGCGTAGGCCGTTTTCCATAATAGGAGAAAACGTTAACATTTTTGACGCTTTATAAGTGACTCGAGTTTTATTGAGGACGAGGATTTGAAAATCAAAGGACGGATGCTTAACTGGTGAACTGGTTTAACTCTTGTCTTGTCTTTATTTCAATGCCTATAGAAAATGACAATTCCGTCCGTAATACACGTGCGAAAGCGAAAAAATATGGGATTTTATTTCCCATACATCGAATCCAAATTAGTTAAATGTCTTAATATGTTTATTTTTGTACATTCCACTTTATCAGATAGTTGTAAGAAATTAAACAATGGAAAATGGCCTAATAAGATTTCTAATACGAGGTTGTGCCGACTGAAAATTCCATTTGTTTTGGGAACTCTTTTAGGATTAGGATAACATTTGCTCACCATTTAATTTTAATTAAAGTGAACGTTTGTCGAATTGGTGAGATGCGTTACTATTGACGATGATTAATGTTGGTACAGTTAGCAATTGATTTTTTTAATTGAATCTGTCATAAACAACTGTTGTATTGAAATATCTATGGACTAAAAACATTAGTGTATATGAATTTCTATTAGTGGGTAATGATACATGACACGTTCCTTCTCGAACTCCGTTTATTTAAAAAAACACGTATCACGACATTGAAATTTTTACACGTTCTATGAATTTCATATATTCAATTATCGTTATTGATAGAATTTTTTGGTGAAGGATACGAACAAATAACATATAGTATAAACAACTATAGGGGAAGTTTAGGAAGGTTTCTTGTGATATACATTTTTCAATTAGTGCCAAGCTTATTTAAAAAAAAAAGTAGTTGCTCTATGTTAGTATAACTTTTTTTTTTATTTGACAACAACAAAAGAGTTACATTTACATTTGAGGTGTGAATAGAAAGTTAGAATATTAGCAAAAGATTTCATTCAAGCACTTTTCAATGCGTACATTCCTTCCCAGAATTCCCCTATCTTTAAAGTAAATGTAATTAATTATTCGAAGAAATACCTCTAGTTTTATTATTAAGTGATTTTTAATTCAAATCTGTTACCAAATAGCTTTTTTTAATTTATTGTGTCATCATAGGATCAAAAATGAAAATGTCTCCGCTTTTTGAGTGTACAAAGCTGGAAAATTATTTTTGTTTTGCATTAAAGATATTCGTAAACGGTGGTGACATTAAAAATTTCTTAATTTTAACTCTTTTCGGAGAAATTTCTACAAACTGGCATCAGGTTTTTCTGTATTATAGATTGAAAACGAAATTAGTTATTTTTTTAATTTGTGCTGTAATTTTCTTTTCGTCTTGCCAACCTGTGAAATGCGAAAAACGCCTCGATTTTGCGTTATAGCAAAATTCTGTAATCGCTTATATTAATAAATAATAATTCTACATGTTTACATACGCGGCTATGTATGATTATGCCAAAATTTTTGTTAGAATAGGACAGTTCTAAGTACTTAAATAGATTTAATGATTTTAGTGGGTGTCAACACCGATAAGTATAAGTAAGTTGCATACCGTTTATAGACTAGTCGAAATATTACAAAAACTGATTCTCGTACAATATACATTATTGGTTATTTATTGCAAAAGAGGATGCGGCAACGATATTATACCCAGTTAATGTATATAAGGGACGATTCTTATTTGTGATATAAATGTAAGTTTATAACTAAATAAGCTTTAAGAAGTGCTCGCAGTTTCGTAAGTATTGAACACAGAATAAAATAATAAATGTGTATCTTGCTCAATTATTTTACACTACGATTATTTATTTTCCTTCGTGTTGTAATCGCAACTTCCGTATGTATAATAGGGATGTCGAAAAAATATTGATATATCGATATTTATTCTTCTATATATCGAAGCCGATATTGATATTTTAGTAAATATCGATATATTTCTTCACTTTCGACGACCCTAATCTATTATTGTGTTTTTATCTATTTAGGTATATTGTATTGAAATGACGCAACACATTAATTTTATAATATTTCGAAAAGCTCACGATAAGCTTTAAATTTGCAAGACTTCTTACTTTGTAATCTCTTAATTATAAATAACAAATACAAGTTTATTAGTCGAAACATTAATTGTATTTCTTTGGGGGTGTACGAGGAATTTTTTTTAATGTATTTCATAATGTACATAAACGATAAGGACATATTTTTATATCTGAAAATTTGTTTATAATAAAATAAGATATACAATTGTTTTAGTATCATTTGAAAATTATTCAACCATTAATAAGGATTTGTTAACTTTAATTTTTAATGTATCCCACCTTGAAAAAAATATTATATCTGTTTTCATAGCGGGCTTTCGCTTGGGTAAGCTTAAGTGGAAGTACACACTTGCCTTTCGTCCAAAGATATCTATAGAATCGGGTCTATCTTTTAAAAGGTTGGCAACACCCAAGTGTTGTATATGTCCATGGGCCGCGATAATCACCGGTGTTACCAGGTGAACTGCCCCATTGCTAACCCATCGCATAAAAATCATTAGGTAAGGCTTCCGCTCTTATACCCACCAAAAAAGTCACTAACACACCTCCGGATTTCCTGATGCTTTAGTCCGTCCAAACGGCACGGATCGTATAACCATCATCTAATATATAACTTATGGCTAAAGCTTATTATACTATTGCTGAATATCTTGACAACGCCATGTGTGGGGTTAATACTGTTGATACTCACGTAGGCTAAAACAAGACTTATACCTGTAACATTATATTGTAAACTGACCTTTTAAAAAAGAGCAACTGTTGAGTTTCTTGCCGGTTTCTTCTCAACAGAAACTGCTTTCCGAACCGGTGGTAACTTACGAACATATTAATTTCCTTGTAAAATTTCGACGTTTCATAAGAACGCGCAAGCGTCTATGTGAATAAAGATATTTTATTATTATTATTATTATAATTTGGAGAATCATCAAGCTTGGCGATCATTTTAGAAAATGTTTTAGGAGAAGCAGACGTTTTGAAACACAGAACATTTTTTGGTGCAAAATAAAAAAAAGACCACGTTTCAGAGAGACTGTATTTTATTGACTAGTAAAATATTATGCCGTATTATATATATAATCAACTTGAAATGTCTCTTACAATATCTAAACAAGCGCGATTCGTTTACAACTATAGTATACTAAAAAGTGGACATTTTTCGCTATACTCCATAATACTGAATGTCTTGTGGTAAAATTAACAATCGAAATGTACCTCCGTTACTCCAAGACACGTTTACGTTTAAAATACTTTAAAAATACGATTTTATCACTACACATAGGTATACGTACTGTTGATTTAAAATTTATTCGTAAAAAATCTTATTTTTTTTTAGTCACTATTCAATTACGTATATCCGTTGCATCGTATTACTGACGACCTCGCCGACATCCTAAAGATCCTCTTCTTTCTTTCTTTCATTACAAATAAAAGGGAAAAGATAATTTTTATAATGAACAAAAATTACACAAATACATGGCCAATTTTATGTGCTTGAAATTTCTGCATTCTGGCGGCAACAGCAGTGGAATCAAAAACATCGAAATACACCGAAGTACCTTTATTGTATCGCGTGCAGATATTGAGAAAAGAGCATTTTTTGTGTCAGCTGTATTATAGAATTCAATAAATCGTATGATTAATTTATTAATGTCAATCCATTAATTAAATTATAACGAGACAGTACTGTATTACTGTTGGCTTATTAAACTTTTACATAGATACAGAACGCATTGAACAAAGCGCTGCATTAATGAAATATACCCAAAAATTAACCTTATTATCACCGTGACATAATACTTTAAAATTAAAAAATATATATAGCAACACTCCGCCCTTCACGAAATAAAAACATTAAATCTGTCACCAGTATTCTCTAAATACATCCAATAATTAGTATTTACAATCACCCAGCACTTGGCAACACTGACGAATACGCATTAATAAAAACAACGCAGCGCCCTCCATTCGGCCTCGATGTCGAATCTAGAAATATTTCACAACGACCGGCGATCGTTCGTTTGTATAAAAAATATAGGATTTAAAAGCGGCATTCCATTTCACTAAAAAACAAACATCATAAATAACTATATAGCAGATGCGTAAACACGTTATCGAAGGATAAATACTCCGTCGCGTATAATTTTACAATTGTATAATGCGATGATATTTTCTATACGGTTGAATTACAATTAAGTGGGAAAAGATCGTATACATAGAAATTGTGTCACTATAATATTAAACCGTCTGCGTAACTTCCCCAGCATAGTATAACTGGACTCTAAAGTTCAGATTAAAAAAAAAAAAAGAACAATAATTACAGTCTAAATTTAAAACTTCTCGATATATTTTCCGCGTATACAGTTTTGAATCGAACAGTTAACGTTTGAGTATCCAATTATTCATTGGGTTTCGTATATTCATATCGTATAATCGTTTAAAATACTTAACCCTAACCTATACTAATATGGCTGCATTGAAATAAACTTAAAGTAAACCATAGTTACAATGAGTATATTAAAACTTATGTTTATACAAATAAATACAACTTTCTGTCTATGGACGGTATTGTCTATAGTTTCTTTTTTTTTCGTGGTAAAAATATTCTTAATCACTATTTCATTCTGTTCAGTCAGCGATGGGGTGGAAAAGAAAAATAAACTACTTTACTCACAACCGGCTTAGAAATTGACGAACACCTGATCACAAGCGTTACCAACAAAAAGGCATCGACAAGATGGCTGCACTCAATGTAGACTTACGTATACAATAATGTTCTGTACATGGCAACACCGTCTGTGCTGTAATTTTCAATTTTGCATTATCGTAACAGAATGCGAGGGAATTGGTTTGATTTTAAAAACTTTTACCTGAGCGGCGTGTGAGCAAGACGGTGTTACCATTTATAAAAAATAGAATAAACATCATATGCAGACAAATTATTTTAATGGAAGATGCGTGTCTGCTGCGTGATGTTATTCGATTATTATACATAATTTGCATATTCAGCGGGTTTCGGGTTAATTTACATAAATAATATAATAAAAAAAACATTTATTTTACAACTCAGGTGGTTCCGCCACATTCTATGAAAGACATACTCAAAAATTTCATTACACAACCTGAATTTAGACTCTTATCCAAATTGTGAATGGTATAGAACATACAATTACATACATTCGTAATAATACTGCCTGATAACAGTACCAATTAAACTTGTTCATATAAATCGAACGTCAGGAAACTTTGCATAATCTGTGACAGAACCAGCTCTCGAAGAAAAAATTACACCCACTAAATAAACACTATAACGATAAAGCTTTACCGTAAGAACCTTAGAAATTTATAATATGAGGTACGAATTACGTATACAAGTTTCTATGCTACATTGCTTAATGACTATGGTATACACAATAACAATGTCTTTTAAGTTTTAAAAAAAAAAGTAAAACAAAAGACGCTTGTCATGACAAGTTTCCGTCAAAATGCAAATTGAATACCCAATATCTCGTGTAAACACACCACTTACACAACATTCCTATACTGATACAGATTATAAAAACTCAACTTTTACATACACATCAAAAATGTTTAAATGTTTTCATTTGATATTTTTCCAACCGTAAAACATTTTTTTTTTTAATTAACAGAGTTCTAAAATGCTTTACGCTTAAAAATAATTATTAGTCGATTTTTTCTACTATTAAAATGGAAATTAAATTAACACTTAACGCAAGATTACGTAAAACCCGGGTGCTGAGAGATAAGAGATATTCAAATCGCACCGTATCCGAAAAAAATAAACGTCTAATCCATCAAAACGCGTGGATTATTTCACTTTCTGTCTCGTTACGAATATTATTGAGATATAGTTTCACGACGCGACTAGCCACCCCCAAAATTATAATAACCCTCCCTTGACTTTACAATTGACATCGAGCGATGGCAACACAGTTGTCATCGCATTATGTCACTTGTAATACAATTGTATTCAATCATAGCCTTCTATAATATAAGGTGTCTAAGTCTGTAAGGAATGCCATAACCAAATTATATCCTGATGAATTGATGGAAGACCGGGTAAAAATTATCAGTAAACAATGTACCAAGGATTAGTGGAAGCTTTTTTCCATAGATCGCGGAAAGAGAAACACTGAAACCTCCTTGAAACGTGCTTATCCCTATAGATGGCGTGAGTGTGAACTTATTGAGGAGGGTAGTGGTAGATGTATTAGTTCTTTCCGAACTTATGTATTAATTTTTATGTAAAGCTCGACGTTTCATAATAATGCTTAAGCGTCTATTCGAATAAAAAATATTTTGAGTTGAAGTGATGGCACGTGTGTACGTATTGAGGGGGTAGCGGTAGATGGCGTGTGAGTTCGTGTTGAGCGGGGTAGTGGTGTGGGTTCGATCTAGTGCATAGGCTGCTGGATGGGGGGGTAGTTGGGGTGGTCGTTGGACTCCTCGCCCTGGGCCTCCTGCTCCTCCCCGGACTGCTCTCCGTCCTGCTCCTCGTCCTCCGACGAGGAGAGCAACCCTGCAGAGTGGAAGATAAGATATTGGCACTCATGGCCACGACCGACAGAGAGAGGTAATATGTGGTACCTTACGAACCTATATACAATTTTTTATGTAAAATTCGACGATTCATAAGAATGCGCAAGCGTCTATTTGAATAAAGATATATTTGATTCGATTTATGTGTTCGACATAGTCCGATCGCGGGTAGGAAGAATTTATTTTAAGCTGTCATTGCCTGTCGTCTGTCTCCCTCGCGCCGCACATTTGCGCGGGAACAACAGAAACAGGCAATAACAGAGATTGTGGGATTTTATTCCACCAAAACCTACCAATGCTTTTGGTAGAATCTGAACGGCAGTTTACTCACCGGCGGTGAATTGTGGGTTGGTGAGCGCGTCCGGCCAGTACCTCTTGCTTATCGACGAGCCGTTTTTACTTTTCTTACCCCCTGCGGAGAGGAATTCTCTTTTAATGTGAAATTGTCTCATCGACATCTCGCATGCTAATAGTGAGGGATTGCATTAATGGCTGGGATATTTTAATTTCGTCGAAACCTTCAAATCTGAAACTTGGTTTGTTCAAAACATAATTTTGAACAAAAAAAACCGACTTCAAACAGAAAATTATTAAAAACATTGTCAACACCTATAACATTTGAGAATTGCCCTCGATTTCTCTGGGATGCCATCATCAGATCTCGTGTCCTTATCATGATACCACCTTTGGGATATCTCCTTTCCAACAAAAAAAGAATCATCAAAATCGGTTCATAAATGTCGAAGTTCTCCTCGAACACACATAAAAAATATATATATACAGTGGAATTGTGAAACCTCCTCCTTTTTTGAAGTCGGTTAAAAAACTAAGACTTGTATCTATCAGGGAACGACAAAGGTGTGGATCAAAAAATTTCTTCCTAAAAATTTTGTTATTTATAGTAGTAAACCAAGCAATTTAGGGATGACATATGTCCCACTGCTGGTTAAAGGCCGCTCTGTACCTATACCCTCTGTATTAGGGAATAGTCCACTGCAGGACCCCAGTGCGGATTGGCGGACTTCGCATAACTTCGAAACAAATATGTATACTTTTTTTTGTTACCATTTCGAAAATATGTAAGTTTCCCTCACCGTTGAGAACGTGATAAGTGATCACTTAAAATTAACAATTTCATTGATGCCGGAAGCAGGTATCGAGCTCAGGTTGTGTTTTTTATTTTCCATGACTCGGTGACGCAATTGCCAACTTATTGGCTTCGGCTTCGGGAGTCGGGGGTTCGTTTCCCACACGAGATAACTATTTTTGTGACCCACAGACAGTTGTTTAACATCTGGGTGTTTGTTAACGTGTATCACGGTGGTAGGGCCACGAAGCAGCCTCGGCTGTTGCACGAACGGGCAGGCCCGTCCGGGTAAGTACCACGACCTCACAGAAGACCGGCGTAAAGTGGAAGTATGACAAATACTTTCGCGTTTCATCTGGTTAGTGAGGTAGCCGGAGTCCAATTTTCAAAAGGTTATCAACGCATCTATAACCCTCGGGTGTGGCAGATGTCCCTGGGCGGCGGTATTCACTTAACATCAGGTGATCCGTCTGCTCGTTTGACAACGTTTCGCATAAAAAAAACATGAGATATACGACATATTGAAAAATATACTTGAAGGAAAAATAGGAAAACGGGGAAGAGGACGAAGACGAATAACACGGAGTGACAATTTGAAAAAATGGACAGACATCAAGGACGCCGTCAGTTCCGTGTGGCGGTCACAGACATCCGACAGGATAGGACACCCCAGAAGGAAGAAGCCAAACTGTCGGGCTGAAGATTGAAGAGATTTTTTTTTTTATTAATTTTGTTATTTTTGTTTATTCATTATTTTGTCATTTTTTTTTTTAAATTTTAATCTGTAACTAAATGTAACATAATTGTAAACAGACTAAGTAAACGGATCGAATGCCTTACGTCTTATGTCTTAAGGCAGTTTCCGCCAATAAACTGTGTTCTCCGTTTGGCGAACTTAATGTTTTTTTTGAACCAATTGTATTCACTATGTTAATAGATAAATAAAAAAAAAAAAAAAAAAAAAAAAAAAAAAAAAAAAAAAAAAAAGATCGAAGGTCGGCCACTGACCGGGCTTGTCGGCGCACTCGAGCATCGGCTGCAGGATGCGGCGGCGCGCGTTGATGAACCAGTTGTTCACCTGCAGCAGGGTGAGGCGCGTCTGCGCGGCCAGGCTGCGCTTCTCCTCCTCCGTGGGGTACGGGTGCTGCCGGTGGGGTTAAGTGATCGAGCTGACGACTCTTGGAAGGGGAAAGGGTACATTCGATTCGGGACGTCGAAAGAGTATCGATATGTCGATATTTTTAGCCGATGTACTTGGATGCGATATATCGATACGAAATATTCAATATCGAAATCGTATCCAAAACGATGTTTTTTCAAATTCGAATCCGGCACTGAGTAAAATTCTTAACAATTTTTATTGGTATACTATTCGATATCATTAAAAATTATCGAGGCCGATATAGATATTTTTATAAATGTCGATGTATCGACATATTTCTTCACTTTCCACATCCCTATCTTCGATGTTCTTGATACTTTTGACTTTGGTTTATATGTGCGTATTGAGACATTCGAATGCGTGTACACAACATTTTGTAAGATGAAAATGTGACGATTTTAGAGAGATGCTTTATCTGTACATTATCTTTTCCCGCATAAGAATTTTTCTTGAAATGGTCAAAAGTATTTTCTGAACGATTTTAAGAAATAATGTTGTGCGATAAACTAAAAACAATAAAAATAAACATAAACAAAAAAAGTAATAAATATAAAAGCTAATATCTTTTTTTTTTAAATACAGGTAGGTATAATGGCATAAATTTAATTCTGGAACATTAAGGACCGTGATAAAAAATGTCTACACACACACTTTGTTCAAAGATTTGTCCGCCCGGCAGAGGCGGGTCAGGCTCACACAAAACAAAAGATTACACGTGTTTTTTAGAAATTTTAATTTTTATAGCGCTAATATCTGCACTTAAGATAAGGGAAGTAGAGAATTTCGTCGGTTTGGCAATCGGCCGTTTGTTTAGCTTAGTGGCTAGAGCGTGAGGGCGCGAATCCGGGTTCGATTCCCACAGCGAAGAGAAACTTTTCGTTCCGTTTTTCTACAAAATTTAATTACACGTGTTATTTCACTACATTCCCCCTTGTGATGTATCGTGATTTTTGCTTAACTCCCTCCTCTAGGGTGTGTGTGCAGGTGTGTGCAGGTGTGTGCAGGTGTGTGCAGGTGTGTGCAGGTGTTTTTGTAGGTGTGTGCAGGTGCGTGCAAGTGTATACATGTGTGTGTGCAGGTGTGTGCATGTGAGTGCAGGTATGTGAGGGTGTGTACAGGTGATCGCAGGCGTGTGCAGGTGTGCGTGCGGCGCCGTCTCACCACCAGGTGCTGGGAGAGCGTTCACAAAGCCATATGTGTGTGTGTGTGTGTGTGTGCAAGTGTTCGCAGGTGTGCGCCGGTGTGCGTGCGCAGCTGTCTCACCACCAGGTGCTGGAAGAGCCAGGCGCGCATCGCCTGCGTGGCGTGGCGCGGCAGCACGCCCCTCTTGCCGCCCTCCTCCTCCTCGTCGGGCGGGGGGGAGCCCGACACGGAGGAGCAGGACTGGGTCGACACGCCAGACACGTTCGACGTGCTCGAGTTGGTGCCTGGGGGGGAACGCGCGTAGATGGTTTTTTTTTTATATTACTAGCTTTCCGACCGCGGCTTCGCTCGCGTTGAAGCCCTTAAATAAATATCTTTCTTTAAAAAAAATTTCCAATTAAAAAATAGCCTACGTCCTTTCTCAGGCTCTAGACCAGTGATTCTCAACCACTGTGCCGCGGCACTTTTGTGTGCCGTCAAATTTCAAAAGTGTGCCGCCAAATTTTGCAAATATATAATAATGTTAATATTATTAAATTATATCATTTAAAAAGAAAAATATTTTTAACATGAATATATATTTTAAATCCACAAAAAAATAAATTTTATTATTTACTTGGCAACACGTTTTTTCTTAGTGCCAAATTATGATGAAGCGGCGTGCATAGCAATAGGAATATGTCTCAAGTCGGCGCACACTAAACTTATTAACTTTGCAGTACACCTATTTACACGGTACTTGTTTTACACGTTTTCGCTTTTACACGGTTTTCCAAATAAGTTTTTTTTTTGTTTTTATCGCACTAGTAAATGCTACTGTGATTGAACACGTGCGCTGTGTACACATCTCACGGGGAATCCCGAGCTTATGTGCTGACTTGCTGCACACGCACTGTGTCTGTATTTCTTCGCGTATATATTATTCGTAGTATATATTAGTTTATTTCGTATATTTAAAAAAAATGTCATAAACTATTTATGCAGTGTGTTGTAGTAAGTAAATAATTTATATCTTTTTCTTTGTGTGCCGCCAAATTTTGAAATCGTTAAATATGTGCCGCAACAAAAAAAAAAGGTTGAGAATCACTGCTCTAGACTATCTGTGTACCACATTTCGGTTCCGTAGTTGTGGCGTGAAAGCGAGACAGACAGAGTTACTTTCGCATTTATAATATTAGTGTATATGAAGCTTTCATTTCTCCGCCCAACACTTGATGGCGCTGCGATCTATATAAAGCACGCTATCGTTTGTCACTTGGGACGAAATAAAGTCACCAAAAGTTTTAGATCAACATAACCAGCAACAGATCAGTACACAGTGTAGTTTTATTTATAAACTTCCTTGTGTGCACAACCATTGTTTGAAAGGCTACTTCGGTCTTTAACAATTAGTATGGAATATTAACATATATATTCATATATGGTGTTTGTATGTGTATTCGTGCATAATTTATTAATATGTATGTATACATATTGTGACTTATTGGTTTGTTATCAATTTAGTGTACACCGTTACCCGATACTAATGTTTATACTATCTCCTTTTACTAGGTTGCCTGGAAATCGCTGTTTAGCGATAAGGCCGCCTATTGTACAGTTTTGTATAATTTTATTTTGTATTTTTTTGTGTACAATAAAGTACATTTCATTGAGTCATTCATGGCATTTTGTAGTTTGTGTACACGACCACTGCCATCGAGGAGATCTAGACAAGCTTGGTAGTAGCAAAGGACTAACAGACTATGCTTACTGGCGAACAGAAACACTGTTGTAAGCGTCTCTTTGAAACAACAGAGGAAACTGATATCCCACTACGCGGCTTTTTGCCTCAGCGGAACTGGACATTGCAGTGAAACCGACGCTTCCAACAGTTTGCAGCGCTCAAGGCAGCGGGAGGGATGGATTTGAATTAAATACAAATGAAATCCGTAAAAAAAAATAATAGTTTCATTTCATGGTGAAACTTTTAGCGTAAGTATTACACTAAAGAAAACAACATTTTTAGATATTTCACCTAGGATTCATTGCTTTACCAACGCTCCAACAATAGACAGTATAATTATTGCGTTAATTTTTTTTTTATGTGAAAAGTTGCCAAACAAGCAGACGGTTCACCTGATGTTAAGTGAATACTGCCGCCCACGGACATCTGCTACACCCGAGTGTTGCAGATGCGTTGACAACCTTTTGGAAATTGGGCTCCGGCCACCTCACTCACCAGACGAAACGCGAAAGTATTATACTTCCACTTTTCTACCTTCTACTTTTCCAATGTTAGTTTTTCCATTAGTTTCCAATCTAACCAAACGAGCCGTGATAGCTCAGTGCCTTTAATTCAATATACTCGAGCAAGTTAAGTTCGATCCCCGTTGCCGGCACCAATGGAATTGTCAATTTTAAGTGCCGACTTATCACGTGCTCAGCGGTGAAGGAAAACATCGTGATGAATATTTCGAAGGTATGTGATGGTCCGCCAAACCGCAGTGGGGCCGCGTGGTGGATGCCCTTATTATATACAGAGGAGGCCTTTGCCCAGCAGTGGGACATATATAAGCTGTTACTTTTACTTTTTTTCCCAATCGAACTCAGGGACCAGGTCTTCCGAAGCCTTCCCATTTGAACGGCAACGCTTCAGCTTCCCTGGTGTTTTGGAAGTCAATGGAGCTGATTATTTGTCATCGGCTAAGTCGCTTGATTGTTTGTCTGATTCGCCATGAAAAATATAAAAATGCCCATGGCACCGACCTGTGAAGTTATCCGCCGTGATCAACCCGGCCCCGATTTGGCTGATCGGCGTCGAACCCTGGATCACCATGGACGCTGCAAGCAGAAACATACATAGGATCGATTCAGGGCGTTAAGCACTCCGTGGCGCAGGTGCTAAGCTAATGGCTCAGCAAGTCTTCGGTTCTATTCTCACGCGGGACAAGTACTTGTCTCTAAGTCACGCAATTATATCTGGTGCTAGCTCCAAGGAGGGTTGGCATCAGTCAGGCGTTCGTAGAAGCTTCGCGAATACCATTGACAAAATGATTCGAATGTTGTGCCAACCCCACATAGGTGGGATGAAGGGGCACGATGATTATGAGGCGTGTAGTAACGGAACGTAAATTTGAACGAGTCTAGTAAGGTCACTTTTTGACATGTCAATTGACACACTTCCTTCATAATAATAATAAAGTAAGAAAAAAAGTTAATAAAAGCATCAGAATCATCGTTTTACTTAAAAATTAATAACGACATTACAAGGTGTAAGTAGATTCACGTAAGCAATTTCAAAGACTAATATTAAAATATTAAAACACGTAGCATCTTCTATTTTGCACGAAAAGGCTGGCCCATATGTAAAGACCCTCGCAGAGGATCGGTGAAATGACCCTCGCAGAGGGTCGGTGGAAGAGCGAAGTGGAAGTTTTATTGCCATTGCGTTTCGCCTGCTGAGTGAGATAACCGGTGCTCAATCTTTAAGCTTCGCAATGCATCTGCAACCCCACAGATGTTCTAGTGACTAATGGGCGTCGGTAACTTAACATCGGGCGAAACGTCAGCTCGCTTGCCAATTTTTCCAAAGGAAAAAAAACACAAGCAGATATGACACAGGAATATAAAGATAGTGCCTCTCAAAAATGTCGTAGTCCTTTATTTAAAGAGCTATTATAAAATAAAAATTAAAAAAAAAAACACAGCCTCTAAACCGAAAGGACAGAAGGACAGACGATCATTGTATGCATAAAACATTCCAAACGAATATTCGGGTGAAACCAGTACTGGCTTACTGAAACCCGTGTAAGTTGTGTTGTACCAATTGTGGGGGCGTGCATGTACCACACGGACATACGTGTAATGGTTCGTGCGTGCGTGCGTGCGTGTGTGCGTGCGTGCGTGCGTGCGTGCGTGCGTGTGTGTGCGTGTATGCATGTGCGTGTTCACTCACCGGGGTCGCGGTGCGGCGGCGGGTAGTGGAGGTCCGCGGCGTGCGGGGGGAACGAGGGCGGGTAGGAGGGCGCGGGGAGCGGCGCCGGCGGCGACTGGAACGAACACGGCACTTTAAGCCCAGCGATGGCTCCGTGGCGCAGTTGCCAAGGTATTGGCTTCGGCTAACTATTTGCACGATCCGCAGACAGTTGTTTAGCATCTGGGTGTTTGTCCTCGTGCAATTTATGTTTGTATAACGTCCTTACAATACAGGATAATGTAATATCCTACAGTGAGGGCAATGTTTTAAAAAAAAATAGAAAGATAGATAGAATGCATATTATCGTAAGGTGTTAATTGCTACAGACACCTGTCGCGGCATACACTATGTAATATTATCCAGTTTTACAAATTACCAATGTATTGATTTGTCGACTTTACGCGAATATTACACATATTAAATGAAACTAGCTTACGGGTTTTATCGCGTTTTAATTTTTATTTTTGACTCCCGACGTTTCGAGCCCTCTCCAGCGTTCGTGGTCACGAGAGACACAATGGAAACTAGTTTCATTAAATTACAATGTATTATACAGTTTCGTGTCCAGTACGATGCACGAGAGCCGTGATAGCTCAGTGTCCGGGCGCTCGCCTTTAATTCAAAATACTCGAGCAACCTGAGTTCGATCCCCGGTGCCGGCACCAATGAAGTTTTTAACTTTAAGTGCTGACTTATCACGTGCTCCGCGGTGAAGGAAAACATCGTGAGGAAACCTGCATATTTTCGAAATGATAACAAAAAAAAATTTCGAAGATATGTGAAGTCCGCCAATCCGCAGTGGGGCCGCGTGGTGGACTATGCCCTGATACCTTCTTTATAGAGGAGGCCTTTGCCCAGCAGTGGGACATGTATAGGCTTACTTTACGATGCACGATAGTTTGAAATTTATGTGACTGTGACAGTGACAGTGTCAGTGTCATTCATTCATTCATTCGGTCCATCTTTGATTTTATTATAGGTTTACTAGTGGAGCGGGTAGACGTTGTCCTGTACACACGACTTAAATCGGTTAACTTAAAAAAAAATTATAAATCTAAAACTATTCTCGAATCGACCTGAAGAGAAGAATCCAATATATAAAATTCTCGTTACACGGTTTTGTCAGCGTATCTGATAAGTAAGTGAACGGTCCCCTAAAAAAGATCTGACATACTTTTGGTACCTGATACTGGGGCGAGTTGGATGTGCTCGAGTGGTCGTCCATGGTGCCAGACAGGTTGTTGTTGCTCTCTATGCCACCTGGAGAGAGACACCCCGGTTAATGAAGAAGTCGAGGTTTCCTTGGTTGTACTAAACGAGATCACCAAAATTGGTCTGCAGCGAACGGGAGTCCAAACTGCGATGCCTACGAGATTATGTTATTGAAGACTTTACAATTTATTGTGGTAGGATCACGCAACGGTTTTCGCTGTTGCACGAATGGGCAGGTCCGTCCATGGAAGTACCACGACCTCACAGAGGAACGGCGTGAAAAGGAAGAGTTGTATTGTGCATTTCGTCTGGTGAGTGAGGTAGCCGGGGCTCACTTTATAACAGGATGGCAAGGCATCTGCAACCCTACGGTTGTTGCAAATGTCTAAGGGCGGCCTTTATCACATAACATCCGGTGTACCGCCAGCTCGCTTGCCATCTTATTACATAAAGAAAAACAAAGAGACAAAGTTATAAAGCAAAAAAGAGTTCAACAGGATTCGTAACGAGCGTGTTTACAACATGCCACGACTTAGGGGTTGGTTAATATCATAGTGGGGAGGTAAAGAGATAGTGAAACTTCTTAATATTGGTGAAATAGCTGGTGACAATTCCCTTCAACACTGCCTGGCCAAAGGGCCAATAGCGATCTACACAAAAAAAAAAAGTCACCGGCCGCGTAGTCCGTCCGCAGCAGGTTCTCGCTCTGCATCTTGGTCTTGAGGCAGGCGATGTAGCGGCCGCAGAAGTCCCGGCACAGCTCCTGCACCTTCTCCAGCTCCAGCAGGTGGATCCTGAGCACCTGCAAGTGCAACGGACAACGACATCGTGAACGTCGACTTTGGACGATTACAGGTGGCACGGATGACCATCCCCAAATTGTGGAAGTTTATGCAAAATCCTAGAGCTGTTAAAACACAGCTCCTGTGTACGCAATTCGGTTATTGCTAAGTGTTTCAATGAGCTGACTTCAGCATGCAGACATTTGCGTGATGAAGACACCTGAACATTTTATACCAAATTATGATAATTAAGATTACAGTGTATTAACATATTCTATCAATAAAGACATTGATTCATTCAATGGAGGAAAGAGATAATAAGACGCACACCATTTCTTCTTACTCCTCTATCCAAGAAGTTAAATATGGTTTCTCAAACTGTGTACGGAATATCGGCTATTGCTAAGTGTTATTGTGCTCTGGTAAACACTCGACTCTGCTACACGAAGCTATGGCTATTTTGTTGATCTCTACGACTTGAATAATATATTTATAACAACATTAACGCATGCCTCCATAGGTGTAATAATAATAATAATCATATTAAGAGTTTTTCGCTTGGCATGTTCCTCGATACCTGTATACTTTTAATCATGAGGCCGTCTATCTCGGGGTCGTCGACGAGGAAGGGCCGCCTGTCGCGGCGCTGGTGCTGCACGAACGCCTGAAGATCGGCACCGAAGGCGTCCGCGGCCGGGGGCTCTGCCCCTGCCGTCGCCTGCTCGCATCTCTCCAGCAGCAACGCGAGCAGGGGGAAAAGGGGATGTCTGGAACGTAGTGGAGGTTTTTTTTTTGTAATAAACTTTGCCCATCCTTTGGGATAACATTGTCCCGGTGTGTGAGGGCGTTCTACAAACACAAATTTAACGTGGAGAAACACCCAGATGCCAAATAACTATCTTTGGGTCACACAAATAGTTGTTCAGTGTGGGAATCGAATTAACGACCCCCGCCGCCTAAGCCAGTACATCGGAGGTGGCGGAGGTTGTTTATATCAAGTTGGAAGGTTTATTTTAATCGCTATTTACATTGGGAACAATTGTAGTGCGGCTTCCTTAAGGCCCATTTACACGGTGCCAGTTTCTTGCCTGTTGTATACAATTAAATTGAAGCAATAAATGAGTTGCATGTCTAAACAACATGGTCTAATCAATTTATTGCATTCAATTATTGCTCTTGTATGTTCAAGAAAATGGCATCGTGTAAATGGGCCTTTACTCGTAGTCAATCCTAATTGCCTCATAGTGCGGTCTTTGTTTGATTATAAATGCATTGTAGTAGTGTATCATTAAGTTATAACTGCAGCAAATAGTTTTAATTACATTTTTGTCACGTTGGAATCAAAAGATTTCTATAATATTTTCACAGTGACAAAAAGTATTAAAGTATTCTATTGTTTTTTAAGTGAGAAGTTGACAATCGAGGTGGTCATCGCCAGCTTTAAGCACGTAAAAATGGGCATTTATAAGACCCGCAGGGTTTCAGATACGGTGCCAACCTGAAATACAGTGACCCTCGGTTACGCATCGCAGAAGTATAACACTTTCTATATTATACCATTGCTGAATGTCTCCTAGACGCCAATGTGTGGAGTTAGCTGTTGATACTCACGTAGGTTAAAATAAGACTATTATACCTGTACCATGCTACATTGTAAAATGATTTTAAAAAGAGCAACAGTTGAGTTTCTTGCCGGTTCATATCAACAGAAACTGCTTTCTGATCCGGTGGTAACTTACTAAGCTAACTTGTGTATCAATTTTTATGTGAAATTCGACGTTTCATAAGAACGCCCAAGCGTCAATTTGAAAAAACATTTGTTTTTAATTTAGCGCGCCTACCATCAGCGGCTGCATCACCACTTATTATCAGGTGGAATGGCAGTCAAGCACTGGCTAGTTACGAATTAAAAAAATTGGGTGCGTGTATCTATGTACACGCGTGAGAAGTTATACTTCTTTGCCATCATTAAAAAAATATAAAATTATAAATAAAATAATAAATATTTAATATACAGCGTGTCGTTACCATCGCGACAATAAATGAACACACGTCTAACGCTACTTGCCAATAATCATAAAAAAATATTAACATTAAACAAAATCCATAATTAAAAAAAAATATTTTTGAAACAAACTAATTAAATAAAAACGAAAAAAAAAATTGTAACATCCTATACAACTCGCGCCACAGCGTCGCATTACAAGCATCTCCTTCTAAAAGTATGTTTTGTCTCTTTTAAATTCATTCAAGCCATTCATATGCTTTGTGACCTTTACAAATGAACTTTACGTTACAGTTTTATACGTAAGGGTGTTCTAAAATTGTTTATTTTAGAAAATTTAATAACTCGGTAAATATTGATGTTTAAAGAATGTAAATGTTTAATACAATTTTAAAAAGTTATCCTCTATATGTGTGTTCATTTATTGTCGCGGTGGTAACGACACGCTGTATAAACAATACTAAATATTTAATTACAATAAAATAATATAATAAAAAATACTGTAAAAGGATAGTGAAAACAGTCAATAAAGTACAGTTTAAATTAGAAAATAACTTAAGCGGTTTAGCGGGCAAAAGGGCTTCAAAGGTGTTACTTTTCTGTTACAGTGATGCGCACGCATCTTAAAATTTCACTCTCACGCGCCTGACGAAGTGTAACTTCAAAAACAAATCCCTAGTTTAATTCTTTTTTTTTATTATCTTTATTTTTATGGGGTTTTTATCTATAAATATACGCCAACCCCGTCGTAACTTATACAGATGACAATAACTTACGAAATACGAATCCTTATATGCTAGATTTATTAAACCGGGAATTACTCACTTGTACACAGCGCGCTTGTCCGCCTCGAACTGAGCCTGGTCGGCGTCCGCGGCGGGCGCGCCGCCGCCCTGCATCCCGCCAAGATCAGCCGCGCCGGCGCATCTGCAACAACGCACATGTATCTTCATTTGAGAAGGAGAGATGCTAGCTGGCGGCTCCCACCTGATGCTAAGTGATGCGGTAAATGCAATTGATAAAACGTTAAACATTGATCAAACATCGATGACGAGATACTCTTTCCTAAGGGACCGGTAACGTATTTGTAAGCCCTCTGGTGCTGCACGTGTCCATGGGCGGCGGTGACCACTTACCATCAGGTGAGCCTCCTGCTCGTTTGCCTCTTTTTCTTGATAAAAAAAAAATAGTCAGTTACGATGTGATATGTTAGTAAAGCACTGGCTGGTTCGTATTCAAAAAGAGATAGTTGTTAAACAAGGTAAATTTTTATGACCGAGCAAACAAAATTAATGTATATTCAAGCATTTCCCGAACTAAGGTGTAATCCTCGTGCCGCGAAGACTTTCACAAGCATGAAACGTAGTAGGCAAAGTCCACTCGGGCTGAAACGAATTTTTTAAATGTGAGAAGGTGGCAAACGAGCTGGCTAAATCTTAACCGCCGCCCATGGCAAATTATTTTCAACACCCGCAGGGTAAATAGCACAGTGTCACTTTAATTCAATTTACTCGACCAAACCGAGTTGGATCCCCGGTGCCGGCACCACTGAAATTGTTAATTTCAAGTGCTGAATTATCACGTGCAGAGCGATGAAGGATAAACATCTTGAGGAAACCTGCATATTTTCGAAATAGTAACAAAGTAAAATATTTCGAAGATTTGTGAAGTCCGCCAATCCGCAGTGGGGCCACGTGGTGGACTATGCCCTGATACCCTCTAGACAGAGGATTTTGCCCAGCAGTAGGATATGTATGAGCTGTTACTTTACTTTTTTTTCACACGTAGGGTTACAGACGCGTTTTAATAAAGTGGATAGGTAGCCACCTCATTCACAGACGAAACGCAGAAGTATATAACAACCACTTCACGCCGATCTTCTGTTACACACACATCACGCGTCTATATAAACAAAATGATAGAGGTCTGCCGTTGTTGTCGGTACATTGTTGTTGGGACAACCTGCCGACGTCCCTCTTTCCCACCGATTATAACGTGGACGTCTTCAAAGCAATAGTGTACAGAATTTTACTGAGCTAGCGCGCTTCGCCACTTCCCATCGAGTGCGACAATAATCGAGTGCTGGCCAAGTTACGAATAAAAAAGCTACTGGATTTATTTCAATTACTTCTTCTGGGTTTTATTACTTAGACATTTGCTCCTTATCTATACATGATGTCTTCGGTAGGTGTTTAAGGATGTCACAACACGACTATTATTCTCACTGCGGTGTGAAAACTTGTAACATACCCAGGCACAAACGCATACACGTGGTCTCCGGCGTCTGTATAAATACGAGTAAATCACTCGAGCTCAGTCAATTCAAAGCCAATTTGGCACGGGTTTGAGGTCAGCGTGGAATATGATAATGCTAATTCGTCGCACTCGCGACCGTCGGCAAATGGGTTGCTCATTCAACTCCATTCGACGACGCTGGTTGAATGGAATTGAATGAAATTGAATGGACAGGCTTTAAGACAAGGGGTAAATTCATTCGATCAGGAGATATTGATGTGCAAGTTTTTTCACTAAAGTCGAGCTCCGATGTCATATGTTCGAATCCCAAGGGCATTAATGGGGTTCCATATCCTAAGCCAATGTCGCATATTTGGTCCTGTTAAATTACGCAAAACTGCTGTTTGGATGAAACTATATAATTACAGAGTGTCATAAGACGTCCAACGCCTCAGTCTGTCCCGTGACCATGAACGCTGTAAAGGGTACGAAACGTCGGGAATTAAAACTTCGCGATAAATCCGTAAACATAGTTACACTTGGTAACGTGTAATCGCGTAAATACAAGAAAATGTTACTGCAGTTTGAATTTCAGCAACCTTATTTTATTTATTTAATAACGACCCGCCCCGGCATCGCACGGGTGCAAAGTATTATACATATAAACTTTCCTCTTGACTCACTCTATCTAATAAAAAAACCGCGTCAAAATCCGTTGCGTAATTTTAAAGATCTAAGCGTACATAGGGACAGATAGACAACCGGGCGACTTTGTTTTATACTATGTAGTCATTCTTTATTGTACACAAAAAATTACAATTACAAATTAAGGATTATAAAAAGGACTGTACAAAGGCAAGCTTAACCCTAAACAGAGTTCTCTATCAGCTAAATTTTAATAATTAATAATAGATAAGTTATCGAGGGAAAATAGGTAGGTAGGTGTGTACAATGAAATTTAATTTAGACTAAAATAAGTATCTAAACATTTCTAAAATATAGGCAGTACATAACCTATATTTTAGAAATAATAAGGAGTATATAACCTTGATGCAAACTAGAAACCTAACTCTGTCTTAGTTTAAAAAAAATGAGAAGTTTTATATTAAATAAAATCATAGGGCCCGAACTGATAGAATAGGGTCTTCCATAATTAAAAACTAAAAAAATATTATGAATAAAAAAAATTATATTCGTCAACTTATCACGGGAATTATCACGGTAAAGGCGTTAAACATTGATGACAGCATAGTCAATTACCACGATGTGATATGGTAGTTAAGCACTGGCTGGTTCGTATTCAAAAAGAGATAGTTGATAAACAAGGTAAGCTGTTATGACCGAGCGAACAAAATTAATGCATTTTTAAGCGTCTCCCGAATTAAGGCGTCACCCTCGTGCCGCGAAGACTTTCACAAGCATAAAACGAAGGCCGCAAAGTCTACTCAGGCTGAAAGGTTTTTTTTTAATGTGTGAAGGTGGCAAACGTGCTGGCAGTTCACCTGATGCTAAGTGATAGCCGCCGCCTATTGACATGTGCAACACCCGTAGGGTTGCAGATCCGTTGCCACCTTCTAATAAAGTGGTACTTTCACTTCACGCTGGTGGCATATCGAGGTTTAGGTTGTGGTACTTACCCGGACGGACCTGTCCATTCGTGCAACAGCGATAACTGTTGCGTGGTTCTACTACAGTGATATTTGTTACAAATTTTATCAGGAGTCTAACCCACATGAGTCGTGATAGCTCAGTGTCCGGGCGCTTGCCTTTAATTCAATATACTCGAGCAAGCTGAATTCGATCCCTGGTGCCGACACCAATGTAATTGTTAATTTTAAGTGCCGAATCATCACGTGTTCAGCGGTGAAGAAAAACATCGAGAGGAAACCTGCATATTTTCGAAATAATAAAAAAAAAATATTTCGAAGATATTATGTGATGTCCGCCAATTTGCAGTGGGGCCGCGTGGTGAACTATGCCCTAATACCCTCTGTACAGAGGAGGACCTTTCCCAAAAGTGAGACATGTATAGGCTGATACTTTACTAACCCACATTACAGCGCACAAAGTGACATCTACGAAATTCATCCTTTAGTTCTCTCCTCTGACCGCCGAAGGGATTAGTGATAAACAAACAGCCGAAAGAGCGGCAAGAGTCACATCCGATCCATCGTACGAAACGGACCATCATAACAATGCAATAAAATAACGCCGAACGCTAAACAACACCCGTAAACAGGGAATAAACACAACATGGCAACACAAATATCAAGCGCCTAACAGGGCTGTCAAAAATGCTTACGTAAAAAAGTTCGTCTTTTTTAACCAGGAAGGCATTAATCTACATCAAATCATATTGTCAAACTTCAAAAAAAGTTTCGACTGTATTTTTTTATGTTTGTTACCTCAGAACTTTCGACTGAGTGGAGCGATTTTGATGATTATTTTTTTTTATTTCAGAGCTGTTTCTTCCCATGTGGTCCCATATCAATTCCATTGGTATAGGATCTTGGCCTACGGAGATACTAGAGAACTCCTGAAAATCAATTATAAAATGATAGCAGAGCGAGATGTTTTAAGTCGGTTTTGGTTTTTCGTTTAATAGAAAATTTACTTGTATGAGATATGTTTGTTTGTTTGTTTGATTGATTTTTTTGTACGATAATGACGGGGGTATCTGTTATATAGTACTGATGGAAAGTATGCACGTCATATTACGAGCACAATTATCGAGAAAGGTTAAAGGCGACATCACGCTTCGACCGCAAGGAGCGGCGTTGTTACCATATAAGTTAACCACATCCACCACACCACGAACACGAATTTTACGCGATTGTAAGCGAGAGGCGCGGTACTTTCAATACGTAATAGCATGTAAATTGTAATGCGTATTAATAAGGGTTCATTATGCACGTATCATGTATTTAGTACACATTTTCAGATGTTACAATGGCCGAGCCGGCTATCACGGCAATATTCGATACTCGATTAGTAAGAGTGGATTTTTCCTAAATGTATATACGGTTTATATTGTTGACCATACCATTTATAACATACCTATGTTTACTAAAATCCTTAAGAATAATACATTTATAAAGCTCATGTGTTATCCTAGAGCATCAAATAAAATTAAAAAATAATACAAAAAAAATATTCTTAAGGTTTTACCACATTCACATGTACATGTTACCTAATCTTGGATAAATTAATCAAATGCTAATTGAATATTAGAGATTTCCAACGTCCTAGATGTTTAAAAATGCCATCAATTTATGACACCGGCACTAAACTACTGTTACTGTAATTATCTGTTATAATTATTAAAAGGCGCTGGCAGCCCTCGACGCTCGGAAACTTGCGGGGGCAATAAAAAGAGATATTAAAAGCGGAGAGCGTCAGCGAGACCACATTCATCACAAGTGTTGCCACTAGATTGATATAAGATACCCCGCTTGCTTAGACGGTTGCCCCGTTCCGGGCGCCATATTGTTTTTAAATCTGCTTTAAAACGGGACAACGTTTTCATACTTAATACAGACTTCTAACAGAGATACCGATTGCAGTAGGGCTCGCCATATACTTCGACTAGGTTTGAATCGACTCATGAATTATTAATAGGCTTATGTTATCGGGTCGCTTGCACTATTAAGGATGATGGCATATTCCTTTGTCACTTTTTAAACTCAATACGTTTTGATGAAACAACAGCCCTCGCCTCCAATCACGGCGAGACCCACAACGCGTACACAAGGTACACCCGCGTTCCGGGGCGGTTCTCACCGCTCCCAGCCACCGATTAGCTAAATGCACAGTCGACGGCCGTCGGGGTCTCGGTCCGAACCGCGACATCGACGGCCTTTAGATGACACACCATAGTAGTTAAACGCACGCATGAGCACATGCGCGACCCTACCCATAGCGGAGGGCCAAACCCGTGGGTTCTGGCTAGCCCACCAGTTCTGCGTCCGATGAAGCTTTAATAGAGCTTCATCGGACGCAGAACTGAAGATGAAACAATATAACCGGCCAACTGCGAAGCGCACTTGCGCACGAAGGTTCCTAAAAAGGCAAAAAAATCATATCTGTTGTATAGGAGCCTCACTTAAATATTTTTTACAGCCTGGTGACAGACGGGCAGACAGACAGACAGCGAAGTCTGAGTAATGTTGTCCAGTTTTACCCTTTGGGTACGGAACCCTAAAAAATTAAGCTGCAGCTCTTCAGCTTACCCCATAAAGGAGGTAAAAGCTTCATAATATTGTATATTTAAATAAAACTAACGCCCATCGATACGCAGTACAAGTTTAGTGAACGAAAACATCGTAATAAAGCCGTCTTAGCGATGTGACAAACAAAATAACATGACGAGTTATGTATATATAAAACCGTTTAAAAACTTTTGAGTTAAACGGTTTTATTTTCTGTTTTTTCTTTTTGTGCACTGAAAACTACAATATTGTATTGTCACCTAAATTAAATGTGTGTACCAAATTTCAGATCAATCTGACAACGGGAAGGTGCTTAAATTTCAATTTCTAATTTTGACCCAAATAAATAAATTCCGTACGTGTCGAGCTAAATAAAACCGTTTAGTAATTACTTTAAAAAACTTTTAAGTTAAACGGTTTTATTTTATGTTTTTTTTTGTTAATATTGTATTGTCATCTAAATTAAATGTGTGTACCAAATTTCAGATCAATCTGACAACGGCAAGGTGCTTAAATTTCAATTTCTAATTTTGACCCAAATAAATAAACAAACAAATTCCGTACGGGTCGAGCTAAATAAAACCGTTTAAAAAGAATTGACACTTGTGTCAAAACAACCACACTGCGGTTTCATTTCCCTCTAGATACCTCTAGAAACAAACGTGGATACATTTGTCTGAGCCTATTGGGACAGCTGACGGGCAACAGGCGGTAAGCCTGTCACCATGCGCTGGGCACAAAAGCAATCTGTAAATCTTAGAAATCAGACAAACTGAAAACTCATTGGGACTGTACCACTGTTAATACAACTCTCAATTGAAATCCAACGTCCGAGCCAATAACGACTCATTGACTAAGCCAGACTTAGAGTTATCACTTGAGACTCCGGGGAAAAGTTAGCCAAACATATATTAAGCCGAGCAGAAGATTGGAAGCATCTAAATGAACTCGACACCCAAGGCGGGTGAGTTAAAATCGTCATCTTTATCGATTCATTAACCATTCACGACTAATGGTAAAACAAAAAAAGAAAAGAAAAAACACTAAAAAATTTCATCAAAATTGGTCCGGCCGTTTAGGAGTTTAGTCACGTATATTCTTGTTACAATCAAGCGACAAATTAATTTATAAACAATCACAAAACTGAAAGACAACACGACCGCTTTCAATATATTCACTTCGTCAATAACGTAGGGTCTCACAGTTCCCGTCTCTGCGGCACGGAGCTTAGGGGTCACTAATTAGTCGACGCGAAAGCATTCCGCCGAAACTAGCACGGGGGTGATTTTTTCTCCACCGCCCGGTGGCGGCGGCCAATGTAATTTGCAAAGTTCGATCGGATGCGGCCGGCCGTTCTGATATTGCCCGTCTTAGTAGAGGCCGACGTCAGGTGTCCCGATATTGGATTAAGTTTGAATTTACAGGCCCACATAGTAATCTATTGCCTCGTGGAGGCACGGTGGCCAAGTGGATTGGCGATTTACCGCTGAACGGGAAGAATCGAGTTCGCTTATTTTAGATTTTCAACCGACTTTAAAAAAGGAGGAGGCTCTCGATTCGACTGTATTTTTTTTGTTTGTTACCTCAGAACTTATACTTTTATGTTTGAAACCTGGTGCTTCCCATGTGGTCCTATATTAATTTCTTTGGTATTGGATCTTGGGCTCCGTAGATACTTAGGGAACTTTAAACACATTGTCAATAGATGACTTTATCACACATGACTTTTGAGGAATTATCAATTATTTTAATGAAAACATTATTATTAATCTACATGTTTATTTTCGTCAATAACAATAAACAATAGGTTTAAAATAGTTTTTGAACCAAAAAAAAATTGATACAAACTTAAGAAAGTTTTGGTGTACCGTAAAAAATACCTTTGAGAAATAATATACATTTACATAGATGAAAGACAATTAAAAACTTATGTTTCTATTCTGTGCCGGATTAAAAAGCGCGGGGCCCGTAGCAAAAACAGCCCTTGATCTCAAAGTCAAAGTATCTTTATGCAATATAAGCTTAACTTAAGCTCTTATTGAACGTCAACAAAAAATCTACCACCGGTTCACTAAACTAGACCTGCACAGAGAAGAACCGTCAAGAAACTCTGCGGTCTTATTCTTTTTGTTATTTTTTTTTTGTGATGCAATTATACAAACTTATTTAGGTATAAAATCAGCAGCAGTCAGGGGTCTTGCAAGTGCAGAGCAAGTCATTTCCACACATCCTTGTCCTCAATGTATTCTTGGACGTTATAATTGCCCTTGCCATTAAGGTAGCTTTTACAAATTGTTTAAAATTGTTTATACTTAGTTGTTTGTGGGTGTCACCTATTTTATTATAAAAGTTGATGCATCTACCAAGAAACGACTTTCTGTTCCGACTTAGCCAATCTAAACCTCGGTACTTCCAGAGTGTCAATACGGCCCCGACGCGATTTGGATTGTTTTTTCGTAAATAGGTGGATATTATTACGTACTACATGATTTTCTCAAGTATCTAAAGCGACGGGAGCGGTAAAACGTTTATTTGCTTAAATATATGCCGTAGTGACTCACGTGGACCCAAGCCGGGTTCTGATATGGGTTCTTAAGTATAAAGTGGTGAAAAAAACAATTCAATACTCTTACTTAATAAATTTCACTCAAAAAATTAAGGCCCAGGCAGAGATGAGTGCGTTTAAATATGCGGGGCCCGTAGTAATTGCTACACTTGCTCCCATGGTTTCTATTGTTACCGTATTAACAAATTATCAATAAAAATTTACTTTAAATATAGTAAATAGTACCTAATAAACTTATTGGGATGATACAATAGCTTTTTCTGTGCGTTTAGAATATACTGTAATATTATTTTTTTGTTAATTAATAATTATTACACTAAACATAGAGTTTTTGACTTTGTATAATTAACGTAATTGATAGCCTGGACATTTTTACCACCGTAATAATATAAAATAGATTATCTGTGGAACTTTTTTAAAGTAACATATTCCTGAAACTGTCGATTTGCCCAAGAACATTTAAATCGTTCCTTATAGGCACTACAATTCGATATTACCAATTTATGGAAAGCGACACTCACTGGTAGCGCCACGCAATAGCATCCGCTATTGCACCTACGGGCAGGGTCATTCAGGGAATCCCAGCGTATAGTATGTTATATAAGCGTATAGTTATATAAGAGCCGTGATAGCTCAGTGTCCGGGCGCTCGCCTTTAATTTAATATACTCGAACAACCTGAGTTCGATCCCCGGTGCCAGCACCAATGAAATTGTCAATTTAAGTGCTGAATTATCACGTGCTCAGCGGTGAAGGAAAACATCGTGAGGAAACCTGCATATTTTCGAAATGATAACAAAAAAAAATATTCCGAAGATATGTGAAGTCCGCCAATCCGCAGTGGGGCCGCGTGGTGGACTATGCCCTGATACCCTCTGTACAGAGGAGGCTTATGCCCAGCAGTGGGACATGTATAGGCTGATACTAGTATGCTATACTTTTGCCTTTTGTCTGGTATGTAGTGAGTGAGGTAACTGGGGCCCACAGTTTTATTACGGTTGACAACGCTTAACACCAGCTAAAGTGACTGCTCAATTGAAAACTTTTCACATAAATAAGCGAGGAATGTACTTAATTGGCTAATGGAACCTACGTCTAATGGCAAACTTTATATTAATTCTTAGCTACTGTTACTTCTTCAGCCAGGCCTGTTTGTTGTCGAGGAATCCAAATGGCGTTATTCATACGACTTTTCGGCGCTTATCTTATAATTACGTTCCCGCCGAACTCGCAATCAACGGCCAAAGTTTAGATTATGCGACCGAATTGAGATGAGCCAACTTCTCGGATGCGCGGCAACAATGGCGCTATCGGCGCGTCTGCCGGGCAACTCTCTACCCAAGTCGGGCGGGTAGCGGGACGCACAAAGACGGGCGGAGGTTTTAGGTTCAACGACTCGGAGACAAAGCCAGTCTCGCC
Source organism: Iphiclides podalirius (assembly GCA_933534255.1). Classification (NCBI taxonomy): domain Eukaryota; kingdom Metazoa; phylum Arthropoda; class Insecta; order Lepidoptera; family Papilionidae; genus Iphiclides; species Iphiclides podalirius. The sequence goes on along the minus strand of OW152835.1, from coordinate 1,117,123 downwards.
CCGGCTAACGGACGGTTGACGAAATTAACTGAGCGAATTAGAGGCGACGTATAATTGGTCCTGTGTCTTTGTTAAAACACACACACGATCGTAATGCACAGAGCTCGTTTATTCAAAGATTAGAGTAAGGAACGAGCAAGTTGTTCAATGGTGATCTCCACATAACAGATGGAGATCTTTACGTAAAAATACACTGTAATAAGTGCAGTTGCCAACCTTAAATGTAAGGGTCTACGTTTCACCATTTGGCCGAACAGGATCTCCTAACACCCTGAGAGAGGAGGCCTACGAAGACAGTCGTACCAGGAACGCTGAAGACTGCATTTACGTATCCCCGGCAAAAGCGACATCGAAGGTGCAACGTGGATTTGAGTGGGTACTCCGTAATCGGGGATTCCCACATACCTCGCTGTCTCCCCACAAGGCAGTGGGGATCCATAAAGGATTTTTCCACACGTTAAAAAAAAGGATGGGTTTAAGTTTACCTAGCTCACCTAACGAAATGCAACATCATAAAGGATATAACTCGACTCCAGTAACCTCAAAAAGGTAGTTCGTAAGACAGTGAAGAAACGTATTCACCAAGCCGCTGGCGCTATCAAAAGTTGGACTTACAACTTACCTCGAAAGTCCAGGAATTGTATAGGCTGTTATTTTACCCAATGTGGGTAAAATAACAGCCTATTCAATTCCCTTTCGACGCAAAATGGTTAAAAAATAAGTCTAAGTAAAACAGCCTATGCAATCTCCACTAGACTTAAGTACGTCGGACCCACCGTCGGGCGTCCCGCCCAATAACACTTCACACTCATTAAGTGCATCAACAAACACCATAGTTCGTCCTCGCCTTCGAGCACGGCGAAACCAACACAACGCGTACACTAGGTACACCCGCGTGCCAGGGTGGTTCTTACCAGCCACCTACTACACCAAGCACAGTCAGCGGCCGTCGGGGTCACAGACGGTACCGAAACTCGATGGCCCGTAAGCGACATGCCATAGTTAAGGCACACATGAGTACATGCGCGGCCCCACCCACTGAGGAGGGCCTCAAACCCGTGGGTTCTGGCTAGCCCACCGGCTCTGCGTTCGATGAAGCTTTAATAGTCCAAGGACTGAAAGCGTAACATCAGTTATACAAAAAAAACCCTGCTAGGCAAAGGCCTCCACTGCACAGAGGGTATTACGGTATAGTCCACCATGCTGATTGTCAGACTTCACACAATATGTTTAAAGTGTATATTTTTTGTTGTTATTTCGAAAGTATGCAGGTTTCCTCACTATGTTTTCCTTCAGCGCTGAACACGTGATACTTCAACACGTAAAATATTCATCGATGCCGGCACCGGGATTCGAACTCGGGTTCGGCTCGAGCATGTGAAAAGTTGCCAAACGAGCAGTCGGTTCACCTGATGGTAAGTGAATACCGCCGCCCATGGACATCTGCCACACCCGAGGGTTACAGATGCGTTGACAACCTTTTGAAAATTGGGCTCCGGCTACCTCACTCACCAGACAAAACGCGAAAGTATTTTTCATACTTCCATTTTACGCTGGTCTTCTGTGAGGTCGTGGTACTTACCCGGACGGGCCTGCCCATTCGTGCAACAGCCGAGGCTGTTGCGTGGCCCTAACACCGTAAGTGTTGTTTATCTATATCTTGGGATCGCATCTTAGATTTCTGTTGGTATAAACAGACTCTTGCTATATGTATCATAACTTATGGTACAGAGTTTATTAAGACAAAAAGTGACAAATAGCTAACATAGAAAATGTTATAGAGATATAACATACTTTTGTTTTCTTCCTTCTGTATTCTTACTTAGGAAAGTTCCAATTTATTCGACTTATTGGGGCCTGGCTGAATATTTTCTATTAACAGAAGCTTATCTCGGAGGTGATAAAATTTGCTAAGATGAAAATACTTACAAGATTTTTCCACGAAATAAACTGCTAAACGAAGGAGAAACGTTGGGTTCGTATGATATCGTATGTATAATCATTAAATGAGAATTTGGGACCACCATTATATTTTATTACTCCATTAAATATCATAAAGCTACGGCAGATAGGACACGTGGGCAACGGTGCCTCTAGTTCTAGGTTCAGTTTAAGACCCAAATGATTATTTATTAAAAATAATAACTAAAATAGAAATGTTAAAATTTGTAGAAAAGTACGAAAAGATTGTCGCCGCTGTGGGAATCGAACCCACGTCTTCGGCATTCGCGGCCTGACGCTTTAGCCATTAAGTTAAATGGCTGATTGCCACACCGACGAAAACCTTAACGTCTTTTGTCTATATTGTTTCTTAGCATTTGAATCAGCCATTGTTATATCAACAATCTTTTCGTACTTTTTCTACAAAATTTTAATGTTTTAATCTTAAGTGATTAGCATTATAAAAATTTTAAATTTCTAAAAATAGAAATGGTTTATCCTATTGAATAAACTAATATATTATAAATCATGAACCGTGATAGTTACAAAGTTGAAATTTGATCTGGGTATTTGTTTTCCAAGGAGGGTTGACGTCAGGCAGGCGGCTGGTTGTAAAAATATAGCCAAAACCGCTAACAACATGATTCATGGTGTGCCGATCCCACCTAGAAGGCAGGAGGATGATTATTGTTGTATATTGATGATACTTGTATACTTGTCCTTCTATTTTAAAAGTTCGCGTCAAACGAAGTCATTTGAAAAGGGCTATTGCACTTTCGGATGTTGGTTAAAAATGTCCAGATGGTGATTGATTATTTGTCAAAAGATTTTTATTGGCTGTGCTCCTCAATATTGGGGAGACTAACTTTTCCAGAAGCACAGCACATACCGTTTGGTTCATCGACCCATTTTTCGGCAACACTTACAGCAGATCTTATTCATTGCTCCGATTTGGACGGAAGACTGTTGAGCTTAATGCATTAATGCTGATCTGTTACTGTGAGCTAAAAGTCGATTACGAACTCTAGTCGTTGACGTTTGTTGTCTTTCTCTCTCATCTCGTAGGCGTTGGGAACGCTCAGAGCTCGATTCCCGGGTGTGAATTTGTATATTTATATTATTTTGCTCTTTAAACCGCTCTACTTGACTCTCTCTGACTTGTAAGACGATTTACACTTTCCGGTAAAGATTCCTCATTATGACGTATTTTTGATGTCCTCGCCTGGGAACTATTTCTAGAAAGATGAGATCTTGACCTTTTGGGCAATTTAAAATGATAAAATAAATTAAACTGTTGAACAGGAATAACCACTATAAACATAATTGAAAAATTATAAGAACTACTAAGTCAGTCACTAAGCTGTTTGGTTAGTTAAATTACAAAATACTAACATTTTTAAACTTGTGATATCTTTCGAATGGAATGTCCGAATTTAATAATTCGAAAAGTAATATAAAGCTATTGAAACAGTCTTTAATATGAAGTAATTTATTTTTATAAGGATTAATACCAAGATACAAATAAAGAGCCTTTTCTAGCGGCGGCATTTCAATCAAAATTTTAAAATGAAAGAACACTTATTGTGGCATAACTATAATAGTTAGACATATGCTCTCGCGACACTTTTTGGAAATAATGATGTGTTCTGCAAATTCTTAGGACATTATTTTATTCTATCATCAATAGTTTTCGCAGCGCACGCGATGTAAAGAATATTTTAGGTAATTTTTGTTCACTTTGTGATACATTATTGAAGTTTTAGTAAGGATCCCTATTTTTTTTAAATATAATATAGCCTATATCAAGCGGGGATAATGTAGCTTCCCAACAGTGAAAGAATTTTTCAAATCGGTTCAGTAGTTTTGGAGCCTATTCAATACATACAAACAATCAAATCTTCCCTCTTTATAATATAGATAAATAGTCTTAAAATAAGAAATTAACAAATTATGTTAACATTTAAAAATTCCCTTTTTCACTCAAAATAAAAATCGAATACGGCCTGGCACATCTATGCCGCGTAGCCTCCATGCAATTACACAGAGTACACAATAGAAGAAAAAAAAACAGCGTTATGTTATCTATACTCTTAACTGCGCGGATCTTAAGTAAAGATGGACGCTAAACGCGCGGGAAAACTATGCGTTCTTACGCGGCAATTTGTATGCTCGGTTCTGTACTATAAACACGGCCTAATTCTCCCCCCTTTTCCCTTATTTCCGGTGGAGCGTGAGGGAATAATTATCTTCCGCTTATTCCTTGCCGCCATGAAAAAAGGGAGCGAAACATTCGCCCGCCTGTACAGTTTCCTCAATACGGGTCGCGCTACACATAGCGAAAATACTGTTTAATTTATTAAAGTAAAAGAAAAAACGGCCAAGTGCGAGTCGGACTCGCGTACTAAGGGTTCCGTGTCTATAATAAACTAATTTGTTGTATGGGAGCCCCTTAGATATTTTTTAATTTTATTCCTTTTTTAGTATTTGATGTTATAGCGACAACAGAAATACATCATCTGTGAAAATTTCAAATGTCTAACTATCACGGTTCATGAGATACATCCTGGTGACCATAGGACGGATAGACAGCGAAATCTTAGTGATCCGCTTTACCCTTTGGGTACGGAACCCTAAAAGGTATAGTAACGGGCTATATATGTCTCACTCCTGGACAAAGGCCCTCTGTACGGAGGGCGTAGTCCATCACGCGACCCCACTACAGACTGGACGGACATTAATTGAAATTTAAATGAATGGCGTAAGTATAACAAATTGTTAGGACTCACGGATTATATAGCGCCGTCTCACAGCCAGACGGTATTATTAGTTATTTAAAACAGGTTAACGGAAGACGACTTAAATTCGCTATCACTTTTTACTGTCGTAGGGCCACGCATCAGTTCGCTATTGCACGAATGGGCAATAGCGAAATGTAAAAAGAGGTTTGTCCGGCGTAATAAAACGAACTAATAAAATATAAAACCGTTTAAAAAGTTTAAACTTTAAACGGTTTTATTTTATGTGCACTGAAAACTACAATATTGTATTGTCATCTAAATTAAATGTGTGTACCAAATTTTAGATCAATCTGACAACGGGAAGGTGCTTAAATTTCAATTTCTAATTTTGACCCAAATAAAGAAACAAATTCCGTACGGGTCGAGCTAAATAAAACCGTTTAAAAACGCCGCACACTTGACACCTACTGACATTAAAAAAAACCCTATCTGGTGCCGACGATTCGAAAAATATTAGGGTGCGAAACTTGATTGAAAATATATAAAGAACAACCAAGAAGCAATCCGCTCCGGCTTCGCACGGGTGCAATGTATCATAAAAAAAACGCATCAAGATCCGTTGCGTAGTTTTAAAGATCTAAGCATACATACGGACAGACAGACAGCGGGACGACTTTGTTTCATACTATGTATAATGATATAATAAAGAAAAATGCAAGAAGGGCTCAGTGTGCCCCCGTCCGTACTGCGCAATATCCACCTAGCGGGGGCGAATTGTATACACGGAGGAATAGAGGATTGCTAATAACGAAATATAATCTTCGGCCTAGATACGGGAACAACGTGGCCTTTTTATCATACCAACTTAACTATTCACGTTTAGGCAACATCAATTTCGTAGGAGAAATTTGCCACGCAGAAAATATAAACGATCTGTAGATATATTGTAAGTAGAAGAAAAGAAAAGCTGACTCACTGTCTGTGTATAGGCTGTATATAATGCATAGGATCTCTTAAAGCGATGGGTCGGGCTTGGAATTTTCACCGATGGTTACTTTTATACTGATGGTGGATAGAGCATCCTTACTAATATTATAAAGGCAAAAGTTTGTATGTATGGATGGATGTTTGTCACTCTTTAACGTAAATACTACTGAATGGATTTTAATGAAACATTACAATAATATAGCTTATACATCAGAATACGACATATGCTATAATTTATATACATTTTTATGTCTGAATGTTACGCCTTCAGCATCAACATTTCGCAACGTAATAAGTCAACGCTTAAAAGGGACAGTTTCATTGATGCTGTTACCGGGAACTCAGGTTGCTCTGAGATGACCTGTCACGGCAATAGCACAACATACGAATTACTTTTAATAAGTAACAATAATAAAACAGTACCAACTTGTTTCACTTTACGCGTATTTTCGTAAGAGTCCTTTGTAATATTCTATATATATGAAAACTAGCTTTTCGCCCGCTTCGCTCGCGTTGAAAGCCCATAAATAAATATCTTTCTTTAAAATTATATCTATTTTTTTAAAGAAAGGTATATTCAACCCTATACAGCACTTTTTTCTAATTTAAAAATAGCCTATATTCTTTTTCAGGCTGTAGACAATCTGTGTACCAAATTTGATTTAAATCGGTTCAGTAGTTTTTGCGTGAAAGCGAGACAGAGTTACTTTCGCATTTATAATATTAGTATGGATGAATTGCTGTTCTGTGTTGTTAAGCTGTATGGATGGATTGCTGTATTCTTAGTATCGCTACAACTCGATAACGGCTAGATAGTTTTGGCTAATTTTGGTTGTGACATATTTGTGGCAGTCCAGAGAAATTCCAGTAAGGTTTAAACGATGAGAAATTATGGAAAATCGAAATAGCCACAAATTTTATTTTCCCATACAAACTGCACCTGTCAACTGTGTCTGTGTAGCCTGTCAAACATATTAAGCGTGCGTTCCAAAAATTCTCTGTCTATGTGTTCAGTTTTACAAATTACCTAAAAATAATTTATACGGCAATACGTTTGCCGACTCAGCTAGTAAACACTAAAATCGGATTCATAAGGATTTGTTTTGACATAAGTAAATAAGTATTTCATAAACGATATAGAAACAATATTTCGAGTCATTTGCGGTTCGTTCTTATTGAGTAACGTGAAATGTTCGCTCGGGCGACCTCAATTCACAAAAGAAAAAAAAGTCCGACCTCCCGCTACAAAAAACCTCATGAGCCTGCTTCCACTGTTATGTCTGCGAAAACAGCACGGCTGGTATGTTAATTGAATAATTTTAAACACGTTGAATAACAGCATTATAACGCTCAGAGGTTTGATAACAATTTGATATATTAATCATTAAAAAGGTAACATGTATGAGTTGAAAGAATTTTGGCTAGATTTCTCCATGCCTATAAATTTATTAATTACTTACTTCACCAGCCGTAGAAGCGCAGTATATAAGTTCTTTTTTAATTTGTTATACTCCAGCAAGTTAAGTTCAATCCCGATGCCGGTACTAATAGAATTGGGGCCTAATTGTAATAAAATGATGTATTGCACTCTTTCAACTGTAACTTCGATGTAAGCATTGTTTCATCTGTAACGGTTTCTACGTCATTCTATTTAAGTAATTCTGCAAAATAGATAATACCGTTCACTTAATGCTGAGCAAAATTAATCTGGCCTTATTTACATATTGTTTTTTTTTGTTATTCAATTTACAAAAATAAAATTGTACGTAATGTCGTCTTGAAAGAAAAGATATTTCAAGAATATAAGATGCCTTTAAAACAGTTAATCACTTCTAACTTTAAACTCTGATTAAGTGAAATTTTTAATCCACAATGCTCTAATAGCGATTAACAGATTTTGACAAAGTATTGGATCTATAACGACCTGTTAAATAAAATTTTATGATTTATTTTATTAATTCTAGTATGATCAAAGAATGAATGTTATATATAGTTTATTTTTTTTACAAATCAAGTTACTTTTTAGGTACAGAAGTACCTGTGTCAGGGACATACATACTAAAGTTAATTGTTAGATATACTATCAGACTGTCCAAGGAAGTGATTGATCCACATTGCTATTTTATTTCGGCAGGATTTGCCACTGATGGCTTTATTGGCCTTTACAGATCCGCCGGGCTTGAGGTGGCCGGGCGCTCGGGGCGCCTAGCCTCAAACTCGGTTACGCGTTATGGTGACTAAGCTCGAGGGCTCCCGAGGGAGCCTCGGCTTGGGCTGTCACTCAATACCCGTTCAGCATTCCGATTCGAGGGTGCCCGAGAGGGCCGGACCTCGGCTCGATCGCTAGCTATTATCTGACTGGACCACATTGCGATGACGATTCAATAATTTCCTTAATCGACCGTTAAATCCAAGTACGTGGTTGATTGATTGGTAATCGATGGATGCCGGTGGCTCAGGATCGTGCTTCGTAACAATCGCTCGGGAAGGTCTATGTTCAGCAGAGGACTAAGGCAGGCTGAAATGATGATGCTCATGATTGACCTAATATAATCATGGCATATGTTTACACAACACTATCTAGTCCCAAATTAAGCAAAGCTTTTATTATGAATAGTACCCGGAGGACCGAGCTTTGCTCGGTTTGTTATTTTTTTTTGGTAAATCGTGTATTTTGGAAATTACATTTAGATACAAATTACTGAATAATAAAATATGCATAATATTTTTCGATCTTACCGACGTAATAATAAGAAAATATGAACTGATGTTTTTCACAAAAGAAAGAACTTTAAAAAAAAAGGGAAAAAAATAACAAAATAGCAAATCGACAAAAAATTAAAAATAAAGAAAGCAAGCAGCTGAAATCGAAAAAAAAGTAAAAAAATAAATAAATTCCAATATATATATATATATATATACACACAAGAATTGCTCGTTTAAAGGATAAGATACGGTATATGTACGGCTAGTAGATGCAGCGACTACCATATAGTTCATGCATCCATCTGGGACAATATAATATGTATAGATACGTAGTACGAAATTAATCCGGAGATAAACAGTGTGGTAATAGTTAGGTGCGCGGGGACTGTCGAACTTAATATTCTTAACCTCTGTCCACCCCACTGGATGTGAGGCTTGAATGTTTTTCCACATATATTTTCCGCATGCATGTTTATATAAATGTGTATACACAAAACCGGTGCCGTTGACAGCGGGAAAACATAGAATAAAATGAGCTGATTATGCAAATTGAAACTTTAATTGCATGAAGCGGCACTAAGTGACTTCGGAGTCGGTTCCAGGCACATTTTCGTGTATTTGCTTTGTTGGAAACGTAAATTGGACGCTTCCATAGGTTTATAATTAAGATATCCATTATTTATCTTTCAATATTTTTTTTTATGTGAAAAGTTGCCAAACGAGCAGACGGTTCACCTGATGGTAAATGAATACCGCCGCCCATGGACATCTGCTACACCCGAGGGTTACAGATGCGTTGACAACCTTTTGAAAATTGGGCTCCGGCTACCTCACTCACCAGACGAAACGCGAAAGTATTTGTCATACTTCCACTTTACGCTGGTCTTCTGTGAGGTCGTGGTACTTATCCGGACAGGCCTGCCCATTCGTGCAACAGCCGAGGCTGCTGCGGGGCCCTACCACCGTAAGTATGTCTATCAAAAAGCACTCTCGATATATACCTCAACTTTAAAAGTTTATTTACTTGTGAATAATGCAAGCTGCAATCTGATTATGCTTTTGAAAGAAGCATAATCAAGTAATATAGTCAAATTCTGGAAAAAATATACTAAATCACACAACAGTCAGACAGTTAATCTGTTATTGACCAGATTGACATAGCTCTCCGGATTTACAAGTTCGAAGTGGCGATTGGCAGGCTACATCGCTCGAGGAACTGATCACCGATGGAGGAGTTACAAGTTTGGCGAGAATAGCTATGTAAGCACATATTTCAAATATTTTTTGATTAATAAATTAAAAAAAAAAGACGTAAAGTTCTCGAGGGGACCCCGAACGGAAGACTCTTAAACAGTATTTGCGTTAACTTCAGATAAGTATTCTGGATCTGGGTGTTGGTGCCCAAAGAGGTTAGACATCAGGCAGGCTGCCGGTCGTAAGAGTATAGCCAAAACCACTAACGGCACGAAAAACATGTTCTGCCGACCCCACCTAGGCGGGATACGAGCAGAAGGATGATGACGTGTCGTGGCTCCTGCAGCAGCCATGGTCTCACACACCATGCACAGTATGCAGATGAGAAACTTCGAAAACTTAAATTAAAAAAAAATACGCGACACAATACTTTTTAGGGTTCCGTACCCAAAGGATAAAACGGGACCCTATTACTAAGACTCCGCTGTCTGCCTGTCCGTCTGTTGTATTCATGAACCGTGATAGTTAGTCAGTTGAATTTTAACAATCACGGGATCCTTTTACACAAGCGCGATAAACAGTCTACATGAGAGGCGAAAATGGCGCCATAAAATTCCCGAAAACGAATTTCGATGATAATACTGGCGAAAGTCACCACTTGATAGAATCGCACACTCGCAGAACCATCCAGAAAATTCTGCCAACGCGCAAAAGAAATGGAAAAAGTAAAATTCCTGGCCCACGACGCGTAGTGGGATTAGCTAAAAGCTAAGCAGAATTTTAGACGGGTAAACATGCTCCTCGCCTTTATAAAACGAGGTAAATAATTCATAAAGTATGTTACTAAAATATTACGATTCAGAAGTATTTTGCTAACTTTCCGAAAAGAAGCCTCTAAAAGTTTCGTGAGGGATAACGAATAGAAATTACACTATAACTATTTCATTTAAAAGGTAAATTACCCCTGCTGTAAAGAACAAAGTAACAGCCTTTATACGTATGTCCCATTGCTGGGGAAAAACCTCCTCTGTACAGAGGCTTTTAGGGCATAGTCCACCACGCAACACATAAAAATATGCATATTTCCACACGATGTACATCACCGCTGTGCACGTGATGAGTCAGCGCTTAAAATAACAATTAAATTGGTGCCGGCTCCGGGGATCGAACTCAGGTTGCTCGAGTATATTGAATTAAAAGCGTGCGCCCGGACAATGAGCTATCGTGGCTAGAAAAAGGAACAAAATAGTTTTCAGAAAGTAAAAAAAATATACACTTATTTTGGGCGGGGAAAACCGAGGGCTAGTCAGTTTAACCTTAATATCAATTATCGGAACACATAACCAGATATCGTGTTAATTTCTGCAAACCAGCTCCAAGGTGGAAAGTCTGCGCTAACCACTTAATGAAATTAACAGGTCTGATGTTGCCCAAACAAACTGTTCAGCGTACCGAATGGGCTGATTAAATTCAAATCAATTACGCAGCGAACCGCGAACGGCTAAACAAGCAACTTATACTGCGTATTAATGGTGAAATCGTTACGATGCTTCGCGCCAATCCGCCATCTGTAATTAGTGCGGTGCAATGCCTAATTGCGCATGTAGGTGATATTATCGACATCGCATATTACGCTTCTCTTCATTTTCAAGTTACGTCAGATTATCGAGGACAATCCGAGACTTTCCAATCCCTATCGCTTGTTGAACTTCGTGTACCATCGAATAATATTTATAGTAACAAACAAGAATATTAAATTAAATAACTGCTTTAAAAAAATTTTCCACGCCGTAGCATTCTTTCACAGTCATTATCGTGTGCTATTTTTTTCTGTCTTTACTCCTTAAGTAATCAAAACATAAAATCCTTAAGTTGTTCTCTCGAGGTTTATTATCCCATTGTAGAATATAGACAGAGGCTGATTCCACATCTTCCGCACTGATATCATTCCACATACTACCCACCAATGTCAATATGTATCTTCATAAGGTATCGTAAATCGAAAATTGTAACGGAATAGGAAAATTTTATGGAAAAAAAAAAATCTTGTTTACAATACATGTAGCGCGCGCAGGTAAAGGCGTGTCTCTAGTTTCTAACACTGGATTGGCTTCAAAAGTGAGTACCTGTGGCAGGGCCACGCCAGCAGTCTTCGCTGTTGCACGGATGGGCAGGCTCGTCCGGGCAGTGCTTCGGCCTAACAGAAGACCGGCGTGAAGTGGAAGTGGTATACTTCTGCGTTTCTTTTTTTTTTTCTTTTTTTTTATTTCTTAAAAAACATTGCCCTCACTTTAGGATAACATTATCCTGTGTTGTAAAGACGTTTTACAAACATAAATTACACGAGGACAAACACCCAGATGCGAAAAAACTATCTGTGGGTCGCACAAATATTTGTCCCGTGTGGGAATCGAACCCACGACCCCCGACGCCGAAGCCAATAACTTGGCAAAATGCGCCACGGAGTCATCTGGATAGGAGGTAACCGGGAACCACTTTATTATAAGGGAAACGGATCTGCAACTTATGGGTGTGGCAAATGTCCATGGGCGGTTATCACTTAACACCAGCTCGAGTGCAAACTTATTAAATAAAAAAAGTCTCATTCAATGTACAGGTGATTCTAGAACACCCTTACCTATAAAAGCGTAACGTAAAGTTCATTTGTAAAGGTCACAAAGCATATGAATGGGTTGAATGAATTTAAAAGAGATAAAACTTATTGTTAGAAGGAGAGGCTTGTAACGCGAGGCTGTGGCAACGAATGAAAAAGTCTCCAAATGTATGAATCAGTCAGTTGTAGTTATATAGGATGTTACAAATTTTGTTTTCTTTTACTTAATTAGTTTGTTTGAAAAGATTTTTTTTTTAATTATAGATTTTTTAACGTTAATATTTTTTTATGATTATTGGCAAGTAGCGTTAGACGTGTGTTCATTTATTGTCGCGGTGGTAACGACACGCTGTATAAACCTTCCTCTTGGATCACTCTACCTAGTAAAAAAAAACACATCAAGATCTGTTGCGTGGTTTTAAAGATCTAAGCATACAAAGGGGCAGACAGACAGCGGGACGACTTTTTTTATACTATGTAGTGATATAGAATTTACTTTTAACTTCAATTCCCGTCGTTTCGAACCCCTTACAGAGTACCTACATGATCACGCGACAAACTAAACGGGGCGCGTAAATACAAGAAGTCATCAAGTGCCATTCTATTTGAAGGGAAGTCGCATGAAGAAACTAGTAGTGATGCGCCAATCGTACAATCGTTTCGCGCCAACGCAGCGAGCACGCGCGGGCTGCGTGCGTGCCCTCTAACGTTCGGAATCCGGCATGCGCCGCATCCGAATTGCCGTTTTATACGCAATCGCGTAGTGATGCGACACGGATATCGATATTAATTCCGTACCCAAAGGTAAAATAATAGGGTCCCGCCTATTGTTAGGACTCCGCTGTCTGCCTGTATGTCATGTTTCCCATGAACCGTGACCGTCAGACAGTCGACATTTTCACACATGATGTATTTCTGTTGCCGCTATAGCAACAAATAATAAAACACAGAATAAAAAAGATTAAGTGGGGCTCCCATACAACAGACTTAACTTTTTCTAGATAATAGTATGGAACTCCTCGTGCGCGAGTCCGACTCGGACTTGGCCGGTTTTTATTGCTGTTGGCCCGGCCGGTCTACGACGATGACACGACGGGCCCTGCCACTCTGCTGCAACTCCGCAACAGCCTGCCAAAGAGAGATACCCCCTGTTCGGGGGAGGGGCGCGACTAGATCCAAGGGCCGCTCAAATAGAAGCTCGAACCTCAGCTAGGCGCGCAGTCGATTCGATATTTATTAAGCATGCTTACACATGTGTGTATAGAATCGGTTAGGTCTCAACCAACTCTTAGGAGAGAAGCGTGAATTGCAAGTATTTATATAACGACTACATATTGTAAAAGAGAACAATTTTACGGATATTATCGCGTTTAATTCGTATTTAAATGCCTAGCGTTGTATAATTTACAAGTTTATACTTCTGAATTTCATCCGGTGAAGTAACCTGAGCCTTTCAATCATTGTTTGGTAACGCACCTGTGACCCCCCTATTCACAGGTGTCTATTGTTTATTTATTTATTTAAAAAACGTTGCCCTTCCCTTAGGACGACATTATCCTGTGTTGTAAGGACGTTTTACAAAGATAAATTTCCACGTGGACAAACACCCAGATGCGAAACCACTGTCTGTGGGTCACACAAATAGTTGTCCCGTGTGAGAATCGAACCCACGACCCGACGCCCTGACGCCGAAGTCAATACCTTGGCAACTGCGCCACAGAGGCATAAATGTTGGCTGTTATCACCGCTAATTGGCCGATCCGATACTCATTCGCTACCCAATGGAAAGATTCTCGATGACTCGACGATCACTAGTGATGCAACATGTCGATACACTTATCGATTTTCTGTAATCCGCTTATATTGAGCGCGGGCACGATGTCAGATACGCGAGAGCCTAATCCTATTCAAATGTAAAGCAAGGTAAATAAACGAATGTCGTTAAATTTCTGTTACCTTGATCTATCCATCCTAATGGAAACGGAAACATGATAACATAGTAACTACAGCACAGAATCTATTTGGAACTATGGTAGTTTCATTCGTCATTTTTTATTTAATAATATTAATGAAATATCTCGCTCTGTATTAATTTTATAATTGAGTTTCAGGAGTTCCCTACGTACCTCCGGAGCCCAAGATCCAATAGCAATGAAACTAATATGGGACCCAATGGGAAGCACCAGCTTTCGAATAAAAAAAAGAATCATCAAAACCGGTTCACTCGTTCGAAGGTTCTGAGGTAACAAACATAAAAAAATACATTCGAATCGAGAAACCCCTCCGTTTTTGAAGTCGGTTAATAAAAATATACAGTTCTTATACAAATCTCCTTATATAAATTATATTTTATTTTTAATTTTATGCGAAAAGTTGTCAAACGAGCAGACGGTTCACCTGATGTTAAGTGAAAACCGCCGCCCATGGACATCTGCCACACCCGAGGGTTACAGATGCGTTGACAAACTTTTGAAAATTGTGCTCCGGCTAGCTCACTCACCAGACGAAACGCGAAAGTATTTGTCATACTTCCACTTTACGCTGGTCTTCTGTGAGGTCGTGGTACTTACCCGGACGGGCCTGCCCATTCGTGCAACAGCCGAGGCTGCTGCGTGGCCCTACCACCGTAAACTATAATATTAGCTTATAATTATAAAGGTAAATGATTCCGTTATACGTCGTAGTGGCAATAAGAAAACCCGCAACTCGAAAAACGTAGCCACCTAAAAATACTCGGACTGCGCGAAAGCAATTTCTGTTTCATTTTTATGCAGGCATTTCATTTGCTCAGTTCGCCCGCGCTAATTTAAATTAAGCTCGTACCTCTACGGTCCTAATTAAAACAGGACGCCTTTGCTTATTATACGCTTTCGAATCGAAAAACGGAAAGGAACCCAAAGAGCTGTAACCTACGGAAGCTGTAAAAAAACAAGTGCTAGTCTGATTCGCGCACGAAGGGTTCCGTACCATTATCTGAGAGCCCCACTTAAATATATTTTATTCTGTTTTTCAGTAGTATCTGTTATTATAGCGGCAACAAATCTGTGGAAATTTCAACTCTCAGCATTTAGTATTTAGTATCTTATGAGATACAGCCTGGTGACAGAAGGACAGACAGACAGACAGCGGAGTCTTAGTAACAGGGTCCCGTTTTATCCTTTGGGTACGGAACCTAAAAATGTTTATTAATTTTCATAATAAACATCGATATCGTACCAATGACATTATTGATGCCGTTCACATCACTGTGATGTCAAAATTATGACAATAGGATGTTTAAGTGATTTGACATTAATATTTATCGTATTAAATTATAGCAATCTATCAGTGCCAAATAACATATTGTTATACATTGAATGAGAATTAGTTGCATTTTAAAATTTGGTAAATGTAAGATGGTTATATATGATGTATATTATATATGATGTATATTATATAAGATGTAGATAGTAGATGAAAGTAATGTGCAAATATGGAAAAGCAAGGATAGTTGTCGGATTGTTTTCACGTGTTTCATTATATTTAAGACCAGATTATTTTGTAAAAATATAATATATTCGTTTAGTTTATTTAGATCTTAGTATGTAAGTTTATCATTTGCACCACCTACCGTTGTCCAAAATATTGTACTTTTAGCCACAAGGTTGTTTGGAATAGATCGCTTTTTAGCGATAAGACCGCCTTATTGTTACTACCTTATAAGCTATTTTTGTAACATTTCTTTTATGTTTATCGTGTTCAATAAAGCATATATAATAAAATCACACACAAGCATGTCTCACTGTTGGGCAAAGGTGTAGTAGGTAGATCTTATAACAATTATCACTATGCGGGCTTGTCTTAGATAATTGTATAATATTCTCCTGTTTCCTACATCGCTTAACACGTGGTAAAATAGGACGTAATATTAGCACCAAGATTCGAACTCATGTACTCGTATAAAAGGCACATAGAATGAGGCAGATCAATAAACGATCTGTCCATCATGACCGAACGCAGTGCGTATTGGATTCTGTCTAAAATATCATAAAGGTATCTTAGTGGGCTAATATCTATCTGCCACTTACCTATTTGATGACAAAACTAAAAGAAAGATCTTTATCAATTAAGAACTTTATCTTGTCTCTAATAGAAAATTAGCGAAAATTCAACGTCAATATAGTTACTCCGCTAGATAAATATTCTTTTCTCTTTTCTTCTTTCAAAATACATTGCCCTTACGGTAGGATAACATTATCCTGTGTGGTAAGACCGTTTTACATAAATAAATTTCACGTGGACAAACAACCAGATCCGAAAAAATTATATGTGGGTCTCACAAACCTATCGTTTTGTATAACACCGGCAGATCGTAGAGAATGCTCAATGAAACTGAGAGATTAATTATAATATTTTTTTTTATTTTGAGATTAATAATATTCGAAGACCCGAGTGCCGTAGTGGATGGTGCCGCAGGCGGTGTGGGTTCGAACCCCATTACTGGAAGAATATCGTGTGATGAACATAAGTGTTTTTATAGTCTCTTGATGTTGATATCTCTTTAATACGTAATTACTTACAATAGAAAAATTATGTTTTAAATACGTTTATAATTTATCTAGTACTATAGCACAAGCTTTGCTCAGTTTAGGACTAGATAATCCCTAAAATTTCCATGTGAGATTCTTAGACTTTTTCCCTTTTTCAAATACAAATAACCATTTTCATTACCTCGTGGATACAGAGGCTTCATCCGCCAGCTTTACTGTCGTTTCGAATTATGAAGGACCAGGACGTTATTAATAAAAAGAACGTAACGACAATGTTAATAAATCGCCTAAATGGCAACAATTACAGGATGTAATACCTCATCGCGGCATAGTGACGCTGAGCGGAGGTCACTTTGGAATACAGATTAAGCAAGAAAAAATCACGAGCTATAACATAGGTACTACTCGAGAACACAAATCGAATAAATATTACGTTCAATACTTGCATTTGTGATCAAATGAAAAATGAAATCTATCTAAAAACAAATCGAAACTGGCGAGTAGGACCACGCAGGAGCTCTAATGATTGGCTGGCTCGTACTGGCCGTATAGACCGGTGCAAGTGGTAGTATTCTTTCGCGTATCGTCTATTGAGTGAGGTAACCGAAATCCATTTTTTTTAATGTTGCCAACGCATCTGCAACCCGTCAGGTGTTGTAGATGCCCACCCGCGGCGGTAATCACTTTATATCATGTGAACCGCCTTCTCGCATGACAATTTTTAAAAATAAAACATAAATATTTCTTCATTCAGCTAAAGGCTTCTTAGAAGCTCTTACGCCAAAGACTAACCCCAAATTGAGATTAGCCCTGAAAACCGTTCCAGACAGAGAAACTATGCAGTCCTTTTTGCATTCAATTCTTCAATAGTGAGTGTCACAAATCTTGTTCCTGATCTTATTAATCTAATCCATAAAATTCAATTCAATAAGTGGATTGTGGCTGTCGCTACACTCTTCGAAAGAAAGCATTTTGTCTTTGGCGAGTCTAAACATATGTACATCACACATGGAAAAGAAGCCGATAAACTGACGGTAAGCAAAGAAATGCCACGCACCCTGACACTGGAAAAACACTATGTTTATCACAGAATATTCTTCCAGTAGCGGGGATCGAACCCACACCCTCTTGCGCAAGAGGCGGGGACACTGTCAATTACGTCAATCGGGTCGTCACACCAATCGTAGTCGAAATTCGAATCCATTAACGCGCGCCTCACGCCGCCCGAATTTCGAGCGCACTAGACTTAAAATCGAACCATCCAGGGCAGAGCGCGGAGTGCGATAATTAAAAGTGAAGAAAGCAAAAAGAGGCCGTGCGTTCAAAAACCCTCGAAAAGCGACGTCTCCCCTTGCAATTAGTCCAATTTCCGAACGGACCGCACCAGACCCGGGAGCGGCTCCCGAGTGGTGATTAGGCGGCGGTGAAGCGATTTTTCGACGTATAAGTACTATTAATTCCACCTTTAAATCGATGGGACATCGACATTTATGTCGTTCCCATATTTACATCGTCTTTGTCGTTCGCTTGTATAAAAGTCAAGACTATATTTTAATCAATATAGGCTTACTTTTAGCTCTTATTGAATGTCAAAAAAACTACCACCGGTTCACTAAACTAGATCTGCCATAGAAAAACCGGCAAGAAAAACTCTGCCGTTTTGTTATCTCTTTTTTCCATGTTTAATGGTATAAATATACAAAATTATTAAAGTCTAAAATCAGCAGCGGCCAGGAGACTCAAGTGCAGAGCGGGATCAGTCGTTTCCACACATCCTTGACCTCGATGTATTTCTTCGACGATATAACAAGCCGTTGAGGTTTTGGTACGATATTTGAAAGCTTATAATGTGCCAATCTTATTTTTAATAGTTGTGCCCGCGATATCGCCCGCATTGGAATTTAAAATAAATATAATTTATTCCTTAATTCTCCTTATTACATTAAGTGTTAAATAATAAAATTAGGTTCGATAATGCAACGTTCTGCTAGTTAATTAAAAGCTGGCAGTTGACCTGACCATTTGCAACACCCGTAGGTTTGCAGATGCGTTTCCAATCATAAAAAAGTGGGCCTCGGTTACCTCACTCACCAGACGAAACGCGAAAGTATAATACTTTCACTTCACGCCGGTCTTCTGTGTGGCCGTGATACTTCCCTGGACGAGCCTGTAACGTTTCTATATGGGATGGTGTAGTTAATGATGGGGAGATTTAATAAAAGATTTATTAGCAGTTAAGAAGTTGTATTCATCCCTCCAGTTTAAAGTTACAATCCCTGGACTAGCTCAGATACAATATATTTCAAAATATAACAATAATAATGAGTTGGGCGCCTTGTCTGTTAGGAACAGACTGTTGTAATAAATACAATTAAGTATCTCAGGGAGTCGTGAGTACATAGGACCTACACATTACCTTGTGCGACCATAAAAGGTTAAATAATTAAATTAATTTGAGATTATGAAAGTTATGCAATTCAATTTAAAAAACAAAGTCCAATCAGGTAGTTATTTTAAATCTATGTCACCGCAGACACCAGCCCTGTGTGCACAGGTCAGCGTTGAGCTCAGAACCAATAGATAAAGTCAG
Source organism: Iphiclides podalirius (assembly GCA_933534255.1). NCBI lineage: Eukaryota > Metazoa > Arthropoda > Insecta > Lepidoptera > Papilionidae > Iphiclides > Iphiclides podalirius. The sequence continues at coordinate 1,097,824 of OW152835.1, read as the reverse complement.
GCCAAGAGTAGTGTGTACAGCCACACTGTTGGGGGGTATGTAGGAGACCTCCAACTGGAGGTAAAAAACAATATTTAATAGAGCAGCAGCTCAGACCAGCTTGCCAGCCACCTATGCCTTCAGCATCCACCACGAGGGATAACAAATCCAGCACAGAGTTTCCCAGACAGCAATCACAAATAATACGACCAGGAACGTGTTCTGATTCAACCTCTAGCCATGCACAGTCGAAGATAATAGATCCACAAAAACTAATTTATCCAATGTCAATTCGAACCGGCGGCAATCTCAAATGACAAGTACGACCAAATGAAGTTAACTTTTTGATTCGACCTCTCGAAAAGGCAAAGGTTCTTATGACATGCAGCCTAGTCTTTAGAAAAACGACAATTTCGACAAAGTGATGAAATCACACGTTACAAGCTTACCCATTATTGCAACAGCAAAAACTGCTACTTGGCGCTACCAACAGTTAAAATTTTCGTATAACACTTATATATATAATTTTCTTATATTATAATTTTCTAATGTTCTCATCGAAGAGTGATCATCGAGAGAAGATGCTTCACATAATTTTGTCAAAAACTTCATCAAAAAATTGACATCTTCCCCATTATTTCTTAATTTTGACAGACAAGACACGCGCGAAAGGCTAACGTTTCCCGCCATTCACTACGCGCGAAACGCAGAGGCAACAGCACATCGCCATGCAGCCGCGTACAAATCAAACGCTTAGCATAAATCGACGATAAAGCGACTTAGTGCAGAGGCCGCGCGTGAGCTAAATACTTCTCGCCTGTTTTGCTGACGCGTCGCAATAATAGCAGCGGCGTCAATTTCACCTAAGCTCGTGTCGTTTTATGGATGTTGGGAAAATTAAAGGTAATATAGTTTATATCCATGCATATAACGAAACACAGTCACTGTTTAGTTTTAATGTTTTCGTTGCAACTCGAAAACGACAGGTCCGTAATATCCTTGTTTTGATATACAAAAATAAGTATTAACAAAATCAAAAAAGTCGCCACCGGTTTGTTTAATAAAAATAGTATAGTTTAGTACGATAACCACTAATGGGCCCAATTTTGAACATGCTCTTTTCACATTTTGTATGTTTTTCTTTCATAATGTCAAAAGATAGGGCCTACATGGGTAGCCATGCTGTCACCAAGCAACCAGAGATTCCGCATCTGCGGGGCGAGTCTGCATCACAATCTCAATTCAATGTTACAAAATTCCATTATTAAAATAAATTACGCGATATTATTTTTACTGAAACTTCTTTTATTGAAACGCAGATAAGCACGATTTGTTTGACCATTCCTATCTCAAGTAAGTTGTAATTGGAAGTTCTAATCGTCGATAGATTATTGAAAGGAAAGTAAGGGCAAATGGATAGATTTGTGTGTCTTTAGTTATTGAAACGACCGATAGATGGTCAGCATGGTGTAGTAGATGTCCATGGGCGGCGGTATCTACTTAACATCAGGTAAACCACCTGCTCGCTTGGCAACTTTCACATAAAAAATAGATAGGTTATTGAAGAAGGCCGTTAATGAGTGTTTTAACCGACTAGTCGTCTGCTTTAAAGTTTGCGGGCGCACAAGCAGCCGTGCGGGCGGTGGTCAATATCCCTTAGTGGAACCGCTTCCTCGTGCGCCACAGTCTAGCAAAAATAAGCATTTTTTTACCAAAGAAAAACAAAACCGACTTCAAATATCTCGCTCTGTATTCATTTTACAATTGATTTTCAGGAGGTCCCTAAGTATCTCCGGAACCCAAGATCGAATACCGATGAAATTAATATGCGACCACATGGGAAATGCCAGCTTTCAAATAGAAAAAAGAATCATCAAAATCGGTTCACTGTGTCAAAAGTTGTGAGGTAACAAACATAATAAAACAGTCGAAGTGAGAACCTCCTTTTGAAGTCGGTTAAAAAAGTTGTAATGACCATAATCAGAGGGGCAACAGTGCACCAACGTGGCACGCCGCGGGTACAAGGCGCTAAACTCAACGCACAACAATCCAGAGCCCCCCAAAGAGGCGCTCAACAAATTTACGAAGCAGTGGCGCATCGATAACAGGACTGGCTACAGTCGCGGGCGTCCGTTAATTTATAAGGAACACCGAGTGGTGCATACGACAGGAGGAAGCGTGCCTAAAAACATGGAACGCTTATTGTTATAAATGTGAAAGTTTTTCGCTTCATTATCATGCTGCAAGGGTTTTATTGAAATCCCGAATAAGAAAATACATAATATGGGCATTATCACTTTTTATCTCATAATATTGTTTTTATACAAGTTATCGAATCATCCTATTCTAACCTATCAACAGTGAGCTATAACATGTTAAAATGATGAAAAAAATATGTTAAGCACTCCGCTGTTCAAAGGATATTAGAAAACAGTCCACCACGCGACCCCACTGCGATTTAGCAGACTATATACCTTCTAAACATTTCTTTTTGGTCATTATTTCGAAAATGTGCTGGTGCTCCTCACGATTTTTCCTTCACCGTTGGGCACGTGATATATCAGCACTTAAAAACAATCGCTTCAATATATTATCAGGGTACTATAGTACCCAATGGCTTTCCCAATGCGATATAAACACCAATCGACATTTGCACTACAGACGGCGCGATGGCGCGGAACATGCAAGGGGGAGATGGAACAATCCCAGATTAACAATTCGCGAGCCTAAGACATCCATTGTCTACGCGGAAACCGCATTCGGCATAATGGAATTGGCGCGGGATGCTAAACGTCGTTAGTGACGTCAAGGGGACGGTGCCAAGAGACGCGGGAATCTGGACCGAATCCATTTTTTATTGTTACCAATCTGTAATCATTCGCTTCCCAATATCGAAATTTCTTATCTCGACAATCGTTTCTCTTAACGTTTCAATCAGCTAACGAATAATTCACATGTCACATTATTCTCACGATTTCAGTAACACTTTCCGAACGCGTATCCTTTATGCACAAATAGTACAATGGCGGACTTAATGCTAAAAACATTATCTCCCGGTCAACCTTGGGGTGGTACATAGAAAATTAGGTAGGTTTTGCTGCATTATAAAGATAGTGTGACGAATTGAACGTAGCGATTCAATAATTTACAGTACAACAAAAAAGCTTTCTCGCCGCTCTAAATTAGCACAAAAAATTCCCCTATAAACTAACAATTCAACGGCAATCGTATCCCGATTGATCAAGTCGCGTGATTACGTAGCCTGGGGAAAAACTTTAATTTGTCCATTTTTAAATATTTTCTCGTATATTATTCACAAGGGCAACGGAACCTGGTACATAAAAAACACTTCAATAACATCGTTTACGCCTTACATATCCTTATCGAGGTGTACAAAAAATTTCACCCAAAATGAGGCTCGTTAAGATAGCACAGGTGTACGAAAAACTAAATTCACCTACGGGATAAGAGCCGCTCGATGAAAAGGGTCGATGTGGCGAAACGCGCGCGCTCGTGACTTGCGACGCGTTTTGCGTCTTACGCTCACCGACCACACACCGCAGCGAATTACGTCCAATTAGCGCGCCGAAACTCGCTGATGGAGGCTTTAAAAGGTGTAAAACTGCACTAATTGTGTACGACAATGTTTGCACCGCGTCCGGTGCCGTGCGGGCGCAGCGGTCGCGTCCGAACGGACGGGGGCTCGTTACGAAATTAATCGGAAACAAATGATTTGTGCTCGTTAAATAAATACAAATACAAATGCAACTGTGCTCGATTTTTTGTTTATTTTGTTGGCAAGCGAACAGGCTTTTGCGTTAAGCGATTAACGCCTCTCATGAAGCACATTGGGTTGCAGATATGTTGCCAACATTAAAAGAAGTGAGCCCCGGTTTCCTCACTCACCAGACGAAACGTGACGAATGTCACTCTGCCACAATTGACGTCTTTGTCTGGCCAGCTAAAGATGTCCACGCCTTAAAGATGTCAGCCTTCACAGGAGAAATAACCAAGCCTCACAGGTCCACTACCAATATTAAGACTAGACAAAGTCTAATGATATTGTATGTGGGATAGTTGTCTTCAATGTTAAAAAACCTCTGTCTACAAATTCATTAATTCGACAATCAGGTTTTAAACGCATCTTAAACATTTAAAGCCAAAAAAAAAGTGTGTCTGTGTACGCACGTAATAAGTAATACTTCTTTAACGTAACAAAAGAAAAAAAAACAATATGTCCCCTGCACAAGTACTCTTTGTTTGTGAAAAAGACATTGAAAGCAGAATTGATAACTGTTAAAACTTGGAATTACAGATACCTAAATGTTAAAAAGTTGTTAACTATTTTTATTTTCCCACAAAACAAAGTAAACAATTCCAAAAATTACCACTTACCAATCATTTACAAAAATTACGCGCGCACACACAGGCACACACACAAACAGGCGTTAAATTTAATTGTTGTTATGTTTATTTTTAAATTATAAGTATATGTTATTAATGTTGTTAGTGTTATCTGTCGATCACGCCAGATTCCACTGGAAACCAGCAATCGAAAAATTATTTTTTCGCGATATAGTGGTGACCTTTTTGGTGCATTGATTTCTAAATTTTAATCGTTATTTTTATTTGATGGTTTGATTGTTAGGTACCAGATAAACATTTCTTTTTTTCTTGTTATCGTTGTTATTGGTTACCATGGTAATAGGGGTATTAGCATGGCGAACAAGTATGTGAAGTTAGTTAGCTACCAATTTCACTTTGTTTCTACAACCCAAAAAAGCTTTAAAATAAGGTGCGTATTGAGATTGACAATAGCTAACTGTTTTACTAATTGTTCGCTAAACGATTGCTACTGGGCCTCTACGAGAATATTTTTTTTCACAACTCGTCTGCGAAGAACTAACAAAAAATCATCACATCGAGTGATTTATGCGACACAGTTAATGTCTTAATCACACAAAGATCTACGCATTGTAGTAAATTCATTATAAAAATTTTACGAATTGTAATTTGAAATTTTTCATTGAATTTACATAAAATATTGAGTTGAAAACTCCCTGAATACATGCTTTCAGGAGAACCTATATAACCTTGTGTATCTACTAACATATATAATATATTTTCCTCCCACTCTTCTCTACTCGGTGGTGCAGACACTAAGCAATTGGTTACGGCGGCGCCGGGAGACATTGATTCGATTCCTACACGGGACAAGTATTTATGTGACCCGCAGATAATTGTTCCGGGCTTGGTTCCCAAGGAGGGTTGAGATGAGGCAGACAGCCTGTCGTAAAAAGAACCGTAGCTAATACACATTTGCTTTATTTATACATTTTATGTCACATTTTCAACCGACTTCGAAAAAGGTGGAGGTTCTCAATTCAAATGTATTTATTTTTTATTTAAGGTTTGTTACCTCAGGACTTTCGTCTGAATGAACCGATTTTGATGATTCTTTCTTTATATGAAAGTTGGTGCTTCTCGTTAATAAAAAAAAAAAGATGTTCTGATCCGTTTAAGTTGTATGACAGGAGAAAGAAAGACTCCTCATACTTTCAGACCTACCTGGGACTCTTGCCTATGGAATTTAGCATATTCGTTACCCCTGGGTGCAATTAGAGGCGTTTAATACAGTCGGGCACTGTAAAATTTACAATGTTGCCTCAAGTGTAACAGTTTTATGATGCGAAATTATATACCAAACGTGTAATTAAAATAAACTGTAGAAAACTCGCCTGGGGCCAAGGTGTTTTGTGAAGTTGCGTTGTGCCATCAAATAAATACATCACTTATCGACGGCCATTAATCGAAACGCACTAGATTTCGCCACGTAACGCTGCGTAGAGTAAACTTCTTATCGACATAATTAATCTGCTTTTAATGAATTGTCGTATCAAATGATATTCTAATCTTTACCATGTACAATAGATCCGATCAACGGTAAAGTGTTTTAACTTAATCGCTGATCCTTACTAATATTATAACGCGAAAGTTTGTATGTATGGATGGACGTTTGTTACTCTTTCACGCAAAAACTACTGAATGGATTTTAACGAAACTTTACAATAATATAGCTTATAGATCAGAATAAAACATAAGCTATAATTTATCTGTCTTTCTGTCTGAATGTTACGCCTTCAGCCTATTCTACGCAGACGTAGTCGCGGGCAACAGCTAGTATTAGATAATTGAGGTGAATTATAAATTCAATGGAGCATAGACCATCGCAACCAATCTACCATATAGCAGCGAAAAGTTTAAAGTAGTGTGATTACTTTTTTTAACAAAGAAATTACGAAAAACTGTAAACTGCTAGAAGAACTGTAACTGTGGTGGGGCCACGCAACATTGTTAGCTGTTGCACGAATGGGCAGGTTCGTACGGGGGAGTACCACGAAGTATCACAGACGACTGGCGTTAAGTGCAAGTGTTATATTATGCGTTTCGTCTGGTGAGTGATGTAGCCGGGGCCAACTTTATGAATAGGCAGCAACGCATCTCCAATCCTACGGGTGTTGCAAATGTCCATGGGCGGCGGGTTATCACTTAACATCAGGCGAGCCGCCGCCAGCTCGCTTGCAACTTTCTCACATAGAAAAAAAAAAGAAAAATGACTGCAACATGCTGTTTTTTATTTTTAAAAGGCAAACAAAGTTAAGTAAAGTACCAGCCTATACATGTCCCACTGCTGGACAAAGGCCTCCTCTGTACGGAGGGCATTAGGGCAGAGTCCACCACGCGGCCCCACTGCGGACTGGCGGACATCACATATCTTCGAAACATTTTTTTTGTTATATTTCGAAAATATGCAGGTTTCCTCGCGATAAGGCAATGTAAGCATTTAACACTAAAGCGCTTAAGTTTAACAAAAATATTGGTAAATAAAAATACTAGATGACCCGTGCGAAAACTTTCGCACCCTACCGTGGTAAAGTAATAATGTGCAAAAAGTAATTATCAATGAACGGTGTCTTCGTCATATAGTAGGTCTGATATTTAATTCTCTATGAATGGTTTAATGCAAGGGGTTAATAATTATTATAAAGGTCACGCGACACGCTCTAAATGAATTGCACAGCTTTGACATTTCCTTCAGCGTATAAAGCCGAGCAGAGAGTATAAGAATTGTGCTGAAAATAAACTCCAGGACCTTTTTAACACTAGCGACCCGCCCCGGTTTTGCAAGTGTTCAATGTATCTATGCAGATAAATAAAATTGGCGTGTCGGTTTGTAATATTAAAATAACCGCTTTTTACTAAAGCATATAGATTTATACACGGCACATATACCAAAATGACATTTTTTTAATTTTTTTCCGTCTGTCTGTCTGTTTGTTCCGGCTAATCTCTGAAACGGCTGGACCGATTTGGACGGGACTTTCACTGGCAGATAGCTGATGTTTTTTTTTTATGTGAAAAGTTGCCAAACGAGCAGATGGTTCACCTGATGGTGAGTGAATACCGCCGCCCATGGACATCTGCTACACTCGAGTGTTCCAGATGCGTTGACAACCTTTTAATAAATTGGGCTCCGGCTACCTCACTCACCAGACGAAACGCGAAAGTATCATACTTCCACTTTACGCTGGTCTTCTGTGAGGTCGTGGTACTTACCCGGACTGGCCTGCGCATTCGTGCAACAGCCGAGGCTGCTGCGTGGCCCTACCGCCGTTGGATATGTAATAAGGAGTAACTTAGGCTACTTTTATTTTAGATTTTTTTTTTATTTTAAAATCCACACGGACGAAGTCGTGGGTACAGCTAGTTACAAATATAAATCTTCCTCTTGAATCACTCTATCTAGTAAAAAACGTCTGAACGTCTGTCGAAGATCTGTTGCGTAGTTTTAAAGATCTAAGCATACATAAGGACAGACAGACAGCGGGACGACTTTGTTTTATACTATGTAGTGATTATAAAGTTTTATTGATGTACCTATAAATTAATTTCAAAATATTTGCAATCGTGATAGCTCAGTGTCCGGGTGCTCGCCTTTAATTTAATATACTCGAGCAACCTGATTTCAATCCCCAGTGCCGGCACCAATAAAAATGTTAATTATATGAAAGTGCTGACTTAACACGTGCTAAGCGGCGAAGAAATACATAATTGCGAAATATTAACAAAAAATATATTTCGAAGATATGTGAAGTCCGCCAATCCGCAGTGGGGCCGCGTGGTGGGCCCTAATACGCTCCGTACATAGATGGCCTTTGCCCAGCAGTGGGACATGTTACTTTATTTACTATATTTGCTACCGACACAATTTTAAAGCAAAGAACGAAATAAAAAATATAATAGTCGTTTATTTTTATCATCCTACAAAATCCTTATATCTTACAAATCAATCGATCCAATGAAATGAAATTTCTTGTTCATTAGGCCTTATCATTTAAGACTTTTTTTGTCTTGAGGAAAATAATAAGCAAAAACTACTTTACTACAAGTGGAAAATATTCAGTCCCTCACAAGCCCTTTGAGAATTGTAAAATAATATACGTGGATGACAGCTGTCATTAGCTTCAATACTTGCTATTTAAACCGCCTTCACCCGTGTGAGAATCGAACCCAAACACTTGTTCTAACAAATCGAATGTCAAAGGAATTAATTGAAATTTGAACACTAACAGAACTGTCATATTGGTGTATTAATATACAAAAGCTACATCAACTTCGTTACAATTGTACTCGCATTAAGAAACGGGTACGTCTTTTATCATTACCTATATAATTTATCACAAAAAAAACTGTTGAGATTTTTTTCATTATCCATTCATTGTGGACAGATCAAGACCCCTGGTTTCCATGGTAAAACTTGCAATGGTAACACTACGTTGGACTAATCAGTCGAGGGAGGAATTAAAATGGCAAGCCGCCACCGTCCAGACTTGTAATTTTTTTATGTAAAATTATCTCTTAATATTTCTTTTAATTATTATTATCTTATTATCAAGTAGTCTAAGCCTTATCGATGGCGACTATGTGACAAGAACGACGTCAACTATTTAGAGCTTGCCTAATGCCTTACGAAAGTCAGAAAGGTCTAAATGTTTACCTAGAACCGGTATCTAGAAAGAGGTAGCGACTTTAAGGTTTACCCCGCCGCTTAATTCTAATTGTAAGCAATTTTACCATCAATGTCGCAATTTACGCATCTGGCACACTGTTACGGTGCGACCGTGTTTTTCATTATGTGACAAAGTGGCAAACGAGCTGGCGGTCCATCTGAATAGAGGGAAAATAGAGAATCTTTCGCATTTGATATCAGTGCGGTTTGTTGATACACTCATCATACAAGCCAAAAAAGACGGTGATCGAAAAAAAGTAGTTACACAACTCGCGACCACTTTCAAACGAACCTGTTCCCCGATACGTTTGGTTTACCGGAAGTAATTAATTCCCGAGTAACGGTAAGAATAACACGTTGCGCAAGTTCAGAACAACCTATTATTACGCACTAATATGTTGTGGACCTTATAATGTGACCGCGCAAACGTAGGTGTTTTAATTTACGTGAAACGGTTTTTGGAGAACGGAAGGCGGTTTTGTAAGCGTAACCCAAGTTTTGAAGCGCTATGGATCTTTCTGGAAATCGGGCCATTATCGAAGTTAGGAATAACGTTTCGAGACTGCTCTTAGAGGTCACGTCGACAGCAGCAAGAGATGGCATCGTTTATGTATTTTAATAAGGTAGGTAATTAAAATAAAGAGTTTTTAGCAATAAACAAAGTAGGCACAAATGGAATGGAATAAACAAAGTAGACACTCACATCCACAGTCAGATGCTTTCTAATTAATTCTAATTGTTTTTTTTTTATTATCTTTTTATGGGGTTTTTATCTATAAAGATACCCACCGTAACTTACACAGATCACAACAACTTCCGAAACACGAATCCCTTAAATTATATACATTTATTAAACCGGGAATTACTGTTTGTCGATTTGAACAAGGCCGCAAATACGTTTTATTGTTTCACTTTTGGGATTCGACAATAAATTAAATATAAGACCAACATCTAATAAATTTACTCAGATCTTTAAACAGCAGTTCCTTTTATTTTGGTTCCTTTCACAGTCCATCAGCATGTGATACACATCTTCAGTTTTATTGCATACCTCACAATAGGGTGAAGCAGCCTTTCCCATTAAGAAAGAAAATTTTGCCGATGGATAGTGCCCAGAAAGAAATCTTAGTGCTAATTTAACATAATGTCAACTTAATTTACAATCATCAAACCAAAGTCCACACAGAAGCTCGTTTTGAATGACTTTATACCATAGTCCTTACTCTTTTGATATTTCGTTTTAAAGTGATTTTTCCAGTTGTTAAAACATTTTATTTTAAACCTTGCAACATATTCCCAATAATCTGGCAGATATGAAACCTCATTACCCTTCTCGACAGCCAATTTTGATAACCGGTCTGCCTCCTCATTACCCCGCAATCCTACGTGTCCTGGAACCCATTGCAATATAATTCTACAATTAATTTTGGTAAAACCATAAATCATCTTTAGAATATCACAGGCTATCGAAAGCCGCTGTGGGTAGGGCCACGCATGTGCTCATCCATGTCAAACGCATCGAGCCAAATGTAATAAAGCGGAGGCGAGGGCGAACTAGTATGTTTAAAATAATCTTTAGAATAACATAGGCTATCGAAGCACCTCTGCAGTCAGAGACGCAACTCTTGCTATCGGTAAAAATCACCACTTTACTGATATTTTGATTAAAGGCGTACAGTATAGCTTGATAGATTGCAACTGAATTGAGTTCCAGGGACATAATTGAAATATTTGCCACAATTTTAAAGTACTCAAATTTCAAATTTGCTAGAGATGTGTGTACTACTCTGATCACTATTTCTTTTTTCTTCAATTGTTTTAACCTTGTCAAGATCTGCGGATAAATATAAGTTAACCTGATCTTTTTAAGAGATTTACGAACATTTTTTATGTTATGCGTTATGCTCGTTGTACCTTCTTTTATATAAACATTTGCGTTTTTTCCTTGTTCCTCCTCTGTATTCGATTTTTCTTGACGTATCACAGCTTTTGTTAATACATTTCTATAAGTTTCTTTATTACTCAAAGGTGTTGGCAAAGTTTTAGCGATCTCTTCTTCTTACAGTATAAACATTTGTAATCTTTAGTATCACAATTTTCATGATTTCCTCCGCACTTTGGGCTCTTTACTTTTTTGGAAGGGCCTTATTTAATAACATGACCAAACGACGAACGGTTATGGCATGATAAATTGTTCGACTTTAAATCGACAGTCATGGGCATAAACATATTGTGGTAAAACATTGCCTTTGAAATTCACTCTTACAGACTCACAATCAATCCATTTTCGTTCAGAATTTAATCGTTTTAATCTTCTTACCGATAAAATATCAGCACTTGAACTTAAAATAATGTAAGTACTGTTTCAGTTATTTCAAGGTCGATCCCTTTTACTACTCCGTACGATAATGACATTTCCTGTATTAGTTGACATCGAAAGTCCAATCTTTAAACTTTTGACAGTCTAGTAGGTTAATAGCATCTTCTTTCCTTTGTGCACGAATAAGGACTTTATTTGAGCTTTTATACTTTATTCTTAAAATGTCTTTTATATTTTCTGATCGAAGCAATTTCGCTAATGCTATTGGTTTAGGTATATTATTCACAGGTGTAACACAAACCTCATGATTATTTAATATTTCGGATGTGCGGGTGTTTTCCTTACTTCTCACTTCTATATGTTCCTTCCTTATCAAACGTTTGGGCCCCCTTCTAGTCACAGTAATAAAGTCATCTTCGCTTTGGTCATCCTCTCGATCTTTTCTTTTTCCTACCATCCGAATTTCTCCCTAAGCACTTTTTCCACTTAGCATAATCGCCTCTTCCCTCTTCCTTAATTCATTTAACTCTCTTTCACATTTCTCCAAGATTGCTCAATCACTTAAACCTTCTCCACTTGAATCATCCTCCATTTTTCATTAAAAAAAATTATGTGGATATTTGTTAAAAAATAAATAGTGTCATTGCTACGAAGTTGACTAAGCGTACGCTAAGTTCAACGTCTCGCTGCACACAAATTCTTATTCATTAAGATTATTAAGGCATTAAGGTAGAAAATCGAAATGAACTGATTCAAATCTGGTGACAAATACCGTAACTATATGTCGCTATAATATATTATATAAATCGTTATATTACTAGAGATTAAGAGTTATATTACCTATTCAATTAACAGTTATGACTACGATTTAACATGAGTCGGATACAGTGGCTTTTCGGACAGTTTAATCATGAAGTTCATTTGTTCATATGGCGTCAGTCATTGGGTACTACTTAACAGTAAACATTATATTCACGGGCACGGCTACTTTAACTTACTTATTTGAGGTCGTTTAATATAAATCCAAGTGAAAAAATATCATTAAAGTAACTTAATTAACTATAAGTAACGTTAATGATAATTCAATTCGTTCGTTGCGACTTTAATGGCATGTTACGAGTTGACCTCGGGCCGGCGGTCCCGAGTTTCGTTCCGCCCTCGAGCGTTTTAAAACCTTTAGTGGGTTGTAAGGTAAGGTTAAATTGTTTAAAATATATATAAAAAGATATTTTATGCTATGAAGGTAGAGTATCCACATAGCAGCACAGTGGGTCAGTAAACATTGTAGAAACACATCATGTAGATGTGTTTCTACAATTTAAGGTAAGGTTACGAATTAAATGAGGTACGTAAGGTACTTACGTATTAACGCCACCGCGGCAAAATAAGTGACGCTTATGCGCCAATAAAGAGCAATCTTGTACGCACGCGCACGCAGTTAGGTTAGATTTGGTTTAGATTTAGAATAAAGTGTTTTATTTAAAATCAAAACGTAACCTAACCTAACCTAAATCGCCAAATCTGTAGCTGCGGTGGCGATAATACACAAATAGGCGTTAATACGCAAGTACCAAAGCAATATAAGCAAATTGCTAAAAAAATAACTTAACTAAACTTTTAAACAAAACAGAGCCAGCGGATTTTTCATGTGAAATGAGGTTATTAATATATTAATGGATTCTTTATAACTTTCAATTTTAAGTTACAGACGTGTTGAACATTCGACAGCATATATAAAAAAATATATGTAATCACATCATTTACAAAAGGAATATAGCAATGATAGCTAAAACAACCTATCTTCAACGGGTAACGGACATCTTATGTCGGATGTACGGTCACAAAATTAAATATGGCGACCCAATTGGCGTAGTTGGTAGTGAACCTTCCTCTGCGCCAGAAGGTGTGGGTTCGATCCCCACTACTGGAATATTGTGTGATGATCATAGAGTTTTTCCAGTGTCTGGGTGTTTAAATATGTATAACATGTATTTATTTACAAAAGTAAAGTATTTATTTATAAGTAATCTAGTAAATATAGTACAAGCGTTGCTTAGTTTGGGACTAGAGAACGGTTGTATTAAAATGTGTCCTAATAAATATATTTATTTATTTATTAATATAACAGTGTTTTCTGCCCAATCGAAAAGCGAAGAGTCACACCACTGGGATTTAAACATACACCGTAGATTATGAGTCGAACTCCTCCAGCCAACCAGAACACCCACCCCCCGCATGTCTTTTTAAACCACGATATAATTACAAGAGAGCTGGAAACTCTGACTGAGAAAGTCCCGCAAATATTTCCAATCCTTTCTATAAAAAAAACAACTCAATAAATCTTTGTCCGAAATAGAGTAACGACATCGGCGAAAGTTTCCCATTCAGTTGTTCTTCCATCGTGATTAATAGTCGGTGGAGGGGAGTAGTTATGGGATTCAGATCTATCTACAGGCTGATTATTGGGACAAAGTAAACGAAACAAATGACTTTTCTCTCGTCCGTATGTCTCATTTTAAATATTAAATCACCTAGACCTTGTACGCCATTGACAACATGGTTCACATTTTTTTTAATGTGAAAAAGTGGCAAACGCGCTGGCGGTTCACCTGATGTTAAGTGATGACAGCCGCCCATGGACATTTGCAACACCCCTAGGGTTTCAAATGCGTTGTCACCTTTAAATAAAGTGAGCCACGGCTACCCCACTCACCAGAGGAAACGCACATGTTGTATCAAACCCACCTGAATGGGATAAAGGCAGTAGAAAGAAGAAGACGTGTATAAATTGCTACAAACGTATAAGTAAAAAAGTAAAGTAACAGCCTATAAATGTCCCTCTGCTAGGCAAAGGCCTCCTCTGTAAAGACGGTATCAGGGCATAGTCCACCACTCGACCACACTGCGGATTGGCGGACTTCACATATTTTCGAAATATATTTTTTTATTATTATTTCGAAATTATGCAGGTTTCCTCACGATGTTTTCCTTGACCGCTGAGCATGTGACAATTCAGCACTTAAAATTAAAAATTTCATTGTTGCTGGGACCGGGGATCGAACTCAGGTTCCTCGAGTAAATTTAATTAAAGGCGAGCACCCGGATACTAAGCTATCACGGCTACAAACGTATTAATTTTTTATTATCATTATAAACTCACACAGCATCACTAAGGCACATCAGTATCCAAGGCAAGTCATTTTGTCATATCTTAGCTCTCAATGTAACTCCTCAGCACTGAATATATAGTGAATTTCTGGTAACAATACTTTGTTCTTTAAACCTCCCTGCACTATTTACCCGACGTTTCATTGCACCGATTGAGCCTCGATGCACTTTATATCTCAAACCTCAATGGACTTTGGATCAAACCATTGCTGTTTCGGTTTTGTCATCTCTCTATAAAAATAAATGTAATATGTAACCATGCTTTTCATGTATGTTCTTACCACAGATCTATTTGACGAGGCACCACATGTCTCGATATACAGTGTAGCGAGCCAAAATATACGTCAGACCACATCGTACCATGTACCTTGATAGTTCAGCCTTTAAGTACAAACTGTGTACCACAATTGCACCCTATAAACCAAGGTCTGAGTTGTTACGCTTTAAGTAAACACTTTGTACCCCAATTTTAGTTGCAGTTCATAAACCAAGGTCGAGGTACGAAGGTGCAAACGCGGAATCAATCAAGACGCGACGACGAAGCGCGAAGACATAAAACGCATTACACGCGGAGGATTAGATCCGGGTGGATGTGAGGGGAGGGCAGGCGAGACTCCATGTGACCTCTCCCGTGGGAACGGCTCGTGTAAGACCGACACGCGACTTTAGGTTTGTCTCCAAGCGTCCATTCGAAAGGGTGGGTACATGTATCAATTCACAGTCAAGGTGTACGCATATTTTTTTTATTTTTGAAAACTTTGTGCACCAGAAAAAAAACTTTCTAAATAGGCTGGCTTAGTGCCAAATGCATTCTCTGCCAGTCAACGTAACGGATGGTCCAGACAAGTTGAGATAGGTGCACCACAGTCTTCAATTAGCACTTCGTTCATTCTTAAAGCCTTATTAATAAACATCAACCTGACCAATGAATTATTTTAGTGTGCGTCTCTGGGAGCAGTCGAAATACAATGAATTAATTTGTGTTCATTATCAGTTTTATAATTGGCCATTACTTCATATTTATTTATTTATTTATACTTTAGGCACACAAAATATTTACAGAGGCGGACTTGCCCTCAGCATTATCCACCAGTCAACCTTTGGGTGGTCCAGAGAAGTTTAAGTAGGTGCACTAATTGCATATATTTATAATTAGCTGTCCCCTGAATAGTAAAAAAAAATACAAACCGGCAAACAAAACGGATAACGTCCCGACGTTTGCCCTCGGCAACCCTTCCGAAATTCATGGTAATATTCGTTAAATAATAGAGAAGGATCGTATTAAGAAACAAATTCTTGTTTCAGTCTGGTGGGGGTGGCGCGGGGTGGTGGGGGGCGCACCGACGGGCGCTCGGAAAGGGTAATTTTTGGCAAAGGGTTGCGGAAACGTCGATAGTCGAGTTCTTCAACTGTTCGCTTTTCCAAGCGTCCATTCTCTTAACGGAGCTTGATGCATCTCCATCGTGTTCATCAAAGGTTAACGAGCGTTTGGATCCTCCTTGTTTCAATGTGTTTTATTTCTTTACCAACCGAGCTACGTTTCACCTGATTCTAAGCGGTCAACGCCGCAGTGGTAACGTCCACGACCCGCATTTGCGGTCCCAACCTAAAAAGGGTCCTACCCAAGCGAAGTTATAAAATATATCACCTTCTGCATGTCCTGCGCAATTCCTGTGCAATTACCGTACGTACGGTAAAGATATCTTGACAATTATTGAATCTTGTCGCAAGATCACGTTGTGGTCACCAACTTTTACTTGAATAAATAATTTGGCAATGCATTTATTAACCCTCACTTAGTTTTAGATAGGATAAAGCCTGGTTACAATCGATTATCTATAGAAGCCTTCTTTTACAGAAAAGGGGGCAAACGAGCAAATAGGTTTTACTCGTTTTTCTCCTTAAAATTAACACCGCTCATAGAAATTTGCTGCAGAAGTATTATAAATACGTCTACCGCCTTGAAGATAGGTCACACATTTATCTCTATCTGGGTCTCAAATAGGAATTTATAAACACCCATTTATAAGCCACATTTACAATACACAATCTCAGCCTATTGCCGTCCACTGCTGAACGTAAGCCTCCCCCAAAGTGCGCCAACAAGCTATATTACCATCTTAGCTGTCTCCTTTGAATTGAAACCAAAATATCATATCTAAGTTTCAACATTGGAAGTTCGCTCGAACCGAAAGTGGAAATAAAATCAACACCACTTTAAAGTACCTGAAGACGTGCAGTCATTTCTGTACTGTAATCAAGGTCGGTGGACATTGGAGCTTACGACTGAACGCGACGAATCACCGATCAAAAAAATATCGATAAATTATAAAAAGCAAATCAATCGATGTCGGCAATCGGCGTCGATAGCCCAACACGGCCCGCCCCTAGCCGCGCGAGCATCGGCATCGGCATCGACATTTCCATGTAGGTCGCATAAAAATAACATTCTCGCCTGCCGCCACCCCGCCCCGAAAGCACATCTGTTCAAATATTGAGTTGCGCTGCACGGCTGCGAAGCGACCGCCCGCTGAATAACAGATCGGCCCCGGTGCCTTAAGATCGCACCCCTTATTATATTTATTTGGAAACGTTTCGGATAACACGAGAACGGCGACGGCGAGAGGGAGCGGGGCTGGTGGAGTGTTGCCAGATACCGTGGTGCTTAGTAAATATTCCATTGGACGATCGGGCACTGTCACACGGCTGTCCACCATCAGCTACTCGTAAATTAACAGCCTATATATGTCCCACTGCTGGGAAAAGGCCTCCTCTGTACAGAGGGTATTAGGGCATAGTCCACGAGACCCCTTCGAAATGTTTGAAATGTTTTAAATGTTTCCTCACGATGTTTTCCTTCAGCGCTGCACATGATAAGTATCGGTTTATTGACAGAACAAAAGAATATGTGAAAAAAACTAACCAGATCAACCTTATGTTCAAACAAGACCACCGTAATGTTTGCATTCTACGTAGAATACATTTCTGCATATATATATTTTTTATTGTATTAGAGATACAGCAAGTCTCAAATCATAAAGCACGAGTTTGAATGTGTGCCTGCAATGGGCCTAAGTTCAAGAAATAGGTATTTAAAAATGTTAGTTGTAACTTTTAATCTTTAGTGCCAATCTCTGCATTTTAGATGAAACTTAAAAACTTATGATAAAACTGTCGCAATTTTTTTTGCCGTCGGCAGGATTCGAGCTCGCTCTAGCCACTAAGCTAAGGAGTGAAGTCCTCACTGCGCGTAAAGTTGCAGTCTATACACGTCCTACTGCTGGGAAAAGGCCTCCTCTGTACAGAGGGTATCAGGGCATAGTCCACCACGCGGCCCCACTGCGGATTGGTGAACCTCACATATTTTCGAAATAGTTTTTTTGTTATTATTTCGAAACTATGCAGGTTTCCTCACGATGTTTCCCTTCACAGCTGAGCACGTGATAAGTCAGCACTCAAAATTAACAATTTCATCGGTGCCGGCACCGGAGATAGAAATCAATTTGCTCGAGTATATTGAATTAAAGGCGAGCACCCGGACACTGCGCTATCACGGCTCGATCTCTTATCTACTTAATTTTTATTGCAATGCTTGGCGGCATCTAAAATATCACAGTTGAAGAATTCACATAGGAGTCCGCCAATCCGCAGTGGCATCGCGTGGAGGACAATGGCCTAATAACTTCCGAACATAGGAGGTTGGGCTGTTAAATGTTGTAAGCTATACTTTACTTTCTTCTTACACTTCTTACACTCTCTTGGCTTTTACACTTTTCCTTTTTGTTTTCAAACTGAAAATATCATGTCGAATATGTGTACGGTATGCGTTATGGTAATTTATTGCGTCACATATAAGTTAAAATACGTGAATCTAATAAAGGCAATATCTCGGATGTACACACGCGTATATTGCTTGTTTAGTGGAAAGAAAATTCATGAAACGGCCAAAATTGAAGGAAACCGTACGAGCTGGGGAGGAAATGTTATAACGAATGCAAAAATATGGATGATATTTTCTTTTATAAACACCGTTAAGGTACGTAGACGAGATAAAAAAATCCTGAATTACTCAGCGGTTAGAACGTCGACTCGAGCATTGATGACGTTTCGAATTCATTTCGCGTGCCCCCCTTTTTTCCTGCGTTTAAAAATCTATCTTACAACTGTGCCTATTACGTCAAGCCCAAATCTTGTCACCGATAATAAATAATGGATCTCTAACTTTGCGTGATGACATTTCCAATATCGTTCTTGGGAATATATGTATTTCCTAGCCAGTTATTTGTTACCAGACGATGTGAAGTTTTCTAGTTAATGATGACGTTAAAACAATATAATATAGAAAACCAGCGGACCCGAAAGACGTTGTCCTGTACACACATATTAAATCCGAAAGTTATAAATAAAAAAATAATAAAAAAAGCATTTTGTAGTAGACTTAATTGTGAATTTAAACAATTCACGAATCCACTTGAACACGTACAAAAAATTTTATCAAAATCAGTCCAGCCGTCTAGGAGGAGTTCAGTTACATACACACGCACAGAAGACGTTATATATGTATTACTAGCGGTGCCCGCGACTTCGTCCGCGTGGAATTATATTTTATATATTAACAATAATAAATAAAATTTCTAAAATAAAAGCAGCCTAAGTTACTACGTATTACATCAGCTATCTGCCCGTGAACTTCCCGTCAATATCAGTCGAGCCGTTTCAAGGATTAGCCGGAGCAAACAGACAGACAAATAGACAAAAATTGTAAAAAAAATCATTTTGGTATATGTACCGATGTAATGCATACGGATGTTTACACGGTACATGGTTGTTGGTTATTTTAACATTACAAACAGACATTCCAATTTTATTTATTTGTATAGATAATATTATGCCGTCTAAATTCCGCTTACACTTTACCAACTACTAAAAGAAAAGGTCCTACCAAAGACAACCCGAAGAAAATTTTTTCTCTGGAGCGATCGCGCACGTAGCGCTCTTCATAGTGATAAATTGTTGAGAAGAAAGGCAGTAACTCGGGAAGTTTGTACATAAACTTAACAGCGATGGAGATCAACTTTATGAACTGGAAAGTGTACCTATTGGTTACAGATCATAACAATTTGTCTGCGTCCTAGATTTTGCATGTTTGCTTTGTCACGAATAATGACACAGTGGCAGTTGCCAAGTTTTTGGGTTCGTAGGCTCCTGGATTCGATTCCCACATGGGACCATCATTTCTGTGATAACTGTCCCGGATCTGGGTGTTTGTTCACGTAATATTCACGTATGTAAAACATCCTTACAACACAGGATAATGTTATCCTATAGGAAACTTTTTAAATATGAAATACACGCGTATAAATGTACTATTTACTTAACTAGGTGATTTTTTGTGTTGCGTGGCCCTACGGTGGAAGGGCCACGCAGCAGCCTCGGCTGTTGCACGAATGGGCAGGCCCGTCGGGTAAGTGCCACGACCTCACAGAAGACTAGCGTAAAGTGGAAGTATGACAAATACTTTCGCGTTTCTTCTGGTGAGTGGGGTAGCCGGAGTCCAATTTTCAAAAGGTTGTCAACACATCTGCAACCCTCGGGTGTAGCAGATGTCCATGGGCGGCGGTATTCACTTAACATCAGGTGACCCGACTGTTCGTTTGACAACTTTTCGCATAAAAAAAAATTAACGAATAATCATACCTTTATATGGAAAGAAAAACGAGCACGGCGAAAGCGGTGATGGCTTTTAAGAGTAAGCTCTAAGATGATCAGCCGTAATAGCTCAGTGTCCGTAAGGAATCTGAGACATCTGCCAATCCGCGGTGGGGTCGCGAGGTGGACTATGCTCTAATACCTGCTTTGCTCGCCTTCGGGACATATCAGCTGTCTCTTTACTGGAACGGAGGTGACTGAATCGTTAAGAAAATTGTTTAAAGAGATAAAGGTATTGATTGTTGCTTCTCAATACATTTTTGAAAATGTTATGTATTTCCATAAAAATAACGGTAAATTTTCAAGACATAATAATGTTCATGATACCAATAGTAGGAAGAAACATAAATTGACCCTACCCACAAGTAGACTGCGTAAAATAAGTAAATCTTTTATGGGACAATGACAATTTCAAAAATGCATCAATAGCTAAATTTAAAAAAATAGTAAAATAACGTTTGTGTGTTACAGGCTATTATAATATTAGTGACTATTTAAATGATAACACACTCTGGTAATGAACTGATCGCTCCAGGCTCTTTCAGAGTTCTTACATTGTATTTGTAATGAATTCATGTCAAACTGTTTAATTAAAAAAAAAGCCCGCTGAGTTTCTTTCGCCGGTTCTTCTCAGTACAGTGGCTTTCTTTTCCGAACCAGTGGTAGTATTTTGACTATCAATAAGTGAGTGTAATACTTCGTATGTTGAATAAAGACATTTAATTTTGATTTTTGATTAAAGCTCCCTCTATGTGGTCGATTTGTCCGTTCACACCGTAGGTGGTATAGAAACAGGATATAATTAAAACAATTCCTTAATTCTCAGGGGTCGCAGGGTCGTAGTACGCCTTTACTAAAATTATATGTGAATAACAAAACCGATAGACTTCCAATTAAATGAAAGACTATTTGAACTAGGATATATTACTATTTTAGATTAGGTATTTATTATTTTAACAGACAATTATACAAAATTATAAAATTATAGCAAATACAGTGTGTTGACTTCTACAAATTTATATTTATTTATCGCCAAATCGACTTGAAAACATCTTAAAACGCCTCCATGAAACTCGCTCACGATAATTCCGCTCAAGGATTCCGAACGCGATGTGAAATCGTCCGAAAAACAAAACATCCGCAAGCCGAGGCCCGAGATCCACCCTCGGAAAGTCGACTCAGCATCCCTTCCGATCCAATTTCGAAATTTGAATTCGGAACTGCGACGCTACGCTTCCGGTTGGCGAAAGAAAAAAAAACAGAAACGCAGCATTCTCATTCAATCTTTTGTATTCGACCCGCGTAAAATTGGCTGCCGTTTTAATTCAAACAGTATAAAACGGAATCCAGGAGTAGTTTTGAACAATTTCGCCCTAGTGATATTCTTAAAAAAAATTGCTTAAAAATTTTGAACGCGTGGACATAGGGCTGACAGAAATTCTCTGACACTACATACCCATAACAAATTTTTGCAATTGATAATGATCGTGTCGTGTATAGTATAAGTGTTAAATTATGTACTCACAAAACACAAAAGTGCCTTTACTTATCAATCATACAATTGTTTTCCCGTGTTTTGTCCCGGAAATCGAATAGCACGCATCGTAATAGCCGTTAGAAAGACGACCATCAGAAGCATTGCGTCAACCATGCAGTCGAAATTAATTTAATAATCTGGGATGTCTGTCAACTAGAGAGGATATCTGGAACGCTAGTTATCCACCATTACCATTTACTGTATAGGGCTGGCTGTATTGCCACTGTGTATGATGTAGGGCCACGCAAGTCTTCACTTCGGCTCGAACGGGCAGAGCCACGAACCACGATCTCACCGAAGACCTGCGTGAAGTAGAACTGTTATACTTCTGTGTTTCGTCTGGTGAGTGAGTTGCCGCGGCAAACTTTATTGTAAGGCGGCAACGCATCTGGAAACCTACGGGTGTTGCAAATGTCAACGGGCGGTGTTTACCACTTAACATCAGGTGAACCACCAGCTCGCTCGCTACTTCCTCACAAAAAAAATCATGACCAATCCCTTGTATTACTTCTTAAATCTGGAACCAAACAACACATTATTACCCGACCGCGTAGAAGCCAAAAAAGGAGGGTTCTGTTTGAACTACAGGTATGTTATCTCCGTCCCTTAGTTCCCTCGGTGCAACTAGACGGTTAAACCGATTTAATCGAATTAGATTCGTCTATATTGGCCGAGTGCTACTGGGTATATTAAAATTATAGAAATCGAAATGTGGATTTTTGTCATCATCATCATCATTTCAGCCTGTTTGAGTCCACTGCTGAACATAGGCCTCCACCATAGACTGCCACGAAGTACGATCGCGTAGATAAAGGTTTTTTTTAATTATAAACTTGTTTATTTATCAAAATTGGATTGCTTCACCAAAAGTGACGGTACGTTCAACGCCTCTATGTGCAAACATCCAAAGATATCGTATAATATTTCGGTTCATACGCCGTATTTACAAAATCAAGTAGACAAAACCGACCACGATACAGTACTTCTCGTCTTTCCCTACTACATGCATCGCAGTAGCAAAAGCGCGAGCTGTATTCAAAACACCAAACACCGTATTTTAGTCTCTTAATCAGCGTAGAAAACACCGTGCTGCTATAAAACGAACTCCCGAATCCACTTCTGCAGAGTACACATGCCCGGTCTAAGTACATAAGCCTTTCCTGTCAAAGTTCGAAAGTCGCGCAGCGCCCTTATTAACCCCCCGAGGTGGTCGTAATAAAAAACGTCGTCTGTCGCTGCTCCACACGCTCCGTGCTTTATTTTAACGACGGGCGTTCGTTCGTTTTGCGCCGAGCCGTCTCCGAGGTGGACAAAGGTCGCCCTCATTAGTCGCCCCGCTCGCTGGCGACTCGCCGCCACAATGGACCCGTCCGCCGCGTCTTAATAACCCCCCCAACGTGGCACAGCGCCCCGTTCAGAAATAACAACTCGACTTTCAGCAAAGTTCGAAATTAGAAAAATCCCCTCGGCCGTGAATATTATTATTGTATAGCGGTCGCCGGTCGTCAAAGAGAAACTGCAAAGTACGAGATACTTCCGCGCCACGGGGCCCAAATTCGAGGCGCTTACGATTAATACTACACGAACTATTCATATAAAAATTGTGATTAAGTTTCGCAATCATTTGAAGCACAATGGATAAGATGCTGTGGTAGAGCCACGCAGTAGCCTTGGCTGTTGCACGGCTGGCAGGCTCGTCCGAGTAGGTGTCACGACCTCCCAGAAGACCGGCGTAAAGTGGAAATATAATATTTTCGCGTTTCGTCTGGTGAGTGAGGTAGCCGGAGGCTAATTATCAAATGGTTATCAACGCATCTGCAACCCTCGGGTGTAACAGATATCCATGGGCGGCGGTATTCACTTAACATCAGGTGAACCGCCTGCTCGCTTGGCAACTTGTAACAATCCCCAATCGGGTTGTCAGCAATATGCTGATCGTCTGACCCTGTCGAACTAGCACTGCAACGCCTACTTAATTTTATCCCACCTTTCGTTATTTTTTTTATTTTTTTAAATTATTTTTCTGTTTTAATAATTTTAATTCATACGTTCTTTTTTCTTTCATTGTTATGGGTTCGATGTCTTTTTTTGGGAGTTAATATTTGCTAACATTATAATCACGGTTTCGGTTTCACCTTTACTATTACCATATGTTGTACCATGAATGAACTCGTTCAATAACGGCTTAAAGCTGACAGAAGAAGTCGAATAGTTCTCTAGCTTAGTATGTTCTCCAAAAGCTGTTTATTTGGAGAGCATAAGCTAGAGAACTATTCGACTATCTAAACTCTGTAGACATAGAGGCCTACTAAACAAAAAGCAGTTTTTATAGGCGGCTTAATTAATGGTAAATTATTACCGCCGCCCGTGGAGATCGAAACACCCGTGAAGTTGAAACTACAATCAGAATAGGCTCTCTTCTGGAGAGTTCAAAGGCGAATCCCAGTTACTCCTTATCACCAGATAAAATACAAGAATTATCGCTTCTACTTGAAGCCGTTAATAATTGTGGAATTGTAGTCCATTGTGGACGAGCCCACTTATTTAACAGTAGAAAAATAGAAAAGATTAAACAACTTGTTTCAAATTATCAAAAGAAGTAATGGCTCCATTTTAGAAAAGAGAATATTACGTCTGAAGAAAAACATAGTAACTGCAGACGTTACTTCTATAATTTAACTAGAGTCTTGAGTCATTAAAATCTAGATGCATTAAGATTAGAAATAGTTAATTAGCGTTTAGAAAAACTGCAAATTAAATGTTTCTGACGAGACAAAATTTACTGCAATTAAAGCATTTTACTGTAAGAAAATAAAACTTCTTTTTTACGCCAAATCTGATGTAATCGCCTTGATTCTCCATTGTTTGCCTCTGTGATAGTGTTATGTGTAACCATCAAATGAATCAAAATTTAATAATTATTCCGTGTACTTTTTCATTGTTGATTTTTGTTCATACTCGGCATTCAAACTTTTTAAATGAAATACAGGGAGATTTTTTGAGAAGTGACCAAATTTACACAGAAGGTTCAGACTCGGTAGTATAATCGTTTATTGAAAAAAAAACTTTGCTTTTTTATGCCATTATATTCCCTAAAAAACAGAACGTGTAGACAACGCGGTAGTCATTCATAAATACCTAAATTTGTTTGTAGTTTGGTTGTTAAAAGGTTTGTTAGATTTAAGTCTTAAATTTTGCAGAGCTATCAGAAACATGAAAAAATAATAAATAAGACAGAATACCATAACTTGCGGTTAAGCTTTATTAAAATCTGTCCATAACTCCCGCGTGCCAATTATATCGCCGGCCCTGGCGTCACTTGTCTATAATGGTCGCTGTTCCCGCCTTTTTCGCTGTCAAAGCGCTTTTTTCGCAACAGAGCCGTGTAAAATTCACCATTCGGTTTCTGCGTTTGCGACAAAACGTAGGTGCTATTGTGTTTTTAGACAAAACCCTTCTTTTTGTGCGTTCAATTTAACGATTCTTTATTTTATGAAAAGTTAATGCACATGAGAGCAGAGAGAGAGAAATTTTTTTCTGGTTTTCTATATGCAATTGTCCTGTTATTAAAAAAAATACTCGTTCTGAATGCACCAACACTATGACATTCATTTCGACATCTAAGCAAAGGTTTATTTAAAAATATTTAGACCTTAAAATCCTACTAATATTGTAAAGGCGAAAGTTTGTGTATGTATAAACATACATGTAATGTTTATGTATGATGGATGTTTATTACTCTTTCACGCAAATACTACTGAATGGGTTGTAATGAAACTTTACAATAATATAGCTTATACATCAGAATAAGACATAGGCTTTAATTTATATACATATGTTATGTATATCTGTCTTTCTGTCTGAATGTTACGCATTCAGCCTATTCTACGCAGACGTAGTCGCGGGCAGCAGCTAGTAAACTATAATTGTAGAGCGGTCACAGACTTAACTTTTCTGTTCAAAACCTCGCTACGTCGAAAGTGAAAAAGCTACGAAACAGATGGCAACACTTTTGGGTCTTAATGGTAATGGTCAAAGCAATTATCTGCATGAGTATTATAAAGGATAATAAATTAGTTACAAACCAAAAACAAATACGCTCTAAAATTGAATGAGACATAATACATTTATTTAACATTAAATTACCTGGTAACAATGAAGAATAGTTTAAAATTATCCGTCCGATTACCTACCACGACATCACAGAAGACAGGCGTGAAATGGAAGTGACCGGGACCCACTTTATTAGACCCACAGACCCAAGGTGGCAACCCTACAAAAGTTGCAAATGGCCATGGGCAACTGTTATCACTTATCATCAGGTGGTGGACCGCCACCTCAAACTAACATAGGTACAAACAAGTCAGTTAGTATATAATCTTGCGTCTACTTAGGACCTAAACTATCCGGCAACATTTGTGTGACCCACAGATAATTTTTTCGTGCAAAGCTATTAGCTCTGGCGCCAAAGTTCGCAGGTTCGATTCCCGCACGGGACAAGTATTTGTGCGGCACACAGATAATCGTTTCGGATCTGGGTGAAATTTATGTAAGTATATAAAACGTACTTCCTATCCAACACAGGATAATGTTTTCCTACAGTAAGATTTAGGCAATGTTTTCGAAGGTAAAACTACAATAGATCTAATCTAATTGTGGCTTACTACTCAACCTCTTCGTCACAAGAGACAAATTAATAAATAGTTCGGTAACTTCTTGTGTTTTAATTTTTTCTATTAGCTGTATTTATAGCTCGCAGCGACCTGTATCATATTTACATACTACTTTTACACTAAATTTACTGAGGCTGTTGTCAATGGACAAAACACTTGACGACCAAAACGCGAAATTGTCTCACCCGACGTATTTCCGTGCGCAGTGTGATAAACATTCCAGCCCCTTAGGGTGCACTGCTGAACATAGGCCTGCCCCACAGAATGCCACGAAGCACGATGCCAGCACCAGCATACATCGACTTTCCGTACTTTTGAACAGGCCCTCACTCCATCTAGTTAAATGTGCTGCCGAAGAAGAAAGCTTAGAGGAATTCTACATCAAACAGCTTCCAGCTAACTGTCTCGCACAACCACTCTGTGGAGCCAGCTGCCGCCGACGGTCTTTCCGTACCGTTACGACCTGGGATCCTTCAAGCAGAGAGAATATTCTTTCCTAAGAGGCCGGCAATGCATTTGCAAGCGCACTGGTGTTACACTTACATTCAGGTGAGCCTCCTGCTCGTTTGTCCCTTTATTTCATTAAAAAAAGCGTTGTCGAATTTCACAAGTTGTTCGGTCACATCCGTAGTTGAGAGTTTCCTTGCATAAATGTATCAGGCATCCAATTAGTAATATATAATAACGATAAAGCGAAATATCCTTTAAGTTCATGACGACCGCTCTGTCAAGGACGTATCAATTAAGGAGAAAAAGAATAATGGATATCGAAAGTCGTCAAAATGTAAACCTCTTACGGTCACGTGGTCAATCACCCAAAAATAAATTAGCATTAATTTCTTTAGCCGTTACCAAGATTTGAACAGATTGTTTTCGAGTAAATTTAAAAGCACGGTTCGAGACCGAGAGCTATTTTTAAGAATTTTTTTCCTTTTTTTTTATGTGAGCAAGTGGCAAACGAGCTGGCGGTTCACCTGATGTTAAATGTTAAGTCTCACGCTAACCGACTACTCATGGACATTTGCAACACCCGTAGGGTTGCAGATGCATTGTCACCTCTCAATAATGTGAGCCCCGGCTACCTCACTCACCAGGCGAAACGCAGAAGTGTACTTCTACTTTACGCCGGTCTTCTGTGAGGTCGTGGCACTAACCCGGACGGACCTGCCCATTCGTGCAACAGCGAACACTGTTGCGTGGCCCTGCCACCGCAACTTTTCTTTATCTATTGTGTCCTTATTCGTTCTTCGTTTGTCTATAATAATTATTCACCTATTGCTGTGTCGTTTACGACCTATGCAATATATTATATTTAACTTTGTGCTAGACGAAAGGTTGTCGACCGCCAGTCTAGATCGTCACACCGCCGTCTACTGTATTGATGTAAGATCTCCCGCCAACTATTAAATTGTAGCCATTACATAACGCAATTCATTTTCAACTGAACTAAACTTAATTATGGTTAAATCAAACGACTGTATTGATTAAAAACGTAACAATTCAACGACGAAAATAATTTATGTTTCGCTTTTTAATATTCACTTTCACCCCTTGGTGAAATAAAAAAAGACTGTAATGCAATAAATATCATTAATAAAAACAGTGACATATTAAGTCCTGATTTTTTTTTTAATGATTACCACTGAGACAAAGCCAACCACTATTACAATATCCAATATATAATATTAAAGATAGTGTAATTTAGAACCTTAAAATAGTTTATCAATACCAATGTTGTTTAAATGGTATGCATATTATGTATTATAGAGATGCATCCAAAATTCTATAGTATGATATAGTGATAGTGTAGTTTGAAACATCTTGCCAACTAAACCATTATCATGTCACTGATCCAAATATCATTTGTCCCACTTAATGTCAGAAACATTATTTAATATCATATTAAAATGGCAATGATAAAATTTGTTTATTAATTGTATTTAGTAAGTAGCAAGTAGTTTACAAATGATGGTTCTTTTAAATAGTGTTGAGTTTCATTCATATTCTGCATAAATAATAAAATACCAGTATTTATGGTCCAATTGCATAAACAGTATATGAAACTTAAAGCAATGTTAAATGGTTCACTGCCATGTGCCATTTTTATAAGTATAAATTTGTCAATTATAGCAAATTTGTAAAACCTGAATTGAAATAAGATGATATTTGAAATGGTAGTCCCCTTTGCTATGTCTTAGTAAAATAAATATATATAATCTTATATATAAAAATGGATTGCTGTTTGTTATTCTCGCTAAAACTTGAGAATGACTGGACCGATTTGGCTAATTTTGGTTTTGAACTATTTGTGCAGTCCAGGGAAGGTTTAAGCGATAAGATATTATGGAAAATTGCATGTAAAATCGAAATGCAACAATTTTATTTATTGTCAAACACTTTATGCATGCATTCCGATTCCTCTAGAAATAATTTATATGGCAAAACAATGTTTGCCGAGTCAGCTAGTATCAGTATATTAATAATAAGGATGTCTATTTACACAATTGGTTTATCAGCCCCCAAGTCATCTATCGAAATGTATCTTCAAGTCAAGTCGTATTAGATTAAGAGATGTTTCATTTTACTGGCTTAAATAATATTTGTCAGCTTTGGTTAATTAAATCTTTCGTTAATTAAAGGCCCATACAATTTTTCCGAATAGTTCGCTTAAAAATTTATTTAAGTTGTACGTTAAACGTTGTTTTTTAAACAGAATAAAAAATGTTTAAGTGAGGCTCACACACAAAAGAAATGATTTTTTGACGTTTTTATCGATAATAATACAGAATACTTCGTGCGCGAGTCCAACCCACACTTGGCCGGTTTTTTATTTGTACATAAAAAAACTTCAAAATTAAAATCAAAAATATTTACATAATATTTCCATTTAGCAAAATCAGTTTGAAAAATTAGGGAATATTAAAAATATTATTTACACTGTTTACAAAAATTATTATTTTACAATGCGAGCAGCATTGTAAAATAATAATTTTTGTATTAAGTGATATTAGTCCACAAATAGTTGTCCTAGAAATTAGTCTATTTTGATAAAAAATCAAAAATCGTTGTTTAATAACAACATACCGGGTTTGGCGCAAATTGTGAAATTATTAATTCACTATAAAAAACGTATTCATAACAGACGCATTATGTAAAAAAATGTTTTTTGTGTAAAAATTCCCAACTACGTATAAAAAGAAAGCTCAACGACTTCAAACCACGTGGAGCGCCAAGGTCGAATTTATGTTTTCAACTTGTCAAGCGCGGCGTGTGATAAATTAATTCCACGGGCTGTTATCGCACGCCACGTTAATCCATTTTGCACGCTACGCACATCACCATAAGGCACGTATTCTCTTGCGCATTCCGTCCACGCATAGTCGCCAACCCAGCAATATATCTTAGGCGGTGTACTGCCCGTGACAGTTCGTAAACAAACTGGAGCTACCGCAACAAAGGACAACTGTCATTTCTGCACAAAAAGTATTATACCCGTCTAAAGGAAGTTCATTGGATCAAGGCAATTTTCCAGAAAAATCCTTAATAATCTATTAGCGTACACTCAAAAGACGTAAGTGAACGACACAACTACAAATTTCACATATCACTTACCAGAGAAATAACGTCAAGTGAAATATCTTGCAGAGTCATCTGTAATACATCTTGCACATATCGATCACAGTCTTGCAGTTCTCTTAAAAAACACCGAGTAAAATAGAAGGTTAGCACCAAAAATCGAAGTCTCTCATGTGCCTGTCTATCATTCGTAGCGAAATAACGTTTTGTAAACAACGTTTTAATTACAGACGGATACACTGTGTGTAAGTAAATGTAATGAACTCACTATGTGATTCACAATCAAAATAAAAATAGTCGAGCAGACGCTGCGTCGACGACCGCGCCACTGTCTGTCTGCCGTGCTGTCAATATTCGTCAAAACGAAAATGGCGACACCCTCGACAGAATACGATCAACGCCAGCCTGCTTGCAGCATGCATCTCTTTTCGACTTGCGCAGTAGACAAGGACGGATAATCGACATGTTATCTTCAACCCGACCGGACTGATTTGTGATGTCACGCCCAGCGGCGTAACGTTTTGCGTAATTACACGTCCATGATAGGATGTAAACTTGTTTTAATAACGTTAATTTACGATCGTTTCATATAAGAGGTCGTCAGATGAAAGTGTCGGTCATAGCATAGGTTAATTATAGTGTAATGCGCGATTTATTTAGGGTAATACGTCTTTGCGCATGTAGGCCCGTCCCACTACTCAATATCTGTCGTAAGAGCGCCTCCTACTTCTTTTTATTTTATTCTCTATTTTTTTTCAGATGTTCGTCTCGCCTGCTTTAATTCGATGCCTAGAGTGCAGTCGCAATGCAGTTTGATTAATAATTAAGTTACCGTAATAAGATTTTTTGAAGTCCGGCAAAAATAGGTACGCAAAAGAGAACTTTCATGAATTAAGCTCAAGTTTACAGCTTTTTATTTTAAATGTAGGTTTACATTTATTTTTAATAAATATATAAGAAATAATGACATCTAAATAAGCATACTTCTATTAGCCTTCTGATTATAATATTGAATTTCAAACGAAGAAATATTCATTGATAAATATAAACTATCGGACAATAACTATATAATGAACCCAACTGTTCAAAACAATCTCAAAAGATCTGACATTAATTACAAGTAAGTGTTAATGAAATATAAAAATCTACAAGGTATAATTATTAATCCATGTAATAAGATGTAATTTATAATAAAGGGTCGCGAAAAGATAAATCTAATAACAAACTTCTTTGCAAATTGATTGTTAATGATTAATATTAAATTATCCCGTAAATTATTTGTGCCCCATGTTAATACCTAGTTGTTTGTTTTTAAAGACTGACATGTCATGTCGGATATATGCGTCCGCACGTCACTACTTTTGCTTCAAACTGTCATTTTGTTCTACGATTAAAAAGATTAATCTTTTTCAGTA
Source organism: Iphiclides podalirius (assembly GCA_933534255.1). NCBI lineage: Eukaryota > Metazoa > Arthropoda > Insecta > Lepidoptera > Papilionidae > Iphiclides > Iphiclides podalirius. Next base: position 1,066,377 of record OW152835.1, on the reverse strand, counting down.
CATTATGTTTTTATATAATATGTTCTTAAAATAAAAAAATAAATTAGATCAAGACTATTAATAAAATTAAAAATCACAAAAAATGTACATTGTATGTTTGACGTGTATTTATTTTACTGTATATGACAACACAGTTTTTAAATTATGTTCGTTGTAGTTTTAACGTTCAGGGTCTGCCAGCTGCCTATTTCATTTCTTTCTTCATGCTTGCCTAAATATTTGACCATAGTTTTTTAAACGTTTATTTTCCTTTTTACAACTAGCAAAATGGGTGACAAAAGTCATTCCTCCAGAATTTCATCCTATAAAAACGCTGGTCACGGTACGAATGTAAGTATTAATGAGTCGAATATTAAAAAGAAAAATCACTTTACTACTTGTTTAATAGGTACTTTTTTCTCCTATTTAGTTACTGTAGTACAAAATAAAATACCTACTTATGAACTATGATACATTTACTAAATAGAGTTAATCTTAACTACCCTACAGCAGATTCTAACTCGTCTTCTCACTTTAATTTTCCCCTCCTCTTCAAAATTTTGGTAAAATTTTAACAGGCTACTATTTCAATATAGCAAAAAAAAAATTAAATGATATAGAACTATAAAGAAAAATCACCAAGATCCGATAAAGTACACCGATTCCCTGTGGTCCTCAACCCTAGAGTGAACATAAAAAGGCGGAGCCAGAACCTCGTGTCGGAGGTCCTGAGTGGAGCAAGTCCGTGATGTCAAGCGGAGCGAAGGTCGAGTGGGTGAAACGACACTCAAGGGCGACATAGTGTTCTGGCGAAGGGCATGGAAGTGTCGAATTTAATAATGAATTAATAATTTTTTTTGCTTGCAATATTGAAGTAGTAGCCTGCTAACATTTTATTTAGTCATATTTCAATATTGTATAATACCATGCTGTAACTATAACAAAATTCTTAAGGAACTACGTCGTAAGAGAGTGGAGCTTAGTGTTACACTTCGGAAGCAGGCTCGTGATGAGCAACTTTTAAAACGTCGGGCTCTGTCCCCAGATGGAAATGAGGAGGTACAAAAGGAAACTGAGATTCCAACACCAGAGGAAATTGTGCAGGGTATTAATAATATTTATTGTTATACATAATATGAATTTTTTGTTCATAAATTCTTAGAGCATATTTTTAGTTTTGAAGCTCTGGCCACTTTGATTATTGAAGAGATATTATTCAAATTACATTTAAAATGTGGAGTATAAAGATTGATCGGGATATCCCTAGAGGAGGCCTATGTTCAACAGTGGATGCCTATACCCTGAAATGAAGATGATGCAAAACATTGATGTATGATTGAAACTGCCTGACTTTTCATAAATTATAAAAATCATTAATAACTTCCAAGGATTGAATAACATGAAAGATAAAAGTTGATGGATCCAGGTGGCTAAGGATCCTGCTTCGTGGTAGTCAGTGGGGGAGGCCTGTGTTTTCAAAACAGGCTGAAATAATGATGATGATGATGAATAGAACGAAATCGAACATCAAGTGAATAGACCAATTATGACGTTTTAAAATGCCACCCAAGTGTCGATAAAGTGAATATATTGAAATAAATACATAACTATGTATAATATGTAAAAATTAAATACAAAATCCAATAATAATTTCTTGAATTTGTGAGGTTAAAGAAATTAATGATAAATCCATAAAAAAATAGTATCATTTTCAAAAACCTACAATCATTTTAAAATTGTAATAAAATTTTAAGCTGATTCCTTCTGCTTCTCTGAATTTTTTATATTTGCCTTTCAGGTCTTAAATCCAGTGTTCTATCGGTCAAGATTTCGTCTGCTCGTGCAGCTAGACGCATGTTGTCTCAAGAGAAGAACCCACCAATTACTATAATGGTTAATGCTGGAGTCATCAAGCCTTTGGTAGAAGCATTAGACAGGGATGATTGGTAAGTTTAGAGGAAGTAGTTAAAACAGTAACAGTGAGACATTTTTAAGTTTGTTACCTGAACTTCTTTAACAATAGTTTATTTTTTGCACATGGCACCATAAGGTTTACCCATTAATATGTTTACTAAAAAAAAAAATATGCTTCACACAATAATGCTTTACAGTCAAGATATGTAATAATTTTTTTTTTTTTAAGAAAAAATAATTAAACTGAAATCAATAAAAAATGTAATTATATGATTATGCCAGTTTTTTATGTTCTTATTCAGTTAGATGATTATTTAAACTGTCCAGCATCATAAAATATACTAGAAGTCTATTATTGTAAACAAAACAATTTTTATCAATTTTGATGGAAAAACAAATTTCATCAATTTACTTTTACTATATACTTCATCAATCTAAGTGGTAATCTATGGGGGAGGCCTATGTTCAGCAGTTGACTCAAACAGGCTGAAATGATGATGAAGTGTCAATATACTTCATGAAATAAATTGATTAAAGATATGTAAAATATCAGAAATTATGTTGGTATAAAACTTTTAAAGATATTTTTCTCCTAATTTATTAAATTTTGATATGAGGTAGTGCCATGCAACAATCTCGTAGGTGTTCTGTTGCACAAATGAGCAGGTCAATCTGGGTAAGTACCACAACCTCAAAACACCATGTGCAGTGGAAATGTTATAACTTTACGTTTCGTCTTGTGGGTAATGTAGCTGGGGCCCACTTAATTAAAATGTGGCAATGCAGTTTCAACACTACGGGGGTTGCATATGTCAATGGGCGTCGGTTATCACTTAACGTTAGGTGAACTGGCAGCTCGCTTACCACCTTTTCACATAAAAAAAATCTATTATTGTTCCTAAAGTAATTTTGTTGCTGAAATACTTGACCACTGTTGTCGATGGAGGTTATTGTACCAAGCCTGTAGAAGTATATTAACTTTAGCATTAAAGTTATCAGTATATTAAAGTTAATAATACATTGATTTTTCTTACAGTCAAGATTTGCAGTTTGAAGCAGCATGGGCTATTACAAACATTGCTTCTGGCACCCATGACCATACTATGGCTGTGATTAATGTAAGTAATGTTTATGGAACCATTGATAGGAATGGTTGTTACACTGTTTTGCTTTAGCATGAAACCATTGTTTGAAGCTAAAATTTTCATTATCAACTCTGTATAACAGTGTTATTAAAAGACAAATCCCATCAAATATATAATTGTGAAAATGGGAGCAAGGTCTAATTATGTTAAAACACTATTGACCATATTTACAAAATTCATAAACATTTTCAAGTTAAAGATAATTGGTGGCTAATCATCTTGTGTTCTTTATGTTTACATAAGTTACTTTTTTATGTTGTATGGTTAACATATCTTGCTGGTAAAGATTAGCCAAGTGAAATCATCAATTTATCCTGAATTAACTACATATACATCATGTAAATAATTCTAATTAAAATATTGTCTAAGAAAATTGTTTGTGCAGATTGATTGCAGTATTGCACTTAGATGATGGATTTTCGTTTAAACTGTGCATATTCCAATCCTATGTTCCAATTTCTGTTCATCGGAATTCTTATATGCCTCTTATGTACCAAGATATATACTCTTTTAGGTGTATTCTGGTATCAATACCTACCATAGGTCTATACCATGACCATTATTGGTGTCAATAAGTTTTATGAAATATGGCGTATACAAAACGATAAATGTGATAGATATGAAATTTCATCATAGAAACTAAACCTGCAAAAGAAAAAGTTTTTGCTGTTATAATTTTAAGAGGCGCTAAGGACGAAGCTAAACTAAATATTTAAAACTGTAGTAAAGTTCACTGTTTTTTAATATTTTTCTTTGTTTACACACACACTACCCTAGACTCTAAATCTAGATGCCAAATTTCAAATTTCTAGGAAATTTTGGGGTGGGTCCCATTTAAATCTTTAAGTCTCGAAGTCAATGATAAAAATGCCCATATTAAGTTGTTAAAATCTCAATAACCATTTAGGTGTTTAAATAAAACTTCACATTTTAGTTAAACTAATGGATTTTAATAAATGAACTAAATTTATGGTCATAAATGATAAACATTTATGACCATAAATTTGGAGATGAAATGCTAAATGAATTTGGAGTACCAAAGGCGTCAAAAGAAGCCCAAAATTGTTTTTGTAATATTAAATTTGCACTTGCTGCATTGTCAGTTCTCTCTTAGCTTGATATGAAACAAAAATTCCGTTAATATTTTACGAAGATAATTTTATATTATATAACAACTTCTTCCTTCGAACGTGCGATACATACGCTCGTGCGTTTAACGAAAAATGAGGTTGACATTGGGGATTTGGGTTCGATTCCCATAAAGTATTTGTGTGACACACAGATAATTGTTCCGAATCTGGGTGTTTATATCCCAAGGAGGGTTGACGTCAGGCAGGTCGCAAAAGACCTAGCCAAAACCGCTTAGTAAACATGATAAACATATTAAATGAAACTAGTTTACGGATTTTATCGCGTTTTTTATTTTGATTTGAACTCCCGTGACGTTTCGAACTCTTTACCAGCGATCATGGTCACCATTTAATATGATAGAAAGAAAGAAAGAAAGAAAGAAAACATTTATTGCTCAAATACGCCACATGTACATTTATCGTATCAAAAAAAAAAAAGTTCTATGCACTCTCATGTGCTTTTCGTATGAACCCGCCGGACAGCGCTAAGTGTCTGTAATTATTTAGGTAGGTAAATATCACGCCATAGCTTTATGAACATTAATTAGGTGAGCTTTATATTTTATTTTAAATGTATTTAATGGTTTCACACTACGAAGCGGTGGCGGCAGGTTATTCCAGCATTTAGAGGCAGAATATTTCCAGCATTTAGAGGCTGATACACATGTTATGCCGACCTCATCTAGGTGGGATAAGGGCCGGAGGATGGTTCACAAAGTGTTGACGAGCATTTTTTGTAGGGCGGTGCTATCCCAAAACTGGTATCACTACTCGCGCGCGGCGGCATAGTGGGCGAGCAGAGCGCGTGGGCGCTGGGCAACATCGCCGGCGACGGCGCTTCGCCCCGCGACGCCGTTCTCGCGGCCGGAGCCCTGCCGACGCTGCTGCCCCTCATGACCACCACCACATCGCCCTCGCAGCTGAGGACCGCCGTCTGGACCTACAGCAATTTCTGCAGGTGTTTGATTATTTCATTCAAAGTCAAAGTATTGATAGACTTAACTTAACCTCTTATTGGATGTTAACAAAAAAACTACCACCACTTCACTAAACTACACCTGAACAGAGAAGAACCGGCAAGAAACTCTGCGGTTTTGTTCTTTTCGTTATTTTTTTTGTGATGCAATTATACAAACTTATTTAGGTATAAAATCAGCAGCAGCCATCTTGCAAGCGCAGAGCAAAAGTCATTTCCACACATCCTTGTCCTCAATGTATCCTTGGACATTATAGTAGGCCCTTTTTCATTCCTCATTTTACCTTGATGATAAAATATGGACGTTTAAAATACATAACCATTTTACTTTAAAATAGAAACATTTATAAGTGAGCTGATTATTGAAGCCCATGGACATTCATAACACCTGTGAGGTTGCAGATTCATTGACAATGTTTTAAAGAGTGTTAAGGCCCATTTACACGATGCCATTTTCTTGTACACACAAGAGCAATAATTGAATGCAATAAATTGCGCGCAATAATTGACCATCAAGAATTGTAAGCAACCGTTTACACGCAGATATAGTAAAAAAAATTGAATGCGATTATTGTATGTACAAGAAATAATTGCAAATGTCTTTTGTTTACACCAATGCAATTATGTTTAGGCGATTATTGCTTTCAAGTTTTGACTTGTCTAAACACATGCTTGTATGTGCGTGTACAATTTATTGGCGTGTTGCTTCAAGTATTGCACGTATTTGCGTTGACAAATATTTTGTTCAAGTGTTGAACGTTCTGAAAAGGGCTGTTTGTTTATTTAAAAAAAATGGGTCAAAGATAAGTGTTCAAGTTAGATTATGCAGATTTAGTATATTTGATTGAGAATGATTTATTATTGTCCATATTATTATTCATTTTATCGTCCAACTTTTTTTTTACGACCTTTTCTCAATATTTCTTGCCTCAAAAGAACAGCAACGATTAAACACCCTCACCCATCGCACTCATGTTTGCAAAGGAAAAGAGAATGCAATTGAATACAAGAATTGCTTAAGAAATTATTGTGTGTGCTGTTTACACCAAGGAAAGTTTTGAAACAAAACTTGAAGCAAGTCTTGTTCAACAGTCAAGAATGTTATGTGTTGTTTAGACCATGCAACTCATTTATTGCTTCAATTTAATTGTATACAACAGGCATGAAACTGGCACCGTGTAAATGGGCCTTTACTATCTTTGATACCTCACATACCAGATGTAATGCAAAAACTATTTTTTTCCAGTTCATGCTTGCCTTCTTTGAGGTTCTTCTTCCTTAACATTAATTCATGATTCCCTGGACAAAATTAGTGCACCATTCAATGCTGCAGTGTGGTTCTATCAAACTAGGAAACAGAAACTACAAAATTAATTTAGCTTGATGCTTCTGCCAAACAGGGGTGTACCCCAAAGACTATTAAAGGGTATTGTGAATGCTGCGCTGTTTGTATCCTGCAACAAATTGTCATGTAACATTATGTTATCTTTACTTATTTCAGGAATAAGAATCCACTAGTGAAGTTTGATATGGTGGCTCCAGCACTGACCTATGTCTCAGAACTATTGGAGATGTCAGATCCTGATGTGCTTGGTATGATAGCATTTTTTTTTATGTGAGAAAGTGGCAAATAAGCTTGCGGTTCACTTGATGTTAAGTGATAACCGCCGCCTATTTGCCAGACCCGTAGGATTGTAAATGCGTTGCCACCTTTAAATTAAGTGGGCCCCGGCTACCTCACTCACCAGACGAAACGCAGAAGTATTCCACTACGTCTTCTGTGAGGCTGTGGTATTTCCCGGGACAGACCTGCCCATTCGTGCAACAGCGAGGACTGTTGCGTGGTCCTACCACAGTTAAACATCACCAATTAATTCATAATTTACATAATATTACATGATTGCTGTAGCCGAGAATGCCTTTACAAAATTTAAGTTGTAAAAGTAAAAAAAATTACTGCAGCTGACACGTGCTGGGCTTTATCCTACTTAACTGACGGGCCCAACGAGCGCATAGAAGCAGTCCAGAACACAAATCAACTGCTGCCGCGTCTCACCAAGCTTCTCGACCATAAGTCCCCGGCGGTCAGAACCCCCGCACTGAGGGCCATTGGAAATATGCTCACCGGTTCTGATGAACAGGTATTTTACTACATTTATCAATATTTATGTACTAATTCTATAATTTTACATTGTGAATTTTGTAGATAAATGAACAAAAGCATGATATGTAATATAAAGAACTTTCAACGATGAATATTTGTAATGAGAGATGTCTCCTTGGCTCATTAAATTTTTAGGATTAATTTTTATTAAGTGACTTCAAAAAAGGAGGAAGTTTCTCAATTCAACCGTATATATATTTTTTTGTGTGTTCGGGATTAACATCGTCATTTATGAACCGATTTTGATGATTCTTTTTTTGTTGGAAAGGAGATATCCCAAGAGTGAAACCATGATAAAGAAACTCTGATCTGATGATGGCATCCCAGAGAAATCGAAGGCAATCCTCAAATATTATAGGTGTTGACAATGACTTTAGTTTCCGGTTTTTTTTGTTTAGAAACTTTATTTTTAGTACTGTTCTGTGTTATGATCCAAATGAAACTTTGTGGAACACTAAAATAAGAGTTTATTGTTAATTTATAATTTACAATTATTTAAGACGCGTCAGAGCGAATGTGTGAGTTATTCTTTTGTCGTAAAATTAAAAAAAAATTATTAAGGTGTTTATAAAGAATGCTACTTATGTGCAAATAATGTACAGTCTGTGCAATCTTTTCTAACTTGTTTAACTTTAAACCCATTGCAGACTGATAGATGCTTGGATGCAGGATGCTTGGATTACCTCATAGTTCTACTGCGCTGCGGTAAATTTTCTCTGATGAAGGAAGCTGCTTGGGCAGTCAGCAATGTACTGGCAGGGACACAGCAGCAGATCCAAAGAGCAATTGACAAGGGAGTTCTGGGACATTTGCTGCATGTGTTAGCATGTGATGATATCAAGTGAGGACTTCCTACATCATTTATTCCCCTAAAAAATTTTATGGCACCGATAAAACATTGTTACGGCTTTATTCTTAAAAAATACTGTGTGGTGTATGGCCACTAGGGGATGACGGCGCCTCTATAGTCCCGGCTTTATAGGACCAAGGTAGTAAAAAACGAATAATGAAGCTGGGGAACACAGGCAATAAGGATGGGGGGCTTTGATAAACTGGTGACATTTTAGTGGGCCCGATAAAGTGGTCCCATGTTACTGCAAGTAGAGTAAAGGGTATCTTATTCTTGAAGTGTGCTCACGCGTGCTACAGTGCTTGTCGGTCAGCACCCCATTAACGGTGGTAGGGCAGCGCAGCAGCTACGGTTGTTGCACGAATGGGCAGGCTCGTCCGGGTAAGTACCACGACCTCACAGACGACCGGCGTAAAGTGTAATAAGTATAATACTTTCGCTTTTGGTCCAGTGAGTGAGGTGGCCAGAGCCCAATTTTCAAAAGGTTGTCAACACATCTGGAACCCTCGGGTGTAGCAGATGTACATGGGTGGCGCGATATTCACTTAATATCAGGTGAACCATCAGCTCGTTTGGCAACTTTTCACATAAAAAAAAAACAACCTTTTCCCAAAAATACATGGTCATCCATTTAATTTTCCAGCTCAATAACAAAAAAGTGAGCAGTAATTAGTAGTCCCTATCTTATTAAACCCCATTTGAAATACACCCATTTTAAAGCTTGTTTATTGTAAAAGGTGCCAAAAGGAAGCTGCATGGGCCATAACAAACCTGTGCCTCGGCGGTGCACCATCCCAGTTAGATGCACTAATGTCTGCTGGCTTCCTGGAGCCATATTGCGCACTGCTAAGTTCACCTGACCAGAGAGCTGTCACCGTTGTGCTGGATGGTCTTACCAACCTTATGCAGGTAATGATGTTATAAATTTCTTTTTTGATAATGAAAGTTGGATAGAGTACAAACCATCAACAACCATTATTAATGCTCTATGCATAAATGCAGAGAAAATTGACATAATAAATAGAATTTTTCATTTTGGTTACTAACGCCCGGTTTCTGAAACACTGATCATCGTAGATGTCAACTAATCAGCTGTTAAATGGCTTTGCAAATTTCATTTTAGTTACCACAATAATGGTTAAACTCTCTGAATTGACCAGAATGATCCTCTTAATGATCAGAATGATGAACTCAGAGTTTAATCATCCTTTTGTACGTTTCGGGCGTTAATGTTGTATCATAAGCCTGCAATAGGTCAGTATTAGAAGTGTATTTATGGCATGTTTTCTTCTCACTACAATGTATTCGAAATTTTTTTAAAACAAAACTACGTAAACTAAACAGGCGGCGGCAAAATTCGGGCAAACGGAGCCGCTCTGCGTTAAACTTGAAGAGATTGGGGCTTTAGACCGCATTGAGGCTTTGCAGGAACACGAGAATGAACAGGTATGGTTTTATATATTTCCTAGTTCTATTTTAATTTTCACAAAGAATTTGCTCCAAAAAACAACAGTTGACTGATTTTTATTTACCAAATGTTGCTACACAATGTTTATGATATGATACACATTTTTGATTACTGTGTCTGTTGTGAAAATTTTACGTATTTCTTATTGTTAATTTCAACAGATATACAAAAAGTGCCTTCACATATTGGATACATACTTCATGGACCAAGAAGATCAGGTGGCTCAACCAGAGCAGACAGAGGAAGAATATCAGTTTGGCACTGGGCCAGCTGCTAGTCAAAACATCAATTTCTAATCAGTTTTATATATTTAAGGACATTTTGATAGGGTTTTACGCATAAGAAATCAATGGATATCCTATTCCTTTGTGCCTTATTGGAGATGAATGTGTCTATTGTCTTGTTGTATGTAATCATTTTATATTACCTCTGTTTTTCTATAATTTTTTTTAAGATAAACATTTTCTAATAGCAAATAAAGCTTTTAAAATTTACTAAAACAAATATTAAAATTATTACATTTTGTGCTCAAGTATTATTCAAATTTATTACAGTTTCTTTAATTTTCCGTCGTTTTGTTTTAGTATTCGTGTTCAATAAGCAAAATATAATGTATTTACAACTATTGGTAGTGAAATACTTTCATATTTCATGCATAGACTGATTGTTTTAAGATTTTCAATCAAGCTGGTCTTAATTAAAACATGGTAAGCAAATTGTGATAACTTTGTTGATATTGTAACGTATTTCTTTTAAAATAAATTTTTAGCCAAATATTTCTTTGTTTTATAATTATGTATTTATTTCAGAATGATCTGAGTAATCTTAAACAGTTTAAAACAAATTAATAAGGGTAGGTAATTAATAAGTAATAGGTCTTCATCATTCAGAAAAAAAGTTTGTCCATTAATCCATTGAAATACGAAGAATCTTAAAACTTTTAGAATACTATCTTTAAATACAGGTTTAGAATATAATCGAATTCTTTTCTGAAATTAAGAACCATAAAAATGTAACGGTGAGTCAAAGTCAGACTACACACTGCTTTTCAGTTTAGAAATCACGCGTTTGGCGAAAAAATAAATACACGTGATATCCTTACTACACCCGCCCTCGCCGAAGTATTTTTTTCAGTTTGAATCTGTGGAGAAAATCAGCATAGTATTTTGTCCGAATGGTTACCGGTAATCAAACTTGAATTAATGATTCGTCACTACGTTCCTGAGAGCAAATAAGAGTCCGTGAATCATAGAAAACATAATAAACCGGGCCAAGTAGAGTCGGACTCGTCCACGGAGTGGATCACCCCATTATCTATAAAACTCACTAAAAAATGTTTCTATTCTCTTTTTTAGTATTTGTTGTTACAGTGGCAACAGAAATACTTCTATCACGGTTCATGAGATACAGCCTTATGACGGACGGGCAAAGATATACAGTGGAGGCTTAGTAATAGGGTCCAGTTTTACCCTTTGGGTATGGAACCACGGTAGGTGGTTTAACGGTGGTAGGACAACGCAACAGTGTTCGCTGTTGCACGAATGGGCAGGTCCATCCGGGTTAGTACCACTACCTCACACTACCTCGTCTGGTGAGTGAGGTAGCCGGGGCCCACATATTAAGAGGTGGCAACGCATCTGCAACCCTGCGGGTGTTGCAAATGTCCATGGGCAGGCGGTTATCACTTAACATCAGGTGAACCGCCAGCTCGTTTGCCACTTTCTCCAATAAAAAAAAAACCTTAAAAAAGTCGTGGAATATTGACCGCAGGTTTCTTGCTTTTTCACGACAACGCGTCGGTTCACAAAGGGCCAAGGCTGAGCGAGTTTGCGGGTTAAAGAAATCAATCATCCATCCTACAGGCTGGACCTAGCCCCTAATAATTACTTTCTGTTCCCCAACCTTAAGAAAGATCTTCCAGGTAAACATTTTTCCGACAAAGAGTTGAAGGCGGCCATTGATGAAAAAAAATATTTTTAGAGGGTATTTTAAAATTCCCGCTCATATAAGTCTATTGAGGTAGTTGGGGTCTACATTGAAAATCAAATTTAACCAGAATTTTCTGCTTATTCTTTTATACGGTTTATATTTTATTTTTCTGCCTATACGAGAATAAATTGAACGCCTCTCATTTCCCGGTTCCTGGTTCCTCGAGCTATATGGCAGGACCATTTCAACTTACTATCTCTGACCTATGTCGGTAACCATTGTTCTACTGCGGATGTCTACGTCGCGAAACTTGAAAATATTAAAAATACTTTAAATATTTGACGTATTAAACGAACGTTACTTGCAATACAGTTATTGCAATTTGTTTTATCTAATGGTTTATATGTAACCACCGCAGTGCTAACGAGAGCAGAATGACATCAACAGAAAATAAATTGCGCAAGTCTGTAAGCTACAATATTTTCAAATACAGGCTCCTTTCGATTGCTTATGCTTTCATCTCTAACTTGAAAGAATCAAGCTTTCATAGTTTCTATCGAAATCAACTGTTATTGAAGAAATTACTGCACATGTCATAAAATTATTGCTAGATTTTTATACTTGAATTAGTCTATCTAGGTAAACACTTTTAAGATTTAACCAAACGGTTCATCAAGAGCCAGAAACCATTCCAACCTCATGTGGTAAACGCAACGAATTACCAACCCGATTGACCTGGTCGAGATCTTTCTCTTGAACATAGTTACATTAGAGTGTCCAAGGGTTTCGCAAGACAACACTACCCGTCCATAGAGCTAACACACAATTACTATTAGTTCGTCCTGGCCTACAGTTCGGCGAAAACAACATAACGCGTACACAAGATGCAACTCGCATAACAGGGCGGTTCTCGCCTGCCACTGGGTCAGAGTCCATACCAAAACTCGATCTCCATCGTGATATGTCATTTGAGATAACGCACGCATGAGCAAATGTACTGCCCTACCCTACGCGGAGGGCCGTAAGATGAGCTTGAAGATTCTGTCTAGCACACAAGTTCTGCGTTAATCAATATCAGTGACGTAAAATATACGCTATAAATACAATGAGTGTTAGATCTTATTTTGTACATTTCAATAAAAATAACTACTGGAGTGAGCATTTTCAAACAAGTCAAATATTGATTTATATTTCACAAAAAAAATATTTCACAGAAGCATACTCTAATATTTTTCTACTCTATAATTGCTTTTGCGGGCTATATCCACTTGCAGACTTGATTGAACATCTTCCAAAACCTGGTATTATAAAGTTTGTTATATATTAAATCTCTCAATTTTTAATCAATATAAAAAATTATGTTGAAAGAATTTATGTACCTAATATAAAGTACAAACTTTATGTAATTTTCTTGTCTTTCCCTCTCTTTTAGGTTTCTCTTTATTCTTTTTTTTGGTATTTAAAGCATTTTTGCCTTTGGTAATTTTTTCTTTAGTATTTAAATCATTTTTGTCTTTGGTAATCTTTTCTCTGGTATTTAAATCATTTTTGTCTTTGGTAACTTTTTTACTAGTAAAAGAAATCGTCAATATATTAAAACAATTTTCATTACAGATGGTACAAATGGTTTTGTAATCTGTTTGAATTTTAAAAAATTTTATTATTTGAAATAAAGCAAAATTAGTTAAGTTGAATTTGAGCTGGTGCAAGTGTCAATTTATTTTTGTATTAAGAAAATTATTTGGACTTTCAATGCACTAACTTAACTTTGGGTGCCTTGTCGATTGTGTCCTCCCAATTGTCACTCCAAGCCGCTTGATCTACATCATCATTTTCAACATTTCTATGCACTGTCACAAAACAGAAATTGATTTTTTATAAACTTAATCCACAACAGTTTGATTACATACGAGATTGAACATAGTTATTTCCCAATTGTATTGTGTAGTGGTTGTGGTATACACTGAGTATATGAGAATAATAATTACATTTACACCTCATAAGAGGGCCTTAATTGCTACAGAGCTTGCTATTTTCTATAGCATCTATTTATAAGAACAGTTTCAGTTTATATATATATTTATGTATATATATAACAACAGTTCTTATAGCAATACTCTTATGTGGGACATATATATATACTATAGTGTAGAGCGTACTCTCTTCTATAGGTTGAAAGTTTTATAAATAAGTCCATAACTAAACATTTTAGTGGACACTGAATAAATATAATTAAATAGCTTGGATATTTATCTTCTTAGGTTTTTACGTAAAGCATATTTCCATGTAATATTATATGTTTATATACTAAAGCCTATACTTTATGTAGGTAAAATTTAAAGCCTAATGAAAACAGGCGCCGCTACCATTTAAATATGATTTTCCACACGAACATTTTTTTGATTTGTTTTGGGGGCTTACTTTCGCAAATGTAATCGTCATATTCGTCGTCATCTTCCAAAATATTAGAAATAGATCTTTCTTCGTTTGTCATACTATTCAAACCTTTAAATCAATTACGGTATTATTTTCCAAATAAAATTCTTATTGGAGTGTATCAGTGTACATTCTTCGTTTTTTTTTGTTATTGTTTTAGTGTCATATGTCAAAACCTATGTCAAAATAAGTCTGGGTATTAGATAAAACCTAACAAGATAGATAGGTACCTAGAGTATATAGGAAAAAATATGTCCACTTTTCGTTCAATTTTATTTTGTTTTAAATTTGAAAAAAAAATGCGTTATTTAAATAAGAACTATCACAATATGCGTTAGCTTCGTATAAGGTGCGCTTGGATCAAAATAGTCTTTATCTTATTTTATTCGGTACACAAAATAGCAAACAGTAATATTGCGCAGGGTCCCTCATGAACGTGGGTGTCTCAATCTTGGGCCCATTATTATTTTTAGTATATATTAATATGATATCCCCTTTTATGCCGGTGCTTTATGTGGTGTTGTACTGTTTGATACATTGCTTATTTTTAAGGTTGATTGAAATGTATCCAATTTTGACGACGTGAATGGTTTCACATATCCTCCGGTGGTTTTCTATTAAAATCAATATCAATCTATCAATATTAGTCAATTACCGTCCACTGATGAACGTAAACCATTAATACTCGCGATATTGTTTGATAGCTACGGTCTCTACGTTCCCAGCCATGTGATATTGTGTGGTTGGGATTTAGAGTATACAGCGTGTCGTTACCATCGCGACAATAAATGAACACACATATAGGGGATAATTTTTTAAAGTTGTATTAATCATTTAAATTCTTTAAACATCAATATTTACAGAGTTATTACATTTTCCAAAACAAAGAATTTTAGAACACCCTTACCTATAAAAGCGTAACGTAAAGTTCATTTGTAAAGGTCACAAAGCAAATGAATGGGATGAATGAATTTACAAGAGACAAAACATACTGTTAGAAGGAGAGGCTTGTAATACGACGCTGTGGCGCGAGTTGTATAGGATGTTACAAATTTTATTTCTTTTTTACTTAATTAGTTTGTTTGAAAAATATTTTTTTTAATTATGGATTTTGTTTAACGTTAATATTTTTTATGATTATTGGCAAGTAGCGTTAGACGTGTGTTCATTTATTGTCGCGATGGTAACGACACGCTGTATAACATCTTATTTACATAATGTAAAGTTAGATAAATGATGTACTGAGTTACATTGGGCAACATAAACACTAAATAGAAGAAAAAGTGTTATCTCCCTGAAATTCAAATCTCTTAACTCGATAGCCAGAGAAATCAGACTCAATTTGTTGTTCTCTGAGCAAGTTCATAAAGCTAGCATTTTATGTTATGTACATTTTAAAAAAGATGAGTGTGTATAATATAGTATAGATACCCTATCATATTAGGATAACCTGTTAAGATAGTAAATGTTGAAAAGAAAGAAATAAACATTAGGCCAGCTGCCTGCTTGCAAAAGAAGAACCATGGTAATAATCACTATGAAACTAAAATACATTTACCTAATTGAAACAAACTACACTTGTACTGTGAGTTCAAAAATAAAATTGGTAAAAATGGCTTAGTTTATTTTAATAGAAAAGTATTATTTAAAATTTTAATCCTTTGCAAAATAAATGAATGACATGGCATTGTGTGAAAGTTGTTAAACAATATCCATCATACAAACTGAACCTTAAAGTTACAAGTCTTAAAATTACATATTTAAATTTTGGTTTTGTCCTTCAACTTTTCCAGTTGTTGCCTGTAAACAAAAAAAATACTGTAAGTGAAATAGAATAGATTTTCACACTCAATCAAGAAATGCTTTTGCAAAATTGTTAATATGTTGATGCTTTAATACTGATTATCTTAAGAAAATTTTATTCATGGGGTTATTAAAAGGTTGCATTGTTATGGTTTATTTATTTTTGTTCACCAACAGCAGAAAGTCTTCATGTCACATTTTTTTACTAAAAAGGCGGAAAGCAAATCACAGGCAATAACTGAAGGCTCATTAAAATATTGGAATAAATATTTCTACACATTTAAATTCCCATGAACCGCCTATTTTTGAAGAATGTTTTGTGCAAATTCATTGTCTCATATAAAATGTGATAAATGTAGTGACGGGCATCTGTCATAATTATGGGTTTCCTGAACAATCTGATGCTGGTAATATTGAACAATTATTTAAAGAGAAATGAATACAATTAAAAAAAATCAGAATATAACCAATAAATGCTCTACTCACTTAAGTTGTTGATTGAAATCATCTTGAACAACATCATCCTCCCAATTGTCTTCCCAGACGGACACGTCGTCATCGTCAGCGTCTTCCGTTCCCCAATCTAGTGAAAGAGGTAAAATAGTAAGGAAATAAACTTACATCAATATACTCTTTAGTGGTATGTAAATAATAACTTACTCTCTGCAGGAAATTCTTCGAATTCGTCATCTTCTTCTAATAGACCGAGATCAACTTTTTGTTTATCAGTCATTGTTAGCTTTTAATTTAAACTATTAAGGTATTTAATTAAGTTTCAAATTAGGTGATTTCTATAGTTTTCCTCCAAACAATATCGAACACACGAGCAATTAACAAACGTCAAACATTTGACTTTGACGTCTAATAGAAATTCAAAGTCATCGGTCATCCGTGCTGTTTGTGTTTATTATCATTCTGAAGCATAGATAAGATATATATACTGGTGTTCTGAAGTGAAGATTCCAAATCCAAACCTTTTTTTT
The DNA here is from genome assembly GCA_933534255.1 of Iphiclides podalirius. Lineage (NCBI taxonomy): Eukaryota > Metazoa > Arthropoda > Insecta > Lepidoptera > Papilionidae > Iphiclides > Iphiclides podalirius. Next base: position 1,049,600 of record OW152835.1, on the reverse strand, counting down.
TTGTTAACGTGGGGGAAATGCCTACGCATACCCGCCCTCGCGGGGGCAAGAGCGGGTTATGTCGGACTCGCACCGACTAAAAACCCCACGATGTTACACCTAGGCGCATATCGGCAGGGTCATGGGAACGCTTTCGCACACTTCCGCGACCGTGGCAGCGCTGGCCGCCTTAGCAGCCCTCTCACGGGGAGCAACTCCCCTCTCCTCCAGGTAAGGCGCGCTGGAACATTCAGCATGCCTTCCTACTCGGCCCCATTTTCACGGCCAACGAACTCCCCCGAGTTCGCTGACCGGGGCCATGGGAGCCAGGAGAGCCAGTGCTAATAAGCAGTAAGCCTCCCAGCCCCCAGCGGCGGACCTGGTCTGTGCCTCCGCCGCTCACCACGTTTCGGCCGCGGAGGATAGGGAGAACGGCGCACCGCAATACCGACACTCCTCTCCCCCAGCGGTCCCACCACAGCTGCATCAGCGGTGCAGCCCCGCCGAGTCGCGGAGGATAGGGAGCATGGCCAACGCAATACCGACACTCCTCTTCCCCCGCGACTCCTCCTCGGTAGCAGAAGACAGGGAGAGTGGCTCCACCTCTACCACCCTCGACCTGTCCCCTGCACCCTCCAGCACGCATCTGGAGAAGGCTCATTGAGCGCACTCGGAGCGGCCTTCTCGGGCCGGCCTTACACCATAGGCCGGCCCAGTGTGGGTTCCTCTTAGCTTCGCCGTGGGGGACCAAGCCACGGCTACTAAGCCCCTCCGCCACGTCAAGGCGGGAACCCGGTCGGAGGGGTTCCAAATCCAAACCTACCCCACGCTCGCTTCCGTGCACACAATACCTACTTTGAAATTGGCCGCATATCTCTCATTGTGTAATATATTTATGTTAAGAATAAAAACCCTAAAACAAATTCTGATAAAAACAAAAAATGTCTATATTCAAATTTAATATTTTGCGACGTGAAAGCAGGAAAAATAAATAAAAAATACAATTTCGCATTTTTAATAAATATTTTATTACCTATTTTTAATATTTTCGTCTTCACGAGGAGATCCATTATTATGCATATTTGAATCACTCCACACTAAAAGTAACATTGTGTTGGTCCTCTTTTTACTTCGTAAAGATCAATGGATTTATAGTTGTATAAATTTATAGTTGGAAATATACATATCTAATATATAAAATTCTCGTGTCACAATGTTAGTTATCTTACTCCTCCGAAACGGCTTTACTGATTTTTACCAAATTTTATATGCATATTCAGTAGGTCTGAGAATCGGCTACTATCTATTTTTAATACCCCTAAGTGATAAGAGTGGTCCACCCCAAACATTTTTTAATTTATATGGCAAAACAACGTTTGCCGGGTCAGCTAGTAATATATAAAAATAAATTTTTAGATGAACATAGACAAGACGAAGATCATGTCTATTGTCCATGTCCCGCCTATACCGGTTTAGGCATGAGATATACCTGCAACATTCTATACCCGGCCTCAAAGGTACGGGTATCGCCGTATACCCGGTGCTAAAACCCAGTATCAAAATACCTATAGGTATTAGTTATGTTCAGGCCTCCTTTTGGAGACCCGGTATGGAATTGAACCTTTCTTTGGTTGGAATTGGAACATTTAGATGTTTTTTTAGCAATCAGTTTTTTTTAATTGAGATTTAATCAGTCTAAAATAAGCTCCATCTTTACTAACGTAAAGAACACTATTATCAAAAAAAGTAATGCAAAATAAATATTACTGTTTAACCTCATTACGCAATTATTTATTTCACTTATGGTCATAGAAATAAAGAATAAATTTATCTCAAGGAATTATTTGGTATAAAATGCCTAAATCATACGTTTCAATTCGGGCATGATCGGGAAGAGCTGCCGTAAGCGTTCGGGGAACTTCGTACCTATTCGGCCGGCGGGTTGTCACGAGCGTATATACCGCCACCGTCGGACGAGGCGGCCATACCTATCGGGTATGGAACGGGCCTCTGCCGTACATACCCGGTGTGCGGGCGGGTTGTCGCGAGCGTATATACCGCCACCGTCGGACGAGGCGGCCATACCTATCGGGTATGGAACGGGCCTCTGCCGTACATACCCGGTGTCGGTACTGGTATGTTCATACTGGGTATTTATACCTGTTCCAGTATATACGCCTCATCCCTATACCGGTTGTTGTTGGGAGCACTGTGCTCGAAGTTGTTGGCGAGTACGTATACCTACGACAGTTAGTCCGGCTAGGTAAAACCAACTTCGATGTAGAGGTCAATCGGAAAATTCAACTCGGATAGGCTGCGTCCGGGAAACTTCGTTAAATCTTTTCGTCGAATATACCTCAATGTTTGAATACTAAAGTCTTCAACCAATGTGTATTGCCAATGATGGTATACTGAACTGAGACGTGGTCCTTTCACTTTGAGCTTTGTTCTACGGCTGGCCGTAGGAAGCTCAAAGTCGCTCAGCGAGCTATGGAGCGGGCTATGCTCGGTATTTCTCTGGATAGAGTTCGCAACGAAGACATCAGCAGTAGAACAAAGGTAACCGACATAGCTCAGAAGGTTAGTAAGCTGAAGTGGCGATGGGCCGGCCATATAGCTCGTAAAAAAGATGATTGGGGAAGAAAGGTTCTCGAGTGGCAACCTCGTACTGGCCATGGCAGTGTGGGTAGTGATGGATTTGTAGTCCTGGCCGCCCTGGGCCCCAGCCCATGTAGTAAGTTCCAGCCACCCCTTTCTCAGACTCCATCATATATATTATTATCATCAGAGAATTTTTTGTCACAATTGGCCGCCTCTAATATGTGGCCGCCCTAGGCCCGGGCCTATTGGGCCTTAGGGGAAATCCGCCGCTGAGTGTGGGACGAACCTGCACTAGATGGAGTGATGACCTGTGTCTGTGTGGTCCATGGATGCAGGTGCCTCGGGATCGTGCTTCGTGGCAGTCTCTGGGGAAGGCCTATGCCTCAGCAGTGGACTCAAACAGGCTGAATTGATGATGATGTAAAATTATGTTTATAATTGGTAGGTTAAAGAGGTTCAAAGTCTGCTTTTTACTGTTGAACAACAACTATTTGTTGTTCAACAATAAAAAGCAGCCCATTAATTCTCACGGTAAAACGACTTTTACGTCGAAACGGTGCTACTCGTCTATACACTATTTGATATGAAGGTAGTTAGGAAGGATAGGTAGGTTACTTTTTACCGCGGAAAAACACATCTTTTCACTTGAAATTCATTAAGTTGCGTACTTGCCTCAATTCATATTTATTTTAAACAATATATTTCGAAATAATATACATAAAATATAATATGCTGCTTCTCACGCCATAAGGTGACCAATCCCCCACCCGCCATGCCCATGTCATGATAGTCCAGTACCATGGATTAATAAAGGCAAATACTTAGATGTCGTCCTTGACTCTAAGCTCAATTTTGGCCAACACGTGACACAGGTTAGGAATACCTAATAAACGTAAATGATGTCCATAGGTTAAGAGCACTAGTCTGACACTTGGCATTAGTTTTCTGACACTCTTAATGAATTATAATGGTGAAATATAAATTAATATTATGACTATTTTCAACACACATTTATTTTACGTGATACAATAAAGTCGAAGAAAGTGTACTTAACATATTACACCAGGGAATATACATCTGAAAATATATTTTTAATTATTGTTCACGCCGTTTACATATATCGATAAATACGCCAGACCTTGTTTAGTTTTAATAATAAAAATACATAATGTTCTATTGCCTATATTGTATAAGTAAGGGACAGAGATTCGTTGAAAACACTTCATTTACAACAAAGAAAAGTAAAAATATCTGTAAAATAAAAATAACGACACTTTCCAATTTTGAAGTCTAGCATAAAAGGAACCATATCTCTTTTGAAAAAAATATATATCGTCTATTCAAAGAATAAAAAATACAAAAAACATGCGTATCTCCCATTGCTTATATAATTCAGTCGTAAATATAAAAACTTAAAACTAAAAATTATCACAAAATATCACATAATAAGTATGTAATCAGCCTACTAAAAGCATATAATATTATGTGCAGAGAATTGTAAATAGGTACGTACGAACTCAGTATTTGTAACGTATACATTTTCCGTTTTTGTTATCTCTGTAAAAAGTTAAGAACTATTTAAGTTCACTATTCCAATAATAATATTTATAAAATATAATCAATCATAAGACATATTAATCAAAACTGATTTCGAAATAATGATAGAGAAAAAGAAAAGTATATTTTTTTTTATAGATATAGAAAATATTCATAAATCACCATTTGTAATTTTTGAATCTCAAAATAAAATAAAATAAACCGAGTACTGTCAACTTGTGGGCCTCAATTATATAATAGTAAAAAATAAACAAAGACTAATGGACAACTCATTCCTTGTCTCTATATATCATCATAAAAACAAATTCTACGTAAAATAAAATAAAACTTGTATAAAAATTATTATATTATACTTATTTTGCGTTCACACTTCGAATCGAAACAGTTTAACCACTTATTTTATTGCAGAAAGAATCTCCAAATGTGGCCGCATTTGCCGCCGAAAAGTATAAATTGACCAAAGAAACAATTTCCTTGGTCCAATGCAAAATGAACCCAGAAATTGCCGTAGCGTTTAATTAACGGCATTCAAAAAGAAGGTAGCGATGGAGCGTTGTAGGAATCTCCAGTTTTTCAACAATGTTCACTAGGTCGGTGCCGAAATATTTGCGAAAGAATATTCTCGTTTGGGCGAGCAAGGTAATTGGGTTCTTAGCGCGGTCGATTAAGGTCTGTTTTTGTATGGCTGTGAGAGTCGAGTTCCGTTTTATCATGCACAGATCGAAGGCTTCGGCCGCTTCTAGAAGGAGGTAGAAGATGTGCTGGTACTCCTCAGCGGTAACGTTCTGCAGATGGTTGAGGATGCCGTCGGGATCGCGGAATTGCGTTTTCATGATTACCTGAAACCAAAGTTCAAAGTTTTGAAATTGGCTGGGTCGTCAATGCATATAATTGATGATCCGATTCATAAGGTTAGCACTAAAAAGCCACTGGTATTTTACATTGCTGTTGCAAAAGTCGGCTTGCCCAACCACCCAGTGTCACAGCGTGAAGTTCGCGTTTCTTCCAACAAGTGGGTTAAACAGGAGCCATTCCCTCAAAGGCTGAGCAACACTAGCTGCTCGTTTGCCAACTTTCTGTGGTAGGGCCACACAACTTTCTGCTTTTCGTCTGGTGAGTGAGTTGGGGTATGCAATGCATCTTGTAACCCTACGGGTGTTGCAAATTCCCATGGGCGGCGCGTATCACTTAACACCAGGTGAACCCCCAGCTCGCTTGCCACCATTGACCTACCCCTGTTAAAAAAAAAATAATAAACAAATAAATCCTCACCCTGGCACCGTAGCGCAGTAGTAAAAAGACGATGTCGGAGCTGGGCTGCACGTTGCTGGCCAGGTACTCGGCCAGCGGTGGCCGTAGTTGAGCACCATCTTCCTCATTCAGGACCTTCAGGTTAGGGTCGGCGCCGCTCTCGAGCAGAAGCTGTAATTGTCAAAAATGATCACCTCATTTGGTACCGTGAGTGTGTGCTAGATTTGTCGATAGCGTATGTGTTTATTAAGTTTTTTTTTTGTTTACATAAATGTCTATTTCTCAATCAATTTAACCCCAATGGTAATAATAAAAAAAAGGAAAAAGGCAGTTTAGCCGACGCGCTTGTCATGGTCATTCTATGGACTAAAGTACAAGAAAGATATTTATCTAGCTTTTTAAGGTTCCGTACCCAAAGGGTAAAACGGGACGCTGTAATTAAGACTCCGCTGTCTGTCTGCCTGTACGAATGTCACCATGCTGTACTCAAGAAATGTGATAGTTAGACTGTTGTAATTTTCACAGATGATGTATTTCTGTTGCCGCTATAACAACAAATACTAAAAAAAAATATTTAAGTAGAACTCTCATACAAGAAATATATTTTTTTTGCCGATTTTTATAGATCATTAAACCAAGCCAGCTTTTTCTCGATTTTTACAACTATAACTCAACGATGACTCAATAATTGGCTAAAAATAGTACTTAACTTTTCCAACAGAGCAACAGCCTTAACTTCCAATAACCAAAAACTACCTCGCGTACATTGCGAGAGTTGAATTTATACCCCTCAAAAAATACCAACCACCCCCCTCTCTAGGGTGTAGGAAATATCACGACGCAATAGGTAACAAACCAATAACTTAAATAAGTCGCAACAAACTGTACTAATAAATTATAGGTAAATTATTAATTAGATCAAATATGTACCATAATTATAACAACTCCGATTCGCACTTGGCAGATTTTTTCATATTACATTTGCGCTTTAACAAATACTATAATCTGCTACATTCGGTTGAAGATATTATAACTTTATAAGAGTTACTTATTAAATAACATAATTATAAAGCATGTCTACGAAACTGTTTATATAGAACTCACTTTTACGATTTCCTTCCTATTGTCTATGTTGTCCGAACAGGCCACGTGGAGGGGAGAACCGATTACAGAACTGGACGCGTTCACTTGAGCTCCTGAAAACAAAAATGGGTCAGTAAGCCCAAAAAACTCCCAAAATGAAAGATACATTTGACTAAACATGATGGTGTTTATCTGTAAATGGAAATTCAATTGAATTCTAAAAGTTATCTCGTATAGAAAGTTTTTCTGATTATTTTCATTGATATCCGTTAAACCGTTTTGAAGCATATTCGAGCTCACATCAGTAGCTAGAAAGAAAAAAAATCCCATAAATAAGTCATTTATCGTTAGGCATTTCCACAGTAAGTTGGCTTCCACTTTTGTGCCATTTATTTTGAAGACAACGAAAGATACTTCAACTTATTTATTCGAACATATACTATATTTCTTGAAATGATTGTATGAAATAATTTATTAATAAATCGACGATCTGATTGGCGTAGTGGGTAGTGAACTATTGAACCAGAGGGTGTGGGCTCGCTACTACTGGAAAAATAAAACATATTGTTTTTCCAGTGTCTGGGTATATATCTATAATATGTATTTATTTACAAAAGAAAAGTATGTTTATCAGTTATCTAGTACCCATAGTACAACTATTGCTTAGTTTGGGACTAGAGAACACTATAAATGTGTCCAAAAGATATTTATTTATACACTTATTCAAAAATGTCTGTCCATTCTACTAGCTTCATATTTGTATGAGATGTTTACCTGCAGCCATCAGCATCTGCACCATCGCCACGTCGCCCTTGAGTATTGCCAGGTCTAGGGCGCTGGGCTTGTTCAGATCCGGGCCCTCGTAGTTGACGCGGCCGCCCTGCTTGATCAGTAGGTTCACCATGTCCGGGTTGCCTGATAAGATTGGAGTTCCATTAACTGCTGCGATGGGAGAATCGAAGAAATCATTCACTTCAATATAAGTTTTTTTATGTAATGAGTATTTCTAAGCTTTTAACTTGTGGCTATGGTATCAGTCGCTAAATGTAAAGCATGACTGTAATATATCCCGTTCATGCAGGTCTTATGTGAAGTTTCTTTCACGAATGAGTCAGCCCATGCCACGGAATCTGCTACGTGGCCCTAACGCAGAAGAAGGATTTTTAAATTTGTTAAGAACGTAATCTATTACACGCCCACAAGTTCAAATTTCAGACCAGTCTAGGCAAGGACCGCCATGTATTTTGTTTTTTTTTGTGGAAGGGATGGTGTATTAGGTTCTGACGACCACTGTACTGCTGCTAACATTGTACTGTTTTGTTAGCAAGTTTTAAATAAATAAATTTCACGTGGACAAACATAATTTTAAAGAGGTTTAATATTCTAGAAGACTGTCAAATCACTTAATAACATTATGGGGTAATTTGATGGCCGCTTCTGAGCGAGATGCTGGTGCCATAAAATCAACAAGTAGCATACTTAATAAGGCAGAAAATCTTAACTAAAGTTGCTCTGTCTAAGTACCTGCAGACCTCGTTCCTTATGTTTTCACTTCAATATAAGTAAATGCGAAGAAACGGAACAAGGTCACAAAAATTAAAAGGAAAGAAGATACGAAACTAGGCCACAATGACAACAAGGGGTGCTGCAAATCTTTGATTGAGGTTAAATAGAGTGCAAATGACTTCCATACCGCTTAGTACCGCGTAGTGCATGACTGTCCTGTAGTCATTCCTCGCGTCAGCCATTGCATTAACATCAGCACCGTAGCTGATCAACAGCAGCACCGCTTCAATACCCTGGAAAATTAGGAATCTATTAACAGGTAGTTCTACCTTCGCAAGTATGCCGTTCAATGTTGGCTATTAACTAGCAACGAGAGATCGAAAATATTTTGCGTGTTTAATTCAATTATCGGGTTGATTTATTCAAAATAATGGGTAAGTTTGATTTTTATATTGGCTAGTGTCAATATCCATCATCAATCTGCTCAGAATTTTGTAATTTATATTTGAATTTTATGTTACTTTATAATTTTTGCTTTGCAAATTAATTTTCTAATATTAGCTATGAATTTAAAAAATCAGTTGTCTGTTTATGCCATCCTTCGTTTTTTTATATCTGTGACTATGGAAGACTTTTTTTTTTATGGGAAAAAGCGGGAAACGAGCAGGAGGTTCACCTGATGGTAAGTGATCACCGCCGCCCATGGACATCTGCAACACCAGAGGGCTTACAAATTACTGAAGTTGCTCATTATTTTCGAATACCAATTCCAACGTACAGAACACTTCCGAGTTCATTGTCAGGTAAATACTCATCAAAATAGTCTTATTTCTATGATATCTACGTTCTCTTACTTACTCTTTTCTGTCTAGCAGCCTTCATGAGGGGTGTCAGCCCAGCACGATCTCTCGAGTCAGGATTGGCTCCAAAAATTAGGAGCAATTCCAAATACTCCGGATCTGACACCAGGTTAATTTCGGCACCGAAGAAATACCGCTTGTTGGGGTCTGCCCCATGCTCTAGCAAGAGTTTGGCGACCTCCTTGAAGAACATTTATGAATGAAAGACTTGACCAATGTAAAGGATTAAACTACATCAATTGGACACCATTTTAAATCTAACATTTGAAGCCAAGTTTTATGACCAATATTAGTACATAGTTTGTCGTTGAAATGAAATTTCACTATTTTATGAAGTTAGTCAGGTGGTTGTAGATGGACGATAATCTTGGATTATGTTGGATAATCTTAGATAATCCTGGACGTGTTGCTTACGTGAGCAGGATATTAACCCGACGAAACAAGTCGTCATTCCAGCTAAGTACATGCTGCAGCAAGATCTGGCTGGATAAAGAAGAAGCAATACCTCATACAGACCAGGGCACAGTACGAGTATTATAGTAGCAAAGTATACAGGGCGTCCAATATTTATGGGTGTTGATACACTTGCTATTAGGGAAATTCCTCATCAGCCAGTATCTCGTAAAAACTTACATAGTGTTTGTTCCTGATGGCGAGACGTAGGGGCTCATCGCAGAGAGTTGTCCGGGGGAACTGCTCACCGGTGTCCTCTCGGTAGTCCACCGCCGCGCCGCTCTGCAGCAACAGCCTCACTAGCTCCGGGTAGCTGTACAGAACACACCTTTTAGCACTTAACGCATTGACTGAACACTTTGCCCTTAATGCACATATTAATACACAATTTTGAGGCACACTGAGTATATAGAACTTTAAGACATAAGACATTTACTACTTCGAGTTACAAAAAATAGGTCGGTGTAGGTACTTACGCGCGTGAGGACTTAATTGCATGCAAATAATTAATTACAATAAAATAATAAAAATACTGGAAAAGGATATAAAAAAATAACATTATGAAAGCACCATCTACATTATTGAGAACTATAACGAGCGAATGTGATTGAGAATAATATGCTGCCATCTATAAAAAAATAAGCGGTCTAGCACGCAGCTTCGAAGGTGTTACTTTTGTGTTACAGTGATGCGCGCGCATCTTAAAATTTCACTCATCGTTTTTTCATAACGCACCTAAATATAATGAAAGAAAACTTGAATTATCGTTTATGGAATTCGGAAATAGAACTCATAAAGAACACAACTTTTTAATTTGTAAAACTGACATTATATTGCTTAAAAATCACGTTAGCGTTCTTTAAACATTTGTATCACTATTATAATGAATTTGCTATTTATAAAAAATGTATAAAACCATAAATGTTTTAATGTTTTATAATATTAAAATTATAAATTGTCATATCGATAACTTAATTGGCAAACAAGCTAACTCCATATGGGCAAGTTTTACAGGAGACACTTAAAACTGTATAATATTTTTTTTAGATATTATCGTAAATTGTCATTTTTGATATTATAAAATCCACTATACATTTTCATTACCATACTACAGCGTTTTTTAGGAGTTATCCGTATTTTCTTTCTTGCAAAAGTATGTGATCTGGGAGTTAGCTGGTTTTCTTGATAGATTTATCTTAAATAAAAATTTTATTTTTCAAAGTCAGGTTTTGTAAGAGTCAGGTTTATTGGTATCATCAAATTTAATTTAATTTTTTAATATCTGTTGTCATCTTCTTATGAATAATAATTCTATTGCTAGAATTACTTTATCAACTAAGAAATTGGTTAAAATCGTTGCAAACTAATCAGAACTCAGCCTTTGCCTTCATTCCATAGAAAGGAACACCCATGTCTAGTTTTCATATCATAAATACACACGTTTTGAAGGGTGGTATATAAAAGCGCTAACTTTTTTACATTTTTAAGGGTCTGTCCTATCTTTTTGCCTAATTGTATCTAAAATTTTTATTAAACAATCAACGTAAATTCGTTTTTTATCCCGTCATATTTAAAACTTTATCAAATAATATTTTTCCGTCATCTTCAGAAATATTATGACATTGGATAACAGTATTTCTCTTTTACTTATAAAACTTAGAGGCATTTTCAAGATTGTATTTAAGTGATGGTGTAAGGTGACCAGATAGCAAACATGGACTGAATTGTTCTTTATCAAACGGAAATATGTCTTCATTAACAACAATTTTCATAGAAAGGAACACCCATCTCTAGTTTTCATATCATAAATACACACGTTTTGAAGGGTGGTATATAAAAGCGTTAAATTTTTTACATTTTTAAGGGTCTGTCCTATCTCTTTGCCTAATTGTATCTAAAATTTTTACTAAACAAACAACGTAAATTCGTTTTTTATCCCGTCATATTTAAAAATTTATCAAATAATATTTTTCCGTCATCTTCAGAAATATTATGACATTGGATAACAGTATTTCTCTTTTACTTACAGTAGTCTAGTTTCATGATTTTTTAGTAGTTTCTGTATCAAAGGAACGGCCTAATCGTTATCCGATTTATCATTACTTGTAGAGAGGTGAGCTGGCTTAAAACTTAGAGGCATTTTCAAGATTGTATTTAAGTGATGGTGTAAGGTGACCAGATAGCAAACATGGACTGAATTGTTCTTTATCAAACGGAAATATGTCTTCATTAACAACAATTTCATGTTTGCGTTTACTCCATGGCATACAGTTCATTTCCAATGCAATAAATGTTGTTATCAAATCATCATCATCATCATTTCAGCCTGTTTGAGTCCACTGCTGAACACAGGCCTCCAACGACTTCCCGCACACTTGCACAAATAAATTCGATGAATTAGAAGTTATGCCATCATGCCTAACCAATACGTCGTAGGGTTTTGGAAATTAGTTATTAACAAACAGAAAAGTGTCAGGTTTGTTGGTATCATCAAATTTAATTTAAATTTTTAATAAACTTTAAAATGTATAACTTCCAACCGTAGCGTAATAAAGTAAGAAGCAAGCCGGCCAACTCAAAGCCAATATTAAATTTTATAATTGTTCAATTACCTATCAATGTTTTGTAAGAAATAAAATAAGTATCCATACTGTGTATTAATGTTCAATTGTTTTTCAACACTACCTTTCCTTTTGTAGCGTTTATATATTTTTTTTCCAAATAACGTAGGGCGGTACCCGTACATGACTCGGACGCCATACGAAATAGCCGACTTGGTGGAGTTGGCTGTTAAAATTGTAACGTTCCGTGACATGCGGAGTTGGCTGATTTGCGAATACCGATTTATAGAAAGAAATAGTGATTATATCGGAGTTATTGCTTTTGCAAATCAAGCGGAATTATTATTGCGTACAAACAAAGCCAAAAAATATTTTTGACCAAAGGTGGAGTTAGCTGGTTTGCCAATTAAGGTATCGATATGCAAAAAAAAATGACAAAATAGAAGACCACGGAGTTTCTTTCGCCTGCTTCTTCTCCGTTAGAGGAACTTCATTATATTGGTTGATTTAAAAAAATACTATTGAGACATGAAAATAATAATAAGTTTCTTTATTGTCTTAAAAAGAGGTTTACAAAATTATAAGCACATTACTAGTAAATATCATAATACTCATTACTAAATAAACTACGAATTGATCAGTTCTGAGATTCGGACCTCCTAATTGGGTCCATTCGTGATCTGTGTTTAGGAATGTTTTTTTTTAATGTGAGAAAGTGGCATACGAGCTGGCGGTTCACCTGATGTTAAGTGATAACCGACGCCCATGGACATTTGTAGCACCCATGGAGTTATAAATGCGTTGCCGGCTACCTCACTCACCAGACGAAACGCAGAAGTGTAACACTTCTGTGAGGTCGTGGTACTTACGCCGACGGACCTGCCAATTCGTGCAACAGTGAACACTTGCGTGGTCCATAGTTTTGTTTGACTGACTTTGTGATGTTGGCCACTGACCCGTGTTCTGAGGCGAGGTGCAGCGCGGAGTAGCCGCAGTCGTCGCGCGCGTTCACGTCGCAGCCGCGCACCAGCAGCAGCCGCGTGGCCTCCAGGTGCCGCTGCCAGATGGCGTAGTGCAGTGGCCTCAGGCCCTGCGTCACCGGCTCGTTCACCTGCCAAGGCAGCCCCGATTAGCGACAGCGCTCCGAATGTCTGCGACATGTCAGCATGACCTGTGGTTATTTGCTTTCGATCATGAACAGCGTTCCGAATATCCGGAGAATACGCGCCTACAATTTCTGTCGCTGCTGCCAAGGTCCAAAAGGACGGACCTGCCCATTCGTGCAACAGGAAAGACTGTTGCGTGGCCCTAACACAGATAAATCTTACACTTACCTTGGCACCGCAAGCCAAAAGAATCCTTATTTCGTCCAGTGGCACCATGCGAATAATGGAATCAGCCAGCTCCCTCTGCAGGGACTTCCCCGAAATCACTTCCGACGGCATTTTGCTGAGGACTACAAATATATACATAGTTTAATAAATAAATAATTTATACAATGATTTTCACCTACTCCAAAACTTCAGCACACCATAGACTGACTGGTGAAGAAATATGATCTCGATAATTCGAACCTCGACTTGCTTGGACTTGAAAAAATAACTGTTATAAAATATGCAAATTCCTTTAATCAAAATGAGGTACTTAACAGATTTTTCGTAACTATATGTACAGTTTTCATCACTCATAATTTGTCTGAATAATATGTAGTAATAATATGTAGCATTACCATTCTTCTGCACTTATCCTACCTTGATGGGGATCTTTTAGCATTATACGTTAATATATTAGCTTAAAGATTAAGTAAGGAATTTAACTGAGGAGGGGTTAGCCATAATTTTTATAAAGTACCTTATACACAAACAGGCCGTGATAGCTCAGTGTCCGGGCGCTCGCCTTTAATTCAATATACTCGAGCAACCTGAGTTCGATCCCCGGTGCCGGCACCAATGAAGTTTTTAACTTTAAGTGCTGACTTATCACGTGCTCCGCGGTGAAGGAAAACATCGTGAGGAAACCTGAATATTTTCGAAATAATAACAAAAAAATATATATATATTTCGAAAATATGTGAAGTCCGCCAATCCGTAGTGGGGCCGCGTGGTGGACTATGCCCTGATACCCTCTGTATAGAGGAGGCCTTTGCCCAGCAGTGGGACATGTATACTTTACTTTTTTTTACTTTTACACAAACAGGTAACATTTAGTGATGATAAATACTCGTTGCAAGTTCATTTTAAATCATTTAAAAGTCTATCAATAATCCAATATTTTACCAAGAATTAAAGTTCAGACCTAGAGCTAGATCGGTCTTCGTCAAACTTATATTTGCGTGCTTACAAGTGAATAGCAATTGAATCGTCTTCTATTTTTAAATCATCTGAATTAACTAGAACAGTTTTCTAAAAAAAACATAGCAATGCAGCGTTCCGAACAAAGAAAATTAACAAAAGCCTTATTTATAGGGAAGAGGTGGTAACTTGGAACCTGCTGATAATTTGGAACCCCTTAATATCCCAGGAACAGACAACGAAATCTGTTGAAAACCTATGAAATTACATCGAACTAATGTCATTAAACGTATTAGCTCCATTGGCGTCATTTTTGCATCGAGTTTGGACCTGTTGTAAGAAGTTGAAATTTTGTGTCACCTACAAATGTTTTTTTACTTTTATTTTCTAATACTGTCAAAACTTTTGTTTTATTCTAAAATTAAATACAGCAGGTGTTACACGAAGTATATACGCATAAGTTTACATTGTCAGAGGTAAGTTTCAAGATTTATTTGAACTAGCTTTTGTTTTCTTGATTATTTGGTAACAAAGTAAGGCTTTAATTTTGGAACCCGATAGGTGCAGGTAATATGGAACCGGGTTTCAAATTATCCGCATTACTTTATTGACCGGATCTCCTTACAAACAGAAACTTGAGTAGTCAATCAAGTCCATAGCGCAGAGAGGAAGAAGTCGGGGATTAGGTCGGTGTAGAGTGTTGCAAAGACTTCTAGAACTCCTCTAAACAGCAAGGATTCGACCTCTTCGGAATCTTCTGTTTCTTCAGGTGACACTGTAATGTCAGAAAATGTTACCACGTATGCCCAGCCCACAAATTAAGATGACACTTGTTGCATTTTTTGCTCTGAAAATTACTCCAACGATCAACAGGATGAAACTTGGATTCAGTGCCAATCATATAGGTTGTGGGCACATATTGAATGCTCAGGAGTTTTATATTTGTGATTTTTGTAAATTTATTTCAAACAAGTTTGTGATTTTGAACCCAGGTTCCATAATACCAGCACTAGATCTTAGAACACATTTTTTTTATTTTTCCAAGAAAGCAATTTTTTCCTATAATGAGTGATTTTATTTTATAAATTAGTTTCTAATATAAAAGTTAATAAGTTTTTAAATATAAAGAGACAGTTTTGTGATGATTAGTCAAATAGTTTTCTTAAAATACTCAAAAAACAAAGTGGGTTTCCAAATTACCACCCCCTCCTCTACTTATGTTTATTTTTTAATAATCCCAACAAATTATTATAAAGTATCAGTAGTAAATATTTATGTAGTATGTGTTGTCTTCATTTGTATTTGCGCGTATTGATCGACGAAGAGATATTTACAACTGTTGCAAGTCAGCTGATTTATAACACACGGACCCGTGACCGAATCGAAATGCGTTGCGCAGAAATAGCTCGCGCCACGTGCCGATCGAAACACGCGCGCGGTTTTGTCACGCAACGAGTTTTTGTCAACAATACCGTGATTTCTAAACAAGTCACATGTTTTTATGTTCGTTTTTAACTTTACGGCGTGACAAGCGAGTAGGAAGCCATTTTTAAACATGGCGCCATCATGTGGTCGCTACAGCTGGATTTTTCTGGAGCCGATTTTAACTAATAATTTCACATCGAATCAACCTCAGTGGAATTTTCGTAAAGAGGAAAAGATGAAAATAGATTCCATTGATTGAATAAAGTTTCTTATAATACAGATGGACGTAATTATTAATTTGGTAGCGGGCACAGAATTTGCCCAGTGCATTGAAAAGTACAATTACTGTAATCTTATATTCTTATTGGCAGCACAACTTCTACGGCGGTTGTTTCTTATCAATGGGTGAACCGCCTGCTGTTTTGCCATCTAATTGCCGGCTTAGGTCAGCATCATAAACTAAGTAATCTATAACTCCGCCAGCGTTTGCCGCTGAAATCGGCTAGCAGGAAACAAATATTTTTAGCATAGCATGGTAAAATATTCATAAGCTCGACGCCATCAACCTGGGGGAGGATTAAACGTGAACTTAAACTAATTTCCTGTATAATTCTATCGGCTGTAAATACATTACTACTCTCATTTGTTTCGATCATATAATCGATATACATAATCACATTTTGCGTATTGTTGTTTTTCAGGAATAGATTCATTTGAGCTTCCCACGCAATAGCGCAATGCTTATTTATTGTTGCAATGTTTGATTCCGGTGTGCTTCGGCGAAAAGGAGTCGGGCACTTTGCCTAATGCGATACGCAAATGTATTCGTATATTACCTATTAGTATGTGATCAGTTAAAGACAAGTATAGACGAAAGAGTTTCATCAATATGTTTACTAAGAACGTTTGCTCCGTTAACCGAGGGGGAAGAAAGGTTATTCAGTGGCAGCCTCGTACTGGTCATCGCAGTGTGGGACGACCCCGCCAATAATTGGAGTGACGCCCTGTGTAAATGTGGGAAAGTCGATGGATGCAGGTGACTCAGGATCGTGCTTCGTGACACTCTGTGGGGGAGGCCTATGTTCAGCAGTGGGCTCTAACAAGCTAAAATGATGATGATGATGAAAAACGTATTATATTAGTGTTACTGTGCATACAAAAGAGTTGATAGGAAATATGCTAACATCGAACTGTGGTAGAGCCACGCAGCAGCCTCGGTTGTTGCACTAATGGGCAGGCTCATCCGGGTAAGTACCACGACCTCACAGAAGACCGGCTTAAAGTGGAAGTATAATACTTTCGCGTTTCGTCTGGTGAGTCAGGTGGCCGGAGCCCAATTTTCAAAATGTTGTCAACGCATCTGCAACCCTCGGATGTAGCAGATGTCCATGGGCGGCGGTATTCACTTAACATCAGGTGAACCGCCTGCTCGCTTGGCAACTTTTCAACTATTTTTTTCACATAAAAAAAATCGAATAAACTAATGCGCTTATTGACTTAGTTTGAAAATCTAGTCTAACTAAATTGCATTACTATGGGTCGTGTTCACTTACACTTAAAACAAGAATATAGATTATACGTATGTTATAAGTATGCCAGAGTAATCTGCGTATTTTATTTATTTCCGTAAAAAATACATTCATGGAATTTATCTCTTAATGTTTTGGGATTAAAAAACTATAGGGACTGAGGTTTAGGATTAACTTGATGAAGAGTCGTTGAAAGTATTCGTTATGAGAATAAACGTGGGTGTGGCAAAATAAATGTGTCGAAAATTTAAGAAGTAGAAGTCCGTGTCATATATATACGTTTCACATTTATAAGTCATATCATGTTAGTGTTATCTAATATATAAAATTCTCGTGTCACGGTGTTTGTAATTGAATTCCTCCGAAACGGCTCGACCGATTTTCGTGAAATTTTGTGTGTATATCTGCCAGGGTGGAGAATCGGACAACATCTATTTTTCATGCCCCTAAATGTTAAGGGTGGTCCACCCCAAACATTTTTTTCTACCCTATACGGCAAAACAACGTTTGCCGGGTCAGCTAGTATCATATAATCACTCAAATCTGCCACAATGCGTGAGTATACTTTATATGCTTAGGTTGGTACCTACATGCATTTTAAAAACAAAGATGGCGGCATTCCAACTCTGCTAGCTACGAGGTTCTACGTCACGGAATTTCTTTGAAGCAATGTTGTCATTGACTTTCCTTATATCTATTCTATGCTTAATACAACAAAGAAATTAAACAAGAGTGTTTTTTTTAAATAAAAACGAATCCACACTGATTTAGGAATTGATTTTTGTCATTGACGAAAAATTCGAAAAAATATTAACATTTTCTTAACCAATTAACCAGATGATTTAAACAGATTCGACTCTCATTTTACCTTATTATTTTGACGCCAACAAAGAACGACGTTCTGCCAAAAGTGATGGACGAAGTCAATAAAAGTGAAATTAATGCGGTGTCACGTTTGAGGATTGTGCATTTATAGTTCGCACCCGAAAATTTCAAAGAAGAAGCCTTTTAAAGAACTTTTTACTCTTAAATTAAACTCTCATGATTATTTCGTGCGCGTTTCCATAAAATTGTACTCGCTTAAATTTTTTCTTTGATTTTTAGGCTCATGTGTGGAATAAAATGATATGGATGTAGTTAAATATATAAAAACGGATCTCCAGAAAAATTTATATAAAACCAATTTTCTGATGTGATAAAGAGAGAGTAATCATCTATTACAGAAACTATTTCACAGTTAAAAACAAACGTTCATCAGTAAATAAACCTTCTACGAAAAACTATTGAGTGAAACCTTAAACGGTATTTCTTTGGAATCAATCGCTCCTATGCCAGCTGTTTGTGATAACATCAAACTCTATTGCGTTGAGTTTTGGTGCCCTTTTGAGTTTCCCTCAAATGAATTCACAAATATTCCGTAAAGTTAAAAGATATTATATAGGTCATTGGCCTTGATCGGCGCCTATGCCGCGTTTATTGGGTAAAAATAGATTGCCACGTGCTCATTGCGTTTTATAAACATGTTTTCTTTTAGGGTTTTTGCGTCGAATTCGCTCGAGAAAGATTTATGAAGCGAATAAACCAACGTATTTAAAATAACTTTTTGAAGTGACGTCAATATCAGATCAATGTATAACGGTAATTTGATGGTATTTTTACTATTTCGTGTCTTCAGTTTCTACAATTAATATGAGAACAGGTTCAGAAAAAAACATGTTTAATAAAAAAAATGCATTCCTCGTTTTAGTTAAATAAACTCGTTTTTGTTCGGTTTTGAAATAGTTTTCACATTCGAAGATGGAGATATATCTACTTAGTTCAAACATGTACGGAAGTACCTAGTAAAAAAAGTAATCCTTAATTTATATACAAAAACTATATAATTATTGATTTAGTTACGATCAACTCATACGTACATATTATGTGTATTATGTTCGCCTATATGTATTTCTAGAGCCGTGATAGATCAGTGTCCGGGCGCTCGCCTTTAATTCAATATACTCGAGCAACCTGAGTTCGATCCCCGGTGCCGGCACCAACGAAGTTTTTAACTTTAAATGCTGAATTATCACGTGCTCCGCGGTGCAGGAAAACATCGTGAGGAAACCTGCATATTTTCGAAATAATAACAAAAAAATATTTCGAAGATATGTGAAGTCCGCCAATCCGCAGTGGGGCCGCGTGGTGGACTATGCCCTGATACCCTCTATATAGAGGAGGCCTTTGCCCAGCAGTGGGACATGTATAGGCTGTTACTTTACTTTTATATGTATTTCTTGATTTTCTTGATTTTCCATTCAATTTCGCACCAAAAATTCTCTCCTTGATTCTTTTAAGTTTGTGCGGATCGTAAAAAAATTAAATCGCTTAACTCAACTAAAATCTCAGGGTAGTCTTATTTTTTTTCTATGATAGAAACGGCTAGAGATGATATAAGTACTTTAATTAGGACGTCGACTTTACGTCTGTTCCCCCTGCCAAATTTAGCGGTGTAGTCGTCATGGATACATTGACACAAAATAATAGTTACAAGGCCTTGAATGATATTACGTAACATTCAAAACGATTTCAACATGGCAAGCTGTCTGTACGGTATCGATAAAGACCTATTCTCATAAGTATCGATACATTTCATTTAATCATATTTAATAGTGTTTCCAATAACTATTAGAACTAAAAGTGTAGATTATGGTTCTAATTTCAACCTATATTTAATATACCGATAATTTATTTAATATAGAAAGAGCTATCATTCGTCGACCACTGAAAATATATGCAATGTCACACGGTTCATATACGTACATATTAACTTTAAAGTAAATCAAGGCGACATTCGAAATAAATTTTTGCTGCGATAAATATAAGGGCAAAAATTTAAATCGTCTCGAATCTAAATCTTCTCAAGATGGTGGAAGGAAAAACGTTATTTTTAGTCAAGCGTGGGAGCTTTGCCCTCGACCTTGATATCGGGAAATTTCGAATTTAAATGACAAAATGACGAAGAAATTTAGAAAATCATCTCATAACTAGTTACAATACAAGGATTTTTTATTTTTTGTTTTTCTAATCTAGATGAAATTATTATGCAAGAAAGCAATGAATTTAAAGATTTCAATTCTTGTTACAAAAATATTTAGATTTTACTGCCCCTACTTTATATAAACGATAATATTCATACTTGAATGATGATTGAACTTTATGTAATTAGAAAAGAAATTGATCGAATTGTCCAAAGGTAGTACTAGTTAAACAGAATGGATAACGTTCTAAGAACATGATTACTGTCGAAGACTGATTCAGGATTATAGCTTTCTTCAGTGCAACACTTGCTGAAAATTGTGTGTGATAAAAGGCAATTTATTTATGAAACCGTATGCCTTATAATAAGTTTATGATAAAATATATGTTTTACATTTCAAATTCAGAATCGATTTTAAATAAAAGTGATATTAGAATTATATCAATGATTTGATGCTTCATTTATCAGCCCGGCTAGCTCAGTCGGTAGAGCATGAGACTCTTAATCTCAGGGTCGTGGGTTCGAGCCCCACGTTGGGCGAAATCATTTTTGTTGCACAATTGTAAATTAAAAAATTAACGGTAGAATAAAACTTTATATGCCCCCGAATATAAATATGAAATAGCTTTTTGTTTTAAATCCAATCACTACTTAAAATTTGGAAAATTAGATTAGTATCATTCGTTTACGTTTAGGAAAAGAAAATTTTAAATAAAAAAAGTTAAAAGTATTAATATTTACGACATAGTCATATATGTCTCTATATATTTGATGGACTTGAATGGCTTGTCTTAAATTTAATCCATACTAATATTACAAATGCGAAAGTAACTCTGTCTGTCTCGCTTTCACTCCAAAACTACTGAACCGATTTAAATGAAATTTGATAAACAGATAGTTTAGAGCCTGAGAAAGGACATAGGCTACTTTTTAATTGGAAAAGTGTTGTAAAGGGTTGAAAGATATTTATTTAAGGGCTTCAACGCGAGCGAAGCCGCGGGGGAAAAGCTAGTTAATAATATGTAAACATTGTTGTAAATTACCGTTCTAAGATGCTCGCTTTATATATATAAAAGAAGTGCTTTTCTCTTAACGATCTCAATTACGATCTGTTTATTATAATAAAACACGGCACGTCCTAATAACTTAAAAAAACATCAATATTTTATTTCGAATGTCCCAATGCTTTCAAAAGGGGTAAACAATTCGCTTGAATCTCCCAGTCAATACGCGTCAGTTTACAAACAAGCGCCCACGCGGCAAGGAACTCCATTTTGTTTCGGTCCGATCTTGGCCTCCGAGATGACGTTTTATTTACTGCTATTTATGGACTCGCAACATTAAGGCAACTGCGAATCGTTTTATGGATGTTAGATGGCCTTAAAAATACTGCGCCACCATTGTTTAAGCAGAATTGTGTTCATCTGCTATTTTCTTGGTTCCAAATCACGCATATCCATACTGCGCAGCGTTTAAAAATGTTCTTTTTTACATTAGATGACATATTTATGTGAATGTCACAGTTGATATAGAACGTATGTTACGAAAAGAGATAGCAGTCTATAGAAATGCAATCTGATTATACCGAATGGCGTATTTTGAGTGCCTTAGTGTCGGTACGCTAGTGTGACATCTAGTCCCTCGTATTTGTACATAATATCATTGGTTCTATATCTGACAACATAAATAAGTACAAAAAGAAGCTTACCTACCTTATAATTCCTTGATGTTTGATGAGGTGTATGGATTAAGAGAATGAGGATATGTTAACATAATTTTATTATTGAAATTTATCAAGAATTTTACTGTTACATTTAGTGGTTCTCAATGATCAATAATCTAGTTTGTTAAATGAACATATTTCAAACATCAATCAATGTTATATTAATAGTTTATAATGTTTTTATATGTTATTTTGAAAATGAGTTAATATTTTAATTTAATAATGTTTAGTAATCAAGTAAAGACATGATATATATTTTAATCAAAACATGGTGGACAAAGAATCAGATATAAAATAAATTGGACAAAATATGGGCGACATTAATATTAATATCCCATTTGTATTTCAATATCATTTAATTGCGATATATTAATAAAATGTATTTCACCCTAGGTATTTGCGAAATAAGAGCAGCTTATTTCGTTTCATAAACATCTTTTAGTTTTTTTTAAATTTCACTTCTTTGAAATTTGATATTCATGTATAATTAAGCATATAGTTCTAGATAAAAACATCTATAGATAAGACCTTACCTTTTTACTTAACAAAATCGAACTCCTGAAGTGTTTGCAAGAGGAAGAAGAACACAATGCCTTTGTCTCTTGCAGTGAAAACGCGCGTTTTTCAAATTTCCCGCCTTAACGCAGAAACAACGCAACAATTAAAGAGTCGAACCTATCGATGTCCGCTGTTTGAAATCGCTATTGTTATTATTTTATTCCTTGTTGATATTACAACAGAAAACTTTAACGTCTGTTCAGGTTTCTAGTCGAAAGTGAACTGTTTTCAGACGTGATGCTGCAACAGACATCCTGGAGGGAAGCCAAGATGGCGTCTTGCCAAGTACGAAGTACAAACCATGCGTTGAATCTTAGAGTAAACGCGTCTGTTGTGGACGCAGGTAGAAAAAATATATTACTAATAGACAACATAGTGGAAAAAATATTAATATAAAACCGAGATAAAAAGATTAGATTTATTTAATTTCATGATAATTAACGAGTTTAACTCTAATTTCTCTAGCTAACAGCTGATTGTACTCTCGAAGATAAAATCTAAACTCAATGTTTTTTTAACACTGCTCTTACTGTAGGATAACATTATCCTGTGTTGTAAAGACAACAGCGTCAAATATCTCTGATTGATAGATTGAAAAGAGCTAATTATGATGATTTTCAACAGAATAAAATAACTATATAAATAATTAGGTTAAAGATTGGTTCGAACAGTGGGAGAGCGTAACACATGGGTAAAAAATACATGCAATAGAAACTACGAGCTTTATGTACCAAATTATTAATTGTAACAAATTAAAAGTTCCCTTAGTTTGTACTTAAACGCTTAATTAGAGGAATTTTGAATGTGAAAAGGGAGAGATTTTCAGAGTCGAACTGTTACATTGAATGAATTAGAGAGAGAATTTAAGGTGAAACTATATAATTAATAAAGAGTTGTCAATTGTGTCGTGTGGAATGTATCGGTTATTTACATGCCACTGCAGTGAGTGTGTGAGTTGGTAGAGGACGCCTTAGACACGCAAAATTAACTTTCGGATCATTGTTACGTAGTAGTTTTTAAACTTTTGCATTACTTCTGGTAACACTTTCTAAATTTTCCCTTTACTTGAAATTGGATGGTACTCAAGCACTTGAAAAATCGGATCCAGAAATTGTCTCCTAATTAGGCATAATATCACTGAACTAAAATTTCCAATTTCACTGAAGCCAAAAGTCTTCCAAAGCATCGTAGGATAAGCAGGGATTAAAATCCCAGCCTATCCCACGATCCCACTTTTGATAATCACACTTTATTAGTTAGATTCGTATATAAGTCTGTTTATTTTACTTTATATTGGTGGAATAACATTGTATTTTTTTAAATACGGTGTTGCTGTTATAGCATAGATGTAATGTATTAAAGGTCCGAGAGCAAGGCAATGGCATCATGCTGCATGCCCACGGTCAATTCCTAAACGCCCAGGCTGGTGACACTGTCCTTGGCATGGTGACCAGATAGTTGGGTAAGGTGCTAAGGAAGTTACACACCATCTATTCACAAACAGAACATGACGGTTGTGCGTCTGTTAATTGATGTCAATGTCATTTAAATATGTATGCATGGAAAGTATCCTTGAAATGCCCCACCATTATGCATTCATAATTTTCATTTCTATATATATTTATGTTTTTAGTGCTTGCTTGCCTGGGACCACAAACCAGAATGGGTCCACGGACTCTTGGTTGGGAAGTGCTCTGCCATAGTCAAATGATATTCACTCTAAATATTTATTATATCTCAAGAAATGCTCGCGACAAGATCACGTATAACGACGCCGCAAACGAAGGTAAAGGGGATTCAAATGCGGTTTAAAGGATTAGATTGGCTTATGGCGGCACCCCGTGAAGAGGGTGACACACCAGGAGATAGATATTTTATTAATATTGCACTATTACTTTCGAATATACATGAGCATTTAATTTTTTTATTTCAAATTCCAAGAAAAGGATATCCGTATAGATATTATTCGTGTAACTAGTTTTAATAGTTGTCAGTAGATCTGAGAATTACACAGGAGTACTGGATGTATGGAGTCTGGTGTTTGATTAACTTTTTAAATATCTACTTAAAGTCATAATTGATAAGATGATTCAAAACTCTTGACGATGCGATTAGCTTAGTGGATAGTGAATATGTCTCTTGTGCTAGAGGGTGTGGGTTCGATCCCCACAAGTAGAAAAATATTATGTGATGAACAAAGTGTTTTTCAAGTGTCTGGGTTTTATTTATTTATTATAATATGTATTTATTTACATAATAAAAGTATGTTTAAGTATATTTATCAGTTATCAAGTTTCGTCTTTAACTATTGTACAAGCGTTGCTTAGTTTGTACTTTGTGTATAAAACGGTGTCCTGAAATATTTATTATTATTATTTATAACATAATGAAAGAAAATGCAAGTCTAAAATAAGTATTCATGAAATTTATTAATGTGTATTTATAGGCCAAAATTTTATGTTCAATTTTAGACATTAAAGCTTACATAATTTTCGCGTGTTAAGCTTATTTGTCAAGTTTTTTCGTAGATGCGCATTCAAAGGGTTGGCTTAGACGACGCGAGTCCTGACTCGATTGCTTGGAATATCTTCAAACTATGTTTATCCATGCGGAATTGTCGAATGTAAAAATCGTTTAAAAGTAAAAAAGTAAAGTAACAGCCTATACATGTCCCACTGCTGGGCAAAGGCCTCCTCTATATAGAGGGTATCAGGGCATAGTCCACCACGCGGCCCCACTGCGGATTGGCGGACTTCACATATCTTCGAAATATTTTTTTTGTTATTATTTCGAAAATATGCAGGTTTCCTCACGATGTTTTCCTTCACTGCGGAGCACGTGATAAGTCAGCACTTAAAGTTAAAAACTTCATTGGTGCCGGCACCGGGGATCGAACTCAGGTTGCTCGAGTATATTGAATTAAAGGCGAGCGCCCGGACACTGAGCTATCACGGCTCTGAATCGTTTACGGAACATAAAAAAAGCAAAAGGAAAGTAATAGCCTAAACAAGTTCCTGTGGTGGGAAAAGCGGTCCTCTGTGTAGAGAGTATGATGGCATAGACCACCACGCGAATTCACAGCTGATTGATGGACTATTGCGCAGCATGATGTTATCCTAAAACCGGGGTAATATTTTTTTGAATTAAAACAATGATTAAAAATTATCCTGGTGTGTCCCCATCCGGAAACCGCCCCTAGATTATCCGCTCGTTCCCAGCCGCCACCGGGCACAGTTAGTCAACGGTGTTGTCGCCAATTTGACGTGTCCGGGAGCCATAGGCACAGTGCGTTTGGATAAATCTATCAAGGGTTCAAAACTCGAGGGGTGAGTTCGACCTGGACGTATGAGGAAATATATATTTTCGAATTTATTCATAAAGCGTTTCGTGTGCAGATGTGATATAGGATATGTATAATGTTTATAAAACTTGTATCAAACTTAAATTTTAGCCTTTACCTTTGACAAGTATGTGTTGCGATAAAGCATTTGAATGATTTTGTTTTACAATACATTTTATTCCCGTGTTAATAATCGAGTTTTTTAATATATTAAATATAATGATGAGTTTGCTGCAAAATATGACGGCTAGTTGTTCCATTGCGAGGAATATGGGATCGCTTCAGAAATAAATAAATTCGGATTTTTAAAAGTCAATAAATCAATCACGTCAAGGGAAATTGATACTAAATATTATACGGATGATTTCTAAACTTTAAATTCAAAAACGCAAGACGTCTTTGTAAGCTTCGTAGCTGATCACGACAGTAACGGTCTCTTTTCTTCTTAGATGGTGTTCACGAGACCCTCTTCGGTAGCCTACCCAACGGTGTGGCACCGTTTCACCGTGCGCCGCCAAGGCACCACCGCCAGCCTCCGCGTCCAGGACCTGACGGAGGACAAGCAGGAGGAAGCGCTCGCCCTGCTCTCCAAACACTTCACGAGGGACGAGCCGCCCTGCAAGTACATAGGCGAGTTCACTATCTCTGCCATGCAGCTTTTGCACACCACCATTTAGAGAAGCCCGGACCCGGCCAATGCGACAGAGACAGGTGCAACGTTGGTTTTTAGTAGGAGCCCATTTGCAGGACTCTCACATACCCCTGTCACTTCCCCGATCCAGTGGCAGGGGATCCACAGAGGAGTTCTCCCACAGAAAAAAAGCCATATAGCTTCTTCTGCGCGAATGAGCAGTCTCTTGGAAGTACCACGGACTCACAGAACCTTGAAGTGAAAGTATCATAGTTTCGAGTCGACTAGTGGGTGAGGTAATCGGGGCCCACTTTTTAAAAGGTTGTCAATGCATCAAGCCGTCAGGTCGAGCCGCCTGCTGGCATGACAACTATTCACATAAATAAAATCTCATTCTGTTCGCTGTTTCAGAACGTATGTATGAGCAGAAGCAAGCTACGTTTCGAGTATTTCATTAATTATCTGTGCTGACACGTGCACTACCAGATTTGGTACAGTTATTTGTACATCATGCAAATACTAAACTTGTCTCGATTCGAAATTCAATCCACGACCCGAAGACTATAACTATATCAGCAGGGCAATTATTACTCATGTTTACTATTCCTACTAACGGCTATGTTATGCTAACGCTATAAATGTAAAAAAAAATCAACAGTCAACCGACAAATAAAAAACAACATTTTCTATATTTATTTACCTCACTGCGGCCCTTAATCTATCGTAAGTGCGCACCGCAGGCATTAACAAATACCCAACGGCTGTGGCGGAGCTTGAGGGCTTGTGGCGGAAGACTGTGGCGGACAGGCTGTCGCTGGTGTGCGTGGAGGACAAGGATGACGGAACCTCGTCGCTGGTCGGGGTCAACGTGCTCACGGTCGCCTGCAAGGACGACAAGGAAGAACCCTTCAAGGTAAGGTTGGAGTAATGACGCCAGTAAAGTCGATGTTACATGATGGTGGTTCATCATTAATCACAACTCGACTAGAAGGTGTCTATGGCGGATATTTTACTGTGGTAGGACCATGGGCGGATCCGTCCGGGTAAGTACCACGGTCCGTAGAAGGCCCGTAGAAATGTTGCACTTCTGCCTTTCGTCTGGTGATTGAGGTAGCCGGGGCCCACTTTATTTAAAGGTTCCATGGGCGGAGGTTATCACTTAACATCAGGTGAACCGCTAGCTCGTTTGCCACTTTCTCACATAAAAAAAAAATAAAAAGTTTTTTGATATTTCTATGAATCCACTGAGCTGATGTTAACAATTTCCCGCGATCTAGGTGATTTCAACTAGGTAGACTTCGATACAATGTTCACAGAGTCAGATTTTTTTTCTATTAGAACACAAAACAGTATTAAATTGTGTAATATTATAACAACACTATTGGGTACTACATATTATTTTGTTTCGTAGATAAATGAATATACTTTATGCCGTAGATAAACGAATGTACGTACGCAAATTGCAAAAAGGCACACTCCAGAACCAGTGGTAGTTGACGATGATGGAGTTGAGCACCGTGTTTGCTTCGAAAGCAGTCACGTTAGTCATCATATAAATGTGTATCTCATCTATGAATTGAACCCAGAGACGTACTCTTTGAAAACAGAGATTAAAATACAAAAAACCTGAATTGCCAAGCCAAAAGGGTGCAATCTTCACACATAAAAAAAATATCATTGATATAAACCCGACTTTTGGGTGTATATAAGTTATTTTCCTTATATTTGATAATATTAACATATTTCAGATACATTTTTGGTCCCGTTAACTTTTTACTAAGGTTTCGTTTTAGTTAAGCCTCTGCACTTAAAACAACACTGATGATGAAATTTTAAACTAATAATGTTTTTTTTGTATATAAACTGTCGCAAATATTAATTTTTGCTACAATCGCGTACAGCCGAAACTTTTCTACAATGATAAAAATATTTTATATAAATTTCTGTAAAATAGAAAAAGAAAACTATAAAAACACTTAATGCATCATTGTCTATTTGGGGCCCACCCCAAATGTTGCCATCTGGTACGTACTATAAAATCTTTTTTTTTTAAGTTGCCAAGCGAGCGACCTCATGTTAAGTGAATACCGCCGCCCATGGACATCTGCTACACCCGAGGGTTCCAGATGCGTTGTCAGCCTTTTGAAAATTGGGCTCCGGCCACCTCACTCACCAGATGAAACGCGAAAGTATTATACTTCCACTTTACGCCGGCCTTCTGTCAGGTCGTGGTACTTACCCGGATGAGCCTGCAGCTGAGGCTGCTGCGTGGCCCTACCACCAGAAAAATCTCCATGACCAGAATAATATATATGAATATTGCAGACGGAGGACAGGATCTGGGCGAAGCTTTTCGGCGCTGTGGACCTGGTGGCTCGCAGCGTGGACCTGTTCCAGAAGTACGGCGTGGACAAGTACCTGACCGCTTACGGGCTGGTGGTGGCACCAGAGTGGAGGGGCTGCAACATCGGAAAGGAGATACTGAAGGCGCGGTAAGTTAAACTAAGCCAAACAGTTTCGGTTAACTTCCACCATTCAAAGGTTTTCGACACTTTGAGGGGTTAGTTTTTTTCTGTCTATGTTATACAGTAACTGAAAGAAAGGAAGAAAATACAATACAAAGGAAAGGTTTTTTTTAATGGCCAGTCCAACTTTAAGCGCCTCTATGTTGTCACCACAGACTTGTTTTCTCGAACTTGCTATGTGCAAAGTTTGTAGAACAATTTTCTATTTGAATTGCCCGTTGCAACTTCAAATTGAAATCGACAGACATCCCGAAAAGATGGAATTACTGTTATTGTTTTGCTTCGATAGCTCGAAACGAATCTGCTAAGCTATCCCTTTATTCGGATTATTTCATGTTACATGTGCATCCTCAGCACAGCGTCAAGCTTATCACCTGTCATGTTTTGAAGTTATCAAGCACTCTGAATAGTGATCAACACAAACTTCTTTAGTCTTCAGTCAGACATTAAATCATTACGATTTATCAACACTGAATTCGGATTAGATGTGATAAGAATGTCACTGAATTGATTGATTTCTCCATTAATATAAAGAGCTGGAGCAATTGATTTTCTCCATTAATATAAATAGCTCATCTGCTGGAATTTATAATAATAAAACGGGCCATGATAACAAAAGGAGGGAAAATAACTGCTCACGGCCGTGCAATTTCCAATATTTAATAAGTCGGCGCTAACTCGGGAATTTCTCCGGCGTCAGATGAAAGAATTCCAGACATTCCATACGAAGCGTCTTCCTCCATTATTAGAGACATCTGACAGAGAATGCCTTGGAGTGTTAGAGACGAATTCTAATAAGACGCCTAATCGAAGTCCCTTAATAAAATTAATTCGAAGACTTTGTTGTGCATGACTAAATATAGTCCATTTATTAATTTATTCTGGCTTATCAATTAAATTTATATACATATACACTTATATTCTTCTGGTGCTGCGCGTAGGTATCTTTTACGAGAGATCTGGCGATTTACCTGATGCTAAGTGATAACCGCCGCCCATGGACATTTGCAACACCGCTAGGATTGCAGGCGCGTTGCCACCTACTACTAAAGCGGGCTCCGACTACCTCACTTAACAGATGTGACGTGGAAGTATAACTTACTTCTGTGAGGTCGTGGTATTTCCCCAGACGGACCTGCCCATTCGTGCAACAACAAAGTCTGTTGCGTAGCCCTATGACAGTTAATTACTATAACCCAGAACAAGTAGCGGATGTGTTGCACTAACTACAACGTAATAGGATGTTGTCTGTGGTACTTACCCGGATGACCCTAGTCGTTTCTGCTAAAACAGAAACTCTTGCGTGGCCACTCTACCACTGTTCCACATATGGAATGTAACATTATGGAGATGTAACTAATCGAACGTGCGCCATCTTGTTAGGGTTCCGCACCCAAAGGGTAAAACGGGACCCTATTGCTAAGACTTCGCTGTCTGTCTGTCCGTCTGTCACCAGGCTGTATCTCAGGAACCGTGAAAGTTAGACAGTTGAAATTTTCCTAAATGATATATTTCTGTTGCCGCTATAACAACAAATACTTGCAGTGATTTTTTTTTTTTTTTTTTGCAGTTTTTATAGATATATGTACGGAACCCTTCGTGCGCGAGTCTGACTCGTACTAGGCCAGTTTTTTATACTTCTTACATGTTGCCTAGATTATTGTTCTCGAATAGTTTATTTTAAGAGAGAAATAGTGCTAGTACTATACCTACGTCAGAGTAATGGTACATACACATTACATTTTCATTATTATTCATTTGCCCTCTGTTCAGAAAAAGTCCTTGCTACTATAGAAGTACAAATATAAACCTTGATACATCTAATTTAAATGCATCAGGTAATTTCAATCAACTTAGTGTACGGCTGTAAAAACGTTTTCCCTTAAAGAGCTAAAATTGTATAAAACCACAAAACCATGAAGCAAAATAATCCGTCGGTCCCTCAACAAGATTAGGTTGCAAGTTGTATACGAAACAAACTTTTAATGGTGTTTCTATTTATCTCCATTATTTGCGGAGTTCCCTTTGTTTTATGGCTTTTAAGCTTATACATTTGCTAATATTTGTTTAGATGTTGTGTCAAATTTTTTACCCATTCTAGAAAGTTCATTCATTCTACTCAGTCAAATTACGGCAATACGGCTATAGATTTTTTTTTATCGTTAAATATAAAAAAATTAATTAAAAATCTTGAACTTGACTGGAAATAGACAGCAGTTAAATATTTCGATTATGAATATTGTTCAATTAGACCTTATTATCTAAACGAAATGAAATAATAAAACTAAAATAATTATTATAAATGCACAATTATGTTTGCTTCTCGACTATATTGATGGTATCAAAAGATTTTCGTCCTTCAAAACGTGACAGATAAGTGACGTTTAAAATTTTATATTGTTATACACTTTATAATCAAATTTCTTATAAAACCGAAACGTATCTCCGTAGTATATAACACGCAAACATGGTAACAAAGAAGACAGCGAGGAAGAGAAAATGTAAATGCATTTGTGATAAGAAGGAGCTGTTGAAGAGGATAACGGGTAACCCACAACCGTTGCCAGTGACGGAGATAAACAAAATACGCCTAAATCTGTTCACCGAACGGAACTCAGACGGCAGTGGACATTTAGTCCTGCGAGGGAAAGATATATACGATCGATACAAGAGACGAATTCGCGATTCGGACATAACCGCCATTTACCGGTACGTCAGGGAAGCGCCGAGACGAATAACGATAATAGATTTGTGTTACAACGAAATAACCGATATCGGGTTCTCCAAACTGTTGAAACGACTGCTGATAAAGGGCAGGTCGAGCGTGACAGAGCTGAACATAATGAACAACAATTTAACTTTCAAGTCTGCGGAGTCCCTAGCGGAGTACGCGAAGTATATCAAGTTGAGGAAGCTGAGGATGAACGGCAACGACTTGGGAACGGAGAGCGGTACATTCTTTGCGAAGCTCTTCAGAGGGAACGACACTATAGAGTGTTGCGATTTGGGCGAGACCAGTCAGACGCTGACCAGTCTTGCGGAGATCGTGGCGGCCTTTAGGAGCGATGACGACGGGAATACGACTGTTAAGATTCTCGATTTAAGCAGACTGGTACCACTGCTCGATCGCTACCCGTACGAAAGCAAATGGCTCGCGTATCATATAGAACTGTTACTGGAGAGAAACTCCGTTGTGACCGAACTGCATTTACAGAAGTGCCAACTTATAGCGCACGATACGGAGTATCTGATCAGGGGCCTATACAAAAATAAGACATTGCTCCACCTAGATCTCGGCTTTAATAGGATAGGCGACTACGGGGCGGAGCTGCTGGCCAAATATCTGTCGGGGAATCCCCAGTTGTTGGTTATAAATGTTGCCGGTAACGACATTGGAGATATCGGGGCTAGGCGTTGAGTTTCGGCTTGCCGTATTCAAAAATTAGAGCGCTGGATATCTCCAAAAACAGACTGTCGGATTGCGGCGTTTTGGATCTGTTAAATACGATCAAAAAGAAGTACATTCTTAGATTCTTGAACATTTGGGGTAATCAAATAGGTGCTAGAAGTTGTGAGGTGCTACAGAGGATGCTGTTGAGCGGTGCGCTGATTCAGAAAAATATCGACGTCAAAATTTATGAGGTCGACGGGAGTCTGTTCGCGGCGTATTATCCGGCGGATAGAAGTAAACATTTTTACTACTGCGAATCGGATTTAGGATACGCTCAACCGATCTATCACATCAAAAGGAACCGGTTGCCCGAAACCAAAAACATCTTACCTCCTGTAACAACCTGCTACTGAATATTTATCAAGAATTAATATCAAAAGTTATAAACGAATATTTAGAAGGAATATTTTGTTTTTAAATTTATTCCGTGTTCCTATAATTATGTTGCCCTTTTAAATATGTAAAACAACAGCAAGAACTGTGTCTTTTTACTTATGATTGTAGGTGCTTTTGACGTTTTGCAAAGCTTACATAAACTTCCAAACGCGAAAATGTTCCTTGTATTTATTATAGATAGGGGTATGTTGTTGAAATTGTTTCAGAAGCCTGATTGCACGGTTAAACAAACCCGAGTTCAGCTAAGCCAAACGTTAAAAAGTCCCTAACACTGCAATCTTTTGCTAAGCTGGTCCTTGAAAGAAAGAAGAAAGAAAGAAATGTTTAACTGGCACATTATATTAAAATAAAAAAAGAGAAAAGAAAACAGAACAACGACATAATAGTGAAAATGTACGCACAGAAAAGGTTACCGCCTAAAATAAAACTGGCTAAGACAATAATTATCTAACTGGCTAACCTAAGCCTCTTCATAGCTCACAGATTACCCAAATTACACATATTCTTATTCTTCAATATTTGTGCTTATGATCACATGATAAGTCGTGGCTTCAAATTATAATTAACAATTTCTTTGGTGCCGGCACCGGTAATAGAACACAAGTTGCTCGAGTTAATTTACAGTGAGTTATTACGCTTCAAATTTGACCTCAACATTTACAGGGTCCCACTGTGCAAGGCACTGGGTATTAAGGTCACGGCCACCGTGTTCACTGCTGCGGCGTCCCAGGCCGTCGCCAAAAAGGCGGGCTTCGTGGACCTCTTTGAGATCACCTACGAAGAGTTGGCACGAAAAGGCTTCGAGTTTCCAGGGGTCGAGGAAGACACGAAGTCCTCAAAGCTGATGGCCCTCGTCATCAATTGACCTGTGTTTTTTCTTCGTTACGATATTTACCTTCGATCGTATTCGATCCGAAAGTCGTAAAATTTCTTTGGTTATCACGCCATCTGATATTTAAGATTTCAGTATTATATTCTAGTCAGATAAAATTTGTCGCTTTATATTTATTAACGTTTATATAAGTTCCTGCTGAGATATTTTCATTGCGATTATTATTTCACTTGTTTCATGAAATTATAGTCTTACGGCATTCAGAGATTTCAGTTATATTTAAGGTTTAGTTAATATATTTTTAAATAATCTTTATAATAAGTCCGAAAGATTTAACATTCCATAATAAGAAACTACTAGCTGCTGTCCGCGACTACGTCTACGTAGAATAGGCTGAAGGCGTAACATTCAGTCAGAAAGACAGATATACATAAGGTGTATATAGATTTTAGCCTATGTCTTATTTCGATGTATAAGCTATATTATTGTAAAGTTTCATTAAAATCCATTCAGTGGTATTTGAAGAGTAACAAACATCTATTCATACATACAAACTTTCGCCTTTATAATATTAGTAAGGATGTATAATTTAATCGTACTTATGTTGCTAACTGATTATCTGCGTGTGGCGGTTAAAAGATTCATTCTATAATTAACAGTCCAGATTTTTGTTGCATTTTTAATTATATATGAAAATATGTTTTGTATTTAATACACCATAGGCTATTAAACCAACTTCACTACAGTATTCTAGTCATTTACTATGTTTTGTTAGACAATGTTAATGTTTATTAATTGCAGTCTAGTCAGCTAATTATTTGTTATTTTGTTACAATAATTATAGCCTTAAACGTTAATATAGATCATTAAAGAGATATATTTACATTTTATGATTACACATACTACTATCTACATGTTTTACGGTAAATAAATCACTGTAATAAGTGCGTAACTATTTTTATGTTTATTGCGATTGTTCGATTTGTTCTAAATAATATAATCTATATGGTTTTAGTCATAGTCTTATCCTGGCTGTTTCTTTTAAATAAAATGGTTTAATTTACGCTTACCTAACTAGTTTTAATTCAAAGATCAACTGAGCATTTTTTTATAAAGTGCATTTTACTGTTTTGGGCCACGCAATAGCTTATGCTGTTGCAGGAATGGGCAAGCGCGACCGGGGAAGTACCCCGGCCACACAGAAGACCTACGTGAAGTTGAACTAATAAACTTTCGTGTTTCGTGTGGTGAGAAAAGTAACCGGGTACCACTTTCTTTAAGAGTGTCAGCGCATCAGCAAGCCATCGGATGTTCAATTTCCATGACCGCCCTTTTCACTTGACAACTATACATTAAAAAACTATTCAGTACTTTTTAAGAAAATGCAATACACAGATATTTTTAGTTAGGAAGGTAAAAATATGTCTATTCCGCAACCGTAAGAACAACTTAACGTGAAACGCTTTTTCTTTTAACTAATAGTAATAAGAACTAAAAACAAACATCACATTTTTCTAGCCTTTAGTGTGTAACTGTGTATGAACTATGATTTAATTTTTTCATTTGTTACTCCACTTTTTATTTTTCTGCCCTCTGTGAGTTACTTGCAAAAACTTTATACGTAATAGACGTCTACATAATAATACATTAAACCGTAAGATGACTCTGATTGCTAAATAGCAGTAGCTAAGTGCTAAATAGCAATAATTCAATATAAATATATTGAATTATTTATAAATATTTATATTAATACAAAATACTTTTAAATATCAGCTTTAAGATGCAGTATATAAAATTGAATGTAATTAAAAATGAATGTATTATAATCTTATTAGGTATTATATACGTTATTTTAAGGACTTAGGAAACATAGACTGTGGTAACACTTGTTACAAAATGGCGCCGCGTCCATGGGCCAAGGCTACTACGACCTGTCAAACGGTTGTTGACTCTCGCGGGTGGTGATTACGTTGTGTGTAGTACGTACAACGCAGTGGCAATAGTAAAAATTAGTGTCAAAAATTTGTTTATTCCAATTACGTGTATATTGTGACAAAATGAAATGCATAACTTTATGAATTATACGTAATGTGATAACTGTGAGTTAAATTAATGATTTAATCGTATCAATCTTCGACGCATGATTGTTTCTCGTTTCGTATAATATAAACACCTATATTTTGAAGAACGACCTAGGTACGTAACATTTTTGCAGTGTTGTTTCACGTTATTACTTTCGAACTACCTTGCATTTGAATATTTGTTAAATTTAATTTAATAATCTACTGGCTAAACATACGTTCGATAATTAAATAATAACAATCAGTGTAGTGAATGTGACAGAAATGGATTTTCCCCGTATTAGTGGACAAACTTACCCCCTGCTTTGAAGGTAAGTGTATAAATAATTTCCTTATTCTATTACGCATTAAATGCTTTCGTTACGCCTAATAGCTTTGCTGTTCCGATGGTTATTATCGGTAGCAATTAGTGTCGGGTACGATAGTTTAACTATTTAGGATTTGTGCTAAGTACGAAGTACTATGCATTTTTATCGCCTTTTTTTATTAAGTATATCACTTTTTGGTGGATTTCTCATTTAGTTTTATTAAACAGTTATTAAATTAATTATTCAAGTATTCTGACTGAACGTCCTTTGCAAGTTCAGGGTGTATTATATTTAAATAAATTTTTATATTGATAAATTATTAAAAATATTGCGGATTACCAAGAAACAGGAAGTTATAAAAATGTAGGTATATATTTTTATATTGTCTTTTTTTGTAATATTTTTCCGTTCAAAATATACTACATATGTATATAATTTTTTATCTACTTATTTTATTGTCGTATATCATTAACTGCTTATCTTTTAAGTATTTAATGTGGGGGATTTAAATATTTTGGGCACTTTTTTTTTGTGCATTTAAACCACAGAAATGCATGTGGAATAACTGTGTCGTGCAGACGCTCGCGACCAGCGACCTTCGCATCGTATTGGACCCGAGCAGTGTTTTTTCTTCCTGGTAAGATCAGGTTACGGGCGCGGTCTTAGAAATTGCAGACGCAGTGCGCTCCGGCTGACGGCATTGTGGCAATGTGTAGGGTTGTCATGTGTTATTTTATTTCGAAAACATGTTAAAAATAGAAAAGTTTAATTTTAACGTAAATGATTTTTGCATCGTATTATTATCACATTAATCAATTAATATTACTTTGATTTTTTTTAAGAAATTACACTGGGGATTTTATTGCGCTTAATATTTGCAAAGTACGTATGTTTTACCGAATCCTGAGGTCCTTCTTCGAATTCAAGTCACGTATAACCCACATTGAAATTGCCTATAAAGATTGGGCAAGTTGTTCCAATCCCCTGGTGCATGCGAGTTAATCGTCCTAGTGAGTGAACTTCTTAACTGTGGCAAAACCCCGGTGTAACCTTTAATGGCCTTAAAACTGAATAAACATCCATTGAATAATGGGACATTGAAGACCACGCCAACTCGATGGCTGTGCCAGCACAGTCGCAAGAATTACGGTAATTTTAAGTGCCGACTTAACACGTGCTCTGGTAAGAAAGAAAACAACGTGAATTCTTAAGGTAACCTAGATATTTTCGAAATAAAAAAAAATTTTGGAAGATATTTGAAGTCAGCCAATCTGGAATGGGCTCGCGTGGTAGACTATGCCATAATACCGATATTTAGAGACATTTTAAATAAATTGATCAATAAAAATCACATAGCGAAAACGGAAATGGCAGAAAAGCCAACGGGTTGATATCTCGCGCCGTGCCCCGGTAACTTTCGAAATTAGATCCGCCGCTAATTGCTCTCTACGCGCCGATTAAACGCGTAACGCCGACCCGTGGAAGTGGGCCACGAGCGGTGTGCAGCCAGCGCCCTCATTAACGGGAAAGTGTGCAAAAATCGCGTCGATACGGAGAGCCAGAGTCCCTGTCTGTCGATGGAGTCTCCTTAAGCCTTTTTTAAAACTTCTCCGGATGAAAGACTCTCCGGACGAAACGCATAGGCATAATACTTTACTTCACGCCCGGTCTTCTGTAAGATTGGACCTGCCCATTCGTGCATCAGCGAACTAAGCATCAGTTCCATCAGCCCTGCCACTGTTAATAAAACGATGGGGTCTTCGTCATGCTTTTGTGAAACTTATCCGGGATGGAACCGGGATTTAAAGCAGTGGACCCCGCCACCTCCATTCACCAGACGAAACGCAGAAGCATAATTAATATTTCTACTACACGACGGTCTTCTGTGAGGTCGTGGTACTTCCCCGGACGGACCTGCCCATTCGTGCAACATTGAAGACTGTTGACTGAGGTGTTGAATAAATACTCAATGCCGCAGTACTGCTACGTAAACTTACAGCTGATTTAATTATATAGCATTTCATATACAAAATACATATAAATGAATAGACGATCGGTCTAAATACCATAGAACATTATTATTTCGCGACTATGAAGGTAATAATAATTAAAAACTAGTTGTATTGACAACGAGATTTTATCATTCGTCGGACGTGCACTTTAAAAAGTCCCGCGCGACCAGCGAATGTCCCCCCATGTTGGGCTAAACGGACAATGGACGCTCTATATGGCAACGTACGTGAACCACATCTTGATTGATTGGATGCCGTCAGATGCCAATTTTCAAAAGGCCGTCAACGCATCTGCAACCTCGGGTGTAGCAGATGTTCACGGGCGGCGGTATTCACTTAACTTTAGGTGAACCGCCTGCTCGCTTGGCAAACTTTTCACATAAAGAAATGTCCATTTTTTTAGTAACGGAAAACAAAACCGACCTCAAATACCCCGCTATGCATTCATTTTATAATTGATTTTCTAGAGTTCCCTAAGTATCTCCGGAGCCCAAGATCCAATTTTCTGGAGACCATGAATAATGCACCGAGGTATATTTTAAGCTGCATAAGGTACCTAAAATTAGGTTACGTAACTTAGTATTTAGTAGTAAACGTTTTGTCAATGCTAGTCAATTAAAGAATGAACCATCGCCGTAGGTTCCTAGCCTAATAGGCCGCCGGCATTTATATTTCATAGGCAGCCTGCAGTAAGACGCGGTCATTTTCTATTCGTAAAATAGGCTTTCACTTGGCTATCCTGTGCGCTTCGAGGCGATTTCCTCAATGTTGTGTGGGTAAGTCTTGACGTTTGGTATTACGAGTGTTGCTTATTTATTCATGTTACCCGATTGCGACGAAGTAAAAAAAGGTGGATTATGTGTCTGACCTTTATGTATACGTATGTCCGTTTTCTTGCAGGTCACGCTTCGCTGTCTTTTTTTTTTTTGTCGTTTCCGGTGCAATTTCGGAATAAAAAGTATATTGTATGTAGCCAAAAAAGTAAAAAAGTATATTGTGGGCCAAAGCCCCCTAACAGCATCTAGTGCAGAGACTAGTACTTAAAATAAAATTAACAGAAAAATCTGTATATTAATACGTGAAACAAAAACTTTGTACCTCTTTTACGAAAATTGCGCGGACGGAGGAGTATAAATTTCCCACACTTATAACTTTTTATTGAGAAGGATTTGTTTTTTAAATTATGATAAAAGAAAAATAATTACACACACAACCATGTAAAATTAATGATGATAGAATTTCGATCATTGGGCCACCACTACATAATTATAGCAGTATCAGATATTCCGTGACTCACAATCGTAATTAATTTTATTACATTGTCTCCTCATAAATATACAGGGATACAACACCGTGATAGAATGCATCATTAAGTCTCTGCATCGTCTGTGTCATTAATTCGAGCAAGGAGAGCCTTATCAGCGGCTTATGAATTCAAAGTTTCGTTGAT
The DNA here is from genome assembly GCA_933534255.1 of Iphiclides podalirius. NCBI lineage: Eukaryota > Metazoa > Arthropoda > Insecta > Lepidoptera > Papilionidae > Iphiclides > Iphiclides podalirius. Next base: position 1,010,178 of record OW152835.1, on the reverse strand, counting down.
TCATTTCACCGCTTACAGTAATTTTGTACGTTGGCCTGTGCTCTTTTCATATCTACATTGATGTACTTGGCTGTAATCTCGTGTGCTTATAATGGATAACAGAAGAAGAAACGAAAGTAAACTTATTTTTGCTGTGGTAGCTCCTCGCAACATTCACTGTTGCACGAATGAGCAGGTCCGTCCGAAGAAGTATAACGAATTCACAGAAGACCGGCTTGAAATGTAAGTGTTAAGCTTCTACTTTTCGTCTGGTGAGTGATGTAGCCGGGGTCCCAATTAATTAAGAGCGAGCAACCCATCTGCAACCCTACGTGCGTTGCAAATGTCCATGGGCGGCGGTCATCACTTAACAACAGTGGAGCCACCTGCTCGAGGTTTCCTTCCGCTACTGGGTCGAGAACGCGGCCCCCAGTCGCCTAACCGCGGGGCCCGAGCTAAACAAGCGTGACAAAGGACGAATGATACGAGAACATTACAGGCATACGTATGGCGATGAGACGTAGGGATAGGGCTTTTCGTAAGTACAAAAAGTTTCGCTGTGTTGACAATTGGACACTGTATAAGGTTGCTAGGAATCGGTGTAACCAGATGATACGGGATGCTAAACGCCGATATATCCATGATAACATAGTTTCTTCTTCACCCGCTGATATCTGGAAGTTCCTTGGGACCATCGGAATCGGCAAAAAATCACAGTATGATTATATGAGTTCAATGGATCTGGATGATATCAATCGTTACTTTGTGTTGCATACACCAATCGATATTCAAATCAAGCTTCGCACTATCAAGGAATTAAAGAACTTCCCTCGTCCTAATATTGACCCCTTTAATTTTTCTCCAGTTGCTGTGGATGAGGTCAAGAAGATTATCCTTTCTATCAAATCAAATGCGATAGGTTGTGATCAAGTGAGCCGCCTCATGATTGTATATATCCTGGATCATCTCCTTCCTATTATATCCCATATTATTAATTCATCCCTTATTTCTGGAGTCTATCCCTTACTTTGGCGCAAAGCTTATGTTCTTCCCTTGCCTAAAAGATTGCAAATCCTTCCTTGCCCCATCATTTCAGACCTATTTCCATCCTTCCCTTTCTATCAAAAGTACTTGAAGCTTGTGTACACAAACAACTATCTCGGTTTGTCTTCAACAACAACCTCTTAAGCCCTTTTCAATCTGGCTTCAGGCCTGGGCATAGTACAATTTCCGCGCTACTTAAAGTCACTAGTGATATTAGGGCGGGAATGGAGGCCAGTAAAATCACAGTGTTGGTTTTAGTGGATTTCTCTAACGCATTTAATGTCATTAGTCACGACATCCTTCTTTCCATCCTATCCTATTCTATGATCTCACCCACAGCGCTGGATTGGTTTTCAAGTTATCTTCGAGGGCGTGAGCAGTTAGTTCGCATAAATGATAAATCTTCTCGTTGGAATGACTTAATTGCTGGTGTGCCTCAAGGCGGAATTTTATCTCCTATGTTATTTTCTCTATTTATCAATCTTATCACTCAAAATCTTCAATGCTCGTATCACCTATACGCCGATGACTTACAACTTTATTCGCAGGCCGATGTTGATTGCTTATCTATAGCAGTGGGTAGGATTAACAGAGATCTAGAGCATATAAAATCGTGGGCCAATAGATTTGGTCTCTTTGTTAATCCCGCTAAATGCCAAGCAATAATTATTGGTAGTCGTCGAATGCTTAACAAGGTACAAACAAATGGTTTACCTCCAATTGTATTCAACGGCACCGTAATCCAACCAAGGTCATCGGTAAAAGATCTTGGGTTACATATCGACATCAACATAAGCTGGCATGCTCAAGCGAATCATGTCAGTCGAAAAGTAACCGGTATTTTGCGAAGTCTCTACCGCCTACGCAAATTTCTTCCGTCCAGAACTAAAGTTTTACTTGTGCAGTCCTTAATTCTTCCCTTGATCGATTATGGTGATGTATGCTATTCTGATCTGAATGCAGATCTACTCAACAAATATGACCGTCTTCTCAATAACTGCATTCGATTTGTTTTTAACCTTCGTAAGTATGACCATGTGTCTGCTTTTCGGTCTCAACTTAATTGGCTTCCCATTCGTCAACGCCGTTGTTTGCGCATCCTCACTACACTTCATTCCATATTAACCTCTCCCAATCCCCCTTCCTATTTGATTCCCTTTATCCAATATCTTTATTCCAATCATGACAGAACCCTTCGCTCCTCTAATAATCTCTTGCTTCAATGTCCCTCCTACAACTCTAGTTTTATGTACTCTTCTTTTCCCGTTCAATCCATTCTCCTTTGGAATGACCTTCCGTATGACATCAGGAAGACCACTGAACGTATTGCTTTTAAGAATAAGATAAAAAAACTATATCTAAGTAAGTTGGCAGAATGAAATAATCAGTAGTTATTGATATCGTATATTATTTATTTATGTATATTTATTAAGTATTTGTGAATATTATAGTATATGTATTCTATTTTGTATGCTTAAATAATGTAATACATTTTTGTTATATTGGGTTTAATATGTTTATATACTTTATATATTTTCATGTATATGTCTTAAATTTATGTATAAATGAATATATATATAACTTTGTTTTAAATTAAAATTTGGTTTGAATCTTTTTACACCTGCCTCTTTTGTCTCTGCGTCGCCCATAGGTTGACTGGTAGAGAATGCCTTAGGCATTAAGTCCGCCTATACACAATACTAATTTTTTTTGTGTAAAAGTTTAAATAAATAAATAAATAAACATTCGAGCTGGAGCACATTTCTTGCTCCCCGAAATGTGGAAAAGAACAATCGAGAACATTAGTGCACCGTTCAACGACGTAGAGAACAATGATAGTTCAGTGTCCGGGCGCTCGCTTTCGATTTAATGCTCTCGAGCAACCTTCGTTCAAATCCCGGTGCCGGCACCAATGAAATTGTTAATTTTAAGTACCGATATATCGTGTGATCATCGGCGAAGGGAAACATCGCGAGGAAACCTGCATATTTTTGAAAGGACAACAAAAAATATTTTGGAGACATGTTAAACTATGTCCTTATACGCTAATACCTCTGTACATAGGAGGCCTTTGTTCAGCAGTGGGACATATATAGGCTGTTGCTTTTTTTGCTTTACTACGTCCAACGCACAATTGGCACCCAATTTCCCGCGCTCGAAAGTGGAAAGCGGCCGCCTCGTGTGGGCGGCGAAACCCGCTTTTTTTTTTTTTTTTTTTTTTTTTATGTGAAAAGTTGCCAAACGAGCAGATGGTTCACCTGATGTTAAGTGAATACCACCGCCCATAGACATCTGCTACTTTGCAGATGCGTTGACAACCTTTTTGGAAATTGGGCTCCGGCTACCTCACTCACCAGACGAAACGCGAAAGTATTTGTCATACTTCCACTTTACGCCGGTCTTCTGTAAGGTCGTGGTACTTACCCGGACGAGCCTGCCCATTCGTGCAACAGCCGAGGCTGCTGCGTGGCTCTACCACCGTTAAAACCGTTCTTGGGACCACGCGACCAGAATAATGTCGCTTTTACATTATTTTAAATAAATTAAGACCCAACGCGCTTGGCTACGCCGCAGATGCCGTGCGCCGTTTTTGCCGACCCTACCCGCGAGTTCATGGAGACGCGCAGTTTGTATTTGTGCGTTCTGAGAAAGGGTTTGGGTGGCAAATCCCAAGGACTGTGATCTAGAAGTATATTGTAGTCTTCTCTTCGGAAACATTTCCACTTTACTGTAGGATAACGTTATCGTTTGTTGTAAGGAAGTTTTACACGCATACATTTCACATGGACAAACATCCAGAAACAACTATCTGTGGGCCGCACGTAGTTTTCTCTGTGTTGGAATCGAACCCGCGACGCTTAGATGTTATATAATTTTTATTATATTATACGATTGATGCATCCCTATTCGAATCACAAACCTATAAGACTGACGATGAACAGCATAGATGATTGAAAAGTGAGGAATGAATAGAGGAAATATGGAGGCAAGATGCATGCTTTCATCCTGTTTGACTTACCTTTTCTACTTGTAATCTCTTTTATCTTTTATGTTTTTAATATAAAATTTACAGCAATCAGAGCGCATTCAAGTACAGTAAGTGCATTGTTCAAATCGGCAACCATTGTCTGTAGGTCGATACGAGTACCTATCACTTTCCGGAATCTAAGGCGCTAATCGTGACGCTAAAGCTATCATCTCTGGGGTTACGTTAAAGGATATCATTACCAATTAAATAGTGTTTTACAATTCAAGTAACTTCGTAACAAAATATTAGCGATCCGGTTGGCGTAGTGTATAGTGCGTTTGCACAAGAGACTATGTTCGATGCCCAATACTGGAAAAATATGGTGTGTAGAACATTTTTCTAGTGGGTATTTATATGTATATATAAATGCTTATTTATTTAATATTACTTCATCATCATCATTTCAGCCTGTTTGAGTCCACTGCTGAACATAGGCCTCCCCCATAGACTGTCACGAGCACGATCCTGAGCCACCTGCATCCATCGACTTCCCGGACATTTGCACAGGTCCTACTTACTCCATCTAGTGGGGGGTCGACCTACACTGCGATGGCCAGTACGAGGCTGCCACTTAATACTTATTTATTAAACGAAGTATAATTATCTTTAGTATATTCTTCAATTGACTCGGCGGCTAAGCTATTGGCTTCGGCGTTGGCGGTCGTGGGTTCGATTCCCACACGGGACAAGTATTTGTGTGTCCCACAGGTGATTGGTCCGGGTCTGGGTTGTTGGTTTCCAAAGATGGTTGACCACGGGCAGACGGCCGGTCGTAAAAATCCTAACCAAAATCACTATGATTCACATGTTTGCCGACTCCATCTAGGCGGGATAAGGGCTGGTGGCCGATGATATGTTTATCAATTACTAAAACTGTCGTGAGGCATTATTTGCGTATTAATAAGACGGCTAAACTCACGTTAATCACTAACTGATTGATTGATGTGATTCTAGCCGTCTTATTATTACATGTGTTGCTTGGTTTGGGATAGATGGCGTTACAGCAATTCCGAAATATCTATTTATTTACGCGTTAGTATTAAACCTACAGTATTCCGAGGAACTGGCTCGAAATTCATTTGGTTTCAGCGAATATGAAACGCGTTGGCAATAGGGCTTCGTCGGAACAACGTTTCGCTGGTGCGCCTTTTAATCCGCGCCTCGGCCGTTCGCTAATTGACCCCAATTGGGCCCACGGCCGACGCGGACCCTTAATTAAGTCTGACCCAAAGCATGGCAAACGCTAGCCGAAATTAAGTGCACAACTTTCGCTCATCGTTAAATTCAGTTCTATGAATGTTTATTTCGCGTTGTATATATTTATGTATAACTAGCTGTGCCCGCGACTTCGTCCGCGTGGAATTTAAAATAAAAAAAAATCTGAAATAAAAGTAGCCTACGTTACTCCTTATGACATCAGCTATCTGCCAGTGAAAGTCTCGTCCAAATCGGTCCAGCCGTTTCAGAGATTAGCCGGAACAAACAGGCAGACAGATAGACAAAAATTGTAAAAAAAATTATTTTGGTATATGTACAAAGTTGTAGGTAGCACAAAGCTGTGATTTAATCTCAAGTTTTGTTTTCATGTCATGTTTTCCAGGTGTTTTTTACTTTAGGCGATATTCCTTTTTGACTCGTAATATTTGCCGTGTTCTTGTTGGACTCATTAATCCATTTTGGCAATAAATTCAGCTTCCTATTTTGTTCTATTTTTTATTTCACTTTATAATAGAGAAAACTGTTCTTTACAACAATGAACACAATTTTCATTATGTACTTAGGTACTTGTCATGTTTTAACGAAATAAGCATGAAACTTAAAATGGATAAAATACCCGTCTGCTTTAAAAATACTACTGATGCATTCATTAACCTCATTACTAGGTTAAAAATATAAAAAAGATACGTTTTTGATGTGACCGCCTGAAAGACTTGACGCCGGATGCAATGTATTATACATATAAACCTTCCTCTTGAATCAATCAATGAAAAAATCTATCTAGTAAAAAAAACCGCATCAAGTTCCGTTTTAAAAATCTAAGCATACATAGGGACAGATAGACAGCGGGACGACTTTGTTTTATACTATGTAGTGATCCATAAACTATCACTCCTTTTGTCCCTAACGGGATAGACAGATGGCAAAGGCTTTAACTAATGTTCACCGAAAGTCTGTCCCGTGACCAGTAACGCTAGAAGTCCTCGAAACGTCGAAAAGGAAATAAAACTAAAAATTAACGTATATGTAAATCCGTAAACATAGTTCACTAATCTTCTACAGATTGAATTGGTTACTGGGGATAGAATTTTGCCGTAATTATTATGGAGCTAAATATCCATCGCTAGTAACCAAATCTATCTGTGAATAGAATAGTGGTAGCCGAAGCCTAATTTTCAAAAGGTTGTTAACGCATCTGAAAACCCTTGGGTGTAGCAGATGTCCATGGGCGGTGGTATTCACTTAACATCAGGTGAACCGCCTGCTCGCTTTGCAACTATTCACACATAAAAAAAATTGAATTCTATAACGGCAGGTTTCAATTTTTTTTAAATAATGCGTAATCGCGTAAGTACAAGAGATTATCACGTAAACTATTTACCGAGCTAACTTGTCCGAAATATTTAACCAATGCTCTGTCGTATCATATCGCCGACAAGACAAAGCGTGTACGTGACTTTCCATGCGTATTGTCATTTTAACCTTCGCCGTTAAGCGTAGAGAAATTACACAGTACCATTTATCAAGTGGCTCACCTGAACGCGGTCCTTAACATGCGAAACACGGAAGAAGTAGCAAACGTTTTCGAAACAATATTAAAAGGAAAATATTTCGAAGTTATGTGAAGTCCGCCAATCCGCGTGGTTTACAATGTCCTAGTACTCTCTATTCAGAGGAGGCCTTTGCCCAGTAGTGGGACATGTATAAGCCGTTACTTTACTTTTTTTATGTGTTTAAATATCCTATTGGGCGACGCTGTCGTATTGTTGTTGCATTTCTCGACCGTTGAGTGACTGATAGAGGATTCAATTTTCACATGTTATTATAGTGTCGAGAATTACTTTGTGTTTCTATGCAAAAAGGTAGCAAGCGATCAGGCGGTGCAGCTGATATTAAGTAAATACCTCCACCCATGAACAACCTAAGAATGCCATAGATGCATTGGAAACTATAAAAAGATTGGGTTACTTCACTCATCAGACGAAATCCACAAGTATGATACCTGCATTTCACGCTGGACTTCTGTGAGACCGTGCACATCCTCGGATGAGCCTGCCCATTTCTGCAACAGGAGAAGCTGCTACATAGCCCTACCACAGTGAAAGACTTCACAGAATAAAGAGAGATGTTTAACTAATTTAATGTCCTATACACACAAACTTACCAGTCGCAAAGTACTACACCGACGCATAACAAACGTCCACAAATGCTTTTCAGAAGACACTCTTTTAAAAACCGTCCAAGTGCGAGTCGGAATCGCACACGAAGGTTTCCGTACCATTATCTATAAAAAACGGCAAAAAATCATGGGCGGGCGCCCATTATTTACGCCCATGATTTACACTTAAATAGTTTTTATTCTGTTTTTTTTTATAGCGTTATTATTATATTTGTTGTTATAGCGGCAACAGAAATACATCATCTGTGAAAATTTCAAATGTCTAACTATCACGGTTCATGAGATACAGCCTGATGACCATCGGACAGACAGACAGCGAAATTTTAGGGATAGGGTCCCGCTTTACCCTTTGGGTACGGAACCCTAAAGAGCAAAACGCTGTGGTGGGCACAAGTTGAACTCGTGACCTTACTTCGCCAGCTGACGTCAACCGCTAAGTCAGCGCCGACACAATGTACGTAATAATCATCGTATCAATATACACAAAATAATTCAAAGTTCCGCTCGCCATATTTGCAACCGCTTCATGAATTCAACCCACTTCCCCCCGTCATGTACTGTTAGCTCGACCATTTGGGCTCGTTTGTGCTCTCAGAAAAACGACTGGCGTCGCGAAATTAGCATATTTATTCAGCTGTACACTTTTCTATGGGCGTTTAATCTCGCCTCACAAACTGTCCATTACACTACCGTTATTTTAACGTCTTAATAACGGACGGACAGATAAATGAATATCGACGAGTTCCTTTGCGGCTCCAAAACGTTTCTTGTTATTTGATATCGAAAAAATGGATAAAATTTGGTTCTGCGTTAAACTGCCTGTAATAATATATAATTTATTTCATTTAAACTTCTCTGTTACTTTTAAACGTTTACAATATTAAATTCATATCCCCTTCACGCCGGTTTCTGTGAGGTCGCGATACTTCGCCTACGTGGCTAAAGCCGTTGTGGGGCCCGACCACTGTTCTTAAAATGTTACATACTAAACAATGGAGTATTTTATCAGCCCATTTATTCTCCAGCCAAGCAAGCAATAAGCGAAGAATAGACCCACGACAGGAAGAATTGTATGAATGGATAGATCGAATATTGTCGCGTTCGGTGTACGTGCAAGCGTGTGTGTGAACTTGCCGCGCTCTCTGCTCTGACCGCAGAGCGGTGTCGGGTAGCCGCCACTCGATACACCAATACCGCATTCGAATTCCGGTCAAATGAATATATATAGTTCTACTAGCGACCCGCGCGGCTAAGCACGGGTGCCATGTATTATACATAATCGCACATTTAGAATTAAACGGACCTAATTATGAAAATCATGCATGACTTTGGCTTTATGTCAGGCCATAAACGTCAAACGACCTAAAACGACCACCTTTTTCGAATCCTATTAAAACATGGGCCGATTTTAGAAAGCTACATAATGTACACTTCTGTCTCTTTCACTTCCCCCCAATTAGCGCGTTTGTACATAAGTTCCACAAATCAATCACTCTATCTAGTAAAAAAACCGCATCAAGATCCGTTGCGTAGTTTTAAAGATCTAAGCATACATAGGGACAGACAGCGGGACGACTTTGTTTTATACTATGTAGTGATGCATTAAGGTATGGACGTCCTTCTGTTGCGGATGTCGATATAATTTTCGTAGTGATTTTTTTTGAATATCAAAATTTGAGGTCGGTTTTGTTTTTTGTTACTAAAAATGTTCAACTTGTATCTGCAACGCTACAAAGTTTTTTTTGCGATCATTATTCCTCTTCCAATATCGATTCCTTTATCGATGTTTCCTTTTTAAGGTTCCGTACTCAAAGGGTAAACCGGGATCCTAAAGTTACTAAAATTCAGATGTATGTCTGTCTGTCCGTCCGTCTGCCACAAGGCTGTATCTCACGAACAGCAAAAGATAGACAGCTGAAATTTTCCTATATGAATTTTTTAACGATGATGTACTTATTTTCTTTGCCGCTATACAAAAAAAAATGTTTAAATGGGGTTCCCATAATGGTACGGAACCCTTCGTGGACGAGGGCGACTCGGACTAGGCCGGTTTTTATCATCACCACGAACCGATTAGTCATTCATGATTATCCAATTTACTACAAAGTGACGATGTTTTCTTTAGCGTAACGTTTGGGCAAAATTATATCGTACTTTATTATATCGTATTTTATATCGTAAGATATATTTTTTTCAATTGCTATTCGGTAATTGACTCATGCCATTACATTATACTTACGTTATCGCTGTTTCGTTTGGAATAAAATAAATAATGCCATAGTTTAATCGGAACCTGGGCTGTAATTTTTTTGTCTTGATTATATCGATTGGAGTCGAAATTTATCTACATTTTATACTTTTATTTCAAGCACATACGAACCGCAAAATCTATCACCATGTCATGTTTTATTTTTATACACCACATAATAAAAATTATAATATCTACCATATTTTATTTATTTCCACATGTATAAATGTAATGTACTTAACATTAGTACGTTCAAGCTTCAGCAGTAACTTAGCTCATAGAAAGGCCTCACAAGCCTATTATATGGCGGGAAGACTTTCATTCCACTACTGTAAAGTATCGCGGGGAATGTAAATATTTATTTGCTATCGGGAATGCCCCGCAGATAAGCCGTTCGCCGTTGAAAGGGGTTCCTTGTACCGCGATAGCTTATCTTTACGTTGAATACCTGCGCCACAACGAACGGTCTAGACTTGAGAGGTTTGTCTGTCTGTCGTGTCGGCTTAGCCCGTTGGTGCCGGAGAATTAAGCTCAAAGTCCGTCTTTACGTCAAGAGGCAGTCTTATGCCGCTCTCGTTGCTTAAGATCGTTGTTAAGGAGACATTGATATTAATAAAACATTTATATTAAATCATCATCATCCCCTTACTCCCCATGCAAAACATGAATCATGTTGCAAGCGGTTTTATTTAGGTAGTTCCGGCAATCACCCCTCCTCGGGGAACTAACACCCAGATCCAATTGTCAAGAACAATTGTCTGTCATACAAAAAGTCTAAAACTTATCCCTCCTGGGAATCGAATCCAAGATCCCTCGGAGCCGAATCTAATAGCTTAGCAACTGAGCTACCGAGTCTATTATATTATAACCTTTCTCGTTTATGTGTGGTCACGACATAATCTGTTCAAGACGTTGTTTTTTTTTTAATCAAAAATATATTTATTCACATAGACGCTTGCGCGTTCTTATGAAATCTCAACATATTACATAAAAATTAATACATTCGTAAGTATGCTACCACCGGTTCGGAAAGCAGTTTCTGTTGAGAAGAAACCGGCAAGAAACTCAACAGTTGCTCTTTTTTAATAAGATTAGTTTACAATATAATAGGATAAGTATAAATAGAATAGAATAGAAAAATCTTTATTGATCGTACACAAACACCGTTTACAAAAAAAAAGAGAACAAAACAACTAATTTACATATAAATACAATTAATAATTTTCCTAATATCGAATAATGATAATAAATACAAAGTCGGTGTATGCGACGACCAAAAGTCAGCTCAGCATAATGTCGCATTATGCTGAGCTGACTACTTTTTGGTTGAGGTAGCGCTGATTTTCAGCTGACGCCTACGAAAGTGAGTCACGGACAATCTGGATGCCTAGTAGAAATTAAACATATATATATATATTTCACCAGTGTTGTAGAATGACCAGTGCTTGCATGCTAATTTATGTGTCCGAGTATAATTTTAAATTGTATTGCGCCATTTTGCTGTTAAAGGGGAAGGTTCAAGAGAAAGTGTGTCGTCCAGTTCATGTCGTTTTTTGTGTGAGTAAAATATAGTTTTTTAGCTTAAACCTGAAAGCAGCCCACGATTTGGTAATCCGCAATGGTGGTGGAAGGTTGTTCCAGCATTTTGTGGACGCATATCTGAAACTTCCCCGAAATGTGACGCTCGCGTGCTATGCTGGTTATGATCCTTTGACCAACTCAACTTATTCCAAAGGTATGGAGGGGATTGATTTTTAAAAACGCCAAATAGCAATGACGCAAAATGAAGTTTTCTTCTCTCAGATATTTTAAGTCTGTTAGCCTGATTAGGTAGGGCGTAAATCTTACTTTAGCCTAATTTCTTAACTATTTAGACATAAGACATAGACATAGACATAAACTTTATTTTGACAACCAACAAACAGCACAAAAGATTCAAAAAAAAAAATAAATGGCATGAACATAACATATTGATAAATAAAAAAATAACATCGTTTCAACAAAAAAAAAGCAAGTTTAAAAAAAGGAAAACAAAATAAGTACACAAAGTTACAAATATAAACAATTATTAATAAAGAAACAAAAAGACATATAGAAACCTTTGAAGGAAAAAAAAAAAATGCATAGTGTATATGTAATAAGGAATGAATTGTGCTGTGAGTTTATGTCAAAAATGGTCTCCACTCAGCAAAAAAATACGGAGAGTTCCGCAATGCTGGTATTCTGTGGAGCCATTTCGATGCTAGGAATGTGAGGAAGGTGCGGGTAGATGCGCAAACTTGTGAAAATATTCCCAGAATAAAATAAACTAAAATTAAATAATAAAAATTAAATTATAATTAAAAAAAAAAAAAATTGTGCAACACTGTTAGAATTTCTGGCAAATATTGACCAACAGAAAGAAAGAAATGCAAGTAAAAATTATTAAATAATCAATAATATTGATTAAAAAAGAAAAAAAAGAAAAAGACAAACAAACAAAAGGACTTTATACACATAAATACATTATATTAGTGCCACGGGGGCTATTAGGGACGCATTAGACATTTTGCGTTAAGTATGTGGGTAATACTCGTCTAGAAGCTGGTAAGCATTGTTGGAAAGACAAAAGATGTTGTTTCAATTTGAATTTAAAATAACTTAAACTTTTTATAACCCTTATAGGCGGTGGTATATTGTTCCAGCATTTAGACGCGGCGTACTTAAAACTTCCTCTGAAAGAAGCTGAGCGATGTTTTGGGATCCTAAGTATCATCTTTTTAGTTGCCCTAAGTCGATCAGTTGACAACCAATCAAGTTTTTGAAAAAGATACTTAGGTCGGCCAGTTTTGATAATCCCAAATAATAGGGTTGCCAAATGAAGTTCCCTACGCAAAGTCATTTTAAGTACATTAAAATTATTTATGTAAGGAGTGACGTGTGTACGTGGTGGAATTTTAAAGCAAAAGCGCGCACATGCATTCTGAACTCGCTGAATAAGTCGTTCTGTACCCGCTAATATTCGAGGGCCGTATACAGTATCAGCATAGTTTAGTCTTGACAATATGAGGGAATCGCACAGCTTAACACGTAGGCTGACACTAAGGTAATCACGTATGCGATAAATAACTTTTAATCTATAAAAACAGTTACGTACAAAATCAAGTACGTGACCCTCGAAGCGCAGATCAGTATCCATCTTGATCCCCAAATTACGCGCTTCAGTAACCCTTTCAATTAAATTTCCATCAATTTTTACTTGGGGATCATGTGTTAAGATGTTGGTTATTTGCATTTTACTACCAAGTACCATCCATTTGCATTTTACAGGGTTTAAAACTAACGCATTTTTAACAGACCATTCGCTTATTCGGCTGAGATCTTCATTCAGTTTACGTGTAGACAGGTTAGTATGTTCCGCTTTTGTGCTAATGTATAATTGTAGGTCATCAGCGTATATTTGCAACTTACAATGTTCTACTGTATTAATTACATCAGAGGTATATAAAATAAATAAAATAGGACCTAGAATTGATCCCTGCGGAACACCTCTCTCGACGATGGAATGAGATGACCTTAAAATTGAGCCATCCATGTTACGTAGTTCAACGAATTGGGACCGACAAGAAAGGTAACTAGTAAACCATTTAATAGCTGTTATGTCAAAGCCAAAATAAGACATTTTAGAAAGAAGAAGTGAGGTATTTATTGTGTCGAAAGCACGCGAATAATCCAAAAGGGTGAGTATTGTGCCCTCTCCTACATCACTCGATGATAAGATGTCATCCACAACATCAATCAATGCAGTGGTTGTGCTATGCTGTGAACGAAAACCCGATTGTACCGCAGGGAGTATGTTATTATTTTCAAGGTAAGATGTAAGCTGAGCGCAAATTACTTTTTCCATTACCTTTGATAAAAAGGGTAGTATACTTATCGGCCTCAATTCTTTGGTATCAATAGCATCAACCTTTTTAGGTATTGGGCGTACTATTGCAGTCTTCCAGGCACGCGGAAACGTATTAGTTTCAATGGATTTGTTAATTATCCCTGTGATAACCCCAAGTGTACGTGGAAGAGTGAGTTGTATCATATGTGATGAAATTTTGTCTACTCCTATAGCATTTGACTTTATTGACGTAATACATTTGAAAATTAAACCTTGATCCACCTTTTTAAAAGTTAATGTTGAACCACCAAATCGATTAAATTCGTAAAACGTTAGATCGGACAAGGATATTTGATTTTGCCCCGGAACATCAAGAAAGTGTTGATTTATAAGTTCAGGATTATTAAAGTGCAGCGGCAACTCATTTTTATATTTTGAGCTGAACAGAACAGCTTTTTTAATATTTGTCCACAAAGCCTTAGAGTCCTTACAATTTGCATTTATACAATGATTGAAAAATGATCTCTTTTCACTGCATAGAGCCGACGATACTGCCCTTTTTAAGTCTTTGTAATAAGTTTTATGGGATTCCTTTTTAGAAACCTTATAACGCGCGTATGCTCTATCTCTTGTATGCATCATGTGCCTTAATGTAGGCGTAATCCAAGGTGGTGATTTGTTCTTTACATGTACTAGTTTATTGGGCGCATGACGATCGAACAGCATAAGAACATAAGCATTGAAAGTTTCAACCATGTCATTGACATCCTTCAAATTTAGTATACGATCCCACTCAACAGTTTCCACATCTCGTTTTATTGCATCTAAGGAGATATCTTTAAGAGGACGATAAAGGACACAAAGGGAACATGCTTTGGCACGCTTAATTTTAAGCTCGCTAACAACAAAGGCATGGCTACTGAGTTCAGGTATAAAGTCAACCTGTATATTCTTCACAGGGGCATCCGTACAAACAAGATCGATTAGTGTTTCACTATGCTGTGTAAAATGAGTTGGCACCGTCACATACTGCTTCAAGCTAAGGTAGTGTAAGAAATTGTTTAGCTTGATATTATCAGTATTACTAGCGTTTAATACGTTTATATTAAAATCGCCCATTAAAATCACGTGATCGTAAAGGGAGAATGATGCAATGGATTCAGTTAAAGCATCTAAGAATGTATCGATGTTTAGCCAAGGAGGACGATATGCAGTACCAATAACGAGCGTGATACCCTTCATTTTCATGTTGAGCCACATCTGTTCAACGGGTGATGTACATGTGGATGGGTGAGGAACAGTCCGCACCGTAATACCGCGTCTAATGTAGAAACCAACCCCACCACCTCTGGTGCGTACATTTCGAAGTCGAGGGATATGCCGTAGTCCGTAACCAGGTACCATCGGTGCCCGGCCCTCTTCACCCGATTGCAACCATGTTTCGTTTATAGCCATAATGTCCACAGAATTGCGCTGCATGGCAAAAATAAACTCATCGTGTTTTGTACCCAATGATCCCGGATTAAGAAGCCCTAATTTAACTCTTTTATCGTCAGCCATATTTAAATTGACGCTGTTTAATGTATAGAGAATTGAAGTTCTTGAAAAATATAAAAGTAATGTGTATATAACATAAATGTTTGTAAATTAAATTAAAAAACATAATAAAATAGTGTTCATTGTGTAGTGTCACGAGGGCCCTAAAAAAAACATTGTTCTCTTAATAAATTTGAACCATTAAAAATAACAAAAAAACAGTATCCAATATATAGTAAATACTTTCCTTAAGCATATGACACAAATAAATAGTACAAACAATATAGCGATACAAAATTTAAGTAATGGACATTTATGGTTGCAATTAACATACTTTACTCGTTTATATAAGTTTGAATTAAGGAAATAAGATGAGGCATTTAGGTTATTTAGGTGAAAAAAAAATATTCGATTTATAAGGAATAAATAAAAGAAACTAAAAACTTGCAGAGTACAAAAATATTTTTGAGAGAAAATTAATACTCGTATTACAAAGGTGTAACAACAATGAAACAATCCTTTATATATTTTATAGCAATTTTTAAATTTGTAAATAATGCCGAACTTTATTCCAAATGCATTAAGTATAATAGAATCCAATCCAGTTTCACTAGGGATAACATGTTCAAAATTACATGCCATTAGACAGACATACATCATTAGACTAAATAGTACGATTAAAATGTACAAGAGTTTATACCATTTTACTTTAATTGTTTTTCGTGTCATCGGGCGATCTAACGTTAATTGTGCCAAAAACACGACTCAAGTCAGCAGCGGTTCGAATTCGATGACGTGGGGAATCTCCATCCTGCCGTTGTCGCACATATATTCTGCCATCTTTGGTCCAAACAAACCTCCAGCGGGAACGCTGAGCATTTTCACGGGCCTGCCCGAACAGCTGTCTATTGATTTTCGTTAACCTTTCGTTGACATAGAACCGGCGAGATGGGCCAGGGACGCCAACGCCTTCGGTAGTAGCTCCTCTCCGTACGCGCGCCGCTTGCAGTAATTGGTCGCGCAGCGCGCGTCGCGCTAAGCGCACCACGATAAGACGAGGGCGAATGGTTGGACTAACCTCTATAACGGATTCAGGAGAACGGCCCAAGCGTTCACAGCTGACAACGTCCGTCTCTGATAAACTCACCCCCAACTTTCTCACTCAACCCCAATTTCGAGGTTATATCAGTCTCTTAAGGTATTGGGAATTTCTTTTTTATTTTTTTTACGCGTATGATCCCTGTTTCCAAGTGAATTAATGCATATTCCAATCCGAGGTCAAGTGCCGACGCCACGCTGCCTGCAAATTTTTCATTGCAACATAAAGCGTTTATGGACGTATTGGCATTTAATTGCAACATTTACGACTTTTTTACGACGCACTCTTTGCGTTAATTACTTCTCATAAATGCAAATTTACTTACACTTAATGAAGTGTATTCTTATATTTTTAATAATGTAAAGCCATGTAGAGGACTGCCCTAAGTACCTTTTCTTTTTTACGTGAGAAAATGGCAAACGAGCGGGCGGTTACTGGTGCGTTGCCATCTTTTAAAACCACGGGTTTCTGTTATCTCACTCATCGGAATAAACGTAGGGAATTGCGGTGGTAGGGCCACGGAGCAGCCTCGGCTGTTGCACGAATGGGCAGGCTCGTTCGGGTAAGTACCACGACCTCACAGAAGACTGGCGTAAAGTGGAAGTATACTTTCGCGTTTCGTCTGGCGAGGGAGGTGGCCGGAGCCAAATTTTCAAAAGGTTGTCGACGCATCTGTAACCTTCGGGTATAGCAGATGTCCATGGGCGGCGGTATTCTCTTAACATCAGGTGAACCGTCGGCTCGCTTGGCAACTTTTCACATAAAAAAAAAGAATAACACTTCCACTTCACGTCGGTCTTCCGTAAGTACTTTTGCGATGAGCCTGCCAGGTTCATGTACGAAGGATGTTGCGAGACCATACCACAGTGACATATACGGCCATTGACATTGCCTCCCAACTACTTTTACAATTCCAAAACTGTACAGTCGCAGCACATATGCTGTTATTAGCAATCCAGTGAACTTTTCTTCGTACAGAGGCTTAAAGAACACATATACGATGGATGTATGGGTCTTCTATTGGGAATTTGTAAATACGCGTTCTTCGTCAGGAATGTTGGGAAGCGATCCACGCTAATGGCCCGCCGGTGGCGCTGATAAGGAATTGGGTGAGGCCGCCCCGCTTTCTTCTTGTCGCTATCGTTGTTTCTATAATGTTATTTGGCCGGATAAAGATGCATGATGTAGCTGTTAGGCAAGAAGTGTTCTTGTTTATTTATTTTTATGCGAAAAGGTGGCAAACGAGTTGGCTATTCACCTGATGTTAAGTGATAACCGCCGCCCATTGGCATATGCAACACATGTACGGTTGCAGATGCGTTGCCACTTTAATAAAGTGGTCCTCGGTTACTTCATTCATCAGACGAAACGCAGAAGTATAATACTTTCCACTTCACGCCGGTCTTCTGTGTGGTCGTGGTACTTACCCGGACGGACCTGCTCATCCGTGCAACAGCGAGGACATATGGTGGCCCTAACACAGTCAGTCATATCGACAAAAACAAAACCGACTACAGTGTCATTTTTTTATTTAATTTTGAGCAGTTACCTACTGGGTCTTTGAAGCCCAAGATCCAATATCAATGAAATTAATACGGGACCACTTACGAGATAAACCGAACACAATGCATAAATAAATTTTAGGATAGACAGATTTTAGGATTCCGTTACCAAAGGGTAAAACGGGATCCTATTACTAAGACTCCGCTGTCTATCTGCCTGTCCTTATGTCTGTCTGTCCGTCAGCCACCTGGCTGTATCTCATGAACAGTGGTAGTTAGACAGTTGAAATTTTCACCGCTGATGTATTTCTGGTGGCGCTATAATAAAAAAATATTTAAGTGGGGCTCCCGTACAACAGACATAATTTTTTTTGCCATTTTTATAGATATTGGTACGGAGCCCTGCGTGCGCGAGTCCGACCCTTTAGTTTTTTGGAAAAGTTGTTGAAAATATTTTTTAGGCTATACATAAATATATTTTAGGCTATAGGCACATACCTTACTGATAGCCTAAAATAGACAAACGCAAAAATACCTAACGGCAATGTGGAACACTGGCGATGCACTCGAACGCTCTTTCCACAACCCTTAACCGAATTCGAATCGATGCTTGTTAACTTCAAGCGGTACTCGTGTGCGGTTGTATAGTTAAAAATGAGGTAACCCTTTTCGGGGCTCGAAAGTATTGCGCGGGGTGGGGCAGTGAAATGGTGGCGAGTGGCGTCACGAAGCTCGCCGACTTAATAGGTCAGGGGGGCCGAGCCGCCGATCGGGCTCTGTACCACGGAGCGGAGATATTCGATGCGATAAAGATTGTTTTGAAAATGTTTGTGTTTTGTTTGTTTCCGGTAAGTTCTTCCAACTAGGCACGTATATGATGATGACGATATGGATAGATGAAATCGATTTGTTTAATTATTACGTCATGACCGCTGGCCCTTATTATATAAACAAACACTAAGATAAAAATGCTACGTTATTTTCTGCACGTGGTCTTCCATTTTAGTTGCTTATATAATTTATTCGTTTCTCATTGCAATATATACTAAGCTCAACTATAATAAAAGCCTATACCGAAATTATATAATTAATAATTAAATAATTTTTTCAATTACTTTTTTATAAACTTCGTATTCCGTCGCTGGTCCATTATAAACTCTATGTCAAAAAACAGTTTTATACCCAAAGTTATTGAACCCCACGTCACGCGAGTAATGCCTTTAAGTTGCTATATCGCTTAGCATAGACTAGCTTCAAATAAGCAACGCAAGGGTAAAAGGCAAACTGATAGACTAAACGCGTCGATGACTCATTCTCTAACGCGAGGCTCGCTTCGCCCCTCGTTAGCCTTGGGAATGGGGTTTGCTGTATCCGTCACCGTATCGCAGGTGGTTACTGCGTTTGTACCCACATTATTTGTTTCATCGTAACACCTGACGCTTAAAGCCTTTATAGAGGGGACAGTCTGAGTATTAAGAGAGCGATGCAATACGTCGAGAATTGTAACACTGAACTATCTTTTAGTTTATAATAGAGCCGTGTCGACATATTTATGCTATTGTCATTTTTTTTTAAATGACAGAGCACCACACGCGGTTCCTGATCTTAAGTGATAACCACCGCCCATTGACGTTTTCAACAACCGTAGGGTTGCAGATGCGTTGCCAGCTTTTGCCACCGTAAAATGGGCCACAGCTACCTCACTCACCAGACGAAACGCAGAAGTATAACACTTCCACTCGCTGGTCTTTTGTGAGGTCACGGTCAACGGACCTTTTTTTTTTTCGTGGGAAAAATCCTTTATGGATCCCCTACCACTGGATCGTGGCAGGGTTATGTGGGAGTCCCGGTGAGAAACGGGTACCCACTAAAAAACCCACGTTGCCCCTGTCTCCGTCGCATCGGCCGGGGACACGGGAACACGTGGACGCAATCTTCCGCGACCCCGGCGCGACTATGGCCCTGTTTAGGCCTCCTCTACTGCATCGTGCTGTGCCGGTGCAATTGGCACAGCACACGTCTCGAGCCCCATATTGAGCGACAGACACCCCCATGTCTGCCGCTCACGGTCTACGGACCTGCCCATTGATGTAACAGCGAAAACTGTTGCGTGGCCCTACCACAGTTAAGTAACTGAGAAGAGAGTCTTGTCATTCATACTGCTAGAATCCTTACTTCCTTACTAATATTATAAAGGCGATAGTTTGTATGTATGAATGGATGTTTGTTACTCTTTCAGGCAAATACTACTGAATGGATTTTATTGAAACTTTACAATAATATCGCTTATACATCAGAATAACACATAGGCTATAATTTATTTATATATTTTTATGTATATCTCTCTTTGTCTATCTGTCTGAATGTTACGTCTTCAGCCCATTCTACGCAGACGTAGTCTCGGTCAGCAGCTAGTGTTATATATATATCCCTTAATAGGTACGCACGTGCTCGTAGTCATGATGCCCGAGCCCAGTTCTGTCCTTTGTACGTAAGCTATTGTAATGGGCTTTGGTCACTGTGCCACTGTGACGCAAATGTCATCTGCCAACGCGGCCGAGTTCCGGGCGATTCTGAAAGCGCTGAAACGCAGTATTCGAAAACGAAGCGTTGTGCGGAACAAATTCCCTTCAACTCCCCTCTCCCCCCTTCCAACCCTCATTGTACTCATTCTGTCCTCGGGACTGAGATCGCCGATATTTCGCAATGCGTCAAACACGTAAACAGGTCAAGGTTGTCGCAGACACTTCGCGCATTGTCGTAGGGGCATAATAAATGAATGATCAAATATCTTCACATTTATAATACGATCATACCTATCTTTGATCCGAAATTGACTATTCGTGTTATGTCTGTGTTATACCATAGTTCTTTCATCGTATTTTACGCCATAGGTTGTTGCAATACGTCGGTGATGTGAGCCGATAAACAATCTTGAAGCAATTGTCACTTTTAATTGTCACTATTATCTCATCAACAGTTATACCGCCATTTTTCATACTCGATAGGTTTGATTTGAAGTGACATTGACAGTTGTTGGCGTCAGGGTTATCGAATCTCAGAGAATTCAATTCGCCAAAGGACATCGTCCTTTTGGTATGGTTGGTTTTTTAGCAATTTTGTTTACATATGTGTATAACTGGAAAGAATACATTGTTTGAAACCTATTGACAATAAAGAAAATTAAAGTTTGTCGAATTTGTTTTGGAAAAATAAGAAAAAGGATGGGTTTACTTATGTACGCGCATAAGAAGTTACACTTATTTTGCTTAAAGACATTAAATGCAAGTGATAACTGTTAAAAAGTTGCAACCATTTGAAGCCCAATTTCATAACGTCGCTTTTTGAGGTTAAGTGTGCGCGCATCGTAAAACTTTAATTTTACCAAAAGAAGTATGCTTTCAATAACTGGTGACACCTATTTCTATGACAAGAGGATATGCAACTACTAGCTAATGTCAAAAACAAATGATCAAGGACAAAATGACTCATATGTATATATTACATTACACTATCCAATATCATTGACTCATATTCATTCTCTCATATCTTTATACTTGAAACATAAATTACGATATATGAAGAAATAACTACAATAACAATTGTACAAGTAGAACTGTAGAATAATTATACTGTTCTGCGTTATTATTTTACTGGCCCAATACAATCTACGAAAGGTTATCTATCATTAATATGTGTCTAATATGACTAGATTGGTATTTAAATTAAAGACTAAATATAGCTAACGTGTTGATTTACTTAAGGATTGATGCTATGCCGATAAACACTGTGAGGTAGCTGGGGCCCACTTTAATAAAGGTGGCATTTATAATCCTACATGGGGCGTTGCTAATGCCCATGGGCAGCGGATATCAGGTTTACTGCCAGCTCGCTTGCCTCCTTCACGTAATAAAATCCGGTCCAAAACTCCTCAAGGTGTCCTGGGAAGTTCCAGAAACGATCCCGTATTAAACACATTATCCCCGGGACCAGTTAGTTCAGTCGGCCGATGTCGCGGACACAATAGTATTTCCGGGAGTAACGAATGCACTTCTCGTCCGCTTGAGTCATACCCGCCTCGTTTTGGAAGCATTTCGTCGAAATCCTGGACAGGCCATGACTAGGGTCCCAGAAGCGTCGCGTAGATCTACCCGTTGGTACATTGTCTATTCTAGTTACTTCGATAGAGAGCAGCTTTAAACATTTTTAATTTTTTTTACATTGGAATAATAGATGATTTTGCTTCCATGTTTCGCTTAGATATTTTTGTCAGTGATTAATTAAATTGCTCTTGAAAATTTACAGTACGTATGTATATACCCATATCTGTGCTGCCAGTGATGTCTAAAATTTTTGAACGAATCTTACATGATCGTTTAAACAACTATTTAAACTCCTTTAATTTTATATCCGATCGGCAATATGGATTTCAAACCAAAAGTAACACTACTATCGCAACAATAGATCTCACAACTAAAATAAAGGATAACATTGATAAAAAGCACATTGTTATAGGTACTTTAACGATTTGAAAAAAGCCTTTGATACCGTAAGTCACAAACTACTATTAGAAAAACTAGAAAGCATTGGTATCAAAGGCAGTGCTTTTAAAATTTTTAAATCTTATCTAACAAATAGATCACAGGTAGTCCAGATGGGCAATTCCCAAAGTAGTACATTACCGGTTACGCACGGTGTGCCACAAGGCTCTATATTGGGACCACTCCTATTTTTAATATATGTAAATAACATAACAAAACTAGGGTTACATGGTCATATAACTTTATATGCAGATGATACATGTTTATGTTATTTTAGAGCTAACATAAATGATGTTATTTCACGAGCACAAAATGACCTGAAACTTTTGTTTGACTGGTTCCTTTATAATTTACTCACGGTTAATACTACTAAAACATGCTACATTATCTTCATACCAAAAAATAAGATCATCCCATTACATGATCCATTAACAATAATAACTCTCCCTTAGAACAAAAATCCTCCGAAAAATACCTTGGCTTAATAATAGATAATTATATAACATGGAACAAACAAATAGATCAAATTAAAAATAAACTTTCGGCACTTACTGGCTCTCTCTGCAACATTTCTCAATGTCTACCTAAAAGATGCGCTTCACTATTTATAACTCATTAGTTAAATCACACTTACTATATCTCATAGAAATCTGGGGCAGTGCTGCTAAAACTAAATTACATAAAAAAAATAACCGCATTTAACAGTTTTAAGTCTCAATTATCTCAATACATACTTGATAACTTTTCGCCTTCGGTTTAAGACATAAAGCTGTTAACTGTTTGGCGTCCATAACATTATTTTATGATTGTATAATATTCTCATGTAAGTAGCATTGTATTGTCTTGTTGGGAATAAATTTCTTTAACCTAATGTATTTGTTTTGACGTTTGTTGAAAATAAAACGTATATAGCTTGGTAAATTATAAACTAAAAGTTAAGCAATGAAGTTTGGTTCTTTTGTCAGCGTTAAAACTTAAATATTTCTGCGATCAGCACCTGCAAAATATAATATTCACTCAACTCTCAGCTTAGAGCCGAGATGTTAATTAGGAAATTATAATAAATTTGAAATCTCGTAATAAAAGTTCCTCCAGCGTTTCAA
This sequence comes from Iphiclides podalirius, assembly GCA_933534255.1. NCBI lineage: Eukaryota > Metazoa > Arthropoda > Insecta > Lepidoptera > Papilionidae > Iphiclides > Iphiclides podalirius. Next base: position 986,833 of record OW152835.1, on the reverse strand, counting down.
AGCTCATGACACGACGGGAGTTCAATAAAGCATCAAACGCGATAAAATCGGTATAGTACTTTTATTAGCATTGTAATGCTCGCGTAATACAGTGAATAGTTAGACGGTCTTTATATTTTATGGCCTTTCTGCCGCCGGTGGCGCCGCGACGGCTAGACGATAGATGACGTCACGACACCTAGGAGATCCTCGCAAAAACATCCACCCACAGCCACGTTGGCAAGCGTTCAACCCTCTCACATTATCCGTGTATATTTCTGCGAACTTTTCCGGGTGCTGTCTGCAGCCCAATTTACAGCTGCAGATTACTGCAGTGCAAAACTCCGTTGTAATTTTTGCATTCGAGAAAAACAATATAATTGTACAAACTTGAATGATGGTTCAATAGTTCATCCAGTTACTACCATTGTGCTGGACTCAGTGTAAACATTCGGTAGGCTTACGGAAACCTCTCGCCTTCTTATAAACTACACATTACAGAAGACAGTCGGCTTGCTTTATGATCTTGTTCTTTTCAGGAAGCAGATCAAGCACCTGATGGTTTTATAGTGTAATCATTGCAGTACCTGGAGGACCTGTTTTTTTTTTTAGTAAATCGTGTATTTTGGAAAAAACATTTTAGATACAAATTACTGAGTAATGAAATATGCATAATATTTTTCGATCTTACCTACGTAATAATAAGAAAATATGAACTGGTGTTTTTCACAAAAGAAATAACTTTAATAAAAAAGGGAAAAAAATAACAAATCGACAAAAAATATCAATTGAACGATACGAACAATAAGTGATACGAACCACTGCCTTCTGTTTCGTGGCTCCTCCTATCTACTATCGTTTAAAGGATAAGTTCGGAACAAGCAATCACTTCAAAATCGCGGAATTAGTGAAAGTAATTATTATAATTCATGAATTCAATGTCTCGACATCTTTACCCTGACAGACGCGTAAACGCTCACACAGGGTTCTGAAGAATACCAGCGCTGGTCATTCAATTCGGATTATCAGCAATATGCTGAACAACTAAGCTTTGGGTTCAGCATTGTATAGTTTTTAGCTTTAAAATATTTTTCGACGCATTGTTGCATTGTGTTGAATGACTTTTTTCTCTATGTTTAATGTAGATTAGATTCATTCGTTATTATATTTTCGTACTTATATTCTAGGATACCGTGCCATTACCATACATTAAGGGCAACTAAAATATCTATTGCATTATTCGTCCACCCAGTACTGTTTTGCCACTGTTCAGATAGTAAGCTAAGCGTAGCTAAGTTTATCTGCCTCTTGTCGTTTTTGAGGAAGATCGTTTAAGTGGACAGTGTGAGAATGCCTCGTAGCTCTTTTCCCAGGAAGCAGGGTATCTAATATATATCATTTGATTCACCTGGCATCGAAAAGAAGATGCACGAGAAAGACCGAAATAAAACGTTGTATGACTCGCGCCCCATTACAAATTTACGCAAGGTTTAAATTATGTAGTTTTCTCTAGCACTTCAAGTTTTATTTTTGAGCGTGCCACCCCTGAAGCAAAGCTGGCGGTTCATCTGATGTTAATTGATATCAGCCGTGCTTAGTCATTTGCAACACCCGTAGGGTTTCAGATGCGTTGCCACCTTTTCATAAAGCGGGCCCCGATTACCTCGCTCGCGAAACGTACAAGTGTAACAAATCTTCACGCCGGTGATAGAGATAATAGCACACTACTCAAGCATTTAGAGGATTACGACTTTGAACGGTGGTAGAGCTACGCAGTTGCCTCGGCTGTTGCAAGAATGGGCAGGCTGGTCCGGGTAAGTACCACGACCTCACAGAAGACCGGCGTGAATTGGAAGTATAATACTTTCGCGTTCCGTCTGATGAGTGAGGTGGTCGGAGCCCAATTTTCAAAAGGTTGTGAACGCATCTACAACCTTCGAGTGTAGGAGAGATCCATGGGCTGCGGTATTCACTTAACATCAGGTGAACCGTCTGCTCGCTTGGCAACTTATCACCTTAAAAAAAACTACGAGTTGAAAACTGCATTGCGTGGCCGGCGACATATGGGCCGCCGCCGAAAGTTATTTTTACCGTTACCTTCCCTACGATGACCACATGGCGCCGTCGCCGAACCAACGGACAACGTTTCTGAAGGTGACACTATCTTCATTTCTCCGAGGTGTGCGGTATATTCGTACGAATATCAATTTTATAATACGCTTATAATAATCATCATAATACTTATGAAATGCCGCCTCGTATAAAAATGATGAAGGTTATATACATATTTTACTAGCGACCCGCCACGGCTACGCACTGTTACAATGTTGAGTGTTTGTTTTCGACATCGCATTAGAAACTTCTAAAACTAGTTTGATTCTCTACTATAGTATGCATGAATTGTACTCACATATAAACCTTCCTCTTAAATCACTCTGAATATTAAAGAAGACCGCATCAAACTCCCTTGCGTAGTTTTAAAGATCTAAGCATACATAGGGACAGACAGACAGCGGGACGACTTTGTTCTATACTATTTAGTGATTATTAGATTTAGATATCACTTGACAGACTAACCGGTAGAAAAATATTCGGATATTTTTTTATAGAAAATATGGTGATATTTTAACTATTGAAAGTAACCAACTACTTATTTAAAAAAAAGCGTCACATTTTTATCCGATAAATGCCCATTTGGTAATAGCTTTTGGGACTTAGCGAGAATAAAAGTGAATATAGCGATAGGTAACTCAGCGTACATCCTCAAGGGATTGAATACGTGAGTGTTACGAATATTTCAGCATCGGCAAAACGTAAGGTTCAGAATCGCTCGGCCGTAAATTCTAATTCGCCGAGTGTTCCGCGTTGGTTTCCCACGGGCGTCACGATACTGCCGTGACGGGAAATTCACCTGTATGGCGTGAAACGCAGACGTAACACTCTTGCGATATTGAAACACATCCCGAAGGAGTTAGTCTAGAATTCGTGTTGCAAAAAACACGCATTTCGTGTTTGGCACAAAGTTATCGAAGCGAAAATCTAAATTTTTTTCAAGTCAGGTTTGAATTAAATGCGAAGTTACGTTTTAATGAATATATTTGTTTTTAGATTTATTATCTTCGTTTAAATAACAATAAAAAAAAGCAAAAATTGTTTCGCCCAACGTGGGGCTCGAACCCACGACCCTGAGATTAAGAGTCTCATGCTCTACCGACTGAGCTAGCCGGGCTGGTGAGTCTCACTAAAATATCCATGTCTCACTAAATGTCCATGGGCGGCGGTATTCACTTAACATCAGGTGAACCGTCTGCTCGTTTGGCAATTTTTCACATAACAAAAAAAAAAAGAATTAAAAGCGAGCGGCGGGACACTGAGCTGTCACGGCTTCATTAAGGTATGCGATACCTATAACACGAGTCTGATCTAGGTATCAGTTAGTCTAAATTACATATGTAATATGCATTTGGATCGAATTTCATACGCTCTGATCGTGAACGTATATACACTGTATATGTACACTGACAACTTTAAGAAACAAGTTAATGTAGATAAAATCGTGTTATTAGCCGCACGGATTGTGCCGTGCGTTTAATGGGTCGAGAATTTGAATATCTGCGACAAACACAAACATAATATAACAAAATTTAGATCAATATAAATATCTGAGGGCGTGAATTAAGGAGTGTGGCTACTATTAACTAATCGATAACCTTTTCTAATTAGTTTTTAGTTACCCGTTTATATTTAATCATTCCAACTGTTGTTCACTTTGTTTTTAAAAGCTAGCGTAAGACTAGAGGTAGGAATAAAAATGCCTAGGCCACGTCCACAGTGCCACGACCTCAGAAAGACCGGCCTGAAATGGAAGTATACTTCTGGTGAGTGAGGTAACTGGGGCCCACTTTGTTAAAAGGTGACGATGCATGTGAGAACCTACGGGAGTTGCAAATGTCCACTGGCGGCGCAGGTTCCTATCAGGCATCAGGTTTCCTACCAGATCGCTTACCATCTTCACAAAAAATCCGGTTTAAAACTCCTCAAGGTGTCGTGGGAAGTTCCAGCAACGATCCCGTATTAAACACACCACATTAGTTCATTAGTTCAGTCGGCAGATGTCGTGGACACAATAGTATTTCCGGGAGTAATGAATGCAAAATTACAAATGTCCACTGGCGGCGGATATCACTTAATATCATATCCCGCAGCACACTTGCCACCTTCTCACATGAAAAGTCAAGATTTTATGTCATTCTCTCTGCAGTATTTTATAGCATTCTACCCGCAGGATCTTTTTCATTGTTTGTCTGAATCCTTTATGCCTTTGTATATCGCTGAACATTGGAAAATATTCAGGCAAACGTATCCCTACGCAGTGGTCCTCCGTATCGCTACTAGGGCGACAGATTGCTTTCAGTTAAAACCATTCGTAATGGGCGGCATTCAAACGATCAAGGAAACAATGGAGAAGTCGCTTGTCTCAGGAGAAAAACGCAAACGTTAACGAGGGGAGATTATAATGGAGGGGTGAGTCGCATCCCCATTACCGCATCCCCCTCGAATCTCGAGCATAGCAGATCTGTGCGCAAAGAAAAAAAACAATGCTCTAGAAACGCTTTGTGTTTCTAAGGTCTTTTTGTCTCAACGTTCCCCCAGTCGATAGAACTGATCCGTTCGTGTTGAATTTCGACGCAGTTATTTGCACAGAAACTCGTTCTGTGCAGTGGAAACAATTTGTTATTGTTGGATATTATAGCAATATGTTTTTCTTCGTTTTAAGAATTATTATGTATAATCTACATTGTACATTTTCTTAGTATTATATTATTTATTAGTATATTGTATTATGTTATATAAGTTATTGTTTTACCCTTTCACTTTTTTTAACGACTTAAGAATATCGAAAATGATTTGTATTTAAACAGGTTCTGTTATTAAGTGCTTTATATAGAAAAACATGTTATGAGCTTCTTTATGATTGTTCCGTATTTATACATCTATCATAAATTAATTAAGCTGTATGTCTCACGAAGAAAATTAAATGAAACAACATTATTCATTTCACCTAACCCCAAAATTAGGGGTAATATGCTCGACTCGACGCCAGCGTGATCGGCAAATTATTCCCGCTCCGTCGCCGTCGTCGGCACCGAACCCGCGCACGCGTCGAGACGCGGCGTCCATAATAACCAACGCACGTATACCGTCCGCGCTGTGAATCGCAATGAGTGAGAGGAAATATACTTTCGTTTGGCCGCCGCGGCGATGTATTTCAGTCGACGTTTGGCGGCGTTTCATGTATTGAATCGAAACCGGCCAAGTGCGAGTCGGATTCGCGCACGAAAAGTTCCGTACCATGTACAAAAACGGCAAATAAATCATGTCTGATGTATGGGACCTCCACTTAATTTTTTTTTTAATTCTATTTTGTAGTATTCGTTGTTCGGCAACAAAAATACATCATCTGTGAAAATTTCAACTGTCTAACTAATGTGCATGAGATACAGCCTGGTGACAGACGGACAGACAGACAGCGGTGTCTTAGTAATAGGGTCACGTTTTACCCTTTGGGTACAAAACCCTAAGACATTAGAGCGGTATCGATAAACAAATCGTTTGTAACGTCAAAAATAAATCGTATTACGTAAATAATGTCTCGCGAAAGTTTTAATAATTTTATCGTATGTAACCCATCAGACCCTTTGTTGACTACATTTTATTCGAAAATCTCTATGTAATCTATATTATCATTGATGACACAGCGTCGAATTTGGTAAGCCATTGGCACCGGCGCCGGGGGCCGTGGTTTCGATTCCCACACGATACAATTATTTTGTGACCCATAGATAATTGTTCTGCATGTAGGTCATCCCGACATCAACCCTTGGAAGGGTTGATGTCGGGATGGCGTCCGTTCGTAAATAACAAAGTACGCGCAAAATAACTTACTCTACTACCTATTGCATGCTATCGTGTACCAGGTTAACCGACTTGTTAAATCGCCTTTGTGAACACCTTGCCCTGAATAAAACAAGTTCGACGATGAACCTTAGTTCGTATGTGCATATCTTTGCATGTATATCAAAGGCGCACAAACGTCTGAATCGAGGCCCATTGGGGCGTATCGATGAGGCTGCATCAAATTAAGTTTCTCTTTCGAGCACGGGTTACGGGAAACCAGTCCAGAGCGAGGGGACCCTTCGAATTTTGGATATGTCAAATGGATAATTTGGAGCGATTCCAGATGTCCAATTAGACAATTAAAGTTTTTGACATATTTTTATTTGGTTTAAAATAAAACATCTGTTTATGACCACGAGGTTTACATGACGTTTGTGACAAAATACTGAGCAATGAACATATTTTGTTTTATATTTGAAATCTATATACATAAAACTCTAGGTACCTACTGAATATACTTCTTTACATTTTTATTTTCTGCATAGTGTTGTTAAATGTCTGTTAGTGTTTATGAGGATCTACATTGTTTGGAACACCACCAGAAGAAACAGTTTGAATGCCGTTTAGTCATATGGTACGTTTAATAATTTATGGTCAGTTGATATGACAGGATTATCTGTGCTTATATCTCCCGTGTAGGGATCCAACCCTCCTGTGGAACCGGCTCCTACTGTTCGGCAGCTGCTTATAACGATCTATCAAATAAACGTTACAATATTATTATTGCTAAACGTTTTTAAAAACCGACTTCAAAAAAAGACATTCTCACTAATTCGATTCTATGTTTTTTTTATGCTTGTTACCTGAGAACGCTGAAGTGAATCGATTTTAAGAATTCTTTTTACATTGGGTTTGGTTTAGCTCCCAAGTGGTCAAATATAAATTTGATTTTGAACTCCACAGACACATAAGAGAACTCCTCATACTCAAGTCATACTTCATTTGGCGCGTTAGGGAAATATGATGAGAGTAAATTTTTTCGATGCGCGCCCACGCCGTCACGGAAAGCCGACACCCTGAAGTTAGCTAGACATCTACATATGTTTGCGTGCGAACTGACAACTGTATTCACGATATTTATTTTGTGATATTTAAATAAACTTTCTTTAACTAGATAATGCGTTATAATAAAGCTGTATTAAATACCTATTCTATTGTTTGTGTCGTTCTTTTCTACAAACGTAGAAATGAGGCGAAAGATAAACTTTCTGAAAAGATTTATATCTTGTTACGCCAAAGAAGTAGGTATAACTTCTTACACACACACACTTTTTCTTCTTTATGTGAGAAGGTGGCAAGCGAGCTGGCGGTTCACATGATTATAAGTGATAACTACAGCCCATGGACATTTGCAACACCCGTATCGTTGCATATGCGTAGCCAGCTTTTAATAAATCGGGCCCCAGTTACTTTAAACTCTTTCAATTGACCAGTATGATCTTAATGATCAATTCACTGAGCTTAACCATCCTTTCGGCAACTAAAATGAAATTTGAAAAGCCATTTGACAGGTGATTAGTTGACATCTACGATGATCAGTGTCTCAGAAACCGGGCGTTAACGTCGTGTAATCAACTATCCTGTTTCGAAAGGAATCACGCAGTCCCGTAAAATCAACCATGCCATTTCGAAACGATTCACGCAAAAGCCGCGTACGAGTCGGAACGTCACACGTGTCCTTGCTCTAATTGACGGGAGAACGTGGTCCGTTGGAGTCGCGACGGTTCTCCATCATTCGCCATTCAAACGGTTCAGCGTGACGTCATTGCGGATTCCGGCAAGTGGGCTGTTAAAGTTGGCATGTGCACCTCTCGATTGGACCGCTGAGTGTCCGCGTGAACTTACCTTGAATACAACAGTGGACTGCGTGAAGGGCTATTGCTACAGTAATGGAAGAGTTCTTAGTAACAGTTGATTATTATTGTTGCGCTAGGTCGTTTAATAATTAAGACATCGTATCTGCTTATAATTAGGTGGGATGCAGGCCGACCTATGGCCTGTTTGTAACCTAATAGAAAAACTACGGCGCACAATTGTGTCTCTCGCAGTACCCTCCCTTATAATTATTGTACTGTTTTACTCGACAAATCCATCTTTGTTATCACGTGTACTTTTGTGCTGTTCACTGAATAAATAAATTGCTTCATTATGAACCTAAGGTGGCAACATATGCGGTAGCAGATGGATGTTCACAGAACCCGCAGAAAAACGTATGGAATGCTGGTCCTGTGTAAGGACAGGACGCATTATATGCTTAGATCATTAAAAGTACGCAACGGATTTTGACGCTGTTTTTTTAAATAGATAGAGTGATTCAAGAGGAAGGTTTATATGTATAATTCATGCATAATATAGTGGAGAAATACTGGTAATTTTAGAGGTTTCTGCTGCGATGTCGAAAACAAACGTTCAATGCACCCGTGCGAAGCCGGAACGGGTCTATAGTTGATTAGTATTAAGTCTTCTGTCGGCTGGTAATTCAATTGCAGTAAGTATTCATGTCTCTTTTGAGATAAGGTTGCGAATGGGAGTGTCGCAGCAGCGAGGCTGATCGCTGCGGCCCTTTTGGGTTTAAGGTCGAGCCCGGAAACGCGCGCGCGTCGCTTTATTTGGGCGGGAATTCGACCTCTCCGACCTTGGCGATTGTAGCGGGAGGTCGTGCGAAAGTTGAGCAACTCGAATGAGGTACGCGAGCCAGTCGTACCTACACTTATATGGTCTCGCTCGTTAAACGGGGCGGGATGCAGTAACTGATGACCGTGAGACCAGGAGACACGATGCAACGTGTCGAGTTCTTTAAAGCGCGGCATTTATTTCTGAACAAGTACCGCAAACTTGTCGAAACAGAGCCCACAGGCTCACGTTATTCACAACTAACGTGAGACATCTCGCCCACCTACCAACCTTCAATGGCGTATGTGTCACTTTGCAAAAAGATATATCAATAGGAATATTCATAAGATAACCAATGGCTTCTTTCAAGTATCGTTCATAGAAAATGTAGTCGAACCAAGTAGTTTTCTACCCATACGATTCATGTATTCGGTTATGCTGCAAATCCCGGAATTGCTTTACGTTTAACCACTATTCCCGATGGCTGAACATTGCTCCATAAATAAGAAGAGAAAGTGCGATAGTATGAATTTGTATGCGCCAAACAATATAGTGTAAAAATTTGTATAAAAAACCGGCCAAGTGCGAGTCGGACTCGCGCACGAATGGCGTAGTAAGTTTGTCCTTATTTGTAGTGTTTAATTTATGTCTGTCACTATTCTTTAGGTAAAAATTAAGGTTATGACGAATATACAAAACATTACAATAAATGTATTGAGAAGCAACAGTGAGTATACTAATCTCTTTAAAAATATCTCTGAGCGAACTCCGGGCTCCGATGTTATAGATTGCTCGGACATCTTACAGCTTGGTGACAGGCGGATAGACAGACAGACAAACAGCGCAGTAGTAATAGGGTTCAGTTTTACCCTTTCGGTACGGAACCCTAAAAATGGACGATAAGTTTTTCGCCTTTGCGGGAATCGAGCCCACGTCTCCAGGATTCGAGCCCACGCTTTAACCGCCAAGCGCGGTGTGCAAAAATTTCGTCGGTGTGCCAAATTCTCAAAATCAGCCTAATTTAACATTGGTTTTTTGTATTTCATATTGTTATTTATTATGTACATCTTATTTGTGTTATTTATGTACTCGGGAGTCGAACCTGGCGCGCCCACGCGGACCTGTTAGTCGAGTAACAGTATCCAGTTGAGCGTACGGCGAAGAGTATCTTATTTTCAAGGTGATCTTTACTACGTCGCGTCTCTGTGACTCGGAAATAGATGCCGAGTTTTAAATAGAGCTAACTAGAATGGTTTTTGCGTGGACGACGTGACCTGAACATTTATGTGACGCGTGATACGTAAATGTTCCGTTTCGATATGGAAAAAATTCAATTTATATTTTTTAATCTTATTTTACACTGACAACAAAGTTCCTAAATGGACAACGAAGGACCTAAATGAGAATGGAACGTTTTTAAAAAAATATTTTTTGAACTACGAAAAGCGTACCAGATTTAAAAAAAACCGGTCAAGTGGGAGTCGGCCTCGCGCCCGACGGATTCCGTACCATTATCGATAAAATCTATAGAGGTACAGAAATACATCATCCGTGAAAATTTCACCTGTCTTTCTGTGACGGTTCATGAGATACAGTCGGGTGACAGACGGACAGACAGACAGCGGAGTCTTAGTAATAAGATGTTCTACCGTTTGGGTAAAAAGTATCCAACATTGCCTGCCAGCGCTGCGGTACAACAAAGAGGTTTACACGTGTTCCTTTTCCGTTCGCCTTTGTGCTGTACGGTGACTTGTAGTTAAGAGCTGCGGTTAGTCGCCCGTGCGGACAATGGACAATGTGAAGAAGGGAAAAAAAGGCAGAGCTCTTTGGGGTCCCGTTAGCCGTCGATCGGCCGACGGACAGTGACGGAACTCTGAATGAGCGCTAATTTCATATTGTGCTCCGCTAGTTAGAGGGAGACGGGTAATGGAATGATGTCGCTGTCGCGGATGCACTTCAGCTTCTGATTTCGCACGAATGCCTCGTGAAGGACTATCGGTTCACTTGATCTTAAGTGATAACCGCCAATGGATATTTGCAAAGCCCGTAGGTTTGCAGATGCGTTGCCTTCTTTTAACAAAGTGAGCCCCGGCGACCTCACTCAGCAGACGAAGCGCAGAAGTGTAACACTTGCACTTCACGCCGGTCTTCTGTGCAGTCGTGGTACTTACCCGAACGGACCTGCCCATTCGTGCAACAGCGAGGAGTTGCGTGGTCCTACCACAAATACATGCACAGTCCTCTCACCACAGTGTACCCACGGAGAAAGAGATGTAAAGGCATCTGTCTGACTAGGTAGGTGCAGTAGTTAAACGATAGTAGTTCAACGATTTGATGACTCCGTGGCGCAGTTGCCAAGGTATTGGCTTCGGCGTCAGGGGTCGTGGGTTCGATTCCCACACGGGACAACTATTTGTGTGACCCACAGATAGTTGTTTCGTATCTGGGTGTTTGTCTGCGTGAAATTTATGTTTGTAAAACGTCATTACAACACAGGATAATATTATCCTAAAGTAATGGCAATGTTTTTTTAAAAAAATGAAAAAAAAAATAAAGATACTGCGCGATCGGGGTAGCGGTTGGGGATTCCATTCCCAGTCAGGATGAGTGGTTGTATGACCTACAGATCGCTTTACCGTACCTGGACGTTCGTCCTTGGTTAATTCGTTTTTGTAAAATGATTCGAGGGTAGATTTTCATAGGAGGAAAGTTTTAATGTTCATAGGAATAAAAAGGAGAAAAGTGTTGTTGGAACCAATGTTTTTGGATAAACCATAAACTGGAAAATCCGGTGAAATATTAACGGTGTTTTCCGATATAAAAAAAAATATGACGTGGATTCTTTAAAACGCATTATACTCCGTGGATAAAAGATCGGTGACAATGGACGCCAGCTACAAGTAGAGCGCAATGGGGTGGTTTTGCTACGTGGTCTAGTCTTGTCTAGCATACATCCTCGGTCGAGGTACAGTCGTGTGCAAGCGTAGTATCGTCTCTATTTAAAATCTTTCGTTGGCTCGGTGGCATATTTGCCAAACAATCTTTTTTTCGTAAAATCATTGTCCTTACTGCGGGATAACACTACCCTGTCTTGTAAGGACGTTTTATACGTGTATACTTAATGTATTTTACTTTTCACTTGGGCGAAAACTCAGATCCCAAATAATTATCTGTGGGTCACACAATCTTTTCCCGTGTGGGAATCGAACCCACGACCCCGAAGCTATACATTCAATATATATTTTATTTACAAAATTACTTTTATTACTTTTATCTTAATTTTTAATGTATAAGTTGCGGATGTAAAACAGCATCATCTATTAGTAACTCGGGCTATAATTCATTGAAATGAAAGTGTCTTCTTTAAATCGAAATCTCGATAACAGAGTAAATAAATACATTACGTTGGAAATGTAAAACAAGACATAAGTAAAATCGGTATATCCGACTGGTTTAACTTTTGCCGTACAACCGTTGATAACGATCGATCATTGAATATAAATTGGATTTCTCTACCATAAGTCTTGCGGGACCTTTAGATTATAAATCCAAATATATCACCGTATTAATGTTCGAGATATCATGCGGCCCCGACTGTACCGGTTACTGTAGAGCCCCCTCCCTCCCTTCCACCCGTTTTATAACAGCGTTCGCACTCACCTGATACTGTTCAGAATACCCCCCTCCCATTGCGGAGTTTCGAACTAGCTACCCGCACGCTTGTAAGTGCTACCTCCCTTAGTGTAGTGCGGTTTGATTTACGCCTCTTATATTCGATAAAGTCGCTTGAGACGCGGTACGGTTGCTGTATATTATAATTAAAATGTCCAGTATAATGTAATATGCTTAAAGTATAGTGTATTGGAATAGTATAATGGCAATCTGGGATAATTATTGTATATCTTTGTAATAATTTTGTTTTTGTTCAAATCGGTGGTTTTTAAGCTGTTAAAACGGTGGACTAATATCTGCGATCGATCTCTAAATATATTTATTTGAAATATACAATAAACATATTAATTTTATGGTTTAATTCTTTTATCTATAATTACAGACCGGTAACCACTATAACAAGAGAAATCTTTTAATGAATTTACACTTTTTTGTTAGCAACACTTTAAAGCATTGATATGCTTTGTGTCTATTCATTAAAAGATGATGATTTATTTCTTGATATAATCTTTTCGACGATAAAATTTTTACGACTGGTGTGCCAATCAACTGTTTAGCTTGGTGGTTAAAGCGTCTGGGCTCGGAAAGCTTTTCGTTGTTTTTTCAAAAAATTCTTAAGAACACACGAGGTTAAATTACCTACATGTTACACCAAAAATCACAAATCACTTGTAAACATTTACTGTGTCACTGCCCTAACGGCACCGGCAAACATTAAACTCGGCAAACATATTTCAGCGTTTTAGTACGGCTCTGCAAATTTCACGATGTCAACTTTTAACAAGCTAACGAGTTCTCTTCGCGTTATTCGAATAGGTTAACTTTAACCGCAGTTGCGTTACGTTCACGTGTCAATCGTGACTCTAATACGCGATGACCGCTGACCCGGTTACCGATGTAGGTATATGTACGTTATTATCCGAGTCACCCCCTTATGATACTTGCTACCCCGGGTTACATTAAAAAAATTACCCGGCTATACCTTTAACATGACTGTGTTGTTTCTGCGCAGAATCGTCATTAAAAGGCGACCACTCAGATAATGTTTTCTCTTCTCCAGTGTCATTATGTCACCAAAGTAAAACGAGGAATCGATAAGTTTCAGGTTTAAATAACCAGTGGAAGTAATGAAGTAACAAAAGGGTCTTTTTCGCAGACGGGCGTCAATTTGTATTTTTTATGAGTCACGATCCTCATCAGTGAAGGAACGACTAAGAAGAGAAGAGAAGAGTCCATTTGTAACCCACGTTGGGAGAGAATCCTACAGACATGTTGAATTTCTCTTTTCCATTGTTCCACCGTTCAGTATGCACCGTCTTGATTTTATATCCGAAGTAAATCGTTTTGAAGCCTTTTGAAAACTCGAAGATACGGCTAGTATCAGCTGATACTCACAAAAGACCAGGGTGAAGTAGAACTTTTGCTTGTGTGAGTAAGGTACCCGGTGCCCGCTGTTTTTAAAGGTTGGCAACGCACACAAACAGCGCTGGGCGTAGGTATTCATCTGCTCGCTGGCCAACTTTTAAGACCTAAAAAATTAAATGTTTACTTCCATCTTCGCTTTTTTTTTAAATGTGAAAAGTTGCCAAGCGAGCAGACGGTTCACCTGATGTTAAGTGAATACCGCCGCCCATGGACATCTGCTATACCCGAAGATTTGTAGATGCGTTGACAACCTTTTTGGGAATTGGGCTCCGGCCACCTCAATCACAAGACGAAACGCGAAAGTATTATACTTTCACTTTAGCCGGTCTTCTGTGAGGCCTCCATCTTCGCTCCTCGCTCTTTGTGAGAATACGATGCAAATATCTCCCGTGCGGCCTACGCTCCGCTCCTGGTTGCGGACGCAAGGTCCATTGTTGTCCCGCCAACGTGAGACCTCCAGGTCCGGACCGCCGTTGGCCCCCGGCGTTCGAACTCGCCACCCCGGCCATGACAGCGCCGTGCCCACGTCCGTATCAAGTAAAGGTCACGCCAACTCGCGCGTCCATCACAAAAGTGCTCCGGACGAACGGTCACTTGTCCAACTCTTTGTCTTTGTGATTATCGTCGAATTTTTATCGGAAGAAAATTATATCCATACTTTATGTGAATTCGAATTATCCGGTCCTTTTCCATTTTCAAACATCACCAGCGATCGACTAAAACCATATTCACGGTCGACTTTTATTACATTTAACCGTGGAAGTAAATGTAGAATCTCCACAGGTGTGCCGCCAGCACGTACGCCACTGGCCGCATGGGACTGGGATGGCCACATAAATATAGTAATATAGATCACGATCATATCGTTAAAGTAAAAAAGTAAAAAGTAAAGTATCAGCCTATGCATGTCCCCCTGATCGGCAAAGGCCTCCTCTGTACAGAGGGTATCAGGGCTTAGTCCACCACGCGGCCACACTGCGGATTGGCGGACTTAACATATCTTCGTAATATTGTTTTTGTTATTATTTCGAAGACATGCAAGTTTCCTCACGATGTTTTCCTTCACCGCTGAGCACGTGATAATTCAGCACTTAAAATTGACTTAAATTGAGATTGCATTGGTGGTGGTTCCGGAGATCGAACTCAGGTTGCTCGAGTACCTATATTAAATTAAAGGCGAGCGCCCAGACACTGAGCGTTAAAGAATTAGATTATTGCAAGCCACTGTGAATCAACCGGTACCATAAAGTTTCTGAAACAGACTTCCCAGCCACCAAGTCACTACTGACTTCATTAATATTGCTTTAATTAGTTACATTCTATATGCAAAAACTTTATTCTGGGAGTGCTGCGGAATTCACGCACTAATCTAAACATGTTCAAAGTTAATTTGGATTCATATTAATGCCGGCATTAATATCAACGGTAGCGCACCGCAGTTTAACAGTTTTCGTGATTCTGAATCATTTAGCGGCTAATTTGGAGCGAGGTGAGGTTGGCTCCGTTTGCGCTGACGTCATCAACCTAAATTGTACAGAGTCCCGCTCTGCTGAAATCTGCTTAGCACCCCAACGAAGAGGGATTTAATTTATTAAGTGCGCGTAGATTAGTTATCAGAACGGAGTGAATTGGAAGTATTATATTTTTGCATTTGGTCTGGTAATGTTAGTAGTAGAGATAACCGGAGCCCACTTTTTAAATGGTTGGCAACATGTGCAACCCGTAAGGTGTTGTAAATGACTATGGGCGGCGATGATCACTTAACATTAGGTGAAACGCCCGCTCATTAGCAATTATGCCGATAAATCTGTGTGTTCGCACTGTAGCGGCTTTCATGCGTCGCTTTTATCAATTTGGCGAAACGACCCAAATCAAGCACAGGCCAGCTGAACCGGGAATGTAACAAAGTCACGCAGAAGACCGGCTAGAAAAATAGTGTATATACGTGTCGTCCGGTAAACGCGGTTCTGTCGGTGGTTGGCGACATTTGTGACAAAACCACAGGCGATTACGTTCATAATGAGTGTGTCAAATTCGTTGCCTCGTCACCGCGCGAAAGCCGCGCAAATATCTCGCCCAAACACACATAACGGTTACCCGACGCTGTTCAATTTGGCTAACAGTAGTCCGCGCAATTAAACAAACTTTCGCACGGTCGAATATTAGACGTCTCGATCGCCCGTTCCCCTAATTTGACCGTATTGGTGGTCCGTTTAAAATGCATAGGTACTTAATAAGTTGGATCAGTTTGTTATCCGTTTTTGCGTCCGATTCGACGGCTTTTGAATTGCGTGATTTCACTACCTTGTCCGCCAATCGGCAGTGAGGCCGCGTGGTGGACTATGCCCTGATACTCTCTGTACAGAGGAGGCCTTTGCCTAGCAGTGGGACACGTATAGGCTATACTTTACTCCACTACCTAGGTGAAAAGGGCATAGGCTATATAAGTCCACCCGTTTGAAAGATGTATGTATGATCTTTTCGGGTATTACTCCAACCACCGCTTTTACCAGTTCGCAGGCTTTGGAAGGAGTATACGCTTTTCCATATTTAAATAAATAAAGTATTAAAATTTTAAACAACATTAGTCCCTAACTAAACTTCTATGGTGCTAGGTACCTGATAAACATACTTAAAGATTCTTTTCTTATATAAATAAATTCTTATTATGAATATACAAACACCCTGGCACTAGAAAAACACTGTGTTACCCACAATTTCTTTCCACTAGTTGGAATCAAATTCGTATACCCTCTGGCGTAAGAGACAGGTCCACTATCCGCTACTCTAATTGGGTCCTCAAGTCGTACTGCGTCGTGACAAATGGATAAAGAGGTATAATCAACTACGTGCATTTGTGACTCTCTTTGCTGATTTATCGCCGTCCCATTATTGCATTAGGCTGGAGGTAATCGGCTAACACGTCTCGCCTCGGAAATGTCAAGTTAAGTAGATGATTGCCCTGACCGGGGAAGGCTAGGCACCCACGCTCCTTAGTGCCAGGGCACTGTCTCTTGGCTTGCATTATATTAAGGTTAGTATTTCAGACGATAAAGTTTTAATTTTACGGTTATAGCGGTCAATGGACTCATGGAAAATCTTGACGTCTACCTACATTCTTTATTACATTTCTTATTGCGCCAAGCATAGCTTAGTTGGTAAAGCGTCTTGGCGCCTTACCAGAAACACACAGGTTCGAATCGTGCCGCAAAAAAATTATAATAATAAATAAATTCATATTTAGGACACATTTTTACACAACGTTCTCTAATCCCAAACTAAGCAACGCTTGTACTATGGTTACTAGATAACTGATAAACATACTTGAACATACTTGTATATAATTACATATTATACACATATGAGCACCCAGACACTGGAACATCAATATGTTGATCACACAATATTTTTCCTTTATTGGTGATCCACTCCGCCATTCGGGTCGTCCAAGATGTGCAGTGCGGAAGATTTTTGCTCAATTATCTTCCAAAATTAAGTTTTTATGATTAAGTATTAACTTAGGGATCACTGTTGCTACCCCGCTCCCGGTGTTGCCATCGAAACGTGTTCAGTTAAATCAAAATGTAAAGATAAATTATTTAACTTTACAGATTTCGGTTTAGAATGAAAGCCAACAGAGTTCACTTTAAAGAACATGTGAAATTGTACGTGGAATTCTAAGACACTACCGCCTTCAAGTCAATTTTTTAGTAACGAAAAACGAAAACCGACTTCAAATATCTTGCCCTGTATTAATTATATAATTGATTTTCAGGAGTTCCCTACGTATCTCCGGAGCCCAGGTTCCAATACCAATGAAATTAATACAGGACCTCATGGGAAGCAGCAGCTTTGAAATAAAAAAGGAATCTTAATTAAAATATGTAGAAAATTAAAATATGTAGAAAAAGTGCGAAAAGATTGTCGCCGCTGTGGGAATCGAACCCACGTCTTCGGCATTCGCGGCCTGACGCTCTAGCCACTGAGCTAAACGGCTGATTGCCACACCGACGAAAATCTTAACGCATTCTTCCACATTATTTTCTTAGCATTTGAAGCAATGCTTGGCGCCATCTATTGTTATATCCTATCCAGCATACACATCTTAAGTGCAAAGATTAGCACTATAAACAATTTAAATTTCTAAAAAAGGAATCATCAAAATCAGTTCCCTCGGCCGGAAGTTCTGAGGTAACGAACATAAAAAACAATACAGTCGAATTGGGAAACTCCTCCGTTTTTGAAGTCGGTTGTAAAGTATTATATGTTATCTGTTATTTGGATCGCGCACCTTTTAATTTGTAACTTCTGTATATTCTTACGGAAGCTTTGCAGTTTAATATTTTAGGACACATTTTTGCACAACATATTCTAGTCCCGAACTAAGCAACGCTTGTACTATGGGTACTGGATAACTGATAAACATACTTAAACATACTTTTTTTTTGTAAATAAATACAAATTATACATATATAAACACCCAGACACTAGAAAAACACTATGTTCATCACACAATATTTTTCCAGTAGTGGGTGGGGATCGAAACCACACCCTCTGGCGCATGAAGCAAGTACACTACTCACTACGCCATTCGGGTTGTCGTTTCCATGGCCGATTTAAATATACGCCCGCAAGTTTTTAGAGGGTTGTATCCAGGTAGCGGCACCGACAAGGGTGGGTGGAGGTAATCCATTGACCGGAATAGGTTTTCTAGCGCGCAAAATTCTGTCGTAATTCGTGTGGAAGCCATAACGTTGAAACGGTTTTCAAACAGTTAAATTTCCACTCGCGTCGTGGTGAAATATTAATGCTTTTAAAATAAACCAACGAAACAAACTGTACGAAGTTAGTCGATGACGTTTCATCACCGAGTCTTAAAAGAAAAGAGCAAACTCAAAACGTAGCCTAAATCGACAAATGAAAATTAATGACTCATATCTATGAAATTATAGAATAATGTAGAATATAGAAATAAATATGTCTTTTGTTACTGATTAATTGTCGGATTAATAATCCTAAAAAAATTACAGTGTATCTTGTATCTTGTATTAACTGATGTTTTTGCTTTCAGTCCAGAGACTATTAAAGCTTCATCTGACAGAACCGGTGGGCTAGCCAGAACCCACGGGTTTGGGAAATTACAGTGTTCCGCGACTTGTGCCTGCGAATAAAATGTTAAGGCCCATTTACACGGTGCCAGTTTCTTGCCTGTTGTATACAATTAAATTGAAGCAATAAATGAGTTGCATGGTCTAAACAAGAAATGGTCTAAACAATTATTGCGCGCAATTTATTGCATTCAATTATTGCTCTTGTATGTTCAAGAAAATGGCATCGTGTAAATGGGCCTTTAGTCTACAATGCAATCAACGGTCCCCCTACTGTATTGAAAGAGACTAAATTTATGAAAGCTCCAATTAATGTCGTTGAAAAATCTATATTTAGGTTTTTTACTCTTCTAATGACTGATGTCAACTTCAAATCGAGTTTGTTGTCTATTTCTTTTCTTAAAAAAGAAAGTAAAGTAACAACCTGTACATGTCCCACTGCTGGGCAAAGGCCTCCTTTGTACAGAGGGTATCAGGGCATAGTCCACCACGCGGCCCCACTGCGGATTGGCGGATTACATATCATCGAAATATTTTTTTTTGTTCTTATTTCGAAAATATGCAGGTTTCCTCACGAAGTTATTCCTCCTGCTGATCACGTGATAAGTCAGCACTTTAATTAAAAATTTCATTGGTGCCGGCACCGGGGATCGAATCGAATTCAGGCTGCACGAGTATATTGAATTAAATGCGAGCGCCCGGACACTGAGATATCACGGCTCTCCTTTTCTTCTCATATTATAATTATATTATTGATTTATTACTGCTTGTGAAGAGGCATGAAATTGACGGAAATATATTTTCACTTTGTTATGTCGCATCCCTAGCCATATGTTACCCGCAGCCATTATTGTCTACTTTATTTTATTGAACAAAATACACAGCCGGGTAATTGTTTAACCTGTTTAACGCATACGCTTATGTGGCATTTGAATTTTTTTAATAAACGCATTTTGACTCTGTATCAACATCGTAAGCCGTCCTAAGCGATTCGAGAGGGAAATCAGTCCGTGGCGAATTGTTATGCAAGCACTCTTTATCATCTTCGACTATTACGCAGCCTCCATCGCGTGTGCCCGCATCTCGTGACGTCCACCTATCGTCGGGAGCCGCCGGATCTAAGCGGATCCACGCGACCGGAGATCATGTCTGATTTGCCAGTTGGGCACTCGGACGCGCACGCCGTAGCTAACGCCGTGACGCTGCTGCGTTACGCTTAATCACGCATCACGGCAACCGATCGAAATATCGGAAACTTTATAGATTAAAGATTAAATGCGCCGCTTTGATTTTATTTGATTGAACACGGGCCCGGTTTCTGAAACACTGATCGTCGTAGAAGTTAACTAATCAGCTGTCAGATGGGTTCTCAAATGACATTTGAGCTGCCGAAACGATGGTTCCCTGGTTACCTCACTGGCCAGATGAAACGTAGAAGTATAACACGTCCACGTCACGCCGGTCTTTTGTGTGCTCGTGGTGTTTCCCCGAACGGACCTGCCCGTTAGTGCAACAGCGAAAACTGCTACGTGGCCCTACCACTGCTAGTCTCAATGATATCGCGTCAGTTCGTTATTTTAGAGGCAAGGAAAATTGGCATAAGTTCGTGAGGCGCGTAAATTATCAACTTCCGATACATTGGCGACGCCGTAAATTGAACAAAGCTTTATCAGACGGAAACATAAATGGCGGCAGTTTCATATTTCGAATGTGCATTTACGGAAATGCTTAATGGATTCCGCTAAAATGTTATAACTTTTGGATATGAGCGTCACAAAGCAGACCGGTCGTAAGACTCGTATCGAAAAACGTAAATACACATATTTAATCCCTAACGGTGTAAGTTGTGATAGCGGCAAAAATATAAGACACACATAATTTTAGCACCGAGTTGTTCTGGAGAATGGGAATCCTTTCTGCTTGCCGGTAGAACCCGAATTTGTACCCAAATATATCGAGTAAAAATTCCTTGTTGCTAGGCGAGACCACACACAGAATTGTTTGCAATTTCGGTAACATTGAAGACCAAAATTTAGCCGAATGATACTGAAACGTAATTTCCCTCACGATGAGAAATTTGATTGATGTGATTGTGATTGATTGGTTGAGTCAATCGATCACAATCGATGAAAATCACAAGTGATGAAAATCTCGAATTGAAAATGTGAATGGCTCTGGCACTTGAATCAGTCAGTTTTTAACATTATACAACTTAAGTGAGTACCGAAAGAGCAAGAAAATTCAAAAATCCTTAAAATATTCCTCTCCCTACTTAAGGATCACTTGCCTTTAGTGGTTCAGAATATTGCTAGTCGTCACATTCTAAAAGTTAAAAGTCTAGTATAACTATTAACTTTTGCTTTTACTTGATTAATTTATTAGATTTTATACTCTAAAAGTTAACTATTACTTGTTTGAAGTCAGCGGATAAAAGCTATTACTCCAAACACGATGACATAGCAAAACTTATTGCAAGATTGTTATATAAGCACAACTGACTCATAATTATTTATCTTATCTATATAATATTTATCTTTATCACACGTTTATATGTTTTCTATACCTTGAAAACAATATCTCTAAGCGAGGTAAAATTACTGTATTACGACAAATAGGTTTCGTTGCTCACGACACAGGCTTCGCCTAGTGTTGAGTGTCGCGATTAATATACGATTTTTGAAATCTCAATACGAATTATAAGTATTATTATTATAGTATATCTATCCCTATCGTTACTGGTTAAATAAATGATTAATTATTATTATTATACCTGTCACAAATATAAACCGTCTAAAATTTACCACTAACCGCGTAAGCTAGCGGTTCGACACGACAGATCTAAGAGAAGCGTCACGTAACGAATATGTAACGACTAGAACCAGATGTATAGCGTACGGCGCGGCGTTGCGTAGATAGAAAGCGGCGCTCGACCGGTTTTGGAGGTGGTCCGATGGCCCAATGGCCGATGGACCTTTTTACGATGCCCGTTCACTCATTAGCCCCGTCTTGCCTTTGTCTTTGCTTTCGCTTTCGAAACACACACCCCAGCCAGATATACAGATATAGATGCTGTCTACCCGCAAGGCGTTGGGAGATCCATAAAGAATTTTTCCCACGTAAAAAAAGGTATATACGTTAGTCGTACTACTGGCTGAGGATGTATTGATCGTTTACTGGGAACGGTGAGAACTGTGTGTGTGGTTAACTTTGTCGCTATAATATACAGGAAGTACATACTTTGACATAGAGTTAATTGAGCATTCCATAATTTAAAAAAATATATTAATATTTTATTTTGACAAGAAATATCCAGAAAATATCAATTCAAATATTGTTTGTTTATCCCGTTAATAGTGGTCACCTATTGATAAGCGGTTTAGTAATTATGCGTTCAGCGAAAAGTTTTAGTGCTCGTGAATAGGTTATGGTATTGAGACGGTGTCCATAATGTTTGAAAGAAATAAAAATAATCTTTGAAAAAATAATTAGGTCACAATTGCGTACCAGATTCAGATTTAGAATCAAATTCTGCATATGCTCTGTTAATAAGTCCGTCGTCTATAAAATCTACAGCTTTTCCACGGACACCAAAACTCGTTTTCTTAAGAATGTGGTATAAGTATGATTTTAATATTTTACGAAAAAACCTAATAACACAATATTTATAAGCGAACTTGAACAAGAACATTGTGTTTGGATTGTGTAAATGCATTGTTCTGTTATATGGCAATTTGAAACTGCAGCGAAGATAACGTTGCATCATTAATGAATGAAACGTGTATATTATCAGAGATGGCGCTTTTATATTTGAGGGCTCTTGGGAAACAAATCAATTCATTAAGACAGTCTAGAAGCTGTCGTGAATAATAGCTATGCGGCACTGTAAAAATGGGGAAACCTTTAGATACATAGATTTTGTTATAAAAGCGTGAAAATGTTAAGAAATTTGGTTGATGAAAGGCCAATTAAAATATAAAGGGACATTGTCCGTGAGAAAGTTGCGTTAAATTTGTATTTAAGTTTAAAATTTAAGTTGAAATGAAATTCTTTAGAAGAATTTCTTTTCAATGAGAAAAGACCAGATGACCCATTCACGACGGTTCCAATTAATGGTAAGTGATGCAGCCATTAACGATAAGGTAACTGATAAAGAAAAAAAAATACAATAGAATTGAGAACCTCCCCCTTTTTTTAAGTCGGTTAAAAATAGTCTTATTTTTCTAATTTAAAATATTGCTCTGATTAAAAACTCTTGTAAACGTAAAAAGACAAACACACATCTTATTATAAGTCTAACAATTAAGTCAGAAACAACACACATCCTTACTTCCTTACTAATATTATAAAGGCGAAAGTTTGTATGTATGGATGGATGTTTGTTACTCTTTCACGCAAATACTGCTGAAGCTTATACATCAGAATAAGACATAGGCTATAATTAATATACATATTTTTATGTATATCTGTCTTCCTTTCCGTCTGACTGTTACGCTTTCAGCCTACGCAGACGTAGTCGCGGGCAGCAGCTAGTCTTATTATATGTCTGCAACATTTAGGTCTGAAAGAAACCTATTGTTCCAAGTAACGTCGCTTAAGGACCTTCGAAAGACAAAGAAGTAATGCACGCCCGTGCTAAGAAGAGCTCGTGGGAAACTAGCAAGGCTTGCTTTTGTCTGTTTAATTGTCAATTTACGATGTTGAACCGGAGAGTGTAGTGACGTCAGTTGACATCGTATGCACAATTCAAGACTGTAATTTATCCGGTGGCTTGAATTAATTACTTTTAAGTGGGGTTTTCTTAATACAACTAATTCTGTAACTAGTTTGCCTATCCGTTGTCGGATTAAGCTAGACCTTTGCCCAACTGTGGGATGTAAGACGTAATTAAAGAGTTACTTCCGCTTACCGGTCATAGAACGCTGATTACATATTATTGAATAATCTCGAAAGTGGAATGGGATACAATAGAAAAAGTTAATTTACATTTTACAATACGTACACATTTCACAACACTGTAAAGTTATTAACTGGAAAAAAATAATAACTTAACTTTCACTTGCCGCTAAAATGTCATCGATGTAATATTATATGTACGGTTTTAAGTAATTTTACACAATTTGTAAAAATTTAAATAAGCGAAATTATTGCAGTGTATCGACCAATTGTAGCGTAACGTCTCATTTCCATACTGTGTTTGATATATGCAAATCTTGTCCTTGCATTTTCCTCATTAGTAACGTGGCGTCTGTATTAAGCCGAATTTCTTCAAGTGTAGTAGATATATCTGTTGACGCTTTAACGTAAACATGACCCGTAAATAGGTCTGGCGCGGAACGACAGACGAGCCACCGGTTTAGAAGTGATAAGCTGAACTTGCGGGGAAGAAAAAATTAATGATTAAAAACTGACGGTAGCCCGGACTAACCGTGACAATCAGACGTTTAATGCCTCAGTCTGACCCATGACCATAAACGCTGAACGCTTCGAAACGTTGTGAGATAAATTTAAAAATAAACCCGATAAATCCGCAAATGTAGTTTAATCTAATGTCTATATTATATCTGAGATATTCTTGAATTTTTCATTAATTACAAAATTTTCAAAATCAGTTAAGTATCTTCAAACATTACACATACAAGAAAGTAAATATTTATTTGCATACTATAACTAACTAAACTAAAACTATTATATTTGTCAGTATCATACTGACATATAACTGTGTACTTACGTGTGAAAGTATAATGTAAAAATTATTTGAACATGTCTGAACAGTGTTTCATGTGTCATCCTTGTTACAGGTAAATGATGAAGCTGTAATCAAAACTACCCCAGTTGGAGCTAGTTGGTAAGATGATACGTGAAATATGATAAAGGATATTAGGATACTGTGGCGCTCCTCCCCCTTTCAGGGTAGCCAGAGTGGTCTCCAAAACTTCGTCAACGTTGGTATCCAAATCAATTGAAAGTAGAGCAAAGAATCAGAAACCGTACTGACTAGTTGGTATTAAAATCTTTATAATGGAATATAACGGAATCATGAAATTAGATCAATAATATTACAAATGAAATACAATATTATTTATACAATAATATTACAAATAATATGATACTGTTGCTTTGATATAGGCGTCTGCTTGTCTGTTCGTGTTTCAATTCACGTATATAAGAATTCTAACGTTTTTACTTTGATCCTAATATTTTAACTATTACTGAACTTGAATATTATCAATTATTATAACAACCAGCAGAACTATTGGTTATAACACTGTCCGGGACCGCAGCCGAAATCCAAGTGACCGCTGCTCCATGCGACCATGTGTCCCTTGGCTCGAGTAGATAACGTTATATCCGGTATACAGTGTTGCCAGCGCCAACAGGTATGGTATGAGTTTTTGTATGAACAATAAGAATTGGATGAAATTCTCGCTCACAGTAGTCTGTCTATGTGCTGTTTTATTTGTGGAACGCATCTGCAACATAGGATAATGCAATCGTGCTTGTAAATTTATAACGGGAGGGAGGCATGACGCTCTCTAGCACGCATCTCTTTACGCGACGAACAAGGAAACAAACCGCATCTATATATAGAATGTGCGTTCTCGTTCTGCCAGGGCGTGTGCCAGACGCCCCGGCCGCTCTAGGCTAGTTAGGACAGTTGGGTGACGTCAGAATGAGTGACGTCACAAATCTGATAGATGCCGAGTGATGCGTTTTTTATACAGTGCCTTGGCGCCAAATTTTGATTCTAATCTTCCTTTTCTACCTTACCGAAATTAAGCTAACGCATTAGAAAGCCTGTAACTTCTGCACGCCGTCATTTGTTTTAGCTGTCATGTTCTTTGACCTTAACGGGACTCGGACAGTAAACGTAAACATGTTTTATTGGAGTTATTAAGTCCTCGTGGCTGGTATTGGACTATGACGACCCGATTGGCATAGTTGGTAGTGAACTTGCCTCTTGCGCCAGAGGGTGTGGATCGATTTCCATTACTTTACAAAAGATAAGTAAGTTTATCAGTAGTACAAATGTTGCTTGGTTTGGGACTAGAGAATGTGTCCTAAATATTATTATTATTATGTCGCCCGCTACCGGGCATGAGTACACGGCTTGGAACTTAATATACTTAACTAGGTAAAAATCCCCAGCACCATTAAGCCCACCATTGCCCACTTCGTTAAAGGCG
This sequence comes from Iphiclides podalirius, assembly GCA_933534255.1. Classification (NCBI taxonomy): domain Eukaryota; kingdom Metazoa; phylum Arthropoda; class Insecta; order Lepidoptera; family Papilionidae; genus Iphiclides; species Iphiclides podalirius. The sequence continues at coordinate 960,894 of OW152835.1, read as the reverse complement.
GCGAAATATCTTATCTTCCTGTTCATTTCCCGACCGTTCGAAATTCGCTGACGCTACGCTCGCCGGCTTCCGTCCCCAATTGTATTCTAATGCGGCGTTCGGTCTCCGCACTCGTTCTGGAATACCGGAGCGTAGCGATGCCAAGCTATCTGCCAGAGAGATCTTCCGGCCCGTCGATCGGTCGCCAATGAAGGCCGTGCCAATGTCTATCGCGTCCCTCGCAATGTGGCGACGTCTGCGGTGTCGGTATGGCGTCCCGTTCGGAATTCCGAGGCGGATGTGTAATCGGACGAGAGAGAGGGAGAAAGTGAATGAAAAAGAGACGACGAGCTGATGAGATGAGCACTAATAACTAAACTTCACCGGGATTACGATGTTTACGCTTCGAAAATTGAAGCGTTTTCAGAAAATAGCTTAAAGGGAGACATTTTGAAGTAAATCGAAAAGTTTACATGATACACAAATTGAATATAGAGGTATCAGAAATGGACTGGTCTATAAATACTAGTTGTTGGGTTAATCAGTCCACGACAAATGCTCCATCTAAGCCACGCTAAAACTTAAAAACACGGGTCTTTATGAATATAATGGTTTCCTAAATTTTTAGATTCCAAGACAGTAGCATTTTTAGCACGGTTTAAATACACAACCCATCTCGTGACGCGTCCGTGAAAGTATTCTAAACTGGCAATTCAATTTCGAAAATTAACCATATTAAATTCCTAAACCAGTTTTATTACAACGCATGCATGTAAACGGAACGATGGTGCCCGTACTACCCTCCGATAACAATGCCAATAATATTCGAGGTAAATTCGTGTACGTTTAACTAAAGATTGTTGATAGCTCATCCCCGCGGAATAAACAACTCTCTCTTCTAATTGCCGACGAGGACAGCGTGGCATTAAATAAAACGCCAATGATTCACTAATACTTAAAAAGTAATATGGCTAGGAACCGACTTTTATTTCTCTTTTTATTTCACTTAATATTATTTTGGGGACATTGGTGTTGGTTATACGTTTATTTTAATAATTAGGAACTCGATTATATCTAAAATTGTTTTTGTAGGTATAGGTAAATAAAAAAAAATGATTAATGGACGGCGCGTTGCTATGGCAACCGCGAGATGACAGGCCGTCGACTTAAGTTCACTTTCGCCGGGACCGTCTAATGGATCTTTAATAGCACTACAGCTACTCAGTCCACGCTAATCAGCTGTTCCGGTGTTACGGCGCCGCGTCATACCCGAGTCGTGTAAGAGCACTCACAGATCCGAGCAAATCGTTCGTTGTGCAGACGCAGAGATTCTCAAACTTGTGCAATCCAATTTTCACTTCAATTGGCCCTTTACGGCGGCGAGTCGGAGCTTCTCAAACTGTTTTCTCATTAGTGTGGTTTTTTTTTTTCATTTTAATATATTTTTTTACGTGAAAAGTTGCTAGCGACCAGGCGGTTCATATTATGTTAAGTGATTATGGACATCTGGACAATATCTGAGTGGTTGCAGATGCGTTGGCAACCGTTCCAAAGAGTGGGCCCCGGTTAACTCGCTCAGAGGACGAAACGTGAAAAGTATTAAAACTTCCACACAATCACAGACCGCTTTGAGAACCACTGTACCAAGCGTGTAATGACACGGCGTGGGATTTCTCGCGACATTAACTGATACGTCCTAACCGAAGTATTGCTAATCGGAGTGACTCCGAGGAAAAATAGCCTGTGAGTCAAGCGGACAAGTGAAAGGACATGCTATGACGCATTCTTTGAGTCTAACGTATCTGTAAGTATAAGATATATACAGTTATTTACTTTTTCCTCCGATTAAGCATCAACAAGATGCTTCAAAGACACGGTTACAAAATACAAATTAACACGACTAAATTATTACAGACTAATACATATTACTAAACTTGCATTTCAATAACAACCGAGCACAACATTCAATTTTATTAATGTAATAAATTATAGTTATAGTTACTAATTTACTTATAACAAAGAAGCAGGCCAATGTTTTTAGAGGACTTAATAGTTTTTAAAAATAATGACAAGTTTTGGTGAAATATATCTATTTCTCTGCATAAAATATTATACTGTCTACACATTCGAATTAAGGGATTGTTATGAGATATGTCTATTGTCTGTATATTAATGCACGCGCATGACTGTACCAGTGTTTTGGTTATGAACACACTCACTGTTCCGCAAAATCTGAAATTAGAACCTTAACTATAAAATCCGACTGTCTCATCCATATTAGAGGCGGAGGGTGCCGCCCTGGTGGTCAAACTATTATATTTGGATATAAATATTTGTCACACGTACCGCTGTGCTTTTCAACCGGTGTTTCCATATACGAGAAAATATTGCCCCGTGCGGTGTTGCCTTGTGTCGCCGCCGGATTTCCGTGCATTGTCGACCCACCACAGATTAAACAAGGCGCACTACTCGCGGCGTTAAATAATGACAGAGCACTCGTTGTTATGGTCAGTTACTTTTCATTAATGCGAGATAGAGAGATAGTCTGACAATATCGTTTAAAAACCCGGACAAGTGAGAGTCGGACTCGCGGACGAAGAGTTCCGTACCATTATCTATAAATGGCAAAAAAATTATGCCTTTGAAAGAACGGATTCCCCTCCTCTTTTGTAAATTGTTCTAAAAACCAATAGAACAATTTTCCACAATCAGCTTTGCCATCTGAGCATGATGTGAGTAAATTCGAAGCCTCTTGCCTTAACGACACTTTTTTTTATGTGAACCATAGACATCTGCTACACCCGAGGGTTTGAAGATGCGTTGACAACCTTTTTGGAAATTGGGCTCCGGCTACCTCACTCACCAGACGAAACGCGAAAGTATTTGTCATACTTGGTATTTACGCCGGTGGTTACAAAAGTGGTTACGCCGGTGTTCTGTGAGGTCGTGGTACTTACCCGGACGAGCCTGCCCATTCATGCAACAACCGAGGCTGCTGCGTGGCTCTACCACTAGTCTTGTAAATCGATTAGAATCTCGCAGAGATAGTGCGTTTTCCGTCCGACAACATCGCTACTTACCATTGACTCAGTAGTTCATTCACAGACCAGTTTATAAGTAAAATAAGAATCACTAAGTCGTATTTATTTCGCGCGCGCACCAATCAGCGATGGTGGCTCGCAGACGAGCGGTTTTCGTAGAATGCGCGCTAATTCGCTCGTCTTTTTTTATTTCAGAACAAAGTGTGCATTAACGCTGTGGAGATAAGGGTGAATTTGCTGTATTAACTTGTAGCTGGACGCTTCGGTGGTCAAGGCAAGCGACAAGATTGACTTCCAGCTCTTTTTGCGATTAAAGCTGCACTGTCCACCCCGTGGGAGCTAAAGTCGTGAGACCACGTCACTCCCCTTAACGACGATATCCTCAGCAATTAGGACTCCGTGGCATAGTTGCCAAGGTACTGGCTTCGGCGTCGGGGGCTTGGGTGCGATTCCCACACGGGACAACTGTTTGTGCGACCCACAGATAATTGTTTCGCATCTGGAAAGAAAGAAAGAAAGATACGTTTATTTTTTAGAACATAGTACTTTTTTTTGGGTTTTATTACTAGATTTTTGTGCACGTGCAATTTATGTTTTTAAAACGTCCTTACAGCACAGGATAATGTTATCCTACAGTATGGGAAAGGTTTTTAAGTAAAATAAAAAAATAAAAAAAAATTAGACACTGCCAAACACTCAGATCAGGAGTTAATCTATGGGTTATACAAATACTATAAAACAGTAACACTAATGTCAAAAGTCTAATAGTTTGTTGTTGTCCACGTAAACTTATTTTATTTTAAAGTTTTCTAACTTTAAGTATAATGTTTAAGATACTTTGCAATTTTATTATGTTTATATTTTATAATAAGTGAACTTAACAATGTTTTGCACGCAATATTTTTCTAACTTACTCTTAACTTTCTCTTTTATCTTTTACTTTTTAACATGCCGAGATTTTCTTCTTAACTATATTAATTAGCTTGAGCTGTGATGTTAACTCGTGTATTCTATAACATTACTTTTAACCCAACAATCCAATAAATAAATTGGAGCGACCGCGGCCAGGGCATCGAGACCATTTCAGCAGGAGCGCCGAACGATCCGTTATATCGACGGTCACCATCCAGACCAGGGGGTTATTGTAGTCTATTATTCCTTGATAATTACACACTTGAAATCGATACACGCGAAGTAGAACGCGTCGTACCGAATCGACACAATAATGTTTGATTATAAGAATAGGACCAATCAAACAAGGCGGTCACACTCGTACCGATCGACCTTCTTTATATGAATTTTTAAGGTTCCGTGTCCAAGAGGTAACGAGACTTTATTACTAAGACTACGCTGTCTGCCTGTCTGTCTGTCCGCCTGTCACTAGGCTGTAGGTATCTCGTGAACCGTGATAGTATGACATTTGAACTTTTCACAGATGATGTATTTCTGTCGCCGCTATAACTAGTGGGGCCTTCCATACAACAGACATGATTTTATTTGCCGTTTTTATAGATAATGGTACGGAACCATTCGTGCGCGAGTCCGACGCGCCCTTGGCCGGTTTAGTAGAGTAGCTACGCTGTCGGCCATTTGCTAATGCCAGCATTAGCTGCGCTACTAACACTAAACTACTATCGTGTCTGGACACGCGCCTGCGACATGTAAAATAACAGAAAACATGACACATGACAAGCTTCTTATGTCCAGGTTGCTATATTAATGAAACTATTGTTATGAACACACAAATGAACTAGCGTCAACTATTAAAACCACTAAAGAACAAAGACGAAATAAAACCCCCTATTCAACACTAGATGGCGTTAGAGGAACTGCTGTGGAACTATAGTCTCGAAAACCGGGTACATTCGCGAACTTTCCGGAATCACGAACATGTTCGTGCGTGTCGGGTACGTTCCAGGAAGGATCTTTCTGGATTAGTCCGGAACCGGTCTCGGCCCATATAAAAAGCCGCAGGGAGGCGAGCGAAGACAGTTTAGTTTGAGCTACCTTCGAGGCGACTTCGGAGTGAAAACTAGTGATCAAGAGCGATACCAGTGAAACCTACGACTTGGCTACAATCTAGGACATCGTTAGTGCTTAGTGATTGGACCTAGTGCTTTGTGTTGGACCTAGCGCTAGTAAATAAAGTCTTCAAAAGAGTCAGCAGGTCTTTCTCTCCAAATCCTTCGAACCCCTAACACGTAACACTATTAAGGTACTACGTGGGAGTTAAATCAAAGCCAATGCAAAAAGACTTCGAGATAAAACCGAGCGTGCACGCGATGTGGGAAACGAGGGTCCAATTTCCAACACGCGACACCTCTAGACTCGGGAGGAAAGTGGCGCGGTACGAAGACCGCACCACGTGCTCAAGGGCCGGCCGGGCCCTTGAGCACGTGGAGCACGTGGTCCTTAATGTTTAAGATACTTTGCAATTTTATTATGTTTATATTTTATAATAAGTGAACTTAACAATGTTTTGCACGCAATATTTTTCTAACTTACTCTTAACTTTCTCTTTTATCTTTTACTTTTTAACATGCCGAGATTTTCTTCTTAACTATATTAATTAGCTTGAGCTGTGATGTTAACTCGTGTATTCTATAACATTACTTTTAACCCAACAATCCAATAAATAAATTGGAGCGACCGCGGCCAGGGCATCGAGACCATTTCAGCAGGAGCGCCGAACGATCCGTTATATCGACGGTCACCATCCAGACCAGGGGGTTATTGTAGTCTATTATTCCTTGATAATTACACACTTGAAATCGATACACGCGAAGTAGAACGCGTCGTACCGAATCGACACAATAATGTTTGATTATAAGAATAGGACCAATCAAACAAGGCGGTCACACTCGTACCGATCGACCTTCTTTATATGAATTTTTAAGGTTCCGTGTCCAAGAGGTAACGAGACTTTATTACTAAGACTACGCTGTCTGCCTGTCTGTCTGTCCGCCTGTCACTAGGCTGTAGGTATCTCGTGAACCGTGATAGTATGACATTTGAACTTTTCACAGATGATGTATTTCTGTCGCCGCTATAACTAGTGGGGCCTTCCATACAACAGACATGATTTTATTTGCCGTTTTTATAGATAATGGTACGGAACCATTCGTGCGCGAGTCCGACGCGCCCTTGGCCGGTTTAGTAGAGTAGCTACGCTGTCGGCCATTTGCTAATGCCAGCATTAGCTGCGCTACTAACACTAAACTACTATCGTGTCTGGACACGCGCCTGCGACATGTAAAATAACAGAAAACATGACACATGACAAGCTTCTTATGTCCAGGTTGCTATATTAATGAAACTATTGTTATGAACACACAAATGAACTAGCGTCAACTATTAAAACCACTAAAGAACAAAGACGAAATAAAACCCCCTATTCAACACTAGATGGCGTTAGAGGAACTGCTGTGGAACTATAGTCTCGAAAACCGGGTACATTCGCGAACTTTCCGGAATCACGAACATGTTCGTGCGTGTCGGGTACGTTCCAGGAAGGATCTTTCTGGATTAGTCCGGAACCGGTCTCGGCCCATATAAAAAGCCGCAGGGAGGCGAGCGAAGACAGTTTAGTTTGAGCTACCTTCGAGGCGACTTCGGAGTGAAAACTAGTGATCAAGAGCGATACCAGTGAAACCTACGACTTGGCTACAATCTAGGACATCGTTAGTGCTTAGTGATTGGACCTAGTGCTTTGTGTTGGACCTAGCGCTAGTAAATAAAGTCTTCAAAAGAGTCAGCAGGTCTTTCTCTCCAAATCCTTCGAACCCCTAACACGTAACACTATTAAGGTACTACGTGGGAGTTAAATCAAAGCCAATGCAAAAAGACTTCGAGATAAACCGAGCGTGCACGCGATGTGGGAAACGAGGGTCCAATTTCCAACACGCGACACCTCTAGACTCGGGAGGAAAGTGGCGCGGTACGAAGACCGCACCACGTGCTCAAGGGCCGGCCGGGCCCAATGTTTAAGATACTTTGCAATTTTATTATGTTTATATTTTATAATAAGTGAACTTAACAATGTTTTGCACGCAATATTTTTCTAACTTACTCTTAACTTTCTCTTTTATCTTTTACTTTTTAACATGCCGAGATTTTCTTCTTAACTATATTAATTAGCTTGAGCTGTGATGTTAACTCGTGTATTCTATAACATTACTTTTAACCCAACAATCCAATAAATAAATTGGAGCGACCGCGGCCAGGGCATCGAGACCATTTCAGCAGGAGCGCCGAACGATCCGTTATATCGACGGTCACCATCCAGACCAGGGGGTTATTGTAGTCTATTATTCCTTGATAATTACACACTTGAAATCGATACACGCGAAGTAGAACGCGTCGTACCGAATCGACACAATAATTTTGATTATAAGAATAGGACCAATCAAACAAGGCGGTCACACTCGTACCGATCGACCTTCTTTATATGAATTTTTAAGGTTCCGTGTCCAAGAGGTAACGAGACTTTATTATTACTAAGACTACGCTGTCTGCCTGTCTGTCTGTCCGCCTGTCACTAGGCTGTAGGTATCTCGTGAACCGTGATAGTATGACATTTGAACTTTTCACAGATGATGTATTTCTGTCGCCGCTATAACTAGTGGGGCCTTCCATACAACAGACATGATTTTATTTGCCGTTTTTATAGATAATGGTACGGAACCATTCGTGCGCGAGTCCGACGCGCCCTTGGCCGGTTTAGTAGAGTAGCTACGCTGTCGGCCATTTGCTAATGCCAGCATTAGCTGCGCTACTAACACTAAACTACTATCGTGTCTGGACACGCGCCTGCGACATGTAAAATAACAGAAAACATGACACATGACAAGCTTCTTATGTCCAGGTTGCTATATTAATGAAACTATTGTTATGAACACACAAATGAACTAGCGTCAACTATTAAAACCACTAAAGAACAAAGACGAAATAAAACCCCCTATTCAACACTAGATGGCGTTAGAGGAACTGCTGTGGAACTATAGTCTCGAAAACCGGGTACATTCGCGAACTTTCCGGAATCACGAACATGTTCGTGCGTGTCGGGTACGTTCCAGGAAGGATCTTTCTGGATTAGTCCGGAACCGGTCTCGGCCCATATAAAAAGCCGCAGGGAGGCGAGCGAAGACAGTTTAGTTTGAGCTACCTTCGAGGCGACTTCGGAGTGAAAACTAGTGATCAAGAGCGATACCAGTGAAACCTACGACTTGGCTACAATCTAGGACATCGTTAGTGCTTAGTGATTGGACCTAGTGCTTTGTGTTGGACCTAGCGCTAGTAAATAAAGTCTTCAAAAGAGTCAGCAGGTCTTTCTCTCCAAATCCTTCGAACCCCTAACACGTAACACTATTAAGGTACTACGTGGGAGTTAAATCAAAGCCAATGCAAAAAGACTTCGAGATAAAACCGAGCGTGCACGCGATGTGGGAAACGAGGGTCCAATTTCCAACACGCGACACCTCTAGACTCGGGAGGAAAGTGGCGCGGTACGAAGACCGCACCACGTGCTCAAGGGCCGGCCGGGCCCTTGAGCACGTGGAGCACGTGGTCCTTAATGTTTAAGATACTTTGCAATTTTATTATGTTTATATTTTATAATAAGTGAACTTAACAATGTTTTGCACGCAATATTTTTCTAACTTACTCTTAACTTTCTCTTTTATCTTTTACTTTTTAACATGCCGAGATTTTCTTCTTAACTATATTAATTAGCTTGAGCTGTGATGTTAACTCGTGTATTCTATAACATTACTTTTAACCCAACAATCCAATAAATAAATTGGAGCGACCGCGGCCAGGGCATCGAGACCATTTCAGCAGGAGCGCCGAACGATCCGTTATATCGACGGTCACCATCCAGACCAGGGGGTTATTGTAGTCTATTATTCCTTGATAATTACACACTTGAAATCGATACACGCGAAGTAGAACGCGTCGTACCGAATCGACACAATAATGTTTGATTATAAGAATAGGACCAATCAAACAAGGCGGTCACACTCGTACCGATCGACCTTCTTTATATGAATTTTTAAGGTTCCGTGTCCAAGAGGTAACGAGACTTTATTACTAAGACTACGCTGTCTGCCTGTCTGTCTGTCCGCCTGTCACTAGGCTGTAGGTATCTCGTGAACCGTGATAGTATGACATTTGAACTTTTCACAGATGATGTATTTCTGTCGCCGCTATAACTAGTGGGGCCTTCCATACAACAGACATGATTTTATTTGCCGTTTTTATAGATAATGGTACGGAACCATTCGTGCGCGAGTCCGACGCGCCCTTGGCCGGTTTAGTAGAGTAGCTACGCTGTCGGCCATTTGCTAATGCCAGCATTAGCTTGCGCTACTAACACTAAACTACTATCGTGTCTGGACACGCGCCTGCGACATGTAAAATAACAGAAAACATGACACATGACTTGACAAGCTTCTTATGTCCAGGTTGCTATATTAATGAAACTATTGTTATGAACACACAAATGAACTAGCGTCAACTATTAAAACCACTAAAGAACAATGACGACATAAAACCCCCTATTCAACACTAGATGGCGTTAGAGGAACTGCTGTGGAACTATAGTCTCGAAAACCGGGTACATTCGCGAACTTTCCGGAATCACGAACATGTTCGTGCGTATCGGGTACGTTCCAGGAAGGATCTTTCTGGATTAGTCCGGAACCGGTCTCGGCCCATATAAACAGCCGCAGGGAGGCGAGCGAAGACAGTTTAGTTTGAGCTACCTTCGAGGCGACTTCGGAGTGAAAACTAGTGATCAAGAGCGATACCAGTGAAACCTACGACTTGGCTACAATCTAGGACATCGTTAGTGCTTAGTGATTGGACCTAGTGCTTTGTGTTGGCCTAGCGCTAGTAAATAAAGTCTTCAAAAGAGTCAGCAGGTCTTTCTCTCCAAATCCTTCGAACCCCTAAGACGTAACACTATTAAGGTACTACGTGGGAGTTAAATCAAAGCCAATGCAAAAAGACTTCGAGATAAAACCGAGCGTGCACTCGATGTGGGAAACGAGGGTCCAATTTCCAACACGCGACACCTCTAGACTCGGGAGGAAAGTGGCGCGGTACGAAGACCGCACCACGTGCTCAAGGGCCGGCCGGGCCCCTTGGAGGGCCCTCGAGCCGTATCGGTTGCACGCGCCGCGCCCTCCGATAGGGGCCAATGAGGACCTTTGCGGCACGATCTAGCACTTCGGATCCGGATCGGGAATTTTTTTTTTCTAAACAACACACATTATACAACATTTTCCTGTGCTGTGATGACGTTTTACAACTATTTTAGTCGGACGGTAGCCCGGGTTAACTATGGCGTTCAGACCTCCAACGCGTCCCTCTGTCCCGTGACCATGATCGCTGTAAGGGATTCGGAAGGTCGGGTATTAAAATTAAAAATAAACGCGATAAATCCGTTAGATAGTTTCATTGTTAATGTGCAATCGCATAAATACAAGAAATTATCGCGTTTTACATACCTATCTTTAAATTTCACGTGGACAAAAACGAAACAATTAATGCTTTGGTCACACAAACAGTCGTCCCATGTGGGATTCGAACACAGGCCGAAGCCAATACCTTGACAACTGCGCCATGGGCTCATCAAAAAGATGAGACCGGTGTTTATTTAATGCGCGTAACGTTGATTTAGCAGGACTCGCGTATCTATATACGAACGGAGTAAGAACAGGTATCGTATGATTTCATTGACAAGGTATGCACTAAAAATCTTACCAATTTCTCCTAAGCGATTGATGATACCATAAGGGGTCACCAAGATATCCAAAGTGGTCTTTGAAACGAATATGAGATGTTTAGTTTGTTTTCTTCGACTAGAAAAAGATGATAACTTTACTATAACTTGTGGGTTCCAGTTCAAAGCTTTTTTGTATGTATGGAGCGCATGCATATGGTGGTATCTAAAGGAAAACCCGGCCGGTTCATCTACGTCTAATTTGTGCCCGTTATATGGTTGTAATTAACCAAAACTGAGCTGCGAATATTAGTTAAGTTTCTGTATTAAGCCGTTCCAAATTTCACTCGAATCCGTTCATAAGTGGCGCCGTCATGAATTGAATTTAGTTTACGGTATTAATGCAATTTGCAGATCCCGAAATGCGGAGTTCATTGACTTTCTTAATAGCTATGCAAGCAGGCGAGGAACGGTGTAGCGAAACGAGATTGCGATCTGAGCTTTACAATTAGAAGAAATGTAGAAAAGGTAAAGCGTTATAGAAATCGTGGCTTTGATGTTTTTTCGGCAAATTTGTAAAACTTTTGCCGGCAAATATACACGAACCAGTTTTATTTCGTGTCTAGACCAAAGCAATTTTTAATCGCTCTAATGATTGTTGGTCGTATTACTTTTAAATAAACAGATCTTGCTCTCTCTCCATTGTACAAAGCAGCGGTTTCCAAACTTTTGGGGATATTAACACGAAAACCTCGGAAGGGTTTGGAATTGGCTCATCCAGGAAAGTACCACCATCTCAGAATACAGGCGTACGTTAAAAGTGCCTGTTCTTCTTCAATTTTAAGAGCAACGGCGAAGTCTATCGTTAGAAATTATCATTGCTGAATGTTATTTGTAAGATGTAGTATGCCGTGATAGCTCAGTGTCCGGGCGCTCGCCTTTAATTCAATATACTCGAGCAACCTGAGTTCGATCCCCGGTCCCGGCACCAATGAAGTTTTTAACTTTAAGTGCTGACTTATCATGTGCTCCGCGGTGAAGGAAAACATCGTGAGGAATCCTGCATATTTTCGAAATAATAAAAAAAAAATTTTTTTCGAAGATATGTGAAGTCAGCCAATCCGCAGTGGGGCCGCGTGGTGGACTATGCCCTGTTACACTCTGTATAGAGGAGGCCTTTGCCCAGCAGTGGGACATGTATAGGCTGTTACTTTACTTTACTTTAGTATGCTGTAAAAAAGACACACTTACTGTATCCTCTATAAAGAAAAATAATCTTACTTTCACTGTGATTTATCCAATTTTAGTTGCTGTTCTAACGTTAATTGCTGTTGTTACTTGCGAAATTGTTCGTAGAATCGCGCGACGGTGATTATTTCTAGGCGAAATGCCAAGGTTCCGTAGAATGCAGTTTGGGAAACGGTGGTCGTAGAGAATTACCAAATGTCGTAAATCAATGGCGCACTAATAAATGTTAACGGAGAAATCGAAATCGCGAACGGCGGCGGTTTCTTCGTTTGCCGCTTGATAATTTCACATTCGTCATGTTGATTTCACTGACGTTATGACTTCCGACTTTTTTCAGTCAAACAATATAACCGATTTTACGCTCTTTCTCAACCGGCTAGCGCATCTGACTCTAAACGGTGTAGCTCGGTAACTCATGGGAATCATCTTCACAAGCTCCATAAGTCATTTCCAGCACGGTACGTGTATTTGTGTGACTGATTAATGGTAACTCTTATAGCTTCAATTTGTTGGGCCAGCCCTTACGTTGGCTGAACCTACTAGAATGACGGCTTCATGTTCCACACGTCACTAATTATAAACATAAAATGACGGTTTTACATAGATGATTTGACGGGCCGTTTTACAATTTATTACACTTTCTGATATAATTCTTTGTTAGTGCCGATAAAGAATCAATTCAAAATCAGGGGGCACAGAAGTTAATGAATTCTTTGAAAGAGCTATTGAATCATCATAAAATTAATAATTTCTTGTATTTACGCGATTACACATTATACAACCACTACATCAGGTTTGATAGACCATAGATCCTTGCAAAAGAACACCGATTCCTCCCAAGGATGATTCGCGAGGCTATTGAAATTAAAAAACACCCTAATTTCAACAGAGAAGAGGGTTGGGTACTACCATCAGCTTGGGATCCTATCATCAATAAAATTAAATCTAAGCCCAAAAGAACCACTACTGCAAGACAAGATACAATTAGCTCCCTCTGCATAGATCGGACACAAAATCAATAATACAAAAACTGACGGTAGCCCGGGTTAACTTTGACAATCAGACGTCTAACACCTCAGTCTGTCACGTGACCATGAACGCTGTAAAGGGTTCGAAACGTCGAGAACTAAAATTAAAAATAAACGCGATAAATCCGTAAAATTAGTTTCATTTACATCATAAAATTATTGAGTGTTCGACACAATCGATAGAAATTGTTATAGAAATATGTACTGGCAAAATGACTTGCACAGAAGCATAGGAGCACCCCTCCAGATAATTATTATCTATGTATCTGCCAATAAAGCGTAACCGGTTGATATAGACTAAATTTCATGCGAGTTGGAGATTACAGTGACATCATATTATATTGGGATATGTCGGAGGCTAAGGATTGGGGAAGTCAGCAAGCTGTATCCACTGCAAAATATGGCTATTGGATTTTTTATCTGTGACTCGGCAGTTCTAAGCTACATATACCGAACGCACTAGTACGTAGAAGTATAGCTCCTTGTGCAGCCTATTTATAAAGATATGATCGAAGCGTTAGGCACGGGTTTATGACTGAAAAACAGTAAGGGCGCAATTATTGTCATTAATTGTAGAATGCGATAATTCTAACCTTACTTAAATTATAGTTTCGCGAGTGACTACTCAAGTGGACTGGTACGTTGCTATTTGGTGCGTAAATGAATGGATGATTTAATTACCAATTTTTAGCGATACTAACCTCTGCACTTTATGTATGTTTGAGGTCTTTGCCCGGTTGTGGGAAGCTGGGCAAAGACCTCCAATGCATAGAGAGCATTTAACTTGACTTAGAACTTATAATTTCATTGCTGCCGGCGTTGAGTTTTAAACTAAGGTTGCTCAAGTATACCCAATTATTATCTAGGTCGTGCAAATAACGAAAAGAAGATCGTTTGCAAGGTCTTGGGGAACATAGTCGGAAGTCAATTTCCATTTATCACTACCGTACATGTCATTTTTAATTACGTCATGCATGTGATTGATTCGTTGAAACTACAAATCTATCCAATTGATTTTAATTGACGACAGACGATACAAGTCATTAAATGGACTGCTAGATTAATCGAAACGCATCAACCGCCATTTCTTTGGCGACGTTGAAAAACTTTCTTCTATGCCGATGTGAATGCCAATTGCCGGCACTGAAAATATTACTTTTAACTAAATACAAGCGCCTGCTAACTATAAGATTTTTAGAAATAAACATTTTTCATTCAGTTTCCGTGTGTATTTTACTTTACGAAGAGGCAGAATAAGTGAACTTGACATTGTGACGACCCGAATTGTGCAGTCGGTAGTGTACCTACCTTCTGCGCCAAAGGGTGTGGGTTCGATCCCACTACTGGAAAAATATTGTGTTCGTCACACACATAGTGTTTTTCTATTATCTGGGTGTTTATATATCTATAATATGTATTTATTTACAAAAGAAAAGTCTGTTTAAGTATGTTTATCAGTTATATTGTACCCATAGTACAAGTTTTGCTTAGTTTGGGACTAGAGAACGTGTAAAAATGTGTCCTAAAAATATTTATTTATATTTATTGACCTTATTCCTGCAAATAATTAGTAAATACAATTGTAACTTAACTGATTGTACTATAACTCCCATTCCCAAATGAGCGGTATTTGACGGCTCATCGTCACCTTTAAGGTTAGAGAGCCGTGTTACTTTAATTTTTGTATTGTTCAGAGCTCAGATTGTTTGAATATTCACCGTTATCGCTATGAAAGCAATGCTGTGATGACTGATGTTTCCATTCATGACACCTTACACGCTCGTTTCTATTCTTCGCGTCCAATTAACCGCTATTTTATCCGACCAAACGCTGTTCCTCTATTTAATAATAAACGGCGTTTATTGTGGCTTCTGAGTTGCGCGAGTACATTTATAATTGAAGTGTTTGTAATGCTCGAAGTTATGCGCCCGCGCTCCGTACATGAAAAAAAGCTCTGTACATCATATCTTCCCATACAAACGTGACAAACCACGTTGAAATCCGCGAATTACAGTAATGGTTTCATTTTTTAGGATTCCGTACCCAAAGGGTAAAACGGGACCGTATTACTAAGACTCCGCTGTCTGTTTGTCTGTCCGTTTGTCACCAAGCCGTATTCCATGAACCGAGATAGTCAGTCAATTGAAATTTTCACAGACGATGTATTTCTGGTGCCGCTGTAACAACAAATACTAAACAACTAAAAAAAAAATATTTAAGTGGGGCTCTCATACAACAGACATAATTTTTTTTGCCATTTTTATAGAACGGAACCCTTCGTGCGCGAGTCCGAATCGCACTTGGCCGGTTTTTGTATTACATTTGTTTAGTTAAAGAAAACAAACCTAACATCTTTACATAGGATGTCATTTAAGTGACCTCTTATGTTATCATAAATCACTTATAGAAATTAATAAGTTTTTAGCCTGTATATACATACGAAGTTACCCCGAGTCGATAAATATACCAGTGAGCCAGTCGGGCGCAACAATAGTGCAGTGTGACGTCACGAGCTGGCTAGGGTCAATGTTTGCTTAACAAGGCGGTGTGGCGCCACAATACGCGTATGGCTTCCTAGACAAACGCCGTCAAGGCATCGAGGAGGACGGATGTTTTTTTTTTATGTGAAAAGTCGCCAAGCGAGCAGACGGTTCACCTGGTGTTAAGTGAATACCGCCGCCCATGGACATCTGCCACACCCGAGGGTTCCAGATGCGTTGACAACCTTTTGAAAATTGTGCTCCGGCTACCTCACTCACCAGACGAAACGCGAAAGTATTTGTCATACTTCCACTTCGCGCTGGTCTTCTGTGAGGTCGTGGTACCTACCCGGACGGGCCTGCCCATTCGTGCAACAGCCGAGGCTGATGCGTGGCCCTACCACCGTAAGTGTTGTTGCTGTTACGCCATGCAGTCATCCCTCAAGACAACGGGGAGTCTTCATGGACCAGACATAGTCCAGTGAAGGTACGACCTAAGGTGGTGTGTGCGTGTGCGTGCGTGCGTGCGTGTGTGTGTGTGTGTGTGTGTGTGTGTGTGTGTGTGTGTGTGTGTGTGTGTGTGTGTGTGTGTGCGCGCGCGCGTGTGTGTGTGTGTGTGTGTGTGTGTGTGTGTGTGTGTGTGTGTGTGTGTGTGTGTGTGTGTGTGTGTGTGTGTGTGTGACCGTTTTTTAAACAAGAAACGCCATGCCTCGTTTGTTCCAGGGGTACAGTAAGGAACAAATTAAAACAGTGAACCCGTCTCTTACATCAGAGGATGTGGGTTTGATTCCCACTGTTGGAAAAATATTGTATGTGTATATTTATACATTTATAAAAGAAATATGCTATTGAGATATTGTTGCTAATGTGGGAATCGAACCCACGTCTTCGGCATTCGCGGCCTGATGCTTTAGCCACTAAGCAAAGCTTTTACCTGATAAAATTATGTATGTTTATCAGGTAAAAGCTTTGTAAGTTTGGGACTAGACTAAACAGATTATAAAAACTTAATGTGTCTTGAAATATTTAGTAATATTATTAGTATAATAACTGCTGACCCGGCAAACGTTGTCTTGCCGTAAATTATTTTTAAAGAATTTGTAGGGTAGAAAAAAATATTTGGGGTGGACCACCCTTAACATTTAGAGGGATGAAAAATAAGTGTTGTTCTATACTCCACCCTGGCCGATAGGCACACAAAATTTCACGAAAATCGGTCGAGCCGTTTCGGAGGAGTTCAATTACAAACACCGTGACACGAGAATTTTACATATTATGGACCGTCGCCTGTCAAGTTTTCCGTGAAGTATCTTGTATCTTGTATTAACTGATGTTTATGCTTTCAGTCCCGAGACTATTAAAGCTTCATCTGACGCAGAACCGTTGGGCTAGCCAGAACTCACGGGTTTGGGTCCGTGAAGTGACCCACTCTTGTGTACATTAGCTAATCAAACTGTTGTAAATCGCGGTGTAGTAGGTACGTGATAGGACGCACGGTCGGTCGCGCTGACAATCGGCCACGTTTAAACTCGCATTAATGCTAATGCGGCCCATAACGAGCGGACGCGGCTAATCCGGCCGCCACAACCGATCCATTTGTGGGCCCACCTTTGAACGGATTGATTGCCGCTGACCAAACATACTGCCCTATGGATTCTGATTCCAATTCGAAAGCTCGTACCAAGAGCAGATACAGTCTGTAGTACATCAACTAACACCTTGATTGAAATATAAAGAAATGAATTTCAACAAATTTTAAACGTATCTAAGTACTCAAACACTTAAGTTTTTTTTTTTTTAAGAAACAGCTGCATGTTGACATGCAAAACTTTTGGACATAAATATTTTACTAAACGTGCAATAAGATTGAATTGCAAAATTTATATAATTTTATTCATATATGTGCATATAACAGAATACTTCCATTTTACTATTTTGAATAGAACGGTACGTATACCCTTCATCAGTTGAACGGTAGTGGGTTACCCGCGGAAGCAGAAAGCATCAGTATGTAAGTAGCGCGAACGCTTCGTTATTAACAGGGTTGCCAGGAATGATAAGTTACCACATTTTTTTCTTTATTTGATTATATCTTTCAATTCATTAAATCGTTCAATTTATTAAAATTTTTTGCTGTTTCACATACTGTTTAAAATGCTATTTATATGCCAACTATTGGAGTCCTTGGTAAGCCTATCGGACTATAATTGTCCTTGCCTTGTTTTAAAAATACCATTAAGGCTTTAGTCTTTTTTTTATATTATAATAATTGATACATATAACCAAATCCACAAATGTACAAAACGAAAAACGGGTTCCATTTTTTTGAAGTGAAAACTTCTTTAAGCACGTTGGGCTTTTTTAGGAGGTAGAAAAAGGATTGAATTTGGGTGACCGCCACGCTCAAAAAATTATAACGACTTAGAGAACATTTTTGCTAATACTATTTATTATAAAATAAATTTTATGAATACATATATTCCAGACCAGAGACACCATAATATTTTAACGGTGGTATGACAACGCAACATGGTTTGTGATTACCGTGTATGTCAACGTGGCAACCCTGAGAAAGGCATGGGTTTCCTCTAGCAAGCCATACGTAATAACACGAGAACGGGAGCAAGGGAATAATTGACTGGGTATGGTTCCACGCGGATCGCCCGGCCTTTTTCCCGTACTATTTGGTTCTGTTATTTCGGTACTACGCTATGATTTTAGCGCCTTCCTTTCACTAATTTTTTTTTCGATTTGTGATAGTAGGTTTTTTTCTTATTATGTTTCGTTTTTTGCACATTTGACTTTTCGGATTTCTAAATTCCACGTTCCTCGTAATATTAGTTTAAAATAATTCACACAATGTAAAAGTAAAATGCCGTATCCGATGTGGTATAATTCCTGTCTTACCGGCAACCGGTTCCATTAAATGACTTGTATTGTTGTGAAGCAACTACTTGCATGTTTGTGATTTCTTTTGCAGTTTATCTCTATTCAATGCCACATATGTTCTTGCGGTGAATCACAATTTGGAAATAATATTTTATTCAAAAATTTGCTCTTAATATTAAGTTTTGTAGCAGCTGCATTTAATCTAGTCAAGTAATATAATAACAGTAAAGATTGTACAACGCTATTGAGTATAAAATCTTTACTCTTGCACACAATAGTTATGAATCGGAATGAGATGTGGTATATTGCAATATTTTAATTACCCTTAACCAAAAAAATATATAACATTTCATATGTTATGTATGGCGGTAAGCCGTTACAAAATGGTCTTTCAGTTTCTATCTTTAGGATTATTCTTATAGAATTAATAATTAAAAAATTGAAATTTGAATAATTATGATATAATAAAAAATAACAAACTTTTATTTAGCCATATTGAAAGTGATAATGAATATAAATTATATTAATATAATTAAATCAAATTAAATTATGCAATATTTTGCCGTTTGATTGTCAAAAAAAAGTAATTGTAGCGCTCCTATATTGAATGAATATATTTGTATTCGTGTTACTTTTTGTATAATAAAATATAGCCCCATTAAATTAATTATTCCTTCTATAATTAATATTCTCAGATGTGGTCTATTTTAACAACTAATTAATCGTACGCTTTCTATATATCTATGAAAGTAAAAGTGTTACATTAATGAATATTAAAATTTGAATAGAAATTTAAGTCGCCAGTAGCAACTTCAATTCGATTTAATAGATTTACTTTTTGACTTTGCAGCTTTACTTTATCATGTTGGTTCTATAAGCATAACTGAAAGGTAGATAAAGATTGAGTATGCTAAAATCTTGTTGTATAAATCTTATATTGAATAACGTTTATCTAGACAATCCGCGATATCATGCTATCCTCATATACATAAACGATAATTAACTACGTTGTCAGCGTTTAATTAGCATTCCGCATAACGGACGCTAATGAAATCCAAGTAATATGGTCACGGATAGGTGTTGTACGTCGTGTGCGTGACTCACTCGGCGGAACAGCACGCGGCTTATTGAAGCGGTTGATTAGCAGCTAAACGATTGATTTGCGACAGACATTATGTCGCTAAATAGCCAATGCGTTTAGCAAAGGAAGTTAAATTTTTAGTCCTCTTGCAATTGCCTTATCCGATCACAAGCGAAAGTGTGAAGGATACATTATTACGGCATCGCAGCTATAAAAGTATGAAACCTAGCAAATTTCATCCATGAAAGTCCAATTTCATTTCTTATTAAGCCACAGAATAGCTCTGGCTGTCTGTCCGTTTAATCGCGTATAGTTCCTCACAACGATCTTAAGTTATGGCTCAGAAATCATTTTTAAGTTATTGTCGAAACCCGAACAGTACACTGTATTATTAATCAGCAATATTTCCGATTTAGATCAAATATCGGAACAGCATAGATAAATTTCTTCATTTCTGATGGACAAAATTGGATTTGACTCGAGTGATGTCCGAGTGGCCCGCTTTTGGTACCTTGTGCGAACAGGTCGTTAGATCATGTTCAACGCACCAACCTGGAAAATCAAGTAAACAACATTTATTACTGCAATTTTAAATCGGTTCGCAATGTTAAAAACACTGATTACTTGACTGGTAAAGTTCTTACAATAAAAACGTAAGATTCGCTTTATTATAAAACAAAGAGAAAATAAACGTTAGAGAGTTATCAGTTCATCAATAGAAACATGCTTTTACCATTGGATGTACGGTTGACACTTTACCATAATAAACTAAGGCATTGTTATAAATATGTTCTTATGACTTTGAATAAGTCTGGAACATTCGGGCATGTCTTCGTACAGTGTCCCACAAGGACAGCAATTATTACGATATTACGTCACCGCAGCCGCGTGTTAAGCAGATGTACTAATGTACTCAACTTTTTTAACGTTTTATATTTGACAGGTTTTTCTTCATGTGGTTATACTATAGGAAAAGTTTAAGTATATTTTTTAAGTTTATTTTCTTTTATATAAAATCTTTTTGACCCTTAATTAAAGTATTATTAAACTGATGTGAAAAATAACCAAATAATCGGTGTTCGAAATACTTATTGATTAGATTGTTAATATTATTTTTGCACAATTTATTTGACAATTTCTAAAAAAAAGTCGTTTATTCGATCAAAGGTCGAGGTATTTTATAAATAAAATATTTCGAATGTACTTGCTTATTAATTATTTTACAACATCCCATGATTCTATTAAAGTAGTATAAGATTAAATTTATTCATCACATACATTTTGAATAAAAACTTTTTTCTATTGTTATCGCTCGGTTGCACAAAATTTACTCAAAATACCTCCACTTTTATAAGCGAGCAACATTGCCATCGACCGGATGGCAAACTGACGAAACGGAATACTGCGATGCGGGGGGGCTAGAAGAGCGCGCGCCGCTGTCAAATCGAATTATTCTCCGACTTACGATACGGTTTTACTCGAAACGAAAAAGCTTTTTCCTGAATTAATTATCTTGCAATCTAACGAATTAGTGGTGTCTTAATGATCTTGGTAACACGAAGCCGTCGAAGCGAATTTCATCCACTTCTTAAGCTCAGTTCGCCACGGCGGACACCGATTGCTATTTTTGTTTTGTAGCCCAGTTCCACAGTAAATATTGTTTTTGGTGACGAAACGCGTTGATGCAGTAGCTTATTTTTTGTTCTCTTTTCGTCTCCGTTGCAGTTTTTAGGCCGTGAAGTGATTGCAATTTTACAGTGTTCAGTTGCAAAAAAAGTCATTTCGAAATCTCGTATTTCGATGATAGATTGCATGCCTATGGAGGTACAAATAGTGAAAAAAGGTTTAGTGCGTTCCAAATCCAGTGCAAGATTTTCTTTTGTGGATCTCAAATAATGTAAATTTAAGTTTTTGCGTGATAACTAATATGTTATCGTGAATGTTCGAAATGAATACGAAAACAGCTGCTCATATTCTTGCCCCAAAAGAATACAACAAAGGTTGAAGCTGCTGAAGCAAGTGTTGGTACTAAATGGCAGTTTTGGAACTGAAACTGTTGTTAACCTTGTGTACGTTGATTCCTGAGTGACACAGTGATGAGGCGTGTTTTCGGGGTCTGCTCTGACGGCTGGGTGCTCTGCGGACAGAATGTGAGCCGCCAAATGTAGCTGGCTGTCTAGATGTTGTCTGTATGTTTGTTTCTTTCTTGTTTTTTTTTTTTTATTATAAATTCCACTATCACCTAACATGTCTTCTTATATTTCAGTGTCTTAAAACAAGCATAAAATTCAATCTGTTGACAAAACTATAATGATGACACTGTTCTAAAATTACTAATCATCAATGTAACATTGTTTTATTGCTCTTATGCTTTATATCCTGTGTGTCGTATTACCACCTACCTAACTCTATTATATTTGCTTTGCTCTAATGTTAACTTCTATGCATTTGGATTGAAATAAGACGAAATTTTTTAAATTTTAATTGAAGATAAATGATGTCGAGTCACACATTGTGTGGACACCTAAGGCAAGCAATGCCTGCAATAATACAATTATTTCTTCATTTACGGATTTTTTTAATGTGAAAAGTTGCCAAACGAGCAGACAGTTTACCTGATGGTAAGTGAATATTGCCGCCCAAGGACATCTGCTACATCCGAGGATTACAGATGCGTTGACAATCTTTTGAAAATTGGGCTCCAGCTACCTCACTCACCAGACGAAACGCGAAATTATTTTTCATACTTCCACTTTGCCCTGGTCTTCTGTGAGGTTGTGGTACTTACCCGGATGGGCCTGCGCAATCGTGCAACAGCCGAGGCTGCTGTGTGGCCGTACCACCGCTAGGTTCCCAGTGGAAACCATAGTTGGACAGCACTGATTTTGATTGCACAAACTTAAAATGGTTTTTTATTAAAGTATAGTTTATTATATTAAAGTAAAAGGAATATAATGCTAAAGTTTTGATATTATGAAAAAATAGAGTATAAGCAATAATTTTTAACCTTTTAACTTTCCTCTTACTCTTATACAATGTTCTAGATTATTTACATAAGAAATTTACTTTAGGAAGTCTCGATTTTAATGGTTACTTTCAAAATATGTTTTTAAATTAAAAGAATAACAAATTTTTATAAATCAAGCAATACTTTCTATATTTCATATAGGAGGAAAGGCATTAGAGGAAAGAAACTGTTAATATAAAAAATAATTGAGGCAATAAATTCTATGATTGCTTTAACAATTAATTGATAATTACAGTTTGTTTTACTCTAAAGTTTATTGTTGGCTAATTTTAAACCATAATATGGAAAAATTGTTATGAGAAATCTTATGAAAGATTTTGAAAAATACCCAGAAAGTTAAATAATGCTTTTTCAAAACAGTTACTACAATTACAAATTGATTGCTTCAACTGTTTAGTATCAAATTCATTTATGAAATTTTTTTTTTTGCCATTTCACACATGATGGATAGTGTTGCTTGAAGGTAAGACTTAACGGGTAAAATTTGTTCATATATTCCAGAACTAATGCATTTTGTTTTATTATATTGCATGTTGTGATATATCTGTTTTGACTTTTTGTTTGTGTGTTTATTGGTGTTTGTAGAATGGCTGATCAATTCTTTTCTAGCAGCTTAATTATAACTTGTGAAACAAGTTTTTTAATACATTTGAAAGAAGAAACTTGCAATAATTTGCTCAATAGTTGTTGTTGTTCTTTTTATATCCTATTAGTAAAATTGGCTTATTACCACAAAAGTTATTTTACATGGTGATATGTAGTTGATAGCTCTCATTCGGTAAACTATTGCCTTAGTTGCATACAGTCTTTGAGACAATTTGCAAGTGATACTATCTATTTGTGAGGTCACAGATAATAATACATCTAGTGTTTTGTTTGTATATGTAGCATTCTTACAACATGGTATAATGTTCCCATACACCAAGAAATATTTAAAAAATATATTTATAAAGTACCTAGTTCATGAAAGGACAAAGACAATTTACAGCATTTCATGCAAATACTTGTTAAAATTTTATGTAAAATTAAATTTTCTACCATGAAGATTACTATTTGGACATGGTAGAAATAGATAAATAACTTATTCCACGATAAACTTTCAAAAGTATAAAACATTGGGTGATAGGTTTTATGCTTCAGTAATTTTGGTTTTATGAACAAAGCTATTATATATGAAAATTCTTTATTCCTACTTATATAATTATAGCTTTAAAGCCCTGTGAGTTTATGGCATTTCATTTTTTTTAATTTGAAACTGGCCAGCGCTTGAGTGCCATCCCTCCTGATGGTAAGTGGCGATGCAGCCATTGATGGTAAGAGCGCTAGCTCAGTAAAATACTATCACCTTTAAGACGACTATGTTGTAATCGGACGGAGAGAGACCAAAAGATTAGGAAACATTTATACCATGTTTATAATCCCTATGGAGGTATTTATTTATAAAAATTATACCATAAAGGGCTCTTGTGCGCTACAATTAAACTCGATGCAACGGATGGATTTTTTTATTTGTTGCACCCAGCTAACTTATTAATAACTTACGTTGCACAATTAGGCAGACTTGTTCAGCGAAGTACCATAGCCTAACAAAAAATCAGCGTGAAATGGAAGTATTATAACAAAATTGGCAATCCATCCGGTGTTGTATGAATGGTGTAGGTTGAATTGCCTGTTCTCTTGCCAACTTTTGTCATGAAAAATATTTATTTATGTTCTTTAAATAATGACATAATACACAAAAAAATCGTCTTTCACTTATTGCAATTTATTTGTCAAATATAATGGCTGCTACAAAGGAATGAATACAAAGTTATTTTCATATGTTCTGATAATAAGTGATTACTGCCACCAATGCACATTTAGAACACATGAAGGGTTGCAGTTGCATTACCAACATTTAAAAAAGTAAGCCCCGGCTACCTCACTCACTTCTGATGAGGTTATGGCACGTCCATTGGTGGCAGTAATTTGTGTCCATTCGTGCAACGGCAGCCATACAAAGGTGCACAAGAGTCTTGGGTTCGGTAGATAGACTCTGGGATAGTAAAAACGTCTGATATTTTCTTGGTATTCCACATCGGATTGTTACAAATTGAGGCGTCAGAACGTATAGTTACCTGCAGCGCTCAAGCGCTCCAGAAGATAAATGGCGAGTCTGCAATTGTGTGAACAACCATTGTTAAATAGTTTACGAAGTTTTTCGCATTTGATTATGTTTATAATTCCGGACAGACTTAACCGTACTCTGACCGTGGACTTGTTTAAAGCGAATTCATAACTGTAATTAAACGCAGAATAATCCGTAAATTATAAATTTATTTGACAATGTGTATTATTTGCTTGGACACAAGATATCATAAGTATGAATATGAACAGCTAAAAAATAACAGCAATGCTTGGAAATATACTCCTGTACAAATAAAATGGGCAATGCATTTGTCATATTAATGAGGATTAGCAGTACACCTAATGACTTTTTTTTCATATCATCACTACATAGTATAAAACAAAGCCGTCCGATCTTGATGCGTGTTTTTTTACTAGATAGAGTGAGAGTGATTCAAGAGAAAGGCTTATGTATTTTTTTTTATGTGAAAAGTTGCCAAGCGAGCAGACGGTTCACCTGATGTTAAGTGAATACCGTAGTACCGTACCGAATAGTAATATTAAAATAATATTGTAAGTATAATACAACCCATGCGAAGCCAGGGCGGCTCGCTAGTACAAGTAATAAAGTGATATCACTGAAAGAGTTTCGTGACCGATTTTTTTTTTGCCTAGTGAAAGTTTCTTTTTCGAATATCCGGGACTATGAATTCACGTCATCCGTTCCGGTAGTAATGGAAATGCTGTTAACCCATATCGTATAATTTACGCCCTACCATACAAACATTGTCTTATTTTTTCCTACTGCACACGCATCGCAGCGTCTTCCTGTATACCACAGATGCGAGTCACGGTGGATGTGAACTATTTTTGTTTCTGGTGCAATTGACAGTGGTATTTACGACGGTTAAATATTCACGTGCACTAGAAGCTGTTATTGTTTAAAGGGATGTCGAAAGTGAAGAAATATATCGAAAAAAATCAATATCGGCCTCGATATATCGAAGAGAAAATATCCATCATACGTTTTAAATATTTTACATCTAAGGACAGAGAGAATGTAATCACTACGTTTACATTTTACGGAGTTTATGCCGGATTTGAATGAATATTTTATATAGATATATTGGATCCAAACATATTGCCTAAAAGTATCGGTATTTAAAATCAAAAATATTGATATATCGATATTATTTCGTCATCCCTTGTGTAAATGCTCTTTAATTATGCAGTATTTGTTGGTTATTTTTAAACGGTTTTATTTAGCTCGACACGTACGGAATTTATTTGTTTATTTAGGTCAAAATTAGAAATTGAAATTTAAGCACCTTACCGTTGTCAGATTGATCTGAAATTTGGTACACACATTTAATTTAGATGACAATACAATATTGTAGTTTTCAGTGCATAAAAAAAAACCAGAAAATAAAACCGTTTAACTTAAAAGTTTTTAAACGGTTTTAGTTTACGTGACCTTCATTGAAATAAAAAATGAAATACTTTAGGGGTAATGGTTTCCCAACTCATGTACTTATATTATAATTTGTGATTCTTATATTTTTATTAATTAAATCTAGGTATCAAAGAAATGCGATTGCAAGGATTGTGAAACAACGAAATCCGTACACTGGTGAAAACCGTGGGCTTAATGTATGTTTGTATGTAAATAAATGTGTCGTAGGTAGCAATAGTTTATCGTTTTAGTTCGCTTTGGGGCACCCGCTTTCTCCAACTTTATTGCACAGGCATAAAAGTCTATTAACGCCACGTCTACGTCTGCGATTACGAAACCGCAGTAAAAAGAACTGTCGGACAAGATTTGAGCTGGCGATTGCAAAAATCGATTCGATCACGCCTCAGCCGGTGCCCGACGTTGGTGAGATATTGTCGAGTGACTAGACCGCCCGCAGTCGCTTTGTTTGCGGAGCCACAATGATTTTTGAGCAGATAATCAGCAGATTTGAAATTGTGGACTCGACAGTAACAGCACACGATGGTATATAACCTCAAAATGATCTTACGGTCGTGGGAAAACAAAGTAATTGAATTATGGTCAAAATGTCATCAATGGTCACAATTCGTTTAACTTTGAGTAATAAATACGAATATAGATTTGTTATTAACACCATAATTGTTTTGCTAGGAAAAAAAATTGACATCTTCCGACGTTTAAAGATCGTTCATTGGTCTTTTGTTAGAAATAAGTTATAAAACATAGCTTTTACCAGTTTATACAACTATAGTTCAATAATTGCATTACAATAATACTTAGCTTTTTCAGCAGAGCAACAGCGCCTTAACTTCAAATAACCAAAAGTAACCCGCGTACGTTGTAAGAGTTGAATTTATACTCCTCAAAAACATATACCAACCACCCCCTCTAGGGTGTAGGAAATACGACGCAAAATGTGTCCAACCAACAAATTTTAAATAAATCACAATAAAGTGTTCTAATAATTTATTGATAAATTATTAATTAGATTAAATATGTTAAATAATTATAATACTGTTCCTTTTTCTAAACATTAATTGTTATCATCAATAAACTAACTGTCCACTCTTTACCACGAACCTTTTCGTGTTTGGCTTTGCCCAACCATTTGTAGCCTTGGATTGTTATACCCAAAATGTACCTACGTTACAGTCTTAACCTTTGGAATATAGACAATTTACTGCGGAACACACACACACACACACGCAGGCACACTCACACACGCATTATCATTCGAGCCGTACCTTCCCTATTTTTTGTTTTAGTAAATAATGCATTACTAGATTTTTAATTAAGCTTCTAATTGAGTTAGTAAGAATAAGTACTCGGCTCGATATAGTACACAAGATTACTAGATGTAATTTCAGACAGAATTCAGTAGACTCAAGTTTGAAGTGTGTCTTCCTTTTATCCTGATTATTTCGGGCGTGATTGTATTTTCTCAAATGACTATAGCAAATTAATTACTGATGCTATTTTATTATACGTCTGATTAAGTACTTTTAGTTAGTCCCGAGCCAGAACTTCCTCGATCGAGTTGGCTCGTTCTTGAAAAAGCGGGAGGCCGCTGCGTGGCGTTACCAACATTTCTTTTATGTGAAAAAAGGTAGCAAACGAACCGGACGGTTCACCCGATGCTAAGTGATAACCGCCGCCCACTTTTGCTACACCCATAGGATCGCAATGCGTTGCTACCATTTAATTAAGTGGGCCCTGGCTACCTCACTCACCAGATGAAACGCAGAGGTATAACGCTTCCACTTCACGTCGGTCTTCTGTGGTACGTCGTGGTACGTCCCCGGACGGACCTGCCCATTTCGTGCAACAGCGAGGACTGTTGCGTTGTCCTACCACAGTGAATCTACTCCCATGTTGATTATGCGTGGTCCTAGCACAATCAAACTACTAAACTACTGTGTTGATTACTGCCTTTGTGGATACCTCCTACCTATCGGTGTGTCGACCGTACTGAGCCGGTGTCCTTTCGACTGTCCAGGGTTCGCCGCACGGGTCGGTGATGTCGTGCCAGTCGCTGGCGGCGCGCGCCTTCGCCGAGCCCGACAAGGACCCCTCGCAGTGCGTCTCCTTCCACAGGTAAGCATATCGGTGCGACGTCAGAACTACATCAGTGGATAACGCGCCCATGAACACATGCGCGGCCCTACCCAGGGAGGGTTGAGGTATCAAGTTGGTCGAAACAACACTACAGTCGCATTACTAGCACTGGTACATATAGTGAATATTATTGAATGTATAGAAAAATCAGGTGGCGTAAGATAACCCGAATGGCGTAGTGTCTGGCGCAAGACAGATACACTACCCGTGTATCTGTCCTTCGCCAGAGGGTTTGGGTTCGATCCCCACTACTGGGAAAATATTACTTGTAAAAAGTATATATTAGAATGTTTATCAGTTATCTAGTGCCCATATTACAAGCATTGCTTAGTTTGGGACTAGAGAACGTTGTGTAAAATTGTGTCCCAAAATATTTATTATTCAGTGTCACAGTTGCCAAGGTATTGGCTAAGGTATTTGCTTCGACGTCGGGGGTCGTGGGTCCGATTCCCACACGGAACTACTATTTGTGCGACCCGCAGATAGTTGTTTCGCATCTGGGTGTTTGCCCACGTGAAATTCATATTTGTAAAACGTCCTTACAACACGGGATAATGTAACCCTAAAGTAAGGGCAATGTTTTTTTTTAAATAGAAAGAGATAAAGATGAAAGGTGAAACCTTCTTTTTCCAGATCGGTCCGATTTAGTTCCGAGTCTCGCAGCTCGAACAGGGTCTCCAATGAGCCGGACTGCAAGAGAGATGCATCTGGTAAGTACGTGTGACAACACTTCTCCTATCGATTCGAAGTAGTACGGCTTAGGGAAGATGAGAGGGCAACACTGATAATCTTTGGGACCTTGATGTCATCATCATCACGATCATTTCAGCCTGTTTGTGTCCACTGCTAAACGTAGGCCATCCCCACAGACTGCCACGAAGTACGATCCTGAGCCACCTGCATCCATCGACTTCCCGCACACTTGCACAGGTCGTCACTCCATCTAGTGGGGGGTCGTCCTACACTGCGATGGCCAGCACGAGGCTGCCACTCGAGAACCTTTCTTCCCCAACGGTTATCGATTCTACGACCTATATGGCCGGCCCTTCGCCACTTCAGCTTACTAACCTTCTCAGCTATGTCGATTACTTTTTTCTAATGCGGATGTCTCCGTTGCGAACTATCACGCAGAGAAATACCTAGTAGTAATCTTGGTGTATTGGATATGAATTGGAAAGGGAAAGAAATCATTCTTGTAAATCGATCATCATATGCGTTTTCCTTTTTCATTATTTTATAACATCACCTAGAATTTTCATTATTTCTGTAGCGCGATGGTATTTTACAGATATAAATTGCTTTTAAAAGAACAGACTTTTCTTCTACTAACGCTCATAGCGGTTTGGAATCGTAACCACGACGTACAGCGCCCAATTGTTACAGGTTAAAAGATAAACCGAAATCAGAGCCACATTGGTGCCCAACCACAAGGCAAATGACTTGGCAATTTCAAATCATTTATTCTTTTTTTATGCTGCGATTTACCTGATGTTAAATGATAAACGACGCCCATTGACAGTTGCAACACACGTAAGGTTGCTGATGCGTTGCTAACTTTAAATAAAGTGTGCCCCGGCTACCTCACTCACCAGACGAAACGCAGAAGTATTTATATAACACTTCCGGTTTCTTTTTCCTTGCCGGTTTCTTCTCAACAAAAACTGCTTTCCTAACCGGTGGTAACTTACGAACATATTAATTTCTTTGTAGAATTTCGACGTTTCGTAAGAACGCGCAAGCGTCTATGTGAGTAAAGATATTTTTATTTATTTATTTATTCCATTATTATGTGAGGTCGTGGTACTTAGCCGGACCGACCCGCCCGTTCGTGCAACAGAGAAAAGGGTCGCGTGGCCTTACCACAATTTAATAATAATAATAATAATATACTTTATTGTACACCAAAAAATCAAAATGAAAAAGTACAAAAAACAAAATATTTAACAAAATATTGGTCATCAAAAGGCGGCCTTATTGCTACACAGCAATTTCTTCCAGGCAACCTCAAAAATTTACCAAAAGGAATTGTTGATGGGTAGGATGTACATGATATATAATAATAATAATAGTAAAAAGAAAGTAGCAATTAAAATAATAAGAAAAACATTTTTTTACAACAAAACTTATTCATCGAAGTAAGAAACATACATTTCATCTGTCGATTTTCTTTTTTTTTTAAATCTACCACCGTATGGTACTGAGGTTCCTCTAACGGAAAAAAACCAGGCGAAAGAAACTCCTTAGGTATTATCTTACGCCGGTAGGGCCACGCAGCAGCCTCGGCTGTCGCAGGAACGGGCAGTCTCGTCCGGGTAAGTATCACGACCTGGTAGAAGACCGAAGTAAAGTGGAAGTATAACACTTTCGCGTTTCGCCTGGTGAGTGTTGTCAAGGCATCTGCAACGCTCGAGTGTAACAGATATACATGGGCGGCGGTATTCATTTAACATCAGGTTAAACGTCCGCTAGCTCGGGAACTTTTCACATAAAAAAAATATATAATTGGTGTTAGGATCACGTTTCCGTCCGTTCTTCGCAGGCGGAATGTCGCTGTCCAGCTTGTCGGTGACGCCGCTCCCACCAGCGGTGGCCATGAGCCAGTCTGCGCCGCCAGCGTCCATCACCTTCGACCTCAACGACGAGGTCAGTGAACCCGGAAAGCAAGCAATCGTGCACACACACATTATAGCCTAAACCTGACAAGCGGAAGACCAGTGGAAGCGGTGAAGTATAAAAAAGCAAAGCAACGGCCTATATGTTTTTTTTTTAATTCAAGTGGACAGCTCTTGACGGCCATCCCACCCGATGGTAAGTGGCGATGCAGCCGTTGATGGTTTGCGCGCCCCCCAAAGGTCTGCACAGAAGGTATTAGGACTTAGTCCACCACGCGGCCCAAATCCCTTGGTGTACCTCACTTATTTTCGCAATATTTTTTTATTATTTCGGAAAAATATTTCGTACATATTCATACGCAGATCGTTTATTAATAGATCAATTAAACGTGCAAGTGATTCAACTGTTTTTAAAAAAAAGTTACACCAACCTTAAATATCAATACAGCAATAAAACTACATTTCCAAGTAATTTTCAGAAATCTTTTGGTAGTGCTGACCTACTTTGTTTATTTTTAAAATTTCGTCCCTAAAAATTATAAGATACTAAACCGTTTTATGGTATTCGTTATCTTTTTTTTCCGGTGGTCAAAAATTATATCTGTCAGTGGGTTAAGAATTTTGCTTTGATGATTTACTATCACTAGTAATAGTTGAAATACACAATAACAGATAGTTGAGTGGCTGTTCCGGTACCAAATACGTTTGGACATTTGTTGGATTCGATGTAGATTAGACAAAAAACTTCTATTATACATAGATTGGGTAAACGAAATGAAAATACACTTTATATAAACTGCAGGTTGCTATTTGCCTCTGTTGTTTGTGAGAGCTTAATCGATTTTTGTCGTGCTCTTTTATTATGTTTCGCGTTTTTGTTAGCGTAATACTTTCGTTCGAAGTTTGTTCGGTTTATTTACTAGTTTTCATTCGTTTCTTTCTTATTTTTAACTGCTTTTTTATTACATAGTTTGTTGTTTTCCTACTACTCTCCGATTCTTTCACTTTAAACGTACCGAGTATGTTTTTCATCGTATAGTCTCGCCCGAACTTTCACTTGATTCGTTAACAAGTAGTAACTATGTCTATAAATTTCTTGATCGTTCAATTCGAGTCGTTGATACATTTCTCAATATACGAACTAAGCCTTAGTCCTTTTCGTTCGAATGAAAAACTCGCAATGGAACAAACTAGAAGCGTCAGTTTTTCCCTTTTATAATGCGAGATTATGATGGTCATGACAGCAAATAGGCATTTACTTCGCCGCTTACCATCAGTTTTATAATTGGTCAAGCACTCATCGTCCGCCGTAAGGAGTTCACTGTACCAAACATTCAAGACTACTCAAAACGCCACAGTTGTCCAGCACTGACCAATTAGTATTAAAAAAGTGGGCCCCGGCCACCTCACTCACCAAACGAAACGCACAAGTATGAACCCACTTGACGCCGGTCCTCTGTGTCCACCGGTCAGGCCGTGGTACTTACGCGGACGGACCTGCCCATTCGTGCAACAGCGAAGACTCTTAGTACCACAGATAAAGTGCCTAGTACCTAATACCTAAGTGCCTAATACCTTTCTCTTCGACAGACGCCGCCATCGCTGCCCTCCTGCAGGTTCCCAAAGCTGGAGGAATGCGCCCATTTCCACTACGAGCGGGTGTCCTTGGGGGGTCTGAACATAGAGACGGTGCCATGCGAAGAACAGTGCGAGGACAACGATCCCAGCGACGGTAAGGCTCTCTTTCTAACTGCCGGTTTAAATTTTCTGTCTGTCGATTTGGTTCCGATTCCAATTTCAGTATAATGGCTGTCTATTTAGTTACAGGAGATAGAATTTTGAGTGTTATGGAGCTAATGTCAAATACCTATCGCTTGTAACCAAATTTACCGATCTTTTGCTTTTGTAATATTAACACGATTATGTGTTATATTATCCAAAACGATTGCTTTAAAATTTAAATCAAACTTAAAATATACGCAGTATCTAAATTTTATTAAAAAGTTATCAGATATATCACGGGCTTTTACGTGTATATTCTGATATAGTTTTTCCGTCCGTAAAATTTGAAAAGACATAAGCGGACCCAGCGACGGTCCCAGGGGGACCCCAGAGAACATAACAACCACAAGCCACAATTACAAATATTTATGGAAACTATTCACTTTTGGCGACTCTGTGTTGCTGTTGATTAAATTTATACAAATTGTGTTGTATTACATTTTTGCCGAAGACCATACCACTAAGCAGTGTATTTGTCCTCGGAGTATATTGCCGGTTCTACTGTGGTCTAATTTAGAGAGATAGCAGTTAGAATTCGCAGTATTTTGCGTAAAACGAGTCTTAAATTGAATTTCGTAATAACTCTATATATATATATATGTTCGTACTATATACATACAGCGTGTCGTTACCATCGCGACAATAAATGAACACACGTCTAACGCTACTTGCCAATAATCATAAAAAAATATTAACGTTAAACTAAATCCATAATTTAAAAAAAAATATTTTTCTAACAAACTAATTAAGTAAAAAAGAAACAAAATTTGTAACATCCTATACAACTCGCGCCACAGCGTCGCATTACAAGCCTCTCCTTCTAACAGTATGTTTTGTCTCTTTTAAATTCATTCAACCCATTCATATGCTTTGTGACCTTTACAAATGAACTTTACGTTACAGTTTTATATGTAAGGATGTTCTAAAATTGTTTGTTTTGGAAAATTTAATAACTCTGTAAATATTGATGTTTGAAGAATGTAAATGTTTAATACAATTTTAAAAATTTATCCTCTATATGTGTGTTCACTTATTGTCGCGATGGTAACGACACGCTGTATATATAATTTATTACATCCCAGGGTGGATCTGCCTGAGGGTGCGCTCCCACGTGAGCGGCGACGAGATCTCGCTGGAGCCGTCGGAGCTGCAGGCGAGCGCCGCCGCCTGGAGCGAGCCGGGCGCGCAGCGCGAGTGGACCCTCACCAGGAGCCGCGACAACTTCCTGCAGCTGGACGACATGCTGCACAGGTGCCGATGCTGCTGTTTCTTGATTAGAAATAGGATAACTGTTGGGGCTAACTCCTAACACCGGTTATGATGATGTAAATGATAATATAGTTTATTATAACACTATTACAAAATTGATATAGTTGAAATGATACTGATAAAGTGATATTTTGAGAACGCGTGTTTAGTAAACTGACTGTTTGTCGCGGTATATTTTAATGCTTACAACGTATTGATGGACTTTAGGTAAAAAGTGCAAAGAAAGCTGTTTGGTTCAATAGTGAACCGAACAATAAGATTATAAACAACCAGCCTCCAAGATGATGGTAACTCTGGTTACCATGTTAAGAGCCCTTTTGTGTTCTGACCATATAAAATTGTCTCAGACAGTGTCAGGTCAATATTAGTTGTCTCTATGTTTATTGTACTTAAATATGTAAAACATCGAAGACACTAATTCAATGCACAATCAATGAGGATTGAGTTAATTAAACTCTACATACCACAGAAAACCTTATTGTATTTCATTTATTACGAAAAAAATAATCGAAAATTGTTGTGCAATCATTCGTTTAGCTTAGTGGTTATAGCATCTCGGCGCTAAATCGGAAGACGTTGGTTCGAATCCCGCAGCGACTGAAAAACTTTCCGCCCATTTTTTCTACAAATTTTTGTTTAATTCTAAGTACCCTGTAAAATTTTTATTTTTTTCTTATATTTCTTCTATTTATTGCCTTATCGCTCCCAGGTGCATATACGACCGCAAAGTGTCCGGCCTGCCGAACCTCTCTGAGGAGTTGCGGCCTCCTTGCGACGACTCGCGCTACCACCAGCTGATCGGCGACTACGTGCATCATCTCTCGATCATCGCCGACGACTCCATCAACTGCGGCCCCGTCCTCAATTGGCTGCAAATGGACAACAAGGGTGAGGGCATCCACCGTCTGCGGTATTCGTATCTTGGCAGTTTTAAAGATGATTGTTTATAAACTTCTTTATTTGGAGGCTTCTAGGCTGTATGCAGTAGATATGCTCTTAAAGTAAAAAAACGTGTGCGTACTTATGCACGCAGGTAAGAGAGAAGTTGTACTTTAGCATAACAAAGAGGGAATAATTAAAAATGTTGTCTAATGTGCCAGTGTTCATTACAACTTATTACATTCAATAAAATTGATTGAATAGTTTAAGTTAATAAGAATTATAGGTAAAATTTTAAAAAGTTCTTATTGGTGCTAAGGTGCCGTGAAGTTGGTGTAGCACATCGTAAAAATTCACTTTTATTATTTTTCTCAAATTGGTCGAAAGTAGTATAAACATGATAGTTAATTCGTTATATTTATTTCGTTTACAGGTCACAAATTGCTCGTTGCGAACGAAGACTCGAGCTCGATCAACACCCCGGCAGTGGCGGCCGCGTATTCCGTGCGCAAATACGTCTCCCAGGTGAGCTGCAAACAGCAAACAGTGGCATTTTATCCGGCGCGAAGGACCTAATTTTTCCAATATTATTTTATATATTGTGTAGTTACATTATTTTCTAAGTTTTGTATGTATCCATTGCGATTAGACGTTTCTTGTTTCCGTTTTATCCGGCGCGAAGGACCTAAAAGCTTTCCGTGCTCCGCAGGCGCGGGACGAGATCAGCTTCGAGGTGGGCGACATGATCTCGATCATCGACATGCCCGGTAAGCTCTTCGGCGGTGGTACATCTTGAGCGTAGAGGCGCGGCCGTGGCCGGCGCAATATTAAAGTAGCGCGTTTGGCGGCAGGGCCCCAGGAGTCGGTGTGGTGGCGCGGCAAGCGCGGCTTCCGCGTGGGCTTCTTCCCGCGCCACTGCGTGGCCGTCATCGGCGACAAGGTGCCCCGCCACATGACGCAGCCGCCGCCCATCGTCGGGTGAGTGGCCCCCGCCTCCCCTTGCGCCTGAAGCTTAGTATTGCCCGTCTTTGCTCGCTGTTCTCGACTCTTACACCGACTATACCTCATCGCTCCTGGTAAAGTTTACCCCATCATTTATATTATAAAGCAAAAATAAAAGTTGTCCTGTTTACCCTTTTTTTTTTTGGTATCGGGGGGAAATCGTCAAAAGATCTTCCAAACCTGTCATCTTACATGACAGGGTTATGTGGGGTTCTTACCCACTAAAACCCCCACGGTGACCACCTTCTGCACGTTTTGAGGGACTCCGGGATCTCCCACGGAACAGAACGGAGTTCCTCTGTACTGCGTGTGAGCTCACCACGGAGAAGGATAAACTTTCTCCGATTCCCTCGCCATCTTGCAGCGGCTCGAGACCACTTCGTGCTGCTGCCAGTCCGTGTCCCCTTTTAGTCAGCTTTTTCGACAGGCATTGGCTCCTGCCAAGGCTTACCCGATGGTAAGTGATCACGAACATCTGCAACACCGGTGGTCTTGCAAATGCGTTGCCGGCCTTTCAGGACAGAATATAGTCTTCTATTTTAGGTTCCCAGGTCGTAAAGGTCGGTCTGGAAAGGCTGCCGGCTGCAAAGATGCAGAGTGAACCAACATCTCTACGCAGAGCCAAGGGACCAAGTCGATCGGAAGGACTATGATCATTGATAACCTGTGTCGCTTTACGTTAAATGCGGTAAACCTTTGTCGCCTCTTGTAAAGTTTTCACCTCTGTCACATATCTGAATGTATTTTAAACCAAAAACCTGCTATAAGAGATATGATGGCGTCGATATTGTACGATTCCTGTGGGACGATTAAACTAAACTAATGGAGATTCCCCTCCAGGTCAGTGGCGGTGGCGCCGATCAAGCCGGTGCTGAGGAAGCACGGCAAGCTGATCTCGCTGTTCCGCAGCTTCATCCTGTCGCGGCCTTCGCGGCGCAGCCTCAAGCAGCAGGGCATCCTCAAGGAGCGCGTCTTCGGCTGCGACCTCGGCGAGCACCTGCTCAACTGCGGTCACGATGGTACTTTTATTTGTATTTTTTGGTCTCGAGGGAAGACGAGATGTTGCGTTGTTAGGCTATCTAAAACCTGCCTCGAACATATTGACGTCTCAGTGCTGTGCACACATCAGAGCAGATAAGTGTCTTCTTCTCCGTGAAGGTTGCGCTACTTATAGGATTTGTGTATTAATATATATGTCGGCTCTGCAAACTGGAGGGGGCGTCTTCCCCAGAGAACATATTGTGTCGGGCGATGCGTGGATTATAAGCGATTCGAACAATGTATCGTTATTACAATAGATTCATCGACAGGAAGTCACAACGAGTCGTAAGAGTCACCGCCACACTTATAGCGGTGCGCTCACCGAGGGCTTGCAGTGCCGCAGGTGCTGGCGGAGTGCGCGCGCGCCATCGAGCGGCGCGGCGCCGTGGACGGCGTCTACCGGCTGTCGGGCGGCGCGGCGCTGACGCAGCGGCTGCGCGCCGCCTTCGACGCGGCGGGCGACGCGCCGCCCGACCTGGCGCCGCCGCTGCAGCGCGACCCGCACGCGCTCGCCAGCCTGCTCAAGATGTACTTCCGGTGCGTGCCACTCCTCCCCTTCATTCTATACTCCCGCCTCTACGCTCAAGATGCACTTCCGGTGCGTGCCACTCCTCCCCTTCATTCTATACTCCCGCCTCTACGCTCAAGATGCACTTCCGGTGCGTGCCACTCCTCCCCTTCTTTCTATACTCCCGCCTCTACGCTCAAGATGCACTTCCGGTGCGTGCCACTCCTCCCCTTCATTCTATACTCCCGCCTCTACGCTCAAGATGCACTTCCGGTGCGTGCCACTCCTCCCCTTCATTCTATACTCCCGCCTCCTACCTCAAGATGCGCCTTCCAAGATGCACTTGCCGGTGCGTGCCACTCCTCCCCTTCATTCTATACTCCCGCCTCTACGCTCAAGATGCACTTCCGGTGCGTGCCACTCCTCCCCTTCATTCTATACTCCCGCCTCTACGCTCAAGATGCACTTCCGGTGCGTGCCACTCCTCCCCTTCATTCTATACTCCCGCCTCTACGCTCAAGATGCACTTCCGGTGCGTGCCCCCGCTTCTCCCTCGGCCGACACTCCCACGTCTCTATGTTCACTATTCACTCACTCACTTCACTCACCCAATTCTACCATGTCTATGTTCGCTATGTTCCCGCCACTCGCCTCCATCAACCCTTTCAAGATTTACCTCCGGTCGGTACTCCACTCCCAGTTTTTCCTCTCCTACCCAATACTTCTCTTATGATCACATTTACAAATTCACTGCAAAACAACAAATTCGCATGTGAATAAAATAGAAGAACATCTAAATTAATAATTAAAAAATAATTATGTCTCCAGCGAACTGCCGAACCCGCTGTGCACGTACCAGTTGTACGACAGCTTCGTGAGCGCCGTTCAAATCCCGGACGAGACGGCCAGGCTCAAGGCGATGAGGGAGACGGTGGTGAAGCTACCACCGCCGCATTACAGGTACGTTGATCTTGAATTATGGAGTTTTTGGTTTACCAAGGCGTTACAAAAAATTCTGTTGTGTTGACAATCTACTTTGAGATCACTGTATTCATCGGTGAAAAGAAATATCCGGAGGAAATCTTGATATTTTAGGAATGATCATACTAAAAAAAATATATAATTTTCCAAAGATATGCGAAGTCTAGGCGCGTTACCCAGACGACGCGGGTTCGAATCCTGGCGCAATACTCGTATCTCGAATGTCGATTGCTAATAAATAAATAAAATTACCATAAATGGACTCGAATAGGCTCGTTACTTTCACCGGTGTCCGCCTCAGGACGCTGGCGCACCTGATGCGGCACCTGCGGCGCGTGTCGCTGCTGAGCGAGGCCACGGGCATGACGGCGCGCAACATGGCCATCGTGTGGGCGCCCAACCTGCTGCGCTCGCCCGCGCCGCAGCACGCGCTGCAGGGCGTCGCCGTGCAGGTAGCCTCCTCCGCCGACCGCCCCCCCACTCTCCAACGAGGCGGGCGATCATCGTCCCCCTCATTCCTCAGGAGAGGCGGAAATGATCGCCCCCCACGCTCTTCAGGACAGGCGGGAGATGACCACCCTCACTCTTGGAGAGAGGCGGGAAATGACCGCCCCCTCACTCTCCAACGAGGCGGGCGATGATCGCCCCCCTCATTCCTCAGGAGAGGCGGAAATGATCGCCCCCCACGCTCTTCAGGACAGGCGGGAGATGACCGCTCCCTCAGTCTCCGGAAGAGGCCTAGATGTGTCTGCCCCCTCGCTCTCCAGGAGTGTCGGGAGATGAGCGTCCCTCTAACCTTTCGCAGCGCCCTCTGTCTTGCAGTCTCTTTTCTGCGCCTCTGCTAGACTACACTCTATGATAAAGTTTTTCTAATTGTTTCCACATTTTGGTTTGTGTACAGTGGCTAAAATTCCTTTCAATGAACCACCACAGACAACCATGTATATAGTGTTATCAGTAATTTTATTCACATAATATTTATTTTTGCCAGCCACCATTAACTTTGACGCAGCCTTATACCATCTGTTAAACCGCTCGCTCGTTCGCCACCTTCCGTCAATTAAAAAATGCTACTTTCCAGGCGGTGGTCACCGAGTTCCTCATCTGCTACGCCGAGGAGTTGTTCGCGCAAGAGCAGGGCGCTGACTCCGGGCCGGATTCCCTCGAGCAGGTCCTCTATCAGCCCGAAATCTCTCCATTGTACCAGACCAATAAGAATGACACTTTAAATATTAAGGTCTATTTTTAAAACTGAACATTGTATCTTATTTCCATTCATACTATGTACCATGTAGATGTAACTTGGGATATGTACATAATTTATGTATCTTATTTTAATATAACAAGTAAACCTAAAGTAAGTAATTTATCATCATTACCTGTCTTTCTAAAGGAAAATTGAGATTTTATCAAAATAAGCATAATAAAAAGGATCTAAATTATACACAGAAATAATTTGATTTCTTTCATTTCTTGCACTAGTTTCGCGTCGACTTTTAATTTTGAAAGTGTAAAATATCTTTGTAATCGTTTGTTTTCCATTTCTTAATTAATTTTTTTTATATAATTCGTTTTAACCGTAAGTTTGGATTACAGGATCACTTCGACTGTCAAGTCGAGTTGCGTGGCAACGAGTCGTGCAGGCGGCCCAAGAGTCTGCCACTCAACCCACCCACAAAGTTGCTCAGGTGATTCCATAAATGTTTTAGTACAGAGCCCAGTTCTTTTTATAACTGACCATTGAAGAGCTACAATAAGAAGTCTTCACAAATAAAGATAACAAACTAATTTATTATCTTTATTTATGAATTCATAACCATATAAAACGATGTAACCAATTAATGTAGTCTATATCCGTTTGACAGTAATGGAATTTGGTTCGACGTAGGCTAAGGAAACTTAAGTGTGATTGTCAGAACACTGATATTCCGGTTCGAATTTTGCATAAAGAACGCCCGTAACAGTGTCCGTGTCCCCAGCTTCGACGTGGCTAGGCATTACACAGAGCACGCAACAGAGTGTCCGACAGCTTCGATGTAGCTAGGCATTAGCACAGAGTAAACTCACAACAGAGCGTCAGCAGTATCGATGTGGCTAGGCATTGCACAGAGTAAGTCTGCAACAGAGAGTGTCAGTGTCACCAGCATCGACGTGGCTCGGCATTGCACAGAGTAAGCCCGTAACAGAGCGTCTGTCCGCAGCCTGGAGGAGGCGCGGCGGCGTGGCGTGCGCGGCGAGCGGTCGGCCGGGCCGCCCCCGTCGGGCGCCATCGCGGCCGCGGCCGCCGCCCCCTGCGCGCCCGCCCCCCGCGACCGCGACCTGCGCCCCGCCGCCCACCTCAAGCCCAAGTACATCGAGGTGCGCCCCTACGCTCCTACGCCGTAGATGCTACGCGCGTAGCTGCATTCATAGTCAAAGTCCATAAACAAACTCAGTAGGAACATTTTTAGGACCAAGACCCGCCACCAGCTAATAAAGTCCGCTTCTAACTTACGCCGTAGTAGCTACACACGAAGCTGCTTTAATATCCAAAGCCCATAACAAACGCAGTGGAAACGCCAAAACCCACTATCAGAGTAAAGCTAGCTCTGCTCCTACTCCGTAGTTGCTACGCGCGTAGCCGCTTTCATATCGAAACGATAGTCAGATTCAAACGATATTTCTGTCCCTACAATGTAATACTATAGTAAGAATGAGGAAAAATAGCTAACATTATGTTTTATTAGTTATTTGTTTGAGAATTTTCTAGTTGACTTTCTTAGTTTCTTCCAACTTGCAAAATGTCTATATTTTATTTATAACTGTGGCATGTATACGTTGAATTATTAATTATTAAACTGTGTACGTAATTGTGCACTGATATTACATATTTAAAGTACAACGCTTAAATATTCTAATGTAAATTTCACAGGTCGGCTCGGGACCAAACAACCTACCACAATACCACACTGTTTTGGATCTACCTCTATCAGGTAAGCTATTATATTATATATTATATTATATTAACCTAACATATAAACTAACTCACATAAATCGCAATTAAATTCAATATTACCATTATAAATCATTGAAAATACTTAACTAAACATTAAATAGAAATCATAACTAAAGCAAAACGCAGTACTACCGAGACTGGCAAAGTAAATAAACTAAATAATAAAAGGAATCATAAGTTGGTAAATCTCTTCCGTTGAATTAGAAATAGTCATATTCGTTTAAAGCTTTCGCCATAGCTGTAATACAATAAAATTATAAATTACTAACCTCACAAAACAGATACTAATTATAGCTCTGAACAATCTCGATCTTGTCAGATTTCAAACAAAAAAAATCACACTGTAACTGTTTAGAAGCTACGATGACACACAGATACACAGACACACAGACACACAGATACACAGATACACAGACACACAGACACACAGATACACATACAGCCACATACACAGACAGGTACATAGACAGGCAGGCAGACAGATACCCAAACGGACACACATATATACAGACAGACACACAGATACACAGACATACACACAAATACACAGACAAACCCAATTATACAGACAGAATCACGGATACACAGACAGACAAGTCAAACTTCCAACATCCACTTTACGTCGGGTGTGTGTATCAGGCGGCAAGCGCGGGCTGAAACGTTCGCCGTCGGGCTGGCGCGGGCTGTTCTCGCGCAGCAAGCTGCAGCGCGCGAGGGCGCCGCCGCAGCCGCCGCCGCAGCCCCTCGCCGCCCCCGCGCCGCCGCACCAGGTGCGCCCTATGGCCCACGGAATAAGGCCGAAACTCCAGCACTGACTAGGGCAATTAGCGCATCTACGGCCCACGGAATAAGGCCGAATCTCCCGCACTGACACGGGCAATTAGCGCATCTATGGCCCACGGAATAAGGCCGAATCTCTCGCACTGACACGGGCAATTCACGCTTCTATTGCCCAAGGAATAAGCCCGAAACTAGCGTGTTTAACCAGCGCACCTAAAGCTTCTCACACTGACATGGGCAGTTAATTTTGTATGCGTAGGTAGACAATTATATAAAAATATACATATTGTTTTAAAACATAAATGTATGGACTTTGTGTTTGAACATTGTCTTTTCGTTAATATATCACAAGATCTATATATAGATCACAAGAAAATAAAGACTACGTATTCATTAAACTTAGCCGATTAGTTAGTACCTCAATCCCTTGGTCGCACGCTCCGATTATGTTTGTTTGATTTCATGTTATTCATTGAGAAAGATACGTCGTCAACAATACAGTTTTACAATCTTACTACCAATCGCTGACGGGCGTGTGACTAACCTACCGCGCTCTGTAAGACTAGACTCTATGCTTATGGTAATAAGGGCGTGATTGGCCCGCATAAGGCGTCGCTGGCGGGCCTGTGCCTGACCCACCGCGCTCTGTAAGAGTAGACTCTATGCTTATGCTAATAGAGACGCGATTCGCCCGCAGGAGGCGTCGCTGGCGGGCGTGGCGGGCGCCCTGCGGCCCGTGAAGTCGTGCGAGTCGCTGGCCTCCGACACGGACACGCTGCCGCCGCTCAACGACGCGCCCGGGGCGCCGCTCAAGCACCACACCAGGTGCCACATCTTCTCCTCTCTTCTCTTTTTCTCTTCTCCTTTTCTCCTCTCACCTTTGTTGTACAGGCAAGCTCCCAAAATGTGATCTTTTGCGCTGCGGGATTCGAACCGGCGCGTTATGGTTTCGCGCCCACATGCTTTATCAACTGTGCGGCCGATGACCTCATGGAGTGATAATCTGGACATCTATCTTTGCATTTTTACCAATGCTTGGCGCCATCTAGTGTCCATAAACAGTATGAAACACTTTATTGGGTGGAGTGTATACTCTTGCAAGATGCGCCCTATTAAGCAACATCGGTTATTTTGTCCCATCGTTATTCACATCTTATATTATATTTAAAAGAACAAATCTTGTTTATGTCTTGGTTTTTACTATAAACTCGTTATCTAGGTGCTTTTGTTAATTACCACAATTTTTTTAGCTATAAAGGAAATCTTGTGGAAAATATTTACGGGTCGGAATCGAACCGTGGAACGTTTGTTATATCGCACTATATCAGTATATATGAGTATATCGCACAGGTCGGCGTCTTGCGACTCGTACTTCGAGCCGTGGCAGGCCGAGCTGGCGCACATGCGGCTCCGGCTGGCGCCGCAGGAGCGCGACCACCACATGTTCAGCGAGGAGGACGACCACCACCACCAGCGGCACCAGCACGACGACCTGGTCAGTGCCACCGCCGCTGCCACGGGCAACTCTGCCGTTATATTAAGTGCTCTCGCCACCGCTGCCACGAGCATCGGGGCCGCTTTCTTATAGTGTTGCCGCACGCCTACCTGTTGATTGCCGTTGCCATTATTG
This sequence comes from Iphiclides podalirius, assembly GCA_933534255.1. Classification (NCBI taxonomy): domain Eukaryota; kingdom Metazoa; phylum Arthropoda; class Insecta; order Lepidoptera; family Papilionidae; genus Iphiclides; species Iphiclides podalirius. Next base: position 917,205 of record OW152835.1, on the reverse strand, counting down.
CCATACAGTGCCACCCGCGTGACAACTAATTAAGATATTTGCCACTATATCAGAGTAGCAAATGCCTCACTAGTTGAATGTTCCTGTCTATAGACGAATGGTCCTTCGGAGCGGATTTTTTTTTAAGAATACTAAAAAACGAGATTGAAGATAGTCAAATGAGATTGGAATTGAATTTAGTTTGCTTTACAGTCGTTTAGTATTAGCGTATTGAACGTTTTCGACATAAATATAGACGTATGGAGTGTTGTATGTCTCTCTGTATGACAGGAGTCGCCGTGCTCGTGCCCATGCAGCGCCACGCACAGCCCTAGTCGTCGTCCGCTCGGCAACGCCCGTGACACCGACGGCGCAGCGGACGCGGCTGCCGACGCCGACAGGTGGGTCGCCGTTCGATCCGTGAGAACCCAATCGAAAAACTATAATGGACCAATCGCTTCTTTTCACCAACTTGCAACAGATCAGAACAGCCCCTCGAACTTTAATTGATCATTTAAGTTTGGTAAGACAAAAATTTTAAAAGAAATGGAGTTGGTCCAGTCGTTATTAAAATATGTACAAAAAAAATGATCGAAAAGTTTTTTTTACCGCTGAGGGGGTCGAACTCACGTCTTCCGGATTCGCGTTCATACACTTTAACCATTAAGCTAAAATCTGAAGGAATTTATCTTATATTGTATATCTATTTTTATCTATTTCACAGCACACAAACAATTTCAAATATCGTTTTGCAACGACGATTCGAACATTACCATTTCTTCCACAAACTTTAACGTTTCACCATAAGTGCAGAGATTGGCACGTCACTAATCGGGTTCGAACCTGTTCACTTGTGCGAGCAGGCGGCGCGCCGCGATGGAGGAGCAGGTGGCGCAGATGGGCTTCATCGACGGGGAGTCCCCGCGCGCCAAACCCGCGCCAGAGAAGCGCCACGGCACCGCCGACGCGGACCCCGCCAAGAGGTAGGGCCTACAACGGTCCTCGCTGTTGCACGAATGGGCAGCTCCGTCCGGGGAAGTACCGCGACCTCACGGAAGGGCGGCGTGAAGTGGGTGGCACTTCTGCGTTTCGTCTGGTCAGTGAGGTAGCCGGGGCCCACTTTGTTAAGAGGTGGCAACCCTACGGGTGTTGCAAATGTAATATCAGTTTGCCAATTTCTCACGTAAAAAAAAATAGGTACGTCGGCTACTTCGCTCAAAGTCAAGGTCGAAATTTCTCTATTCAATATATACTCATTTAAAGCTTTAAATTTGTAAATTTTGTAGATAAATGAACAAAAACTATGGGCGCTGCGGGATTGCAACCCGCGTCTTCCGGTTTCGCGCCGCGGTTCGTTGATTCGATTCTCGAATATGTAATAGGATTAAAAAGAAAAGAAAGAGAAAAAAATGCCTTTAAACAATTCTATCGCATTTAGATGCGAGAGAATATGTAAAGAAGACACAGTTAGTATCTTTTTTACGTATTTTTCTAATAGCTATATACACGAAACAGTTGTTCGGTTCCAGGATATGCAAAGACAGGGAGAGCCCACTCTCCTCCCTCCAGGACTTCCAGAATAGTGGGAGCGTGAAACTCAGGTAAACCAACGACCAGTTTCGATTTGCAAATCTCGTTGTCTGCATTTTTTCGATCTCTCATAACCCCCTCTTCGCATTTTACATTTTATGTTTTACACCCATTTTTCATAACTTTATTAATAGCATTCCCAAAGTTCAGGGGTTGTCAACATTAAAAAAAAATCCGATCATGTTTGTTAAATAAAAGGGTACAGCCGAAATTACAAATAAAACAGTTATGTAGTTACTTACGTACTAAAATTTATTTTACTTTAATATATTATAAACAATCAAATTTTTAAAATATTGTAATTTGGAACTCCTTATCATGTTGCCAACCCCTGGTCATAGATATAATTATGAAATTTTTGTTTTTCTTTTGGCAGTTTACTGGACTTGAAAATTTTTAAATGTCATATAAAAAAGCTTATTGCTTAGGTTGTTTGAACGGAATTTAGTAATATATTGGTAGCTAAAATTGAAATATTTTTTGTGAAATTCGACAATGTCTTTCAAACAAAGTGAGTAGCAAGTTTTAATGAAGAGATTTATATGTAATCTTCGCATTTTAAGTTGTTCCCCAATAATTTTAATTTAATTTAAAAAAAAATCTTGTAAAACATAAGTAAAATCGCTGGATGAAGTTTTGTTTCATTAAATATAACCATTGCCTATGGGCATGAACGTGACTAGATTTGTTAACAAGCGTTGTTACGTAAGGCCGAAAGCATTAGCATGCGAGTGTCGCACCGTCCACGTGCACGCGAAGCCGCCGCGATGCTGACGCCCCTTGACGCTTGCAGAGAGCGGCACTCGCCGCGCAAGGGCAAGGCGGCGCCGCGCCACAGCCACCACCAGCCGCCGGCGGCAGAGGAGGAGAGGAACGGGCGGCTGACGTGGCACGGCAGGGAGGGCCACTCGACCCTCATCAGGATCGACTGGCCGGCTGACGACGCGGCCAGCTCCGTCCCCTCGGGCCCGCCCACGCCCGCCTACGAGATCCTGGAGAGCGACTCCGAGCCCAGCGAGAACAGGCGCGGCGCCAGGCCGGAGCGCGACTGCGCCGGCTGCCGGCTGGGCCAGTGCCTCGAGTGCGAGCTGCGGGCGGCCGACCACTCCACCGACGCCAGCTGCCAGAACCTGAACCGCCTCTCCGCCGTCTCCACCTCGTCCAACTCCTCGGGCCGCCGGCGCGACGGCGGCGAGAGCTCGCCCAGCCACTCCAACAACAGCCCCACCAAGCACTCGGACGACCTCTACGAGTGCTTCGACTACAGCAGGCCCACCTACATCAACCTCCAGTCGTCCAGCACGTCAAAGAGCTCGCCCGGCTCCCCGCTGAGGAGTCCGCTGAAGTCCACCATCAGCATCACCTTCCGGTCGCCCACGATGCCCAAACTGTTGGACTACGAGACCGTAGACAACGAAACGCCCACCAACGATAGGGACTCTGTGTACGAGGACATAGATCTCGAGAAGAACCTGTCGATCGTCGAGGAGGCGTCGGTGCCGGAGACGGACGCGAGCCTGCCCACGCAGCAGGCGCACCAGCCGGAGGCCTTCGGCGAGGACCTCATCATCCTCGAGACGCCGACGGAGAGGACGGACGCGGAGAACAACGCGGACGTGTACAGCCAGGTCAAGTTCTTCAGGAAGAGCATCGAGGAGGTGAACGCGATGATCCTCGAGTCGCCGGAACGGGAGACGGCCGAGTTGGAGCGGCACTACGAGAACGTCGCCTTCCCGGAGCCGATCGACAGGGACTACGAGAACATAAACGTGGACGCTTTGAAGATCCGTGATAAAGTGGACACATGCGCGGACGAGGAAACGAACTTCCGCGACGACGACGACACGCCGGAGCGTGACAATGGAAACGTTGTCAAGCGGAACGCCCACGCGAAGAACCTCAACGTGCGCGAGCTGGCGATACGCTTCGAGAGCCCCACGGAGCAGAAGGGCCCGTTCACCTTCGACAAGTTCAAGGCCGAAATCAAATATCCCTCTTTGGAGCGCCACGACGAAGACAAAAAGTGCGAGCCAAGAAAAAAAGAGCTCGCCGTCAACCCGCCGCCGCCCCCCTCGCCGAAAACGTACAAACTGTCGAAGAACTCCACGCGATCGCTGGACGAGAGCGCGTTCATCAAGGAATTCGGCGGCGACTCGGACGACAGGCGGAAGAGTATGGAAGTCAAGAAGGAAAGCACGAAACCAACCCGGAACCTGCCAGATCTCAACCTTAACACCGAGCAGCAGGACACAAAATCGGCAAGCATAACGCCGACCACGGAGAACAAGATCTCGCTGGTCCAGCGATTCGAGATGAAGAAGCCCGATCTGAAGAACCTCATCGGCGCCGAAACGGAGAGGAATTGAGCCGCGAGCGGATAGAGAAGTACAAAGAGGAGCGCCGAAACTTCCTTCGCGAGAAGTACAGCTCGCAATCGTTCCGGAGTAACCCCGAACAGCTGACCAGGATCAGGATAAAGAAGGAGACGGAGGATGAGCGGAGGGTGGAGAACTGCGAGCGGCTGCACGAGGAGCTGCCCAAGTTCGAGCGCCGCAACACCGTGGACCTTGGGCAGAGGATGAGGTTCAGTCTGGCGCGGAGCAGCAACAATCTGGACACGATCCAGTCGCCACTCAGCCCCGTCCGCGACCTGGACTGTCCCACCAGCCTGGACTTCTCCAAGAGGGACGCCATACGTCGCGATGACAGGTACGCCTTTGCTTTTCGTTTTGTGTGTATGTGTGGCCGTGTGTTGGTGTGTGTTTCGTTGTCGAAGTTGTGCAATTAACCTATGTAGATTCATTCTTTGATCTGAGGTAGTCCAATTTCGTGCCGGTCTTGTTTCTCATATTGCATCCTTTTGTAACTTTTCATCGACAGTTAGACATTATTTTTTTTATTCATTCAATTCCTCTTCTCGTTTCGTTACTATTCTTGTTCGTTTGTGTAGCGAGCTTGGTAGAGATTTTAAACAAACTAGATTTCATAGACACACTCGAAGGTGTATAGATGCAACTGTAATAGAATTCTTTTACTTATTAATTTAACAAGGCATTGCAATGAAGGGAGGACATGTTTTATCAAACTTGATATTGACAATCTTTATATTTCAATATATTTGATTTTTTATCTATCTATATATATCGAGTTCCAGGCTCCATTTTTTTAAGCATTTTACTTTCGTACCCATTTCTCTAAGAGGCGAACCTGTTGTGATCGATGTCTCTGAAATTTCGCAGGAAGGAGAAGGTGTCCCCATCGTACAACATTCGCGACATGGCGGCCATATTCGAGCAGAAGTCGCAGAACAGCAACGGCTGACGAAAACCCGCTCACGGGTCGGGCATGTGCTGAACCGGCGGCAGGGACGTAGCTAGAGACGAGGAGTGGGAGTTTTAAGGACTCCATAGCCCTAGTCCAGGCCTCAGCGTGGACTGCCACGAGGAGTGGAATACGTAGTGCGATTTACCCTTCGGGCTTATTACGGGGACCACTACCGATGCTTCTTTAGCAGCTCGAATAGCGTCGCTTGCTTGAAACCTTACTACAATTTAAATTGAAGACAGAAACGTGTGGGGTTCCGCAGGGAGCAGTCCTAGGCACCGCACAATACACTTTCAAAGTTATCACTGTGTCTAGCTACGTCTCTCAAGAGGACTCTTCAACGTGATATTAGTTGTGTTCGTTGTTAACTTTGCTTAGTGCACCCGATCTGCGTATGTGGGTACTTTTTGTTGAGCTTCATTTCGCTAGTTATTTGAACCCTCAACTTTATTTATTTAGTCTTAAGGCGCTGAATCCCTTACAGTTTTTGAAATTCGCTTCGTGCTCTGGGCCCGCGATGACGTATTGCGTCATTTAGTTTTAGATGTAGACACGCTTTCGTTGTATATAATTCAATATTTGACAGGAACTTATGATTTATAGTCTTCCTGATCGAATGATTAATGTCAAGTTTGATAAATAAAATTGTACACAAAAAAAGCGTTACCGCGAACAAAAAAAAATTGGCTTTTATATATTTTATAGATATTTGGATGACCTCTTTACAAAATATTTACATACCCTCGAGAATTTCGTTGACGTTTGAACGGTAGCCAAATTTATTTATATAACATTTTCATATTTAAATGGAATTTAGTCGAGACTATTGTGCAAAAATGGGGCGCCCCGTGCATTTGAGGGCGCCGATTTATTTACGTTACGTTGATTGTGAAATAATTATTATCCTCGATTGTTGTTTATGAATTATTGAACGAACATAGAAGTCGACACCGGCCTAATATTTTCCCAGCTGGCCGACTGTACGTTGGAGGTGGGCGGGGTTCGTGAAATTGTTGTTTCGGTATCATTAAGCGTCTATATATTACTTATGTGGTTACAATGTACATAGAAACTTTACGCGTATCGCACTTAAGCTTAACGACTTATCTTCTGTGACGTATTTCGCTTAGTTTTGTATATAGTTTTGTTTTCACTAACGATATACATTAAGACATACGCTTGCCGAAGCGCCTTCGTTGCCAGTTATCCGCTATCGCGTTTAACGAAAACGAAATGTATAACCAAGCTTTTTGGCGGAGTTTGTAACGCGTTGTAAACGCTGCCGTTATTGAAATTGACGGTAGCTGTATATAGAATTGTATGCAATTTAAAAATTCCTTTTAGGTTTTTATTTTGGATCAACCTCAAAATAGTATTCTTTCTTACAAACAGACCAAGAGTTCTTTTTTTATTTTGATGATTCTAAAAAATTAGATAGACCTTGTTACGACTCTGCACATAGTACCTTTGTGTCGGATATACTCATTTTGACAATTGACATTAGAATTATTATTATAGTTCTCTTCTGATTTCTGCATAGAAAACTATTCATCATCAGTTATATTATACCGCCATTTCGACAGTTGACGTATGTCACCCGATGACAGCTGTCAAAACGTCAAAGCATAAGAAGGCAACGGCGTCGGCGAGCGTGCTACTTTGGTTGTCATTTATAAGTTGTTACGTTAACTTATTTATTAATTTAGTCCCTCCCTGAGATCTTGTAATGAAACTCTCATCACACAAATTTAGCATTACGTATTATCACTTTAATTGTTTAATTTTGTAACTATGAATTATGCACGTTTTCTTTTGTTGGCTGTAATTTTTATTATGTTTAAGAATCTCCATTGAATCTTGAAATGTTATCGTAGTTGAACAATACGGTTGAAGCTTTACTATCGTCGCTATAAATAAATGTATTCACTTTAGTAGGGAAATATAATTTAATCGAATGGAAATAATGTTTCACTTATGGCTTAAATATTTAGCGTAGTCTGTACGTAGAAGAGATATTCTGGAAGTGTGAGGCTGTTAATTGTTTTATACAGAAATGCCATCGTTAGAACGCAACACAAGCTTATAAAAAAGGTAAAAAAAACGGAAAAAGTCTAATTAGGATTGCAACACCTTTGAAGTATCGATCGTTGCCATATGTAAAAACAGAGTAGCGAGAAAAATGCATTTATTAATATATTTTTGTATTAATCGATATTTGAATGTGCTTTCAAATTAGTTAGCCGTCTGTCGTTAGAGGCGAATGATTAATTTACGGTTAAAACGGAAACCAATCGCATTTATCTGCACCGACATTTCGACACCATTTAGAAAAACTCTTAACGTAAAGATGTTTATTATATATTAAATAAAACCATTTTGCGAGAGAAAAAACTTTAGTTAAAAGCTTAAGAATTCCTAAAAAGGTTTTATTTAAAAGCTTTTACGGCGTTCAGAAATCATTCTATCCAACGACGGTCCAGGATCATTGGCAACAAAATGACGTCACGGAATATATGAACGGATCTAGTAGCCATTGTTCGATTCTCCAAGATTAGATGGTGCTTCGCTGTATATTTAAGGCCCATTTACACGGTGCAAGTTTCTTGCCTGTTATATACAATTAAATTGAAGCAATAAATGAGTTGCATGGTCTAAACAACAAATGGTCTAACAAATTATTGCGCGCAATTTATTACATTCAATTAAATTGCAAAATGGCATCGTGTAAATGGGCCTTTTAGCGATAGCGTATGTGTCATATTGGCTTAGGGCCACATCTGTCATATTGTTCGATATTCTCCTGTTCCCGAGATGCGAAGCGCCCAGAAATCCCTATACAACAGTTGACTGTGACTATATTAGTATTAACATTAACCGGTCTATAATATACATTGCGTCACTTGTATTATAACGTAGGAAAATCGTGACAATCGCTAAGATGTTGTTTAAGAGATTTAGAAAATATTACGTATTAATAAACCAACTGACGGCCTTGTGCGCTTTGTACTATATATAATAATCATTGAATAATTAGTGAACAGTTTACTTCCAAAAGTTGTGCATTTTTCTATTATACATGTATTATTAGATCAGAGAGTCGGGATAATGTTTTTTACAGCGTTTTAAGATGACTGTGTAATTATTGTCTCGACTCTCTTATCCTGTATGAATTACAGACTGTGACTCTGCCAAATAAATATCTCGTAGCCATATTTCCCCCGTTTTGTAAACCTACCTTACCTTTTTGAGATGTATCGTGTAGTAACCAATTGTGTAACATAACTAGTATGCGATTTCCTGTTTATATTATATCTGTAACTTTAAGGGACATTTGTAAAATATATCTACTACTTGCACTGCAGCGGGGCTGACGGGAGCGTCTTAAACAAAAATATGTTGATTACCCAAAAAAATTGTAACAATTTTAAAATTTTCCTGATCAATGTCACTACTTAACTGTCCGTTTCATTCTAAATTGAGACTGGCAGAATCAATCAATCAATCAAATCAATCTTCCTTCATGGAGCCATTACACTAAAATCGGAATCGGAAAATTGTAACCAATGAAATGATCACACGATTAAGAATAATTACCGGCAAACAACTTTGGTGCATATAATCGCGTCGGCTTGCGCGGTCAATATACAGTGTGTCGTTACCACCGCGACAATAAATGAACACACATAGAGAGGATAACTTTTTAAAATTGTATTAAACATTTACATTCTTTAAACATCAATATTTACTGAGTTATTAAATTTTCCGAAACAAACAATTTAAGAACACCCTTACGTATAAAACTGTAACGTAAAGTTCATTTGTAAAGGTCACAAAGCATATGAATGGGTTGAATGAATTTAAAAGACATAAAACATACTGTTAGAAGGAGAGGCTTGTAATGCGACGCTGTGACGCGAGTTGTATAGGATGTTACAAATTTTGTTTCTTTTTTACTTAATTAGTATGTTTGAAAAATATTTTTTTTAATTATGGATTTTGTTAAACGTTAATATTATTTTATGATTATTGGCAAGTAGCGTTAGACGTGTGTTCATTTATTGTCGCGAGAGCTAAATATAGACTACTGCGAATTCTAACTCTACTAGATGTTTGCCGGTCACTATTATTGTCCCTAGCATCACTACGTTGTAAGTGGCATATTTCATTCATTTTTCCTTGCAAACGTGACTACTATTGTTACTTGTCGTGTTTGCGTTTTATAAAGCCATTGACCAACTATTATGTGACTTAAGCCCCGCTCTTCGACGATTGTAAATGAGAGCTTTAAGCCGCGTGGCCGGGGATTCACGTCCCGCCGCAGCCAAAGCTTGTATCGTAGCGGCCAACGGAACCCGGTCGATTGATTGTACACAATAAAAAGTATTATCGAAAACTGCTCACGTTTGTTTCTCGATCTCCCTCTGTACTATATTTCGTCGAAAATAAATGTAATATATGAGATTCCTTCGCTTATTTTATCTGTCCTACGTATTTATTCTTTATTTTTGTAATTAATATAAATGTTTCAGGACACATTTTTACACAACGTTCTCTAGTCCCAAGCTAAGCAACGCTTGTTCTATGGATACTTTACTATATAACATATACATACATAAAATTACATTTCTTTTGTAAATAAATACATAGTATAAATATATAAACACCCAGACATTGGAAAAACACTATGTTCATCACAAATCAAAACTTATAAAGCTTTCAATCCGCAATGTCTCACTTCGAATTGAGAATGTTACTTTCTGAATGGAGAATCCCAATGTGCAATGCGTCAATTACACCTCAAAATAAATAAACTGGTGAGAATGCATAGATGCTATCCGACTTTTTACCTTCTTTGCTTTGTAATTAAATTCAGTAAAGATTTACATAACATTTTTTTTTTAATATGCAGCGTGTCGTTACCATCGCGACAATAAATGAACACAGGTCTAACGCTACTTGCCAATGATCATAAAAAATATTAACGTTAAAAAAATGCATAATTAAAAAAAACATTTTTTCAAACTAATTAAGTAAAAAAAACAAAATTTGTAACATCCCATACAACTACAACTGACTGATTCATACATTCAGACTTTCATTCGTTGCCACAGCGCCGCATTACAAGCCTCTCTCTCCTTCTAACAGTATGTTTTGTCTCTTTTAAATTCATTCAACCCATTCATATGCTTTTTGACCTTTATAAATGAACTTTACATTACAGCTTTATATTAGAACTAGCTTTATTTTAGAACACCTTACGTATAAGGTGTTCTAAAATTCTTTGTTTCGAAAAATTTAATAACTCTCTAAATATTGATGTTTAAAGAATGTAAACGTTTAATACAATTTTAAAAAGTTATCCTCTATATGTGTGTTAATTTATTGTCGCGATTGTAAAGACACGCTGTATATCATAGGACAAATGCAATGGTAAAATGAAATCACATTTGTATAAAAAGAAATTTTATTTACACGGTTGAACCGATAGTTTATTTGATAGATTAGTAAACATTAACCAAGTTAAAGTAATGACTTACTTGCTAGGAGTTCAAACCCAAGTAGGGACTCATTAAATGTTAAAAATTTCATTAATGAATACATATTTACAAGTTGATGACTTATGGCCCACCACCATTACTTGGAATTGACTCGATATCTTGAAATAATCAAACATTTAATCAGCTTTTTAATGAAAGACAATAGTAATCTCGCAGTCTACATGAAGTCAGTGCTTATAAGCCGTTTACATTTGGCGGTGAAAGTATAAAATGTGTGCGTCAGAATATCAAGATAACTTACTCCAAGAACAAATCAATTTAATATTTTCAGTGTTTATAGAATTTGCCCGAATTTCTTCAGAGATAAGGGAAATTATTATTATTAAAATTTATTAATGAAATCTGGTGTAGATATAAATATACACTCTTAAATTTTAATCGTTTAACTTGCAGTAGACAAAGATCATAGAGATTTAACGATTAATATTACATCTGTACAATATCTTTGGTGTTAACTTGAGTAAATTATTTAACAGTTCAAATATGAAATATATCTATCACAGAAAGATATTTAACAAAAAATACACCAAATTTAGCTAATACTAATATGCACGATGACTTCGGAAACTTGTTACAATAATAATTTCTATGAATAACTTAGCAATATTATACCTACACAAACAAACATATACATTTGAATTTTATATACATATTCAATTCCATTGTAAGCTACACAAAATACATATATGTCCGAGAAATTAAATTAATCTACACAAAATCATTAAGCATCATTGCAAACAAAGAAAAACATTAAAAAAGGGTCTAAATTACAATAATTCGGATAGTAGGAACAGTTACTAATACACCACAAAATCTTATTTATAAAATTATAGTTTATTACTAAGAAATTGCACAGTATAACTGCCAAAAGACATCTATTGAAGTTTCTATAAAATATAATCTTAAGCTGCTAAATCCAAGACGATATTGGGAAAATTAAGGAACAGAAATATTTACAAATTTTGTAATCTAATGTGCAAAAGATTTTCCTATGAGTACCTATTTAAATTATACTATATATTTCCAATAAAACAGTTCAACTCGAATAGAATTCAACAAATATTTTTTGACGGGTGGAACGCTAACATAATACTTTAAATTTAAAGTAACTTTTATCAGCCTATACTTCGTGTTACATTTGCCGCAACGTTAGATGACTATTAATGATCACACGTATGCATATAATTGACAAAACAATAGGATTAACATAAAATTTGGGCTAGGTAAGTGTTTAACAGCAAGCCAAGTATATTTGCCTACTTATAGGTGTTTCTCGGTTATTTTTAATTATTTACATTACAAATTTTATTATAAATTTTCAATTTATGTTTACATCGCGGTCAGTGCATCAGTTTCGTCAATAGTAAAGTTGAATTATCTACTCATCTATTCAAATTTATGTATAATTTATAACATATTTTATATATAATTTTTATTATTCATGTGACGGCTCAAAATCTCTTTAGCATGCAGAGTATAGGGGTAAGGAGAACAATCTTTCTGTATAAAATGTGACCGTCGAAATGCTTCATATAAGTGGTGCTACGGTAACATATTAATAGTTACTAATGTTGCTAGTTACTAAAATTTCACCAACCGTGAAAATCGCACTCTCTCGCTACTCTAGCGCCATTCTGGAGGAATATGGAACTGTATTTGCTACTTATAGCTGAACACTCGTTCCCCATGTAAGAAAGTTCTTACAACTACCCTCCATATTCGATACAGAAAATACCCGAAAAAATAATCATCGGACATTAACTAACATTTCTAACTTTCTTTGGAATTTATATACGCCAACTAATAAAAGATGAACCCGATCACGAGAAGCGAAAAGATTGTATTTCGACTAAACTGTATAAACTCTTAGGCTTCTAAATTAGCCCTTTTAGGCCCGTCGTAAATTCAGTCGTCTTAAAAATTTTGGTGCCCTAACACCAAAATTTTTAAGACGACTGAAATTAGAAACCAATTGGGTCTTCTGTAAACTGCAAGGCCAAATTTGAAAAGTTATTTGCGCTCTTATAACCTAAACATAGTACATTTCAAGAGTAGAATTTCATTGTTAAAAATAATAATTGATCAGGCGAGTACTAAAATCTGAAATATGCAACAAAAAGGTTTAAAAAAAGACTTTTTTTAAATGCTAGCACATTATCTATTCACGAAAGAAAAAGGTCCGCCATGTCGTATTGGGCTTGGGCCGTCAAGCCTAAATCCGCTAGTGGGCACAACGCACGAGGCCGGGACTTCCCCCGCTTAACTCGGACCCGGATAGTCCCCTAGAAGACCATGATCTGGGTGCGCGGCACGGCGGCCAGGTTGTCGTCGATGGTGAGGTACATGTTGAAGGAGAAGAACATTGCGGTGGAGGAGAGGAAGTGCCACACGTCGTGCGAATCGTACAACTGCAGGAGCGAGCACACGCGGTTGTTGCGGCGCGACTCGGCCGGCGTCAGCTGGAACGGACGGCGGGCCGTTTACGACAGAGAGTGAAAGGGATAGATAGCTGTTCACAGACAAGCATAGATGAACACAAAATAAAGTAATTGTTCGTACAGGGCGTGGATGAATTGTACCAGTCTGTCTCGCTCGCACTTTCTTCACTTCTCACGAAACGATGGTAGATTAAAAAAAAGACTATCGATAGATACAATGTATGTTTCTTATGATGACTAAATGATTTTGATTTTCACTTATGGAGCCATAGTGATATGCGTAAAAGTAGGGGTCGGTATGGCTCTTTTAATGATTCAGCATTTCATTCACATCTATTCAACGAAGCATATATCTCAATGTTTTAAACAGTATTTAAGTCATTACTCACCGCCCAGTTCGTGCTGAGGTCCAAATAGAAGTAGCTGGAGCCGAACCACACTGAGTAAGTGAGCGCGATGAATACCCAGCTGAAATAAACATCGACGTAAGCCACTAAATAGGCGCTAGAATCAACTATAGAGACAAAGAATATGCATATTATCCGGCTACAAGGACCATTTTGTTACGCAAAAAGCTAAACCACGATATTTCATAAGCGTGATTGTAATATTGATTTTTTACGCTTTTTTCGTGAAATAATTCGATTTACCTGATGGGAGGTGTTCACCGACGCCGATCACTTTGGCATCGTTTAAAAGGCTACCCCGGCTACCTCACTCACCAGACAAAAGTGTAATACTTCCACGTCACGCCGGTCTTCTGTGAGTTCGTAGGGTACCGTTCGTGCAACAGCGAAAAATGTCGCGTGGCCCCACCGCAGCTCCATATTGGATCATCTTGATGCTTCCATTCAATAAACGAAAAAGTGTAAGGGCGAAAGACGACTTGTCTCACCTGTACCAGCGGATAGACTCTCTGTGCAGAAGTTTCATGGCGATGTAGAACAGGGTGTACAGGAACAGATTGCTCATCAGCACCAGAAGCAGATGCGATGCGAAGTCACGGCCGTGTTGAACTACCCTGTGGGATGAATGTGACATGATACATGTCGCGGTAACAAAGTGATAAACAATGAATATACTCTGAGCTATACGATGAGACTGGCCGCTGCCCGCAACTGCGTCTGCGTAGAATAGGCTGAGGGCGTAACATTCAGACAGAAAGACAGATATACACAAAAATATGAATATGAATTATACCCTATGTGTTTTTCTGATATATAAGCTATATTATTGTAAAGTTTCATTAAAATCCATCCAGTAGTATTTGCGTGAAAGCGTAACAAACATCCATCCATACATACAAACTTTCGCGTTTATAATATTAGTAAGGAAGTAAGGATTGCTCGGTGGCGGATTTGCCAAGCCATTGGGCAGAATTAGATATGGGTTATTATGGGTCTTAAGAGCCGTGATACCTCCAGTGTCCGGGCGCTCGCCTTTAATTCAAAATACTCGAGCAACCTGAGTTCGATCCCCGGTGCCGGCACCAATGAAGTTTTTAACTTTAAGTGCTGAATTATCACGTGCTCAGCGGTGAAGGAAAACATCGTGAGGAAACCTGCATATTTTCGAAATAATAAAAAAAAAAAATATTTCGAATATATGTGAAGTCCGCCAATCCGCAGTGGGGCCGCGTGGTGGACTATGCCCTGATACCCTCTGTATAGAGGAAGCCTTTGCCCAGCAGTGGGACATGTATAGGCTGTTACTTTACTTTTATTATGGGTCTTAAAGTAAAGCATCGGCGTATACTTGTCCCACTTCTGGGCAAAGGCCACCTTTGCTTGAGCATCATGTGATCCCACTGCTGATCGGCGGAATTCCATATCTTCATATTTTTTTTTGTTATTTCGAAAATATGGACGTTTCCTCACGATGTGTTCGTTCACCGCTGAGCATGTGATAAGACAACGCTCAAAATTAACAACAGGTTCCTCGCGTATAATAAACTAGCTATTCGCCGGCGGCTTCGCGTTGAAGCCTTTAAATAAATATTCAATTAAGAAATAGCCTATGTCTTTTCTCAGACTATCTGTGTACCAACTTTCATTTGAATCGCTTCAGTAGTTTTGACGTGAACGCGAGACAGACAGACAGAGTTACTTTCGCATTTACAACATTATAGTATGGATTAGAAGCGACCGGGCATCGTATCCGCTAGTGTACAAGAGATGGTTCCTCACCCGTAAGCGGCTATGGCCCAGTTGGCCAGGTTGGCCAGCAGCAGCAGCACGCAGCGGCCGCAGCGGGCCGGCGTGATGGCGGCCCTTGGGCGGCTCACCAGCTCGCGGGCGGCGCGCCACACCACGGCGCCGTCTGCAACGCTCAGCCACCAGCTCTTCACGTGGCGCCACGCGGCGGCCTCGGCTGCGGAGCCGATGGGCAGCCTCGTCCGGGCGAGAGCCACGAGCTCGCAGAAGTATAATACTTTCGCGTTTCGTCTGGTGTGCGAGCTGGCCGGAGCCCAATTTTCAAATGGTCGTCAACGCATCTGCAACCCTCGGGTGTAGCCGATGTCCATGGGCGGCGGTATTCACTTAACATCAGGCGAACCGTCTGCTCGCTTGGCAACTTTTCACATAAAACTTCGTCTACGCAGGATTAGTATTACGACTAGCTTATTTTCCTCTCCAAGGTCCTATCTATCTTTAAAATCCCGAAATTACTTGAAGAGACCCACGTATCTTTATAAATTATAGCCTACTAGCTTTTCACCCGCGGCTTCGCTCGCGTTAAAGCCCTTAAATAAATATCTTTTTTTTTAACCTTTCAACACTTTACAACACTTTCTCCAATTAAAAAGTAGCCTATGTCCTTTCTCGCTCTAGACTATCTGTGTACCAAATTACATTCAAATCGGTTCAGTAGTTTTGGCGTGAAAGCAAGACAGACAGACAGAGTTATTTTTTCATATACAGCGTGTCGTTACCATCGCGACAATAAATGAACACACGTGTAACGCTACTTGCCAATAATGATAAAACAATATTAACGTTAAAGAAAATCCATAATTAAAAAAAATATTTTTCAAACAAACTAATTAAGTAAAAAAGAAATAAAATTTGTAACATCCTATACAACTCGCGCCACAGCGTCGTATTACAAGCCTCTCCTTCTAACAGTATGTTTTGTCTCTTGTAAATTCATTCATCCCATTCATATGCTTTGTGACCTTTACAAATGAACTTTACGTTACAGTTTTATACGTAAGGATGTTCTAAAATTCTTTGTTTTGTAAAATTTAATAACTCGGTAAATATTGATGTTTAAAGAATGTAAAGGTTTAATACAATTTTAAAAAGTTATCCTCTATATGTGTGTTCATTTATTGTCGCGGTGGTAACGACACGTTGTATAATATTAGTGTGGATGTATTTTGTTGTTTGTTATTATATTATAACAGGTGGGGCCAACCTGCGGCTTTTTGGAGGAATATTTGTGGCGCTCGATTAAATGTCCCCAAGTTGACGGAATTCCACAATAGATTTTTAATTGTCTCCTGATTTTTTTCCTCAACCACTACGACAAACTCGCCTTGAATTATTTTAATAAACAAAGTAAGTGAGATTTTCATTATTATGAACCAAAAAAATCACCTGGAGGATTGAAATTAATAGAGATGCAAGAATATCAAGCTCTACAATTAAATTATGAGTCATGAAATTTCAGCCACCCTCAACGGCAAATATCCCCTCAACTCTTCAGATCCTCCCTTAACCGACCTAGCTAATGTGCACACTCATTGTCTATCAATTTTAATTTCTCATCAAAATTTTAAAACCTAGTCGATTAAAACACCGAAGTGCTTATCTATATATGAAGTAAAAAGCCCCAGATTATACAGGGTGATTTTATAAACGAAGTACATAACTTCGACATTGTGTTGAATATTCCATAATTCAAAAAAATATTAATATTTTATTACCACAACAAATAAACAGAAAAATTTAATTCAAACATCGTTTGTTTACTCCGCTAAGAGTGGTCACCCTATTTATAAGCGGTTAAGTAATTATTCATTCAGCGAAGAGTTTTAGTGCTCATGAATAGGTTATGGTATTGAGACGGTAAGGCGGGAATTTCTAATAGGGTGTCACAATGAGGTCACAAGTACTAATCAGATTCAGATTTAGAATCGATCTATAAAATCACCCTGTATATTCATGTGTCTAACCTAGGAAGTGAGAAAAAGACTAAACCAGTTACCCAGCCGGAATCTGCCCAGGTAGTAGATCTGGAAGGTCATCACCAGGCACGTGACGAGATGGAGCACCGTAAACGCCACCCAGAAGTAGAAGTTGGCGTTAAGAACACCCACCAGACCTGAGGGTAACAGATGAGATTTACGGAGTATGGCGAAAACTGGCATTTATTTAATTATCAAGTTTCACATTAGGAAATGAAACCACCACTTCAACTTGCCAACTTGACCTTGGCAAGTTGAAGAGGCTGTGAATGGATTCTGGCGCCACACCCTTGTGGTTTATGTCCAGGGGCTGTTCCACCACCCACCGAGGAAGATGATGAGCGCCAGCACCCCGAAGGTGGCGTGGGCGCGCGCGTTGATGTCCGGATGCCGCGACTGATAGATCTTCACCATGCACAGCACCGCCGTCACGTACATGAACGACGTGTCTGTGGGGGAAATGGCGGCATAACTGATGATGAATGGTGAATATATTTATATTTTATCTATTGCTTCTGGTTATCCTGGTTATTGAGCCGTGATAGCTCAGTGTCCGGGCGCTCGCCTTTAATTCAATATAATCGAGCAACCTGAGTTGGATCCCCGGTGCCGGCACCAATGAAGTTTTTAACTTTAAGTGCTGAATTGTCACGTGCTCCGCGGTGAAGGAAAACATCGTGAGGAAACCTGCATATTTTTGAAATAATAACAAAAAAAATACATATTTCGAAAATATGTGAAGTCCGCCAATCCGCAGTGGGGCCACGTGGTGGACTATGCCCTGATACCCTCTGTATAGAGGCCTTTGCCCAGTAGTGGGACATGTATAGGCTGTTACTTTACTTTACTTTTTTTTGGTTATTACTTCAATGTACGCCCTTTTTTATACGAACTAGCGGTTCACCTATTATGTTTATTCACTTAACATAAGTGAATACTGCCGCCTATGAACAGTTGTAACACCGGCTGCGAATTTTAATAATTCATTCATGTTGAATGGTATAATACTAAAAGGAAAAATGTTATGAACGAGATTTCCGCAAGGTTTTTACTATCACCAATACATTATTGAATCACCATATTAATGGTTTGAAACGAAATAGCGTATTTCAGTGACTTAAATATATTTAGCACTTAAGCCGTCCACCGAAACATGTTTGTTAGAAAGCGCGGTGCGAAGTAGAGTAGGTGGTTCGTAACTTTACTACTAATACTGAGATATGAGCTATACACATCCCACTGCTTAGCAAAGGCGTGCTCGGTAGAAAGTTTTCTACTAATAGTAAATAATGTGTCATCTTGAGTGCAGAGATTAGCACTTCGACTGCAGCTGCAGCCGGTGGCTGAACAAACTGGAGTATGAATGATAAACTAGGATCGGGGACAGAACGAATGAATGTAAACCGGGATCGGTGACTGAACGAATGAATAATAACCAGGATCGGTGATGGAAATAAGGACCAGTTACTGACCGAACTGGAAGTTCATGCTGTTGGGGCAGACGTGGTACGCGGCGGAGAGCAGACCCTCGCTGACCAGCGCCACCCCCATCGCGTACAGCAGCCCGAAGTGCTGCGGGATGCCCAGCTCCTTCTGCGAACGGCGCTTCTTGTTAAGGGAGGTGGGTGGTGATTGAGGGCTTCTTGGTTAGGGAGGTGGGTGGTAGTGAGTGCTGCTGTGGTGGGGCCATGCAACAGATTCCGCTGTTGCACGAACGGGCAGGTCCTCACAGAAGCCCGGCGTTAGGCGGGAGGGTTACACTTCTGCGATTCGTTTGGTGAGTGAGGTAGTCGGGGCCCGCTTTATTGAAAGGTGGCAACGCGTCTGCAACCCTAGGGATGTTGTATGGTCCATGGACGGCGGTAATTACTTAACATCAGGTGAACCAGCTTGCCACGTCCGCATATAAAAAATCGGGGAAACTCAGAGCTTCGCAAAGCGTACAGCATAGGAGTTTCAATGCATCAATTGCTTACATCCGATTCTAATGTGCTTTCAAGGCAATGCCTTACTATCCAATTGACCAGCAGGTTATTTCAATAGAGATATTTTGAATTTTAAAATTGGTGAACACGGTATTGAGCTATGGTGTGGTAATGGGACTACACTAGATGAAAACGGTATTGAGGTATGGCATGGTAGTGTATGTATGGTATGGTAATGAGGCATCGGTCACCTCGTGGGGCGAGTGGTGGCGGTGGCGCTGGTGGCGGCGCCACACCTGCACCAGGAACAGCGCGCCGAGCAGCACGTAGCCCAGGTTCGAGTACACGTGGTTGAAGTCGGACAGCACCATCAGCGGGTGGGCGCACAGGAAGTTGAAGTAGCACAGGTCCTGGTTGCCCGACTGGTTCAACAACTAGTGGGGGAGCACGACAAGATTTTCATCATAAACATCGCCTTAACTGTAAGATATGTATTATAACATTCTTCTGTGTTGTAAGCGTTTTACAGACGCAAATCTCACGTGACCAAACGATTATGAAAACGAACCGATTATCTGTGGATAAATGAAAAACTAGCACAAATAATTGTGCCGTGTGATAATCTAACACACGATCTCTACCTTCGTTCTATTGCATTTTTAACAATGCCAGGCGCCATCTAGTGTGCATCCTTTACAGCATACAACACTATACAAGTAACATTGAACGATGAATATTTGTAACGAGAGATTCCGGCGTTACTCTTAATTTTTTTTAAGATTAATTTATATAGTTTGCAGTGCTAGTCTCCGCACTCAAGATGATACTTTTTTTTTTTGTAGATAAATAAAAAAAACCTTCTACGCTGCGGGGTTCGAACCTGCTTCCTCTAGTTTCGCGCCCAGGCGCTTTATCAACTAAGCTAAGTGGCCGATGACCGACTCGACACGACGTGTGGATGACTATGCCCCAATACCTCTCTGCACAGAGGAGGCCTTTGCCCAGCAGTGGTACATTCGCACCTTTAGAGTTATAGTGACCTATTTAAAAAATGCCAATTTTTGGAAAACGTTAAATAAATATTTGTGCACTTGTGAACAAACGCGGTGACTGGATGGGAGTGAAAGAGACCGAAGTGTACGTCTTCCTAAAATCGGCCCTTGTTTTAATAAGACTCGAAAAAGGTAGTCGTTTCAGGTCGTCTCCTGACAAAGTCAAACTCATAACTTTCTTACTTGGATCCCTTTGATTCTAAAGGTGCCATTTACTGGCCGTTACTTATTTCGCATTGGAAATGGCGACCCACCCGCTGGTAGGTGACGACGAGTTGCACCACAGGTAAGGTGTAGAAGACCGCAACGGTGAGGACGTTCCACAGATACATCTTGGAGCGAGCGGAGAGCACGCGCGGTCGGCACCTGCACAGCGTCCGATCAGTGCAAGATCGTGCTCTTTCAAGCTGGTGGATCGTTGGTGGGGATGTCGAGAAAATATCGATATATCGATATTTTTCATTTTTTATATCGATATCATCGGCCCATATATTCGGATCCTAGTATATTATACCCTTTCGGAATACCTCGACGACGCCAATGTGTGGAGTTAATACTGTTGATACTCACGTAGGCTAGAATAAGACTATTATACCTGTTTATTATATTGTAAATTATTGATACTTTTGAAAAAGAGCAACTGTTGAGTTTCTTGCCGGTCTCTTCTCAACAGAAACCGCTTTCCGAACCGGTGGTACCTCACGAACCTATACACATAATCTTTGATGTAAAATTTGACGACTCATAAGAGCGCGCAAGCGTCTATTTGAATAAATATATTTTTGATTTTGATTTTGATTTTGATTTTGATCCCATATGAAAAATATCGATATATCGATCGATATACCGATATCTTTTATTTTATATGTATATAGATATTTTCAGCCGACATATTCCGATATATCGATATAACGGAACATCGACATTCATCGAAGATCGTATTAAAAACGATATTTTTTCAAATTCAAATACGGCCCAGAGTCCGTAAGGGTCAAATATTTAATACTTGACATATTTTTTTTTTTTTTTTTTTGGAAAACGGGGCCTAAAGAGAATATATCGATATTTTCTCTTCGATATATCAAAGCCGTTATTATTAAATGACAGACTCAGTCGGTCCTGTGAGCATGAACGCTGGAAAATCCGTAAAATAGTTTCATTTAATAATGTATAACATTTGCGTAATAACAAGAAATTAATAGAGCCGATATTGATATTTTTATAATTATCGGTATATCGATGTACTTCTTCACTTTCGACATCCCTATCGTTTGTACTGTGGTATTTATTATACAGGGTAATTTAATTTGGACGAAGTACATACTTTGACACAATGTTGAATGAGTATTTCATAATACACATTTAGAATCAAGTTCTGAATATTATGCTCTGTTAATATGTCCGTCGTCTATAAAATCACCCTTTATATTATATTTTGTGCAAAGGGGTTAGGTAGTAGGTCCCAACGACCTAAGCCCGGTTCCTATATTCAACGAACGACCGTTAGTTACATAGCTTCGTTACTTTCATAACGACCTGTAGATAAAATCGTGTTCTCCCGGTTCCTATATTAACAAAACGAGGCGATGCATCACCTACGGAAAGTGAGTTACTAGCGTTCCTTTAATCTACAAGACGTTAGGAAAGTTACGGAGCTATGAAACTAACGGCCTTTCGTCGAATATAGGAACCGGGCTCTAGAAAGATCTATTGTAGTCTTCCCTTCGAAAACATTGCATCCTTACTGTAGGATAACATGATCCGGTTGTAATTATACACACTTATTTAGGTATAAAATCAGCAGCAGCCAGGGGTCTTGCAAGTGCAGAGCAAGAGTCATTTCCAAACATCCTTGTCCTCAATGTATTCTTGGATATTATAGTATGCCCTTGCCATTAAGGTAGCTTTTACAAATTGTTAAAATTTGTTTACACTTAGCTCTTTGTTGATGTCACTTGTTTTATTAAAAAGTTGATGCATCTTCCCAGAAACGACTTTCTGGTTTTAGCCAATCTAAACCTCGGTACTTCCAGAGTGTCACCACGGCCCCGACGCGATGTGGATTGTTTTTTCGTAAATAGGTGGATATTCTTACGTACATACATCATGTTCTCAAGTATGTAAAGCGACGGGAGCGTCAAAACGTTATTTGCTTAAATATATGCGTAGTGACTCACATGGACCCAAGCCATAGACGGCCCGTATAGCCTGCTTTTGTAATACAAATATCGTGTCTAAACCGGATGAACCCCGGAACACCATAGGACAATGCTGTGAAAAGACATAATAACCATAGGACATTTTATGCTGTGAAAAAAGCATAATAAATTCCAAGAAATTTAGCTGTAGGATTTTCCTCGTTAGTTAGCTGCCTTTGATTTTGCGTATGGCAAAGACGGCAGCGCTCAATTTCTTAGCTAACTTATCTACATGAAATCCCCATTGCAACTTGGAGTCAACGCTTATTCCAAGAAATGAGAATAAGAATCCTCAAGGGGTAGGATTTTCTCATCAATAGAGATTCCTGATTGGTTTAAAATTTTATATTTGTTAAAATGAACTATCATTTGATCCAGCATTATTTTCTCAAACACTTTGCTTAAGGCCGGCAACATAGAGATAGGACGGTAATTAGAGGCATTATCTCTCGAACCCGATTTATATACTGGCACAACTTTACTATATTTCAATAACTTTGGGAATTTGCTACTGTCTAAACAAGTATTAAATATTTGAGCTAATGTGTAAGCAATGTTATAGATTATAAGATCAATTGCCCATATTGATAAGCCCCATAAGTCTTCTGTTTTCTTTTTATTTAGATTTTTAAATGTTTTAATAATATCATTCGGGCATATATGACAAAATTTAAAATCTGGAATAGAAATATTAACATATTTATCGAGATATGATACTACCTCTGTGGGACAGTGTTGCAAATGTCTAGTAGTTTCACAAGGTATATTTGTGAAAACATTAAGAAACTCTGAAAACATTAAGAAACTCAAGAAACTCAGTGGGATATGTATAGGCTGATACTTTATCTGGATAAGCCTCACCTGGACAGATTCGCCACGCAGAGTTTAGCCCCTGGCAGATAGTCGCCCTGTTCCCGTATAGCGTTGTCACCGAAATCGTCAGACTCTGTGTCCGACATGGAACTGTGGTCTGCGGGGTGCAAATTTCCTATTAGGTAGCGTCCATTAATCACGTGAGGGCCTGAAATATGTCATTTGAGATATTGTTTTCGATGAACGCAGGCGTTCATAACCTTAATTTACTTTAATAAATTTACTTTAATCGTGTACGAGGGATTCCGTGCCATTATCTATGAAAACGACGAAAAAATCGTATCTGGTGGTGGGAGGCCCGCTTAATTTTTTTTTATTCTTTAGCGGCAACAGAAATACGTCATCGGTGACGACCTCAACTGTCCATCACGGCTCATGAGTCATCGGCATGGTTAAAGACGTACAGACAAAGCAACAAGTGTCTAAGTAATACGGTGCCGTTTATGGAACCCCAAAAAGTATTTCCGGACATTTTCGTCACGGTTTTTAATTTACCCGAATTAAATTTGATTATAGATATACCTGTATTAGACACTCGTCTTATGGATACAACTACAAAGATAACAATTACAATGTTACTAAACTTGCTTTTAGACAAAGGATCACTAGGAAAGTCCATCGATTTCATTAAGGGGAAACTTTTTAATCATGGGATGCTTAGAGATTAGGACGGAGGATGAGGCTGTCTTCTCCGGTGTCGACTCACCCGTGGTGCCAGCGGAGCGGCCGTTGCCAGAGCTGCCAGCCGTGCCAACCGAAGCGTTGATGGCGCGACGCCGCCGCGCCAGAGGCCGCCGCCGACTGCCAGACACCTGGCCTTCTGCCAACCGAGACGGAATACCACTGCGTTCTTTTATTAAACTTAGCGAGAAATATTGAAAAAAATCGTGATATTGCATTATTTTTTTTACATTTATTTTTTTTTTCATTAAACACCCTTTTTCAGAAAAAAACTCCTATTGGGCGCTAGTTTTTTTTTTTTTGTAAGTATTTTTATTCTGTATTAAAGTAGCTTCGAAAAGGTGAGTAAACGATGTCTCTATCGAAAAAATAACATTTTCTACTCGTCTTTTCGGTTCCACTAAGACTTTAGGCTCCAAACGAAACTCACCTTCACTCTGACTGCTCTCCGTTGAGGAGTCCCTGCTCTTCTTCCTCTGGCACAGAACCGCGATGATGAACGCCACGTAGAAGGAGAGGAAGAACGCCAATGCGGCACCAGCCGCTATCATATACTCCTGGTAGGATATCGTCTGGATTATCTTGAAGCTGCGATTAAAACAGTCATTAAAAAACTTACTGATTATAGACTAACATCATACTTTATCGGTGACGATGCAGTCTTCTTTGGTGAACGTATTTGTAACTAGCTGTGCCCGCGGCTTCGCTCGCGTTGAAGCCCTTAAATAAATATCTTTTTTTTTTTTAATAGTAAAAATCCTATGTCCTTTTTAATACCTCTAAAATATGTGTACCAAGTTTCATGATAATTGGTTGAGCAGTTTTGGAGTGAAAGCGTAATAAACAAACTTACATTCACATTTATAGTATTACTAGCTGCTGCCCGCGACTACGTCTGCGTAGAATAGGCTGAAGGCGTAACATTCAGACAGAAACGACAGATATACATAAAAAAGTATATAAATTATAGCCTATGTCTTATTCTGATGTATAAGATATATTATTCTAAAGTTTCATTAAAATCCATTCAGTAGTATTTGCGTGAAAGAGTGACAAACATCCATCCATACATACAAACTTTCGCCTTTATAATATTAGTAAGGATTAGGGATAGCTAACTTGAAATTAATTAGTGTGTTTAGCTCACCTCCTCAAGTGATAATAGTTTAGAAGACCGGCGTGCATTGGAAGTGTGATACTTCTGCGTTTCGTCTGGTGAGTGAGGTAGCCAGGGCTCACTTTAGTATAAGTGGGCCCTGTAGCCACGCATCTGTAACCCTGAGGATATTGCAAATGTATGAAAGATACTAAGCTATGTAACTAACGGCCGTTCGTTGAATGTAGGAACCGGGCATTAGTCGCATTTCACGACAGGCAGGGGATACCTCAGCCCTATGGAGGTTCGGGCCTGGATAGAACGAGGAACCCACCGGAATTCCTTGAGGCGGGAGTCCTGTCCCGATGGGCTCAACGCCTCGTCCCAGCCGAGGAGGCGAGCGACGCGCGGAATAGACGCGTTGCCAGTAGACGCGGTGCAGTCCTCGTCGGAGGTCTTCACGATGAACACGATGTAGAAGCCCAGCGGGAACGTGTCTTGCTGGATTCGGGACATTCAACGCCTTCTTCATCGTACAAGCCAAGCTCAAGCTAGCAGAACGGCGAGCGGTACCGTGTGTAATATATGTGGAACGAACCATTTGGTGGCACATCCTCATAACTTAAAGACCATTCCACATAAACGCGTCAAATCGGAATAGGAAATCACAGCTTTAGAACTTGCGAAGCTTGAATGATATAACTGACGTTCAAGATTTTAAAACGATCGACTATTTGAATTTGATTATTTCAATGGTAACACATTCTGGAAATGAGTAGGTCGCTCTAGGCTCTTTCAAGTGGACTATAATGCAGTTTCAATATCAAATAACGATAAAAAAATTATCCCGCTGAGTTTCTTCCGCCAGTTCGTTTCAGAGTTAGTGGCTTTTCTTTTCCGAACCGGTAACTAGTGGTGTTTCGACAATTAATAAGTGAGTATAATGCTCCTATATTGAAAAAAGATATATGAAATTTGAATTTCACCATCTCTGGGTTGTCACAAGGTTGCGTTCTCGGACCTCTGCATTATATGTTACTCTAAACAAAGGAAAGTCAGCGCTTTACCGAGAAAATAAATGAAAATCACTCACGGTCAATGTTATACCACCGCGCCTCGTCATCGTCAAGTAGTACCCGTCGTAAAGGATATCCCTTTCGTTGTCGAAGACCGGGCACTGTGAACAATGAACGAATGGGATCGAACATAAAGAAACGGTTTAAATAATATATAAATATTAATATTAAATATAAATTGGCTTAATTAATAACACAAATCTTCTGCTGTCATGATTCTACGACAAATGTAGCTAAATGTTAAATCGAAATAGAGAGTCGTGCAACAGATAACAAAAGTGACATTAGGATTGTTGGATATAACACAGCACTAAAATTCCAACCAAACACCTCCAGCGATAATAGACTTAAGTAGTCTATTATCTCTGGAGGTGTCATCAGACTGTCTTATATAATTCAAAAGATTAGGGGGAATTGAGCTTTATTTTAAGCACATATCACATATATTAAACCTGCTGAAAATAGAACCGGTAACAATTTCTATACTCAATGAAATATACTTTTTTTTCCTTTCATGATACGATGTGATCATAATATAATGACATAAGCAGCAATATCACTTTGGGGGCGCAGTGAAAGCATAAAAAAGGCCTTATCCTTTTCGTTTTTTATTTTAGGGTTCCAATACCTTCACCACTACACGAACAAAGTAATGGCTGTAAATAATTTCAATTATTTTTTAAAAGCTGGAAAGGGTCTATTATAATGACTAAGAATACATTGATGACAAGGATGTGTGGGAATCTTGGTCTGCACTTGCAAGTCCCCTGGCTGCTGCTGATTTTATAGCTAAACAATTTTTTATACATAAAAGTAAAGTAAAGTAACAGCCTATACATGTCCCACTGCTGGGCAAAGGCCTCCTCTATACAGAGTATCAGGGCATAGTCCACCACGCGGCCCTACTGCGGATTGGCGGACTTCACATATCTTCGAAAAATATATATTTTTTTGTTATTATTTTCGAAAATATGCCGGTTTCCTCACGATGTTTTCCTTCACAGCGGAGCACGTGATAAGTCAGCACTTAAAGTTAAAAACTTCATTGGTGCCGGCACCGGGGATCGAACTCAGGTTGCTCGAGTATATTGAATTAAAGGCGAGCGCCCGGACACTGAGCTATCACGGCTCTCATTTATACATACATCATTGAAAAAAGATAAGACTACAGTGGTTCATGCCGGTTCTTCTCTAGCCAGGTCTTGTTTAGTGAAGCCGTGGTAGTTTATAGATGTTCAATAAGAGCTTAAAGCAAGCCTATATTGAATAAAGAAAATTTGACTTCGACTTTGGCTTGTTAGCTTACCGAGAAGTTCTGAATGGAGACGACGGCGCAGATGTCGTCGTCCGACTCTATCATGAGGATCACGCTCTTCGGCCTCGAGAACCAGCCGTAGTTCTGCTCCAGGTTGCTCTGGACGAAGTATCTGTCCAGGGTCCTCCGCTCCGCTTCGTCCAGCTCCTTGTTGCAAACGTGCTTGCGCTTGATGCTCTGCGCCCGCAGATCGACCATTCTGTTCGGGCCCTGGTCGAAGGGGTAGAAGTAATACTTGGGCTGGCTGGGCGTGCTGGTCAGGTTGGTCGGCTTGTTGAGCTTTATGTAGAAGTCCTGGACGGTCTCGACCATTATCGTGACCATTATCGGGTCGGGGGAGGAAGACGTGAGGTGGACTATCGGCGTGTTCAACGACGACACGTCTGGAATGAAAATTCCCGCGTCAACCAGGGTGACGTGCACATTAGCAATTAATGACTAACGAAAAAGAGTATTGACGGCATATAGCTTTCCGAAGTTATATGAAGACAATATATTTCAGCAGTGAATGGGACACTTCAAATCCTCAGCATGCTCGGCTACAGACGCAAATACACACCAGTTCCAGGGTTCCATTTCTAGCTGGTATGATAACAGATACCATTGCCTGGAGAATGGTCTGAGCGGTATTTTGGGTGAAAAGTTGGAAAACGAGAGGGCGGTTCGCCTGATGTTAAGTGATTACCGCCAACCATGAACGTCTACAGCTGATGGGTTGGATGCATTCTCAACGATTAAAATGTCAGGGCCGGTTACCTCCCTAATTTCAAGAACGCCAAAGTAAAATACTTTCATTTCGCGACGGTATTCTGTGAGGCCGACTAAAAATGCTGCGTGACCCTATCAAAATTTCTCGAACATTCTTTGCATTTTCTAACGCATCTCATTTACACACATACATGACATATAATGGACATACTTTAGTATGGTCTCATTACACGGTCTTGTGCAAATAGGGAACGGGAACTTATCTCAACCGAGTCATCTAACCAACTAATAGGGAATAGGGTCATAGACAGTCTTTGCTTAACTCAACACCTGGATAATTAGGTGATGATCTGAGGTCCCACATTCGAATCCCAACAGGTTGCACCAATTCGAGTAGTCAATCATTTTCTAGCACTATTAGTATCAGCTATGCTATCTCTATTTCATCATAGCTAGACCCAGAAAGCACTAGCTTTCTGTCTGCTTTTATAGGTGACGTGGGTGGTTGTCGTAGCAATACGGTGGGACGCGGATAGACATAATTGAAGTCGTATTTACGTATTAAGGGACCACAGTAGACCGTTATGCTGTCTCCACTCACTAAGAAGGCGTGAACAGAAAGAAACAACATGGTTAACAGCTCGCAAACCTATTTAACACTTTTATTTACACTCACAGCTTTTTCAATAGACAAGCCATGTGGACCTTTGTAAATTTTCTGTATGTTGTTTGCCTTAACAAACAACACGGAAAAATATCACATGCGGTTCTTTGTGAATTTCTATCATACAACACAAGAACAAAGTACAGGAAACAATACAAAAGAACATTACATCATTTTATGAGTAATAAAGAATAGATATGAGGGTCTATGACTAATTCAGCACCATTGTCTCACTCTCTATAAGAAACTACAGAAAACAATCTATTTAAGGTCTAAAGGATTCTGCTCATCTCATGATACTGAAAAGGCTATCATAATGTCGCACAAACAAAGAATGAAATAAACCCACAGTAAGATATTTTCAATATTAAAGATACTTGAATAAATAATGACACACATCATCATTTCAGCCTGTTTGAGACCACAGACTGCTACCAAGCATGATCCTGAACCACCTGCATCCATCAACTTGCCATAAACTTGCACAGGTTGTTACTCCATCTAGTGGGGGCATATCGCAAAACAAAAATGTAAAATAAAGGCCAACCGTGTAGTCAATCTCACCGCAAGTGTCCTCATCTTCAGAGAATATGTTGTTGTGTGGACATAGGGTCCTGGAGATGTTGGTGAATTGCTCCAGGCTGACTGGGGTCTGTACCAGCATCGGGAGCTGCCACGAGAACACCCCTAGCATTCAAAAACAAAAGAAAAAGTAACATATAAGGCCGTAATTGCATCAGTTGTACAGTACGTTTAAAATACAATAACCCATTCTGAAAAGGCAGTTTCATGCCTTTAAAACATCTTTATAAAATTTCATATGTCACATTTCCATTGAGTGCCCTCTATTTATCTAAATCTATTAATTATATGAATCACATTTAGGCTTGGGTTTAGTCATGTTTATTATATGTTTATTTGATTTGAATAATATTCAATATGTTTATTTTTTTTATACACACCTTTGTTGAAAGTGAAGGTTTTGCTGTGTGATACAATAATTTTTTTTAATGATCAAAGCGGCAAGTAGTATCAATTGCTTCCTAATACACCTTTGGGATTGCAGGTGTGTTGCCATCTTATAATAAAGGATTGATACCCATAGGATTGCAATGTGTTGCTACCATTTAATAAAGTGTGCCCCGGCTACCGCACTGAACAGACGAAATGAGGCAATATAACACTCCCACTTCACGGGCGTCTTCTGTGAGGTCGTGGTACTTACTCGGGCGGACCAGCCCATTCGTGAAACAGCCTATTGCGTGACCGAACCACAGTTGAGCAACTATTTGTTGGGTATATAAATACGTGTCCCTACGGACTTGAAACCACAGATTCCAATAGGATTAAATTGCTTCAGGAAGAACCACACGTTTTGTACTGGCTTTTATTAATACTACAGAGGCAAACCTTTCTGTTGTCTTGCCGTTATAAACAGAGGGTAGGTGCGGTTGGCAAAGTCACTGGCCACAGTAACGCGGGCTGGAGTATCGTAGACATCTTGATCCTAGACAATTAGAAAAAAAACATTATGTTGTAGTCGTTAAAAACACAACAGATTTACATTTAAAACTTTACCTAAATAGTATTTTAATTATGATGTATATTTACATAAACAAATTATAAAAGGACAAATAATCTGATAAGCCTATCACTTAATAACTGTACCGACCTAGTAATCAAAGAGCGCTTCAATATATATACAGCGTGTCGTTACCATCGCGACAATAAATGAACACACATATAGGGGATAACTTTTTAAAGTTGTATTAAACATTTAAATTCTTTAAACATCGATATTTACAGAGTTATTAAATTTTCCAAAACAATGAATTTTAGAACACCCTTACCTATAAAAGCGTAATGTAAAGTTCATTTCTAAAGGTCACAAAGCATATGAATGGGTTGAATGAATTTAAAAAAGACAAAACATACTGTTAGGAGAGGCTTGTAATGCGACGCTGTGGCGCGAGTTGTATAGGATGTTACAAATTTTGTTTCTTTTTTACTTAATTAGTTTGTTTGAAAAATATTTTTTTTTAATTATGGATTTTGTTTAACGTTAATATTTTTTTATGATTATTGGCAAGTAGCGTTAGACGTGTGTTCATTTATTGTCGCGATGGTAACGACACGCTGTATATATATATGTACTGAAACTTTATTTAAAAATTAAAAGGTCTCACCCCAGCAAACTCCATTATGTACTCAGTGTTTTTACTGACATATACCACATATGGTACATTGTACATGTACCTGGAAGAAAATGAAGATTTTTATAGCATTTTTAAATGGCACACCACCACTGCTGCTCTGATCTGTCATTCAGAGCTATCCATGTAGTCATAAGAAACTTTGGTATGTTGCTTTAGCATTTTGATACTATAAAAAAAATTCAAGCCAAATGGTGTAAACAACTGAAGTAATAGTATCGACAACATTTTTGATTATATGCTTGTCATATAATCAAAGAACAAGATTAATCTACACATCCATACAGATAAATATAAACTCTAGTGCCTGTTTGTAGTATTAAAATAAACACTTTTTATTAAATACGAATGGATGTATACATGGTACAAATTCCAAATTAACCTTAGTTTTAAGTTTTTTATTATGTTTTGTCACAAATATTTATTATTTGTCACTTTTATAGTATGTACCATCAATTTACTTGTTTTTTTCTTATATAACTTGCTGTCGTCGCATACTTGGAATGTCAGCTGAATGTTAATAATATTGTCTTTGTATTATTATTTAAATACGTTGTCATTCTGCTTTGTGATGCTACAAATAAATAAATAAATAAATAAACCGTTTTTGTTTTAAATTTTTGTCTGTGTGTTCAGGCTAATCTCTGAAATGGCTGGACTGATTATGAGGAGACTTTCACTGGCAGATACCTTATGTAATAAAGTAAGGTGTAACTTAACCTACTTTTATTTTAGAAATTTTACTTATTTTAAATTGCACGCAGACGAAGTCGCAGGCTCAGCTAGTACCGAAATAACTTTATTTACAATTTTTGTCTATATTTATGTCTGTTTGTTCTGGCTAATCTGTGAAACATCCGGACCTATTTTAACAGGACTTTCACTGGCAGATAGCTGATTTAATAAGGAGTAACTTGGGCCACTTTTATCTTTAGAATTTAATTTATTTTTAAATTGTATGTGAACGAACTCGCGGGCACAGCTAGTTAACTATAAAGGACAAAAGAGATTGGCTGAATGCTGCAGAGAAAAGGGTAACAACTTATTAAGATAAGATACTAACAACTTGAGTATATACTTGTATAGCAATGTTCCCTTAATGACTATAATCAGTTTTCAATGAGTTCAAGCACTTTCATTGTATTGTTATTATTACATCCACATAAATTACTCATCACTTGCATGTAGTTCATATAATGAGCATATTCATTATAATAGGAAAGTTCTGCTAATGCATCGGTTTAAAGAAGTTTATTTCTTATAAAAACTGTAACAGTTTGTTTAAAATAAGATTTAAATTTATATTTCATTATCAAATATTGTGTTTACACTTCTGGCAAATGCATTTTTAAAAAAATTATAAAATACATTATTATCATTTTTGCATTAAAATGAAATTTAAATTCCTACTGTTTTGAATACTATGCAGCATTCAAGGCCATGGTATGTACTACTGCAAAGTGGAAGTTTTAGTTTAAAACACAATATAATGCATAAAAATAGTTTCAAATTTATTACATTTTACTGTACTGGAGCATAATTATGTTCAGGTCTGACCAGGGAAGTATAGCATCCTTATAGTACAATGTTTGCTCTATTAATCCATGTTTATACTTTTACATTTTGTCTGGTGACTGAGAACTGGTGGTCCCTTTATATCTGGAGCTCACTAGGATTTGCACTGATGTTACTGATGTCCATGGGTGGTAATCACTTACCAGCAGATGAATTTCTTGCTAATTTAACACATTCCAACACACTTGCAGTGATTTCTCTAGCTCAAACATAAAATCAGATACAAAGAATTTATTGATACTTCTCAATGAATTAACATACTCAATTATTGCATTTAATAAAGTCGAAAGATGGAAATCTTATAATAAGCCAGTATTAGGTTTAAGCCCGCATCTATAAGATCACCATTGGTTCCACCATGGATTGTCAATATTCTCACTCACATTTAAATAAAAGTTGTAAAATAAATTAGCTAAATTTGATAATATATTTTATTTGTAGATGTGATGCAAGCAGCGACTTTAGGAAATACCCACATCCTTCTGATAAGAGATATCATCAACAATGTAATAGTGTGTATCAAAAAAATCTATCTACTGTAGTACTTTAGTGCTAACAATTCACTGTTGAATAATAAAAAAATAAATGTATTAAATTTTCAACTTCTAATGTGAAACATGTAGAAACTGAAGTACTTTTATGGGGACCCTATTGACTCAACTCTATTCCTTAGCGTAACTATTGACTGTTGCTTCTCAGTACATCCTTGAAAATGTTACGTATGTCCATAAAAATAGTTTGAATTTTCAAGACATAATGCTCATGATATATATACTATGAACAAACATAAATTGATCATAGACACAAGTAGACAGCGTAGAATAAGTAAATCTTTTATGGGACAATGTATTCATTTCTACAACAAAATCCTAGAAAACTTTCCAAATATATCAATGGCTAAATTTAAAAAAAATTATCGAAATTAATTGACCAGGCTCATTCAATTGGACTTTTTATATTGTATTTGATATATTCATGTCACACGATGGTTGTATGTAAAGAAATGGAAAAAAGTACTCCGCTGGGTTTCTTTCGCTGTTTCTTCTTAGGTCAGTGGCTTTTTTTCCAAACCGGTGTTAGCATTTTAACTATCAGGATGTCTATTGTATATGTCAATATATAATATTTTTATACTTTAACTACGCAACCAATACTAAATGATACACTATCATTAATAATAGAAAGATATTAATCAAAGTAGTTTGGGCCAGCTGTCATAGGCCTCATAGCATAGGGCAACTTGATAATAGAAATTGTTATCTCTGCAAGTGTTTAAATCATTAGCATGGAAATGAGATAAGCACAGGAATACATTGTAGACATAATTTGCGGTAACTTAAAAGTAAATACAAAAATTCAAATATGTGTATGATAGATTCAGTAGTCTAGTTAGTTTCACACAATATTAATAATATAAAATATTATTCATTAGTTTTGTTTTATATATATTTGTTCGTAACAATATGAGTGCGTTAATGATGTATTGTAATTTGTAATTAATCTGTTTTTATAAATTGTGTCAGAAATTGTAATTATGATTTAGGAACCAAAATATGTTAAGCAATCGAAGTAAAATTTTTATTAAATAACAGAATTAGTACTTACGTATTATTGTAATGAAATATTATACCATCCCCTTTAATTTGCTGGCAAATAACAAAAGGTTTGCATATAATTATTAAACAAAGCTTTATTAACAGTAGTCCACCCATAATTTTTAAATTAGTTTAAATTAAAATATTAAGAAGAAATATGTTCATTGTTTTAATATTTGCTTAACTTATTCATATCCCACAAAATGTGAAACCAATATTCAGAAAAAATAGAGGAAATTTAACAAATTAACAATGTTATGAAGACAATGGCCTAGGACGTTTATCTGTTTAGTGTTGTTAGTGTTTCTCTTTCTGTTTTGTGAAGTGAACTGTGTTACCAACTTTCGAAAATATTTGTCCCTAAAGCTTAAGTAAAAAAAGACCTATAATTCCCATAATAAAATTATATTATTATTGCTTTCTTTATTTATCCTACGAATGCTATTGACGCGTTTTGGCGGACACTTTATGCGTACTTTCCATAGTTCAACTCCACATTCTTAGTAATGAAAAATCGTACTAAATGTCGCTAAGCCACGAGATCGACATTTAAATATGATAGGGTTGATTGAGTTTTCCCAGGCTCTTTATTTCTATACCTTTATTTTTCTTAATAAAAAAATAAGAAATAGAACGTAGAAAAAATATATGAAGTCAAAAAAAATCACTCATATTTGCTCCACTTACTACACACACTTACTTTGTCTAACACCAATACCGACAAAATGAATTGGTGACATAACTTGGTCCGGTTTAATTCATGTTATTATTATGTACTAGTTGTTATCCACGGCATGACCCGCGCGACCAAAGGAAATTAACAATGCGCTTTTTATTATACACTACTTAGACCTGATACTTATCATTACCTATATTTTTGTACAATTTATGCAATATCTTTATTTATTTTAGCCTATGTGTTATTCTGATGTATAAGCTAAATTATTGTAAAGTTTTATTAAAATCTATTCAGCAGTTTTTGTGTGAAAGAGTAACAAACATCCATCCATACTTATAAACTTTCGCCTTTAAAATAGTAGTAAAGATTTTATAGAGCTGTTTTAAGATGAAATTCAATTTCGCTCAAAAATTCATCGCATTTACGAACTGGACTCGAGCGAAGAAAGTACCTAATGATACAAGAACATGAAGTTCAAAAAAATAAGGGCAATAATCAAATTTAATAAAACGTACAAGTTATAAAACAAGGTTCTAAAGTTAATATTAACAAGGGGCCTATAGATAAGACATATATATTGAAATAAGACATATAACTGAAGGGGCCTGCGAAGTAAAGTGAATCGCACAGATCAATCGGATAACGTTACTGCCTGGATAGAATTATGTTTAGCATTGATACAAAGTAGATCCTAAAAAAAATACTATAAAATATTAGAAATATGTATTCGGAGATTTTATTATGATTTTAAATACTGATATTTTATTATTCATTACACAGTGATACGTAGTGAAATATTTCAAAATCAATCAATCTTTTTGAATGTGTATCTAATTGAATTAAAATAATGATATAATTGAACTTAAAAATACAAAATTTTAAGAAATATAATTTATTTTTTATTTGATAAAATTTTGTAATATTAATGAAGAATATACAAATTCTTTTCAGCAACAAAAATTGTATAAGAAACTTTTTCTGATTGTACGAACATCTAAGTATTATAAAATGTGAACGCATCTATTATTTACTAATCACCGGCAAGGAAGCTTCTTCGTTATTTAAAAAAAATAACGAGAGCCAATCAAATTCAAGTATTCATCTCACCGGTTTAATCCTGCGCCGTGATTGGTCGAACAATTAAACAGGTGCTATGCGTCATCCGCCATAACGTTGGATTTTGTGAAAGTGCGTTTTGTTTGCTTTAACGAAATACATTAATTTTCTTTATAATTGTCTATTCAAAAGTGTATTAAATGTGTGATTAATAATGAGTGAGTGGTACAGAATGAAGACTGGCTTTAATAATAAGCACAATTCTTCGGAATTGTCAGTGGAAACTTCTTGTGAGATGTCAGAGTCCTTCAACATATTTTCCGACAATTTGAGCCCCATACCGGCTTCAATAGTGCCCAGAAAGTTGGATTTCAGCAGCTTGGATGATGATGATGTTCTTCGTGATGCATCTACTGCCCCTGTCTCTCACAGTCCACCATATAAACGAGTGAGAGCTTTAAGGTGAGTTCTCTGCTATTTCGCCACCCAATCTTACGTAAAACACCACGGTTGTATTAAGAGTTTAGATTTTGTAATTTTTTTAGTTGGATATTATTATATTACAAAATGTTTGTTATTGTTTTGGTTATCTTAGCAGGTGTTTAGTTAGCATTTGATATTATTGTTAACAAATGTTACTAATAACAATTATGTTATAGATGTCTAATATTCTATATTTTGCCAAGCCATTACATTCCGTCCATTATTTATTCTATTATTCGTTCTCATTCTTGTATGTTATAACATCATTGGATCATCACTCTGGTCTGAATCTATAAAATGTTTAGATACCGTAATCTAGATATTTGTTCAGGTCCAGCAAAAAACTGGGATTTCATGCAATATAGTTTTGAAACCCATTATAATTTTTAAAACAGCAACATAGAAAGAAATTCTCATGTCTGATAAATTCTGAGACTATGTTATTATCATAAGGACCGCCAACTGCCTTAGAAGTAGAAGAAGAAGACTATGTTATTCTCAGTCCACATGAAATTTATGTATGTAATACATCCTTACAACACAAGATCTCTTTAATCTACTTCATTAAAAATTATATCATGTTTAATTTTCGTTTCAAATGTTTTATGTTTCCAATATTTAGCAGCATTCATTTACATATCTTAATTGCATGAACAGGTGTTGTTAATATAGGGTGAACATGATGGTGCAAAGTTTGAATTAAACTTTTAAGATTGTAAAGGACTAGACAGGAACTTGTCTTAGTTTTCAGTGCCTTTTTTTAATTCAAGGACAAATGTGGTGACATGTTAGGACATGCTTAATTATTTGACATGTTTCTACTTGTCTCTTAAACGGCAATGGGGACATGTAATATAAAACCCGATTTAAACTGGTCAAGTGTTTAGTACAGTTGAAAAGTATTGTTGTATAAGTTAGTTGCAAGTTGACTCGGCACTGTCTGATTATATACACTACTGTACTTACTCATTGTACTGTCTACTGTACTAAACAATTGTAAATCGGGTTTTATAGCAAGTAATTTAGCCTGTTCAGTATTAACTTACATTAGCGAAATAGCTTAGTTCATTAGGGGAATTATATAAAAATTAAATAACAAAATTAGTTATAAATTCAACTCTAATATTTGCATGAATTTCTATTATATATTGGCTCATAATATTTCATATAAGTCATATTTATTAATGATTATAGAATGTAATACATTACATATATACCTATTCTAAATGTTTTGTTTTAAGATCTGAGATAATTTAATAAATGCAGATAGCAATATGAAGCTTTCATATCCATCCATGCACTGTTGGCATAATAATAACTGGATATAAGTTGCCATTGCTTCATAAGACAACTCACAAAATATCCTGTTCGTTAGCACTTTCTATTTACTTCCAATATCTAAAGATAGTAATTTTTTTAAGGCAATAGATATTATTTATAGAGTGATGCATGGTCTTTATTGTAATGATAGTGTATAATGTGTAAAATACATTTTTTAAATCAGTTTCTAGGTACTGTAAGTTACAAATACAATGAGATTTTCAATGATTTATGACTTGAATCATTTGCTTTTCTACTATCTTAGATGGCCAGATTGAACCGTGGTGTTAAATCAAAACTAAAAACAGCCAGAAAAGTAAATTTGTGGACAATGTATACAATATAATATTACTGTTTCGTGTTAATTTTTACCTACAATTTATGTCAAATGTTTTTGTTATTGTAATTACAAGACTCGAGCAAACATTTCAAATTTAATAGTTATGATTTATGATAGTATTAAATTAGTTTAAATATTTTATTATATACTAATGCTGATTTTGAAAACAAATATGGCTGCCCTTCCACAAAGATTATGTTTAAACCGTACAATCCATGTGAAGCAGGGTTTTTACCACTTAAAAAAAGGTCGCCTCCCTTTGTCCACAAGAAATTTCGTTAAAAATCAGTTGAACTACAGTTATCGCGCACAAAAGGCCAAACATATGATCGGTGAACAGCTGACATCTGCCAGCCGAAAAAAAAATACGCCCACGTAGCGCGGAAAAAACATCGAAGCGAACACCTTTAGTTAGATGCGTCGGAATGTGCACCTTTTCCACTTATGTTACAGTTCGCCTATTTCCTGTTGAATTGATCTCTTTTCGTCACCAAAACTTCACCCGATCTCCGCCTTTTCCGCCATTCGATAAGGTCGAATTTTCTATGACGACGCATTTGAACTGGAAATCTTTCATCGTATACGTTCCGTCAATTTACGAATACGGAATAGTGAGACCAAGAAATGTGGCCCCTTTTTTGTCTCGAGCAAAGGTATCCGTGTGTCGTTCAATTCACAACTGTAACGGGCATACGCTCAAGGTGCAAATTCCACCGAAACGCGTTTCTCAGACGTTTCGAATTTTTGAACTAAGAATGCGCGTCTCAGGTGTACACCGGTGAATAGGACTTGTGCTAGTGTGCGTTAGTTTTATCGTCTTGACGCGACAAGTTTGCGCGCGTAGGGGTTTGGCTTAAGCAAACATGAGCACCGCGACGGTTGGAGACTTACGCAAAAAAAAAATTGTATGTAAATAAAAAAAGCGCGTGATTTAGCATCATGTTGCCAAATAAGACGATCGTGTTATTTTTTTTTCGACTTACAAGTTGTACTTGAGTTCGAAACCGATAAACGCAATGAGAGTATTTCTTGATTGCGTTATTTAAAAACGTTATCCCTGGCAATCACTGTGTGTTTATTAACATATTTAAGATTTAGGTAGATTAATAAGTTAGTGGTTAATCCCGGAAAATGCACACTATATTCAGTTGTAGCTACGGCTGACCACGTGCCAAGCAATGAAGGCATAAGTCACCAACTGAATCTTTTCTCTTTTTTGCTTTCGTAGAGATTTAAAAACATATAAATATTGTTAATGCTGACTGACTGTTAGTTTATTTAAAATTTTCGTATCTTTACTCCGCTGTAGAATATAATTTACTTCTCTTGTTTCCACTTCAAATATATTGCACCTTACATTAGCTTCAGTGTCAGAACGCTTGATTTTATTCGTCTTAGAAAAAGTCGCTAAATGATAAAATGTTCATTTCTACACGCAATTCGTTAATAAAACTTTACTGGATGATATCACTTTAACGCCCGGTTTCTAAAACACTGATCATCGTCGATGATTTTGGCAACTCAAATGACATTTGAAAGGCCATTTGGCAGCTGATTAGGTAACTTCCACATTGGTTAGTTTTTCAGAACCCAGGCGTATGTCCGCCTCCGTCCACAAGACGGTTCTACGATGTTCTCTACGATTGAATCGACATTGTAACTCTAAATGAAACTATTTTATGCGGATAGAGTAATGTGTGGTTATCATAGCTTCGTTTTTTTTTTTTTCAAAAAACTAGGAGGTTCTACGTTTCCTACAGTTGATGTGACATTGTCGCCAGGTTGTTCGACAGTCCACACACGCCGAAGACGCTGCTGGAGAAATGCTCGACGCCGTCGCACCATCCGCCCAGGTCGAGGCTCTTCCCGCCGAAGCTGAGCGCGCCAACGGGTGAGCAGAGCGTCGCTTTTGGTGGATACCTCTTTCCTTTTATACGAGACATTTGCAACACCTCTAGGGTTCTAGATGCGTTGCAACCTTTTAATTAAATGGATCCCGGCCACCTCAATCACCAGACGAAACGTAGGAGTGTAATACTTCCACATGTAGTAATACTACTACATCACTCCAGTCTTCTGTTGGGTCGTTGTATTTACCCGGACTGACCTATACATTCGTGCAACAGTGCTGACTGTTGCGTGTTCTTACCACAGTAACACCCGGTTTCTGAAACACTGATCAACGTAGATGTCAACTCATCAGCTGTCAAATGAATTTCAAATTTCATTTTAGTTGCCAAAAGGATGTTTAAACTCTTTGAATTGATCATTCTGATCATAAAGAAGATTCTGGTCAATTCAGAGAGTTAACCATCCTTTTGGTACATAAATTGTAATTTGAAATCCATTTGACAGCTGATTAGTTGACATCTACGATGATCAGTGTTTCAGAAACCGGGCGTTAGTGTGTGTTCATAATTCTGCATTTGTTCCTATATCAACCATGGTGTCACACTTTTTGAGAGTATTCTGCAATATATAGATATTGCAGAATATAGGTATATTGATTTTTTGAGTGTATGGGTGTATGGACTTAGTTAAGGTGTCACCCATTTGAAATAAGGAAGAATCGAGAACAATCCACCTTACTTTACGCCTGATTAAGCCCTGTGAGGGATTGTTTCACGAGTAACGGAGGTGAGGCCGACTACTTGTTTTAATTAACATTATCACCACACGAATTCCATACCAGGAAAGGAGTTTTTATAAAGCTTACTCTGAGTAAAATTTACTATATTAGTGTGCCCGTTGTGTACCTTGGCACACAAAGGAAATACCTCCGAGCCTCACACGCTCAAATGTAACCGACATAACTGGTAAAAAAAAAACAAAATGGCCGCCGCCGACCTTGGAAGCCGCGGTGTCTTCGCCAAACACCACGACCGTATCCTTCTGTTATGGGTCGATATGACAGAAGTGAAAGTTCCGCATTCGACATTCCGTTGTGGGACGTTAACGAGACATTTAAAAAACCAGTTTTCATGTGCCGCATGGCGTTATGTTTTCCTATTATATAATATCGTCATCACAACAAATTAGTGCTTTGTGAACTTACGCGGTATGCGAAAATTGACAATGGAACGCTAAGTAATAATTGCAAATAGTCTTATATCAGTCCTTCTATTGAACCCAACATACATAACAAGATTTAAAATAGGAGAGAATTTAGATTAATTATTTATCGTGCATGAGAGTTTTGAGATTTTGTACAAATATATCGCTTATAATCGTGTAGTTTCTTGCACGTAATCATACTATTATTTGTTAATTTTCGCTTTACACTTGACTCGGAAACGGATGACGGACTGTAATCAAAATACGCTTGACCTGACTTTAAGTGATGACTCCGTTGCGCAGTTGTCGAGGCATTGGCTTCGGCGCCGGGGGTCGTGGGTTCGATCCCCACACGGGACAACTATTTGTGCGACCCACAGATAGTTGTTTCG
The DNA here is from genome assembly GCA_933534255.1 of Iphiclides podalirius. Lineage (NCBI taxonomy): Eukaryota > Metazoa > Arthropoda > Insecta > Lepidoptera > Papilionidae > Iphiclides > Iphiclides podalirius. Next base: position 875,832 of record OW152835.1, on the reverse strand, counting down.
CATCAGGGTGTTTGTCCGCGTGAAATTTATGTCTGTAATCGTCCTTACAACACAGGACAATGTTAGCCTAAATTAAGGGCAATGTTTTTAATTTTAAAAAAAAATGTATTCTTTGTAAAATAGAAGAAAAACAATCAATGGGTCCATTTTGTTTCTAATTTCCCTTCATCCTTCATCTAGGTGTTCCTTTTGATCCCTTTTGATTCGTGAAATCGTCACCGTATTATAAATGCTGTTTTTTTATGTGAAAAGTTGCCAAACGAGCAGACGGTTCACCTGATGTTAACTGAATACCGCCGCCCACGGACATCTGCTACACCCGAGGGTTACAGATGCGTTGACAACCTTTTGAAAATGGGCTCCGGCCACCTCACCGACCAGACGAAACGCGAAAGTACTTGTCATACTTCCACTTTACGCTTCCGTGAGGTCGTGGTACTCACCCCGACGGGCCTGCCCATTCGTGCAACAGCCGAGGCTGCTGCGTGGACGTACCACCGTTAAAACCGTTGCTGTTGTTCTAACGTTCCCCATCTCCATCCAGGTGTACCCTCGGGCTCCAGCCACCATCTGCACCCGCCGTCGTGCGACGAGGACAGCGCTTTAGGCAGCCTGCCCCCCGACGAGCTGGATGACTCGAGGGTGCGCCGCCCCCTCGCCAACATCAACCCCTTCACGCCGGACGGTGAGACTTCCGTATACATTTTTTTTATGTGAAAAGGTGGCAAACGAGCGGTTCACCCGATGCTAAGTGAATACCGCCGCTAATGAAAATTAGCAACACCCGTAGGGTTGCAAATGCGTTGCCACCTTTAAATAAAGTGGGCCCCGGCTACCTCACTCACCAGACGGAACGAAAGTATCAACTCACCCGGACGGACCTGCCCATTCGTGCAACAGCCGAAGCTGTCGCGTGGCCCTACCACAGTTAGTGATTTGAATTTTATAATGATTTTACTGTGGTAGCGCCACGCGAATAAAACTAATTTACCAAAATGTGTACGACATAAAACCCCGGAAATATTAAAAAACAATAGCACTTTTTTTTTTCTAAAATAAAATGTTATCGGTTCAGGTCAAGCGCTGAACAAGAAGAAGCGCGCGCTGTCCAAGACGCCGACGCTGTGGGGAGAAGCATCACCCGAGCAACCCGCCAAGCGGTTGAGGGTAAATTTTACTTAATATTTGTGTTAAGACTATTTGTTTATTACATTATTTACATTTGTTTACTCAGTCATCATAATTATGTTTTCTAACAATTATCTATTATAGTTAATTTCTGAAAAATGCTTTCAAAGCAGCTATAGAGTTAAATTCTCGAAAGTTTCTGTCCATTTATCTTCATAAATTTATCTATGTTGTTGCAATACTAGTATATGTCTGCGATCGACTGTCCTTATCGGAAGGAGTTGAAAGCTACAAACACTTTGAATTCTAAACTCACGTACATATACAAAAATTTCCGTCTCTCGCCCAGGAGTCGAACATATCGCGGTACAACGTCGAGTTCCTCGAGCTGGGCGTGGTGGGGCGCGGCCAGTTCGGGCGCGTCACCCGCTGCGTGAACAAGCTGGACGGCTGCGTGTACGCGCTGAAGAGGTCGCTGCGCCCGGTGGCCGGCTCCGCCGCCGAGCGGGCGGCCCTCACCGAGGTCTACGCCCACGCGGCCCTGGGGAAGCATCCGCACGTCGTCAGGTGGGACCTCAACGGAGAAGGTGGCGAGAGAGCTGGCGGTTCACCTGATGTCAAGTGATAACTGCCGCCCGTGGAAATTTGCAGCACCCGTAGAGTCACAGATGCGTTGCAACCTTTTAACAAAGTGGGCCCCGGCTACCTTATCAGACAGAATGCAGAGGTATAACACTTCCACATCACGCCGGTCTTATGTGAGATCGTGGTACTTACCCGGACGATACTGCCCATTTTTGCAACAGCCGAAGCTGTTGCGTGGCCGTATCTTCTTAAACCCTATATACTCTGGTCAAGTGTCTAGAATCTCCTTATCTCCGTAACGAAATTATCGTTTTCATGTACCAAATAAATATATTTTGTTTCTCTCTTTCTAGTACAGTAGACAGAAACAGTGAGTAAGTACAGTAATGTAAAGTATTGTACAGTACTTACTCACTGTACTAATCACTAGAGCAGTGTAAATCGGGCTATAGTTCAAGTAAAAAAAGTAAAGTAAGAACCTATAAATGTCCCAGTGCTGGGTAAAGGCCTCCACTGTAATTAGCGCATAGTCCACTTCGCAGCGCCACTTCAGAAGCAGACTTATCTTATGTTTTTCTTATTTTTTTTTATATGTGAGAATGTGGCTAGCTAGCTGGTGGGTCACCTGATGTTAAGTGATAGGGGTTCATTGTCCACTTGCTAATTTAAGAGGAGTATTAGCTGTACTATAATTGATAAAATACTAAATCATTAAAACTCATAATTACTCAAAGTTCAATGTCAGTAAGAACACTCTTTGTACTTATATTTACAAATGCTCTCAATCGTGTTAGGTACTATTCAGCGTGGGCGGAGGACGACCACATGATCATTCAGAACGAGTACTGCGACGGGGGCTCTCTGCAGCAGATGATGGAGAATGGGCCGCTGCCTGAGAGCGAGCTACTGCTCCTTTTGGCTCACATAGCGGACGGCTTGGCGTGAGTACTCTATATGACTGGTGTAAATAGTCAGCCTTTATTGAATATGTGAAATTTATTTACTGTTTAATTTTTAGTGTTACACCCGGTTTCTGAAACACTGATCGTCGTAGAAATTAACTAATCAGCTGTCAAATGGCATTTGTGTTGCCAGAAGGATGGTTAACCACCGGGCGTTAGTCCCTGTATTTATACATATTGCAACTTAAAAATGTGTAGATAAATCTGTCGTAAAATTCTTTGGAGCCTTCAGGAATGGAAATCGGTCTTGGCGGTTGAAATCCTAGTCGCGCGTAAATCACCGTCTTATTTACTTTGTTTTCGCCATTTGTAGCAATGCCTGTAAAAGTTGGTGTACGTCTTCCCGTATTTTCCCTAAGTTCTCTCAACAATGACATATAGGAATGAAAAAAAAAATGCGTATAATTTAAAAGTGATTTTTTTTGGGCGGTGTTTCGATAATTTATCGTCAATTGAGACTTAGGTTAGGTTAAATAGGAGAGAAAAAAAATGTAACGACAGGACCATGTATATTCAATATCAAACGGCAGAATATTATAGTGTCGCGCATGCGCGCGTTGTAGAACTAAACGTTAGACGCCATATATGTATAAACAGCTGATATCACCATTATGCAATTATTAATACTCGCTACATTTGCAGGTACATTCACTCGCTGCAGCTGGTGCACATGGACGTCAAGCCGGGCAACATATTCGTGTGTCGCTCCGAGGGTACAGCCGCCCTCGAGTCTGATGATGGCTACGACGAAGACGACGCGCCCCACCCAAACGCGTCACAAGCCCACCACAAGTACAAGATTGGTGAGTTCACATTGTAAATATGATGGCTCGAATGGCGTAATGGGTAGTGTACCTACCCCCTGCGTCAGAGGGTGTGGGTTCGATGCCCATTACTGCAACGATATTGGGTTGTTGATATACAATTCAGGTCTACATTGTGATTGAGACTGGAAGCGAACATGTCTTCCAATAAAAGTGTGAATAAATCGAGAAGTCATCCACTGAAACACTACAATAACTGATGTCAATGCGAACATTCCATTTCGAATATATAGTTTAGCAAAACATAACAAACTTGTAATAAAGGTCTTACCAGAAATATATGTCCTTAGGTTTAATAAGAGTTATATCGTCAAGAGTGTTGAATATAAATAATGTTTTTGTTTTGTAGGCGACTTGGGACACGTCACTTGTGTATCCTCACCGTCGGTGGAGGAGGGTGACTGTCGCTACCTGCCAAAAGAGGTTCTCCAAGAGGATTTTACGCATCTCACAAAGGCTGATATATTCGCGTTTGGTAAGTCTGAAACACATTAATTATATATATTTAGTAAGGACTTTTATAGTTTGAATGCATCTGCAAAATTCATTCTTTGAGATCTTTGCAAATGGTGAAATTCTTACTGTCAGTAAGAATCCATAGTGGCTTTGATTACCTCATTCACTATATAATCACTGTTAAGATATATATTGCTATACTTTAGCTACCCAAATTCATATCATTGAATAGGAAGATAAGAATTTTGAAGACATGTGTAGTCACTATAAAGTATAGTATATGTGATATAAGTCATTATAAAGAGGTATCTGCTAGCAGTTGGATGATAGGTATGGCTTTACTTTACTTATTCTTTAACTTGCAGGCCTAACTCTGTATGAAGCTGGCGGTGGCGGTCCGCTACCTAAGAATGGGCAAGAATGGCACGACATTAGGGACGGCAAGTTACCCGACCTACCAAATCTCTCCAGGGAGTTCAATGAACTGTTGAAGGTGAGTTGTCCCATAAACATTTCTACATATAATGAATAGTACATAGATTTGAATATGATGTGTCGGATAGCATAAATTGTTATCTGATACTGTAATATAAGTACCTTAATAAATATTAACTCAGTACAGTAGTCTAGCATATGAATGAAGTCAAGCCATATTCAATGATATATTCATGTCACTATATTTGTCAAAAATGGAAAAAAAAGTAGCCTGCTGAGTTTCTTTCGCCGGTTCTTCTCGGCTTTCTTTTCCGAACTGGTGGTAGTATTTTGACAATGTAATGTAATGCTCCTTTGTTGAACAAAGCTTATGAATTTAAATTTGAGCTTTGTTGAGCTTGTATTTTCTGATATAGTTTTACCATAAATAAAATAATACCATAACCTGTGGAAACAGAAAATGGTGGATCCGGACCCAACACAGCGACCCTCCGCGGCGCGTCTGAGGCGCCACGCTCTCCTCCATCCGGCGGGAAACAAGAGCAAGGCTCAGTTGAGGAGGGAACTAGCCGCTGCCCGACTCAAGAACGAATTGCTGTCAAGAAAGCTACAAGAGGCTGCGAGGTAACCCGTCCCCTCATATCTTGACTCTATGCTTTTATATGTGTTTATACCAGGCTATTAATATTACCGATCAATACGCAAAATTTAATCATACATTACTCTTACTTTAACATATACCAGCAATCAATTAGCTAACGGTGTTTCTTTAAAGTTTCAAGATGGCCTCCAAAATGTTTTTATCATTTAACCATAAATACTTATATATTATACTATATAAATATGATTAGAAAACACTTAATTTTGGTGCTTTATTATTTTATATTTTTTCAAGTAAGTAACCAAAGGCTGCGAAAATTATTGATTGTTATGAATATATATAATAGATGTGAATTTTCTTGATGTTTACTTCATTATATTTAGTTGTGATGAGTTTGTCTGGGAAACGCTGTTAGAATCAAGCATGTAAAGAAAGAAAGAAAGAAGAAATATTTATTCGGCGCATTACATTACAGGAAAAAAAAAAAGAAATAACATTAGAATTGTAAAAATGTATGCACCAAAAAGGTCTCCGCTCAGTATATTGCCCTGGCAAACAATACCACGGCACTGGTTTTCTGCGGATACCTTGTAAGATTGGCGTTCAGCTCCATGCATACAGCCAACAAAAATAACAATGAAATAGACTAAAAACAATAAAAAAGGAATATAAAAGTTACGAACAATAAAATCAAAAATAAAGTATAACAAAAAAAAAATTATTAACAAAAACTATAACATGTCCTCAACACAATACAAGTACCTATATACCTATGAGAGCTGAGTTGACTGGGTGCAACTTTATATATATTTAATATATGCAGACAGCGATCTGATCCGTTTTACTCCGTCTTTTGCAAATGAAGTAGAAACTTTTTGTATTTTGCTTTAAAGATATGTAAAGACGAAGAGTTTCTAATAGGTGGTGGGATGTTATTCCAACACTTTGTGGCGGAGTATCGAAAGCTTCCACGGAAAGCCGCAGTACTAAAAACAGGGCATATAAGACGGTCACAAAGTCGTGATTGGCGTTGTGTAAATTTTAACTTGCCGTAGAGATATGATGGACTTTGTTTATTTATTACCCCGAAAATTAAGGAAGCAAAATGTAGTGCTCGCATGTAAGCATGTATGGCACGTCTTTTTTGTCTATTTGCATTTGCTTAATATGTGGTTTGACCATGCAGGGATTCTTACTGCTGCATGATTGTGCTTTTGTTTTATATTTTTCTGATGAGTGCGATAATTGGAATCCATGGGTAGTTGTTTACCATTAGAAGGGTAAACAGCTCCATTATCATTAGAAGATGAGCAATTTTTCCTCTAGAAAAACTAGTACTATAGTTGTAATGCAACCTGCTTTTGTTTTAATTCAATTTCCAGCATGCTGAATAGAGGCTCACACATGGTACCTTGGAGGACATAACACGGTACTGAATGCTAACCTCACAATTGAGGTTAGCACCTAACACAATATGTTTTTGAAACTGAAAAGATTCTCCACCGTTTTGCACGCCAATGCTCACATCGGCCATTTATTTCTCTTTGCAGATGCATTAAATCGCTAACACCAAACCTCGTAGCGAACCAGGAGTCTGCGAAGTTCCGCACCAGATCGGCCAAGAGGCTGCAAAAGCCTCGCGTGGACTCGCAGATAGTCGACATCATACAGTCTGTGACCTCCCCTATCAGGATAGACAGACGGACAGACCGGCGGGGTAAGAAGATGTAATATGTGACTTGACATGTATAAATCATCGCCACGGAATGGAATTCGGATATTAAATTATTCTATATATTATATATTTATGGATTGATGAGCACCCAAGAATATAGACCAAGAGTTTTTATAAAATAATCCTTGCAATTGAGGTAGATACAGAACAAGGTATAACAGTTGTGGTAATCTAAGATAACGGTTTTAAGTATAATATTGGTATTTATGAATACTTATTATGAATTGCTTATTACGGAACATATGTAATGTTATCCAGTGGACTTTCTGCCCATGTAATATCAACAATAGAAATGTAGACAATATTATTTGTTCAATATTGTTTTATTCAACAGCATAAAATTATTTTTAAGTCTTAAACATCATTGGAGCAATATTTAAACAAAAATATTTCACGGTCCAACTAATATTAGAAATGGAATGTACTGTTCATTCTATTTTTATGCCTTACGGTTTTTCTACCTTAAGCTTTTTCAATTGCTAATTGTAATGCGGTTTGGATAAACTATTAACAATAACTGAATGCTGTATTCGTTTATCCAAATAATTAATGAATGCTGTAATAAATCAAATGTTATTATAATAGTAATATTTAATTGAGTTATGGTGTAAAATGAACTTGCACATTTCATACATATTTTAAAATAGGGCTTAAGGAAAAAAGAATGGCTAAATAATAAAATTCAATAAAAGTTTTCCTAAAAAGTAAAATGTTTTGAATGAACAAAAAGTAAAGAAAAAAATAACACAGTGGTAATTTTGATCAATTTTCGTTTATACGAATCCAAAAACTATATGTCATACATAGATAAATATTTGACAGTTGTGACGATCAAAGGCTCCTATAGCATCTGGCCGTTTTGAGAAATATTAATATTTTTTTTAACTATGTCTCGAAAAAAAATAACAATTAAAAATAAAAGCTTAGTTATTATTTTTGTTTGTGCACGCTAATTCCACTTTACTGTTTTATTTTATCCCTCTCTTCACATTCATTGTATTCATCCAGTGAATTTAAGTTTTAAACCAAATCTTAGCTAAATATTAAATGAAACAAAAATATGTTATAGTTGTAGGCCTACATGTCTACTGCCCACCGGTTAATATAAATATAACAAATACATTTCATTTAGTGCAACACAAGACTGCGCATCTTTTGCCATTGTATTTATTAAAAAAGAGCCTGCTTGCGTTACATATGTGTTGCTATAATCAATAATTTCGACGAATAGGGGTGCGCGGAATGTCACCGCAAAACGAAAGGGATATGACTAATAGCAAAAAATGATAAATAAATGGCGAGCCCTATTTTAGTAATCTGTTGTGACAGATAACTAAAAATAAGATTACTTCCCTAACATTATGACAATAAATAAAGGAATGACTGATGATAATGAAACCAAGTGCCTTTAAAATGTTAAAAAAAAAAAAACAAGTATGTGATTGTTTGTGCTTTCTTAACTAATAATTAACGAATTTAAATGTATTATAATGTTAATTTACGATATATAATTGAGGAAACGAAAGTTTTGAAATATAATTCTTCCATTTTTTTTCTCCCTTGTGATATTTGTTTGGAAAGTTATAGGTAAGTTTTTTAGATGTAAGAACATGTCTTGTGCTGATGATTTTCGTCTTGAGTAAACTACGGCGCTTCCAGCCAATGTGACTATAAAAATTACCCATGCAGTAACTAAAATATCTGAAACCATTTATTCTGCCAACGAATGTATTCAGATACAACTGGAAAATAAAGATAGACGAAATTATCAGCTCGGAATGATCCGTTTCATCCTACTCTAGTTATACGCAGCTTTTTAATGAGATAGATAGCATAGCGGTTTAGTTTTAATGAGAATATAATAAGAAATGTATGTAATATTTATTTGTATAGTTTAAAAAAAAGTAAAAACACATATATATTAATTACATATATAAGGCGAGTTATTTTTTTAACGATAACTGAAATGCTTTTTAGCAAACATTTTTTACTGGTAGTGCATCAAGAAATGTATAATGTACTGCAGCGATAAGACCAACTTCATTACGGAATCACTTGTATATTTTTAATAAAATATATTTTCTAGCCACTGTTACGCAATAGAGATTCCTTATATTTTTTAACACTGTTCAAAATCCCAAATCGTTTTCGTTTATATACACTTCTTGTAGGTGTCAACACAAATAACTTACGCCCGGTTTCAGCTGTCAAATGGCTGATTAGTAAATTTCTACAATGATCAGTGTTTCAGAAACTGGGTGTTAATCTCTTTGTTTATTTTATTTCAAAATTTTGGCCACTACAATGACAATTCACATCATGAATTCTTAAGTTTTTGACCTAATAGTTTAGCTAAGTGTAATTTCAAGTTTTTATTGTAACAAACAGTTAATTCAGTGCCTTTGTCTTTTCCTATATAACAACCCACCATGACTTATTACCATTTTTTTAATAGTTTTCCATATATGTAGTCATTCTGTACAATATTTAATAAAGTTGATTTTACTACTTTCAATTTTTATTATTTAATTTTAATGTTGCTTCTTTTGCTTTTATTAATAACAAATTATTTAGGTAGTTCTGGAGTGAAATAAGTTTGTTCTTAAGTCAATATTATTTCATAGTTTAACGTAGGCAAACCTACATGGTAGGTTAGCGGAACTAATAATTATTAGATGTATGGATCTCAAGTTCTTTTAAATGTTCTTTATTAATAAATACATTAATCATTAATAAAAAACTTACGTGCTGTGTTTTGAATGGTTAAATGGTCAAATCTTCCCAAAATTTGTACATAGTCGTAACTTATGGCATGATCCTATCAAATTTTTTTACTTGTACTAGATTTAGTAGCATTAGGCTTATTTTCTAAAAATCATATTATCAACATATTGTATTTAGTTTAAGTATTGTTTTGGCATGTTCTAGTTGAGAATGTACTAAATTGTCACTTCCATGTAAGTTAGAGCTATTTCTTAGTCTCTATACAACTATTATCGCTATAACACAAATCAAACTCCTCCGCTGGGAGGAAGTGAGTAAGTAAGAAACAGTATACACATTTAAAATAGTTGTGGTTTCTTGTCATTTATGATTTTGCAAACTTTACGTCTGTGGGGTGCATCATTGTCCCACAGCCACGCACAATCTGATAAGTTCCTTTTTCATACATAATTAATGTTATATTTGGTTTCGAAATGTTGCGTTTTTTTTTTTCGATTTCTCCCTAATGTTTTGTTATTTAGATTTGACCAAAGCGGGTGTTGGAGCGGAGGACATGTGAATAAAATGTTTTGTATATTTGCTATTATATTGAAATTAAATAAATGTGCTTGTTCAATAGTTACATTGTTTCATTTATCCCTAATTAGCATAAGTTTCCTTCGCATATCTTTTTCTTTCCTACTATGGCTACACTGATACGTCAGTGATTTACCAAATAACTTAGTAGGTACTTTGAGATCGACTAGGCTGAGGACATGACAATAATAAACTACTGTATTAAACCACTTTCAGTTGCGTATCTGTAAAGAGGTGAGCAAAACTCGACATTAGTAACACGACAATACTGTGTGACTTGTTATTAGCATTTTGATAAAAATATGATTTACTAATTTTCAGATCATTCTCATCTTTTCTTATATTTGTTCTGTTCTAAAGTTCTTAGTCTTATTCTCGTCCGACAAACACAAAAAAAAAACTCCGTGTAAAGGCGGAATATGATACACAGAACATGATTTGGATAGAAACACCAACACATTCATACCCTCTTCTCTCATCTTCATTAGACTCATAGATAAGACATATATACTGAAAATAAATGAAATACTCAAATGCAGAAATAAACTATATACTGATTAGACTGAAATGCTGACACTGAATGCTGATGACATTGACCTTAGACGGTTTTTGCGCGAAAAGCGTCATGTCACTTGTGAATTGTTGAGCAAAAAATAATAATTCAAAACTCAACAAATTGACATTACATAAATGTATAATTAGGATTAACCACGTAGCAAGAGCAATTGCTACGGGCTCCGCGCCAAAGGGGGCCCCGTATATTTAAATTTGAATCCACCTATCTCTGCCTCAGCCTTAATTTTTTGAGTGAAACTTATTAAATAAGAAAGAGTATTGAATTGTTTTTTACTAATTTATACTAAAGAACTAATAGCAGATCAAGGACTTTTGAAAGAATTCGCGCTAGCTTAATCCTCACTCACCAGACGAAACGCGAAAGTATTATACTTCCACTTTACGCCGGTCTTCTGTGAGGTCGTGGTACTTACTATGACGAGCCTGCCCATTCGTGCAACAGCCGTGGCTTCTGCGTAGCCCTACCACCCATTCGCGGGTCGTTTATCCACGGATCTTTTCCGACGAAGTAAGGCAAGTAGGTAAGTTAAATGCCGCCGCCCAACAACACCTGACGGGTGGCACATGCGTTACCAACCATTAAAAAATACCTGTATACCTGCCCTCAAATTTCAATTAACAATTACACTAATTAATTGTTAATTAAAATCTATTAACGAAAGCGATGGAATTTTAACACATGGCAACATTAAAAGCGAAAAATCCTACGTTCACTCGTTAACTGTATAACCTTTCTATTTGACAACAGATGGCAGTATAAAACTAGTTGTTGAGTAATTTTCACATGTTTATATAGATAAAAATACTGATAAAATATATTTGATAATAATCGTATTTTTACTAAAGTAAATCAGTATTTAAAACGAAACATAAATCAGATTATAAACCCTAAGCTTTTAAAGGCAAGCGTATCACATATCTTTAAATTTAAACCGGACCGTTAAATCGCATGCTATTGTGTTAAAATTTCGCTCCAAACAAAACGATGATAAATATAATTATGACAAAATAGAATCCGCGTGACAAATATATGAATGGAAAGCGCGACAAATCTAACAAAAGATGGCGTCACGTGCGGGCATTTTGGGCCCAAATCCGTGCCAAGCGTTAACCGCATGCGCTCGTTAGAAAACTGTTAAATTTATTAGTATTCATTAAATATTATTATGATGCCAAACAAAAGACACTTAATTATATGTGCAATCACACAATTCTGTAAGGTGCTTACAATAAATACCGTTTATTATACGTAGGTAAAACCTCGCTTTCGTTCGAATCATTTCAAGTAGTACTATCGAGAAGCAATTATCTTAATAATTTAATGGTTTTATGCAGTTTCTACGCTCCAGTTCATTCATTAACATGTTTTTTTCACTATTAAATAATTTCTTTCGGACCTGATCGTCTATCAGGCGTACACCGAGACACCGATCAGTGTAGCTTTCAACTTATCAGCTTTTAAGTAACCTTGAACGCCTATAACACAATAGTGATAATGGAGGGGCACGGAGTAGAAAAATAATTAAAAGTTATTTCACTTCGTGTAGAAGGGTTAAGTTTTCAAAATAAAAATAAACTGTCCCGCGGATCGCCACCGCTTTTTCAATAATGTTTAGTGTTATTTTGACATCACCCCTTCGGCAACTGTGCGTGTCGAATTTGCGTAATTGCATAAATATGGGTTCCATCCCCATGCAAGCGGAGAACGGGGCTGTGTGATAGCCGTTAATTTGACATTTAATGTACAGTAATGACAATATAGCGTTATGGAATATAAACGATATATTGAATATAAATAAATAAAATTGTCTATGATTTATGGACATCGACTATACATTTAAGAGAGTACCAAGTTAGCTGCACTTAAGTACGAAAGTAGTTTTTTTTTCTTTAATTTTACTAGGACAACATTATCCCGTGTATATGGTGAAATTTATGTTTGTAAAACGTCCTTACAGTTTTACAAACATAAATTTCACCCAGATGCGAAACATCTATCTGTGGGTCACACAAATAGTTGTCCCGTGTTGGAATTGAACCCATGACCTCCGACGCCGAAGCCTCGAAGACCTCGGCAACCGCGGCACGGAGTCATCAAAGTTCTTTTGATTGCTCCACAGTTCAGGTTAAAAAAACTGTGGTTGAAGTTCAAGAAGTTTATTGAAATGCATTCAGCGGTAGGCGGCTAACTTGTCCAAATCCTACGGCCCCGCGAAAGACCTTGTTATTAATATAATATAATAATTTGTTATCTAGAATTATTTATTAGGACCCTCCAGACGTTGCAAACCTGCATTAATAACTTAGCATCTGGTGGTTTTCCCGCTCCTTTCTCTTCTCCCCTAAATCCTGTGGTGGGGCAAAGCAGCAGTCTGCTATAACACGAATGGGTAGACCCGTCCGGGTAAGTACCACGACCTCACAGAAGACCGGCGTGAAGTGGAAGTATTACACATTACTTAAACAATTTCAAACAATTTGTAAAAGCTACCTTAATGGCAAGGGCCTACTATAATGTCCAAGAATACATTGAGGGCAAGGATGTGTGGAAATCCGTAATGACTCTTGCTCTGCACTTGCGAGACCCCTGGCTGTTGCTGATTTTATACCTAAATAAGTTTGTATAATTGCATAAAAAAAAATAACAAAAAGAACAAGACCGCAGAGTTTCTTGCCGGTTCTTCTCTGTGCAGGTCTAGTTTAGTGAACCGGTGGTAGATTTTTTGTTGACGTTCAATAAGAACTTATTGAATAAAGATACTTTGACTTTGACTTACAAAAAAATTCCATGTCATAATTTCTGAAACTGAATAACAATAATTATGTACTCGTAGTTATCGTCTTCAATTTTTTTTTTCAAATTTTCATGACGTTTGCCTTCATTATTCCAACTGTGATGAATCTACAATAGATTTTCTGTATGTAAAGAATACACACTTTTTATTATTTCTATTCAATTTCTATTCCTATAAAACTGTTCCACGAGAAATACTTTCAAATTCATACGCTAATGATTTATTTCAAGTCGATTCCTTCCCGCTGTTTCTCTTACAATGGCGGGAAAAATCCATTCTTTTCTAGTTTATGTTCTTTCAATGTTACGTATCCCTTCCAACGATGTTAAGGCAAAATGAAAGTTATGGTTAGCGATATTAGGAATAAAATTGTTTGCATTAGTGAAATTTGCTAAGCTCTTTCTGCCATCAGTTGGCGACCAATAACAAATAGGTGGGTGTGTCTAATTCCAAACTCATTGTTTTTTTTCTTTATACCTCTACAAGCTTGGGCGAAACTGTGTAATGCAGGCCAGCATCAATATGATATATATACACTGTTGGTCAGCTTTGAATAATTTTTTAAAAAGGAACCACTATACAGTACTTTATTATTATAATTTATATCTTTAGATATTTAAATGCTGATGCAAGTTTTATCCGTCACTGGTGACGTTGATAGATGGTAATTTTTAGGTTTCCGTACCCAAAGAGTAAAACGGGACCCTATTACTAAGACTCCGCTATCTGTCTGTCTGTCCGTCTGTCACCAGGCTGTACCTCATGAACCGTGATAGTAAGACAGTTGAAATTTTCACAGATGATGTATTTCTGTTGCCGCTATAACAACAAATAAAACTGACACTAAAAAACTGACACTAAAACAACAGTCCGTTTTGGTAGATAATGGTACGGATATATTATAGAATATTCACAGAACAAGGTAACTTCACCATATTTCAAATTGAATAAATTTATATATAGAAAGTAAAAAAAATATACGTATAAAGAAAGTACCGTAAATGTAAAATGTAAGCAACTAGTGTAATTTAGCGATCAGTGTTGGCTTAGTGATCAGATCATAAGATCGTTAGTATGCGTGTTTGAATCTTGGCGGCGTGCATCGATGAGTTGTTTTGCGGATTTAAGAGTATCTCATCAGCAGCTAGGGTAAAGTATCGTTATCTCTGTCTAGCACATAGCAATAGATAATTAGTGATAAAGCAAGCGAAGTTCTACCATCTAAGATGACGTCAATGCTTAGCGTATCTAAAGCTATAACATCTTAGCACCAGGCATCATAATTGTGGAGTAGTCCCTGATATTATGCAGCAAGGGAGTGGAACAGTCTGCCCCCATCTACCCGATTAAAATTAAGGACTCGAAGCTACCTACAGCGTAAAAAGTTACAATCACGTTGTAGTGAGTGCAATACTAATAAAATAAAAAAAAAAGTTTAAAAGATTTGTCCGACAGCACAAGTATTCAAAGACATCGATCGAACGGGATGATAATCTGTTAAATTAATTTTACATTTAATTGTAAAAATTTAATTGAACATCGCTCCAAATAAAAATACATCAAAAGTTTATGACATGTTAAGTCAATTTGACTGTATACAAATTTCCAAAACGGGACTAATGTTATTTAAGTATTATAATATATAAGTAATAAATATATGTATATTTTATAAGTAAATATTGCAGCATTAGCATTTAGACCTTCGCAGCCAAGTCTACGCTAGGTCTACATGTATAGAGGTTAAGTAGCTACGCCGTAGCCATAAGTCTACGAAGGAAGAGGAAAATGGATAAATTCCCGTTTGTACACTACAAGCACCTCTGTAAAGTTTTAATTGTTTCTTGTATTCTAGTATACGTACAGATAACATAAACCAAACTTTAATTTTACAATTCTAAGCTTTTTCCGCCAGTTGTGGCCTATAAATCAAAAAGATTTAACGGCATAGTATTATCACTTAACGATGTTGTCCTTTGAAAATAAATATCATTAAATATTTCATAACATTTCTAAATCATCTTAAAAGTATATATTGTGTGTCGTGGCTACAGGCTTACTAGTCATGCTTGTGGTGATAATACTCAAAAGATCTCTCCGATCTCTGCGAGGGAAATGAGTTGGTATTGTAACGAAAGTTATAAGTACTCTTATTAAAGTTTTAAAACCATTTTAACACAGGTGAATGTAAAATGAACATTTTTTAAATTAAAACATGTAGAAAAAGTGCGAAAAGATTGTCGCCGCCGTGGGATTTTTTTAATGCTTAATACGTGATTGAAGTAAGTGGCAATAATAGCGCATGTCTATGGGACCTTAATGGTTTTAAATTGACTCAAATCTATGTCTAAGATGATAAAATTACCGAAACATATCAAAGACAGACGCGGAGAAAAATACTATTAACTTTCACAAACCCCTTTTGTCTCTTGACCTATGAATAAAGACCCGCGTATAAACTCAGTAATCCACTAATACGGGCTCTACAAATTTACTAACTAGGAACGAGATGAATAAAAAACGCCTCTCTTCGGTCTCCATACGAACTACTTTTCATTAACAAGGCCCGCTTGGCGTGTTTTCGGTAGATATTAATCGGCCAGCGTGGAAGACCGCGAACGATATGCGAATTGCCCTCTACTGCTACGCCACTGGAGGGTGGGACGGCTCAGGTTACGCTGGCCGACCGCGCACAAAAGCGTGGCTAAAAAGCCACCCCGGGCGTCCGGAAACCCGCCCCTTTCTGAAGAACCACTCCCTTTAAGTCAGTCCACGTTCAACCTTCGCCCGCGACGCATGTGCAACACGCTACCCCGATTACATGACGACGATACAGCCCGCTGGCCGCTGCATTCGTTGTTTCTTTCTAAACCTTGACAGCCCTAGTCGTGACGCAGCTTTGGTATATCCGTATTAGTGTAGTGACATCTTATAGTGATGTTCCCGATAACTTCTACGTGAAAACACCGTTATAAAGTAACCGTTGATCGGCTGACAGCGATCGCTACGGGCGTATGATGTACCCAACGGACAGTTTGAAACATGGACCGCTGAAGCTGAACCCGTTCGTCGCGCGGAGCAACCTCGACCGTGGCATTATGCTGAAGACGATACAGAGCCTGTGCTACAAGAGCGGCGACGGGCTGGGCGTGCCATCGCCGTTCCTGGTGGACAATATACTGCAGCAGACGAGCGACTACCGCAGCCAGTACATCAACCAGCAGTTGGAGAGCTACGTGCTGCAGAGGTACGAGCACTCCAGGGACGACTCCCCTGAAGCGGACGAGGTGAGGGACGGTCAGGAGGTGGACGAGCGACGGGAGTCGATCGACGAATCCAAGATGGAGAATGACGATGACTCGAAGAGCAGGGAAGATGAAGAGAGTTACGAGATGAAGAGCGAGGCCGCTTATTATAGCGAGCGCTACAGAAGCGAGGACCCTCGGGGCTCGGAGAAGGAGGTGCTCAGCGTGCCGACCTTGGCGAGGCGTTGCCACAGCTGCGGGGCATTCGACTGCCCGCCGTACGCTTGCCAGAGGACCGGCTCCTCGGGGATCCGTCGGCTGGAGGAGTTGGAGAAGCGCTTCAACCTCCACGGCTACCAGGAGCACTCGGGAGACGAGGAGCCCGCCAGGGAGGCGGGCCAGAGCACGGATGAGATAGTGAGAACGTGCGACGACTACGAGCAAAAGAAACCGCCACTGAAGTTCAGCGTCAGCGCCATCCTGGGCGACAGGGGAGATTCCACAAGGAGTAGCAGCATAAACGGTAAGCGTTCAACGGTTCCGGCAATACGTGACGGCACACCTTTTGTTATAGAGACGTGTGATTGCTATTTGCGAGTATATGGAAGAGGGTTGACAGTGAATGTTAGGCGGTTGAAACTTTGAGACAATGTGCCCGACAATAATTTTATTTTTTAGTAACTGGTTAATTAGGATTAGGGTATGAAAAAATACGATAAAGCAAATGTAATAAAATTATTTACAAGGCCAGTATATAATAACCCCAGGGAATGAGTTGATCGCTCCCAAGCTATTTATAAAAGGAAAAAAATCAGTTGTATAATATTTAATTTTTTTTAAGAAATAACATGAATTACAAAAAAGAGTACACCTACGGAGTTTCTTTCGCCTGTTTCTTCTCCGCTAGAGGAACCTCATTACGAAACGGTGGCAGATTTAAAAAAAAAATATGATTATCGATAGATGAAATGTATGTTTCTTATGTCGATGAATAAATGATTTTGATTTTTAATTTTGAGTATAACATTATATTATATGGGTTAGATAAAAATATAGTATAGATGTTCGCCTCGCAAACGGCCATTGCGGATTGATATGGGTTCGATCACGAAACAAAATAAAAGCTGTATCCTAGTCAGCTTATATTTAACATATAGGAATTATTTGCCAGTGCCGTACTAAGTAATAATTTCTTTCATTTTTCGTAAAGAGTAAAGACATCGTATGCAGTTCGATTACATGAGCCGTAGGATGAGTATACAAATTAGCATTTAAAGCGAATAGAACGACTAAGGGGCTAATTTATTTTTAATTCAAGTCTCTATATCACGCAATCTATCTTGAGATCCTATCTCATATATCGATTGATTTTACAAACTGGCAACTGATTCACTTCTAGCCCATCTAAGTTCACTAGTTTACTAGGACACACTACTCCAGTAAAAACTTGTTCATTTTTTCGTAAGCGTTTCTTGTGACGATAGAGCAACGTACTAAGCTCTACTATCGAATGAATGGGTATTTACGTGCGGAGAAGTTCCGCAACGTCATAGACCAGCGTAAATTAGAACTGTTATTTATTATGCCGGATTCTTCGTATTTATTGATACTTAGTATAGGACTTGGCGCATTGGAAGATAAGAATTATAATACCTTAGCTTAACATTTATAAAATAATAACAAGAACAATATAAAAACAAATAATAACAAGAACCACGGTTTTCCAATAAACACGGAATGAGTTGCGATTTTTTACGAATAAAACTGTACAAAGGTGTAATCGTTGTCAGTACACAGGCGATGCTGATTTTGTGTTCAAATTCCACTACGGAATGATATTTATTTTACATATTTGCATGACTACCTTGCTTTGCAACTACGCCTTCGAGTTTAAAAAAAAGTCACAAAGTATTTAAAGATAGGTAAGTTGAAGCAACATAATTATATAAAGGCCCATTTACATGGTGCCAGTTTCTTGCCTGTTGTATACAATTAAATTGAAGCAATAAATTGCGCGCAATAATTGTTTAGACCATTTGTTGTTTAGACCATGCAACTCATTTATTGCTTCAATTTAATTGTATACAACAGGCAAGAAACTGGCACCGTGTAAATGGGCCTTAAGACTAGCTGACTCGGAAACGTTGTTTTGCCACATAAATTATTTCTAGTCGGAAACGTTGTTTTGCCACATAAATTATTTCTAGGGAATTTGTGAATCTAAACACAAAGAAAAAGATGTTTGACGTGGAACGCACGCATAAAGTATTTGACAGGTTACACAGACATAGTTGGCAGGTAGAGTTTGTATGGGAAAATAAAATTTTTGCTATTTCGATTTTCCATGCAATTTTTCCATAATTTCTCATCGTTTAAACTTTCTCTGGTCAACCACAAATATTTAAAAACCAAAATTAGCCAAATCGGTGCACCCGTTCTCGAGTATTTTAGCGAGACTAACGAACAGCAGTTCATTTTTATATATAAAGATTTATACAATTAGTAACATTTAATGCGTAACTTTTACTATATCTAAACCTAACTTTGGGTATACGGTTTTGAATGTTCCTGTCTGCATTCATGTGTAGTATCTTAATTATTATGTACATTTTTTGTATGTCTTAATAAATTAAATTACGGCAAGGTCGTTTATTCTTTGTGCAATTTGTGATCACAAAGCGTCTCTACCGTTTTAGACGATCATATCCAGTAGTGAGAATTATTGTTTTAATTAGGGATAGAAAGGTATCTTCAATCTTGTCATACTTTATACCTTAAAAGCGATAAAGTCATTGTTAAAGAATTGCTATCGGTAGCTGAAGTAGACACAAATATCCGGTTGTAAAAATAATAAGGTCTGTTGGTAGCGCGTTTATATCAATGCTGTTTATATAGTAACAGACTATACATGTCCCACTGCTGGGCAAAGGCCTCCTCTATACAGAGGGTATCAGGGCATAGTCCATCACGCGGCCCCACTGCGGATTGGCGGACTTCGCATATTTTCGAAATATATATATTTTTTGTTATTATTTCGAAAATATGCAGGTTTCCTCACAATGTTTTCCTTCACCGCGGAGCACGTGATAAGTCAGCACTTAAAGTTAAAAACTTCATTGGTGCCGGCACCGGGGATCGAACTCAGGTTGCTCGAGTATATTGAATTAAAGGCGAGCGCCCGGACACTGAGCTATCACGGCTCGCTGTTTATATGATTACTTTAAACTTTAGAGAAGTAACTGGTAACGTCTTAAGGAGTTTTATTATGAATAAACGCAGTTGTATTGTGAAATAAAACTAATTTCTCTTGTTGCGTTTCATTATTGTTTGAACCGTCGATGTTTCGAACACTTTATAGAGTCCGTGGTAACTAAAATGTCAACTATAAATTTATTTTTCCAATCTAGAAAGCACGAGCTTTATCTGATGTCAGATTTAAACCGCATTTTTAAATAACATATAAAATAGTGAAAGAAAGATATTTCTATTTTTGTATAACAAAAAATAGTGTCGCACACACTCATGGCTGCTTACATTCAGAAGCGTGAATTTTCAAATATTAAAAAAGTATCAGCCTATACATATCCCACTGCTGAGCAAAGGCCTCTTTTGTACAGACCCTCTGTATCATATATCAGGGCATAGTCCACCACGCGGCCCAACTGCGGATTGGCGGACTTCACATGTCATCGAAATATTTTTTTTTGTTATTTCGAAAATATTTCCTCAAGATGTTTTCCTTCACCGCCGAGCACGTGCTAAGTCAGCACTTGAAATTAACAATTTCATTGGCGCCGGCACCGGGGATCGAACTCAGGTTGCTCGAGTATATTGAATTACAGGTGAGCGCGCGGACTGAGCTATCACGGTTCAAATATTTGTATGTATTAATGGAGATTATTTTTAAACCGTAGATGCAATCCCATATCCACAGGAAAACGAAAAAACGGTATAAAACAATAAATAATATAATTTTGTTTGAACGATCATCGTAATCATCGTAATAGAATGAGAAAGTTGTTAATTGTTACTACCATTACCATTTTTACATTCTTGATATTGTATTTTTCCCAGTTGTGGTGGTTCAGGGACCTTCGTCATATTTGCTTGTCTTTGTTACTTTGTTTTTTTTTTTTTAAATATCTTTATTCACATAAACGCTTGCGCGTTCTTATGAAACGTCGAAAATTTAAAAGGAAATTAATATGTTCGTAAATTACCACCGGTTCGGAAAGCAGTTTCTGTTGAGAAGAAACCGGCAAGAAACTCAACAGTTTTCGTTTAAATTCATCAAATATTCAAATAGTTTCAAATATTTCAAGTAGAATTACAATGTTTCACGCCTGCTGGAGAAACAACTAAACTTTAATTCGAATCTCTAATAACTTGGCCCACCGACCAGATGTTAATTACTGTACACTTAAAATATTTACGCAGAGTCAGAACATGAAGTTTTTCCACGTAATAAATTATGTAAATAGTATTCTACGTACTTTATGAGAAATACAAGAACTTATTTAGTGAATAAATGACCGTTGATTTGTAAATAACGGAAGTAATCACCGGCGGTTCGCGATTGTTTTGTTCCACCCTTTAAAATAGGGGATGATAATAGATCTTCAGTGTGTTGCGTAATTATTTTGTTTGTAATTTTTAGTTTATCTTGTAATTTTTATTATCTTTGTGAGCAATAGCCATTTAAAAAAAAAGAAAAGAAAATATTTGGAGTGGTGACATTAACTTTGCGTTAACCTGTGAAGCTACATTAATTTAATGAACTGTGACGTATTTGTTACTCACCTACTGTTTAGTACCGACGAAGTTAGGTATAATTAACGTAGTGCTTAACAGAAGCGACTATAATCCTGCGTTGAATACTTGCGATTATCAATTTTGTGGGAAGACATACGAGATGCACATACAGACATATCAAACATTCACCATTTACAAAAGAAAGCTAAAGACCAATGCACTGATTATTAAACTTTTCACAACATGAAATTTCTTGTAGCAGGCCTGTAAGTGATGATAAATGATTACCGCCGCCCATTCTTCGCAACACCTTAGCGTTGGCTGGGTTCGCGACTCCGTCACCGAACGAAACTCCAAAAGTGTTATAAGTAATTCGGTCTACAAGAGACCGTGGTACTTTTGCATTAGGCCGGCCTATTCTTGCAACACCATCGATAGAAATAACAATTTAACAATGAAGGAAATAATGCACCCGTAACAAACACGGTTTACAGTCATTATTTTTCCGGTTTGCCTCATAAGAAGAACTTATTTTCAGTTTCTTCAGAAGCTATCGTCTTGTTTCACGAGATATTATTACCAAATGACATGATCTGTAGTCGATGGATGCAGGTCGTGGTTCGTGGCAGGCTGTGGGAGGCCTATGTTCAGCTGGGGGCTCATACAGGCTTGAATAATACGATGATGATACATATTGTGCCATTGACATTTAATCGCACAAGTTTCTTGATTATTTTCGGTGCTTTCATCCGGACAGAAAATGTCATTGACCTCTACGGTTTTTTTTGTCTACCTATTTTCTATCTCAAAAATAGAAAATAGGTACACATAATATAATCTACACACGTGAAGAACCTATACACAGGTCACAAGCACCAAATAGTCATTTGTTCGTACATAATAAAAAGATCGGCCAAGTGTTAGTCGGTCTCGCGCACGAAGGGTTCCGTACCATTATCTATAAACCGGCTAGAAAATCATGCCTGTTGTATGGGACTCCCACTTAAATATTTTGTAATCTGTTTTTTAGTATTTGTTGCTCGAGCGGCAACAGAAATACATCATGTGTGAAAATTTCAACTGTCTAATTATATCGCTTCATGAGATACATCCTGGGGACAGACGGACAGACAGACAGACAGACAGACCGACAGTATGTAGTAATTTGGGTGACGACAGTATGCAGTAATGACGTACTCATAATATACAGCCGGGATGCAAATATCGTCTTAAGCAAGATAGCATCACAGCTGCTGCCCCAGTGGATGTAGTTTTAGGTACCGCTAGAGAAAAACTTAATTGTGACCTTCGATTCGACTTGACGTGATATAAGCGGTTCTATTAACACTTTATTAAAAGAATTGCAAACCTATTAGGTTATTAAAGCCTTTTAGAAAAATGGACGAAAAGCTTTTCGCCGCCGCGGGAGTTGAACTAGCATCTTGCGGACTTGTCCACCGCTTAATTTCCACCATTCCACCACGCCGGCGAAAATCTGAATGTATTTTATTTACATTGTTTTTTTCATCTATTGTTATGTCCTTTACAGCACATAAACAATTCCAAATAACGTTTTACATCGACATCTTTAAAAATCAAAATCAAAATCTCTGGTTTGAATTATCGTAGTCGAACGTTATTTTGAAATTTTACTCTTGTTTTTCTCTTATCTTTCGGCGCGTTATGTAAAAATTATGAAAGTAATTGTTGCAATACTCGCGCAATGAAGAAAGCAATAAAGCCTAATTAAAGTAAAAAAAATGGTAATGCTCTATTATTTCCATCCATCTTCCCGTTTGGAAATTGATACATCACTTCTGTCGTAATAACGAATTAGTTACTTATAAAGTTTGCTCTCTTAGCAAGAATATAGCTGGAAAACAGCAGTTGCGCGTTCGTTATAGCTCTGTGCTATTAACGATACGGAGAGAGGCTGCTCAAGATAGTGGCATGTGCCTTTTATTGCGTGATTTTTACTATCGCTGCCTGCTACGCTACACCCTAATGGCTCGCTAAAGAGACAATGAAAAAAATATATTAATAGAGAAATATCGCGGGGTCCGACATCAATAATAAAATAATAAAGCAACTTTCGTCCGAAGAAAGCGTTAAGAA
The DNA here is from genome assembly GCA_933534255.1 of Iphiclides podalirius. Classification (NCBI taxonomy): domain Eukaryota; kingdom Metazoa; phylum Arthropoda; class Insecta; order Lepidoptera; family Papilionidae; genus Iphiclides; species Iphiclides podalirius. The sequence goes on along the minus strand of OW152835.1, from coordinate 852,326 downwards.
AAGGACATATTAATTTCGTTCTCTCGGACCCCCCCAAATCCTTTGTCGCTCTCTCGCGTGTGCCGCACGCTATCGGGTCTTCTCTTTCCCGCCCCCGCTCCTAAGTGTCCCGCCAGATGTTGCCAGTTTTATTGAAAAAGTCGGCGGCCATATTGTGACTTTCTGCTAGTGAATTAAGATGTAGCGTCGGATAGAGAAAATTGTTATTGCCAATAACGCGTTACATTAATAGCGCGTTCACTCGGAGCTACATTTTTTTTTCTTTAATTAAGTTTTGAATCCAGTCCATTTAGCGACAATTTGTAATGTTTGTTTCAAACAAATTTATTTCGATGATGTAAAAAGTTGTTTTATGGTTTCGCGTTCCATATTTGAGGTTTGTTAAATATAATTGCTTTATTAATACAGGTGAATGAAATATAATTTATTTATTAATTTTATGTTTTAAGTATTTAAATCACAAATAATATCGAGAGCGAAGCGATATTTATATGAAACTTTAACATTACCTGATGACTGCATTTTTATTCTATACTTAATCGCTCTTCTGGAGTTCTTTGCAACCCTTTTGAATTGATGCCGTAATGATTTTATTTACCGCAAGAACATTAAATGCCTAAAGTTTTGATGCTAGTAAAAGTAATGAAATAATTTTAAAATACCATCGAAACCCAACTTCCAAATTCACATGTGTAATCGAATTATATGCGTTTTTTTTAATAAAGTACGAGTTGAAATGTTAGAACGATTCAGACAGCGTTCAAACGAGTAGAAATGAAAATAAAAGAATATCAAACGGCTGAAACGTTCCAAACCGATCTGAGCCCGTCGAAATTCGCATCGAGCGATATAAAATTATGCATTTCGGTCCCGAAGTCCCGTATTAACATGTCATTGGACGCCATATTGCGATAATATTCGACATTCGAATTTGGGCGCAATTCCATTCTCGGCGACTGCGGAACGTGCGCCGTTAGGTTAACTAAAAATGGTCCTTAGTGCACCGTAATAGAGCATACATTCAACGTTCTCGTGTTTGACGTAAAGTTGGCTCGAGTTTATATAAGTCGGGTAGTACTTTTTACGCGTTCGCTATAAAGTCTAACTGGAGATGTTGGTAGCGATAAATCGTTTTAGGGTAACTTCGATCCGATTATCCGATGGCCGGAATGGAGGCGGAATTATTAGATTGTTCCACCAGGTGGGCTTTATTGTTATTGTATGGCGAGTCTGGCGATTGGGTTGAAGTGTTTGCGATAATTTTCAAATAACGTTAACGTTTCTATGATTGTCAAATAGCCTGCATAGATATTGTGAAATTTAAATTGAGTCTTCTAATCTACGATTCAAAAAGCTAATATGATTACGTTATAATAAGAAAGCAAATAAAGGAAAAAAATATTAATTAATTCAAGGATAGAGCCACAAACTACATACCGTTTGTTTGTTAAGCTTTTACGCCAAAACTACACATATTCTTAGAGGTATTAAAAAGGACATAGGATTATTTTTATTAAAAAAAATTATTCAAAAAGGTACTTATTTGAGGGCTTCAACGCGAGCGAAGTCGCGGGTAAAAGCTAGTAGTTAATAGAGACTGGATGAACTTAAAAAGCGCCGATAGAATTATTTATAGCTTTGAGTTTCCCGGTGAATAAGGCTAACGGAAGATTGCCCTCTTGAAGGGTGGATACGCAAAAGAAACCCCTATTATGCAGCGGATGTCCATTGGCAGAGATAGGCGTTCACCTGATGTTAAGTGATAACCGACTGCCCATGGGCATTTGCAACACCCGTAGGATTGCAGATGTGTTGCCACCTCTAAATAATGTGGGCTCCGGCTACTCAGTCTCACCACACTCACCAGACGGAACACAGAAGTGCAGCACTTCTGCTTTAAGGCGGTCTTCTTTGAGGTCGAAGTACTAACCCGGACGGACCTACCCATTTCTGCAACAGCGTGGCCCTACCACCGCAAAGCCATTAACCATTTACCATCCAGATTTTTTAAAGATAATAATAAACCACTTCTAACATATCTATTTATTTTTAATGTTGGAATATGCAAAAGCTACCTTCGATCTCAAAAGTTAAACTGAATGAAAACCATAGACAACAATACTTATGTCCATTAGGCGCTTTTGAATTTATACTTCTTTTGGCGCGTTTGGAAATAACTATGAGGTTGAAAATTTTACGATATGCGCGCACACTGACCCTCTAAAAGCAACAGGATGGATAATATAACAACTATTTGACATTAATAATAATAAAGTTTATGTAAGTCCAAAGTAACAATATACATTTGAATATAAGATTTACAGTTATCAAATTAACAGAATTAAAAAAAGAACATATTTACCAATAACTCCAAGTTATTTAAATAAACCGTCATTAATTGCATTTAATGTCTTTACGCTAGAGAAGTATACATTCTTACGTGCTTACATAAGTAAGTAGACAGACATGGACACACATACTTTTTTTGAATAACGTCAAAAGCATCGAGTCAACGAGATCGAGTACATCAAACCATAGATAGTAAGCTTAGCGCCGGCCAGTTAGTTACTAAGCGAAGCTACGCGAGGGGTGGGCAGGGGCCCACCGTAATCCCAACATACACTCCGCGCCCGTTAACTCGACCGCAGACGCGTTACGAATTTAAACACGGTCTGTTTGCGGTCGTCGAATTTTCGCGGTTAAAATCCGTTGGTGTCACGAGTTCATTTTATTTCGAGTCAGTTTTATACAAGAGATGATAATGTGTTATGTCACGTTTTTGTTTGTTGTTACGGCTAGGCGTTTCATATCTTATCCTTTAAACGAGCAATTCTTGTATATATATAATTGGAATCTCGAAAACGGCTCCAGCGATTTTCATGAAATTTAGTATGTGCGTAGATTCGGGGACGAAAAATCGATCTAGCTAGGTTTCATTTTTAGAAAATGTCCTTATATCCCTGTTTTCAGGGAATGAAAAATATAATTCGAATATGACGGTAAATTTCGCCGCAAGAGAAAATGTCAAAATAGCTCGGTCGGTAATCGGGCGGCCCCAAAACAGACTGCCGTGGTTCGCGTCACGATCATTTACACATTTATTTTTTTACTTTTTTTTCGATTCCAGGTCATTGCTTTCTTTATTTTAAATTTTTTGTCGATTTTTTATCTTGTTACTTTTTCCCTTTTTTTTTAAAGTTCTTTCTTTTGTGAAAAACATCAGTTCATATTTTCTTATTATTACGTCGGTAAGATCGAAATACATTATGCATATTTCATTACTCAGTAATTCGTATCTAAATGTAATTTAAATACACGATTTACCAAAAAAAAAACAAACCGAGCAAAGCTCGGTCCTCCGGGTACTAACTATTAACGTGCTGAATAATACTATTATTTGAAATAGTTTCTAAACCTAACCTAACTAGGGTACAATGTCTACCCAAGTTTACTGGTGTTTACTTTATCGCAAATTTTCATTTGACATAAAGGAGAGTTAATTTTATAACTAATTATGTAATGGACATACAAGCAAATATCAAAGAACCTTACATCTTTCAATTATTATTGTAGATATGATATGAATGGTAAAGCCTACATATATTGGGTGTCTCGTTAAAACCATGACAAACTCAAGTGGAAAATAATTTGACAGGTTACTTACCAGACAAAAAATGCTTCATGTCTGTGGAATCGGCAGTCTGATTTTCCTAACGATAAGGAATTTGTTAACCGTGATCTATTTGGTTATAACGATGATATGCGTCTTTTGGGCGAGTTACCCATAAGACGTAGTCGAATCATTCACGCCCGTTTTCTGAAACACTGATCATTGTAGATGTCAACTAATCAGCTGTGAAATGACTTTTCAAATTTCATTTTAGACGTCAAAGGGATGCTTAAGTTCCCTGAATTGACCAGAATTATCTTCTTAATGATCAGAATGATCAATTCAAATCATCAATTAACCATCCTTTTGGCAATTAAAATGACATTTGAAAAGCCATTTGACAGCTGATTAGTTGACATCTTAGATGATCAGTGTTTCAAAAACTGGGCGGCAGTGTCGAAAGTTTTTGTTCAATTATCTTCACAAATTGTCATTTGAAATATATTTCAGGTCTATGTGAGAGCAAAAGTTTCATTGCACCCAAGTTTTTCATACAAATAGTTTTCTTCACGGTGTCTTCTGTCACCGCCAAATACGTGCTGACTCAGCGTCTAAAATGAAGTCAGCAATAAACAATTAAATCTGTAATTAACAATTTCATTGATGCTCTAGCATTTGAACCCTCACGCCTTGTAACCCCAATGAAGCTGTCAGGGCTTATGGTATCTACATTAACCGAGCTTATTTTAGCTTCAAACTGATCACGGGGTATAATAAGTTCGAAAGTGATTAATTACGTAGCAAATTTGACTGCTTTACAAAACTCAATACAAGAATTGCAAGTAATTAAAGCGACAAATTGAAAAAGCACAACGCCGACAATTGCAATCTCGTGCTCTAAAACTCCCACAATACCGTACCCCGTAAACGGATTTCGATAAACCGAACGGAACGGTCCCCTCCGAAATCAATTATTTTCACACTTTCCCGCGTAAAAATTGGCGCCGAATCGCCGTGACAGCCGCCGCCCGTCGGGCAACGGTCGAGTCGATTGTTCCGCGAATAGCAGTTAATTATATAGCGCCGTTATTGCGCTCCCCGTTGATTAATTCGCCGTTATCCGTTGTTCTGCTATTATTTAACGCTTAATTTTGAGTTTTATTTTATCGAAGTGATTGAATTTATAATGTATTAAAACGCATATATTCTTAAAGTTATACAGCGTGTCATTACCACCGCGACAATAAATGAACACTCGTCTAACGCGACTTGCCAATAATCATAAATAAATATTAACAATAAAAAAATCCATAATTAAAAAAAATATTTTTCAAACAAACAAATTAAGTAAAAAAGAAACAAAATTTGTAACACCTATACAACTATAACTGACTGATTCATTCGTTCAGAGACTTTTTCTTTCGTTGCCATAGCGTCGCATTACAAGCCTATCCTTCTAACAGTATGTTTTCTCTTTTAAAATCATTCAATCCATTCATATACTTTGTGTCCTTTACAAATGAACTTTACGTTACAATTTTATACATAAAGGTGTTCTAAAATTGTTTGTTTTGGAAAATTTAATAACTCGGTGAATATTGATGTTTAAAGAATGTAAATGCATAATACAATTTTAAAAAGTTATCCTCTATAAGTGTGTTCATTTATTTTATTTATTTATTTATTTTTAAACTTCATGCACGAAACAGTACATAGGCGGACTTAATGCTGACAGCATTTTCTACGTAGAACAATTCCTGGACGTCTCACCCTACGTCAGGCCAGTGAACCACCACCACACTTAGCTGTTGTGTGCGGAAGTATGACAAATAAAGCTATAAAAGAAATAACACTGAATCCTTGAACCCACCTACCCTACCTTAGAATTTAGCCGATAGGCCACAACACAGCTGAAATAAGGTTTAAAAAATATTTTTTGTTAAAATAACTTTAAACCACACATAACTCCTTAGCGGAAAAAGCACTAATCACGGAAATAAAAAAGATCCAAACGAAACGCCGCCTTTTTATATAATTCTCAATAATAACAAATGTTGTATACAAAGGGCTTAATTAATAAATTTTTTTTAGTCAAAGACTATATCTATAACGAAACTTTGAAAGCGTTAAAAGCGACGCGATCCGATTAAGTAATTAAACATAATCTGTGGAGCTCAACGTTGCGGTTAACCGACATGCGTGCCATCGTGTATATGACAATATTATGTTTTATCTGTCGACGACGCCACAGGTGGGTATCACGGCGGCTTGTTCATAATGTCCTATGGTGCCTCTACGCTCCACTAAATACGTGTGCGTTTACATGTTCTCATTATGCAACTATTCTATGGCTTGTCGCGCAAGGAAATTAAGAATTGTTACATTACAGTAGTCCGTTAAATATTGACATTAAAATGTTAGTCACCTCAGCCTTTAGTGTAGGAAAAAATTATATTTGGGTAATAAAACGAACCATTTTTGTTATTATTACATATACGAGTTAGTAAAAAAAGGGTGTATATTACTTAGTTAGTTAATTTTAGGTACTTTCAGATTACATATAGATATTACCTAGTACTATAATTTGTCGTCCTGTGTAGCGGACTGTCGGGTTGCAAGCAGGAGCATGAATTTGATAGCTACATCCATCATTTTCATACAACATCACGAGTTTAGGATTATTGAAATACATTAAGAAAACACGTGGATCAAAAATTACAAAACATAAAAAGATATGAAAAAAAAAGTAAAACATAGCGACGTTCCAACAATTATTAAAAAAATGAAAAAAAAAAACGTAAAAAAACTCAAACATGGCAATGGTCTGGAAGGACATTCTCTAGTGAATTTTAACAATTTCTTTTTCTACACCTTAATTTTATTATTATCCGATTACAAAAAGCGGAGGACTGACGCACTGACGTCAAAATAATAAAATACTTATATAATCATTTCTGAGTAACTAAATCATAATACTTTGTGCTAAGTAAATTTTTTTTTTACTGTTTGTACTTTAGTTTCTTGTTTGAAGTCGTTTTTTTTTTTAAAAATTATTTTTTAATTGTGGTATATATGCATAAAATTCTCAGTCATTTAATAGAACCAGTTGAGTGAGGCTATATCGGTTATTAAACTGTTACGCCCGCTTTCTGAAACACTCATCATCGTAGAGATTAATCATAAAAAATCTCTTCTTAATGATGAGAATGATCAATTCAAAGAGTTTAACCATCCTTTTGGCAACTCAATTGACATTTGACAGCTCATTAGTTAATTTCTATGATGAGATGATCAGTGTTTCAGAAACCGGACATTAAGGTCACGAAACGTGATCGAATAATATATTCTACGTAGTATATCATGGAAATATTTAAATACTTAAGAAGAGCCGTCACCAGATAAGACGGAATTAAATTAATTGGTTTTGACAAAATAATTTTATGCTCAGTGTAGTTTCAGTGGAAAAAATGTAGCAAATACAAGGATCGATGTTATCAATCTCCTTTGTGCCGGTGATGAACTAACACAAATATCTTTTTCTGACTCTCAGCCTTTCTTATCATAGTTTAACTGCATAAAATTCCCATTTTATTAGGATTACTACCCTCTATTCGGAAATAATAAAACCGTAAAAGTTAATTCATAAAACGCAATGTTGCTATTTATCATCGGCTGCAACAAAACATAATCGTATTTATCGACTGCCGCATAAATGTCGGTGGGCGTTCCCTAAATGTTGCCAGCGCGAAATTAACTGTAGCATAGATAAACAGTTATTAAAAAACATGTCCAAACAATGCATTTGTGCGTAATATTATTTTAATACAAATCCCTGACGTATCGGGGTTAGTTGGATGTATTGTAAAAAATATCCTCGTCCATTGTTGGACAGATACTTTTCTTTCCCGTGTTTATCTATGCGGGGATTTAGTTATTGTACGCTCGGTATTATAGAGTGTTTTATTGCGATCGCATTGTCGTAACGTTGCAAGAAGGGATTTTAGTTTTTTTTTTAATATTCTACTCGCCGTTTTGTTTTCTCAAGTGTGCGCTCTTGTTATTTCGGTTATTCCTGATTCGATCGGTTTCGCGCTCAATTGCATAAATTATAAATCCTGTATTACAATAATAATTAATTATGAATGCATATGAAGTCAACCAAGTCAGCCGAAAACCAATATAATACTGTGGAATATATGCCAAGAAAAAAGATGTGTTGTCCTTCAGGTCTGGCCTCTTAAAGATATGAAAATTATTGAATGTTAAAGGCATTTTTCGCTATGTATGGATGTTTTTGATACAAAGTAAACAGTAAGTAACCAAAGCTAAACGGCCGATTGCCTACTGATAAACACGTATGGCAATCAGCCGTTTGACTTAGTGTGGTTAAAGCGTCTGGGCCCGAATCCCGAAGACGTGGGTTCGATAGTCTAGCTATTTCTAGCGGTGATAGTGAGCTTAGCTATAATATTATACATTATTGATTCCAATTTGATGATAAATCCCAAGCATCTTCTCTATTTATTGTTAGGACACATCGTACTAGTAAATGACAGCGAAATAAGCGGGAAATAAATACGAGGCACAGATAAGAAATCCTTAGCGTTAAAGAAGAGTAAAATGTTAATCGTTATTTCTCCTAGACGTGCACGTGTAGCGAGACGAAATTTCCCTCCATTACGGACGTGACTCCGTTTAGAAACGATCATCGAATCCGGCTCGAGACTCCGTCCTACAATTAATGAAATAATTAAAATCAGCGCCGTGCACACGTTGCTTACCGGAGGGTAGCTCGAGGGCGAACTTTTCCGCCATGACGCCTCCCTTGGCCCTTATTATTTTCCCCAAGGGCCCCATGATTTTCCCTCACCGCAGATTAAATAAGGAAGCTCTCGAAGCGGACATAATTTTTTACGGCGTTAATCGGCTACCCGCGGGCTAATTCGCAATTTTTATATCGTATTTAAATTATATTAATTACTAACGGCCGCTTACATTTGTAACAGAGGTTTTGACACGATAATCGATAATTTGTAGTGATTACTTTTCTTCAACGAACAAAATTAAAGAACGGTGCGCCTCTAAGATCTCAAACAAACTTTAATTTAGCGTGTGAGCTAACTATTTATGACCATACATCATACCAACTTAAAGGGTAGTTAAACAGCAGCCAGTTCCCAATAAAAACAAATTTTACAGAAATCGCTTACTATGAATTACATTAGCAACTTTTACGTTCGTAGGTTGGTATTTTTAATTTGATGACCTAATTAAGTGTAATTTTGTGAATTACTATTATTGGCTTTGTGGCATATTTCATTACAGGTGTAATTTATCTATTGTATCTCCTGGAAGGAGGCCATGTTTATCGGTATTGGCGAGCGTTGCACAAGGCTCTCTCTCGCATTTTTTCCCAACCTCCTTACGACCCGAGCACTTCCGAACAGGAAGCTAAGTAAAATCATAATAAACGGCCAACCAATCCTGTGGAAAAGAAAGTCGATTTCTATTTCGCCTCTGGAATAAAATACACGACGCTTATCAGTCTATAGGAGACAGAGTCGTGTACATTTCGGCCCAGTTCTATAACTTACCCATAACTGCATAAACTTCAGGTTATTCAAAGTAAGTTCACCCAACACGCAACCAATGCTAGGTGGCAACTTCCTCATCCTATAGGTACGTAGCACACACGTCATAACATAACACTTATACCCTATAATAATTAATTATATTAGGGTATATTACCCTATAATAATTATTTTAGGGTATATTACCCTATAATAATTAACATAATTATTGCACCTACCACGATTTCTCACCACGCCCCGGGTTGACTGGGAGAGAATGCCAAAAGGCATTAAGTCGCCCTTTGCAATCCCTGCTTAAGGTAATTGCAATAAAGAATAAATAAATAAATAAAATAAATAAATATACCCACACAGTGCTAACACATATAACATTATTAGTTCGTCCTCCCATAAGAGAGCGGCGAAACCAACACAACGCGTACAGATTCAAACGCGTTTTCGCCGCCCCCAGCCACCGATTTATACACTCAACGGCCATCGGGGTCACGGAAACGAACCTCGATAGCCCGTAGGTGACATTCCTCCTGTTTAAGATAATGCACGCTTGAACACATGCATCCCTACATAACACACAGCGCCATGTCAAGCTCGTCACTGGCTATTCGATGAAGCTTTAATAGTCTTCAGAGAGAAAGCAGTCTTTAAGCAAAAGTAAAAGTAAAAGCTAAATTGATTGTCAGTAAAGCTGTTGGTTTTGTAAAAAGGAAATAATAATACAATCACATTTCTCTGAACATATTTAATAATATTCTCTGACAATTAATCAGAGAATTTAATCTCGAAATAACCAGAAACATTTAAGAACTACGCTTAGTAAAACCGATTTTTTTGTATTCATATCCCACTTTTACAGACTTTTTATTATGACAGTATTCGAATTAATTGGTTTGTTCAGAGGATCGTACTTGTTTAGCCTTTGTGTCTTCTTATTCACATTTCCGAATGCATCTACGTTATACACATCAATTCCCATAACACTACTATATGCTTTAAGGATTTAGCAACAGTTTTTCAAATATTTACAACACAATTGCTAAAAGAGCCTCCATATTTCAAAATAGAAAGAACACGTTAACTAATAGTGTCATCAATAGTTCACACGAGTAGACGTTCATTACATTATATTGGTTCTTTTATATTTGAGTGATGATAAAAAACATTGCTAAAAATTGTGTGTCTGTTCCAAACGCGTGACAATTTGACAGTCGCGCCATTATTGCTGTCAAATATTTTTGTGAGCGAAGCAATTCGTAGAAATCATGTTTACCTGCAATTTTTTTATTTACTTAAATATATATGATTTAATGTTTCAAATAAATTATATAAATAATAATAAATATTTAAAAAGGATGAATGATGATTATGTCTATGTCTTTATGACTTTAAAAAGTCAAGATCGCTTAGCGATATTTAACCTGTGAAATTTGGCAACGTCTCGCCTTGCCGCCATATCACCATAGGTAGTTTAAATTAATACCGGAGAGTCAAAAACAAAATGCTTTGAACGTGATTAATGGCATTACAAAGGCTATACAATATATTAGGGCGGGCGTGGCTTTGACAGTCGGGGTGGTAAGAAATCGCAGGGGTGTTTGAGTTGCGGCCCAAGTCACAAGCTTTTACTTATTCTTCTAGGAACTCTTCCACATTTTAATATAAAGCTCGTTTTATAATCGTATTAACATAAATTCACCTAAATTTAGAGGAAGGGGGCACACAGTTAACGTATGTACATCATAATGCAGTTTTTAGAATATTTTCTATTTAGGTTTTACGTTCAAAAAGAATATAACTATTAATAAAATATGACAATAAAGTCATCTATAACGATTTGCGACATCTTTATTAAAACTATCACAGGAAAATGGTTATTTTATTATTTATTATTAACTGATGTTTGTGCTTTCAGTCCCGAGACTATTAAAGCTTTATCTGACGCAGAACCGGTGAGCTAGCTAGAACCCACGGGTTTGGGCCCTGTGGGAAGGGCCGCGCATGTGCTCATGCGTGCGTTTAACTACGACATGTCATCTAAGGGGCATCGAAGTGCGGACCGAGACCCCGATTGCCGTCGACTGTGATTTTAGCTAATCGGTGGCTGGGGGCGGTGAGAACCGCCCTGGAACGCGGGTGTACCTTGTGTACGCGTTGTGTTGGTCTCGCCGTGCTCGGAGGCGAGGGCGAACTAATGTGTTTGTTGCTACACTAACTGTGTGTGTAGTGTTATCCGGCGGGACCCCCGACGGTGGGTCCGACGTATCTAAGTCCCCTTCCTCGACCGGGTCGATGAGGACGTTTCGCGGGCGACGCTTGTTGACGTTCGCGTTTGGATCGGGTTGGTAATTTGCTGCGCTTACCACCAGACGGTTGGGATGCTGTTCGGCTCTATCGAAGAACCGTTTGGTCAGGTCTTTGAAAAATTCGCGAATCGTCGGGAGTCTGCAATCGCTGTGCAGGTCGACGTTGCGTTGATACCACTGCGCACCGGTTGCGCGGCGGATGAATTTATTTTGCACTACTTGCAATTTGTGCAAGCGAGGGTGCGTGTGGGTGAAAATCATGCATGCGTAGGACATGATTGGCCGTACGAGGAAAATGACTTCGTTATCTAACGATTATATCGAAACAAAATATAATAAAAGTTTGAGAGCTTCAGCTCAAATACACTTATTGTTACGCTTAGATTTTGACAAATTAATTAAATGAAATGAAGAGGTATCGAGTATTATCTTCGTAATTGATTTTCGCCACCGCGCCATACCGTTTTTTTATGGGAAAAAGAGCCGAATGAGCAACTGGGTCAGCTGATGGTAAGCGATAAACACCAAACTTGGACACATGCAACATCGGAGGAGTCACAATTCCATTGCCGGCCTTTGACGGCCTATGTATCAAACCGCGTTCGCTCATTTCATGTTAAGTCGATCATCTCAAATAAATCTCGTCACATGCCATAAATAAATATTCACAGTATCTGGAAATACTACGAAATTTTCGCCCTATGAACAATGCAGATATTATGTTACTAAAAGTTATTTAACTAAAGCCTGGTAACTATTACGAACTTGCTAAATTCTTTAAATCACAACCATTATCGATCTCTGTTTCAATCTTCGGTTTTAATTTAAAAACGCCGTCGCCTGTCGCCCGCGCCGCTACAATCGGGAACACGCTCCCGCGCTGTTTGTAATGGTGTTGTAAAACGATTAGGGTGTTTAGCGTTTAGAATTCCACGGTTTTATGCCGATTCCGGGGCGTCTTTAGTTAATTGAGACGCGCCAGATCCAGGGCTAATTACGTGTGTACGGTGCTAGCGGATCGATATTCGATTTTCAAATTGGTGTAAAACCGATCGCCGGTATCGGATCCTGCTGATTCGTAGACCTTTAAAGCCAATGAGATTAATTAACACACTCAACCAGATTTGATGGACCATGATGATGGACGTGTTTATTGCAATTAAAAATGATCAAATTTAAGTAAAGATCAGGGTTGGGCACCACCGAGAAATGCTATAAAACACGACCTCAAAGAAGTGTTATACTTTTGCACTGCGTCTGGTGAGTGAGGTAGCCGGGGTACACTTTAATGAAAGGTGGCAACGCATCCACAAACCCACGGGTGTTGCAAATATCAATGGGCAGTGGTTATCACTTAGTATCAGGTAAATTGCGAGTTCGCTTACCACCTTCTCACATAAAACACACTTTTATCATGATGCACCAACATGCCGCGTCAACCAGGTTTTTTACATGTAATTTACTTAGTATTTAATATTGAAAATTGTATTGTGGAGTAGTACTAGTGTTTTATTTTCCTCAAGCTCCAAGTGGCGAATAATTGGCCTGCGTTATTAGTTACCCAGATTTATCTGATTTTGGATTTACATTATGAATAAACTTTATGAAAAAACTTGAACGTAAGTGAAATGAATAGGGGTATTCAATGAAATGTGACTTGTAAATGTCTTTAAGTGCGCTATAAATAATTTACAAGCTAGCATGGGCATGCTCGTCCGGGTAAGTACCACGACCTCACAGAAGACCGGCGTGAAGTGGAAGTATAACACTTTCGCGTTTCGTCTGGTGAGTGAGGTGGCCGGAGTCCAATTCTCAAAAGGTTGTCAACGCATCTGCAGCCCTCGGGAGTAGCAGATGTCCATGGGCGCCTGTATTCACTTAACATCAGGTGAAACGCCTGCTCGCTTGGCAACTTTTGACATAAAAAAACCTTCTTTTATATTTGCATCGGGAATAAAGTCCGCCTACAAAAAAGATTCTTAACATAATTATAGTATCAGTAGAAAGAAGCGTGATACGTACATTCCTCGGTCTTATCTCGACAACTCATTTCAGATTACCGACAGCCGATGATGGGCAACCCTTGGCCGATTGCCAAGCCCATTGCCAGTCGGCCGATACCAGTGCAGCATCAGCACTTGCAACACCTGCTCGCGCATTGCCATCATCCATACTTAGCCGGTAAGCTCACCATACTCATAAGAAAACGCCGAAGTATTGTTTAAAAGTAACAATGCTTGTATGGAAGTTTGTGTTTATTAATACGTATACCCGAGTATTTTTTTTTAAAGAGATCGAATATTGAAAATTAGATCGATGCTACTACTAATAACATACTGTGGTAGGGCTAAGAAACAACTTTGGCTGCACGGATGGGCAGGTTCCGCGTTCCGTGCAAGTATAGAACTTTGCGTTTCGTCTGGTGAGTGGGCCTAGGTACTTATTGTAAAAGTTGTCAACGCATCTGCAAACCTGCGGGTGTTGTAGAAGTTCATGGGTGGCTGTAATCATTTAACATCAGGTGAACCGTGCGCCTGCTTCCTTGACAACTTTTCACGTAAAAAAATATTAATTAAAAACCGTCAAATTTAAAAACGTTTGTGGCCCGCACTTAACTATCCGAAATAGCGCTTTGTAAAATTATAGATTCCTTAACGGACAATAAGTTCAGGTTTAAGTGGCTTACTGCGTTCGCTGCCAATCTCAATCTTCCATGATTGCTTACAAAAAATACGACAATGCAACAAAAGACGGTCTGCAAAAATCATAACCTCAAAAACGCGTTATACCTACCTACTAATGCGCCAAAAATCATAGCCTTTTCGACATTACACACTGCACAGATAATAATGGGTATTGTGTAAATGAAAAAAAATTGTATGCGAAGCTTTCAATCGAAAAGCTTGTTTAAAGTGTTTTTTTATTTAAGTTTTATTGGCATTGCCGATTAAAAGCAATTTTTTTAATTACTACACTTAGGCTATTTTATATATTTTGATAAACTTTCATATTATTATTAGATTATATTTTGTATATGTCGAACAACAAACTTATTGTTGATTTGCTCCGTGTTTAATTAAAATGACTAAAAATTATAACTCCAACATGGTTTTGACTCAAAACGCTTCGATTCGATTCTGAAGTTGATAAAAAAATTTACTGTTTATTGCAATATAATGATACTATTAATCGTTCTCGATAACATTTGTGATTCTATAAAAGTTTTACGGTAGCCTATTATAACAATACTTTGGACGCGTTTCTTTTGAAAGTGCGGTCGATTTCCTTTCAACAATAGAGTATTTATTAACCTTCATCAAATATAACTTTATCAGCTACGTGGAATGTTTTTTTGGGAGATTATCTCGTCGTGTGTATTGTGCGTACGTTTGTCTGTTTTTCCGTCAAATTAGGCGTGCGAGTACCGCAGGGAGCTTTAGTTATTCCAGTGTTATTGTAATTGAACAGAATGTATAAAATGGAATTAAATTACTTTAATACAATTAAAAATCATTCATTAAAATATAGTAACGAATAAGTTTTGAATGAAATAATTTTTAATAAAATAAAAAAAATCATTGGTTCAAATATAGTAATCAATAACTTTTTAAGCGATGTTTTAGTATAATCTATCATGTTTTATTGTTTCTTGTAAGTATTAAAAACTCAAGTGTATTGTAAATCATTGTCTAATTGTGTCATTATTATTTCATTGTTAGTAATATTGCAGAATACCGGTAAAGTGATATATGATATAAAATGATATGTCGTCACTTATTTATGAATTAAATTATATCCTTTTTAAATTGAATTAATTTTGAAAAAAATCAAACAGTTGGAATTTGTCTTCGATAGTAGCTGATGTTCTCTTATTTAATGAATTCTAAAAAAATAAATCTAAGAATAAAGTACAGTAAGTTAATCGTAGTATTTTGGAACCCGTTGTATGAAGTTCCCGCTTGTTCTACAAGCTGATTTTGTAGCGGTTTTGGGGACAGTCAGTCAAAGTCAGTTTCTTTATTTTAAGCTTAATTTAAGCTCTTATCGAATTAATTTATAAGCTTAATTTTTTTTTAAAAAGATAGACATTATTCATCTTTCCTTTTCAACTTTAAACAACAGTGTAAGTCCGTTTTCTGTTAAAAATAAAAATAGCCTTTATTTACTTACTACTTATTATCTTAACTATATATCTTATTAATAATAATATTATAATATGCTAGTAGTAGTCGCCTCTGCGGCGTAGGCCTCTCCTAAACCTTTAGAAACAGCTCTTTCCCGAGCTATTTGCATCCAGTGGTTACCACACCTGTGGCTGAAAACGTCTCTCCATCTTTTTCCAGGTCTCCCTTTTCTCCTTTTCCTATCCCTTGGTTTCCCGTTTTCTGTTAATTTAAGTAAATAACATGTGTGTTTTGTTAGCAGTACGGCCGGCGCAAGCTCACACTCAAGTTTTCCCGCTTCCCGGGGGATTCCCGTGGGCGCATAGTTCGAGAGGTGATCTTAAGTTAAACCACATTGAGACATTTGTCACGCTCCACTACAGACATACCTAGTCATTTTGTAAAGTATCAGTAGATAGATATACGTCCCACTGCTAGGCAAAGGTTGAACAAAGAGCATTGTCTGCTATAAAATGACGAAATGTGATTTAAAATTATAAATGCGAAAGTTTATACAATTAGTCTGCGCGTGTTCTTCCCACATCATGAGCTAACAGCCGAATGGATTTGAAAGTTCTGACGATGGCAGATACGTAATTGAGACGTGTTAAGTGGTCGTTTGCTGTAAAGCACCACAGTAGATTCACAAAGCATTGCGGAAAATGCAATAAAACAAAATAGAATCACTTCAACAGTTTTGTTGGTGTGAAGATGAGGCATTAAGCTCAGTGGCTAGAGCGTCGGGTGCGTATCCTGGACCGCGTAGGTTCAAATCCACGCACAGGCGAAAAACTTTTCGTCTATTTTCCTATAAATATTCAAATTTTATCTTAAGTGCTATAACATAAATATAATAAAAAACCATATTTCTACTTCATGTCATTTAAAAACTGTCTATTCGATTAAGAATCTAAGCAGAAGAAGCGAGAGTAAGAGATGTCCTGATGCTTGTCCAGGTAAACCGCGTCGCGGCATGATGCGCCGTGCCGTGTTCTCCGACCTGCAGCGGAAGGGTCTGGAGAAGCGGTTCCAGGTGCAGAAGTACATCTCAAAGCCGGACAGGAAGAAGCTCGCAGAGAAACTCGGCCTGAAGGACAGCCAGGTTAGTCCAAGTTAGATGCTTTCTGTTTCCCTTCTGAAATCCAAATACTGAACCATTTGAACACCATTTTGAATTGAAAATGAACGTAGCGTCTTTACGATAAAGAAACAGCACCACGACCAATTACGCAATGATTAAATGGTTTCTTATAATTAACATAACACAACTCTGCGACTTTCTTTCTAAAAAGGACACCGGCTACGTCACACACCAGACGAAACGCGAAAGTATTATACATTTTTTTATGCGAAAAGTTGTCAAACGAGCAGACGGTTCACCCGATGTTAAGTGAATACCGCCGCCCATGGACATCTGCCACACCCGAGGGTTACAGATGCGTTGACAACCTTTTGAAAATTGGGCTCCGGCTACCTCACTCACCAGACGAAATGCGAAAGTATTTGTCATGCTTCCACTTCAGTCCGGTCTTCTGTGAGTCTTCTTCATCGGACGATCCTGCCAATGCCCTAAAGTAGAAGCAGCTACAGTGCCGTACCATAAGCGATTGTAACGCTAATTTCATCAGTAAAGTATATCGACAGTAGTAAGTGACTAGACTGTGTCTTGGAAATTTCCTTAAAAATAACTCAACAAATTACGTAGACCATAACAATGCTAACAGCTTTAACGCGGGGCAAACGTCATCGCATCGCGGCCCGAATAACCCTCAAGGGGAACTGGCAACTGGGGTGTTACAAAAAATTGTTACCCCAAGGGTATAATAGAAGGGAGGGGTCTGTCAGACGCAGGCGGCTAGGGGTGGAGTGTTGCCGCCCCCGCCGCCCGGGTGAGGACGCTTTAAAACAATTACCGGCTCCTGAACTCGATATTTGCATTTTGAATCTGTGCGCGCGACCATAGAGTTCGATTAGGTCTTTTTGTCGGCTGAAAGGGTGGCCTTCGCCTTTTCGGCGAGGCTGCGGATGTGGAGGCGCTTCCGCCGCCTGACGTTTTCGTTTTGGCGCCAGTTTGTTGTTTTTTTTTTTTTCACGAGCGGTGTGAAAAGAGAGATATGGCGCTAGCATAATTTTCCCTTCAAACCCTTCGCAATAATTCTAATAATCGTCCGAGATTTGAACCTCGGATATGGACAATTAACACTTTTTTTTGTAAATGAAACTAATTTTACGGATTAATCGCGTTTATTTTTAATTTTAGTTCCCGACGTTTCGAACCCTTTACAGCGTTCATGGTCACGGGACAGATGGTAGACGTCTGATTGTCAAAGTTAACCCGGGCTACCGTCAGTTTTTGTATTATTGATTTTGTGTCCGATCTATGCAGAGGGAGCTAATTGTATCTTGTCTTGCAGTAGTGGTTCTTTTGGGAAATTAAATCTAAGCCCAAAAGAACCACTACTGCAAGACAAGATACAATTAGCTCCCTCTGCATAGATCGGACACAAAATCAATAATACAAAAACTGACGGTAGCCCGGGTTAACTTTGACAATAACGAATAGTTAACGAGCAGACGGTTCACCTGATGTTAAGTGAACACCGCCACCCATGGTCATCTGACCACACCCGAGGGTTACCGATGCGTTGACAACCTTTTGAAAATTGGGCTCCGGCTACCTCACTCGCCAGACGAAACGCGAAAGTATTTGTCATACTTCCACTTTACGCTGGTCTTCTGTGAGGTCGTGGTACCTACCCGGACGGGCCTGCCCATTCGTGCAACAGCCGAGGCTGCTGCGTGGCCCTACCACCGTAGAAGACTTTTTTCATCTACGCTATCATCATAAGCTGTAAGACGTCCACTGCTGAACAAAACCTTCTCACTTAGAACCGACCCTAAAAAAGGAACGGGTTCTAAATTGGGTTATTTTTTTTTAGTTTTATTATTTGGAATTCAGTCTTTTATGAAGCGATGTTAAGATTTTTTTGCATTGGATTCTGTTTTGCTTCGTTTTGCATGTCGCTTCATATAAATTTCAATGGTCTTGCAAGTTAAATTACTGTATTGTGAGTGAGATATTTGGAGTCTATTTTGTTTTTTGTTAATAAAATGGTTTTGTTACCGTACATGAAATAAGCTAGTCTTTCTATTCCGATGGAAACCAAAAGAACTTGTGGAGTTGAGTAAAAGTGGGAATAAAATTGAATAAAAATCACTGTTATTTTAATTTTCATGTTTACGATATTCCGTCAGCCATCATTATCTCGTCAGAATAATCGGTCGCGGAGATATAAACTTACTTATATGCAAACTAGCGTATAGTACACGTTAAACACTGCACAAGGTAATGATAATTAATCTGCCTTATTTTTCTAGAATATTCCACAACTGCAAGTCAATAATGAGGCGTAAATATTACAGTTTTGAATGCTTTACGGTGGTATTGTGGCACGAATGGGCAGGCTCGTCCGGGTAAGTACCACGACCTCATAGAAGGCCGGCGTAAAGGAAGTATAATACTTTCGCGTTTCGTCTGGTGACTGAGGTGGCCGGAGCCCAATTTTCAAAAGGTTGTCAACGCATCTGCAAACCCTCGGGTGTAGCAGATGTCCATCGGTGGTGGTATTCACTTAACATCAGGTGAACCACCTGCTCGCTTGGCAACTTTTCACATAAGAAAAAAAAGTATAAAGAACTTGAATTAATTCTGCTGAGCTGATTACACGCACAAAATGAGCGTCAAAAACTAGAATAAGTCAGCGATAAGGATAACAATCTTATAATACAAATTTCCAATGGTAATTAATAAATAACAATTCAAAAACCCACCAAGATGGCGCTAGCGTCGGTAAGGTTTATGTTTATCTGCCTTACCGAGTTTAAGTAACCATAGCTGATAATCCAGCAGCCCAGTTACCATAGCACCACCAATTTAGTGCTTGTGACGAACACTTTATACGAACAGAGATCATCTTACATCTATCCTTCTCTCCCCTCCATAAACTATACGCTCGAACCAAACGCCGTGCCTCGTCGTTAATTATACGTACAGCAAAGGAATCGTATTTATTTCCACCCGAATATAAAGAGGACGTCTCCAAAGAAAGAATGGATAGTTCAAGGAACTTATTTATAATTTACGGTTGCCCGACTTATGGTATTAGGCACAGTATAGCGACGATGGATGGGGATAATAGTTATTCTGCGTTATAAAATACACATATATTACTAAATACTGAAGTTGTATACAGATGTATACCCAAAATTGAGATCCCGAGCAAATAAATGTTATAAAAGTACTTTACCCAAAGGAACACGCCAGTGTGCTAAGTACCTTGTATTAACTGATTTTAACGCTTTCAGCCCCGAGAATACTTTACCCAAAGGAACACTCGCACCAATGTGTTAAATAACTTGTACTAACTGATGTTAACACTCTCAGTCCCGAGACTATTAAAGCTTCATGTAGCCAAAACCCACGGGTTTGAGACCCTACATAGTGGGTAGGGCGTGCGTGCGTTAGCTAAGGAGTGCGTCTACGGGCCATCGAGGCATGAGCTAAGTATGATGTGAACGATTAAACGTGGCTGTAGCATTCGGGAATTTGAAGACGCTCGACGACACAGTGCTCGACGATCTATTTCAATTCGGAAACTTTCTTGGATAGGAAACAGTCTCGCGAGTAGCGAAGCCTCTGAATAGGACCTCTAATAATCATGTGTTCTACGCGCACTCCGATGCCCCTCAATCTAATTTATGGTCTAAGCGCACTCGTCTCAAAGGGATTCATATCCCTAAAAATATATAAATTTACGTGATCACGCAATTTACGTAATATTATGTTATTAGCAGTGAAAAAAATATTTAAACTAGACTTGCGACGGATGCCAAATATTCGGCCGAGTTCTTGGCCGAATAGCTGAATATAAGGCGGGAACACTCCCTTATAGGCTTTGTGCTTTAGCTTGCACAGTGCACACATCCTTATTAATATTATAAATGCGAAAGTTTGTATGTATGAATGGATGTTTGTTACTCTTTCACGGAAATACTACTGAATGGATTTTTAATGAAACTTGACAATAATATAGCTTATACATCAGAATACGACATAGGCTATAATTTATATACATATTTTTATGGTTATCTGTTTCTCTGTCTGAATGTTACGCCTTCAGCCTATTCTACGCAGACGTAATCGCGGGCCGCAGCTAGTAGTAAATATGAAAACACAGAATTTTTAATATGGCCTCTAAAAATACCACCTCTGTGGATGTACTTCGAGGAACACGAAAATTATCTATATATTAAAATGTAGAAAATTAAGTTTTTCTGCTCTATAACATTTCATATCATTATCATTATATAGTATAAAACAAAGTCGTCCCACTGTCTGTCTGTCCCTATGTATGCTTAGATCTTTAAAACTACGCAATGGATCTTGAAGCGGTTTTTTTTACTAGATTGAGTTAGATAGAGATTCAAGAGGAAGGTTTATATTTAAAATACATTGCACCCGTGCGAAGCCGCGGCGGGTCGCTAGTCTTAATTATAATTGGGGTAATCGAGATGATACACATTGTAATGCGGTATGACAAAATTACATAATACTTTTGCTTAGTTTGCGTTTGAATAAAGTGAATGAAATATTTATTATTTCGTATTATTATTATAAAATGAAAAAAATATTTCAATTAAAAAAATGATTTCGACTTTACGTGGAAATTTCAGTTTTTCATTGATTACACTAAAGCTCGGCCATTTCTGCCGTATAAAAAAGAACATTGGTTGACAAGCAGAGGAAAAGCCTTTGGATGGAACTTTTATTCTTTATTACCTCTTCATTCTCCTTCCCTTGTCTGTCTGTCTGTCTTGCAACATGTCCATTCCTTTCATTTTCCTTTTTTTTATGCCAAAAGTTGTCAAACGAGCAGACGGTTCACCTGATGTAAAGTGAATACCGCCGCCCATGGACACCTGCCCCACCCGAGGGTTACAGATGCGTTGACAATCTTTTGAAAATTGGGCTCCGGCTACCTCACTCACCAGACGAAACGCGAAAGTATTTGTCATACTTCCACTTTACGCTGGTCTTCTGTGAGGTCGTAGTACTTACCCGGACGGGCCTGCCCATTCGTGCAACAGCCGACGCTGCTGCGTGGCCCTACCACCGTCAAGTACCTCTATCAGCTGTCTCAATATTATCTCAGCTTACACAGCCATATAGTTCTTCACACACTCCATCCACATCTCTCTCTGTCTTCCTCTTCCTTACTTATTATTGTAAATATATTTATTCGTATCAATAATTTCGAAATGTTTTAAACAGAGCAATATGTTTCCCTTCCAATCAAGTTCCAAGTTTTCGTTGTCGTTATGTTCCTCCTCCCAGACCCTCAATTTGTCTTGCCTTAATACGATAAGCCGCACCAATTATCCGGCCGTATTGTCCTGAAACCCCACTCACGATTACAAACGATAGAGCCTACATGAAAGCTCTTTTCCGGATTTAATATACAAACGTTAGTCACTTGGCGTCGGGAGTAGTGACCCTGCCTCCTGCGCCAGAGGGTGTGGGTTCGATCCCCACTACTGGAAAAATATTGTGTGATGAACATCGTGTTTTTCCAGTGTCTGGGTGTTTATATATGTATAATATGTATTTATTTACAAAAGAAAAGTATGTTTAAGTAGGTTTATCAGTTTTCTAGTACCCATAGTAGTACAAGCGTTGCTTAGTTTGGGACTAGAGAATGTTGTGTAAGAAATGTGTCCGAAATATTTATTTATTTATTGTAATTTAAAAAAAAAAGCGCCAATTGTGTTTTGACTTATTTACAATTTTTCTTTAATTCCAAACCGCTGAATTGATTTCAATTTTCTTGTGGTTTATTTTGTAAACTAAACAAAATGAATGTGTTCCACATTCATTTTTTAAATATGGACAATACTCGTAAATATAAACACTTGTACAAAGATCTCCTTTAGATAGTGGATATAAAGACAGGGTCCACCAAGCGATCCTACTGCGGATATGCGGAATTTGCATATATTTTTTTATTATTTCGATGGCGTTCAGCTTTCCTAACGATTTTTTTCTTTACCGCCGAAAGTATTTTGCGAATTAAAAGAGCATTTAAAATAGCACCAGGATATTGAACTCAAGTTGGCCGTATATGCTAAATAAATGTGAACGTCTCGCCAATGAACTATCCCAGCTCTAATATTAAGAAAGTAAAGTAAAATAACAGCCTAAACATCTCCCACTACTGGGCAAAAATGTCCTCTGTGTAGAGGGTACTAGGTCATAGTCCACCACTCGACCCCAGTGCGTTTTGGGTGTAACTTTACATGTCTTCCAAAAATGTTTTCATTCTGTTATTATTTCGAAAATAGGAAGATTTTCTCGCGATGTTTTCCTTCACTGCTTAGCAAGCGACAAGTTAGCTTTAAATTTACAATTAACAATTTCACTGAAGCCGTCACCAGATTTTTATCAAAGTTTGCTCGAGTAATCGAGTAAACTAAATTTAAAGTGATCTCCCAGAGCTATAACTGATACGTAAACAATTTTAGGGTCGATGATTTGGTTTTTGACAGATTTGCACGGAATCTTTTTCGGATCGCAGGGAATGAGATTTACGAGAAGCGTACACTTTTCGTAAATCTTCACACATTATAGGCGTTCACTTACCGTAACAAGACAATTTTTCCGACGTATGAATTTAATAAGAAATAGCGACCTGTAACAAAAAGAATAATTTCGTTAACAATACCACCCCGCGGCCCATAACCTACAAGCGAATTACACGGACCGTAAAACGTACTGAAACCCGTATCGCCCGCCAAAACCGTACGGCCGATCGTTCCCGCCCGATAAAACGTAACGGCCGCAAAAATGGCGCGCGAAACAAAAAGGAAAATACGACGTAATGACGTCATAAATATACAAAATATCATTCCCGTCTCAAGGCGAGCGGATGCCGCTGGATGCGGGATGGGAGGGAATGCGAAAGGGACGGCGATAGCGCCGGAATCGTCTTGGCCCGCCATTTCCATTGGCCGCCGTGTATTGAATAAAGCGCGGCGCGCGCCGGCATTGGCGGCGCGGCTTTTAGCCTTTTTTAGTCGCCCTCGGTAACGGTTTTTTTTACGATATCTGATTTTTATAGGATACTTGCGAGCAGGTTTAGCGTTTATTGAACGCTCCCGAGGTAGGTTTAGGCCGTTTCGACTAGTTTTGATGGAGCACGCTCGTCGGTTTGCTGCATTCGTTTGTTTACTGCGGACTAGACTTTGTTTCCTTTTAAATGACAGTATAATTTATTATAAGCGTAAATTATAACAATCTCAATTTCGTTGCTACGGTCAAGTTATCGCGGTATGAAAAATTCGTGGTCAGTGATTTTCTAATATTTCTTAATTCCGATAACATTTTCAATTCTGATGACATGGCTACAGATGAAAAACTTATTTACTACTTCATGGTTTCATCGAACCTTATTAATACATATTTTTAATACAATTCTAATAACATAATGATTGTATAATTTGATTACGAAGACTTAATTGTTCGTTTTTAATGATGAAGACGCTGTTTGGATTGTTCAAATGGGCGTATTCGTAAGACAATGAGGCGGCACAAAGTAAAGGATTTTAAAGTTTTTTATAGTGCTAATCTCTGCACTTAAGATTGAACATTAAAACATGTAGAAAAAGTACGAAAAGATTGTCGCCGCTGTGGGAATCGAACCCACGTCTTCGGCATTCGCGGCCTTACGCTCTAGCCACTGAGCTAAACGGCTGATAGCCACAGCGACGAAAATCTTAACGCCTTCTTTCTACATTGTTATTTAGCATTTGAAGGAATGCTTGGCGCATCTCTTGTTATATCCTTTCCAGCATACAAACAATTTCGAATATCGTTTTACAACGATAATTCGAACGAGAGATGTCGCCATTGCTTTTATAAATTTTAAAGTTTTTTATAGTGCTAATCTCTGCACTTAAGATTGAACATTAAAACATGTAGAAAAAGAATGCCGAAGACGTGGGTTCGATTCCCACAGCGGCGACAATCTTTTCGTACTTTTTCTACATGTTTTAAAGTAAAGGATGTTCATACGTCTTGTCCGTTGCATGTGAGTGAAAGAGAGAGAAAATAAGAAGTCATAGTCGTATACATTAACGGTGTACTAATTACGGTTCACAACGGACTCTTTTTTTCATCATATCATCGTTTATTACAAAGTAATATACGATGCAGATTGGTCCAATTAAAATATAATTTGTATTTACAAACTTTAACTGCTTGAGTATGCATTTGTACATCTTTGATTCGACAATTATTTATAGCTTAGTTTAACTTTTGGCGGCGTTCGTCTTTTCATGCGATCATGACTCCAGAGCAAGAGTGACCTGTTTCACCACTTTTGAAGTAGAATCTTCAAAGATCTTTCTTGCTTGCCAGGTCTTCTTCTATTTTTTCTTTAAGAAGACCATCAGGGGTCATCTTAAAGAAAGGTAGAATGGGGTTGATGGAAATAGAAATAATGGGAAATAGACGAAATGGGTCAAGCCTATCTTAGTTGTCGATTAAAAGCCTATACACAATGAAAACCGTAATAGCTCTGCGTCCGGGTGCTCGCCTTTAATTCATTACGCCGACGCAACCTGAGTTTAGTCCCCGGTGCCGGCAATAAATTTTCAATTTTAAATGCTGACTCATCACCTGCTCAGCGGTGAAGGAAAACACTTTGAGGAAACCTGCATATTTTCGAAATTATAACAAATAAATATGTCAAAGGGATGTGAAGTCCGCCAATCCGATGTGGTGGTGGATTATGCCCCATTACCCTTTATACAGAGGAGGCCTTTGCTCAGCAGTGGGACATAATGAGGGCTATTACTTTTCTTTTTTGAACGGCTACTAATTTCAGTGAATACTATCAAGGTTGAAAGTCAGTACTATTGGCGTGCATATTTTATGTCGGCTCGTCGTAAATAATAATGCAAATTCAAGTACGAGACTTTCTAGTCTGAATATTGTGTAGTGTATAGTGAACGCGCTCAGTATTAGATAGTATCAAGTAGTATATCAATCTTCCTTGATTTTTTTTATTTTTTAATCAAAATATATGCGAGCTTTTTTATATTGAGACATAACTGTACGTTTAAAATGTATAACAACAATATGTAATGGCGTATTTAGGTAAAATGCTGTTCAGTGGTTCAAACATCTTCTATTTATGAGATTTAATATAGGGTTCAAACACAAACCTAATAAGGTTTCTTAGTAATCGTCACGGTTCGCTTGGTGTAAATAAAATATAAAACATGATTACATTCGTTTTAATAAATTTGACATATTCGTTTGCTCATATGACTCCGTGTTTAAAGCAGAAAACGGAGAATCAGCACCACAGATAACTACCATTTAATGATGCCACACTTAAGAGCACATCATTGTTGTTCTAATTCAACAAATAAAAAACTAAATTTAGTCAAAGCTATTTCGCTAGATTCCGTCACAACGCTCTATGGTAAGGCGCCATTAAATTTTGTGCCAGCCCCCGCCTGGAGGCTTATTAATGTACTTATTAGACGGGAGAAATGTGATACGTCTTTTCACAGTGCCTTCTCAACGTTTATATTAAATCTCCCTTGTCTGTTTGTTTCAGTTCTAATGACACAGTACTATCTAAAGTTAAAACTAAACTGAACTCATCACTGTTAACGATGATACGGCTAAAAATACAGGGTCATTTAAAGGGATGTGCACAGAGATTGTTCACAGACAGGGTAAAATTATGTCTATGCCATAAGAAATTTTGACGTTAGGATAATACATCAGTAATATTTTTATGTGAAAAGTTTTCAAGCAAGTAGGCCGTTCACCTGATGCTTAGTGAATACCGCTGCCCATGGACATTTGCTACACCTGAGGGTTTGCAGATGCGTTAAGAACCTTTTGAAAATTAGGATCCAGACGAAACGCGAAAGTATTATACTTCCACTTTACGCCGGTCTTCTGTGAGGTCGTGGTACTTACCCGGACGAGCCTGCCCATTCGTGAAACAGCCGAGGCTGCTGCGTGGCCCATGTTTTTTGATTTTATATGTCTATATAACACTATTAACAATTGCTTATGTGTATTTCCCAGCCAGTTATTTATTACCTTTTAAAATTGGCTTTACTTTTTAAATGGTGACGTTTTCGGACAGAATTCAGGAACCAACTTCCAACTCCCCTATTAAACCCTTAAAGATGGATTTGATTATAATCACAATACGAAATGTACACAATTTTTTTTATTTTTCTTTATTTTTATTGCTTAGCCGAATGAGCGCGCATGAATACATGTGCCCCTCATCAGCCGTGCATGTGCTCATGCGTGGCCCTACCCAATGGGGAGGGATCGTGGGATCTGGGCTCTAAGCTCTGCACTCGATGAAGCTTTAATAGTCTATGAACTGAAAGGCAAAACATCAGTTAAAGTAAAGTATTGCTTAGCGTAAATGCGAATTTTTATTTTCTTTAGTAGGCTCTTAAGATTTTCGATTGTTAAATAAATAAAAATAATATAATTTTATTTATAATATAATCTATCAATCCAATTAATATCCAAATATATAAAACCTAATTAATGTTCAATTTCTAATATTAATCTAAATATATTAGTAGTAGGTACGAAATAACAATAACACAAAGGGAAGAAAAACTTATTAGTAATAAAGAAAAATCGAAAATAAAACAAGTGCTAACGTCTTTCAATCGTAATGGAGTAAACGCAATTTAACTAGAATTTTCCAATTCTTTGGTATTTTGGACCTAAATCTTATCTTTTTTTTGTTCGACATTAAGTAAAATGTAAAATGCTCTATGAAATATGTGATAACCACCCAAGTGACAATATTAATATTCACTATACGCATGTATTATGTAGTTTATTGACCCAAAATTAATTTGCGAGTGGAAAACGGTCATGACGTACGTGGACTTGCGACCCATGAATCTAATTTTCGTATCGCGCAGCTCCCAAATTTGAAATATTCATATTTGTATGAATATTCAAACGGGGAGCGCGTTTACATTCACGGCCGCTTCAATTTCAAATATTTGCATTTATTTATTTTCGAATGCGGACTCGTTATTTTTTTCGTAGCGGTCTCCGTTAACCGCTTCCTGATTGACAGCCCGCCATGTTTGTTTACATAACGATATGTCAAACGTTCTATTTGTACAGCGAAAGTTAAATGGAAACGATTTAAATGTAATTTTAATATTCGCTCGCGTTATTTTAACAAAACCCATCGTTGTATTGAAACATCGTTGTGTTGTTCGAATGCAAATATTTTACGAACGGAGTGCGTTTTAGCGTCTGTTGTTTGCATGTAAAAAGTGTTTCCTTTTATAGATTGGCCATGTTGTTTTGTTAGGTCGATGGTATAGCGGTATATCTGCTATATATTAAATAAAATATACAGTATTAATGTTAAATTAGATTACAGTGAAAGCCTATATATGTCCCACTGCTAGGCAAACACCTCTGTAGAAATGGTATTAGGGCATAGTCCACCTCACGAGCCAATTGCGGATTGGTTAACTTCTAATGTTGATCGACTTTTTTTTGTTATTATTTCGAAAATATACAGGTTTCCTCACGATGTTTTCCTTCACCGTTGACCACGTGATAAATCAGCACTAACAAATTAACAATTTCTTGGCTTTTATGCCAACACCAGGATTTGAACTCTGTATATTGAATGACAAGCGAATATCGAGAATTCAATAATACTTCAATATAACTTATAAGTAACTATTTTTATTTATACGTTATTACTGTATATTGAAGCGGGAATTAATGCAAAAATTAGGCTGTAAGTCATTGAATGAGAATACCTTAAGTTATTATTTTATTTTAAAATGTTTAATTGTGATTACGCGTTCCGTTTATTTTAAAATAGGCGATTGCAATATGGACATGCAGATCTAAAATATATTTTTCGACTATATATAGTTTAAATATGTTAATAGGTTCAGAAGAGAATCTTATTCACAAGTAAATCCTATCCAAGACCAAGAGCCTACCGTTGTGGCTTACCGAATTAAAATACATTAGTGCCTTACTTTCGACTTAACCACCATACATAATTTGACTAATAATGTAGATAGTTCTCAACAAATTATTCTAAGATCAATGTGTAAAATTATTTAACTCTAAACAAATTTATATATTTCTATAATAACATACGAAATACGTCACCGCACGACGCCGCCCTCCCACACCCCAATCTCTCGCTCGGTATCACTTATTCCGTATAAATTGTAATAAAAGTGAATATGTCAAAAAGTAATTAATTCTCAGGCGGCGAACCCTCGTCTCTTAATAGTGTTGTCACAATCTCTTAGCGCATTCTATCGATAACAATATTTTGATAATAAACACATACCAATTAATTTATTTTATTGTAATTACACATTCTCGAGTAGTAGTGATTTTATAGATTTCCGCGGAAACTACACCTTACAATAAACTTTATTGAGTTATCAAGTTTTTTTAATGATATATTTAGGTTCAATAACATTTAGGGATATAAAGAACTTATTTATCAAAACGCTGAAACATGAACACTATTTTTTTTCTTTAATTAAGAACGAATACAAAGTTGGCAATTAACTGGCACGGCTTTGAAAAGGGCGAACATACAATTTCACATTAAATTCATGGTCCGTATTCTATTTCTGCCCCTCTGACAGAATTGCGTCTATATTATGCTGTGGCGCGGAGGATCCTACGATAGATAAATGAACGTGTGGCAACACTAGAGGGCGCGCAAGGGCGGCCGCGGCGTCAGCTGCCGGCGGCGTATTGTCGCGGCCCTTCAGGGAAACGTGCCGCCAAATCCGCCGCGGTCAAGACGGATAATCTCCGAGCACGCACTTGTTTCGTGCCGGTGATAAATTGTAATATCGCGACGAACGGGGATTACTGGATGTTGTTATTGTCCAATTTTATATTCAATCCCTGAAGTTGAGAACTGCACGTTTTGGCATGGGACAAGCCGGATTCGCCTGGGCTGGTTATTTACAATTATATTTCAACCGACTCCATTCAAAAAAGTAGGAGGTTTGTTATCTTAAAACTTTTGGCCGAGTGAACCGATTTTGATGATTAGGTGGAGATACTTAAAGAGCTCCTGAAAATCAATTATAATATGAATACAGGGTGAGATATTTGAAGTCGGTTTTTTCGTTAGTAAAAAAATGGACTTGTATTCCGATCAACACGAAAAAACTTATAGTGACGTATTCCAGCCAGTATGTTGCAAATGCCATACTATACCTGAAACAGTTTCATTCTTCTTCTTCCATTAATGAATATAGAATTTTGCCAATTTTTTTTAAACATTTTCCTTACTTTAGGATATCATTATCCTGTGTTGTAAGGACGATTTACATACATAAATTTCACGCGGACAGACAACCAGATGCGATACAATGTGCAATGTCAGAATGAAGTTATATTATCAACAAAAAAAATCTTTATTGTACGTAGGTATGTCGCGATTGACGGGTATATTTTCACTTTCGACGATTGGGCAGAATTAAAAATACGCTAGTGACTCAAGGTGATCGTTTTTATGCATAATAAATTTTGCCTTTAAAAGAGAATTAAAATTTGTAGAAAAGTACGAAAAGATTGTCACCGCTGAGGGAATCGAACCCACGTCATCAGCATTCGCGGCCTGATGCTCTAGCCACTCTTTTCGTACATTTTATACAAATTTTAATGTTCAATCTTAAGTGCAGAGATAGCACTATAAAAAAAATTAAATTTTTAAAAGATAAATTAATAAAAGTTTAAAAGTGACTTCTAATAATAAGAGCGTATACCACCAATTAGCACTAGCCAGCCAGAGAATAAAATATTTGAGAGGCAGTATTTGCTGTCGAGCTGACAGTGTAAAAAATTAGAACCCTATCATTACCGTGGTGAAATTATCCGCCCAAACTTAAAATTTTTTGAGTAAAAAATAATTGACTACTTAATTACGTACAAGTATAATTATAGGTTTTTTTTTTAAATCTCGAATTTCGTTGTTTTAATTAAAACAAGAAAGTCAGCACAGAGAAGTTTTCTCGGCAGTTTACCTCTGCATTTTTTAAATATTTTTTAATAAATTTACAATGTTGATGGTTACTCTGTAAGCTGTTCGGAACTCGACTTTTGGCAATAGGGCGTTAAATATTAGATGTCATTACAAAATCTATATTCTACAAATTTTGTACAAATTTTAAAATCTTTATATTAATACATGAAGCAAAAACTTTGTACCTCTTTTACAAAAATGCGCGGTCGGAGGACCACACTTATGAGTTCAGAATGGTTTTTAAAGTTATGCATTTTTGTCAGTGGCATATGTGCCACATGCCGCGTGATGCCAATTTAATAAAAAAAAATTATGCATAAAAAATGCATTAAATCAATTTAAAAAAACATTATACACACTATCATGTATAATATAATATGGTATATATAATATAATATAAATAATATAATGTAACTAACTATGGTCAAATCACAACCATTGGGCGACCACCAGTAAATATTCATATGTATTTTGCCGTTTAAAAGCTCTCCTCTCAACTATCTCAGTTGCTAAAAGTGTGTCGACACACCCGATAGTAGTGCTTCTAGGTTTAAACAACAAATTGGTATCGTAAGTAGCAGAGAGCGTAAATTTTTACTACCACAGAAATTTCGTTGATGTAATTGTATTCCATTTTTTATGAGTCAACAGCATCTGCCGCTTTCGTAATGTCATTATCAATCGTCGATTTCTAATTTCTGCCGCGTCACGATCACGCCGCTCGACGGCTCAATCCGCGACAATGGCAAAGAGATCGGCGTTCGATATTTAAAAATTTGACAAATGACGCGCGCGATGCAAAGGCGCGAAACGCTCACTAACCGATTGGTTCCGGAGGATCGCGCGCACCGATTTGTCATTTACGTTTCAAATGTTCTTTTTTTTTAATTTTTAGCAGCGATTCGTTTTTTTTTTTCTATTTCTCGAGTTGAAGACGGAACCAAGTTTATGGCATTTGCAACGGTTGTGAACATGTGAGCGATTTATCAGGGCACCTTTATTTACAAGTATTAATGATTGATTTTTCATACAATTATTTTATCATACAATACGAGAAGTGTTACAAAAGATTTTTACTAGAAAAATATACACCTTGGTCTTAGTCCTCAACATAATCCTCCCAAACATTGTATGTGTAACATTTTTATATAAGTTAATGTTTACAAATTTTTAAATAAAACATTAAAACGATAGTAGTTACGTAATGTTGTGCTTACAGAAGGTTAGACCAGGGATTCCCAAACAATTTTAGGCAAGAGAACTCTTTTCCAAATGTAATGATACCTCAGAGCTTTATAAAATAAAACCCTATTAAATCCACAACAATGAGACTTCCTAATAAAATATTAGTCATTCTTAATAGTTTCAAATGATTACTTTAATTAAAAGGGGTTATTTTTTAGACCTCATCGACCCCCAATATCAGTTTTCGTTAACGTCGACCCCTGGGAAACCGATTTCAACCCCAAGGGGCCCATATCGACGACTTTGGTAATCCCCGGTCTAGACTCTAGACCAGTAATCACAAGACGCTTGGCTGACTGGATACTCTAGTCTATGTTTCTCATAAACAATGAAATCACATATCCTTAAACAGTAAAAACTCTTGTTTTACATCGTTTCAGTCAGTACGTAATTTTTTAAGCAGCTTTTAAGAATGTTCTGCGACTCTTCGTTACTTTACAGTTACCTCATTATCATTATTATTGTGTACTGATATGCTAATTGATATAACAAGAAAATCAAAGAATAAAGAAATAGGAAATCACAATACCAAACAAAACAATTCTGCACAAAAACATCACGAAATTGATTCACGTCACGCGAAAATATACAGACTACATGACAATTGCTAATAGATGCATTGTACGATTCATCATTTCGACCGTTCATTTGTGGACGTTCCTGTCATTCATCATTCGGTTGCGGTCATATCACGCCTTCGGCTGTTTTTATTTTTCTAACGCATCACACGTATCAATTATCAGAATTTAAAACATGTTTCCCGCCGATTTTGCTATAGTTATTGCTAAATGTTTAAAAGAAATTAAAAAAGGGATGGAAATGCCGGTTTGACGTTGAGTTTGACTTTAAACATATTTAAGCCAACGTTGAGTTCTAAGTAAAACAATCAATTATATTTATACTGACATTTAATAAAGTAAAATGAAATCATAACAAATTATAATATTATGTGACGCAACATTTCATTGAAATATATAGTTTTTAATAGATGTTTTGAAGACTGTTTATGATTATTACGAAGTTCTCTTAACAATTACAACATTAAATTAACTGGAATAATTAACTGTAAAACATTACATTGATGGTGACAACGATAATCTGAGACCGAAATGCATTACTGTATTTATCGAACTGCCCACGCGTGCCGTGGATATAAAAAAAGACATTGTCAAAAGCTAAAATAAGCCAACGTTTTATTGTTCTGCAGAGGCATAGAAACACCCGCTTTCTGCCACGCCTTCTACCATCAATAAAATGTGTTGTCAGGAGCACAATGAATGGATACGGTTTATTCCAAAAACTGTTCGGTTTTTGCCAAAAAATGGATGAAAATGAGAAATTGATGGACAAAAAAAAATAACTGTTCGTTATTAACGTTCCTGGCCCTTTTTGATGACAATTCTAACGATTATGACTTTTTTGATATTGGGTTTACTTCGAATAACGGCTCATGCCTAAACATATGGAGGAAATATTAGTATTATTTTATACGTATTACATCAATAAATTAAAATAATATTTATTAGGGACCAAGCAACTTTTAAAAATTACACGGTGACAATAGACATGTTTCTTTAATATTACATAAAATATTTTATCTTTCTTTGTTATTTTGCATTGACGTTGGTACGTGACTTTTAAACAACTCAATGTCGGGTCGTTCGCTTTTAATTCAATACACTCGAGCAACATGCGATCCAAAATCCCATTGCCTACACGAATAAAATTATTATGGAAATTTTAAGTAAAGAAAAACATCGTGATCGCGTTTTTTATGTGAAAAGATGGCAAACGAGCTAGCGGTTCACCTTATGTTAAATGATAACCACAGCACATGGACAATTGCAACACCCGTAAGGTTGCAGATGCGTGGCTTTTTGATAAAGGATGAAGCGCAGAAGTAAGTGTTCTACTTGACGCCGACTCTACTACAGCCAATATAATGTGCCCTTGTTACAGAATAATGTATATTACTCTCTGTACAAAGGCCTAATAATGAGACATAAATGTAGGCTGTTACTTTACTTTAATTTATGGTCCCCCAGATGGCCAGCGTCGTAAATATTTTTAATACTTTGGCATTTTTATGAATAAGGCAACCGGAGCCTATTCTTAAGGTTGGAAACTCAATTACAACAGCACCTGCGTTCATTAGTTATTTAATTATTTTTTTAATTTTAAAATCATTGCCCTTACTCTAAGATAGCCTTATCCTGTGTTGTTCTATTGTCATAAATTCCACGTGGGCTAACACCCAAATGCGAAACAACTAAACTTTACCTATGGGTCACACAAATAATTGTCCAGTGTGGGGATCGAACCCAAACACCTTGGCAAATGCGCCACGGAATCATCAAAGTTAATGGCGAGTGCTGTGATTTGTCACCTAGAGTAGGTGAAGGTATACTCGTAGAGTACAGGTAAATTACTCGTTGTTAATGGCCTCTATCCGTCCGCAGGTGAAGATTTGGTTCCAGAACCGTCGCATGAAGTGGCGAAACTCGAAGGAGCGGGAGCTCCTGGCCTCTGGCGGCTCCAGGGAGCAGACCCTCCCCAACAAGAACAACCCCCACCCCGACCTCTCCGACGCGGAGGCGGACAAGTCGAAAATGTCGCCTCTCTCGCCTCTGAATGAAGAGAGCGATGAGAAGGTCAAAATTTTCGCCGCCTCCTCTAGCCAAGGCGAGGGCTACCGCTACGACGACAAGATGGCCGCCGGTGCGGTGTTTTCCCGCGAAAACTACAGCAACATGGACGACGGCGACGACTTTGACAGCGACGCCAGCGCCACTGATGAAGAAATCAACGTGACATGACGTGTTTTCGTCTATTTCGCACCTGACTGTATATATTTCGTCGATGTAAGTTTCACCATATTCGTTGATTGTTTGTATAAATAAATTACAAAATAAAATTCCATGTAATTAACGTGACCGCAGCTTTTAATTAGTATAAATAGAGCAGAGAGCATCGAATGAATTGGGATGGCTATGAATTGCTACTGCACTTGACTAGATACTTTATTAGAAATCAAATCATTTGTAAAGCGTACTAAGTGGTTGGTGTAGCAAAGCCGTCACTTGATAATTTTATTTCAAATAAATTCCCTTATTTGTGCAAATTTGAGAATTTTGAATACAAAACATATCTTTGTTCTGTATTCCAAACTCTGAAAATTTTGCTTTGCTTATTTAAATCATTCTAATATAATCTGAAACTTGGACAAATTAAGCAATTTCATAATTTTCAACAATTTCAATATTGGAGGAATATTTTTATCAATTGAATTATGACTTGATCTATTTCAGAAACACTTGAAATAGGTAAAGTCGTAATTAAATTGGTGAGCTTCTTTGATTGTAAATCATTTGATTATCATCAATTTTCCATTTAGCACACCCGTCCCCTAATTTCCATTAATTTACTAATAATTCTACTTTGGATATTTTTTGTCTCAACGGAAATGCTTACGTGTAACATGTGCTGTATATTTATAAGTGATATATTGTATATAATTTTCGACGTAGTTCTAATCATGGTATTTGTAAATTCTCTAATTATTTCGTCCTTTAAAACTTTTGGTGATGTGTTTTGTTTTGTGTTAATTAACTATTCGATAAGTAGACGATGACCTCATATGATTTTTAGACGAGTATTGCCAGCCAATTAAAGGACGGAATGATCTTTAGTACATTGTATATTTCGTACAACTAATATAAGATTTGTGCACTATTTCCAAATCGTGGGAAGATATTTAATTATAGTATCCAATATATGAACATCATATACACTTCAACACACAAAAATTGTATCTTTAATGTGGTAAATGTAAATAACTTTAACTCCGGCGTATTTCGATTAAAATAAATTTTAAACGATAGAGAAAAATCACTAATGAATTTATCAACAAGCAGAATTCGGCGGTCGCTTATAGTTTTCGAAAAAATAAATAATGAAATAGTGTGATTTTTACTATAGAAATCCGCCATTTTTTTGTTGTCAATATGTCAATTCTGCTCGTATTTCTTGGTGGTCATAAAAAAAAATAACCTAACATCGAAGGTTAAGGAACTAATGAACCTTCTAACCTAATCTATCCGAGTCGGATTCGCTCTGTGTCGGTTCTGTAACGCATTAAATTAAAAAAAATCGGACTATCGATACGAGAATGATGTTGCCCGCTTCCTATATTTATCATGTTGGCAGAACTGTGTATTGAGTTTTTGAAGTGAAATAAATAAAATGGTGGATTTATTGGTAAAAATAACAAGTTTTAAATATTTTTTCTTGAAAACTATAAGCGACCGCCGAATTCTGCTTGTTGATTAATTCATTAGAGATTTTTCTCTATTGTTTAAAATTTATTTTAATTGAATTACGGAAGAGTTAAAGTTATTTACATTTGCCTTTAATGTATACTCAATATACTTTCATCAAAATATGTATACCAATCGATGTCTAAAATTGTGTACTTTAACTTCTGACAAAAATTCGTATTCACATCTTTCATTTCTCATTCTTTCTAAATAGGAAATAAAGCAGGATTTAAATGTTAAAACCTTGTCAGACATTTACTGTACTTACGTACTCTTATTTCTCGAGCAACCTGAGATCAAATGCAATGCGGTAGGGTCACGCAGCAGTCTTCGCGCATTGTTACTTCCCTGGATGACCAGGGAAGTAATACTTCACACCGTCACTTCCCCGGATGATCGTCATAGAAGACCGGCGTGAAGTAGAATAGTTTATTCTACTTCTTCTGAGTTTCGTCTGGTAAACCCGTGACCCACTATCTCATTAAAAGATGGCAACGCATCTGCATGCAGCTATACGGGTGTTGCAAATGTCCATTGGTGGCGGTTATCACTTTACGTCAGGTGAACCAGTTCACATAAAAATACAATTTTAAGTGCTGTATGTATCACGTGCTCAGCGTTGAAAAAAAAACAAAGGTACCCTGCTTCGAAATAATAAAAAAAAATATTTCGAAGATATATGAAGTCCGCCAATTTACGGTGAGGTCGCGTGGCGTGGTGAAACATTCCCGAATATCCTCGGTACAGAGAAGGCCTTTTCCCAATAGTGGGGCATATATAAGCTGTTACTTTGCTTTTCTTCTATTCAGTCAATTTAAATGGAGAATGTACGAAAATTTATTTACAATCGAAATTAATATTCTATTATTTTTTGTGACGGTAACATTTATTTTTTTAATTGGATTAGCTATGTGAATGAAACAATGTATTTATTTTTCTAAGTTCTTCACAATTCAGGGTTATTTCTAAATATTACAATTTTTAGCTCATCGGTTGGTCAGTTTGATATCGTTTTTGATATTCTTACGAAAAAAAAACTAGCAAAGAAATTGGTAGCAACTTCGATTTTTTATTGGTTTTATGTTGGTTTGAAATGCAATAGTAAATCTGTTTGTTCTCGTCGATGTAAAATAGTCATGATAACCGCAGCTAGGGTGACAACACGTTACGAGAGATTATCTTATATAAATAATTATTAAAGATTATTGAATGATTGATGCCTATTATGAAAATGTATATTTAAGATTCGAATGTATATAACTTAACTGTACATATTAGTTAATAATTTATAAAACTAAGCTTCGTCAAGACTTACTTCGTAAACATGGATGTCTCATAAATATTATGTGGAAATAAACGGGAAATATGATAATGTGAATTTCTTTTTATTAATCTAACCTCTGTAAAATAATACACCAATTAGGATATGAGGTCTTCGGTAAGTAAGGTATGCTTTATTTATTAAGCAAATATAGATATTAAATGATCAAGTACTAGATGGAAAAATTAAAATATCATCGTTTTAAGTAAAGCTTACTTTCATACTTCAACTCCGTAATATATTATTTGCATTCCCCATGAAGACATCCTATCAAATTGAAAATATTGTTCAATAAAAAACTCAAACACAATTTGGTTGTTTTTAAATTTACGTTAACTACTATTTACACTTCAAATATTGAAAGCGGTATTTAAATTTAAATGTTGATTTAGAAAATTTATAATTCATTAGGGCATTGTGGATTAGTCATCTCCTATAACAACTGTTGGTGTCTGTTAAAAAAACGGTCAATCGAGACTATATATTGACAATCTGTTATTTACATTATCACTATTGAAATACGGCCAACGTCTTTACATAAAGACGTCGCCGTCACAAACTTATTAAGACTAGATTGGCGATTTTGTAATGAAAGGTGACGTAAAAGTACTCGTACCTTTTGCAATAATAAAGTTTCATGCGTATATGCCTGTGGAAAAACGACAAAATTTGGATCACTTTGATCGCGAACGTTCATCAAATATGTTGATTCATTGAAGGAACGTACAAAAAACGTTAATTGAACTCGATTTGGAAGTATATAATATAGTTTCGCCTAGCCACTTCCATCATCAGACTACTAAACACTCATTAGGGCTCATCCTGTTGTTGTCTGATAGGTTAAACACGGCCAATGTCAACACATTGGCCGTGTTCGACCAATTAACAATGAGTTAAGGCAAAAATGTGGACAGCACAATTTCTATACATACGTTGTGTTAAAATCATGCAAAGTTCGCTGATGCATAAATAGGCCGTCCAGGGAAGTACCATGAACTCACAAAAGACCGGCACGAAGTGGAACTATTATACTTCTGCGTTTCGTCTGATGAGTCCGCTAGCCGGGGCCCATTTTATTATACGCATCTGCTATCCTACGAGTGTTGCCAACGTCAATGGCCGACGGTTACGACTTAACATCAGGTGAACCGTCAGCTCGCTTCCTACCTTTTCAAATAAAATAAAGACTAAAGTAAAAAACGGGACAAGTGCAGGTAAAGAGATGATTGCCAATTGCTTTGATCGGGAAGGTCATCGCGAATGTTGTGCTGGAAGATGGAAGGACGTTAACAGTTTTCGCTTGTGATGAAAATGTTCAACAGCAGTGTCCGCTAAGTAGGATCATCCTTCACCAAGACAACGATTAAGCGAAATCCGCGAGTTAAGCGAACAATTGAATATTTGACTATGGCGTGTGTGAGAAAATGAGCTATCCTTAGGTTTACGAATAGTTTGTTATATTATAAAGGCGAAACTTTGTATGCACGGTATTAATATCTTAGGGGAACAGTGATTGACAGTATAGTTTGGTTGCCCGAAATAATAATACCGCAGAATTTAGGGTTAATTTTAATTTTGAGTGCTAGTCTTTGCACTCGAGATGAATTTTAAAGTGAACTTAAAATTGATAACTGAAAAACTCTTGGTGCTGTGGGATTCCAGCCTGCATCTTCCTGTTTCGCGCCCATACGCTTTACCAACTAAGCTAAGCGGCCGTTGACCTCTGACGTGAAATTTGCAGTAAATAACGTAGATAAATGTCAAGCGGGGGATCAAGTTCTGCTTGGTAAACCACGTCTGAACACCTAATCAACGTACGAAGTGGTAATTCTTCCCCCTTTTAGTCTTGGGATCATTGCTATGTATCATGATGGATTGATAGGTCAGTTTCTAGATAATGTTCCACCACTGGGCGACAAGAAGCTTCGTAGATGTCTTTGCTAGTCTTTGTGTGACATCGAGACACCTGATCTCATCGTCACTTTTTGTTTCGACCTCTGTTCGGTTGCTGTCCGTCTTTCAAGTCACTATGAGCTTTTCTAAAGTTAACAGAAAAGTTTTTTACTTATTATATATTTGATTCACCCACATGTAATACGTAAAAATGGTCAAAATATTTCACGAAAAGAAAATATAAAAATGATCATTTACAAAGGACTTCGGTATTTTTTATTTATGGATTAGGTATAAAACGTGGTTGTTTGCATTAATGTAAAAAAAAGCGATTTAAAAGCTCAATTATTTCCAGTGCCAAAGGCCAGTTTATTATTTTTTCTCACCTTATTTATACGATATAACAGGCAGTGGGCGGCTCTGGACCGTTAAAGATGTGAAGGTGGCGTTAGATGGTAGGGTGACAATCATATTGACGATCTGAAAGACTGTCCGATATGCTTTTATTATATCATACTATTATTATGTAAAAATAATGTGTATTTACACAAATGAGAGATTAGGCAAATTAGGCGCGGGCAGTTGCTGTAAAAAGTATTTTTGATGTAGAAGATGGCAAGCGAGCTGGTGGTTCACCTGATATTAAGAGATAACCACCGCCCATCGACATTTGCAACGCCCGTAGGATTGCAGATGCATTGCCACCTTTTAATAAAATGGGCCCGACCTCACTCACCAGACGAAGCGCAGAAGTATAAATCTTCTACTTCTTGCCGGTCTTCCGTGAGGCCCCCGGATAGACCTGCCCATTCATGCAACATTGACGACTGTTGCACGAATGAACAGGTGTTTGGCCGTATTAATAATATAATATAAACGTGAAATAATTCTAAGAATAAATGAACGTGAGTTGGTGAAGGCAATTGCTAAGTTATAGGCTAACTCACGGCTAGTGAATTTGTGTAGAACACGGGACAAATATGTGTATAATATCCGCGGCGTTTCGCAGCAGCTTTTTCGGAACAGACTTTTTGAACTAAGCACAACTGTTTCGCAGAAGATCAACGTAAAGCAGTATTTACAATTTCCACTGCGCCTGGTGATTGGTTTTAGCAGACGTTCTGAACTTTTAAAAGGGTTTCAAAAGTTGACCAAGTCTATAGTGTGGCCGAAGTCTATGGGTGGTGCTCACTATGTTACTTCTATAGTTAAATAACCCTGCGTGGTCATGTTTACATAATTTTTTATTTTTTTAAACAATATTAAGATAAATTAAGCACAACCCAAGATTAAAATATGTAGAAAAAGTGCGAAAAGATTGTCGCCGCTGTGGGAATCGAACCCACGATTTTTTTTTTCTACATATTTTAATTTTCAATCTTAAGTGCAAAGATTAGCACTATAAACAAATTAAATTTCACAACCCAAGATTCTCACCCTCATAATATGAGAAAAGTCAGTACCACATCTCATTTCTCACTGTTATTTTAATGAGTTTAAATTATATTAATTTATGTAATATTAGTTATAAGATACTTTGTGAGAAGCAATGTCCTATTAAATTAATTTAAGAGATGGTCACTCTAGTGTAGCGTCAAACGCAGTCCACCTTATTTATAACGTTTTTAGCGCGCACACCTCTCGTCCCGCGTGTGGACTTTGATTTGTTGTGTTTTGATCTGGTCATACCTGAAAGCGAATTTAAAAAACAAACTCCCGAAGAAATTCACGTTACATATGAAATCAACGTGAAATCACGTTACATATGATTAAAGTAAGTATTATAGAATTCTTAACGAAAGTATGGTTATAAGGTTTAGACTTGTTTGAAAGGCTCATTTACGATGAGTTAACTACAACAGTATAATTAAAAAAAAGCAAAAAATTTCGGAAAATCTATACGTGCACGCTTCATACCACTCATTTAATTATTTAAGAAAACTACTACTATTCGTACTATTGACTTATTTGTTATTTTATAAAACACCATTTTATTAATTAACTACGGGCACTAGGCTATCCATATTAAATATGTAACTAGCTAATGTTATTCTGAAGATAATACACAAAACACGGTCTCGATACGTCCATTTTTTCAAAAATCTGGACCACTCACAGATCCTCCACGTACAGTTTTCTTCAGTTTCTTTTTTAAATAGCAAAGTAAAATTGTTTTTTACGGAATATAACATACATTATTATAATATTATTATATTATCATTAACTGTTTTCTTGAAATACATCTACTCATTTTATGGTGTAAGTGCCAATTGGTTGTGGAAGATGCAGTTTAAGAGTAAAAACTTGCTTAACTGACGTGTCGAGAGTAGAGCACCACAACCGGATACCAATCATCCGACTATAATGAAATTCTTTGTTTTGATTCCGTACTATATGTCTAACTCTAAATCTCTATATTCGCTGAAAAGATTGTGGTTGACTTTTGTTATTCCCTACGAATTACTCGGGAATACATAAAAGTACAAAAACATCAAAAGTTGTACAGCCAAATTATTTGTTTGTTCATGTTATTCACAATCTACGGCGTTGTCATAGTTGAATTCCTCTCTTTCTAATGTTAACGAGAAAAAATACCGTAAAACTGTAAAACCGTCGACTACATAATGAAACTCTCTTCGGAAAGAACATCGCATACATACGTTATTTCTGCACAGTTATTTCAACTCTTAATGAAACAGAATTATCCATGACCCACAAAGCTATGACAAATAGGTTCAATTTAATTATGTTTGTAGTCTAACCAACTAAGTGCATGCTTACGTAATATAAAAAGCGATTTGTACAGAGTATTTTATTCATACCGATCAATTCACTCCATTACCCCTGCTTGTTGTAGCATAAAAATATTGGTGCTTCGAATTCTGTACAGAGTCTCCAAAAACCGCATCAATAAATAATCTGTTGCCGTTTACTTTTTTCACGAGCGTGGCGCGAAAACATCAAACGTCACGCGCTGGTCGATCGCGAGCAGACGGCACGTGGCGCCCACGCGGCCGCTTCCCGCGTCAACAGCACACGGCA
Organism: Iphiclides podalirius; assembly: GCA_933534255.1. NCBI lineage: Eukaryota > Metazoa > Arthropoda > Insecta > Lepidoptera > Papilionidae > Iphiclides > Iphiclides podalirius. The sequence continues at coordinate 809,690 of OW152835.1, read as the reverse complement.
CGACAAATTGCTCCCCGAGCCTATTACACGCTCTCACTTACGGCTCCTTCCCTCGCAGAGATCGCATTAAACAAACAAGCCGTGTAATTCCACTAGGGATTGTCAAGTCCTCCTGCGATAGGGAAATGCACTCGTCTTTCGCCAAGTTGGCTACGATTTCCGAATTTTGACTTACGCCAAGATGGCGGACAATTAACATCATGATGACATTTCAACTTTAGTTTTATCATTAAATCGCAAAAGTCATATTTTGTCTTGGCTTGTGGATAAAATATGATCACAACCAAAAACGCAAGATCGGATTAAGTGGAGAATATTCTGAACTTAGAGATCAGGAAGTGTCTTATATTATGAAGAGAAACCTACTTCATAGCTAGACTAACTTTGATCTATGTTACATGTTCTTCATAAATTTTCTGAATTCCACATTGTAGAGGCTTAGCAAGTTACTATAATCTCCGACGCCAACTGTGGTAATAATAAAAGAAAAACATCAAGACAATATAAAGGGATGCCCCCGCATCACACATTATTTCCAAACCAATAAAATAAACGCACAAATGCATAGAAAATCCGCGCAAGTGGTCACGTGGCGCGCACGCGGCGTGACGTCATATGGTCTTGGAGAGAGATGCGATTATGAGTTAGAGGAGAACGGAGAATGTTTGTTTTTAAAATCTGATTTTTTAATAAGCGGAATGCGTCAGGCAATAGAATAAAGGTTCAAATAATCCTTTCAATTAAAATTGTCTTACGAGCCTAACACGACAGCTTGTCAGGGAGTGTTTTGTCGAAAAAAAAATGTCTGATATTTCAATTTAATTACTGGAAATTGTCTAGTCGTACTTCGGATCAAGATGGTTCGGATAAAGTTTTTGTGTTACAGTGCTAGTACTAACATATTGGTAATTTTTGACTGTGGTAGAGCTGAAAGCAGTTTCTGCTACGAGCCCTAAGAATAGGCAAGCTCGCTCGGGAAGTACCGCAGCGTGACAATTCCACTGAATTATATATATAACTGTAGCCAGTAGAAGCCTGGTTCAGTAGTACCCTTTTTTAAAGGGTTAGGTTGCCAATGCATCTGCCACACCTCGTGTATTTTAGATGACCACAGGCGGCCGTAATAACTTAACAATTGTAACCACCTGCTCGCTTTTCAACTTTTTAAATTCAAGGGCCAAGTTTTCAACTTCAATTCGAGCTACTTATCGAAAAAACAATCCACATTGCGTCGGGGCCGTGGTGACACTCTGGAAGTACCGAGGTTTAGATTGGCTAAAACCAGAAAGTCGTTTCTTTGTAGATGCATCAACTTTTATAATAAAATAGGTGACATCCATAAACAACTAAGTATAAACAGTTACAAACAATTTGTAAAAGCTACCTTAATGGCAAGGGCCTACTATAATGTCCAAGAATACATTGAGGACAAGGATGTTTGGAAATGACTCTTGCTCTGCACTTGCAAGACCCCTGGCTGCTGCTGATTTTATACCTAAATAAGTGTGTATAATTGCTACAAAAAAAAAAAAAAAAGAACAAGACCGCAGAGTTTCTTGCCGGTTCTTCTCTGTGCAGGTCTAGTTTAGTGAACCGGTGGTAGATTTTTTGTTTACGTTCAATAAGAGCTTAAGTTAGGCCTATATTGAATAAATATACTTTGACTTTGACTTTGTATTTACCATCAAATGTGAAAATTGAAATTTCAATATTACAAAAAATTTTAAATGTGGATGAAATTTTAATATTTATTAGCTCTTTTTTTTGTTGTGATAAATAATGGCATATAAATATAGTACGATCCCGAGCCACCTGCATCCATCACTTACGCCGATACGAACCGTTCTGCCCTTATTTAATTGTTTTAATGAAAATATACAATCTCAATTAGACACAAGCTACATGTGATGAACACTTATGGAACTGTTGCAATTCTTAGAGCTATGAGTTGAACGGTCAAACGTTTTCCAAATTTGAAATTTTAGCGAACAATCAAAGCGAACACGAGTGCGCGGGACACCTGACAGCGTCTAACAACGTTTGGAAATTTTGTCGCCTGTTTTTAATCCCTCCTTTCGTAGAACGATTTTATTTTCGAAAAATTTCTGGATCGCTTCAATTGGCCTAAATATTAATAATAAATAAACGATATTGTTTTTAAAGTAACATTCAAGAGGGTTTGGTAATTACATTCTATTTTATTTTTAATCCGTACCACGTTTGTGACTATAGCTATGGTTGCGTCGCATCGCAAAATGATAGTAGGGTTAACAGTGTTCCGATAAATCAACATATCCGACTAATGATCCGTGAAATGCTTAGATATATTTATTAAACAGGAGTTACGATTTATATTGTCGCGCAGCTATTCTCCGCGTTAGTTACGACCCCACATATGTCGATATTAAAAGATCGTAAACCATCAACCCGCAGTTATCCTCTTTAGGTTCTTCGTAACATTGTCGTTACGTAAACTCTCACGACCATCTATCATGATGGGGCAGACAGAGTTTTGCACCACTTCTATACTCAAAGCTTAGTAATAGTAGTAGTTTTCAGATATTACACAAGTAAATTTTGATAAACAAAATCATTATTAAATGAAAGTAGTTCACGGATTTCATCGCGTTATAATTTGGATTTTGTAATTCCCGACGTTTCGAACCTTAGCCTACTAGCTGCTGCCCGCGACTACGTCTGCGTAGAATAGGCTGAAGGCGTAACGTTCAGACAGATATACATAAAACATGTATATAAATTACAGCCTATATCTTATTCTGATGTATAAACTATGTTATTGTAAAATTTCATTAAAATCCATTCAGTAGTATTTACGTGAAAGAGTAACAAACATCCATCCATACATACAAGCTTTCGCGTTTATAATATGAGTAAGGATGTCTTATTCAGATGTATAAGCTATATTATTATAAAATTTCATTGAAATCCATTCAATAGTGTTTGCGTGAACTTTCGCCTTTATAATATTAGTAAGGAAGTAAGGATGTTCGCGTAAAATCAAGAAGTCAATATGTGAACAAATACGGACTGGAAATAGCTATAAATAAAATTCAATGGTTAGAAGCTCTCAAGACCAAGCGCGCAATATATCTCACATCGTTGAATTTCTTAAAGAGATGCAGAGACCACAATCTCATTCCTACGTGTCAACATATCATCCAAAAAGGACATCCGAGGAGGCGCTAAGATTTTAAACCAGGCGAATATAAAACAAAATTATAACAACACGGTGGAATGACTTCAAAGTAAATTGGTAAATTTATGTATTTCTTCCTATAATGTTTTGTTATTATTTCAAAATTCTCTTACATTATTTTTTCAATATTCTTTTATGATTATAATAATTAAGAATATATCATATTGGCACACCATACAAAATGGGTGGAGTATAGCGATAAAAATTACTGTAATGTAACACCTCGTGCTTTATCTATATTTCGCAAAAATAAATATTATTAATAGAGGCACGGAACAGTATTGCTGGTACGAACCGGCAAGCTCGCTCAGAAGAACGACGTGAAGTAGTATTTATACATCTGCCTTTTGTTTGGTGAGGGAGGTAACACCTTCTAAAAAGTTGGCGACGCAGCTGAATGTTTGTGATTAATTTACATGTGGGCCATTCAACAGTCTTCGCCGTTGCGGGAATGGGTAGGTCCGTCTGGGGAAGCACCACGAACTCAGAGGAAACATGAAGTAATGATTTTATATTTCTTTAGGCGATATTTTTAAAGAACATATATCAAAAATCTTGCGTACTTATCTAGGTAGCCGTACCTGGTTTTTTTATAAAGTCTAACGTCTATTCTACCATATTTTATTTATTACTGACTGTGTAAAACTATTAATATTTTTGTCATAAGAAACGCTTTTTAAGATATCCTAGCGCTAAACAATCACTTTTATAAGCTAAATAAGTAGTATTTACCTTTAGGTTTTAAATATATATTTATATTTCAACGATAAACAAATAATGTTTATAAATGCAACATTATTCATTAATCAGAAAAACGCCACTGCCAAGAAGTTTATGTAGCGGAATGATTTTTAATTAAGACGTCAGAGAAACCAGTTTTGGAACGTTACTCGAGATCGACAATTTGTAAACATTAACCGCTTTAAAACTAACTGTAGCGTGAAAATATCAAAAAGCTAGCATTATTTATGGTCTGCAAATGCGAAAGAATGAATTTTTATAAAACATCATTAATAAAACGTCTCCTTTTTGTTATCAAAACATCGATAAATTATCCGACAATTGAATTTGCGCGTTTTTTAATGTCAAATTAGGCCGTCATTTTAACGATTGTCAAACTTCTATTGTTCTTTTTTTGGATGCGTTCACGCGTTCATTTCTTATATTAGGGTCTCGTAATAGTATTGATAAAACCCTCAATTTATACTCCATTGTACATTCCATTTTCACTTTAGAATATAACTTCTTGTATCCATTTAACATCATATGGCATTTAATATACAGAATTGAAAATAGTGTAACATAAAACTAAATAAGTAATAAAAACCATATTTAGTTAAATATTGTACAATGTATTTTATTCTAAATTTATTTAATGATTATTTTCATCATCACGACTTTAGCCAGAACGAAAATAAAAATAATTTAATAAAACAAAGAATATAATTTACGAGTACTAAGAATAGTTACTTACCTAAAAATCAAACTATCTAGGTTCTACTTTTCATTTTTTTTAGTATTTTATCTACGCTTAAAAATACGGAGCCCAAAAACTTAGAGAAACAGAAAAAGAAAATAAGAAGGGGTGACGAGTGCAATGTTTATATGGGGCCGGGTATTTTATCGTTTTTTAGTGTCTATTTGCGAGTTGCGTGTGGCCCATTCATGTTGGCCTTTTGGATTTGGACGTTTTTGTTGCGTCGTAATCCTTAATGGAATGTTGCCGAACGTTACCGCCGTACAGTTTTGCGGCGATCGCAACAGTTTACTAGTGTTATCGTGAGAATTCGATTTAAACGTTCCCTATTTCAGTGACAGGTTGCAAATCTTAATCTTAATCTGTTTCTTAGCTCTTTAAAAAAAACTAAAATGTCTCGCTATTCAGTCTTTAGAGCCGTTTATATTTTTGTATAAAAGTTGTCTGGACGTTTTATCATGCTTCAAACTGCGAATGACTGCCTTTTAAGTACATTTTGTTTTTAGAAATTAAGGTGAAACTATAAAAAAAACCTGCCATTTACATTAAGCCCATGTAAACATTGTTATACAAACATTGCATACAAACGTCAGTGTTTCATTGTTTAAAGTGAAAGTAACTAATTAGCGTGTTTGGTGTTATATTCGCGCTCTATTATATTCTTGATGTAAATTATAAGTAATAAATAAATCCGTAAACTAACACACGATGTACCATGTCAGTCTTGTCACATTTTGTCACTGGAAAAAGAAGTGACAATTAATTTCAGTTACGAATTTGTGATGCAAACTATCTAATAAAGTATAATAATTCCTTATGAGCATTATATTGTATAACTAAGAGACGTATTTAACATGTTAATTGTAGTCATTAATAAAATAGAAAAATAGAATAACTGGCACAAATAGACTGGTTACCGGACATAATAACAGTTATTTTTAAGTCAAAAGTGGTTTGAAGCGCGGTTCATAGGTCGGAATTTTACTTTTTATTCTAAACAGTTTGTGCTTCAAACATTAAATGACTCAATTGTTGATGAAATTTTTGGTAAAAGAGTTGCCACATCCAATATGGGCTCCGTTCGTAGGCGGAGGTCGTCGATACTTCATCGTGCGATGTACGGACGTGTAGTTTGTGTGTAGTGAGCGTGTAAACATGGGGCTCCGCGATCGGACGCAGGGCCGCAATTGGGGCGTCCATTCTGTAGAATAGTTTCGGCACCTTAATCCAGTATGTAACTTTACTTAAACTTGTAACTTAACTTCACTTTTATGATAATTTCTTGTATTTACGCGACGACACATAAATAAGTGAAATTATTTGTACGGACTTATCGCGGTAATTTTTAATTTTAATTCTCGACGATTCGAACTCTTAACATAGTTCATGGACGTTCGATCATCGGGAATTGAAATTAATAATTAAACAGGATAAATCCGTAAAGATAGTTTAATTTAGTAACTTAACTATTAGGGTATATTAAAAGAATGTAGAGCATGGATGTCGCTAGGGTTTCAGTCTTTTTTATAAAAACAAACTGTCATGTTTGTTGAACCTATGGGAATCGAGATAGTTTATGGTAACATCGTTACGCCCGCCAACACACCCAAGCTGGGTTTTTTACCCCTTAACATAACAGATCAGCCTAGTCACCGTTCACTTGTACAAATGTGACAAACTGATCATTGTACGAGGGAAATTCGATACATCCAAGCCACTAGAGCCTTACTCCTTCCGACTGAAACTATAAGAATCTCTCCAAAGTGAAAGTGTCAAATAAAAAAATTGTCAAATCCAAAGAAGCTGGTTTGAATCCCGCAGCGCTGAAAGTTTTTCTTCATTTATCTACATAAATTTATAATTCAAAAAGTTAAAATAAATACTAAATTTTAAATGTAAATAATTTCAAAATATTTTACATTTAAAATTTAGTATTAAATACCTAAAACTACTCTAATATGCCGACGTTATCCGGTACGTACGGTATTCTGGTATAGTCGTGTGCATTCTTAGCTATTTCAGATCATTTGCAAAAGCAAAAGCTCACGTTTCCCTCTCGTTATTTAGTACGGCAAATGTTATTTATTTGAAATTTATTGTTCATACCTCAACTTAAGGCTAAAAAGCATTCTCTTCCCGTTAACCCTGGGAGTAGAGAAAATTTGTAGAGGGTGCAAAATACGCGAAATAAATTAAAGACAAATAAATAAAAGAAAACAATAATGCAAAGATACATTCTATAGAAATATACTTTACACAAACATAAATACTTTACATACAATTATTAAATACATACTATGTTTAACATACATTAAAACAATATTAATAAATAACAAAGAAGAGTTATAAATACATCAAGCATTTTCTAATTCGAATACTACTCAAATACTCATAACACTATCTAGGCATATCAAACAGATTGTACTTTACGTACGTACAAATCCCGGATGGCATTTAAATAGCTGGGCCCGATACATATGATTTTATAAGGCAATAAGAAAAGCAGTTAGATAGCACTTTCTTTTTGCTGGATAAAACATAAACTTCAAATCACGGAATTTCGCTAATTGTCGAATGCGGCCCTGGAGCTTTCCTCTTAAATCCATGTATCGTATTGTATGTCAGCAAGCAATTTGCGAACATTTGATACAACTCGCTCCAGCGAGCGCCCTATTTTGTTTCACTTAAGCAACGCTTGCGGGTAAACCATTCAAATCTATATTGTATCGTAAGTGAAACTTTATTGTGGTCGCAACCCATATTACTTTTAAACTAACGTATAAATAATACTTATTTCAATAGAAACTTACAATCTTTGACAGAAATTTATAAAATATTAACGTATTGGTTGCACTAATGATATATATAGATAAAGGTATAAAGGTATAGATTTATAGTTCGAAGATCCGTGATATTTTCAACGATGAAGTAAATGTTTCTACTAAACATTTTTATCCGATGTAACAGGTAACGTCCGGTACTTACCTTAGTTTAATCGGTACTAGGCTCCTAGAATAGGGCTAAGGTATCCCCTGCCTGTCGTAAAACGCGACTAAAAGGGGACACGGATGGGAAGCAGCATGAAGTTGTCTCGTGCTGCTGCAAGAGAGGGAGGGAACCGGAGAAGGTTTATCCTTCTCCGAGGCGTGCTCAGGCGTCGTACCGAGGGACACCGGTGCGTTCCATGGGAGATCCCGGAGTCCCTCCTAATGTACGGAAGGTGGCCACCGAGGGGGTTTTAGTGGGTAAGAACCCCAAATAACCCTGTCATGTAAGTTAACAGGGTATCGTTAGAAGATTTCCCCCCCGATACCAAAAAAAAAGGCTACTTCAAAAAACTGTTATATAACAAGTCTCTGTTCACCCCGCTGCGAAAAGAGCATTACGCCGGTCTTGCAGTGAAAAAATAAACTTGAACTTTACTTAAGAGTGAAGTAACAGGCTATATATGTCCCAGTGCTGGACAAGATCTACTCTGTACAGAGGGTAGTACAGCATAGTTCACCGAGCAACCCCACATAGCGAATTGGTAGATTTCACATATTTTTTACCGACTTCAAAAAGAGGGAGGTCATCAATTCGGATGTTCATTTTTTTTATGTATGTTCGGGCATAACTTCGTCATAATTATATAGACGGATTTGCAAAATTCTCTTTTTCTTCGAAAGGGTCCCATATAAATTTCATATAGATCAGATCTATGATGATTTGCGGAGATAGCAACGAAACTCTTCGAAATACGACAGGAAATCAATTGCTATTGCTGCTATTGCTTTCCGATGAATAAATTGCTGTTTAAAGTTAATGTGGTGTCGTATGCATCTGCACTAATGGGAGTGCTTGACAATGGAAATACTAGTATTGCTTCGTTGAAGACCAGAGAATGAAATGTACTGATACTTTTCCATTATCTGAGGCTCTGGAGGCTTTCGAGTGTTAGAGCACCCACAACCTCAGGTTATGTGGGTGCTCATGGGGTGATACCGCAAGCTCGTTTTCCACCTCCTCGTATTAAAAATTACCACCTATAATGTATCCATAACGTGTAATAGGCACTCTGTCTTAAAACAATTAGTACCCATTCAATTACCCCAGCGCGATGAGCATAAATTTAACGTGTAATGTAAAAACTGTCCTAGTGTTTGTCGGATTCGCATATAAAGGGTTCCGTACCATTATCTATAGAAACGGCAAAAAATCTTGTCCGTTGTATGGGATACCACCCCACTTAAAAATGTTTTAAATAAACGACAGAAATACGTCATGCGTGAAAATTTCAACTGTCTAATTATCACGGTTCATGAGATACAGCCTGGTGACGGACGGACAGACAGACAGCGGAGTCTTAGTAATACCTAGGGTCCAGAACGGTACGGAACGAAACGGTGGTAGATTAAAAAAAATTACAATCCTAAAATGAAATGTATTTTTTTATATCGATGAATAAATGATTTTGTTTTTTTTGAACCCTAACAAGTCAAAGCTAATGTGCAAAGCGTGCAGTAAACGCACTCATTGACAAGGTTACACTCGCCGGCCGATACAATTTAGCAACACAATCCGTCAGAAATCGGACACCGGACAAAGTGCCACGGCAAACAGCCGCCCTTAAGCTGTTTACACACTGTCCGGTGTTTTCGTCGTATGCGGGGGTTTTCATTGCATCTTTTCACTTTATACTTTTCGAAAACGACTTATAATAATGTCTATGGTTTTCATTGAGCGACTTTTCTTGCGGGTCTCGGTTTTTAAGGGAAAATATGTGATCGTGGTCACGTCAGCAAATATAGTTCGCATAATAATAATAATAAAGAAATTCGAATAATAATAAAGTTAACTCTAATAGTTTGTGCTCATTATTAGCTTTTACAGATATGAAAACAAAATAAAATGATTGAGAGGGACATAAATTCCCAGGGTGTAAATAAAATAGTTGCTACAATTACACAAAATCGCTTATTGTTTGCAATAGAAGTAATTTTAAACAACCTGTTTGTGTATATGTACCATCCATTCTCTATCTTCGATATTTGTAACGCATTACTACTCAATTTGTGAGTTTCTTCTTTCGATTTCAAACAGCAAACATAAATTAACCGTGCCCTCATCTAGATTGCGTAGACTAAGTAAGCTTTAACAACAAAATCCCAGAAAACGTTCAAAATAAATCAGTTATTAAATTTTAAAAAAACTTGTAAAATAACGTTTGTGTGTTAAAGACTATTGTAGTATTAGCGAATATTTGAATGATATAGATAAATTAATGTTTTGCCGCAATCAAAATGGAAATAAACATATAATCTTTAAATGTTATTTTTCAAATAATTTAGGTTTTAGTTTTTGTATTTGTATCTTTTTTTCTTATCTTTAACATTTTTCTTTTATAAATCTAAATACCATTAAAATAAGATATTATAATTGTATACATCTGATGCTAGTGGTGAAAACTTTATTGGCCCACATATCAGTGTGTAATTTATACTATTTATTTTATGTTAGTGCTGTTTGTTTTCCTAATCAATAAAATAAAATAACACATTCTGGAATTTAATTGATCGCTCCAGGCTCTTTCAAGTGGAGTTTAATATATTTTACACATATTTGTTTTTTTTGTCAAATTATGTTAAAAAAATGACCCACTTTCTTTCGCCGGTTCTTCTAAGGTCAGTGGCTTTTTTTCCGAATCGGTAGTAGTGTATTTTGACAATCAATAAGTAAGTGCAATGCTTCAATGAATAAAGATATTTGAATTTTAATTCGCATTTTATTTGAAGGACAATATTGGAAGAAGCATTTGTTTATAAATTAACGTCATTAAATAAACACAGCTATAAAATAGAAGAACAAAATTGATATGCGATCGGTACTTTCTAAGACTACTCACACCATTACATATATATTATACATAAAAGAAAAATTACGCTTTTCCGCCAATTCCAACTCCATCCATAGATAATAAAACTCTTTATCAATTCAATTTGTCAAACGAATCTACAGATGCGCAGATATATTCAAAAACAGACGCCCACCGAAAGGGGGGAGGCATTCCTTTATTGTACGGAGTCTACGTCAGCCGCAGACCCTCCATTATCTTATCTATTTTCCCTTTCATCTGTTTTTAAAAAGGTTTCAAGACATTTAACATTTGTCCGCTTATGGGCATTTTATTCTTTCAGCGATTCGAGTGTTGCCAGTTTTCTGACTGACTTATTGAAACCATAATATATTATTATATTTTTATGTATTTAGGAGGTTACACTTTACTAAATGATACAAATTTACCGGCTTGATCGTGTTTCTTTTCAATTTTATTTCATATTATATATTTGTTTCGAACCCTTTACAGCGTTCATGGTTTGTACAGTCACCTGTGACCATAAAACAAACGCGATACATCCGTAAAATTAGTTTAATTTATCAGCATCTTCATTATTACCATTTTAACATGTTCAAGGTATAGACCTGTCCCACAGAACTGCTACCAAAGCCATACATGTGAGTTTTCCGACAAAACGGTATCAAGACTTCAAACTCATAATAATTGTATAAAAGGTGGGAAAATTCCTCGAAACAGTTGAATTTATATAGGAACCACATTGACGTGGACAATTATTTCGCGGTGAGTTCATTACACTAAAATTTAAATACATTGTTAGTTTGATTGAAACTACAAAAACAAAGCAATAGACATAAGCTATGAACAATGCTTGTGACAGTCGACAACGGGTTCGAAACTTTAATATTACACTGGCGGTACCCAAGATTAACTTCATATATCTACCCACTTTGAAACATTTTGGGTGTAACGTCATTTTGTCGTTAATTTATTATTATATAGTTTATATACATAATATGAAGCGTTGTAATCTTGGGTAAGACATCAGTGTAAATCTTTTTTTACTACAATAAATTAAGTTATCCAGCAATAGTATAGATGAATAATAAATTATTATTATTATTCATGTATCATATTTATGGCTGCATTGTCGACCAACTAAATTTCTCCTAAAACTTAGAATCTAAAAGTAAAAATTACTACAATTAGCAGCTTTTTTTATATTTACTATATTTTGTATTTTAGACTTTCTACTAAAGATTTGAATGCTAGAAATGAATGACGAATTAACAAATTTGTTATAATTTAGTATTGTACACCGATTGATTAGATTTTAATTAAATTTTGAGCTCTCCTAATCATGTGGTATAATTATATCGGCAATATTTTAATTTCCACTCAAACTCGAACGCTTCTAGAATTCCTAACCTAAGAGCTTTTACATGAAATGAGTACATATCATATTTTTCGAGTAAATATTGGTAATCTACAATTGTGCCAATATATATTTTTCGTTCTTATGTATTATTACTAATATCAAAACGTGTGAAATGAGTATTATTATTAATGAAAATTCTATCATATATATATAGAAATTAGTAATATTACGAATCAATACACTGAGCATCATTTAGGTATGTTTCACAAACTCCGTACTAAATTATTAATTACACACATGTCCAACGTCCGACTGTAAAACAGTCAAAATTTGCGCACGTCAATCCAGTGCTGCCAGTTACGAACAAATCAAATTCGCCGGTGATTCAAATTAGGACGGAGTGTTCCTGACCGCGCCTGAGGCGTTTGTGGTAATACCACGCGTGTCGGAAACGCAGGATTACCTAAAAAGTAATTTATTTTTTTTCGGTAGCCAATTCCCATATTGGAAAAGTTCTTGTAGTTACACTTTCTTTGCCGGGTTTGGAAAAAACTGTGAGAGTGGAATTATACGATGCGCTCGCACACCGACAGCCAAAAAGCGACATGATGAAGTTGGTTGTAAAGCGACCAAATTCGCGGTATTACCATGGCAACCAATGACAACTTTTTGACTTTTACCTCTAATTCCAAGTTATTTAATTAAACCGTTATAAATTTCATTAAATGTCTTTTTCACAAGCATAGACTACTAGCACAGGGTATAAACTTTTTGGTTATTTTTCGTTTGTTACGCTAACGAAGTATAACTTCTTACGTGCATACATAAGTACACACATATAATTTTTTATTATCTGTATTCACACTTTCAGCTCGTACACCTCAAATTATAATAACGGTATTGTTCTATAACACGTAACTTTAAAATATAGTAGAGGGAATCCCTCCAGACTAATGCCATTCGGCATTCGGCATTAGTCTGGAGGGATTCCCTCTAGGTGACTCTACTAGGGAAAAGTATTCATTTCAATATTCAATATATTTATTTCAATATTCAATTTACACATAACTCAACCACAATGGTTTCTTCTATCATTCCGTCTTTCCGCAAACTCTCCTTAAGGTGTATGTGGATCTTCTATACCCAGGAATGTCCTGGCAGACTGTTCACGTGACCACCCTACTCGCCCGAGGCCACGTCAATCAGGATCCCAGGCCGCGCCGGCCGCTGGTAATTGTTTCTGTTTCGGAACGCTTCCCTCGGAACTAGCTTTACAGTTTTTTGGTTGTTGTTGTTGTTTATATTCTGTGGCGCGTCAGAGTTTGAAAATGGAGCGAGTACGCACTATGTAGATAAGACAAGATGAAAGCCCTTATTGTGTTAATTGATAGGTGATTCCTCCTCATCTAAATGGTTAGCATTTCGCTCTGAAATTGAATTGATTTAACAATATAACTAAAATTACCGATTATGTGAAAATAATTTGATTAATTCAACAAGGAACACTACCGTAGGAAGGTTGTGTTCCTTGTTGAATTGATCTAGGCATCAATTTTATTTTTGAATGCCGGTTACCAGTTATTACAATAATAAGAAATGTCAATGGCCAACATTGCAGAGCTCCTATGCTAAAAAGTTCATCCTGTCGTACATTGTGAAAAATATATTTTTCCAACTCGTTTTATTTCCAAAAAGGCACTAGCAAACTAAGAAACAATTTAAATATAATATTATACTCTTATTTATTAAAAAGTCCTTTCTCTGCTGGGCAAAGGTCTCCTCCGTACAGAGGGTATCAGGGCATAGTCCACCACGCGGCCCCACTGCGGATTGGCGGACTTCACATATCTTCGAAATATTTTTTTTCTTATTATTTCGAAAATATTCAGGTATCCTCACGATGTTTTCCTTCACCGCTGAGCACGTGATGAATCAAAACTTAAAATTAACAATTGGTGTCGTCACCGGGGATCGAACTCAGGTGGCTCGAGTATATTGAATAAAAGGCGAGCGCCCGTGCACAGAGCTATCACGGCTCCTAAATTTATATCGTAGATAAATTAATTTCCAAATGCTCACGCAAAACAGGTTGTCTGGTTCATAGTTGATGATTGGTTTAAGTTAAGATATTTTTTGTGATAGGTACTATCACTCCACAGTTAATACAGAGAGGTACTAACCTCAAAATACACAAGGATAGTTTTGACAGACAATGCTCGATACCACAATGCCACAAGTTATAGCATGCTGTTAAATGCATCCAGCGATTGGGGTGTCGGCAATGCATTTTTTAAATAACTGTGATAAGATTAAATCACCTTGGAGATATTTCGCCTGTAGTAGAGCCACCAGCAAAGTTTGCTGTTGCACGAACGGGTAAACGACGTGAAAAGAAAGTGTTATGGCGAGACATTTACAGCGCCCAATCTTCTAGAAGTCGGCAACGCATCAGCAGTCCTAACGGTGTTGTAGATATTGATAGACAGCGATACTTAGCAGCAAATGTACTCCACCACTCATGATGTTGCCACAAAGAAAAAATTAGGTGCAATATACTGCGAGATAGTAACCAGTTTATTGTCTCAACCTCCGTTAATTCAAACATTTTCCTGCACTGACTCGAAAGTGACTCAAAAGAAATTATCTTTTTTTTTATGGGAAAAAGCAGCAAACGAGCAGGAGGCTCACCTGATGACCAGGTAAGTGATCACCGCCGCCCATGGACATCTGCAACACCAGAGGGCTCACAAATGCGTTGCCGGCCTTTTAGAAAAGAGTATGCTCTCTTCTTGAAGGTTCCCAGGTCGCAACGGTTCGGACAGACCGCCGGCGGCAGATGGTTCTACAGAGTTAAAAATCGCGCTGTTGTGGAACGCTGGACATCGAGGTGGTGTGGATGAAATTTTTGGTTTTGGCGCGATGTCTAAAAGTATATTTTGAAGTTATACTTCTTTTGGCGCGTTAGAGAAAAATGATGAGAGTAAATTTTTACGATGTGCGCACACCGTCACGAAAAACCGACACCCTGTAGTTAGCTAGACATCTACGTATATTTGCATGAGAACTGACAACTGTATTCACGATACTTAAATAAACTTTAACTAGATAGTGCGTTCTAATAAAACTTTCAATGTATTGAATACCTTTTTTCTATTGTTAATGTCGTTTTATAAATGTAGAATAAGGCGAAGGTAAAAAAGAATTAAAAAGATTTTATCTTGTTACACCAAAGAAGTATAACTTCTAAAGAAGTTATATGTACTTACACACACACTTTTTCCCCTTCTTATAGCCAGTCTTGCAATGCCTTCAAAACATAACAATTCATTTATTATAGTGGATATAACGGTTATTGTCAGGTTTAAGTATCCTATTTTTAAACTGTTTGAAATAATTAAAACTTAAAGAATGTACGTATATTTTGTAAACATGCCTTGAATGGTTCAGATTTATTAGGTTTTAGACACATGTAACGCCATCTGTGAGCCAAAAGAAAAAGCTAATTATAAAATGATATAAGTGACATCTGTTGCCAAGAAGCGTAGATTTGAAATTCGGTAAGTTTTATAACTCGTACAGTAGATAATTTATTTATTTTTTATTATTATTAAGTCAGTACTATAGGCCTATTTTCTTCAATTTATTTCATAATCCATAAATGCATTTATTTTTTTTAATTTGAGATACTGGTAAGCGACCGAGGTTTACTTGATATTATGATAACCGCCGCCGTCTATGGACATCTGTAATCCCTAGAGTTTCAGATGTACAATTTTCGAACTTGTTTAATATCGCATATAAATATTTAATTTAACTATGGCGGCCAGCTCAATGCCATATGAAAGGCTGCGCAGATGCTGCAGACACAGCAGAGAAATAGATTGCAAATTATAAGGTTCAATAAAATTTTATTAATGCAAGTTTGATGTAAGAAATATTGTAAATTTTTAATAAAATTAAATTGCCTATTTTTTGATATGGACATTTACTACACCCGAGGGTTGCAGATGCGTTGACAACCTTTTGAAGATATCTGTGTATAACCTAATCTATGGTTATCTATCTACTTTTAAGCCTTTTACTTCCATACTTCCATAGCTTTTTTTAGTAATTAAATATAACCTATACGATATATCGATATTTTAGAAGGATATATCGCAATATATCGATACAACTTTTCGATATATCATATGGGAAAAATCATCGATATATTTTTCACATGACATCCTTAACTACTATGGGTCGGAGTTCGGAAAAAAAGCCACTGACATGAGAAGAACCGGTGAAAGATGCGGGAAAATATGTCAGCGTCGCGACCGACTCTATTTTAAAATATGAAAATAACACTAGCGTACGATTTTACATACCTATTGAACAAGTGTGTTCTAAGAAGCGAAGAGAACATTCAAAATTTTTATTTCTTTGAACAAATATCTTAGTGATTCTTTGGGAGTCCAAATTATAAACAGCTTGAATGTCTCTTTTTTGGAGGATGAAGATTTTAACTTTTAAGTTTGGTAACTCCTTGTAACGCATAAAACCTTAATGCAAACTCTGTTCTCAATTGAAATGTAGGAATCTTCACTGCTATGCCACGATAAGGTTATGGTAAATGTTGTGGCCATAGAGTAAATGTTTTTTTTTAATTTTCTTACACAACATATTTTAATACTCATCGAATATGAATTTCGAGTGCTACATCTTGTAGTCGAAATCATTCTTAAAAATTAAAACTCACACATCACTTTGGTAAGCGGCGTTTAATTACAAAATGATCATACAAAAAAAAAATTAAACATAAAAATATCACTAGAAATTCTTAAACGCAATATTTCATATTACAATACAATAAAAAAATGTGATGTATAAAAACTTAGCGAAAGTACACACGAATCTCTTGGTAACGAAATCCCTCAACACAATATGGAAATTCGATCACAGCCTGCTGGCATTGGGTATATCGTGAGTTAGGTGCGTGGTACACCCAATTAGGAGAGGTAAGTACATTAAGTAACCTTTAACAGTCTCGTTTGGTTGTGATAATTGACGGCCGTTTTAATGACGTACCCATTCCGTTAGCTGCTAAGTAGACTATCGTATGTTGAAAAATCAACAATTGTAGGTGAACAGTTGAAAAATATACATATATGTTTTAAAAAATGTATGTAAAAATTATAATTATCAGAAATATGTAATAATATATCTTGTAACTGCTATTGACTTTTTCAACATACGGTAGTGTAACTTAGGAGCCATCTATTTTATTCCGCTTTCATTTCAAAACAATCCGACATATGGTTGTAAAATAAATCAGAACCCTGCTTGAAAGACTAGTTTGGGGATATAGCTTCGTCAACTATAGTCCGGTCACATAAACACGCAATTTTAATATCTACAATTTATAGCAAAAATTTGTTTGAGAATTTTCATTTCTTCAAATTCTATGTCGCACTAAATGCCGGATTGTTTTAGAAGGACATGAACGTTCATATTTTTCAGTGTTCCCTAACTTACGTATCTAAATCGTATTCAACGTTGTCATCACCTATAACTTCCATTTTATGACCATTATCATATTCATTAGTATGTTTCACTCCTTCGTTCATACTTTGAAATATTACTTTGTATACATTTTTTAAGATGGCAACAATAGGAATCATTAAAAAAAAAAAAGAAAGTAATAGACAAATAATGGTAAAAATTTCGATTAAATTCTGGCCAAATTGGATATAGATAGTGGATATAACCAAAAATATTTCTAAGCATCTTAAAAAAATGATAATCAACTAACATATAGTTTACCTAAATGTGATTTTTTTAAAATATAAAACATAGATGTAGAATTGTTTTCCATGAATATTTTTAAACAATATTTATCAGCCAATATCAAAGATTCCGCAACAGTAACTACGTAGGATTTTCATATTGCAACCTCTGCAATAATTGGTCAAATTCCACAATTATACAATACTATAAAATAGAACCGCCAACCCAGCTGAGAGCTAATTATGCTTCCAAGCTATTGTTGCCAACTTAAAATTGAAACGTTTTCGAACAATCGAAGCAGAAAAATAAAATAAAACCTTAAAAGTAATCTCATTTCAACACCGCAATTAGTTTTGTTCAACAAACTTATATTACCCCCGCAATGCCGTGACTGATCACTCTTAGGAAAAACCAGGTAAGTGACATTACATATGTAATAGTATGCAAAATAAATACTTCAAAATGTAAACAGAAGCAGTTAATATTATATTGAAATGGCACTGCCTTGCTGAATTTCTTATCTATACCTCAATCAAATTGTAAAGAAAATGTAAAAATTAATATAATAAAATTAATTTATCTAAGAGGAATTAATCTTATCATTACTACAAATTATGATTGTACATATTTTGTACTTTCTACTTTGTATCATACAGGTGCACCAACTAACTGCATTATGTAGCACATGAGAGTAAAACAATCTAATCCTTGGGTGAATACATTAAGCAGTAAGGAATGTGTAGTGTCCATAGTGGAAGGTTTTGAAAATTACATTTTATAAGTTAATAACTTTTTTAAAGGTTATTTCCAAAAAAGGAAAAAATATTTATGAATTACTAGCTGATCCGGCAAATGTTGTTTTGCCATATAAATTATTTGTAGGGTAGAAAAAATGTTTGGGGTGGACCACCCTTAACATTTAGGGGGATGAAAAATAGATGCTGTCCGATTCTGCACCCTGGCCGATATGCACACAAAATTTCACGAAAATCAGTCGAGCCGTTTCGGAGGAGTTCAATTACAAACACCGTGACACGAGAATTTTATGTTTTAGATTATCGTGCCATTTAGAGATATTCATACAAGTACATTTACTTATAAAATCAATTTAAGTATTAAGAACCTCACACCCCAAGGAACACATTAAACTTTTATATAATAATCTCAACACTAGTATTATTTTCCCACTAGTATGATTAGCCCATAGATAATTATATTGGCTAATCTTACTAGCCATTAGAAAATACCCGGTTTTTCTTAAGAGCAACCATTTCAAAGTCCAAAACTGACATAATCAGCTCCCCCCACGACACAACCAAAACAAAGGCCTTACATTAATTCATAGGAATCAAGAGAGCACATCATTTTTATAACCTATATCACAATAAAAAATAATTTGGCATGTCATTGATAACTATGAATATAAATTATTTATTATTATTACGTAAGGCAACATTTTCGATGTGTTAAAAATTCTAAATAAGTTCCACTTAGAAATTCACTAGTCGTTTTCAAAACACAACACCAAAATTATTGCTTTGATTTTTACTTTCAACTTGCAAAAATATATATGTTTATTTCTTAAGTTTTTTTACACAAACATATATTTTAATTTATGTTAAACCGTAAAAAATATGTGAATTATAAATAAAATAATTAATTCAATGAAACAAGGAATATGGATAATTATTAGGAATAATCTATAATTACAGAATCGTTAATGGAAATTATGATTGTAGGAATAGAAATTATGATTGTCGAAAAACTCACATATACCTTAAAAACATTCTTTATCCATTTATAAAAATATTGTTTCTATCTATTTAATAATTGAATTATGATTTATTATTTTTTATTACTTTGTATAAACATACACAACATGAAACATCATATTTTATTAATATAAAAGTAAAATTGATTAAAAAGTAATTTCAATGTGGGTTTGAATTATGTCACATAGCATTCTATACTTATTGTCGGTACAATGACATGCCCATTTAGAACTTAGCCTACGCTTTGAACTATACTCACCTTAAACTACTGTACAGAATTGAGAAATCTTGGGGAACACGCGGGAGCGCACCATACCTTTATATTTACAACGGCGCACCACAGCAGCAAAACACAACACGAGAATAAACACTATGACTGTCCTTGCAACGGCTCTAACGTCTTATCGTGGCAGCTCTGCTCCTGGTATGCAGCATCGTCTTTCTTCACGCTGAGGTTCTGTATCTCGTCGCACTTTGTCGGCTCCACGGCCTGGCCGTGCTTGAACTGCAAGTGCTTCTCCAGGCTGGACTTCTGCACGCACCTGTACGGGCAGTGGGGGCACTTGACTGACTTCTGTCGGGGCCTGTACGGCCTCGCCGCGGCCGCGTCGGCCCTGTCACCAGCGCGCTCGTTCAGGTGGCGCTGTTTGTGCTTCGTTAAGTTGGTCTTCTGCACGCAACGGTAGCTGCACACGTCGCAGCCGAACGGCTTCTGGTCGGTGTGCAGGTACATATGCTTGACCAGGTTCGGCTTCTGCACGGTGCGGTAGTCGCAGTACGGGCACGCGAACGGCTTGTACCCGGTGTGGGTCCTCTCGTGCACGACCAGGTTGTTCTTCTGCGCGCAGCGGTAGTCGCAGTACTGGCAGCGGAACGGCTTCTCCTTCATGTGGACGAGGATGTGCTTGGCGACGTTGTTCTTCTGGCCGGACTTGTAGTCGCAGAAGGTGCACGAGTACGGCTTCTCGCCGGTGTGGGTGCGCTCGTGGATCTTCAGGATGGCCGGCGACTGGCAGCGGTACGCGCACTGGGTGCAGCCGAACTTGCCCAGCCTCTCCGCCTCGCCGGCCTCGCCCTCGGCGCAGCACTTCGCGTGCTGCTTCAGGCCCCGCTTCGACGGGAACACCTCGTTGCACTTGTAGCAGGCGTACTCCCCCTTGATGTTGGCGGAAACGTCCTCGGGCCGTAGCCTCGTTTCCGGCTCGTTCTCGCCCTTCTCCGAGCCGTTGGCGTAGGCGCTCGGGTCGTACTCGGCGTAGAACATCTTATTCTGGTCCGAGGGCTTCTGGTTCTCTTTGGGCTCCTCGCTTTTAGCCGTTTTCGCGCCGTCGGGGCACTCCTCGCGCGCCTTCTTGAACTCCTCGCCGGCGTAGGGGCTGCAGTTGTCGAACTGGCGGTGCACCACCAGGTTCTGGGGGTTGTCGCGGCCCACGCTGCCCGCGTAGCTCTGCGCGTAGCTCTGGGGGCGCGTGTAGAGGTGGTCGATGGAGTTTAGGGCGGAGATCGGTATGTGGTTATTGTATATCGTGTACACGTGGTCCTGGGGGAGGGTGTTCGCGTTGGCCGGCGGGTGCTCCGCATGCAGAGGTATGTGACCTGCAATGTGAAGCGTCCATAATGACTTTTTATCTTCGCTTATGACATAAGGTGTTACCAGGATATGGGCGCAATTAGATGGACGCGGGAAATTTAAGTACGATAAACTAAGTACTTTCTAGCACCGGATGTATTGATGGTACGATTCTTTTATAATAGGCAAAAGTCGAGCTTTAATGATTGCGCTCTCAAATAATATTTCAAACTTTATTACAAAAGCAAGACATTCGTACTAAAGTCTATATGGAATGATCAGTCATGATGATTAGATGGGCAGACTTTTTTCTGTCACATCTGTGTTGAAGAGACGTTTAATGACCACAAAGTAAACATAAACAAACATCGGAAGAGTTATTTGTTGGTCTTTTTAGGGTGGGAACTACACCACAGCGCAAATCCCTTCTCACCAAAGGAGACATGGTAACCACCGCAGGTATAAATTATAGGTCTCTATATTAATTATAGGATCTTTATTATTCCAATCAACATGAAAACTTAATAAGGTGAATGACAAAGACGCTCAACTCATTTTTTTTTTAAATCCTCCTCGGCTTATTTATTCCGCCCCATTTTAAACATGCAAATCGCAAATGTTGATCGCGCAATTCATTTTCCCATGAGAGGATCGATAATAAAATCTGAGGCGCCAAAGCGCATTAAAATACATCCCGCATCAACAGTATTAAAAAAGTTTATCAAACAAAAACTCGTTCCGTGAAAACTGATTGAACTATTTAATATTCGACCATATTTAAGGCGTCAAAAAAAAACAACGTTTGGACACACGAAGGTTAAAACAACTCAATTCTAGCTTAACGTCGCCCCCATTATCGTCTAAAATCCGATTTGCGTACGCAAACACATTAAATATAGTGGCAGATCTAAACATATAATATGTTGATATTTAAAACTGCATATATTGCACTCTACGGATTACCATAATGGTGAATACTAAATGTAAATCACCGATATATTCATCCGACGACATTTCTCCGTCGGCTTTCGTGTTTTTGTTTTCCATTATGCAATTTATTTAAATTTTTTGTCCACAAAAAGTCCTTTTAGTGTGACATAATAAAATAAATTAAAAAAAGTTAACCCCCCTCAAACATCTAAGTTTTAATTTGAGACTGTTTAAACATTTTTGCCGCGCTTTTGAGCTCTTTTTAAACACGTGTACTTAGACGTTTGCTTGCACATACGTAAAAAAACTCTTATAAAAATGGTTGAAAAAATAAATTGTTTTAATTATTAAACTTTTATATATTTTCAATAATCGTTTTTTTTTTCATGTAGCTGCAGGTGATAAATTTTTTGTAGGTTACTAAAGCAACTGCAACTGGTAAGGTGTTGTGGATAGGGTTGTCAACCATACTTTATAAAAACGTATCTTATTTTATTTTTGGTAAATATATAATTAAAATATATTCATAAAAATAAAGTATGTGAAAATACCTTATTTTCAATCTTTACTATATATATGCATAAAATATGCATAAAATAAAACACTCTTAAACCACAATAAAAAATTACTTGTTACTTTTTTATTTAAATTGGGAAAGGAAAGATAGCTTCTAAAAGGAGTATAGTGAAAAACTGTGCGAAGAGAGATGCTTAAAAAAATGTCTTCAAGAGAAAAAATATGTATGTAAAAAAATTTAAATAAATTTAAAAATTTTGAAAATTACTTTATTTTTCTTCTTTATACTCTCTTTTCTATTTTTTCTCTACTTGAAAAATGTGATAGTTGGCAACCCTAGTTGTGGCCAGGGATAATCACTAAACGTCAGGTGAACAGCTAACTCGTTGGCCAATTTTTCTAATTAAAAACTGGAGTGAGAGCCACGGGGCACGTAAAAAATGTACACGTGATGTTGAGATGATCCAAGAGCAAACATTCTCAGTGTAAAGATGACACTACGAATGCAGTCCCGTCTGGCGGGCAAGTGATCTTAGAAACCAGTCCAACTCTGACCTTTTAAGTGGACATTAAATAAATATTCATGGGGATGCTGCCGCTGTCTGGCACGGTGATATTATGCAGTTCGGCAAAATTTATAGTTCATTAAAATAATCGCTAATTGCAGCGTCATGCGGATGTATTTTCACAAGTGCAGATAACGGAATAGTGTTACAACTATATTCAATTTTATATATATTATAATATAGATGTCAATGATGTTTTAATAGACATGACGCATGTCCATACTGCGCAGCGTTTAAAATTTTTTCCGCTTTACATTGTATGACATATATACGTGAATGTGTCAGACGATATAGAACGTATGAAACGGAAAGAGATAGCAGTCTATGCATAGAAAATCAATCTAATTACACCAGTTGGCGTAATAAAGTAAGCCAACGCACAATGTACTTAAGTTTATTCTGTTTGTCATTGAACATATTTTAATTTTTTTATTCAATTTGTGTGCCTCAGTTTCGGTACGCTAGTGTCATATCTACCTCGTATTTGTATTTCATTGAACATAATGTTAAATTTATTCATTAAACGAATTTGGCGGGAAAATCCAATTCGTCCTTTGATTACTACGTACCTACCACTAATAAATGCTCTGTATATCAATTTTATTGTAACGGTGAATTATACGAACATTAAAATTTGTAATTTCGATTTTTCGAAATTGCAATAAATAAAAATAATCTCGTTCGCAAAAATATCATTTACCATTCATTGTATGATGCGTCTATGTCACACCGTTTCATGAAAAAAGAAAAGACTCCTATTCCATTTTAGTTTTGTTCAATTTATTTTTTTACCGGCAACTTACCGTTTAGCGCGTTGTTGTTCAACCCCTGATTGATGGTGTCGTAGAAGTAGCCGTCGTCCTCCTGTTCAGACTTGATGTGGAACGGCATCGGCAGCAAATGCTCTCCTTGCTCCACTTGCCTCGGCTCGTGGACGTTCAAGCCGAGCCTCTGCCCCATAGTCTGGTCCAGCCTCTGCGCGAGATTCTGCTCGAGCCTCTGCACCAGATTCTGTTCGAGCAGGTGTCCATCCTGGACGGTCTGGATCAGGGGGGTGCGTCTCGCCTCCTCCTGGTTTAGCATCACGTCGTGCTCGATTCCCGGCCGATTCAAGTGATGCGATAGGTCCATTTCGTGGGCCAGCTCGTGCGTCATACCGTCGCCGCGCCCTACGTTTTGCGGCAGCACGGCATCACCCATCCTGCCCAGGTCCGCGCTCATGTTCCTCCCCAGCTCCTGCTCGGTGAGGTTCTGCACGAGCGTCTGGGTCAAGCTGGACTGCAGCTCGAGGTCGTTGCTCAGCGCTCTCAGCTCGAGGCTGCGCGCGAGGTTGCCGTTTAGAAGCAGGTCCTCGTGGCGGCCGAGGTTTTGGGGCAGCTCACTGGCGAGGTTCTGCACGAGGTCCGCGTCGCTGGTGAGGTTCCGTGGTAAGTGTGCAGGCAGCTCGTTGAAGTTTAGGCTCCTGCTGAGGTGGTTGGACTTCAGCATGAGAGTGGACATCTGTCGGGGGGATAGTTGCAGCTGGAAATTGTGAGCGATAGTGCCAGCACTGAGCGATGACTGCACCGCTTGGTGTAGCTGCTCCATTGATATAGGCGTGTGGTAGTCAATGTCCATTTGGTGCGTCTTCTGAAACTGATATATAGGCAATTACAAAACCGTTGGATTGATCAGGCACTACATTGGTCTCCCTGAATAAATTTAAAGGGAATGAAATATTTAAATTAAAACAATGGTTAAAATGCAACTGGGCCTATTTTGTCACCACAGGGTATGCCTAATTATAACAGGTAATTTAAGGTCCTATTTTATTGTTTAGTACAAGAGAACAATATAACATACTTGCTTTTAATGCTATAGAAAAACTATTTTTTATGCTATAATTACTGTCAAGACTATTTTTAATATTTTATCGTTTTGGATAATTTTATATTTATATTATATCCAATTCCTTCTGTATTGATTAAGGAAGGAATAATAGATATATTATATATTGTTGTATTAAAATACAATTGTATTGTCTGTTGATTTACATAAAGAGTCACGGAAAATAAGGAGTCTCTTTCAAAGAGATTTGGAAACATTATAGTAATAGTAACAATTTAGTACATTTATCATTAAATGTAATAAACTTTTCAAAAAGTATTACTTTTCACTGCCTCTTTCATCTAAATGCTACTTTTTGGTCAGGGCATGGCATCAGAGCCAACTGAAGTAAGAAGATTTGGTTGTCAATGCACATCAATTTTTTAAAGATTTACATCATAGACTTATAGCCGCAGCTGGCGACAAGATGGCTAGTTCTTTTCCCACTCAAAGGTTAAACATAACTAGCCAGTGAATGCAGCTAGCATTCTTGGCACAATGCTGTGTGCCTTAATCACTAAAGGATTAAGGTCATAAAATAATATTTATTTTAGTTGAGATTTAACATAGTAAATATTGGAAGTAAATAAATTAATTTAATAAGTTGTAAATAAAAAAAGGAATATGAAATATAGTATGGAATTTAATATAGTGTATATTTATAAAATATGAATTGTATTAAGCAATGGAGCAATGGCCAAATATAAGTTTCCTTTTGGCATAGTTCTTTACTTCACTATATTTTATTATACTAAACCTTCTAGCAATTTACATATATAATAAAAAAATAACTACACTAACTGAGCAGATTGCGAAAAAATCAAAACTTTTTCCTTTATTTACAAAAAACTTTATTTTTAAGAACAACTTATTTGTAAGTTACAACTATTTCGTGTGTTACAACAAAACTAAATTATTTTTATTTTTATTCTAGACATCTCAAAGTATTGTTTCTTTTCATTCCTTTTATTATTTACATTATGATAGTTTTTTTAAAACTTGTGAAAATTCCTTTAGAAATTCAAAATTATATGATAAAAAACAATCTTTTTAGAAGATAAAAAATAAAACTACAACTGTTTATAGTCAAACTTTAAACAATACTTACACTATCTAAATAAACTTTGTAGCTATCCTCATCAAGCAGATTAGGATCTTCTCTTTTCACATAATCCATATCTCTATCTAAATTATTTTTTTTAACTCAGGACCTTATAAAAATCACGAAATGATAAAAAATGATCTGCTTCTAACCTCACTGCAATATTTACACTGTTAACTAATACAAAAGTAACACTTAAGAAGTAAGAAAAAAACTAAAGCTAGACGAGCGATTCTAAAATTACATGATTCACGACCAAAAGGTCAAGTTTAATCATAAAATTAATAAAACAAAAAGAACAGTTTTTTTGTTCGCTTGACGTTAAGATAGCGATGGAAAGGAAGCTGGTCATAGACAAAGAATAGAAGCCGTCAACGAACATCTGTTGGGTTAAAGGCATAGAGTTCAATAATATATAGTAGTAACGGTCATTACATATCATTTCAAGTTAATTAAAATGACGAAATCTAAAATTTTAAAGCTTTATCAGCCTTATTTATTGTCATGTATATGATTATTGAAATTGATTTTAATTGAAAAATATTTTAATTTTATACTATTTTTTGAGGAATCACTAAAGTATCTAAATAAAATAGCTCAATAAACGGTACGTGTAGCTGTAGTTAAATCAATGCCGAAAACATTTTTCTTGGGACATATAGTATGATAGTAGCTCGGTGGCTTTGACTGTTTCAGAAGAGGTCTGCTCGGTAGAGAACAAGAAAGCTGATACACGACAACGAAAATGCCCATAACATTTATTCTTCGGAAGTGTCTTATCTACTTCTCTAAGCCTACTGTGAAGAATAGTGATTTTAGGATCGCGATTTATCTCGGCGTTAGGCATGTATCATAAAGTGCTTGTTGCGTTGAGGAGAAATTTGTTGTGTAGCTTTAAATTTATATAAAAATGTGAACGAAGTCTTTTGCTGCCGCGAGAATCGAACCCACGTTTTACGGTATCGCGTCCTGATGCTTTAACCACTAAGCAGAAGGTGATTGTGAACACACATACAATTTAAATTTTTTTTCGTTTTACAACGATACTTGTCGTGAAATGCATTTATCAAAGTGAGTTAAACGTCTGAATACGTAATGAGGAAGGTGCAATTTCGAATTCTGGCCGTGAACATAGTTTTATCTAATCATTTTCACAATAAGAATATCAATATTTATTAATCGTAGTAGTATTTACTGTAATAATAACAAAGTAAATAATAATGACAAATATTTGATTAGGTTGAATGATATTTGAATAGTATAAAATATCATTGATTAGTTTTAAACACTAGTAAGTTAACTATATTATATAAATGCTGGTTTTAAACTGCTTGGTAAATAATAAATAATTTATCGCAATCCTTCACAAGAATAATTAGAATCGTTAGTTTCTGTCAAAGTCCAATTACATAACAGAAAGTTCTCGACTAAATAACTTTTCATTTTTCTTGGATTATCTATGAAAGTACTATGAAATATGACCTTCACAAAAAAATACTAATGTCAATTTTGATGTTTTCAAATTCAATATTTGTAAGATCCACGAAAACTCTCTCGAATATTTTTGATTTTCGCTTTGCAATTAAATTTTATAATCATAACCTTCCTTTCACAAATTATAGGTGAGATAACTATTGTTTTTTTTTATTCATTTATCAAATATTTATTTGGTGCCCTATAAACTTTGATGCCGGCATTTCTGCTTCATGGCGAGCATATAATATAATAGAGTATTATATGCTCGCCTATAATCGCATAAAATAGTTATAAGGAATTCATTATACTTCATTTAAATTAAGTTCTAAATGTTTTTTCAATTTGAGTACATTTTATGTACTGGTTCGCTATTTTAACTTAACTTGCCCATTAAAATTTGGCGAAGAGATGTGCTAACAATTTTATACATTGTTCCATAATATAATATGAATAAATCCTCTGTTATACAGATACCTGAATACCACTTCCGTTATGTCTAAGTCAGCACTAGTAATTTTAGCCCAAGGGGCGGAAGAAATGGAGACAGTCATCACTGTAGATATGCTGCGAAGAGGAGGTGTAAGCATTTTATCATTTGTCTTATTGGTTATTTTAAATTAATCTTTAAACCCATATTTCCATATTTATATGAATAAGTGTGTTTTAGATTTTTATTATGGCTATATTGTTGTGATGTAATTTTAAAATTTGTCTAGCTAAAATATGTTACATACATTCCTTAAAATATATTAAATAACTTCCAGGTTACTGTCACTTTGGCTGGTCTAGATAGCAACACCCCAGTCTTGTGTTCACGTCAGGTCACTCTTGTTCCTGACAAATCTTTAACAGATGCACTGGCTGAAAACCCCCAATATGATGCAGTATGTATAGAGTTTATTTTTATGGTTTTATATTATTGAACAAATTATAAGTATACATAATGTAGTTACTCAGTATTTTGTTAGCAAAAAGTTTCTTGTTACAATGGTTTTATGAATATGCTAGTTCTCTTATAAACATTTACATTTCGGTGACAGGTAATCCTTCCAGGTGGATTAGAGGGATCTGATCGCCTGTCAAAATCAAGTGTTGTTGGTACTCTTCTTAAAGAGCATGAGAAGAACGGAAAAATAGTGGCTGCAATATGTGCTGGTATTATAATTTTACAGCTCTTAAATTATGTTTAATGCTTTATATAAAAACAACGGTAAAGGTAAATAACTTTAACTCCGGCGTAATTCAAATCAAATAAATTTTAAACGATAGACATAAATCTCTAATGAATTAATCAAAAAGCAGAATTCGGCGGTCGCTTATAGTTTTCGAGAAAAAAAAATATTTAAAACTTGTTTTTTGTACTAAGAAATCCACCATTTTATTCGTTTGACTTCAAAAGTTCTTTACACAGTTCTGCCAACATGATAAATATAGGAAGCGGGCGCCATCATACACGTATCGATATTCCGATTTTTTAAATTTAATGAGTCACAGAACCGACACAGACCGAATCCGACTCGGATAGATTAGGTTAGAAGGTTCAGGCGGGAGCGGAGCTCCCGCCTTAAACTTCGATGTTAGGTTTTTTTTTATGACCACCAAGAAATACGAGCTGAATTGACATATTGACAACAAAAAATGACGGATTTCTATAGTAAAAATCACACTATTTCATTATTTACTTTTTCGAAAACTATAAGCGACCGCCTAATTCTGCTTGTTGATAAATTCATAAGTGAGTTTTCTCTATCGTTTAAAATTTATTTGATTTGAATTACGCCGGAGTTAAAGTTATTTACATTTACCAAAACAACTATTTTTATATTAGCTAGCTGCTCAGGTTTACTTTAAAAGTTTTCTCTTTTAATATATGCATATGGAATGGAAACTTCTCACAAAATTCTCTAACTTTCCATTATCAATTTATAGCA
The DNA here is from genome assembly GCA_933534255.1 of Iphiclides podalirius. Classification (NCBI taxonomy): domain Eukaryota; kingdom Metazoa; phylum Arthropoda; class Insecta; order Lepidoptera; family Papilionidae; genus Iphiclides; species Iphiclides podalirius. The sequence continues at coordinate 780,287 of OW152835.1, read as the reverse complement.
TATTGAGTATTTAGCTTCATTGGTTAGATCGTCTGGGCACTTTACCCATAACTCTGGTAGCGCCAAAAAACTTTTTCATAATTTATCTATTTAACTCGCACTTCACTTATATAAGTTTATTTGATAGTTTATGTATCTAGTATTTATATTTAGGTTTCCATGTTTTATAGCACCTACAGCTTTCGTGGCTCACGGCGTCGCAAAAGGAAAGCGTTTGACATCCTATCCTTCAACTAAGGACAAAATAACTTCAGACTATGAATATGTTGAAGGCGAGAGAGTTGTAGTAGATGGCAACATTGTAACAAGCCGGGTGAGTTGCACTGCATAGACATATTCAAAATTTTTATTAATTGTAATTGTTTTCTGAATAGTTAGCCTATTATAGGTGTATTGTGAGGCTAACCTCACAAACTATAGCATTTATAATAATTTTTAATTACATACATCTATATGTATGTAATTAAAAATTATTATTATTATATGATGATTGATGGTAATGCAAAAGTCATACGTAGCTACTGCTGTATAGTGCTATAAACTATGTTAAGCAATTTTTTTTGTTCAGTTACTTGTTGCATTTTTAATCTATTTCTTTATTATTAACACAATATCTTTATAAATTATAGCCTCTGTGTTGTAGTAAACATAGTATTTACTTACTGGTGTAACATAATCTTTTGGCAACAGAAATTGTTTTAATGTCCCTAATCCGTTACAGTAATGTCTACTGTGGCAGGGCATTAAACAGCATCTGCTGTCACTGAATGGGCAGGCTTGTACAGGGCAGCAATTAATGCAGCCTAACTGAAGACAGTGTGAAATAGAAACATAATAATTGTATGTAACCGGGGCGCACTGTTTTTAAAGGTTGGTAGATCTACAACATCTCAGGTATTGTAGATGAACTTGGTATGTGGAGACCTTAACAACAGTAGTTCATATCATATCAAGCAATGTTAAAAATTAAACATTTTTACAGGGTCCTGGCACAGCATACTGGTTTGGACTGAAGTTGATTGAAATGTTAACTGGAAAGGAAAAATCTGATCAAGTTGAAAAAGGCATGATCATTACTGGCTATTAGTTGTCCTTGGAGACCATATTATTTAGCTGTTTATCCTTATCATTTTTGTATAACATGATTTTAACGGGGTTAAATTACCATACATGCATACTTACAAAGTTTAGATCAAGTTATCCTATATAACCTATACACCTAGAAATTTTAATAAGTATCTATCTTTGTCACTATCTCATTAGCAAGTATAAGATATAACATTTGTTGTAATTTTCAATAAATAATGCCCAGCATTTAATAATGAAATACTATATTATTTGATTTATAAAAAATGAACTTTTCAGTCTGTTTTAGTCCACTGCTGAACATAGGTATAGACGTGAGATGCAGCTACAGAATTTGACTTAAACAGCAGATCTCTAAATATATGCGGCGAGACTTCATTTAGACTTCGAGTCATATTGAGGGAGTATACATGGGAACCTAGGCTCAAAATTCTTCGTCATAGATATGTCTATCAGACAAAGCTATTTAAATATGTAGAAGGCTAGATTGAGAGATTCTATCGATAGCTTGCGAACTTATCTTGTCCACCTTAAGAATCGCAAAGCACCGGGAGAGGACTAAATCACAGCAGTGCTTAGTGATTTTGTCAATAACTTAGTACTTGGAGATCGACTAGGCTGAGGACATGACAATACAATAATAAACTACTGGATTAAACCACTGTCAGTTGCGTACCTGTAAAGAGAGGAACAGAATACCACATTAGTAACCTACAGTCATTAGTAATCAACAACCATACATATACACCATATAGATAAAAAAAATGGGTGCGTGTACTTACGTACGCACGTGCATTATTAAATAATTACTTACAATAAAATAATAAAAAGACTGGAAAAGGATATAAATAATAAAATTATGAAAGCGCCATCTACATTCTTTATTAGGAACTGTAACGGGCGAATGTGATTAAGAATATGCTATCATCTATAATAAGCGGTTCAGTCAGCCTCCAAGGTGTGACTTGTGTTGCAGTGATGCGCGCATCTTAAAATTCACTCTAATATTTTTTTTCATAGCGCGCCTAAAGAAGGAAAACTTCAAAAAAAATGGGTATAACAAAAATCTTACAATCTCAGCTTAAAGCCGTATATTGTTAATTTCCATAAACTTATTTAGAGTTTTTAAGGACGGGGCATAGTTAAGAGTTAACATACAACTAACCTAACATTCACAGCACGTGAGGTAGTGGGTGGATGGAAGTAGGTACTTTTGGTCCTATAAAACATAGTCATCATGGCAGAATAGTTGGAGAACCTTGGTATTATGCTCATTGTCTATGTTTGTCTTAAGGCTCAACACTTTGGGAAAGACGTTATTTATGTCTAATAATGTCCATGTCACACCTATACCAAAATCGAAATCAAAATCATTTATTCGTCGACATTTCCTTTATCGATAGTCATTTTTTTTAATCTACCACCGTTTCGTAACGAGGTTCCTCTAACGGAGAAGCAACATCCACATAGAAGTCAATCGTCGCATCCAAGTCCAAGGCAGCGTTTGGGAAATATGGGCATATCTTTTCGTCTAATATCTCTCAATGTTTAAAGACTAAAGAGCTTAATCAATGTGTACTGAGACTCGGTCCTTCACTGCTGGTCATATGAAGAAGCTCAAAATCTATGCTTTGTATTTGTCTGCACGGTGGAGAATGTAGACATTAACAGTAGAACAAAAGAAGTAACCGACATAGCTCAGAGGATTAGTAAGCTGAAGTGCCAATGGGCTGTCAATATAGCTCTAAGAATCCATAACCGTTGGTATAGAAAGGTCGAGTGGCAGCCTCGTATTGGCCATTATAGTGTTGTAACGTATGATTTCATCACTTTGTCGAAATTGTCGTTTTTCTAAAGACTAGGCTGCAAGTCATAAGAACCTTTGCCTTTTCGAGAGATCGAATCAAAAAGTTAACTTCATTTGGTCGTACTTGTCATTTGAGATTGCCGCCGGTTCGAATTGACATTGGATAAATTAGTTTTTGTGGATCCATTATCTTCGACTGTGCATAGCTAGAGGTTGAAATCAGAACACGTTCCTGGTCGTATTATTTGTGATTGCTGTCTGGGAAACTGTGCTGGATTTGTTATCCCTCGTGGTGGATGCTGAAGGCATAGGTGGCTGGCAAGCTGGTCTGAGCTGCTGCTCAATTAAATATTGTTTTTTACCTCCAGTTGGAGGTCTCCTACATACCCCCCAACAGTGTGGCTGTACACACTACACTTGGCCTGACTTTATCTACTGGTTCTGAGCTCAACGCTGACCTGTGCACACAGGGCTGGTGTCTGCGGTGACATAGATTTAAAATAACTACCTGATTGGACTTTGTTTTTTAAATTGAATTGCATAACTTTCATAATCTCAAATTAATTTAATTATTTAACCTTTTATGGTCGCACAAGGTAATGTGTAGGTCCTATGTACTCACGACTCCCTGAGATACTTAATTGTATTTATTACAACAGCTTGTTCCTAACAGACAAAGCGCCCAACTCATTATTATTGTTATATTTTGAAAATATATTGTATCTGAGCTAGTCCAGGGATTGTAACTTTAAACTGGAGGGATGAATACAACTTCTTAACTGCTAATAAATCTTTTATTAAATCTCCCCATCATTAACTACACCATCCCATATAGAAACGATACAGTGTAAGACGATACCCTACTAGATAAAGTTGCGACTTGTGTGTGCAGGAAGTCGATGGATGCAGGTGGCTCTATTTTCAACTATATTTTAATGAAATCATCATCATCATCATCATTATTTTTTGCCTGTTTGAGTCCACTGCTGAAAATAGACCTCCCCCATAGACTTACAAGAAGTACGATCCTGAGCCACATGCATCCATCGACTTCCCGCACATTTCCACAGGTCGTCACTTCATCTAGTGAGGGCTCGTCCTACACTGCGATGGCCAGTACGAGGCTGCCACTCGAGAACCTTTTTTCCCCAACGGTTAACGGTTCTACGAGCTAAGCATGGTGGCTCGTGGCTTAGAGTAGACTGAACTTGAATGTTATTATCCCGTGCTTGGTTCCATTCCGTTTTCTGAGACATTAAATGTAATTTTTTCTGTTTAATGCCATTATAGTATTATAAGGTTAGAGATTTTATGGCTCCCTATAGTGACGAGGAGATGAGATAAAACTACGCTATTATAATATTCAATATTTATTATTAAATGCATATGCACAAGATAGTGAGCGTTCGCTAACTACTCGCGTCGCGGTGAACTGTCTGTACTGCACTACACAGTGTAAGGGGCACAGGGCGTCAGACTATAATAGCAAATTACAATGTGTCGCCATAATATTTTTTACTAGTTAACATATTGCTTTTATTTGCAGTTAATGTTTTTCATTCATGAAAGCATTTCTTTGTCGCCACATTTATTGGTATGGCATCCCTAAAGAGAACAAAGTGCCATGCCCTCTCCATACGACGTGAGCGGGCAACTGTTTATGTAAACTTTCTGTCAAGTGAATCGTGTTTCAAAATATTCAAAGTCGTGTAAATTAACAATCCGTCGCGAGTTGCGATTCTTACTAAATTAGATTTCCTTACAGAAAACAGCGCTTTTAAGTGTTTATATTGAGCTAAGAAAACAATCGTTGTCCATATTTGCTTTCATATTAATTAAAACAAAAAAAAAAACGCAACAGGTTTATAACGCGATCCTCGTTGAACTGTTTTCTATTTAATTGGTACACGTAATTTGAAATTGAACGGTATTCAATAGTAAATATTTCGGCGATTTGTTAAGTTTCAGTTGAAAACATTCTGTGTTTTGTGAGTGTTCGGATAAGAACATCTGTGCCGCACGGTGCATGTTTTGGTTTGGTATTGAGTGAAAAGTGAAATTTGAGCAATTAAACATGTTCGATTCTCTAAAATAATGATATCGCACAAAAACAGAGTGCAAGCGATTAAAAGTAAATTCGAGAATTTGAATGTGGAGAACGACGTTCCATTACTTAGGAAAAAAACGGGCGTTAAGCAGCTGTGTATACAAAAAAGGTGAATCGGGTAATGGAAACATATACAAAGGAAACTTAACCGAGCGCAATGAAATATCATCTAAGGAAAAAAGGAACAGTGCTGATTCAGATTCTAGCGAAGATTTATCGCCTAAACCTAACCACAGCTATTTGTACAGTGAAGTAAACCGTACCACCAGCGATTCGAAGAAATTTCTAGCGCGTCAGGCCAGTGACCCTGGGAAGAAGCTTCATAGGAGTCATGCCTTTCGATGCGACAGGAGCCAAAAAATTAATGATAGCCCCAAACGACATGGCAGTTGCAATGGTCGGTCAGAGACTAGTGATTTTAGTCTAAAAATGGGTGAAAAGAAACTAAGCAAGGACAGGCTGAAACGTCTTGGCAATCTATTAGAAGACCAAATGCGAAAAGAGAATTTTAAAGTTGCCAGCACTAATCAAGTTCAAGTTGGAGAATTCCAAAAACTACGAGCTCCATGTGACTCAATACCAGATTCTCAGGTACCAAAACATATCCTTGATCAGTATGCTAAGGTTGTGAAGAAGAAAGATGCAGAGAACAAGCAGGACGCAATGACGGACAGTGGTGTAAGTTCAGAAACAGAAAATTTGGAAGAGGAAAAGTGTAGTAAAATTAAAAAACTGGTATTGCAATATGAGAAACCTGATATATCTCCAGCTGTACAGGTGGTAAAATCAGATAACAAAGAGGCAGTAGAGTTACAAAGTGATATAAATGATAATACTAATTTAGAATCTATGGACAGTTTGTGTGCCTCGAGTGAAACAATGCGGCTTGAGCGTAAGAACCCTCACTTGGTTTTAACAGACACCCTTAAGAAGGCTTTAAAGCAACCTCTGCCCTCTGGCCCCCCACCTAAAAAGCCGCCACGCGTATTTGCCGCACCACTACAGGAATCTAAATTAACACCAACACCTGAAACACCAGAGAAAAAAAGAAAAGATACTAAGAAAATGCTTGAAAAACTGGAAAAAGTTTTACAAAAGAGAGAAGCTCAGAATCTGACAAACAAACATATTTATGATGTTGTAGAAGCAGACTTAAGTAAAAAGAAGCCTAAAGAAATACACTATCTATGTACGGAAGTCCTAGATATTGCTCAGAGGACATTGCTGCCTAACCAAAATGTCTTTGACCCAATAGCAAACTGCTTGACGTCATTAAATTGTGCCATAGTAACGAATAATTCAACGTTAAGTTTACCATACACAAGATTGAGTACAGGACCAAACTGTAATAGGGATTCTACTCATATGTGTTCAGGGAACAATAACTGTGTCGAGTGTAGACCTAGACTGAGCACATTCTGGGACGGTAAGCCCCATAACAGCCCTTGTCTCAAGTGTCAATCGAATGAAGGCTTTAAGTGTTATTTGAGTTGCAAATGTAAAGAGGGCGAGATAAATGGAAACCAAGACAGGTTCAAAAGCTATATTGACTCGAAACATAAATCAGATCAAGAAGATGAGGAACCCATCTACGATGAGCCCTTTACCGGAGATAGTGATGTCCTGCCAAAATCAAACTTAAAAGAGAAATATAATGAATATGGTTCCCTTAGCAGTTGGAAAGTTAAAGAGAGCTTCAGTAAGAGTTTGGAGGACCTGAGGGTTGCGGATAAACATTTGGTAAGTTTTCATTTCACATTTTGTTACAACTTATAATGCTGTTAACTATGTCTTGAAGGAATAGAGTTTCAACTTGTTTTGTTTCTGAATTTCTGATTAGGCATCTATCTTCTAAGGGTGGTACAGAATATTGATAGCACAATTAAATAGAGGCTAAGTACCTACAAATAAAATAATCCTATTTTTTTTATTTTAAGAACAATAATAATATTATATACATATATATTATTCTTAGTGTATATATATATATATATATATATATATATACACTAAGAATAATCTTAAATTAAATAATAAGTAAATTTATAAAACAGAAAATAATCTTACCATATATATAAGTAAGGTAGATTAGGTTATGAAATATTGATACTGGGTTGATTTTTAATTTAAACTATCAGTGCCTGCAACAGACAGTAATGCTTTTTTTGTTGCAATTGCTAATTTCTATAGTTTAATTCTGGGCCTTAATTATTAAAGAACAATCACCTGTAAGTAAAATGATGATATGATATGCTGGGAAGTATTATAAAGAATCCCTTCTAAATGCAAATATTTGGGCAAGATGTCAGCTGCTATTATGAAGCCCTACACCTTGTTCAATATATTTAATCTCTGACATTAGTGTTTCACACCAGACTGATTCCAAACCAGTCATCTTTATACATTTTGTCATATACAATACAAATCATATTAAATAGTATATACTTTTTGTAGCTTCCCTTTAATAAATAATGTTGAGAAGAATTAAAATTAGTTTATGGTGTTTACTTAATAATCAATATCTTTCGTACATCCATATGAATAATCTGAACGGACAAAATTCGTTTCGTTTCTTATTTGTATAAATGTAGTGGGGAATGTCTAAAACCAATCGAGCCATTTTTCAATTAATGAAAACCACATTGTCATTGAGAATCACTCAGCTGCATCTTCTACCCCATTTATCACGGGGAGTGTTCCGAGGAATTGTTTGGATTGATCCCGGCAGCTGAATTTCACCATCAGAAATCGCGCAAAAACCAAAAAAATTCATTCAGACCACCTCGATGTACAGCGTTCCACAACAGTGCGATTTTCAAGGCGTTTCCTGCCTCGCACAATTCCTCTGTGGTACCAGCTGCCGCCGGCGGTCTTTCCGAACTGTGACGACCCGGGAACCTTCAAGAAGAGAGCATACTCTTTCCTAAAAGGCCGGCAACGCATTTGTAAGCCCTTTTTGCAGGTGTTCATGGGCGGCGGTAATCACTTACCGTAAGGAGCGGGAGGCTCAAACGAGCAGGAGGCTCGCCTAATTATTTCGTATACAAGAAGTATAAGAAATAATTACCTACTAAAAATAGTAATTAACTATTAATTATTTTTTAACTATTAATAATAGTTCCCGCCGCCATCCCTGTTATGTTTAAGTGACCGTTGTGTTTAATAAAACAATATGTAAACACGGTCGGAGTTCGTGAGATATCAAAGGTGCACAGGGAGAGTTGGTATGCAACGCGAACTGTTGTGTTGTGTGTATCGATAGGCGCTGTTCTCTTTGCATATTTCCACTGGAACAATGGCGGGAAGTTTACGATCTGCGATCGGATGAAAACCCTTTGGGCTCGATTCACACCGAGACGATACCGGCAGGTGATGGAGAACATTTTTAATATTAACACATCAAGACGCTATCGTCTAGAGAATACTCTTAATTGACTATCGAAAAACAGTTTCTAACAGCCGTTATAGTTCAGTGCCCGGCGGTCGCTTTTAATTCAATATACCCGAGCAACCCGAGTTCAAGTCTCGGTGCTGGTATCAATGAAATTGTTATTTTAAGTGCTGGTTTATCACTTGCTCAGCGTTGAAGGTAAACATCGTTAGGAAACCTGCATATTTTCGAAATAATAAAAAATAATTAGAATATATGTGTAGTCCGCAAGTCCGCTATGTGGGGGTCGCGTGGTGAACTATGCCATAACCTTGTCCAACAGTGGGACATAATATTCAGAAAAGTTCAAGAGAAAACATTGTTAGGAAATTTGCATGTTTTCGAAATAATAACTTAAAAACAATATTTTGCGAAGTCTGGCAACCCGCAGTGGGGTCTAATACTCTCCGTACAGAGGAGGCATTTGCCCAGATGTGTGACATAAATATATGTGCTGTTATTTTCGTTTATAATTATTTTCTACGGCTGGCTATAGACCACATTGTAAGAAACTCCAATTCGCGTTCACCAAGATCATCTTCTGCGGTGCCGTAGCAAAACTGCTGGGAAAACGACAGCAAAAATGTATTAATACTATCTTTAAATATTTCGATATATCCAATGGGATTGCAAAAATTTGGGTTATAGCAACATTGGACATGTGCTATGTTGTATTAACACTATCTTTAAACATTTAGATATATCCAATGGGATTGCAAAAAATTGGGTTATAGCAACAATGGGCATGTAAAAATCCCAACTTTTGCTATTCTATCGACGTAAAGAAATATAAACAACGCAAGCTGCTATTTTTGTATGTTGTGTATGTGCCCCTAATGATCGTACTACTACTACGCAGTAAACGCGTTCACTTACGATGCTCTAAAGCGATTTATCCGAACTAACAAGTTAAGGTCTAAATGACGATTCAGACGAGGTTTGTTTCCCACGCGACGAAGCGAGACGCCCCCCTCGACCTCATGAACGCATGATTCGAGCGAGGAACCCATTTAATTCCATTTATAAAGACCTTATTCATATTTAAGAGTGTGGTGTTTATAGGAGGATCTCTTGCCGTCACTGTAATGCCGAAATCCGCCGATTATGTACGTATTTGCGAAGATTTAGCGGTGTGTTATTTTCGCTTATCCTTGCAATTTATTTTGATATTACCTTTTTCTTATTATGATTCGGTAGCGCAGTTGCTAACTATTGGCTTGTACGCCGGGGGCCGTGGATTCGATTGTAAGGGACAAATAGGACAATAAGGATCTGGGTGTTTTTTCCCAAGTGGGGTTGACGTCAGGCAGGCGGCAGTATAATATAATAAGCAATAAAAAATTATTAACGACTTCAAATATTTCGCTCCGTATTCATTTTATAATTGGTTTTTAGGAGTTCTCTAAGTAGCTCCGGAGCTCAAGGTCCAATACAAAAATTAATATGGGACCACATGGGAAGAACCATCTTTCAAATAAGAAAAGAATCATCAAAATCGGTTGAGTGGGCCGAAAATCGGTTGGGTGGTCGAAAGTTCTGAGATAACAAACATAAAAAAAATATAGTCGAATTGAGAAACTCCTCCTTTTGAAGTCGGTTAAAAACAACAATACTCTCACATTTTCTTACTTGAAAACGTGACAGGTTCCACGTTTCTGTAAAGGGGGTAATTTTAATCTCATACGATACATATATGTTTACCTACTGTACTGCTGGAACATTCAGCGCGCCTTCCTACTCAGCCCCTTTAATTAAGCACCCCTACCACAGGACTATCTTATCGTACATTTGGGTTAATGTTTGTTAAAAGAGGTTGAAAATAGATATTTCACCATTAAGAAAGTCGCCGTTAGCACCTGTTTCGTCTTCCGTCGTAAGAAATATTGCAGTCCACTTTTATTTGTATGCTTGTTTGCCGTGTTTATGCTTGTTTGGCTTACTGCCGTGTGAATAACGTTTATTTCGATTTAAAAAATATTTCATATCGTTTAATATTACTCTTAACACCGACTTCTGTAGTGCCGTTCGCGGAGTGTGTAAATGTTTTGTTTTAATTTTATTAAACTACTAGCGGACCCGACAGACGTTGTCCTAAAACAATTTATAATTTAAATTTTTTTAAAAAATGTGGTGGACCGAATGTGAATCTAAACCATTCTCGAATCGACCTGAAGACACACAAAAAATTTCATTAAAATTGGCCCAGCCGCTTAGGAGGAGTTCAGTGACTACACACGTACAGAAGAATTATATATATAAAGATAAACATTAGCATTATGTTTAAATACATTTGCGCAGCGTTAGCTATAGAGAATATGATAACAAACACAACATAAGTAAAAATAGTGAAATAAACAAATAAACTTAAATAAACAGGAAATTGTCGTTAACACGAAGTTAAATTGAATTATTTGCAAAACAATGAACATGCTGTAAACAATAGTTTGATTTTAAAATAAGATGATAATATGGACCGTAATTTAGCCAGTGGGTGTAGTGCATACTGCATACCTCAGGTTCTTTAATATTTTCTCACCGCCCAATATTTTTTTTGGTTTTTTATGTTTTTAACCGACTTTAAAAAAGGAGTAGGTTTCTCAATTCGATCGTATAGATATATATATATTATTTTTATGTGTGTTCGCGGATAACTTCGTTGTTTATGATCCGATTTTGATCATTCTTTTTTTTTGTTGGAAAGAAGATATCCCAAGAGTGGTACCATAATTAGGAAACCCGTATCTGATGACGGCATCCCAGAGAAATCGAGGGCCATCATTAACTGTTTGTTTTTGTAAAAATGTTTTTTTCTAATTCTCTGATTGAAGTCGGTTTATTTTTGTTAAAAATTTCACTTGGCAAGCGAGCTGGCTGTGCACCTGATGGTAAGTGATTACCGCCATTCATGGACATTTGCAACACATTCGTGCAACAGCGAAGATGTTGCGTGGACCAGTTTACAGCATCCATATGGTTGTTGTACCGTTCTACTGAAATATGTATCAGTAATAAAAACCTCTAAACGAAGCCTCAGCCAAAAGATAACAAGCTGACATTCAATATACTATCTGTTAATGGCTCTTTGCCCGTGCGGTCAAAGTATTAGACAGGTCATTAAGGATGAGTATACACCAGAATTAGTTTGCAGATGCAAAATTTCTTACTTACTTGAAACTTATCGTTATATTTTGGACAAGTCACACAATTTCTATACGTATAAATAAGCTATATTATTGTAAAGTTTCATTGAAATCTATTTAGTAGTTTTTGCGCGAAAGAGTAACAAACATCCATACATTCAAACTTCCGCGTTTATAATATTAGTAAGGATAGTAAGTATAGATCAAGCTATAGCGTAGCTATCAAGCGATAAGCTGCGAGTCATTTGGCAAAATCAACGCCTAGCTGACAGAAAGTGACGATGCGAAAATTTCCCACACAGCTATTTCAAATTTAGACATCGGCAAATTTAGACTGCAGCGTACGGGGGTCGTTATGTTGTTACAGTGTCATTTCTGTCGTCTCGTGTCATGTCACGTCTGTGGCACCCGCTTTCACCGGGCGCACTTTTACGCGATTTCTAATGCAGCACGATATCGATCATAGCAATATTTTTCCTAAAAATGGTTAACTAATTACTGAGAATTGAATTTGATTTATGTACTGAGGTTTTTCTATTTTTTTTTTTTTTTATTATTTTTTTTCTTTCATCACTTGCTCGACTTTTTTTTTAAAACATAATTATGTACTAAAGGTGGAAACTTGTAATTGGCTCTTTATATATGTTACAATATTGTTTTAAAATAAGTACCTAATTTGCTGTAAAACTTAAAACTTACCTAATAAAATAAAATAAAAAAAAAAAATAAAAAAAATAGGCCGAGCTGCGCGTAGTCAATCTCAAGTTTTTGGTCTAGATTTGTTAACTCGTGACGAGCGAGAGTGCTTCATGTATATGACATTCATAGAACCAATTTCGCTATGGTCTGAAGGCAACTCAGTTACCGTTATGTTTTTCATTTGCGTTTAGATTTAATGGTTCGTTTAAATGAAACTGTTTTACGGGTTTTATCGCATTTTTTTTTTATGTTTAAGAAATCATTGACTCGATGGCGCCGTTGCTACGCTATTGCCTTCTGCGTCGAGGGCCGTGGGTTCGATTCCCACGCGGGACAAGTATTTGTGTGATCCACAATTAATTGTCTGGGTGTTTCTTTCCCAAGGAGGGTTGACGTTAGGCAGGCGGCCGGCCGTGAAAAGCATAGCCAAAACAGCTTTAAACATGGTTCAAATGTTGTGCTGACCCCACCTAGGGATATGTGACGTCAAGGAAAGTCATGAGTCCATTTAAATTGCAGTAGACTGTGAGACGGGTCTGCTCAGTAGGACTGTGGGCTATATAAGTATTGCGTTCATAAGCTGTTACTTTAAATATGCAAGGGAGAACAAACATCGGCGGCGGTGCTCGAGACATCGAGACATTCGCTGCGCGCAACGAAATAAAAACATAATCGATTATCTGTGAACAATAGACTTTTACTCGATGGCGAAGCAGTTAATTACGGTCTTGTCAGTTGCATTGTAAGTATTAATTGGTTCGTCGCATCCGGGCGCGGTTTCTTCGGGTGTTTTTGTGGCGCCTCGCGTTAATTTCGCTCCCGCGGCGCGGCTTTGTGGTCGAATCGAGGCAGTGCGGTTGGGCCAGTGAGAAATACAGATTGAGGGATTCTCGTTCATTTCTGGTGCTCGTTTCTGGTTTGTTTTATTATGTTTCTTTTAATGAGTGATGGCGGCAAGCGAGCTGGCGACTCACCCGATGTTAAGTGATAACCGCCGCCCATTGACATTTGCAACGCCCATCCGGGTTGCAGATGAATTGTCACCATTTAATAAAGTTGACCCCGACTACCTCACTCACCAGACGAAACGCAAAAGTGTAACACCTCTTAATAATTTCTTGTATTTACGCAATTACACATTATAAATGAAACTAATTTTACGGATTTATCGCGTTTATTTTTAATTTTAATTCCCGACGTTTCGAACCCTTTACAGCGTTCATGGTCTGTCCCGTGTCCACCACCTGTATGTAACACCTCTTCTTCACGCTGGTCTTCTGTGAGGTCGTTGTACTAACCCGGACGGACCTGCCCATTGGAAGACCCTACCACTGTTTCTGTGTGATGATGTGCATTTGCGGTAAACAGCCCGTGAAATAATGTTACTCTAGATATGAAAGAGTTCATGAAGATCATCGTCAGTTTAATAAATCTAGCTCGTCCGGTCTACCATAAAGTGCTAATTGTTTGTAACAAAAAAAAAATATTGTTTCGTTAAATATCGAATGATTATCGGCAGGAAAGGCGTGTCCTTTTACGACTACGGCTTGTAGCTATAGACTGATTTGCATGAATTAAACATACATATGTAGTTATTCAATATTCACACAAATCGAGCGGGGAACCACGGCCTTGCAGGGGACCCGCATTGAGTACAAGTCTATATCCCCCATCTCGGTAACATAAGGGCAGGAGAAAGGAGAAGAAACTGTGTCTCTTCTTTTTATTACCCTGCCCATCCGTTGCTCCATTGCTGATTGGGAGACGCATCTCGCTTATATTAGAAGTTATTTATAAAACATAGCTTTTACCGACTTATACAACTATAACTCAACAATGACTCAATAATTGGATAACAATAATAGCTTTTCCAGCAAAGATTGTTAGAGACAAATTATAAAGCATAGCTTTTACCGATTTATACAACTAACTCAACAATGACTCAATAATTGAATAACAATAGTAGGTACTTAGTTTTCCAGCAGGACAACAGCCTTAACTTTCAATAACAAAAAAACTCACTCGCGTACGTTGTGAGAGTTGAACTTATACCCCTCAAAAACAATTATAACACTTATAACATTGGTACTGGTAGTTTTTATTTCAGTTAAAAAAACTTATATATCCCTAATATCTCTTGTGTCGAAGATTAATATAAAAATTAAAATCTATTTTTTACTACCTTTGTAATTTACTTTTAATGCAACATACCCGATAACCGATATCCGTTACGCGTTACGTGCTCCACGAATGTAAACTCGGTTCTGTAACAAAGGAAATGCCTGAAATTACTGACTATAATGACTCATCGGCATTGTTCCCAATGAGGCGGTATTATTTAACGAGCACAATTGTACGTCTATCCATCTGTGCGCTTCGGAGGCGGCCTTTATTGCGCGGGGGTTATGATTACGGCATCACGGAGAAAGATGTTATTAGGGTTCCGTACTCAAAAGGGTAAAACGGAACCCCATTACTAAGACTTCGCTTTCTGTCTGTCCTGTCACAAGGCTGTATCTCATGAATCGTTATTTTTAGACAGTTTAAATTCTCACAGATGATGTATTTCTGGTGCCGCTATAACAACAAATATTAAAAAACAGAATAAAAAGATATTTAAGTGGGGCCCATACAACATACATTATTGTTTTTGCCGTTTTTATTGATAATGGTACGGAACCCTTCGTGCGCGAGTCCGACTCGCACTTGGTCTGTTTACCGTGGTCGAGACTATAGACCCCCTGCTACTGCAGCATATATGACCAGATGTGTCGGGGAAATACCTTCTGTATTTCCCCGACACATCTGTTTGTATTTCCCCGACACATCTGTCTAACAGCTTTAAGTAGAGTTTGTGCTTTTGCCTTCGATTTCTGTTCACCAGCGAGTGAGGTCGATCTTAATGATTGTCAGCGTAGCTGCAACATCCCCTCGATCTTGTTTGTCCGTAGGTGTCGCTTACCATGAGGTGGACCGCCTGAGTTTGCCGTCTTCCTTCAAGAAAAACCGCGTGAATATCTCCGTCTCACTTTCATCCCGTTGCACACTCAAAAGACATCCTGCGTTCATTTTGTGACTAAGCCAAGGAAAAGTATACGGTATTAATCACGTTCTGCGTAGATATTTCATACTATCATGTGAAAGTATCTTAGGGTCTTTAGGTCTATCACATAGTGATGAACTAGGATTGAAGTCACGTCTTGATTTTGATTCCTATACTTGTCATTATGCATGCTGCCCTCTATTTTTTCGTGTCTGCTTAAATTGTTACGGTTTAACGTTTGCTTCCTAGTATATGAACTAAATTCGTGTGAGGAAATGGATTATGTCTTTATTAGTTTTCTCCTTTGTCGTAAAACACTGAATTTTTAACAGAAATCTGTCCCCTTTAGCGATTTAGCCTAGAAGGAGATAGTAACACAAAATTATGAAATGGTTCTAGTTTTAAGTAAAAATAAACAAATAAAAAAAAGGTTCCATAATTGTCTTACTGGTCACACCAATTTTCTGAGGGAATCAGCTCATTTTATGCGAATTTGTTGTAAACCTTTTTTAAAGAAACTTCGTTGTTAGACGTTAGTTTTTCTATCGTTTGGCTGTTGCTTGATGTAAAACGTCTTCGGTATTTATCAACACAATTATAGTTATTTTTTTTTAAATCAAACCGCGCGTCTATATCGCTTTAGTCCAATCAACTCATTCGGCCTGGATGTTTCTAGAAGCAAAGCAACCATTAATGCCACGTTTTATTTTAATAAGATAATGACTTCGTAATAACGCTACAGGCATGTTAATTATGACTGTTCTATTTTATTTTATTTAATACCATGTTTATTAGCCCCCTGACCACGGACCATAGAAATAGATGTAATTGAAATGCCCTCATCGTATGCAGCACTGCACCGCTTAGATCGCATTCCGCGGCGTCGCCCGTTTCACTTTTAGTCCAGTGACTCACGTGCACTGTTTGATGACCCCGCGATCGGATGCGAGCTGTGATTTCAACGGTTCGGCGTTCAAATCCTAAGATTGGCACGATCAATTGATTTCTGTTACCAGATCACGACGACTTTGTATACTAGAGGTGACGTGAATGTTTGTTTGATACCGAATGCTCGTCCGCTTTTTGGGCGAAATGGCGAGTTCTCGGTGGTACAAGGTTCAGCAGAATTTGTGTGCCATTCCCTAGATTGGTTTATAGTCCTCACAGACCTTTTCTGACGTGTTAGTAGTGTAATATCGTTTGAGGCATGCCATTTTATGAAGAGAAGCGTAGTCGTTTACTGTAACAAACTCTAGGAAAATTCGTTTCAGTTACAATATTTCACAGATTTTTTTTCACCTTAAAATCATAGTCAGTCAAAATTTCTTCATTCAATATAGGTTTATTTTTCAAGCTCTTTTTGAACCCAAAAAAACCTAACCTAACCCCCGGTTCACTAACCTAGACCTGACCAGAGAAGAACCGACAAGAAACTTTGCACTTTTGTTATCTTTTGTTTTTTTTTATTATATAAAACCTTTGACAAATAATTCGTAGATCGCAATTAAGAAAAGATTAATATTCAACAAAATTAAAGGAAAGTATCGGCCTCAATGATTACTATATTTATATAAATTAATTCATATAAAATAAAACGTATCCTACTAGTTAATCGGCAATCGGTAGCTAATCGACAATTCCTTCCATCTTCCATCCAAATCCACTCAGTTGTCGAGTCGTGAACAGACAAACATACTTAAAAACATTCGCATTCATGATATCAGCGTAGGCTCCAGGACTTCGAAGTCAGACATCTGATAATCGGTCAACGACCCCGCCGCCATGCATGTGGAGCACTCGATGAGTAACTTGCGATTGTATTATTTATTACGTGCATCATATCGTTTGAATTATGCATCGCATAACTGAAGAGATAGGTAAAGTCAATGACCTTGGCGCGTTCTATCTCTGCAGTATTTCCGAGTCCTCGGCTTAATAGAATGGAGTCAGCGATCAAATTATTTCAATAGCAGACAATACGCAAGATTATTTAAGTTTAATATCAGAAAGTCTATTACTTGTCTAAAACTCGATTTCACTAACTCCTCACGGAGCGTCGATTTTAGACAAAGCCTCGCTTGTAGCCTTGTAGCACTACTTTCTTTTTTAAAGCTCGGCTAATCAATAAAGTTAACAACGCTGTTGAATGAATAATTAAAATTTTTTTTAAACAAAATGTTTTCGTTTTCATTAATTAATGAAGACTAGCGACCGGTTTCTGAAACACACTGATCATCGTAGAAAGTATTATACGTAGAATATTGATCAAACGACATCATTCTGAACAATTCAAAGAGTTTAATAATCCCTTTGGCAACTCAATTGACCCACTTGACAGCTGATTAGTTGATTTCTACGATGATCACTGTTTCAGAAACCGGGCATTTAAGTATTCTTTCGATTCGGCATATTCGAGTAATTTTCCAAAATACCTCAGATGGTCAGTTTGTCGCAGAATATACAAATAAGTAGCACCCGTAAAGTAATTTTTTTATCCGTCCAGATGGAACCCGAGACTCGAGCATTTCTGTATTCAAAACATGTCTCATTTTCTTCTTAATCAAGCCTTTTTAAGTGGGTGTATTTGGAATAGCTTTACATACTTCAGCCATTATCAGTGCCATGACAACCGCTTTTAGACGCCCTACTTCCAATTCAAATACCAGTTGGCAATGCGACATACTGCATACAAGTCCTCGCGGTCGCTTTGCGAGGTGGCGTTTCCAAGGAAAAATATGCCTTGAGCTGTTGGGAATGGAGTTCTTTTCTCTTTGCGAACACTGTATTATCGACGTGTCAATGTGAATTGCATTGAAACGCCGTTTGATAAGGTTAAATTTTATACGTCTATTAAATTAAACGTCTTGTGACACCCGCAAGCAGTACGAAGGAATGCAAGTTTAAACGGTAGTAGCATAAAGTACATATTGGAATGTGATAAAAATTTATACACATGTCTAATGACTTGTGGGAAGTTTGCCGAAAAGAAAGTAGTCCTTACAGGTGCGTATTAAAGTCTGCTTTTGTGAGAGATCGTTAAATAGGTCCTATGGTTGTGAAAGATTGAGTGTCGTCGGATGAACGGTCCGCAAGTGTAACGGTGTACTCACCCGCACAAAGCAGTCGTTTTTCTCTTCTCTTTTGGAATCCGTTAACAGAGCTTTTTTCGACAGCTGTTCAACTGACGCTTTCATTTGATTCTTAGAAACGTCCGATATTTCTACTTGCAGCTATATCTAATTTTAAAATGTAGAGCAAGAGATAAATAGTATAAAAGGTGCAGTGAAAGAAACCGAATAAAAATTGCTTAGACGAAATATCTTAGAGTAAGCTGTACATAAAAGGTTTTTAAAGCCTGTGTGTAGTCACTATGCAGGATAAAGAAGGTCGTTCACTTAGAAGCGATCCCATGTGGGAAGAATAAATAGACTTATTCAAAAAGTGTTGATTAACGGATTGTTGGTTTAAATGTCTGTGTTCAGTCAATAATTTTTGGTTTCGTCGTCATAGAACTATTTTCAACTCCCGTCCCCACTCATTTGACCGATCTACAGATAACTCTTCAGTTTTTTTTTTGCATATCGAAGTTATGTATATGTAACTTGTTTATAAGGATTAGCAAACACTGACGTTTCATAATATTAACTGTAATCATGGGTTTCAATTTAAACCGAACAGCAGTTGTAATATCGCACTTTGAATAATTGTGCACCAGAATCGATGCACCGTGTTGTTCAATTTCAGTTTCCAATGGGGGCGTGGTAGTTCCCGCCGCTCTAGAACTGGCTTGTGCCGGCGATCCGGTTTGTTGTGAAATGTTTTTGAGATATATACGTATGAATGTACAATCGATAGGTGACATGAATAGGCGTCAACTTTAAATCTGTACCAAAGAGGTAAACAGCATCATGTGACAAAACACAAATATTACAGGAGAGGAAAAAACAAAAGTACATACAATAGATGCGTGATCCTTGAATGCATTATTGATTATGATTTCATATACGATTGGATATTTTATTAATTAGGCGTCGTAGGACTTATGCCCAGTTTCCGAAAGGCCAATCGAAGCAGAAATCACATAACACTATGACAAAAATGATCAGCTATTAATCTCTTGTTAAACAGCCTTGGGTTTCTGGAAGGTATGTTCAAGAAAAATTAGCTAATCACTGTAAAAACCAATGATAATTAATGAAATGAATGATTTACTTCAACTAACTCTTTCTATTGTATAGCTGGCCCTTTTTAAACAAAACTTAAATTAACGTCACTATCCAGTCCTGTCGCCGTGTGATTGCCAACGTAAAAATCCGACCTATAATAAAATTTAATTTATATAAATACATGCAAAAAGTAAAAAAAAAAAACTTTACAAAACGTGAAAAAAATGAACTTTTATCCATAATAAACAAGTAGGTATTATAAAAAGAAAGAATCCATATTATTTATTAACTTTTGAATTGCATTTTGTATTTTTTCTAATCACATGATATGTTCGCATAATAATAAATAATAAATAGGTAATAGAACACATGAATGTCCTAACAACGTATTAGGGAATTATGTTTATTTTTAATAAAAACTAAGATTTTTGATAAATAACAATTTTTAACCAACGATTGATCGTCCAAATTGACAGATTACTTAATAAAACTTTTGACAGCTCGTTGACCACCGAAAAACGCTTTCAGAAACTCGATTTTCTGTTGATTGTCCGTTAATCATTGACTAATTGCAAATCAAAATCAATGTTGTTTAAGACGTTCTAGCAACTAAGATCATGTTAAACAACGATTGACAAGAGATTTATGGTAAATTAAAATTGATTGGGCTTTCGGAAACTGGGTGTTAATGATTTTAGTGGTGTAAGAAAAATAATTTTGAAAAATGTGGAGTTACTATTGTATGCCTCTGAGGTACAGAAATATATTTGCCGCATGATTTAGTTATCTGATTTACGGAAGATGGACGTAAACGGTAAAGGTTCAGCTGTTGTTAGCGATTGCGAGGTGCTGTTGCATTGTCGTGGCTCAGTGGACTCGGTGACTGACTGATGGTGAGATGATTCTGTGTGGCAATTGCTGAGCTAGTGGTTCGGTTCCCACACAGAACAAGTATTTGTGTGAACTACAGATAATTGTTCATGATCTGGGCAATTTATGATAGAGACGGTAGCAATTATGCATTTCTTTGAAAGTTTAGCTACGCAGTGGGTCCAACATACGAGATATTTATTGCGATCTGACAGACATTAAGGTCCAAAATTGAACCCGCGGCTCGTATTGAAGTTCGTTCTCAATGAGTGTTGATGTCAGTCAGGCGTAGCCAAAAACCGCATAACGGCATGATTCACATGTTATACTGGCCCTACATAGGTGGGATAAGGGCAGGAGGATGATTTTGCCTTGCCAATTTTTTTTTACGTGTGGTAATGCGCAGGCGGTTCACATGGTACTAAGTGATTACCTTCGCCCACGGTCATCTAAAATGCCCGACGTGTTGCCGATCAAAAAAATATTATAATAAATAGTTTGCTTTTAGATTTTCGTCTAATTATGTATTCAGAATTTGATGTACGTATGAGGATGCGTTATTGATCAAAAAAGAATTTTCTTACTCCTGATCTTAATGCAATTTCTAGATGAGACTTTAGTGTTTTTAATAATGCGTACTAATGACTATACTTGAGCCACTAATAGTAGCGTTCAGGCAACCGATTTGTAAAGGTCGATAATGCAGGACAATAAAACGAAAATATTTCCCGCTCGTGCATATTTTGTCGGTGTAGTATAATGTCAGTCACGTAAAAAGATACGTGCGAGTGATATAAAAGTTATTGTCGTGTTGGGCATCGGCGTTTGTTTAAAAGAGAAATTGTCTTTATTTGAATACTGTTTGCTTGAGATTCTTAATAACTTTCAAATCTATCATCGGATCACCAGTTCAGACAAAGGTCACAGGAGAACCACAAAGATCTCTTTGTGGTCCTCCTGTGATCTGTGTCTGTGCGTGGGGTCTTTTTAATATAGTTATTTCTAATAGTAGGTAATTTACAATATTTTTAACCGACTTAAAAAGGAGGAAGTTCTCAATTCGACTGTATGTCGAGTTATATGTTTGTTCTCTCAGAACTTTCAACTGTGTGTACCGATTTCATCATTGATTTAACTTAAAATATATAGCAAAAAAAAATGCAAATGCACCCTTGGAAACATACGTCTATCAATGGCTCAACAAAAACAGATATACGCACGAGGAGGCCCAACATTTATGATAATTACCTAACTAGCGATACGGCCGCGTCACCTTGAGAGCTAGTTTCATATCCTGCGCCCCACGGCCCGGCTGTTCACCCGCAACCCAACATGATCTCCATTACGATACTAATTTACTATGTGTTTCGCCCGCCTTTCTCTATGGGCGTTCCAAATGTAATATTTTTGAAGGAAATGAAATAGAGAGGACAACCAAGCAAAGCGGTTTACCAGGCGGTGAGTGATGAACACGGCCCTTGAACTGATTGCAGATTACAGATACGTTGCTAAATATTTAACGTGCCCCGGTTACCACACTCACCAGAAGAAACGCCAAAGAATAATACGACCGCTTGGCACCGGTCTTGTGTCAGGCCGTGGTACTTCCCCGCATCAGCCTGCCCAACCGTGCAACACCAGAAGATGCTGCGTGTTGCTCCACCGCACATTAGCTTCTAGATATAAACTTTTTTCATACAAATTCGTTGCAACTTGAAGATGGAGCAGACACAGAAGTTTTCGCATTTGATACATTGATGATTAATGATAATTTTTTTTATGCCAAAAGTTGCCAATTTTTTGCCAAACGAGCTGACGGGTCACCTGATGTTAAGTGAATACCGCCGCCCATGGACATCTGCTACACCCGAGTGTTGCAGATGCGTTGACAACCTTTTGAAAATCGGGCTCCGGCTACCTATCTCCCAAGACGAAACGCGAAAGTATTTGTCATACTTCCACTTTACGCCGGTCTTCTGTGAGGTCGTGGTACTTACCCGGACGGGCCTGCCCATTCGTGCAACAGCCGAGGCTGCTGCGTGGCCCTACCACTGTAGACGTATCTAACGATAGATGTGATCTTACTTCCAATTAGCATAATCGCATATCGTCTTGCTGTACTGACATGCCTCAAACTTATTTAGGGCTTCGTCTACCGGCTAATATTAACGCCTACTGCTGAGCTCCTTAGTCGTAACGTAACGTAGTTTACTGTAGCAAACAAATAAATTTGTTCATTAACGAAAAACAAAACCGACTTTAAGTATCTCGCTCTGTCTTCATTTTACAATTGATTTTCCGGAGTTCCCTACGTATCTCCGGAGCCCAAGATCCAATACCAGTGAAATTAATGTGGGACCACATGGGAAGCACCAGCTTTCAAATAAAAAAGAATCATCAAATTCGGTTCAGTCGAAAGTTCTGAGGTGACAAACAAAAAAAAAATACAGTCGATTTGGGAACATCCTCCGTTTTTGCAGTCGGTTGATAAACGGTTAATGCGGTGGACGATGTACAATTTGTCAGACACAACGGCTATGACCGTAGGATGGAGCAATGACATACACTTATTCAAGGCTTATTAATATTTGATAGCTCGTCTTGTGCTTGTCTGTCTCCTGAATACATATACTACCGTAGTACTGTCACATCCGGACGCAATTAAATTAATCACCAGTTCGTTTGGGTGATGTTTAAGCATTTTGCATTCTTTAACGGCAGAAAGCACGGGTGAATTGTGTACTCATTGATTGCACATTACATTTCGAATTGTATAATTTTAATTCACTCCCATTACGTTGTTCACTCTACAAATGGGTACTTTGTTTTTTGATCACCGTTAAACCGGTTCGTCGATGGTCCGGTTTTGAGGTCCGCCCGGGTTACTCGCTCCGTCTATTCCCACGCCACGTTCCGCACCGATGCACCCACCTGACATCCGATACTCATGGTCGTCCTATGATGTCGGATGATGCTGGAATAGGCATTGGCAGCTGCGCAATGTGAGGTTATATGCGATGCAAGATATAATAGGTGGGATTTAGACACCATGTTTTTTTTATGGAGAAAATGCAAACTGTCATTAAATGGCTGTGAAATGCTAACTGTCGTTAGTCCGCGTAACTATAGATTGTCCCGCACCCATAGACTGATGAAAGTAGCCCAGGGACCCTAAGTCCTAAGCGCATTTCTAAGCTTTTATCTTTTAGGATCACGCAGCCTCCCTTTCTCAACGAAATCGTCTGATGTAATGTCATGAAATTACATCAGGTGAAGCACCCATTCGCTTGCCAACTTGATTTTGATTTTGAGTCCCGAGACTATTAAAGCTTCATCTGACGCAGAACCGGTGGGCTAGCCAGAACCCACGCGTTTGGGTAGTAGAAAGTAAAATGGCTGTTTCTTCATTGTTTAATGAAGAAACAGACGCAGGACGCCATTCGGCCAACGTTGCTCTCATGAAGTATCGTTTTTCCTGCTCCTGATTGGAATCGTGGTCTGCGGTTGGAGCCGCGTGTCTTTGCGGTTTTCCGCTACTAAACTGTTATGAAATTCGCACATTGATACGCCGTTTACGTATATTTGATGGGGGAATTTTATCGCCAAGGCCTGTAAATGAAAAAAAAAAAAACATTTTGTCATGTCATCAACAACCCCCTCTTCTTTTTTTAAGAAAAAAAAATTTTAACATTAAAATATGTAGAAAAAGTGCGAAAAGATTGTCGCCGCTGTGGGAATCGAACCCACGTCTTCGGCATTCGCGGCCTGACGCTTTAGCCACTGAGCTAAACGGTTGATTACCACACCGACGAAAATCTTAACGCATTCTTCCACATTGTTTTCTTAGCATTTGAAGCAATGCTTGGCGCCATCTATTGTTATATCCTTTCCAGCATACAAACAACTTCGAATATCGTTTTACAACGATAATTCGAACGAGAGATGTCGCCATTGCTTTTTTAGAAATTTTAAATTGTTTATAGTGCTAATCTTTGCACTTAAGATTGAACATTAAAATATGTAGAAAAAGTGCGAAAAGATTGTCGCCGCTGTGGGAATCGAACCCACGTCTTCGGCATTCGCGGCCTGACGCTTTAGCCACTGAGCTAAACGGTTGATTACCACACCGACGAAAATCTTAACGCATTCTTCCACATTGTTTTCTTAGCATTTGAAGCAATGCTTGGCGCCATCTATTGTTATATCCTTTCCAGCATACAAACAACTTCGAATATCGTTTTACAACGATAATTCGAACGAGAGATGTCGCCATTGCTTTTTTAGAAATTTTAAATTGTTTATAGTGCTAATCTTTGCACTTAAGATTGAACATTAAAATGGCTAAAGCGTCAGGCCGCGAATGCCGAAGACGTGGGTTCGATTCCCACAGCGGCGACAATCTTTTCGCACTTTTTCTACATATTTTAATGTTCAATCTTAAGTGCAAAGATTAGCACTATAAACAATTTAAAATTTCAAAAAATTTTAACCTAAATTGCCGATCTCAAAGACTACCGTACACGATCGACCAACATAGTCGAAGTGCTCGTGACATTACATTACGTTCTTCTTTCTTCAGCCCTGATCTCTTATTAGGTTGGCACAACTTGAAAATCATGTTGTTAGTGGATATGTTTACGACTAGCCTGAAATCAACCCCCTTGAGAATAAACACACAGAACCTGAACACATCCGAGCCTCCTGCTCCTTTGCCCCTTTTCTCTATAAAAAAACAAAATTTACAACAACAATATCTGTAGTTCACACAAATACGTGTCCCGTGTGGTAATCGAATCCACGAACCCGGACGATCAAGCCAATGGCCTCATGTTTTAGTAATCAGTGAAATATTTTTTTCTATAGGTTTAAAATGAGTTTTGCTAATAGAAACTCTCGTCTGTCTTCTTTCCGTCAATAAACTTGCATTTTCTTCTGCAATAAAATCGGTTTTAAAAACTATTTTTTTCCGTTAATTTCGAAGTATTGTCTAGTAGGTGGACGTGGGCGAAATGGGTCAACGAATCCACGCTCACGCGCACGCAATTTCATCGCTTCGACGAACTG
This sequence comes from Iphiclides podalirius, assembly GCA_933534255.1. Lineage (NCBI taxonomy): Eukaryota > Metazoa > Arthropoda > Insecta > Lepidoptera > Papilionidae > Iphiclides > Iphiclides podalirius. The sequence continues at coordinate 754,875 of OW152835.1, read as the reverse complement.
ATTATTGTATGATTTTCGATATCGAGTAAACTGGTAATTCTGCGCAGCAAGCCGCCGGTTCAATTTCCGTTAAGAACAATTATTTGAAGGACTTAGGTATTGCGCCGGACCTTAATGTCTGTCTGATTGCAATAAATATCTCGTATGTTGGACCCACTGCGTAGCTAACCTTTCAAAGAAATACATAATTGCTACCGTCACTATCATAAATTGCTTGTATCCTCTGAGGTGGGTTTTCTTAAATAAAGGAACGAGGGCACTATCCGATAGCTAGTGTTAAACAAAGTGATGAAGGCATGCCGAAATGCGACCTTTAGGTAAAGTAAAACATATTAGTTTTATTTTATTCGGTTTTATCACCTAAAGAAAAAACCATTGTCCGAGTTGTGCCCGATTTACGGCGAGTGGGCGGACTCAAGTTATAAATTCATAATAGATTAGGTGATTAAATTTTAAACCTCGCAAAGAAGCCACGAGGTCTCGTAACGTTAGTTCGTATGAACTCGAAGGTAAATAGTCTGGTGGGGCTTCTGTGGTAGAGCCATGCAGCAGCTTCGGCTGTTGCACGAATGGGCAGGCTCGTCCGGGGAAGAACCACGACCTCACAGAAGACCGGCGTAAAGTGGAAGTATAATACTTTCGCGTTTCGCCTGGTGAGTGAGATAGCGGGACCCACTTACATTCGTAACGGAGTAGACGGGAAGATGAACGCGGCTGTATAATCGCCGTATCTAATGGTAGCGTCGGCGACGTGGTTTCAGGTTCGATTGGACGCGGTGTCTGTACTTGGAATGTGCTCATTGTTTTTGCAGCGAAAGTCGCGTTGCAACACTAGCTAGCAGCCGCACGTGGGCGGCATTCGGAAGAGCGCCCGAAGACGCTCGTGAAAGGTGCGCGAGAGTTAAATGTCGAACAAACAGCAATAGTCAATCTTTGGAACTGTGAGACGCTTAGGCAAGTCTTTACTACCGTTAGAGGGATAGGTAGTAAGAATTTTACGAGCCAACGTTTTATTCGTTTTATAAATACCTTGTTTGCACATTTAAGTTTGTTCGTTACAAATTTTGTCATAAAGCTAAAAGTCATTTAGAAAAGACTGGAGCCGTTTATCCAAGAATCGGTAAATAAAACACACTTTGTGTTAACACATTGACAAAATTTTGAAACTATGGAGTCTTTGTTGTAGACCTCTGGGTTGTCCCGTCCATCACATTTAATTAGTAAATCTGATTACTAATTATGTATCTAATTAGTTGAAAACAATTTAAATGGTGTAAATAATATTGAAAGTTAAATACCGACTGGACTTCTTTTTATGTAATTACTAGCGCCCCACCCCGGCTTCGCACGGGCGCAATGTATTATACATATAACATTCATCTTGAAACACTATCTAGTAAAAAAAAAATACACCAAGATCCGTTGCGTAGTTTTAAAGATCTAAGCATACATAGGGACAGACAGAGAGCGAGACGACTTTGTTTTATACTATGTAGTGATAATAATGTCCGGGATAGCCTGCCTTTTTTTTGTATCGGGGGGAATCTTCGAAAGATACCCTGTCACTATATGACAGGGTTATGTGGGGTTCTTACCCCCTCGGTGGCCGCATTCCGTAAATTTGGAGGGACTCCGGGATCTGCCATGGAACGCACCGGTGTGACTCGGTACTACGCCTGAGCACGCCTCGGAGAAGGATAAATCTTCTCCGATTCCCTCATCAGCTGCCCATCCGTGTCCCCTTTAAGTCGCGTTTTATGGCAGGCAGGGGATGTCTTAGCCCTATTCTATGAGCCTGGGACTATAGGGCTGCAGAATAGCCTAATGTGGTGCTACGTGGCCCTTTGTCGTAATTCTATTATTACACTGATTGAATCGATAGATAGACATCATGAAATGCGTTATAATAATCGGTTTCCCGTCGTTATAAGCGGTTGCGCTACAAATAACATACCCGTTAAAGGATAACACTACGTACGTGGCTTGTTCGTCTTTGTGTTGCATTCAAGCGAAAGTGGTGCACGCTTTGTTTCGTTATCATCACGCCGTTATAGCGGGCCGGATAGGAAAGTGAAAATTGAAGCACGCTCGTGTTTTTTTTACTAGGCTACGAGTGGAGTGTTGGCGCGCGGCGCGTCCGTTTTTTTCTTCTCTTTGTTTTTTTTTCTTTATCGCGCGTTCAACGTAAGAGGTCGATTGTTTATTCGGTATCGTGATGCTGGCAGGTCGTTGTGCAACCGGCCGGTGCGCGAATGATGCGTGCTTTATGTTTCTTTTTTGCTTTTATAATCTGTTGTATATTCTTTTTTAATCGTGCTTCCCGCCAATTCGTTCGGTTAGCCGTGTTGCTTTCTCGCGTGGCTGTAACAACGCGTTCCTTTATGCTTCATTAAGCCAATATAGAGTGGTAGATTTAAAATAACTAACGATAGATGAAATGTATATTTTTTACTTCGATGAATAAATTATTTGATTTGATTGTATTCGGTTCATACCGAAAAAGTAACCGTGTATAAAGTATTCTCTACGAGAAAAGGAATAATATCCGATCGGGCTAGTATAATGAGCTAATAATTATTATTTTACTACAACTAGTATCTATTATAAAGCCCTTATCGTTTCATTAGGGGAGTTAACTTGAATAAAGGAATCGCGTTGACCCTTCAAGTAGTATTTTTTTTGTATTTTATTGACGCTCTCGAGCTATGGAAATATGTATAAATTTTTATATATTATTTTAGGTGTCGTGACGGTTCCGTAAACATGAAATAATGGACACAAAGTACTATACATGTATTTATGGATGGCACGATTTTTTTGTCCATGTTGGAATTACACACACTGTACAGTGATCACAGTTTAACGCGCTGTTGAACTGTGTACACTGTACAGTGTGTGTACTTAATGTACAATGTGCGAATTCTTGCATATTGTATATACTATATATTTAGAGGCAAATTACTGATAATTAAATCCGAGACCTCATATAAAACGCCGTTGTTTCAAAAAACCATTTCTAATGCATGATCTCTGTTTTCCTATTAATATTGTTCTATTATTCTATATCCTTATGTTAACGGAAGTTACGCTTTCAGTCCGTACTATATAAAATTACTTCAAATTATTGACAGCCCGATTGGCGTAGCGAAAAATGGACATGTCTGTTGCGTCAGAGGCTGTGGGTTCGAACCTCACTACTGGAAAATATTGTGTGATGAGCATAATGTTTTTTTAGGGCCTCAGTGTTTATCTTTAATATGTATTCATTTACAAAATAAGTTAATATGTACCTATAGTACCTAGTATCTATAGTACAAGCTTTGCTTAGATTGGGGCTAGATAAAGTTGTCGAAATATATGTTCTGAAATATTTATTCATCTTATAACGAAGCTATAGTTGGAAAGCTAAGCTATAAAAAGGACTGGAGTCAGAAAGGTGTTAGTCTTATATGACTTGGTTGTCGGTTCGGGTCGATTCATTTTAGAATTCTCATCGAGCACTGTTTACGAAGTGCCGTAATCATAAGCGATGGTGCAACAAAAACCCAAAGGTCTAATAATAGACCTTCAATTGGGGCGTAGGGAACAAGGAAGCGTTCTATAATTAGATACCGAGCTCTCAGCGCACATGTCGGGGGTACTGCGTCCACAAAATTATGTGCTACTCGCTTGAAGGATCATAATTATGGATCCCAAAACAGTAATTTCTACGATGGTTGGAGGAGGAAGTGCGATGGGCGAATACAACTTGCACGTGTTCACGCAATGTTGATACGCCACCAATGTCGCCGGCAGCGATAAGCCGTAGTTCATGGCGCCGAGTTAGAGTCAGTGGGATTACGACCCGGGTGTTATAATTGATTATAATTGTTTTATCGGCGCAAATTTGATATGTTTACTAAAACGATGCGATCTGATTTATTAGGTTTAATTGTACGCCTCAATACGTATAGCACGTAAGTGGTAGAGATACATGATTCGTACATTAAGTTTAAGGTCTATTATATTGAGCAGTGCGGAATTTTATTAGGACAATGTGATGTGACAAGTTTAAAGTAATTACTGATTTTGTACTTTTTTTTTGTATAACTAATGTAACGCTTTCAGTCCTTAGACTATTAAAGTTTCATCGAACGCAGAACCGGTGGGCTAGCCGGAGCCCACGGGTTTGAGGCCCTCCACAGTGGGTAGGGCCGCGCATGTACTCATGCGTGCGTTAGTTGTGACATGTCGCCTACGGGCCACGTTCGGTGAGGACCGTGACCCCGCTGGCCGTTGACTGTGCTTGTTGATTTTGTACTAATATAATAAATGAAAAGGTAAAGAATGTTTGCTTATTGCTGCTATAAGCTCTGACCCTACTAAACAGTTTAAATGTTGTTCAATTCACAAAAAAAAACTACGTTTACCCAGATTAGTATAGGATATATTTAATTAAGCTGCCGTACGAGTTCATAATAATGAAAACACTGGTTCCCGCCAATATAAGTGTTAAAAAAAACATACCTACGTAAGTATTGTACTGCTGAGTTGTTTTGATCCTGCGTGGCTATAACAAACGCCGACTCAAACCACTCACAACTTTTTGAATCAAAAACCTTTAAATTTTTTATTCAAGCCACTCCGGAAACAGGACATCCTGTATTAGAGTCACGTACCCACACTTTGTCACTTAGCGGGCTGTCCCCACAGCATCTTTATGACAGCGATGCTACTTCCTCTTAAAGGAAATTTTACGTGTTTTGTAAAGTTTTTGTCGACCTTTCGTCTCGTCGTCTCACTTCATAAACTTTTTGTGGCCAAGTTGAACTTCCAACTTGTTGATGGTAGCTTGTCTCATATTGAAATACTATGTAATTATAACTACTTCATTAATTACGAGCCATGATAGCTCATTGGCCGCGCCTTCGCTTTTGATTCAATTAATTATTAATTCCCGGTGCCGTCACCAATGAAATTATATATAATTTTAAGTGCTGAATTATCACGTGCTTAACGGTTAAGGAAAACATCGCGGGGAAACCTGCAGATTGTCGAAGTGATAACAAAAAAAATATTTCAATGACGCCGTGAAGTCCGCCAATTCGCAGCGGTGGACTGTGCCCTATCACAGAGGAGGCCTTTGCCCTGCTGTGAAACATATAATATAGGCAACTTTACCAAATTACTTCTTTATATCTATCGCGATTACTGTACATTGTTGATTTTATTTTGATTTCCCGACGTATCAATCATATGTCTGTGACACGTACGCAGACAGTGTTTGAGATAACGTGATAAATTCCATGTAATATTTTAATTGACTTAATTAAAATATTGAGATTTCGGGGAGGTGTATGGGTGTTACAAAATTTGTCCTAATAATAGCGCCCCGAATTCAGTTGACGAATAGCTATATTGGCTGTTTCACATAATGTTATGTTTTTGACAAGTTGAGCACAATTTTGTATGCATTCGTATGACATGAATTTTTTTTTTTAATTTCTCCGTGGTCGAAGTTTAAGACACACCGATTGGCCTATCTCATTTTCTCATGTGATGTGTCCGCCTATTCATTTTTTTTTAAAAATTGTTAAGAATTTAAAAATTGTAAGGACGTTTTTACAAACATAAATTTCACACGGACAAACACCCAGATGCGAAACAACCATCTGTGGGTCACACAAATAATTGTCCCGTGTGGGAACCCTTGATACCTTGGTGAATGCGCCACGGAGTAATCAAATACATTGGTCAGTTAGATTTGACCATTATGAATCCGTGGCGCAGTTCGTGGGTTCGATCCACACATGAGACCATTTGTGTGACCCACATAATTATTTCGGATCTGGGTGTTTGTCCACGTGAAATTAATGCATGTTAAGCGTTCTTAAAACACGGGATAATGTTATCGATGGGAAGACTGAAATAGACATTCTAGATCACAATGGTCGTTGGGATCTACAACCCAACCCTTCCACACAAAACACAAACATCCTGCTCATTCTTTAGGACACTGTTGGTGCTAGCGGTGGCGTCATTTCCTCCTTGACCACTAAGACACTTGGGCAGCGGTTTGACACACCCGTGTTTTATTATCCTATTTATAGTCAACGCTATAGAGAGATAATGCGCGCAATTACAGAGGTTTACTGCGCAGCCAGGGGCACTGGTGAACAAACAACAGTAAAAACTTGATCTAGATATTATGTAGGTCACAACCCTGTTGTCCCTTGACCTATAATAGGGCTGAGATCACCCTTGTCCTTAAAAAAGAAATAAAAAGTCAGTTTGCGTTCGTGGGAGATTAAGGTGGTTGTTTTGGCCGTCTAAATTGAGCTGGGTTTTAACAATTGATAGGGCCACTCAGCTTCTGATGTTGCACGGATATGCAGGTTAGTCCGGGGAAGTACCGTGGCCCCACAAAAGGCTGGCGTGAAGTGGAAATACTGAGTGGAACATAAAATACCGGCAATAGAATTCAAAGATCAAATTAGAAAATGAGGTTCGTATGTAAAATAAGACCATATACAAACGTCCTTCCCCCGTAGCACTAGAGGTTTTCACTTATATTTGATTCACTCACCACCCACGCCTTTGAGTTTTCCTAATTCTGCAATAGCCTAGAGCAAAGAGCAGTCCACCGTTTTAGCAATCGAAATAGTAATTTTAATTTCGAGAAGTTTGTAATTTCGTCGACCCCGTCCGAAATGTTCCCCCCGCGTTCGTCCCGTGCGAAAATGTTACAATTATGCCTCATTACAACTCTTTTGTATGGGTCTTAATTTTATTACGTGTAACATAACTCGGTGCTAGTGCTGTGACGGCGTGTCGTACGGTGTTATAGCATGTCGATATACGTAAAAACGTGACTTTGAAATTATAACGATAGTCCAAAAGGATTATCGTTATATTTTTAAAGTTATAATTGGTGGCTCCAGCAGTCTCTACTGGTGCGATAGTTGTTGTTTTCATATTATGGTCTTTAAATGTGTGCAGGATACAATAATAAAATAAATGGAGTTGGTTACTTTTATACTTATATCCATGTATCGGAAAGTCTAAGTTAATAATCTGGGACAAGCGATGTGTTCTGCTAACATCAAACATTTTAATATTGTTTCGAGCTACAGTAAATATGACACTTTAGGTAAAAATAATTTCAATTTGTGTATTTAATCTACTTTGTTAAATGGAGCTACAAATAGAGATTGATTTAAATACTCGACGTACCACATAGCGACCCACGTCTGTCCCTACCGTGAACACCAGCAAAGCGTGTTTGTTTTAGTGTTCAAAACGTTGGTAATTTTAACTGAAATGTCAGAAAATTCGTAATTAATTTAACAAACAATCTGATAAATTTCTCGAAAGCAGTGACGTGGGTATTTTTTTTTTCTAATTTCACATTAATCGATATGTCACATCACAACCCTATTGCGGCATCTCTCGGCCCGCCCCGCGACACAATAGTTTAGTAATAGCTCACTTGCAAGCGCGACTATTGTTCCTCATCTGTGCCAGATGCCTATCTGACCGGGTCAGCCCCGTTGAACGCACGATAACGACCATTGTGATTTACACCTTAATGTGTCCGTTGGTTCAGATTACGTGGCGTCTTCACCGTAACTGGCTTATGTTGTGCGTGATTATTTTCACAGGTTGCTAAATTTCATCTAAATAGGCCGTTTCACTGTAAGTCAAGTCAAAGTCAAAGTATATTTATTCAATGTAGGCCTAACTTAAGCTCTTATTGAACGTCAACAAAAAATCTACCACCGGTTCACTAAACTAGACCTGCACAGAGAAGAACCGGCAAGAAACTCTGCGGTCTTGTTCTTTTTGTTATTTTTTTTTGATGCAATTACACAAACTTATTTAGGTATAAACTCAGCAGCAGCCAGGGGTCTTGCAAGTGTAGAGCAAGAGTCATTTCCAAACATCCTTGTCCTCAATGTATTCTTGGATATTATAGTAGGCCCTTGCCATTAAGGTAGCTTTTACAAATTGTTTGAAATTGTTTATACATAGTTGTTTGTGGATGTTACCTATTTTATTATAAAAGTTGATGCAAAAGATGATGAAAAAGTTGTAAGAAGAACAGACTCTTTAGGACGTAGGCCGGAGGAGGTTCGGCCCTGTAGTCTCGGGCTTATAGAATGGGGCAAGGTATCTCCTGTATGTCCCAAAAGGGGACACTGATTGGCGGCAGCTCGAAGTGGTCTCGAGGCCGCAGCTCGAAGAGGTCTCGAGCTGCTTCAAGATGGTGAGGGAATCGGGGAGGGTCTATTCTTCTCCGAGGCGTGCTCATGCGCAGTACCGAGGGACCGGTGCGTTCCGTGGGTGATCCCAGAGTCCCTCCAAACGTACAGAAGTTGGCCACCGAGGGGGTTTTAGTGGGTAAAAACCCCACATAACCCTGCCATGTAAGGCGACAGGGTATCTTCAAAAAAAGGCCGAAGGAGGTCTAAATGCGTTCTTTCCTCGCTCGTAGAACCTTAGCTTTTACGCGAACTCTATGTTCGATAAATCTGTATACAGACTGCTGATTGCAAACATCTGCCGCGACACTTTACACACACTGATTGCACATTAACAAACTCCCAGTGCCAGATAATTATCTCGAGTCACGTGAACACATCCCGTCTAGGATCTGAATCCAAGAAGCTTAGTCATTCTGCTGCAGTCGGGCCTCGCCCGTCAGTCGTCACTTGTTTAACCAAAATAATATAAGGTCCTTACGTATCGAAATGGCGTTTTCAATCACTCAATTCGAAACACAAATGCACAAATTTAAATTTACTTCAAGTATAGGCAATTTGAAGTAAATTTAAATTTGAAATTCCTGACCAAACACCAGATATTTGTGATCAAAGTGGCCAGTTCGACAAAACGCCAATGGCATACTTAAGGACAGAAAATAATAACCAGTATCGAACGTTTCCAGGCGCTGTTTAAAAAGCGAACTGGAATCGGCATTGTTAAAGCACTTATTAATTTAAAACCGGCGTAGCCAGTATATTCGGTATTTTCCATGTTAACTCGATTGTTCGTTTAATTAACGATAAGCCGCTGTTTTCCTTGAATTCTTATATTGCAGCCAACGATGTCAATGTAAAACAGACTATAATTATATCGGTGAACATTCCACTTTATCAATTGCGGTCCCAACTTCTAAGTCTATTTATTGAAACACCCGTTAAATCCCTTTTGGTTCAGGCGACTAAATTACTAATTAAACGTACACACGAACGGTGGTCAGTTTTAGTTGCTACAAAATTATCTTGTATATTAACATCTATATTAGAATCCTAAGAGAAAAGCATATTTTCTCTTAGGATTCTACTCGGTGTCCACTTAGAGCTCTCCAGGAATTTATTGATATTTATTTATATATATCATGATTCATTATAAGGATATACCGACATAGGGTCCAGGGACCGACACCTATAAGAATAAACGTATATCAGTAAGGATATATAATTTAATATTTTTTTTTTAATATGGCCCTCGCTTTGTGATAACATTATTCTGTGTGGTAAGGACGTTTTACAAACAAAAATTTCACATGGACAAACATCCAGATGCGAAACACATATCTGTGGGTCGCACAAATAGTTGTCCCGTGTGGGAATCGAAGCCACGACCCCTGGTGCCGAAGAATTGGCAACTGCGCCACGGAGTCATTAAAAATATAAATTCTAACTCACACGGTCTTCATCGCAATATTTAAATATGAACATTTTCTGACAGTAGTATTATACAATTGCAAGTGTATGCCTTATGGATATTTAGTTCCTTATAAAAGCGGTCCACTTTCTATCGCAAACAATAAAATAGTGAAAAACAAGAAAAGGGTCCAATTCTAAGCGAAAAGTGACGAAATAGCGAAAACCTAAAAGTGAAACTCAATTATATCGTTAAAAAATAACCACCTTCGTGAAAATTACTCATTTAGAGCAATGCCTTTTAACTATGTTATCGTTAAACGTCATTAAAATATGCGCTGCGCTATAATCGTGACATGTCTCATTATTTTTTTTTTAAACAATGGAGTGCGCTTAAGTACGCTAACGTTTCGGCAGGCGATGGAACGAGACCATCAACGATAAACCAGTTTCATTTTCGTCTAGTAAACCTCGTTCGTTCGTTTCAATAGCATTCGTTGTAGTAAATGCTCGTGTAGATGGGAGACTGCGAATAATGTGTTCGTAATGAACTCGTAACAGGTTGCAGTGTAGAGAACAGTTATAACATCCGTTTATTCAACGCGTTGCACTATGTACTATTGTCATGCAAACGGTTATACTCACATCCCGTTGCATAACATGTTGATATTGCTATCGGTATGTAACACGGTTATATCGATCTCTGTATAATTTAGTGATGTTCTTTTCTCTTATGCAACTCTTACGTCGACGTTTGTCGGAAGGAACTTTTTTGACACGGTTTCAATAATGTTATTATGTTTATGTACCTATTGATGCGATTCGATGTAAACATAATATGCATGTAAATGTGTAGATAGGTCCGATTATACATAATCGTAAATCTGACGGTAGTTATGGTTGATTGTGATATCAGAACGTAAATCTGTCTCGTAACCATATAGTAAAGTATATGGACAAGTTAGATAAAATTAGAATATGTAATAACCTGCTGTAAATAATTTTAAAGGGCGTGATGCCAGGTTTCCCTGGCTATAGATTGTCTTATTCATAATAAAACGCTTATCGGAGGTATAAACCTATATTAGTTAAAACGTCTTTGAGGCTAATCAAGCGTTCGGTAAAAATATTTATTCATAATCGTTTGATAAACCTCCGATAACTAAAATGTCTTTATTTAACATAATGTTGCAATTTCGTACGAAAATGGTGAAAGAATGATAAAATAATGGTTCCATGAGTTTTTATCTACTTATAGCTACAAATAAAAAAATAGTATTTTGACTTGTGTCAAACATATCGATCGTGATTCGTGTCAACTTTTGTTGTTGTTATTCATTAGTAGTCCTTGGCCTTAACACAATAAATAAATAATTGTAATGTAATAATGTACATGAATGATTAAAAGGCTGAGTAGTGAAAATTGGCCAGAGGAAGATAAAGTTGGTGTTACAATTGTTGGCAAAATTTCGTTTAAGGTGCCATCTGTGGACGACAGCAAAGAAACTGACAACAATGAAGGCAGTTTCATATTGCTGTGGTTCCTGTAGTGGGGATACCTGAGGCTTTACTGCGAAGCACAAGCGAAGCCAGCACTTAGCTTTCGAATATTGGATAGTTCACTATCTTCATACGCGCTGTCATTAATTGTTAACCAATTGTTTGTCTTGAATATATATTTAGTATATATTCAAGACAAACAATTTTGTTATATACGATACGTCTTGAACTTCGCACTGTAATTTTCATGCATGTATTACCTACCAACTATAATGTACTGTTTTTTCTTTCTAAAATTATCTTGAAAAATTGATTTGGCGAAAGAGCGGATTCGTATTATCTAAAATCAACGAAAAAAACCCCGACACGATCTCCAATGCAACGAAGGTGGAATGATTTAAAAGAAGTCTATACAAACGTCAGTAATCAGCTGACCAAAATCGGCCACGTTTTTCACTGAAATACGTTTATCGAAGATTTATAGTAGGGCCCTGGCTTGTATATATCAAAGACACTATCGGTGAGTTATAGAACGTTTTAGCGTTATAGAACGATTATGTATAAGACTTTTTGACAATCTGTTTTTAGCGAGCTCTTAAACCTCCGGCTACTATGAATAAGATCGTTACTGTTTATAAATTTTACATCATAATTTGAACTGTATCTTCCAAGCGGTATTTTCATAAATGCATCATTAAAGTAGATTTTTTTGTGTGTGAATGTAGCAAGCGAGTTGTAGGTTCACCCGATGCTATGCGATAACCGCCGCCCGTGGACGCTTGCAACACCCTTAGGGATGCAGATGCGTTGTCAACCTTCTGATAAAACGGGCTCCGGTTAACTCGCTCACCATACGAAACGCCTAAGTATAACATCTCCACTTCACGCCGGTCTTCTGCGAGGTCGTGGTACTAACCCGGACGTGTGAAGACTGTCGCGTGGCCCCACCAGATGAAACGTGAAAAAGTTCTGTGAGATCTTTATACTTTCGCGGACGGACCTGACCATTCATGCCACAGCGAAGACTGTCTCGTGGCCCCGCCCAGTTTTTCGCCGTCGACTAGGCCAAGGTCACGTATCGTCACAACACGACGATAGACTCAATGTAATTGCGCTATTGCCATTGTCCCATTGGTGTATCTTAACGCTTCGATGCGGTTTTGTAACGGACAGCCGTTAGCCGACTCCCGCCCTTCGCAATCGTTTGTTTGCAAACAGGTCGTTTATTTTATTGGGCGACAAAAATGGTTGTTAAGCAGGTTGGATGTTGCTGCAACAGATTACACTTTCCTACCTGTTTTGCAGGATGCAGTAATAATATTAGTATTGTGCAGGGTCCTTCAATATGTATGTATTTATACATATATAAAGTATTTCTGATATTACTTGATTAATCTTCTATATATTAATACTGAAGCAAAAACTTTGTACCCCTTTTTACGGAAATTGTGCGGACGGAGGAGAATGAGAATTCCGAATGAGTTTATATAGAGGTGTACAGAATGCTAATATACTTTTTAATTATGTATGCTTAAAAATTCATTAAATCAACATAGAAACAGTATTTGACAAAAACGCAATTACATAATAGATAATATATTGTATTTGAGAATAGATTAATATTGTCCAAACTGATTCTTAAATTAATTATGGTCGAATTTCGACCACTCAGCGTCCATTAATTTTAGTTAGTCTGTTTAAGTTATTGCACCTGCCTAAAGATCTTACTACTCCATATGATTTCTGGTAGAGGATCCCTTAACGCATTGAGTTTGCCTATGACAGACAACTGTGAACTCGATCTACGGTGATACTAATTGTGTATTACCGCTATGAAGCGTTACACCACTTATTCTAGTACCCTGTGGAACTCTGACAACTCGCGCATGTTTACAAATGCGATTGCTGCTCGCAAAATCTTCACAATAAAAATCCGTGGAGAATGTATCCTTTGCGCTCCCTTCATAAGATTAAAAACGAAAATATTATGCACCCAATGACACAGACCCCATATAGTAGGCTCATCATTTCGCTAAATTAATGGAACGGCTTAAATAATTTTTGCTGCTACTACACAATTCCAATTGTTTCCATTGTTGCATGATGAGTAATGTCATCCGGGGAAGTCCCACAGCTTCACGGAATACCGGCGGGAAGTGGGAGTTTTATAATCGCGTTTTGTCCGTTGAGTGAGGTAACCGGTGCCCACTTGTTAATGGTTGGCAATACATCTGGAAAAAGTAACGTGTTGTGGAAGTCCATAGGTGGCGGTAATCACTATTAGTTGACAGCTCCCTGCCAGCTTTACACATAAAATAGGCACTTTTCACACGCTTGTACTGTGGTCACTTGGCGCAATTGTAACCCTGCACAGGCGTACATGACAGGTCAATTCGGTTTACTGTTCGGTGCCCTGGTCGCCGCAAGAACGTTTTCCGAACGATAACTAGGTATTTGGAGTTTGTTTCCAAATGGGAGCGTTAATTGCAATTCTGCCAGGCTGTAGATGGTACAAGACGGTGGTAGACTTATTTGAGGACGTTATAACTTATTTTTTTAAATCTATTTATTGACCTTATGTGATGGCAATATAAATATTATTTAAGATAATATTATCCTGTGTAGTAAAAGAGCTTTAGGTACACAAATTTCCCATACACTAATATCCAGTTTCGTTACAACTAACTATGGTTCGCACAAATGCTTGTCCCATCTGGGAATTGGCTCTTTGACTTTGATTATTTAGATATTGATATGAGATGCAAAGAGATGGTTAAGGCCCCACTTATTTGCATTAAAATTTTAGATTTCATCAAGAGATTTGTTGGCGACGAATAAGTTAACGTTGAATTGACAATTGAAACTAGATGGACAAGTTTTTAATGACTAAATAAAAAAAATATATTAGCTTTACTGTTATTTTTACCATAATTATGTTCATGCCATTGTACGCACGTGTCTTTTTTTAGTACTTGTATTTATTTATTTTCTATACTAACTGTAATTTAATATTTCTAAATGTGAAAACAAATGGCTTCTTTAGTATTTAAAATCACTCAATTATCTTTTTTCATAGCTGTAAGTTTTCCGAATAAATTAAAATAAAATAAATTTGTGTTTTAACTAAAGTTTCGTTTCATATTGAAAAATCTTTGGAACATTAGAACATGTAGAAAAAGTGCAGAGATTAGCATTATAAAAAAGTTTAAAATTTGAAAAATCTTTGGAAAGAAAATAAATAAAAACTTAGCAATAAGTCGGTTCGTGTGTTTACAAGCGATAAGCTTGTCATGAATAGCGAATTACATTATGTAGGAATTAAATGAAGACTATGATGGGTAACCGGTTACAATGTATCGGATTCGGAGGTCTGTTCGGACACAGTTTCTGCTGCTGCAAGAATGGGTAGGCTCGTCAGGGCAAGTACCACGGCCTCACATAGGACCGGCGTCAAGTGGAAGTCGACGCATCTGCAAGCCTGTTGCAGACGTTCATGGGCGGCGGTATTAACTTAACGTCAGGTGAACCGTGTCCTAGCTTGACAAATTTTCACATAAAAGAAACGCAATAAAGCTTCCGCGGTATAAGGTAATACCTTCCTATGCTAGGGGGAATTTAATACTTGAATAACTACCTTACTAATAACCACTATAATACTTAAATAAACATAAGAGCGGCCAAAGTTTATTTATCTTATCGTAATCTAAGCATAATCAGCCAGATTACTCATGGCCCCGGCAAAAACCGCCTCTATGTCATAAATCTGCTCTTATCGTGACCAAATATTATCCGTGTCAGCCTGGCGGCCCGAGCTTCGAACTAGCTATGTAATATCGTGGATTCGAATACTTCGTTTTTCCTGTGTCTGGGTGTTTATACATTTATATCTGTTTATTTACAAAAGAAAAGTATGTTCAAGTATGTTTATCGGTTACCCAGTGTCCATAGTACAAGCGTTGCTTAGTTTTCGTTTTTCGTTAATGAAAAAAAAATACTTGTAATATAGTATAGTAAAAATGGCCTCTTCACAGGACGCCAAGATATACGACATCCCCTGCGAGCAGTCGCGCCCCACTACACCGGACCAGTCGACGTGCCGAGGCAAGACGGAATTCCAGATGCTGCGGAGGAACTTCGAGACTGGCTTCCGCAGACCGGAAACCGGACAGGAGTCTGGGGTGGCTACAGACCGCCACTCGAGCGGGACCGAGGCGAGGAAGCCTCCAGACGCCCACAAACCAGCTCTGGTCAGTAACCACAGGCTGTTGTTTTAGTTGACATATTCTAGTTCTTCTTTTTGAGCCGTGATAGCTCAGTGTGGCGCTCGCCTTTAATTCAATATACTCGAGCAACCTGAGTTCGATCCCCGGTGCCGGCACCAATGAAGTTTTTAACTTTAAGTGCTGACTTATCACGTGCTCCGCGGTGAAGAAAAACATCGTGAGGAAACCTGCATATTTTCGAAATAATAACAAAAAAAAAATTTATATTTCGAAGTTATGTGAAGTCCGCCAATCCGCAGGGGGGCCGCGTGGTGGACTATGCCCTGATACCCTCTGTATAGAGGAGGCCTTTGTCCAGCGGTGGGACGTATATAGGCTGCTACTTTTTTTTACTTTTACTTCTTCTTTATCGTTCCCTCAAAATCAATCAGAGTTCTTATATTGTATTTGTAATATATTCATGTCAAACTGTTTATTTAAAAAAAAAGCCCGCTGAGTTACTTTCGCCGGTTCTTCTCAGTACGGTGGTTTTCTTTTTCGAACCGGCGTAGTAGTATTTTTTAGACTTATCAATAAAGCGAGTGTAATACTCCTATGTTGAATAAAGATATTCATTTTAATGAATGAAGAACGTGTCATATGTTGTAGTTTGTCTCCATTTGCTTCTGTCCTGCGCCTGTTCAATGGACCGTTGTAGACTTTCTCATGTTGCCTCCATAATATTTTTACTCCATCGTGTTGGAATTCCTCTTCCTCCTCTCCAGCTCGTGCGTTTGTGACCGCATTATGTGCCCGAAGAAGCTTAGCTGAGGTTCTCGGCATAGTGAGGCAAGTCGTTTTTTGATGTGGTACTTTTGTAAAATTTATGTGTTTCAATCAATCAATCAAATATCTTTATTCAAATAGACGCTTGCGTGTTCTTATGAATCGTCAAATTTTACATAAAAATTATACATATAGGTTCGTAAGGTACCACCGGTTCGGAAAGCAGTTTGTCCTCATGTCTGTCCATGGTATCTTTTGTATTATTCTCCAGCACCACATTTCGAAATTTATTTCGTTGACCGAAAGGCGGCATGGCGGCCGACTTTTTTTGGCTTCGGCCAAATAGCCAGTCCTCAGGCTATTGCCGAAGCGAAGGTATCGGCTTCGGCAGCAGGGTAATGGTTGTGGGTTCGATTCTCACACGGGACAACTATTTGTAACTCCCAGATAACTGTTTCTAAATCTGTGGGTGTTTTCGTGAACACGTCCTCACATCACGGCATGATTTTATCTTACAGCAAAGACGATAACTTTAAAACCACAAAAAAAAATAAACCCGTTCCGCTCGTCACCTAGAAGCCGCTGTCGGGCGCTAAGAAGGTGTGGCGCTCGACGGAGAACGTCTCCGAGGGGTTCAGGAGTGCGAGGGAGCGCGTCGAGAGGCAGCTCAACACGGCCACCGGCGGGCGGAGAAGGTTCGAGAAGAACGAAGCCCGCAGCGGGCCAAGGTTGAGCCTGGCACGGAGGGATAGTACCCAGCTGGACGTCGACAGGGAGAACGTAAGTCTACAAGTAAAGTAACAGCCTATAAATGTCCCACTGCTGGGCAAAGGCCTCCTCTGTACAGAGGGTACCAGGGCATGGGGTCCACCACGCGGCCGAACAGATTGGCGAACTTCACATGCGAAATATTTTTTTATGTTATTATTTCGAAAATATGCAGGTTTCCTCACGATGTTTTCATTCACCGCCGAGCACGAGATAATTCGGCACTTAAAATTAACAATTTCATTGGTGCCAGCACCGGGGATCGACTCAGGTTGCTCGAGTATATTGAATTAAAGGCGAGCGCCCGGACACTGAGCTATTTAAACTAAGGAGTAAGTAAACAAAATTAAGCATACTTCGACCGACATTACTATTCGTTACGCAGAATCCGTCTCTTGAAAGAATTACGCGCATTAATCACTTCTTTACACGACAGTACTGTACTAATCGGGCGAAGACGGCTTGAATGAATCGAGCCATTGTATTCACTGAACACGTGGGAAGGTTCCCAGAGCGTTAGTCATCAGCATAACACACGAATGTAAATTAAACTTTATCCCGTCCGAATAGAGTTCAAAACGTATCGATAGTGCTATGCAGTTTATGCTAACAAACGGTTTAGATGTGCCGCATAAGGCGGAGATGGATTTAGTACAGTTGCGGTGAAAATTCGATGAACGGCCAATTATGCATTGTCTGCGTTATCATCGATTTTCTTAAGCTCTTTCTACATTACAGTACGGCTCGATTTTATGTGATGCGATTCGTTTCGATTGCAACACAGGGTGGACTCATGTGTAGAAATGTAAATACCTGAAAAAAATCCGGCCTGAAGTATAACACTCTTGCCTCGCGTCTGGTGAGTGAGGTAATCGGGGCCTACTCTTGAAGGTTGGTAACGAATGTGCAATCCTACGGGTGTTATGTCTATGGACGGCGTTAATCACTTAACATCGGATGAATTGCATGTTCGCATGCAACCGTTTCACATGAAATTTTCACAAAAAAAGTTGAACAATTTCACAAAAAACAAGACATTTATACAATATATTTAATTTCGTGAATATTACATATTGTGAAATAATTTAATGTAATCGATTTACGGGTAGTCCGTCTAGAACGTATGTCAGTATATATGTCTTATCTATGGTCTAGAATCTAGATGGATGATGTAGACTCTAGATAAATGCTGCAAAGCATTAAAAAACAAACGACATTTCTTGTCTACTTCATGCATCGCTAAAAAAAACTATTTTGCCGATTTTATATTATGAATACTTTGCAATAAATTCTTGAATATATTTCTTTATATACTGTTCTTAAATTCCCAATGCTGATTCAAAATCAGTGTTAATTTTCGTCTCTTAATTCCTAAAGGATTATTAAACCTGGCCGTTTTGTAAAACGGTCAGGTCAGGCTTAAATAATCATAGTCCGGTATATTGTTAACACTAAGGAGCAGATTTTTTCTTCGGTTATTTGTTCAGTTTAAAGTTTGAAAAAATAAAAGTTTTCGTTGCAGAATAGTTCAGGATGTTCATTGGTGTTGTGTCTGTATCATCAAGTGCGAATTTTATTAAATGTGACGTAATATTTAATTAAGTAGTAAATTTTTGATAAGGAAACTTTTTACAAAGCTGGTAAACTCATGTTTGCTAGCGACCAAGAGATGTCGCTTTTGCACATCGTTGGGAGTAATTAACATTCAACGATACACTAAAGATTACATCATTAAACTGTCACAATAACATCTTCATATTATCGTTAAAACATTTTTCCATTTTATTTTTGTCTAAAACATGGATACATTTTAGGTAAATTATTAACTGGCCCCTAACGCACAAACAGCTCCATCTATTCGGAAATGAGGAAAACTGCATAAGGTTGAATTTAGGAAGTTTCATTGTCTCTGCGAATCACGGAATGCAAAATTTGTTAACACGTAAGGTACCTGCAAATAAATTCACGTATATATTACTTAACATATATCATATAAACGAAATGAATCTAATTTTAAGGATTTATCGCATTAATTCTTAACATGATTTTTAAAATATTATTATTGTTTTTTTTTTATATTAGTTTCACCCGTATGTTTGCATGAATGTAACGGAATTCTAATATGTTTTCGCACCTCTTTGAATGACCAGATTTTATCAAACTTTGCACACTCGTCAAAGACCCATAACAGACCTAATGACCTTTAGTATTAGCTTATTTTCCAAATCCTTAGTAGTGTCCTTGACACCTTGTGCCAATCACGCATTTAATAAATTTTTAAAAAGTGGAAAATATTTTTTTTGGAGTTTTTTTGGAGCTGGAGTCATTATTAGCCAGGGCTAGCGCCAGTTTTTTTAATTATTAATTATGTGTGTTACACAGTTGGTGCTAATTGTATCTAGTCCTGCAGTACCGGTACGTTTGGGCCTAGATTTAGTATCAATGATGATAGGATCCTAAAAAGCGTGGTAGCGTTTTGACAATCAATTACTAAGTGTAATTTTGTTAATTTTAGTTATTTAGTTTTGGGTTACTTCTATATTGAATAAAGATATTTGAATTTGAAAATAATTGCCAAGCATTTAGAAGCATATTTCAAATTTCCTACGGGAAAGTCACCCCAAATCTAAATGTTGACTGTTAGAATCGTCAATCATAAAGGATTTAAT
The DNA here is from genome assembly GCA_933534255.1 of Iphiclides podalirius. Classification (NCBI taxonomy): domain Eukaryota; kingdom Metazoa; phylum Arthropoda; class Insecta; order Lepidoptera; family Papilionidae; genus Iphiclides; species Iphiclides podalirius. Next base: position 735,303 of record OW152835.1, on the reverse strand, counting down.
GTCTTCTGTGATAAAAGTCAAACTTGGTAATTCTGTCATTAGTATATTTGAAGAGTTTCTACCATGACAAGAAAATATCCGTATAGTATTTTGAATTTTTGAATATAAATAACAGTTTACCATATTTATGTTAATAACACAAATAGAATTAGTTCTTCGTGGTTCCTTAATTTGTCCATTGATGCTGTGAATCATTAAAATGGTAGCGGATTTTAAAAGCAGATGTAACGTGCTTAGCGCAGTTAATTAGAATTTTCGTAAATAAAGTAGGTTAATTGTTCGGCGGTTAATTGTTATGTAACCGTTATAAAATTGCACTCATCTCGCACTCGACGCGGCTGTTTCGTATTTAACCCTGACCGATATAACTGAGGTCTTTTGAGATATCCAATTGTTAATTATTTTTCATTTATTTTTTTAAACATTGCCCTCACTTTAGGATAACATTATGCTGTGTTGCAAGGTCGTTTTACATACATAAATTTCACGTGGACAAACACCCAGATGCGAAACAACTATCTGTGGGTCACACAAATAGTTGTCCCGTGTGGGAATCGAACCCACGACCCCCGACGCCGAAGCCAATACCTTGACGACTGCGCCACGGAGCTTGCTGGGTTTTTATATCTCATTATTGCATTATGAAATGGTAGCTTTCGTAAACTGTTGCACCATTAAACCTTTGCATCGTTGAGTTACGGCCTTTTAAGTAAGCAGATTGTCATCATAGTTTCAGCCTGTTTGAGTCCACCGCTGAACAAACGCCTCCCCCATACACTGCTTCGAAGCACGATCCTGAGCCACCTGCATCCATCGACTTCCCGCACACTTGCACAGGTCGTCACTCCATCTAGTGGGGGGTCGTCCCACACTGCGATGGCCAGTACGAGTCTGCGACTTCAGAACCTTTGTTCTCCATCAGTTATCGGTTCTACGAGTTATATGGCCGGCCCATCGCCACTTCAGCTTACAAACCTCCTGAGCTAGGTCGGCAGTCTGTTGTCTGTGGCTTATGATCAGCAGTCAGACTCTAGCAGGCTGAAATGATGATGGCCGATGTCTATAGGTCGATAGGCTGATAAGTGACTTATATGGGTGGGTACTCTGTACCGGGTACTCTGGTGGGTGGGTGTGACTCAATTTTTATAGTGGGTCGAACCGCGCAACTCTCCCCTATAAATCCCAATGCATTTTCATTACTTACATGTCTTTTTTTAAAAACTACTTTTAATTTTCACAATAATGGCAAGACTTTAAAACTTTTTTGTGTTTACGTTACTTTAGTAATTTTCGAAAAAAAAAATAATAATACATTTTGTCGACGTAAGTCGATTTATCTTATTTATTTATCGAGTCGATGAATATTTGTTGCAACATGGAAACTTGGAGAACTCATATTAATATATCTCATGTTTTTAGCTCACCTTTAGTTCATTAAAACTTGTAGAAAAAGTTTAATCCTAAGTGCAGAGATTAGCACTATAAAAAACTTTAAATTTCACCTTTGTTCAGTTAAGCGCCAATTGTCAGTAAAAGCCTGTTATTTGTTGCCATTTTTGTAGTAAGTGTTCCATATTATTGTTAAACTAAACCTTTCTCTTTCAACCATCATCATTTGGCGTAGTGGGTAGTGTGCCTGCTTCCTGCGCCAGAGGGCGTGGGTTCGATCCTCACTACTGGAAAAATATTGTGTGATGAACATAGTGATTCTATATGTTATATATATGTATTTATTTACAAAAGAAAAGTATGTTTATCAGTTAATTAGTATCCATACATAGTACAAGTGTTGCTTAGTTTGGGACTAGAGAACGTTGTGTAAAAATGTAGCTTAAAATGTTTATTATATGTATACTATAGGGACCGGACAGACGTTGTCCTGTATACACGACTTAAATTACTTATTCCTGTCTACGAATTGTGAAAAAAGTGGAAATCTAAACCAATCTCGACTCGACCTAAAAATACACACAAAAAATTTCAATAAAATCGGTCCAGCCGTTTACGAGGAGTTCGGTGACATACACACGTACAGTAGAATTATATATAAAGAATATCTTATATTTTAGTTCACATCAGTATAAATTATATTACAGTCCGTTAAATGTACGTATCGATTGAACGGTGTTTAACAAAAGTAATATAAAGTAAAATGCGAAATTTAGTGTTTTTAGTTGTATCATACCAGTTTGTTATTCAATAAGGTAACTTGTTGTGTAACCATGTTAGATACTTGAATAAAGTAACCGAATAATGAATTACTTGAATATTATGCGATCGTTAACACGAAAGAAGGTGAAAGTGTTGAGAGATGAATTAGGTATGTTTAACACACCATGGCAGAGGATACTAAAAACTATGTTAACATAGTATGTTAGTATACACTGTATACATCATCATTCATCATCATAATTTTTAGCCTGTTTGAGTCCAGTGCTGAACATAGGGCTCCCCCACACACTGCCACTGAGCCATTTATATACATATTATTACACAATGTTATACACTGCCAAATCGCAAACCCACAAGTATTGATGAGGTTTCCATGACAAGGCATGACTCCATGGCGCAGTTGCCGAAACGTTTGCTTCGGTGACGGGGGTCGCGCGTTCGCTTCCCACACGAGACAACTATACTTGTGTGATCCACAGTTAATTGTTTCGCATTTGGGTGTTTGTGCACGTGAAATTTATGTATTTTTGTGTGTTTAAAACGTACCCTGGATAATGTTATCTTACAGTAAGCGGCAATGTTTTCTAAGGGAACACTACAATAGATCTTCTAGGTCGCGGTAGTCGTCGGGAGTCCCTACTCAACCCCTTCCACACAAAATACAAATACTAAGGCAGCAATGATTAACTAATAATAATATAATAATAATAAAATATCTTTATTCACATAGACGCTTGCGCGTTCTTATGAAACGTCAAAATTTTACAAGAAATGAACACGTTCGTAAGTTACCACCGGTTCGGAAAGCAGTTTCTGTTGAGAAGAAACCGGCAAGAAAACTCAACAGTTGCTCGAAATTTTTTATAAAAAAATCAGTTTACATATAATATAGTACATGTACAATAGTCTTGTTTTAGCCTACGTGAGTATCAACAGTATTAACCCCACACATTGGCGTCGTCAAGATATTCAGCAATAGAATAATAGGCTTTAGCCATAAGTTTACTTATGGCTTAGTAAACTTATGGCTTAGTAAACATCGTTAAACGCTTAGTAAACATAGTTAACTTCATCTGGTTAACCGTTTGCTCTATTGCCGCCAATTAGTACTACACTGGGCCCACCACCTAGTACTACTAGGTACACCACCCACTACTAGGCCAACTGGTAGAAAGTACCATCCACTACGTAGCGTAGAAACTGTTAGCGTCTCCGTTGCAATATCGAGAACAACGAGACGGCATTAATTGAAACGATTGTATTCGGCGCTAGCGAAATCATTGTGTACATACGGTACATCAGCGATAATTCAGTCTGGTTGTACGTTGGTGTAATATTAGCCCTTGTTGCCACGGGATAGGGACCAGAATGGCGTGTGCGGTGGTGGTTGTGGTGCTGCGCAGGGATGTACGGTAGCGGTCATTATCTGCCATGAGTCACGGCTGACGGAAAAAGTCACGCAACGTAAGGGTCGGTTTCTATGGGTGTGCTCCATTTGTTGCTGGTAAAAAATAGCTTAGGAAACGGCGGATAAATATGTTTATATCATATGCTTCATTAATATCTCGCTGTTAATGAGTGCTGCTAGCGTCTTTAGTGGTAAACATATAGCAGTTAATCCCTATTCATTTTCATCTTGCAGCCTTTTGCATTATAATGGTACTTTAAGGTGGTTAGCCAATCACTCTATTTTAACTGAATGATTTTAATCAATAACGGTAATAAACTACAATATCCTCATAATTATAACAGCTACCCTAGAGGCCGCATTTTGAGTAAGATCACACCGCGCGAACAGAGATGACATGATCTACGATGATGAATCATGATAGACCGTTCGACGGCGCATCATGTGAGCCGTCCCTAATCTGAAAACAACGTTTTTACGGACGCCTTCACTAGCGCTAGTCGTCGTCTAACTGCGTCGGAGGGCTGTGTACTTTGGCGAAAAGGACAGCGAGAATACCTCTCGGATTTGTGCAATTTTTGAATTTCGAACGGGCGCGATTTGTGCTGTGTTGTGCTGTGCTGTTGTGAATTTGTGCAAAGCGAGATGTGAACGAGTTATTGTTGTGAATGGATACATCGCCGGTACCTTCGTATTTTAGCTAGTTCGGTACGATATTTGAATCCACCGCTCCTTGCGGTCTTCTTGTTGCTTCATTGCGTTTTGGTGGCGGTGTTTTGTTTTTTTTTCCGGCCCACCTTACTTTAGTGCGAATAGTGAATGTTGCATACGATTCACTAGTTTAGTTGCTTGTTGATCATTATAGTTGCTGTTGCAACTGGGTCACGTAGCGTATCTAGTGAGATTCCGTTAGCGCTTCGCGTACAATAAATGGAGGCTCACTGTAACGGTGATTATTTTTTTGCATCCTTGATCTGTATCGCATCGCACGCTTGTTTATTTTTCGCTATAAATAGAACCAAAACCGCCTGTTTCCGTCGATAATCCCTAGCGGAACGCTTTGCAGTTGGAGAATGATATTGGATGTTTTTACGACCCCGTGGTGATAAGATGGACGCTGTACAGACCATTTCACGAGTACTTTACACAGCCCCACTCGGAGACTTTCGTTAGCGCCTAATTGGCATTAAGAACGTTTATTTGTCTGAGAGACATGTCTGTCGAGTGCTGCCAGCAGACACCATTTGCCTCCAGATTGCTTTGATTCACACGCGATACGATTGTAAAAATGGTTCTTGCAAATTATAAATAACCGGGATTAAAATATGGTTTAATTTATATAAATTAAAATGTGTGGGTCGTACAAACGTCACAATCAATTTTAATTTGAATCCGAGATCTCTTAATTAATCTCCACACGAATTCACCTGGTACGGTATATACCACATTGGGAAGGAAAATCAGTAATTGAGTGATTGAATAATTGTAGATGCGTTCATACACCTGAGAGCCGTGATAGTTCAGTGTCCGGGCGCTCGCCTTTAATTCAATATACTCGAGTAACCTGAGTTCGATCCCCGTTGCCGGCACCAATGAAGTTTTTAACTAATGAATTAGCACGTACTCCGCGGTGAAGGAAAACATCGTGAGGAAACCTGCATATTTTCGAAATAATAATAAAAAAACATATATTTCGAAGATATGTGAAGTCCGCCAATCCGCAGTGGGGCTGCGTGGTGGACTATGACCTGATACCCTCTGTATAGAGGAGGCCTTTGCCCAGCGGTGGGACATGTATAGTCTGTTACTTTACATATACCCCACTCAATATCCATTCATTGCTTATTGTCAAGCGGTCTACGGCGAACAGTACATATTACAATAAAAAATGCCTCTGTGCGGTATGCCTCCGTTTGTCCATCTAATCACCACTCTCGTAGTCTCGTAGCTAGAGAACCACACGCCTAAGTATGTTATCTGGCATGGTCTCATTAAACATTTCGTAAGAATATTTACATACATATTACATTACGTACAACCGCCGCCCATGGACATGTGCAACACCCGTAGGGTTACAGACGCGTTGCCACCTCACTTCATCCTAAAAATGTGGGCTCCTCTGAATTGACCACAATAATCTTCTCAATGATTAGAATGATCAATTCTAAGAGTTTAACCATCCTATTGGCAACTAAAATAACATTTGAAAACCCATTTGACAGCTGATTAGTTGACATCTACAAAGATCCGTGTTTCAGAAACCAGGCGGCCAGGTATATTAAGTTAATATTAGATGTATTTATGTAATATCTACCACCTCAACTTGTATTTTACTACGCACTCCTGTTTTGGGGAACGAGCTTAAAGTACGTACAATCATAATTGATATATAGACGAAGGGAACTAAGTAAGGTATATTACAACAATTTCAGCGCGTTCCCAACACTGGTGTCATTTAAATGCCATCTGCTGTGTCCCTAATTGCGTACAATAACAAACGAATAGATCATCATCTCAAGAAGCTTTTCATCTTAACAGCCGATTGTTTATCTTCTGAGAAACAATTTTGTATTATATTTATTTAGAGTACGAATGGCTTTAAAGTTCTCGTACCATTTATTCCATTAAATTTTCAACACTTAACGATTTAATGATACAAATTGTTCACATCATTTCTATTAATGGGCTAAAGTTGCAAACAAATGATAACACGATATGTCCAAACGGATGGTTTATAAATAAATTAAGTTATAAATAAATTATGACGAAATAATAAAAATAGATACAATACAATGCGACAACCCTTTGGTGGGGAACAACACAATAGATAGTAAGGTACACTTTCTTAACACGTCAATAACAAATTTGTATGATGTTCACGCGCCTCATAAGAAAATTAAATTAAGGCACACTCCTGCACCCTGGATGACGGAGGGTATACGGATGGCTATGAGACGCAGAGATCGAGCCTTTCGTAAATTCAAAAAAAAACAACGTTCTGAAGAGAATTGGTCCCTCTACAAGTTAGCCAGAAATCGGTGTAATCAGATGGTACGCAACGCTAAACGCCGTCACATCCTCGATAATATTTCTTCATCTACACCTGCCGATATCTGGAAGTTCCTTGGGACTCTTGGTATCGGTAAGTCGCGTTTTCCAAACCTTCCTACCTCAATCACATTAGATGATTTAAATCAACATTTCTCTACCACTTCATCGATAGATCATCTAACGATTAATAAGACGATTTCCTATATAAATGGTTTGACGCGCCCTGATATTGGTTCGTTTAATTTTTCTCCAGTTTCTTCCGAAGAAATCAAAAAAACTATCCTTTCTATCAAATCCAATGCTCTTGGCTGCGATAAAATCGGCCGACGCATAATAGTCCCTATCCTTGATCAGCTTCTCCCTGCGATTACTCATATCATAATTTTTCATTGGATACTGGATCCTTTCCTTCCTTGTGGTGTAACGCTCTTGTGCGTCCACTGCCGAAATGCCCTAATCCTTCACTTCTCGCTCATTATCGACCTATCTCTATACTACCCTTCCTTTCTAAGGTGCTTGAGTCCTGCGTTCTCAAGCAATTTTCTCTCTTTGTTCTTAGTAATAAATTGATAAGTCCTTTACAATCTGGATTTAGACCTGGCCACAGTACCACCACAGCCCTCCTTAAAGTGACTGGCGATATTAGGACAGGTATGGAAAATACAGAAGTTACTGTCATGGTTTTAATAGATTTTTCGAATGCCTTTAATGCCGTCAGTCACATCCTATTAGCAATCCTGTCTTATTTAATGGTTTCCGAGGAAGCACTGGAATGGTTTTCATCATATCTTCGAGGGCGCCAGCAGGCTGTCACTATTGATGAATTGTCATCTAGCTGGCTCAATGTTGAAAGTGGTGTCCCTCAAGGCGGTATTCTCTCTCCTATTTTATTTTCTGTTTTTATTAATTTCATCACTCTCGAACTTCAATGTGCGTATCATCTTTACGCCGATGATCTGCAGCTGTACGCTCAGGCCACCATTGATAGGCTCCCAGAAATAATCAATATTATAAACCAGGACTTAGCCGCTATTAAAAAGTGGTCAGACAGGTTTGGTTTAACCGTGAATCCAGCCAAGTGTCAAGCCACCGTAGTCGGGAGCTCCCGTATCATAGGTAAAGTGGATCTGAGTAAACTCCCGCATATAACTTTCAACAGTTCTCGCATACCTATCAGTCGTAATGTGAAAAATCTCGGCTTGCACATTGACATGACGCTCAGCTGGAATGCTCAGGTAGGTAGCGTCTGTCAAAAAGTCTCAGGGGTCCTACGGTGTCTATATCGGCTCAAAAATTTCTTGCCGGCTAAAACGAAGGAATTGCTCGTGCAGGCCTTAATTTTCCCATTAATCGACTATGGTGACGTGTGCTACTTCGACCTGAATGCAGATCAACTCAATAAACTCGACCGACTTCTGAATAACTGCATTCGATTCGTTTTCAATCTTCGCAAGTATGACCATGTATCTACTTACCGTGCTCAACTTCAGTGGCTACCCATACGTCAACGACGCTCTCTAAGAGCACTGACTACTCTATACTCTTTCCTGAACTCTTCTTCTTTTCCGACTTACTTATCCCATCATTTTCCAATATATATGTGCCGTTAGCAATAAAAACCTTCGCTCCTCGCATAATCGTCTTCTCGTATGTCCTCCTCACCGTTCTGATTTCATGCATTCTTCCTATCTTTATCCAGTCTATCCTTCTGTGGAATGAGCTACCTCTCAAAATCAGGTTGGCTAAAAGTCGCTTTGTATTTAAAAAAAAAGCACGTGAGCACATCCTCAAAACTTGTCGGCAGGTCAACTCCATCGTTAATTGTCAGAATTTATTTATGTATATGTATATATGTATTTATAATTGTCTGTATACATTTATTTATGTATGTATATATGATTTTATGCATATATTTAGAAAGATATTTATGTATTAGTATGTATGTACATACACCTGGTAGTATTTATTTATATATATACTATAATTAACATGTGCATACACTTTCATTTACAACAGTTTATATTTTAACAGTGTTTTCTTTTTATTTATTTTTGACATCTTTCTGTGCACCTACCGAATCTTCTCTGTACCACCCCAAGGTTGACTGGGAGATAATGCCTGTGGCATTAAGTCCGCCTCTGTACAGCTTGTGCATAAAGTATAAATAAATAAATAAATAAACCTTGAATCCTACATGTTTTAATTAAACAGAGTTTTTTGTGCTTGTTTTAAATCTTCTTGAAAATCGATGATCTTTGCGAAGTCTTCGATGACTCCGTGGCACAGTTGCAAAGGATTCGGCGCCGGGGGTCGTGGGTTCGATTTCCACACGGGACTATTTGTGTAACCCACATATTCAGTTTGTGATTCAGTGTGCGATAATGTTATCCTAAAGTGAGGGAAATGTTTTTAATTAAAGCAAAAATGAATACTTTGAGATACTGTTGTAATGGAGAGAGGTAATGATTGAAATGTGCCATCATTTAAAAATAAAACTAAGATTGTTAGTAAACGATTTTGGTCCAGTGTACGAATAAGCTATACTATATAGTTCCTAAGACTGCAAGCCCAAACATCATCCAACAAAGATTCTAGTGTGCTCGCTTGATATTCAAACACCATCGAATTGTTTATGGTTTTGCAATGCTCGATACGGTGTGCCGTGAAGGTCGTAGTTTATGGTTAGCCTGTTCTATTTATAACGCGTAACGAGTTATCTTCACGTACCATTCAACCAACAGGGCTCGACTAAAAATATACTTACACTGTTTGAAGGTTTTTTAATCGTTTAGCATTTAACTGTGGTTGGGCCACGCAACAGTGTTCGCTGTTGCACGAATGGGCAGGTCCGTCCGGGTAATTACCACACACCCACCTCACAGAAGACCGGCGTGAAGTAGACCTGTCGCACTTCTGCGTTTCGTCTGCGTCTGGTGAGTGAGGTAGCAGGGGTCTACTTCATTAAACGGTAGCAACGCATCTCCACTACTCCAATTGCAAATTTCCACGAAGGGCGGTTATCACTTAACATTAGGTGAACGGTCGGCTCGTTTGCCACTTTGTCACATAAAAATTGGCAAGCGTCAAATGAGTTGCAGACATTTTATCGGGCAACTTAATCATACATAGATGTAAAGATATCGCCACGTAAGAGCGTCTGCTGTTACGTGGGGCAGGCACGTACGGGGAAGTACCAGGGCTTCATAGAGGACCAGCGTGAAGTGGAATTATTTACCTTCACGTTTCGGCGAGTGAGGTAATCGGGGCCCACTTTTTTAATGGTTTGCAACGCATCTGGAGACAGTAACATGTGGAAATCCACGGGCGGCGGTGATCATTTAACATTAGGTGAATTGCCAGGTTGCTAGGAAAAATTTTTTACTTGATTTATCCCTCATAACAGTGACTTCACCACATTCCAGAAATGTTTTATGTTACCAAAAAAATAACAGTCAAAATTACAGACCAAGGGGACATGAATTAAAAATGTTTGTTCTTGTTTATTGTTGTAATTGATATTTAGAGATATCTTTGTGTGCAAATAAGCTTCATATATTCGATCTTCTATCATCGATTGTATGCGTTTTAACACCCAGCATGTTTGCTTCTAACACTCGGTGCTAACTCACTGCGTCAGCAGTCGATCGGAACCGGGCACACCTCACAAGGCAATTTACTCGATTGCTTTTAAGGTAATCGACAATCGATTTTGAACAAGCCAAAGGTAAATAAATTCGGGCTTATTAAATGAAACCAGTTTACGGATTTTATCGCTTTTTTATTTTGATTTTGTACTTCGCGACGTTTCGGACCCTTTCCAGCGTTCATGGTCACGGGACGGACTAAGTTACACGACTTGATGTCAAATTTAACCCCGGCTACCGTCAATTTTTTTGTTGTTTATTTTTTTATAAGATACCTCACTACGGCTACCTCACTCAACTTATAAAGCGCAGAAGTTTAACCCTTCCACTTCTCGACGGCCTTCTGTGAGGTAGCGGTACTTACCCGGACGAGCCCGACCATTCGTGCAACAGCCGAGGCTGCTGCGTGGCCCTACCACAGTAAGCCTTCTAGAGAAAAAAGTAAGTCGACCCCCAAACGACTGTCAGCGGCGTAGAACTCGCGGAAGTCAGAAAGCCTTGGCTTAGCGTTGCCAATATACGGCGTCAACGCTCGCAAAAATGCGGGTCTGAGGCTTAACAAAACAACTTTGGAAGTCGATTAGTTCGGGAATAAATTCAGACATTCTGCTTAAAAACTGATATTATTATAATTGATGTCGTGATAAGTTCAAATGCGTTTGTTTGTATATAATATGGTAACGATGAACATGTAATTATTAACGGTGAATAGGCCTAAGTGTCTAAGATATAAAACAAGAAGAATTAATTAAAGTCTATCCAATAGATTTCCGTGATGCGCGAACAACGCACGACCTCTGACATACGGCGAACACAGGGGCATCTGATGTGTGTTCTAGTTAACTATTCAATACACTCATAATGTGGCGGTTCCCTTTTATCTACGTCATAGATAGTTTAGAAACGTCGAGTTTCCAGCTGGAAGCGTTAGTGAGGCACACTTACCAAAGCAGGACTTGATATCGGAAACTGGGTTGCTTTTAAGCGATTTTCGATTAAATTTAGAACATCATTTCGAGGTGTTTTTTTCTACTTAAAACCTTATAAGTAGTATCGAGTCTGAAAGTTTATTATCTATAAATAATCAATTTACATTTTATATTGGTACGGATTAATTAAAATATGTATCATTTTTTATGTAAAATTTGACGATTCATTAGAACGCGCAAGCGTCTATTTGAATAAAGATATTTGATGGAAAAAAAAATACGTTGTGTGCAGCATACGTCTGTATAAACGAGTACAACATGAGACTACTTTTGTGATTATGAGAAGTTACCATTCTGAGAATTCACCAAGTTGTGCTTTCGCTTGCAAAGCTCTCAACGGGCTCTATCAGTGATGCAGCAAAAAAAAAAAACATAAACACACGAAACCCTATCGCTAATTGCACGACCCACGATAGCGCGGGTCAAGTTGAAACAAATCGGTCCGACGGGGCCCCTTTGATGTACGCCGCGCGGCTTACCCTCGTGCAGTTCAATGTGCCAGAATGATAAAAAATGGGCTCGGTTCGGCTCGAGCACACCAGGCGTCCGTCTGTCTGATCCACGCCATTTCGGCTGGCGGCCATTTAATCGGCCCAGCGTAGTGACGCGCGAGTTGTCGATAAGCGAGAGACGTTTTGTCGATACGCTCTGGAAAATTTTCGGCTCCACGAGTGATGTAGTGATAATCTCTTTGCGTTTCTTAATCGAAATTTTGAGATTAATTATGTAACGATGTAATGTGCTGCTTACATAACATTAACTTATTCAGAAAGTTTTCCTAAATAATAAAATTCAATGACTGTTTGAGAACTACAATTACATTGTTACTTATTTATTCAATATTATTCGCATCTTTTGTAGATGGAAACTTAGACATATTTTTATATTTTATCTAATAATAAATATGTGTAAATATAATATTTAATTATTGTAGAATTAATGTTAGTATAACGATATAAAAACTATTAATTATCCTATACGGGTAAACAAAGTGCTGTAAAAATGAATTTTAGAGATTCTTCGATATTCTCCCCTCGACTGGCTTAATTTAGTGAAGTTATTATTTAGTCGTTTGGAAGAAGTCAGTTATATGAAATTTACATGTTAAATCGTCGTAGAATAATTAATTCCTCTCAAAGTTCTCCAAATCTTTAACTAGTAACTGCTATGTAGTTATTAGGTTCATAGTGTCATTCTATCGATATTTTTTGTATCAACATCGACATGGATGCGCCGCATCACTAGCGTCAGATTTATCACTATCGTAATACGTCACAAACAATGTTGTGAGGTGACCTAGCCTCGTTGCGTTGGTCGTGTACTGCGAGAGGGAGCCAATAAAATTTCAAACAAATATCTTTATTCAATATAGAAGCATTACATTTACACAACACTACCATCCTTTACCTACCATTAAGTCTGTTGTGGCGAACTCTATTCCCCTCAACACTGAGCCAGTCTTACGCCCGAGTTCTGAAACATTGATCATCGTAGAAGTTAACTAATCAGCTGTCAAATAGATTTTCAAATGTCATTTGGGTTGCCAAAAAGGATGGTTAAACTCTCTGAATTGATCAGAATGATCTTAATGATCCGATTGATCAATTCTAATAGTGACATTTGAAAAGCCATTTGACAGCTGATTAGTTAACTTCTACGATGATCAGTGTTTCAGAAACCGGGCGTTAGTCCACTCCAAATATCTGCCAACCACATCCAAACAGTCGATTACAACTAAATGCCTTTTGCTCGAAATATTTAGGTATATCTAACGAACCTTTCTGCTAAATAGACCGATAAACCTTCGTCCGAGTATTTCCACTTTCTTTTATCGCCCCGTTAACATTCGTGACGTGTTAACTTAATGACAATCCGTAAAAGGGAACTGCGTACTTCGTTACAGTAGTTGCTTTAATTGTTTTAAGTTTTGAACGTTTTAAAAACGATGACAGTGCGATGAAACGAACATATTTAAAAATATATAAGACATTTTCTTCGTATATATTAATAAGAGGTGGAATAGAACCTAACTTTAAAATATAACCTAGGAAGCATACCATCGATTTCATTCAATTAAATTTTACTAATAACAGGTGCCTCATAAATTTTAAATGTTAATTCCGCATTTTTGTTTGCTTGTTAGTATCACAACGTTTAAGTTTTAATATTATTAAAGAACCGATTTAGTGTATGTGCATATTTAACGGATGTTCTAATACAGAGGGACAAGAAGTCAAGTGTCGAGATTTAATTGATTTTAGGTGTTTGTAGATAATTATTGCGGATTTGTGCAAGTCCGGTTGCTAATTCTTTGATAATGAAGCGATATTGGGAGCGTTGAAAAAGAAAGTGTGTGAACCTTTATACTTCTGCGTTTCGCCTGCTGAGTGACGTAGCCGGTGTCAACATTATGATAACGTTATCACTTAACATCAGGTGAACCGCCAGCGCCCTCGCCACCTGCCCACTTAAAAAAAACTGAATACCATTCGTCTTTCGCGGCGCGTATCACTATGTATGCTCAGATCTTTAAAACTACGAGACGGATCTTGATGCGTTTTTTTTACTAGATAGAGTGATCCAAGAGGAAGGACTATATGTTTAATACATTGCATCCGTGCGAAGCCGGGGCGGCTCGCTAATGTCATATAAAGTACTAAAAGCGGTACTAGCCACCCGCTCCATTCGGCATAACGCCGTCTATTTATAATAACAAATTTGTTATCGAGGAACTTTACGCCTCGTAATTATACAAATTAGATCACCGCGGACCACACGTCTCAGCCACCGGCACGGGAATATTCTGAAAGTCTTAAAGTTCCCATTTCGTTTTTATACGCGTTCCCATGAAACATTCAGGATGCCGCTGAAAGGTGAAAATCTACCTCGTGCTTTCCCCTTCTTATTGTGTTGTGAATGATCTTTTTAATCTGTGCAGCTTTTATGTTATCTGTGGTGGTGTTGTTTGTTCGAAGTGTTGTTATGGTGTTCCTTAGCCCTTTGGAAGGTTATTGCATATCTTTTTGTTATGTGCTTTAATGACGCTCGTGTTTGTTTGTTTTATCGACCGCGTGGCTTATATTAGACGCTGGGATTCTGTTTTCATAGGGGGAAAGGATGATGGGAGAAAGTGTAGTTTTTGTAATTAATATTATGTTTTGAGTGTAATATACATAAATTCATCTAGTTTGCGAAGTTAAGCTTTTTTAGATAATAATCTAATTTTAATGCCGGTTACCTTTAATTGTCTCCGCGAGCGGTCTTGAACCTTTTGCACATAATAAACGGAGCCCGCGTTTTTTATCGCCATACAAGTAAATGTCATTACATCCGTCGATCGAAGCAAACAATACAAACGGTTCAACAAAAGTATTTGATCCAGAGATATGTGCGGGTACCTGTATCAGTAACTTGCACATATTTTTTTATAATACGTTAATATAACTTTCATATGTGTATATGTGACTAGCGACCCGCCCCGGCTTCGCACGGGTGCAATATATTATACATAAAAACCTTTTTCTTGAATCACTCTATCTAATAAAATACGCGCATCAAGATACGTTGCGTAGTTTTAAAGATCTAAGCATGCATCGTTACAGACAGACAGCGGGACGACTTTGTTTTATACTATGTAGTGATGTCGCTTTGAATGCAGTTACGAATCTTTGGTGTGAGTTTGACCTCCTGGGGCTTGGGTTCGTGACCCTTTTTAAGGCCGGATATAAATGTGTGTACATTTGCGTTTTAGACATTTAAGAGAATATTTAACTTGAATCTATAGCTAGCGGGTATAGGTGAGAGTCTATAGGCTGGATTATTATTAGGAGTACATTTATAATGTTATCTCGATTAGCTTAATTTGTCCTTGCGTCTTATTTTGTTATTGGTTTCATAGCTGTTTATGTATTTTTGTCCGGAAGTAATTAATGCTTAACTATTATCCCACTTAGGGAAGCTCAGTTAAGGAGCATTACACTCTTTTTTTGACGCGCGGTTAAGATGCGACGATCACTCCCATGGGTAGCGATTTCTGATTTCCACAACCATTTTTGTGTTATGGAGAAGGAGGATCTTAGCAGACAGGTCAGTGGAGACAGTTTCACTTATCAATAAGCTAAATCCCTCTTGTGAGAATTCATTCGTTAGCTGATAAGCGCGTATTGTTTTTTTTTAATTACGTGCGTACTTCATTGTGACTGTCAAGGCCGGCTACTTACGTCGAGCCTAATGGTGATAACGGGCGATATCGTTGACGAAAACTGATTTTTTATGAGAATAAAAACTGTTATCGCCTGCGTTAGAGATTTGACCTAGAGAATTTATAATGAAATGTAGTTTAATATTTTGTGTGTACGTATTATTTTCCGCGTGCTACTCAAACGTTTCAAAGTCAAAATTTATTTATTCAATATGGGCTTAATTTAAGCTCCTATTGAACTTCAAATAATTTTGATAAAAAAAAACCGACTTTAAACAGGAAACTACAAACATTGTCAACACCTTACTTTATAACGTTTGAGGATTGCCCCCGATTTCTTTGTGATGCCATCATCAGATCCGGTTTCCTTATTATGGTACCACCCTTGGGATATCTCCTTTCCAACAAAAAAAGAATCATCAAAATCTGTTCATAAATGACGAAGTTATCCACGAACACACACACACACACACACATATATATATACAGCGTGTCGTTACCATCGCGACAATAAATGAACACACATTTAGGGGATAACTTTTTAAAGTTGTATTAAACATTTAAATTCTTTAAACATCAATATTTACAGAGTTATTAAATTTTCCAAAACAAAGAATTTTAGAACACCCTTACCTATAAAAGCGTAACGTAAAGTTCATTTGTAAAGGTCACAAAGCATATGAATTGGTTGAATGAATTTAAAAGAGACAAAACATACTGTTAGAAGGAGAGGCTTGTAATGTGACGCTGTGGCGCGAGTTGTATAGGATGTAATAATTTTGTTTCTTTTTTACTTAATTAGTTTGTTTGAAAAATATTTTTTTTTTAATTATGGATTTTGTTTAACGCTAATATTTTTTTATGATTATTGGCAAGTAGCGTTAGACGTGTGTTCATTTATTGTCGCGATGGTAACGACACGCTGTATATATACGGTCGCATTGAGTAACCTCTTTTTTTTTGAAGTCTGTTAAAAATGGCAAAAATCATGTCTGTTGTATAGGAGCCCATTTTATTATTCTGTGTAAATATTTTTTTATTCTGTTTTTTAGTTTATATATATATATATATATATATATATATATATATATATATATTGTATTTGTAGTCTTAGCGGCAACAGAAATACATCATCTGTGAAAATTTCAACTTTCTAACTATCACCGCTCATGAGATACACCTTGGTGACAGACGGACAGACAGACAGACGGCGGAGGCTTAGTATTAGGCTCCCGTTTTACCCTTTGGTTACGGAACCCTAAAAAACAACATTGCGAGAAGTCTGTCGTTGCGGGGTGTGATAACCTGCATACCTACCTTACGGCGCGGGATCCAAGATTTCAAATCCTTTTGAATCTCTCTCCAGAAACCGTATCGTTCGCTGTACGGTGACATACTGACGTACAGTTAAATATGCTTATATACATTCTCAAACAAGCCCAAATATAGGAAAAATAGCGCTAACTACGGCCAAAGGGCGCGGCCCCACACTTAGTCATCTGTTGATTATTGGACGGCGATAACTCTGAGTCAACGCTAAAATAGACCGAATTCGAGTCCACATTTTGCACGCACTGGCAAATGTTGCTTGCGATAATGCTATCAGACGACATGGGAATCATGTATTGTATTCGTTACTGATGAGGGTACAAATAATTGTAATGGTACACAGAAAGCTCTGATTACAATTATCTTTATACAAAGACAACTAATAATTTGTAATTCATTGGGCATTTCATTATTTAAGTGTAATGCCTACATCCACATTATTCAACAATCTTAGGTCGTATTTTAATTAATTTTGCTTATTTAAATTGATCTTATTTCCTTCTCCCGTGGCCCTCCCGTGACACCTTACTATTCGTAACTGATTTAATTTTACCCTTTTTATCTTCATATTTTAATCACTGGACGCTGTCATATTGAAATAGCACATATATTATTGAACAATACCGTAAGGTCATTAATGGTAAGGGTACATCGCAACTTTACAGTTATATATTATAATTTAAAAAATATAATTTTTTTGGGAAACATAAAAAGAAGATTTGTGCACTTAACTATAAACAAACGTGGTGATTGTGGGTGAGTGAAAGAGACTGAAGTATACGTTATGTAGCTTTCTACCCCAAAATCGGCCCTTGTTTTAATAAGAGTCGAACAGTTTTTTGTTTTAGGTCGTTTCCTGACATAAAGTCAAAATCTTGATTATTTTATTCTTTATTTTTTGCAAGGATGGTTTAATCAAACGTGATTATGCCACCCTCATAGGCATCGTCAAAATCATGATTATCTTAATTGCGGTCTCTTTAAAGGTGCGACATACACAGCATGACCGCGTCAAAGTGCAAACATCGAGACATTGATCTTACGTTAAATATCATCTAACACTAATGAAGTTAATCGTCTTTTTTTATGTGAAAAGTTGCCAAGCGAGCAGACAGTTCACCCGATGTTAAGTGAATACCGCCCGCCAATGGACATCTGCAACACCCGAGGGTTGCAGATGCGGTGACAACCTTTCGAAAATTGGGCTCCGGTCACCTCACTCACCAGACGAAACGCGAAAGTATTTGTCATACTTCCACTTTACACTGGTCTTCTGTGAGGTCCGACTACTTACCCGGACGAGCCTACCCATTCGAGCAGCAGCCGAGGCTGCCGCGTGGCCCTACCACCGTCTATCCGTGCATCTTCTTTTGTTGATAATCAACCGGTCGATTGCAGCTGAACCGTCTGATGACGGAGATCTACGAGACAGTGTCGGCCGCCTGCAACATGGACGACAACCGACCGGGCAGCTTCCCCACTGAGCTGAGTGACGGCAGCACCAGCGAAGGTACGTCCAAAGTTCGGTCCCGAAGCGTGTGAGCGGCCGCGGCGAACGAAGCGAAGGCCAAATGTTTATGAGACATTTTTACGCAAGTTCTCTAGTCCCAAACTAAGCAACACTTGTACTATGGGTACTAGAAAACTGATAAACTTACTTAAACATATTTTTTTTTTTGTAAATAAATACATTACACATATATGAACACCCAGATACTGGAATAACACTACGTTCATCACACAATATTTTCCTATTAGTAGGGATCGTACTAACACCCTCTGGCGCAAGATACAGGTGCACTACCCATTAGGTCCATCTGCTCGTCAAAAATGTTGCTTCTCCAATGTTTTTATTAAGTGCAGGTGAAGAATAAATACTGAAGAATGTCTCTTCCTTCTGTTTCCTTGGAGGAAGTGGTAAAAGAAAGCGTTTACTTACACGATGCCAGGTGGCGGCGAACATGCATGTAACACAGTTGATGGTCAAGAGTAGTCTTCTTCACAGTTTTTGAGCCACTGTCAGGTAGAAGTTAAATTATCACCCTACTAGAAATATAAAATATACTTTAAACTAGGAACCGCCCCGCCTTCGCACGAGTGCAATATTATACCTATACCTTCTTGAATCTATATACCTTCTTCTTAAATCACTCTATCTAATAAAAAAACGTTTAAAAGGTCTAAGATCTTCTTGAAAAAACGTTTAAAAGATCTAAGCATACATTAGGACAGACAGACAGCAGGACGACTTTGTTTTATACTATAAAGTGAAGATGATCTATGTCTTTTACGTGTAAAAGCTAAATTTAAAGATGATTTCTGCTATAGCGGTTAAAGCACGGATTATTATAATCTTTTTGGCATTTTCTTTTTGACTTTTGCATTCAGAAAAGAAGTATTTACTCTAATAATGCCCCAATGTCCAAATAATTGGATTGACCCTAAAGTTTGGTGGATCCATTGATGTATTGGTTTCCGTTTTGGGCTAGTTCAAGTAACTCACGCCAGAAACGGAATCGGAAAAATTGGCAAACGAAATTTCAAGTAGAGTTGCATCACTCTTGATCTCTGTGATAAATTCACGTAACCATAAACAATATTCTTTTCCTTAATAAAAAGAGGTCGTTCCGATATGATCTTCACACACAATTTTTACCAATAGAAACTAGCAATGATAACATTATTGTTTACATATGGATGTCTTTTTGTTTACGTTCTCTCACTGACCTAGAATTTCAATTCCTCGTTATTATGTAACAGCTATTCGAACTTATACAGCGTGTCGCTACCACTGCGACAATAAATGAACACACATATAGAGGATAACTTTTTAAAGTATTAAACATTTACATTCTTTAAACATCAATATTTACCGAGTTATTAAATTTTCCAAAACAAACAATTTTAGAACACCCACCCTTACGTATAAAACTGTAACGTAAAGTTCATTTGTATCGGTCACAAAGCATATGAATGGGTTGAATGAATTTAAAAGAGACAAAACATACTGTTAGAAGGAGAGGCTTGTAATACGACGCTGTGGCGCGAGTTGTATAGGATGTTACAAATTTTGTTTCTTTTTTACTTAATTAGTTTGTTTGAAAAATATTTTTTTTTAATTATGGATTTTGTTTAACGTTAATATTTTTTTTATGATTATTGGCAAGTAGCGTTAGACTTGTGTTCATTTATTGTCGCGATGGTAACGACATGCTGTATAATAAATAGAAATCATTATTATTATGTACCTAGTAATGATACAGATTTGAGGTGTCTACCATTGCGACGTTTTAGGGTTGCTTGTGTTAACTACACACGATTCGAAGCTTAAAGTTGTATAAACTTTATGAGGGTGCGTTGTTTTAGCCAAATAAGTGTGAGATGAAGAACTTTAGACTAGTCCTGTTTGACTCAGTTCAGAATTTCTCGAGAAAGCTTTTCAGCGCCTATTTTCATCCCATCTTTACTATAATTTTATTAAATGTACATTGAAATACTTTTGCGGTTGTTGACATATTTTAGTTGCGTATCCACATGAATGATATTAATTATACAATATGTTTTATGACAATAACTACCAAACTGAAAAGAAAAGAGCAATGAAATAGTTAATAAACCGATAATCAATAATATCTATTTGAAAACAAAGATTCTGGCACATTATCACAACACACATAGATTTTCAGTGGCATGAACCTCTTCTATAAATAAAAATATTTGGATCGTGTTATCTTTAGTTATTAATATTTTTATAAATACTGTTTTTAAAATATTTTTTTCCCTTTGTATTTTTTTGTTAAAAAGTTTTGTGTTATTATCGACTTATTTTTCAAATGAGGGTGACACAATAAGTTTATTTCTGTCCTTAAAATGTGTAGGAAACGACTACGAAAAGTGTAATCGAACCCACGTCCTCGGGATTCTTGCCCAGCCGCTTCAACCACTAAGCCAAACGGCTCATTGCGCACCGACGACAGTCTTTATGTCAAGTTTACGACGCACCTTCCAGAGTCCGTCAAGCTGACGAGGAGTCTGACGGAGAAGAGGAAGAACTACGTGAGGCGAGTCTCCTCGAGGGTCGCCTATCTGGACCCCAATAATGTCAAGGGCCTCCGGTTCCGACACCAGACCTCGATCTGCTCGTACAAATCCGAGGTCGTAGACAACCCCTACTCCACGTTCCGCTCGTGGAAGAGTTTCAGGGCCTCTCAGTCGAACCTGTCACGTGACAAGATGGCGGACGTGACGGATGACAGTTTCGGCCTGGGCGGGAACGAGTCTTTGGAGCACCCAGTTAGCGACGACACAGACAGCCGCAGCATAGACGAGAAGACCGGCTGCGTGGAGATCGGGCTGCCGTTCGAGCCGCGCGAGAGGGGTCTGTTCAACGTCTGTCTGCTGGTCGGCATGGACTACATGGGCGGGCGGGCATACGTGAAGAGCGTGTTCCCTAGCCAGGTTGGTGCCTTTGCGTGTGTGTGTGTGATGTGTGTGTCGACATGTCCTTTTTTTTTTTAGGATTACATTTTCCTGTGTTGTACGGACGTTTTGCAAACATAAATTTCACGCGGACAAACACCCAGATGCGAAACAACTATCTGTGGTTCACACAAATGGTTGTCCCGTGTGGGAATCGAACCCGCGACATCATACGTGTGTTTATGTAGGCGGGTAGTGGTGGCTGCATTCCCAGGCGCTTTCATCGCAACATCACATCATCATGACGGTCACAAATGCCTCCTTTTTCTAGTTTTTGAGTAACAAAAATCAGAGACAATACTTACTCTACTCTTTGTATTCGTTATGTATACGTTTGTCTTCTTTACCTCACCATTAGGTGGAATAATGGTAAAGCCTTCAACAGTTGAAACAGAGTTATTGGAAAGTCAAACATAACGCCCTGTAGCTGAGGGGATCTTCACAAACGGCCAAGGCAGCTTAGGGATCCTACTTTGGGTACAAATCGAGCACCTTTGTCCAATCCCGTGAAGCAAAGGAAAGGAAACGCCAAATTTAACCACACTAGTTTCCTATAAAAAATCTAAACCCTGACTTTTGGACCAGGTTAAGGCACCGGCTCATATCGAGAACCTCGTGTTCCCCGAGACCCTGAGAGGAGCTCAGTGCTCGGCCGACCACGCTCAGCGATACTCGCTCGTTCTCACGGACGAGCGCGGCGAGCGCAGTTATGGGTGAGTACACGGCCTCCTCCACTATGATTCCTCCAACCCATTCCTTCCCCCATATCTATTTAAAATTTTCATATTGTACGTAATACTGCCTCCTCCACTAATAACCCATTCCGGAAATATCGGAAATATATTGGAACGCTTTAGAAGGATGGGTGTTTATTCTACGCTTTTCTAATCTATAAGGTACTGTCGGCGAGTGCTTCCAGAGGGCGCCACTAGCTGCCTACCTCTCTGCTACTGTTTGATTGGGAAATACCGAGCTCCCGGCTTTTACTATAAAGTGAGTTCTGCCAATGTACGAGTGTCGCTCTGATAAAATGCCAATAAAGTTCTATTTACAGAATATTATCGTATCATATATTTTATTATTTGCAATTGCGTATCTAATTTGTAATGAGATCATCCTCTGAGTTATGCGTACAGGGAATCTAATAAACATTTGTATATAGTTAGCGAAGTCTTGACATGATAGGATTCAATTAAATTATTACTCTACGGGAAATTTATTTTAAAGCCAAATATAAAAAAACAGGTTATAACAGAAAAAAAAAAAGAAAACATTGATGCTCTCGGTCTACTTTGTAGACCGTAGATCGACCTACTCTTACTCTTTGTAGATCGACCTTCGTGCTCGAGGCCGACTCGCACTTGGCCGTTTTATTTATATACACGACGGATCGCAGGTGCTGAAAGAGATCGAATCGCTCCACGGCAACTCGGAGGTGGAGATAAATCTACTGCTGCAGCAGCTGTTCGAGAGCGACTTCCCCAGTCCCGGCGAGGAGCTGGCGCTGGTCTGCAGCCGCGCCCGCGCCCACCCGCAGGACCCTCAGGACCCCGACCAGGAGGGCGGCATCGCGAGGGACCTGGAAGGGTCGAGGTCAGTTGACCTTTATACGTGACTTGTTTTAAATTTGATTGTTGTAGCGTTTCAACGACGTAACTTCGAAGAGTTCGATTGATAAGTTTTAAATGGCATTATGTTCTTACTGCGGAAGTGTACACGGAGGCTTTTCTAAGTGTATCCATTTTTTAAAAATCAATTCTAGACATATATAGCGTTATATAAAAAGCGATAAATATTTGAAATCACTTAATTTTTAACATTAATTTGAACTTATCTCAAAAAGTGCGTTAGTTATACGGAACTCGTTTGTTTTACGCGCGATCTTACATAACTAACACGCGCATAAGTTCGTAGTAAAAGTATACGACGCATAAATGTCGACACCTATCTATCTACATTGTGACACGCACACAACTAAAGTTTGTTACCACACGCGTATCAAAGCACAAGTAAGTTTATAATTCCAATTTTCCTTCATACTTAGAACGGGCTTAGGACCGTCATAGTAAGGGATCGTCATAATACTAAAATACTACTTTATTATTTTAAAATCACACACTATTGTCTGTACTTATTATGCCGTATTTTTAAAAAGTGCAATCAAGTATTTACAACAATTAAACTTACCAATTCATTTAGTCCCAAAAAGCACTCACTGATATTTTAACAATTGTTCAAAATGGAGTCCATTTCTCTCAATACAAAGCTGAGCACGCTTTCTCAAACAATTTTTTAACATTACTTGTGTCTGAGCATTGTATACGCCGGTGTAGTAAATTTTCCAAAATCTAATAACCTTTGGTTGGCTGCTAAAATCGTCTTTCGATTAGGGTACACTTGAATTCATTGCATGTCTTTTTAAACGCGGTAAAGAGTAACTTTCATAAA
Organism: Iphiclides podalirius; assembly: GCA_933534255.1. Lineage (NCBI taxonomy): Eukaryota > Metazoa > Arthropoda > Insecta > Lepidoptera > Papilionidae > Iphiclides > Iphiclides podalirius. The sequence goes on along the minus strand of OW152835.1, from coordinate 711,582 downwards.
GTCTTTGGGCATCACTTAAAATGTAGCACCGTACCATCTCGTATTACACGCGGTTCTAATAACTGCGTTGTTGTTCCAACATCGTTAGAGACAAGCAAATCTAAAAATCAAGTCACGGTCAAATTGAAACTAACGAAGGGCTAAGGGCAGCGGCCGCATAGGGCGGTCGCCGTGTGTGTGTGAAAGGGAAGGGAACGAAGTGTTATAACATAACGCGGGTCGTCTCCAATTTATCGCGTGCGCTTAGTTTTGTTTGTGTGCGTGCACAGAAAAATTTATCTAGTCATGAATGACTACCGCATTGCCAACCTTTAAAAGAATGAGTACCGCATTATCAACAAGTTCTGTTTTGGTGGGAATAAAATGGCAATTTTTTTATTTCAAAAGTTTGTTTTTATTCCAATAAACGATTATACTACCGAGTCTGAACCTCCTGTGTAAATTTGGGCACCTCTAGAAAAGCCTCCCTGTATAAATATTTCGAATATTTCGGGACACATTTTTACACGACGCTTTCTAGTCACAAACTAAGCAACGCTTGTACTAGATAACTACTTGAACATACTTTTGTTTTGTAAATAAATACATATTATAAATATATAGACACTGGAAAAACACTATTTGATGACTCCGTGGCGCAGTTGCCAAGGTATTGGCTTCGGCGTCGGGGGTCGTGGGTTCGATTCCCACACTGGACAACTATTTGCGCGATCCACAGATAGTTGTTTAGCATCTGGGTGTTTGTCCGCGTGAAATTTATGTTTGTAAAACATCCCTACAACACTGGATAACGTTATCCTAAAGTAAGGGCAATGTTTTTTAAAAACTAACTAAAAATAACTAACTATGATTGACGATATTCATCACACAATATTTTTCCAGTAGTGGGGATCGAACCCACACCCACTGGCACAAGAGGCAGGTGACTAGTGACCTGACATGAGTAGTGACTCATTAGGCCAATTGGGCCGTCAGTTGGATAATAAAGTTAGGCGTATAAATCCAATCCCGAACCGATCAGGTAACAATATGGTTAACATGCCCGGTTCCTATATTCAACGAACGGCCGTTAGTTACATAGTCATTATGAAGTCGTTACAACGAGTCGTTATGAAAGTTACGAAGTTATATAATTAACGGCCGTTCCTTGAATATAGGAACCAGGTAATAGTGTTGAAGTTGTTATCGGTTGCCATGGTAACGCCGAAAGATTGTCACATTCACTTATGTGCGTCGTATCATGTAAAGCGGAACAATTATTAAACGCTTCTCAGTATGGACATGCATCATCTTCGTTAAAACACCGTTGACTATCACCCCATCAGAGTAGACCGTACTGAATATTCACTTTTCCTTTTTTTTTCGGCAGCAGAACGATCACGATCAAGAGGCCCATAGAGCCTCGCGTGGACGAGGACAGCTTCTCCGTTCTGCTGGACTCGTTCGGTGCCGGGCTGGTCATCAAGGTCTTCGGCTCGCTGCTGCTGGAGCGGAAGGTGGTCGTCATGGGCGACCAGTTGAGGTACCAATGGATATTTTGTAGTAGATGACTACCCAGCGCAATTGTTAAGGTATTGCCTTCGGCGTCCGGGGGTCGTGGGTTCGATTCCCACACGGGACATATATTTGTGTGACCCACACAGTTGAAGGAAAATTCGGGCTAGAGAAAAGAGATATCTACGATAAGGAATAGCCGCATTCGGCACGGCGATTTCGTGGCTGCATATAATTATACAAAGAGGTCATGACGTATCTGATAACTAAGTGGCATTGGTGGCAGCGTGGTGTCCTCGTGCCTGGAGGCGCTGCAAGCGGCGCTCTACCCGCTGGTGTGGCAGCAGCCGCTCATCTCCAGCATCCCGGCCGAGATCCAGCGCGACGTGCTGGAAGCGCCGCTGCCTATTCTGGCGGGCATGCTCAACACCGAGGGGGACGCTGAGGCGGGAGCGGATAGCATACTCTTCGAGGAGGTTGGTGCTCGCGTACTTTATCACGATCGTTTGGTCACTCCGTGGCGCGGTTGCCAAGGTATCGGCTTCGGCGTTGGGGGATGTTCGATTCCCACACGGGACTACTGTTTATCCGCGTGAAATTTACGTTTGTAAAACGTCCTCACAACACAGGATAATGATATCCTAAAGTAAAGGCAATGTTTTAGAAAAAAAAAACAAAGAAAAGAAAAGACAAAAGAATCAGGATCTGGAACCCTATGGATGTTAAAGACAAAAGAATCAGCATCTGCAACCCTTACAAAAAATAATGCAAAGAAAAGAAAAGACAAAAGAAATCTGCGACTCTACGGATATTGCAAACGTCCACGGGCGGCGGTTATCACTTAACACCGCGTGAACCGCCAGTTCGTTCGCCACCTCCTCGCGTTACTAACCAGCTCCTACTCCTCAGGGTATGCTGATCGACCTGACACACCCCAACAAGGTGCTGTTCTACCAGGGCGACGAGTCGACGATCCTGCCCACGTCCAGCTACAAGACCCTGAAGACCTCGCTGCAGATGGAGTCGGTGAAGCAGCGGGAGAAAAACGAGGACACGAGGACGAGGAACGTGATGATATCGGAGGCGTTCCTCAGGTTCTTCGTGGACATCCTCGGCGACTTCTGGCGCTTCTTCGAGGCCAGGGAGCCGCGCGAGGGCGAGATGGGCAGGAACGGCATAGTGTTCGACGTGAGTACCATAACATTCTCGATTATCTCTTGCCTGTTAGAGCGTTGAATGAAGGGCCAACAGCATGCTTTGCTGTGTGAGGAAGAGGCTGTTGGCTTACCTGTGTGATACATAGTAATACTTCCATCATTGTAAATTTGTCGTTACAATTCTATAGCATGGTAAATGGTGTACTACGCAATAGAATTCACGATCATTTTTTTATTAATAATTAACACAAGATGTCTGTTACAAGATCCCTAAGACGTTAATCTATTTTTGGATACTTTCACGATTGCGACATAAAAGTTATGGCAATTGAAAGTCCTTAATAACAACTTAATTAGTCTCTAAACACCAATTGACAATGGTTCAATTTCAGAGCAGAGATGGAAATGCAAATAAAGTGAATGATAACCTAATCAATAACGTAATATCCACCCTTGCAGAAGGAGGCGTTTGTGAGGAGCGCCCCGTCGAAGCAGAACCAGTACTTCTTAGAGTGGTTCGCCGAGACAGCCATGTTCAACCACTTCGTGCAGAACATGGCGGCGACCCACCCCCTCGCCGCGCCCCCGGGCCGCCTGGTGGACACCCCCCTCCCCAACTTCTACGAGCTGTTCCAGCAAAGGCTCAGCAGTAGGAACAAAGCGGAACACAGGCTGCCGGACTCGAAGAACAACTACAAGAGCGCTGTCAACAAGAAGGTCAAAATGCTGAAGACCAAACTAAGAGAGCTCGTTGCTTAGAGGCTAAACTAGATTGTGATCGGTGGAAGCTTGAAGATTTCTACATAGAGAGTGAGAAAGTGAGAGAATGGAAATATCTTTGATGAGCAGCGGTATTACCTGATATCAAGACTTGATGATTTTATGCCGTGCAAGGAAGTAGCTTTGCTACTGTAAGTGCTATTTATTGTGGTGGTTAGAAAGCTACATAAACAGTGATGTTGTCTGCCTTGAACGGAACTTTTCAAGTGTATTAAACTTAAGTCTATGTCTGATTACAGACAGGATAGATAGACTGTGTACTGTCGAGTTGAGTGCCTTTAGTAGAGTGTGAGCTTATTACAGAAAAATGGTTTTGTTATTCAAAGTGTGGATAAACAGTTAAAGCATCTTTAGTGATTTAAACAACAAAGTTCTACCAACAAACAGGATATAGACATTAGAAATATGGCAGGTTATAATTATGTTACTTAAAAATCCATTTTAATTTTTATTGTTATTTTTGTTGGTATTGTGCCATCAGTCAGTGACACTCTGGCCAATTTAGGTTGTAGAGCTTGTGAATATAATAAGAAATTGTATAAGAAATGATCAATACTTTAGTTCCCCGCAGTGAGCAAATGAGAGCACATGTTGTAAACACCCACCCCGTCACTCATGATCTTATAAAATAATCTCAAGTGAACTAATTAAATGAGGAGACTTAATTTTATTCATTACGTATCCATATCATTTTATTCATTAAATGAATGTAGAATGTATTTTAAATCATTAATACACTTCCTATCTTTTGTATGTTTAGTACACTGCACTCTTTCTGTTGCATATAATGTTTAAATGAACGAAATGCCATATAATATTTCATATATATAGGAAAAGGATAATTCTTGTTATACAATTACAATTTTATGTGACTTTATCCACTGCAAACTTGTCTCATATTAACTATTATCCTTTGGATCATTCAATAATCAACTTAAATATCGTTAACCTTTGGAGTAATATGATGTCATGAAGTTTTAGCTCCGTTAACTTACTTGCATTGTAAATATACAGTTGTTTTAGGCTCTTCATTTCATTTTAAGAAACAAAAACTCCAGTGAGAATTAATTCACAGAAATAGAACTACAAATAAGTTTATTGTGTTACAAAATTAGCGATGTTCGCATATTCTATATTAAAATGCATATATTTCTCAATTACAATTGATAGGACTGCATTTTTACTTTTTTGTAAATATTACACTTAATAATTGCAAAAGTTTTATAAACTGAATTTTTTGACTCAGCTTGTATAGAGTGTTAATAAAAGAGCACAAATCTTGAACTTACTCCCGTTTCAGTGTTGAATAATTGAGAAATAATTAAAAAAATATAAAGATATTAGAGAAACCAAACTATCAATATACATCACAAAAAACATTCCTATTTATTTTAAATAAGTGATTTCATTGATTTACAATGAGAAAAAGTATTAAAATGAATTGGTTTTACGATTTTTTTAATTCATTTTTACTATGCCATATGTTATTTCATGTATTGCGGTTTATTAAAAAGTGATATATCTTTCCAACAATTTGCAGGAAAGAGTGATTACTTTACTGAGTACTTTACAAGCGCATACTTTTAAGACTGTACATATTTTGCCATTTTATTATTTATTACATTAAAACAAAGTCCCTGCAATTATATTATCATATATAACTTTTATACAATTCCTTTACAACCTGTCCATTCCGAAAAAATGTGTATAATTGATATAATATTATTATCATTATTTTTAATAATGAGAATTAGCAAAGATACTTGAAAAAAAAAAAAAAAAAAAAAAAAAAAAAAGAAAAAAGACATTGATGGTCTGCAAATTGTGCAGATAACATTTTTATTTTGTTTTTGGCCCGAAAAGTGTATTTACCTATCTGCAAAGGTTTGCAGCATCAATGCTTTTGTAAAATATCATTAAACATGTTACATTTTAGGCTTGAACTTATACCGAATTGTTGTAATTAAAAACAGTGAAAAATTATTTCAATTTCTTAAATAAAAATTACTTAGATCTCGCTCTCTCTTATAATCCTTACAATTCTGTAGTATCTTTTTACATTTTTTGTTTTTATTTTCCATATAATTGTGTCTGTATAGAAATGTCTAAATAACGTGGTTGTTAAAAGCATATCACGTAATTTTTAGCTTAGATCTAATAGGTGGTAATTGTAGTGCCTGAATAATGTATGATATTGTATTATTAGAATTCGTTTTAGTTATTCAGACTGTTATTGAGTTGTAATGAAATAAATATTATTCTTTTATAACACCTTTTTCTTTTATTCTACTTACGACTTTTTAATATTTGTTAATTGACAGGTAAAATATTTATATTACAATTGTGATTTTATATACAGGGTGGCTTTTCTAAGTGTATCCATTTTTTTAATGAAATTCTAGACATAAATAATGTTATATAAAAATAATAAATATTTAAAATCACTCGTAAGTAATTGATTACATTCATTTGAACTTATCTCAAAAAGTGCGTGATTTATACGGAACGCGTTTATTTTACGCGCGATCAACACGCACACAAGTTCGTGCACATTCAAATTTAGGTATTTATGAATGACTACCGCATTGTCAACACGTTCTGTTTTTTAGGGAATAGAATTGCATTTTTTTTTGGAACAAATAACTTTGTTTTCATTTCCATAAAGGATTATACTACCGATTCTGAACCTACTGTGTAAATTTGGGCACTTCTCAAAAATTCTCGCTGTATAGTTTATAAAAATTACTAAAGTACAAAGTTCAGCAACTAATAGCAAAAGTACAAAGTTCAGCAACTAATAGCAAAACTACAAAGTTCAGCTGCAGCACCATTCCTAAATTATTTCTTTTTAATCCATCCAAAGGTTGCCTGGAAGAAATTACTCTTAGTAATAAGGCCGCCCATTGTACCCAACACTTCTACATTAAGTTTTAATTTTTGTTTATTTTATTTTTGGTGTGCAATAAAGTATATTCATTCATTCATTCATTAATACTACTATAATAATAAGTCTATTAAAATTTATACGCCACCGCTTCTTAAAATGCGAAAAAAGCAGTGCAGATAAAATACGTTGAGATTAATGTCGGTGTTACAATCGGCCGTTTAGCTTAGTGGTTAAAGGGTCTGAGCACGAAACCATAAGACATGAGTTCAATTCCTGCAACGGCGAATAACTGCGTCCATTTTTTTCTACAAATTTTAAAGCCTATGAAAAGTTTATACAAGTATATGGTAGTAGTTCTCAAAAAATTTTACGTCTACTGCATGCCTTATTATATTCACGGACGGTATTTACTTTATGAATAGGTTGATTTTCCTGAATCCCACGTGAGATGTCAATATATTACTCACCATAGCGGTAAAACAAAATAATTCTCATAATTATGTAGTTATTTTTTCTTAATTGTTGCGAACACAATAACGTCAATTGTGAAACCAATTACATCAGTTTCCCGCCATCGTTTGACAGCTGTAGTTTACTTTATGAATAAAATTGGCCGTCATTATAAATCTCCTTGTATTTATAATTATGAAAATACTTCCTGATTATTGTACGTTACTAATTAAGTAGTTCAACTGTTTCAGTTTTTACGCGCTGATTAAATATGCAACATGCAAAATTACAGTTGTCAATAAAATTATAATAAGCTGTAATTTAATATTAACAAGTACTATCGTAATAATTCTACACAAATATTTAATCAACATCAAGGAATAAAAAAAAATAGTTGCCATTAGTGGTTTACAGTATCGTGAATATTTGAAACCAAAACTCAAAAATCTATTGTATTCTGTAGATACCGTTTTATCAATTTGTAGTTTTCTTATTTATTAAATTAACTCTTTCCTGTAACATATGACTGATATCACGTTTAAGTTGTTTTATATTCATAAGTTATTGTAGACCGACGCCTACTAAACAAAAAATTATAAAAGATTATAGAAATCATCTGACCACAAAGCACACTTTAGTGTCTTCACTTTAGTGTGCCAAACCAGACAAAGCAGTAGAGCCAGGGAGCGTTAGACATTTTATTTTACAAAGGCTGAAAGTTTCGTCAAACCAATTAAATTTTACATACATATCTACTGATTAGTCATAATACATATCTATGCGAAGGCGTGATTCTTTACTTATAATTGCCCATTTAATTTTCGTAAATTAAACCTTTCGCAATTTTTTTTAAGTATCTTGTTTTATTGTTTAGGAAAACAATAAAATAAAATAAAGTTTTTACAGCAGCAATTATCAAATGTTGCAAATATCTAAAAAAAGTTATACTACACTGTGTAAAAATATTTAAACAAATAAGAGAAATAAGTAATATCTTATTATAAAGAAAAAGTACACGTAAAGAACACGTTTGCGATATTCCTTAAAGCTAAGTCCTTTGATTACTGAGTCGCTATTTATTCTATTTAACGTGTCCTGGCACCAATAAACGCATAAGTTATAAATTATCGCCGCTTTCGTTAACTTAAAATTCGGACGCAACCCGCGCGTATATATTGTTAAACTATGACCTTTTTGCGTCCACGCCGTCATTAATTGGAACGAATATGTTAATAAAACTCATTTCTAATACTAAATTAATAATTTTGTAACGCAACTCGTTACGATATTATGTTCTTATTCGGTTTTTTCTTCACTAGAGTTCCGCAATTCCCGAGGCTGGGGGTCACAAGCGAATTAACCTTTCTTAGAAATATATTAATAACTGTCACCTGTTGCCTGGGCCTGGGAATCGATTTTGCTATTTTATTTTGTTATCAAAGTTATTATAACAGTTATTCTGTTAAGTGAAATCAATCGCTCCAATTTCGTGGTGAGATACACCCTTTAGATGACCTAATTCTATTAGTCGATACGATCATAGGCAGGTTTTATTTCAGTGTCGTTCAATGAATAAAACATCCGACATTTCCTGTGATATTTTGTCCGTAAAGTAAATCTTATTTAGACTTATTGTACGAGTAGGTATCAATATGTTGTTTGCTAGATCACCCAGTGGCGTAGTTGCTAAGCTTCGGGACAAGTGTATTTGGGATAAGTGCGAAAGAGAAAAACTTACCTTTTAACTTATATTCAACCGACAAAAAGGGTACTAATAAACAACGGTGGTAGGGCCACGCAGCAGCCTCGGCTGTTGCACGAATGGGCAGGCTCGTCCGGGTAAGTACCACGACCTCACAGAAGACCGGCGTAAAGTGGAAGTATAATACTTTCGCGTTTCGTCGGGTGAGTGAGGTGGCTGGAGCCCAATTTCCAAAAGGTTGTCAACACATCTAGAACCTTCGAGTGTAGCAGATGTCCTTGGGCGGCGGTATTCACTTAACATCATGTGAACCGTCTGCTCGTTTGGTAGCTGCACATAAAAAAAAAAAAAAAAAAAAAAAAAAACAAATATGATGTAATGTCCAAAGACGACAAAAGATCTCTTTTTAATCCTTGTTCCTACGATTACTTTCAATGTTATATTTTCTTTATGATTCAAAAATATTTGTGCCCCGGTGAAAATTCTATTCTGTGTGTTACACGTTATTAAGAGGTGGCAACGCATCTGCAACCCTACGGGTGTTGCAAATGTCCATGGGCAGGAGGTTATCACTTAACATCAGGTGAACCGCCAGCTCATTTGCCACTTTCACACGTAAAAAAAAAACACGGAATAAATTTTCATACGTCAAAATTCTCAATTTCATCTTTTAACACTTGCTAAAGAATATTCCTAAAATTCGATCACCGTATGTTTATTCTTGGACTTGGAAAAGGCAATTAAACGGCTTTTACATGAAGAAGGTGGAGCCTCCGACAGTATTCTTGCTTGAAATATATATTAACACCTCAATAGTTCGAACAATGATATTTTATACAAATACGAAGTATATCTATCACTAGCGTAAAGAAACTGAGGCAATCATATTACGCTAAATGGTGTAATTTAATCTAATTAACACCTTTAAAAATTTTTTCTAGAAAAAGGCCATAAGCAAACTTAAATTAACTTATTGGTGTATACGTTCTATATTATCTGTCACATTCACATAAATAATAAATATGTAAAATAATGTAAAGCGGAGCAAGTATGGACATGTGTTAACTTAATTAAAACATTATTGGTACGGACTGTGGTACGGATAGTGTCGACAATATACCTGTTTGGAGTCTAATTTAGATTTCGCTTATGTAGGTAGCAAAAATTCTGCATAATATATGTATGTTGTTTTTGTTTACCTGTTATGAGAGAAAGCTTATTCAGCCTGGTGTGCTCCTGGACCTTGTGATGAGAGCTTACCCTTAACAAACAGTAAAAACTGCTTCTATTTTTTAGCTAGTTGTAAAATAATTCGCATCAAAATGTAGCTATTAGAGGAATTGCATTTAAAATAGGCATTAGGCACTCGCTCAACTCTGGCTGGCTTCACAAGAATCACAAGGTCAAATTTTTCCTTTATTTATTTCAACTTTAGAAAGCTCTTTACTAGTTTTGCGTGTACGCGTGTTTTAATATACAATTTGTATATATTTTAACACGTGTATTGCTTCATTTCGAACCATCCGTTACCGGCCGCCACGGAATTATCGCTCAGCCGTTACAAATTACGATATAATATAAATTTGTTGACTCTGACACGACGTCCATACGGGGCTGAGCGATATTTATGCCCGCTCGCTTATGGCTGTGTTAAATTGACATTTCTTTTGTGCAACAACGCGCGTGGGCCGTTCGCGGTCATGCAGGCGCGGCGCCTCACGATAGTTCGTGAAAGATGATAAAGATATCACTACTTCTTTTTATGTGTGAAGTTGGCTAGCGATGCCGGTTCACCTGATGTTAAGTGATAACCGCCACATCGAAGAATTTAACACCCGTAGGGTTGCAGAAGCGTTGCCGCCTTTTAATAAAGTAGGTCCCAGCGACCTCACTCACCAGACGAAACATCTGTGAGATTAGTATAGAGGTACTTACCCGGACGGACCTGCCCATTCGTGCAAGAGCCGAGTAGTTTTCACGTTTACTTCGCAACGTATTTGGAAGCGAAATGGTCTACGTCAATTTCTACGCAATTAAAAGTTTTCCATTAAATAATCTAGTTTATCATTATTGTTTACCTTGACTACCTGCTTGAGAAATTTTTGTAGCACTACTGATGATATTTGTCAACTTTGCCACCGGGCACATGTTTGAGTATCAAGTACCTATGTACAATTTATTACTTCGCATGCTTGCTATGAGTGAAAAGGTAGTGTAAGAACAAATGTTTCTAAGATATTTTTCGCAAATTCTCACGAGACAAACGTGTGATAGCTTGGTCATTACTATAGTGGCAAATCTTAGGTTGTATTTTGTATCTTAGGTTGTAGTACCCGCGTATAACTTTAATCTGTTCTTTAAATTAATATTGTAGACTGAGTTACTTCTCCGCAAAATATGCGCTAACTTAGAATGCTTTTTCGTTCTTGCCTTTGTTATAAAAAAAATACCCATAATAACGTAGTGACGTTAAAGATGCCACAACTTCTTCGAGAACTATTGTTAGCAGTTTTTCGTACAAACGCGACAGCTTAGTCATTCGGCCACGGTGTGTAATAGTGTTGAAACCGTGTGTCGTCTAATTAACGCGATTTACATAAAAATCCACAAGAATCGGATCAATGTCGACGTTTTGCGCAACTTTCGACAGTATGATGCTGCGGTCGATTCCGTAAACGAGCGGCGAGTTTTGAGAACGCTTCAAGAATGTTACATTACTGTAAATAAAAATTTACGCGTTTAATTTTGATTGCTATACCCGAATTTGTTTCGAGCATATGACGGAGTCTTGAAGAAAGACAAAGTTAATTTTGAAAAACCTTGAATCTCATTGGTTTAACAATTGGTAACGTTCGCGTGGACACGAGAAATTGTTATGTTATTTTATATTTTTGTGTGTTTTTTTTTAAATTTGTTTATTTTTAAGTAATATCGCGAAGGGGCAAAGCTTTCACTTGTCGAAAAGTAGTTACCACCGCCCGTGGACTTTTAAGAAACCGGAGATTTAACAAGTGCGTTGTTGGCTTATAAGATGGGCGTAATAAATCATATAAAATTTAAATATGCAAGTACATAAATTTTGGCACTTTCTCTCTGTGTTCTGTAAGACGATAGTGGGCGAGAAATTTTATAAAGCAAAAATTGAATTTGCTGTGTGGTTTTGTATCTTGTATTAACTGATGTTTGTGCTTTCAGTCCCGAGACTATTAAAGCTTCATCTGACGCAGAACCGGTGGGCTAGCCAGAACCCACGGGTTTGGGTCCCCCGCTGTGGGTAGGGCCGCGCATGTTTTCATGCGTGCGTTTAAGCTCGGCATGTCCATCGAGGTTGCGGTGGCGACCAAGACCCCGATGGCCGTCTACTGTGTTTTTAGCTAATCGGTGGCTGGGGGCGGTGAGAACCGCCCTGGAACGCGGGTGTACCTTGTATATGCGTTGTGTTGGTCTCGCCGTGCTCGGAGGCGAGGGCGAACTAGTGTGTTTGTTGTCACACTAACTGTGTGTGTAGTGTTATCCGGCGGGACCCCCAACGTTGGGTCCGACGACTGTGTGGTTTTAATGTCGTTAAAGACATAACGTATAGTTAAATTACAGAAATATATTGTGTAAAATGAGTTTTGAAATTAATTTTAGTAACATTAGGTTCTTTCGTTCCTAAATAAGTAACTTTTTAGTTCGAAACCTCGAAATTTAGAGCAGACGTAGAGATATAGACGTTAATTATCGTATTAATAAATAAAAAGAAACACCTTGCATTCATCAGGTTATAAAAAATTACTAATAAAATCAAAACATGCTAAAAATTACACAAAAATAAAGTGTTTGAAGTTTTTGAAATTATATTCCCAACAGCAGTCATATTCTATTTCAACTGATGTCAGAAATGGATTATAATTTGTAACAGGTTTCTTTTGAACGCCATCCTTACATTAAAATGATTTGTTGCTCATGTGACAAGTCTATCAATCATTAATTTTATTACGGACCAACCATCATAATAAATGGTCCATAATAAATTGATTTTTATAGGCACTAGAATCCGCGTAGCTAGTGGCGCCCATTAAAGGTCTGTTGGTAAAACAATGAGGTGACTAAAAGAAATCATTGGTGTGGGAAGCTACATGAATGTGTGAATGTGGCACAGTTGCTAAGGGTGGTCGTGGGTTCGTCCCACACGGAATAACTATTTGTGTAACCCATAGATAGTTGTTTCGCATTGTAATCGTCCTTACAACACAGGATAATGTTATCCTAAATTAAGGACAATGTTTTAAAAAAAAAGAAAACAAAAAAAAAACAGTAATAGTAGGTATATAAAAATAATAATCGAGTAGACGACGAAGTACGAAAAACGAGAATCTTTTAGAGTGCATATCACTAAGTTCTCAAGCCGCGACCTTAAGTATGCATGTCCGGCATCCCAACCGCTAGGCAGTACTGTTCATACGCGTTTAATCGGTGATTTATCGCTATGCGTGTTCCGATATTTGCGAATAAAAAAGGAGGTCAGCGAACTTTGCATTTAAACCGCTTACGTCACGCCTCACTGATGGCTGAAATTGTGATCGTAGATTATGAACAAAGACAGATTCTAGCTTTGGAGCCCCCTTCATATGCGACCTTGGGCACAGATTTTAGAATAATCTCCAAGATTTCTGGTCGGGCGTTGCGTTGATGAAATGGAGCAAATGTTTGCCCAATGACATTCTTTCGTTGATGCTTGTATTGGCACAATCTTCGCTGGATATGGATTTAGATTTGTTAAATACCAATTTCTCGGAGCGTGGGTGTTCGCTTTGAAATATTTGAATAACGGAATAGAATTAGTTTGTAATGTGGCAATCGCTCGTAACAAAGAAAACGAGGAAATTAATGTTCTATAATTTAAAACACCGTCTTGCCTTCTCTCTTCATATTACGCACACACAACTCGGAGATTCGACCGTAGAGGGGAATTTTTACTGTATCCGACGGGACTCTTTATCCGTAATACAACTCCACACAATTTAATACGTAATGCAAAAAGCTGTGGTAGGGCCACGCAACAGTCTTCGCTGTTGCACGAATGGGCAGGTCCTTTCGGGTAAGTATCACGGCATCGTTAATCGGAGCCGACTTTATTTAAAGGTGGCAACGCATCTGCAACCATATGGTTGGTGTATAGGTGTTGAAAAGTCCATGGGCGGCGGATATGACTTAACACCAAATGAACACCATCTCGCTTAAATTAAAATAAAATGTATAGTTTTTTTAAATGTGTTGTTACATGTAATAATATAACTAAATACTACAGTAGCTAATAGGAGAAAACGCAACAGAATCGCTTTTAAAAATTTATACAAATATTACATTTGTCACATTTACAATGTAACGTATAGTTTATGCGTTACATTTATAAAAGTTAAAGCGTATCACATGAATAATTCAAGATAAACAAAGTGCTTTTTCATACTTACGGTGCCATTATGAATGGTCTTTAAAAGGTTGGTAAAGGATATTTGCAATGCAATGCACGGCGAGACAACAACAACTTTATTTTTAGAGCCCACGTATTGATTGAATTGTTTATAATCAAAACTATCTAGCTGGCCTTGGATGCATGTGTCATGTTAAAAGTATTAAATACTTAGGTAACAGAAGGTCATACAATATGTAAATGGAAATGTAGCTACTTGTAAAGTGTAAAATTTTTTCATATAAATAATAATAATAATAGGTATTTATTGGTCTAAAATCACAAATTATCTAGATATAAGTAATTTAAAATACAAGTACCTGGAGGACCGAGCTTTGCTCGGTTTGTTTTTTTTAGTAAATCGTGTATTTTGGAAATTAAATTTTTGATACTAATTACTGAGTAATGAAATATGCATAATATTTTTCGATCTTACCGACCTAATAATAAGAAAATATGAAGTGGTGTTTTTCACAAAAGAAACAACTTAAAAAAAGGGAAAAAAATGACAAAATCATCTGGATCAACAAAAAGTAAAAAAATAAAGAAAGCAATGATCTGGAATCGAAAAAAAGTAAAAAAGTAAGTGTGTAAAAAATCGTGATACGAACTGTTTCGTGGCTATTTGTTAGCGGCCGCCCGATTACCGACCGAGCTATTATAACATTTTTTTTGCGGTGAAATTTACTGTCATATTCGAATGATATTTTTCATTCCCTGAAAACAGGGATAAAAGGACATTTTCTAAAAATGAAACAAGAATGAATGAGATCGATTTTTCGCCCCCGAATCAACGCACATACTAAATTTCATGAAAATCGCTGGAGCCGTTTCCAAGATTCCGATTATAATTATATGTACAAGAATTGCTCGTTTAAAGGATAAGATTATATTGGTCAGATTTTAGACTAAAAGGTCTGGGGTTCAGGTTTGTTACACACATTGTGCACAACACTGATATTCTACCCCAGCTTGACATTAACTAACAGAACACTTTTAAAATTTTAATAATTGAAAACTAAAACATAATAATAATGGGAAAAAAATAACAATAGCTAAAAACTTCACCATGAAAGTAAAACATATCATTATAATGATAAATGTAATCTGCAATGTCTTATCATGTGGTACCAGAGAGCTGTTGTTGCATCAAAATCCACTATTTATATTTTGTTTTAAAATGATATACTGACCGCAGTTCTTCGATAGAGCCGAACATCATCCCAACCCTCTGGTGGTAAACGCAGCAAATTACCAACCCGACACAAACGCGAACGTCAACAAGCGTCGCCCGCGAAACGTCCTCATCGACCCGGTCGAGGAAGGGGACTTAGATACGCCGGACCCACCGCCGGGGGTCCCGCCGGATAACACTACACCCACAATTAGTGCAACAACAAACATACTAGTTCGCCCTCGCCTCCGAGCACGGCGAGACCAACACAACGCGTACACAAGGTACACCCGCGTTCCAGGGGCGGTTCTCACCGCTCCCAGCCACCGATTAGCTAATTGCACAGTCGACGGCCATCGGGGTTTCGGTCCGAACCGCGACCTCGATGGCCCTTAGATGACACACCACACTTAAACGCACGCATGAGCACATGCGTGGCCCTACCCACAGCGCAGGGCCCAAACTCGTGGGTTCTGGCTAGCCCACCGGTTCTGCGTCAGATGAAGCTTTAATAGTCTCGGGACTGAAAGCACAAACATCAGTTAATACAAGATACAAGATACTGACCGCAGCCCGCGAATACAATTTAATTGTTTCACGGTCAGCTTTAGATACCGCTTTAACTGTGGTAGGGTCACACAACAGTGTTCATTGTTGCACGAATGGGCAGTTCCGTTTGGGTGAGTACCACGACCTCACAGAAGACCGGCGTAATGTAGAAGTGTTACACTTTTGCGTTTCGTCTGGTGAGTGAGGTAGCCGGGGCCCACTTTATTAAAAGGTGGCATGCATCTGAAGCCCTACGAGTGTTGAAAATGTCAATCTGCGGCGGCTATCATTTAACATCAGGTGAACCGCCATTTCGTTTGCCACCTTCTCACAAAAAAAAGTTATATACAGTGATCTTCTTGTCTTGTTCGTTTTCGTCGGCAATGTTCGCAGCTCAATGTTATAGCAGTGATTTCGAACAAATGTGACAATGATTTAATGTTATAAATGAAGAACTCAAAGTTTAGTTTGACTGCAGAATATATTTAGTTAGAAATTACAGATAAAACAAAAGATATAACAAATAATTGACGGTAGCTGGGGTTAACTATGACATGAAGACGTATAACAACTTAGTCTGTCCCGTGACCATGAACGCTGGAAAGGGTTCGAAACGTCAGGAGTTTAAATCGAAATAAAAAACGCGATAAAATCCGTAAAGTAGTTTCATTTAAAAGTATCTCATGAAGTCTGACGTCACCAACTCGGGTTGCCCCACTCTGTATTAACATAATAAAGCGATTATTTAAAGAAATCGTCAGATCGCACTTTCATCTCATATCCTGATTGGCTCTTGTAGATGTAATCAATATAAAGTCGTCAAAAACTGTAACCGCCATATATGGAGTCATGGAGAATGCCCCAAAAATGAAACCTAAATCAATTCATAGGTGATCATCTTAAGTGGCGAAATTAGATTTATGGTGAATTTATTCATAAATTAATCAGTATGTCATAAATATTCAAGTCATCGCAGGTGACTGTTTGTCAATCCACAGCGATGGATGCACCATCGCTTATGATTTAATGTCTTACTTTGTCGGCCCATGGATTGATGTTACAATTTTTTAAATAGTTTAGTGAAGGTGTTAACATACTTCGTGTTACCGCCTTGTCTTTATATTCTTAAGATTATTATTTCTTGATGTGGGAGGGCCACGTAGCAGTCTTTGCTGTTTTACGAATGGGCAAGCTAGTTGAGGAAAGTACCATTACCTTACAGAAGTCGAGTGGGGTAACTGGGCCGCACTTTATTAAAATAGTGGCAATGCATCTGCATTTTCAAGGCATTTCCTGGCTCGCACAACCACTCTGAATAAAATATATAAATGAATACATTAATGACAATAAACCCCGGAAAAAAGTTGATAGCTCCCAAGCTATTTCTAAAAGAAAGGAAAAAAACAGTTGTATAATGTTTTAATTTTTTATTAAGAAAAAAAAATGTCAACAAAGAGGATACCTGCGGAGTTTCTTTCGCCTGTTTCTTCTCCGTTAGAGGAACCTCATTACGAAACGGTGGTAGATTAAAAAAATGACTATCGATAGATGGAATGTATGTTTCTTATGTCGATGAGTAAATGTTTTTTCTGCGGAACTAGCTGCCGCCGGCGGCCTTTCTGAACCGTTACAACCCGGGAACCTTCGAGAATAGAGCATACTCCCTAAAGTGCCGGCAACGCATTCGTAAGCCCTCGGGCGATGCAGGTGTTCATGGGCGGCGGTAATCACCATCAGGTTAATGTTCATTTGACCCTTTTCCATCTGCAACCCCACGCGTCATGCAGCTGCCTATGGGCGGTTATCACTTAACATTAGGTGAATCGTCAGTTCACTTGCCACCTTCTCGCATAAAAAATCTGGCCCAAATTTGCGGACACAAACCATTCCGCCGCCTGCTGGTCCACATGACATTTATGTGACATGATAGCTCATTGACCGGCTCGCTTCTAATTAAATATATTCGAGCAGCTTGAGTTCAATTCCCGGTGGCGGCAACAATGTAATTGTCAATTTTGAGTGCAATTTCATCACGTGCTCACATCGTGAGGAAGCCTGCGTATTTCCGTATTAATAATGAGAAAAGTATCGCGAATATATTTTACATTACATACCGTAAAGTCCGTAGTGGGGTCGCGTGATGGTCTATGACCTACATATTACGTACAGTGGAGGCCTTTGTCCAGCAGCGTGGCTTTTATAGGCTGTTACTTTATGTGCATTCAACGTTCAAGTCTGTTGTTCAAATCCGTACCAGTGATAAATATACGTCCTCGGAATGGATACTGACCACTTACAGTGATGACTCAAATGTGCGTAATAGAACAAACACTGGAAGCAAACGGTCGCTCGTTTAAACCGTGAGTTTGGTGACTCACAGATCGATTGTCAAAACATGTCTTGGAAAGAATCGCTTTCGCCTTTTTTAGGGTGTCCGTACCTAAAGAGTAAAACGGGACCCTATTACTAAGAATCAGCTGTTTGTCTGTCATCAGGCTGAATGTCTCATGAACCGTGATTGTTAGACGGTTGAAATTTTCAGTTTGTATACTTACTAAAATACGAAATATTTGTGTGATAAGGTGGCAAATGGCCATATGGCTCGTGGGTTGTTAAACTATTGCTGTCGTCCATGAATGTCTACAATAACCGTGAAGATGAAACATCACTCAAGAAACGGTATGCAGAAGTGTAAACTTACTTATATTGAGCGGTACTTTTCGATCCATTTTTATTGACGATACGGATCACTCGGTGGCGTAGTTCGGTTCGATTCCCACACGGGAGAGGTATTTGTGTGACCCACAGATAATTTGTTCTAGATTTAGATGTTTGCTCTCAATGAGAATTACCGGCTAGCGGACCACTATTTGCTTAGTTCGTTTATTGTGGTGGTCTGAAACTGCTTCAATAAATCCTGTGCAGATGTGAAATGTGAGATGACATCATCTTGTTAACACGACAAAATATCGTTCCAATAGAAATGGATACGAATAATATATCGCCACCTCTAAAATATTCCACTCAGATGTCGCATCGAGGAAAAAGGACGGCGATAATACAGTGACTTATTGGAATGGCAAAATCTCTCAAATGCCAGTAAAACGTGCACTATCGCGTATTGTTAAACATTACAGTTTTTAACGTTCTTTATAAAACATTTAAGTACTGAAATTATAGCTTTAGCTCCCTTCGAACATATGTATGTGTATAGTGTTACCAGTAAATATTAATTGCTCCACATCTATTTATCTCTATGTGCATGTTGTATATGTAGAACATAGATTATACTAGTATACACCATTGAATAAAGTAATTCTTCATCATCCTCTTGCCCTCATCCCATCCAGGTGGGGTCGGCAAAACATGTGAATTGGGTTGTAACTGGTTTTGACCAGGTTTTTTATGTCCGGCCGCCTGACTGTCAACCCTATTGGGAAAACAAACGGGCGAAAAAACAGATCCGCGACAATTATCTGTGGTTCATACAAATAGTTGTCCCGTGCGGGAATCGAACCCATGACCCCCGACGCTGAAGCCAATAGCGTAGCAACGAAATGTAACGGTTTATATAAATAACTTGGAATTATTGGTAAATGTATAAAAATTGCCAAGATTCAATTCGTTACTATACATCATGATGAAAAGTTATACTTTTATAGTTTTTCCCAACGCCCTAAAACAAGTATAACTTCAAAAAAGACTGCTTTGTAACCCAAAATTATAACGGAAGAGTCAAGCTATAATGGAATAAACAATGGTAAGCTCTTTCTGTCTGGTAAGTACCACGACCTCACAGAAGACCGGCGTAAAGTGGAAGTAGGTATAATACTTTCGCGTTTCGTCTGGTAAGTGAGGAGGCCGGAGCCCAATATAAAATCGTCAACGCATTTGCAACCCTTGGGTGTAGCAAATGTCTATGGGCCGCGGTATTCACTTAACATCAGGTGAACCGTCTGCTCGCTTGGCAACTTCTCACATAAAAAATGTATAACGAGATAGCTATATTCAATTGATAATTGTTTATACAATAAATCAATACGTTTAATTTATTCAATATTTTACCTTCGCATTTGACTTACCGTTAATGAGTATTATACCACTTTACCGAATAATTACAGCCCACATTAGTTCAGTAAACATAGGCCTTCTGCAAAGATCGATTTTAATATTATTCATGAAATGTAACAACAACCATGTATTTAATAATTAGACATGCAAAGGTCGATCCTGCTGCAACATCTAAAATGAATCACCTTGAAGCATTATAACTTAAAACTCATTCTAAAAGTGTTATCTGAAAAGCGTGTCATCATATACTGAGGTAAATCATTATATAAGTTAAGCCCAGTGGGTATAGAACTAAATGGCGACTTTATACCAACATTAAGAAAAAAAAACATTTTACTATATAAAGAAAAAAAAATCAAGTGCACTTTATTATTTTTTATGCCCGCCACTCTCCCGCAACGGTTCGTCCATTTTTGAAGAATTTTAACGTAAACATACTTTTCAATAATTAAAATAGCAGAGACGCAAGAAAGCGCATTTTGTACGTAACATTCCGTAACAGCTACCGAGTTTTCCCGTTTTATTACGGTGTTGCTTTTACACAATCCGTAGACGGAAGATTGATGAATGATGGATTTTTTTCTTTAGGAAAAGGTTACAAACGAGTAGGCAATTCAATTATGTTAAACTAGCGATCCGCACCGGCTTCGCACGGGTGCAATGCTGAATGTTTGTTTTCGACATCGCATTAGAAACCTCTAAAATGATCATTGTTTGTCTACTATACTAAATATGAATTATACATATAAACATTCCTCTTGAATCACTGTATCTATTAAAGAAAACCGCATCAAAATCCGTTGCGTAGTTTTAAAGATCTAAGCATATATGGGGACAGACAGACAGCGGAATGAGTTTGTTTTATACTATGTAGTGATGTCTAAATACCGCCCATGGATAACTAGAACAACCCTATACCCGTACTGTTCTTGGAGATGTCTGCTTCTTCGTACAACAGCTAGCTGCTGCTGTATATCAATTTTACGACGTATCATTTTTAGGGCTCTGTAGCCAAAGGGTAAAACGGGACCCTATTACTAAGACTCCGATGTCTGACTGTCTGTCTGTCCGTCTGTCACCAGATTGTATCTCATGAACCGTGATAGACAGATGAGATTTTCACAGATGGTGTATTTCTGGTACCGCTACAAAAACAAATACTAATAAACAGAATAAAAAAATATTTTAGTGGTGCTCCCATACAGCAGACACGATTTTTTTTTACATTCTTATAGATAATGGCACGGAACACTTCGTGCGCGAGTCCGACTCGCACTTGGCCGTTTTTTTTATTAATAATAATTTATAAAGCTTTTTGAATACCCGACATAATAATGTCGTGGCATTCAATACTTTCTGTGAAACACGTGGTGTTAAATGAGGAGATAAAACATGATAGTCCGTGCGAGTCATGAATAGTACATTATGTAAAATACAATTAATGAGTTACAGTAGTTAAAAAATAGAAGTCCATAATTCCAGATTAGCATATTTGCGAACAATATTGATTCAACAATGATATTCAAAGCCTACTAAATATGCTTATGTTAATTCACTACGAAAAAATGCCAACAATATCGCAAATACTCTTTGCTATTTGCTTTAAATCTAGTTTATTTACGCTTAACATGTTGTATTAGTCTAATGAGCGGATTCGTGGGTTGTGTATAAATAATAGACCTTAAAGCAAGTTCTACGCAGGTACGAGTACAGTCGCTAAATTGATTGAATGCTCAACTCTCACATACTTGGTTTGGTTCTACATTTATGAGACTATACTTATGAAAAAAATATATGATTATTCGCAACTGTATCCCAAATAAACGCTGATACCCAATGTGTAAAGGACCCAATATCCCGCAATCCCGTAGATAGGCCTATCGATATCTTAAAAATAAATAATTGTGTTAAAAAAACTTAAAAACACGCTTTTATAGATAACCGAACTAAAAATGCGTATTTTTAGATTTTTTAAACCATTATTTATTTTCTGTATTTTAGCTCTGCTAAACTATAAAAACAGTGTTTTGTTATTTTTTAAACATTTTTAAACGTATACGTGTAACGTAACGGATTTGTAAAATCGCTAATCCTGAATGTCCTGTTCAGGATAGGATAACGGCATAAACTATTTAAGTCTACTACTTGCCGTCGGTCCTTTTGCCATAAAATTGTTGTTGTCGTTTAAATTAAACTAGACATTATGAAGTTAGTCAAAATCACGTTCAAAAATTCGGTTACTTACATCTATACATACATATCAAGCTAATAAAGGCGTGTGAAGGACGTTGGGAAAAGTTCCGAATCAAAGAAACTAACTAAAAATTAATACATCTGTGAGAGACAGATTCCACAATTTAGCTTAACGATGCCACGCAGCCGTAACTGTAGTGTAGAACCTAATAGACCCACCTTTATAGGCGATTTATCTACGTAAATCTTTACCGAACCATCTGATCGCCGCAATGGCGATCGGTGATGGAGTTATGTACGAAACGAACTGTCAATTAGACGTGTTGCCATTTCCCAAACTGGCATGTGACGGACTGGAGTTAACAAAAACCGTTTATTAGCGTTTAACATTATCGTTGAATTAGGCAATCCTAAGTTGATATTAAGTAAATTTATGTTATTTATTTAAATTTGACAGGAAGACATATGCGTTTTGCAAAAATTAAGACGTTATACGTTATACCTACGTTCTCACGTTACTCGATAAAGAATTTAAACTATTCGTTGTGGTCCGTTAGTAAGAAATACAATTTGTTAAGGTATCTACTACTTTTTCAATTCAATATTATTCTAAAACGTCTGATTAGCTAGATCGTAATACGATGTTGTATCGTTCCATGAAGACGTGAGCAAAGACTTTTGTTCAACGTAACTTAAGATGATTTTATTAGAATCTGGCGGGATGGACAGACGTTGTCCTGTACACTTGACTTAAATTCAACAAGTAAGTTTAGTAAATAAATAAAAAAAAAATTGTAGTGGACCGAATTGTGAATCTAAACCATTCTCGAATCGACCTGAAGACATACAAAAAATTTCATTAAAATCGGTCCAGCCGTTTGGGAGGAGTTCAGTGTCATACACACGTACAGAAGAATTATATATGTAAAGATTATTAATAGATTAATATCAGTCGGACTTTGTTTACGCAAAAGCAGCTTTACCCGAAAAAGTATTTTCCAAATGTAAACTTAATTTTTACGAGGCACATAAACTTCTATGCGTTAGTTCATAGTATAAACTATTTATAACAAGTTTAAATTGAATCCGTGCAGTCGTTTAATAATCCAATTCATAATAATGGCGACAGAGCTCGAAACTTGGTCATTATCGACATTAAAATTTTGAAGAAAACATAAACATTTTTTTACAACATTTGTTTCACATTATTTACACTTTTATTTCTATTAACAATACAATATAGTTCAGTAGCATCATTAAATTAGGGAAAAAATTATTATTAATTATTTTAATATTTTCATTCCGATTTTTGACTATAGCTCTGCCTATATAACGAAAAAAAAATTCAAATCCTACCTTCTAGCAAACTTAATAACTCTTACTATGTAATCTAAATACATTTAAACTGAAATATGAGGTAAATAAATTATTCAAATAAATAAATAATTTATTTATTAAAATTTAGGCTATATATCTTCACTAGAAAAATCATACATCTTAAAATAAACTAGAACGTATATGTGGTACAACATCAAGTAAAAATATTTGATAAGATATGTAATAGATTAATGTCTATCTTACACCACAAGGCCACGTTTAAAGGCTTTTAAAATCTGATACAAGTTTGGCTATTTGTAAATACATTTGTGAATATATTTGACATAATTAATAAAAAAATATATATTCCTATCGATTATATCAATTTAATCAACAAAGTTCATTACCGGTTACAAGACACTTTGTCAGTTTTATAGTTGTCTATTTATCTAAATAGATGTAAAACTGACTTATTCGAAATCGCATGAAAGAAAAAGGAGAAATAATTAAAGTTTGTGTTTGCGGGTCTATGAAATGGTATATAGTAATAATTTAGTGTAATTTTTTTTTTAAACTTTTTTTAGCAAACTGTACAACATAATAGTTAAAGTTAAAATAGCATTAAACTGGCTTATGTAGGCTTTATTATATTTTAATCCGATAGTATTTTAAAATAGGATTACAATAAAAGTGCAATCTCTTTGATAAAGTTACATGAAGATAGATTGATACGCACATGGTTGTCGTACTAATCAAGATTAAGTTAGCTTCCATTATAAATAATATTCATGAAATCACTGTAAAGAAGATAAGACTCTGGTAAAGCTTAGCTATAGCTTCAGGAACGCCGTGGTACTTGAGAGACTCATTTGGGCAAGTACCTCGACTTCACAGACGAATGGCGTCAAGCGGAAATGTATACATTTGCGAGTAAGGTAACCGAATCTATGCAAGTTGGTAACGCATCTGTCATACCGAAGGAGTTGCAGATCTCCATGGTCATTCAACTGTGGTAGGGCCACGTCACTGTGGCACGAATGGACAGGTCCGTCCGGATAAGTACCACGATCTCACAGAGGACCGGCGTAAAGTGGAAGATAACACTTCTGCGTTTCGTCTGGTCAGTGAGGTAGCCGGGTCCCACTTTATAAAAAGGTGACAATGCACCTGCAATCTTACGGGCTAAATGCTCATGGGTTATGTTTTAACATCAGGTGAACCACCAGTTCGATTGCCACTTTCTCACATAAAAAACGATATGTGAAGTAATATATATATATATATATATATATATATATATATATATAATATATATATAATTGAATGCCTGAAAAAGTCTAAAAACAACATTTTTCTATATTCCCGTACAAAGATTCGTAATAATACTTAAAAGTTAATTTGAACTTTAATACCATACCATAAAGTTTAAGTGTTAGTGGAGGGGTTCTGGGAAGGCAAAACAAGTGAGTGACTGTGGTAAAATGTCACTTGAAATGTTAACAAACGTCTCTTTGCCGTGCATCACTACATAGTATAAACTATGTAGTGATGCACATAGTAGCACATCACTACATAGTATAAACTATGTAGTGATGCACAGCATACACTACAAAGTCATCCCGCTGTCTGTCTGTCCCTATGTACGCTTAGATCTTTAAAACTACGCAACGGATCTTGATGCGGTTTTTTTTAACTAAATAGAGTGATTCAAGAGGAAGGTTTATATGTAAACATTGCACCCGTGCGAAGCCGGGGCGGGTCGCTAGTCGTTTGATAAAGAAGACAAGTAAAGGCTATTGTTTTTAAACATTACCTATTATTTAAAAATAAGAAATCAATACATTAGGAGAATGTAGTAGATAATTTTCGACCTCCAGTGGGACGTATGGTGTCATTGTGTTGCATTAAATACTGCAGTGCGTAGGTTCGACTCCATTTAGACAACCATTGAGCTGCCAACGTCGAACAATTGCTATTTATTTCGGCGAAGCGATGTGTCAAGGCTCATAATATCTTACCCTTGGCTTTTAAAACGGCAATTGAGTTAAGTATCGAAGCTATCTTCCGCGCATTTAGTGTTTAATGGAACAATTTTAGTGTCACTTTGTCACTTGTTGAGGTCAATGCGT
The DNA here is from genome assembly GCA_933534255.1 of Iphiclides podalirius. Taxonomy (NCBI): domain Eukaryota; kingdom Metazoa; phylum Arthropoda; class Insecta; order Lepidoptera; family Papilionidae; genus Iphiclides; species Iphiclides podalirius. The sequence goes on along the minus strand of OW152835.1, from coordinate 686,224 downwards.
CCTAAACTTATGTTATCGAAACAAATACATTTTGTTTAAACTGTCCTTATGATTATATTATATACCAAAAACTATGGTTCATGTATTCCCTTAGAGGCTGGAAACGCACCTGTTACGTCCCAGGTAATGGAGTGTCCAGGATCGTCGCATTAAATTTACCTTCAGGTTATCAGCTTGCTTAGCTCAATTGGAAGAATGTTGTTTTGTAAATAAAATCAATTGATCGCGTATTAATTTTAATTTTCCCTTTTAAACATCACACTACTGAAAAGGTTCGGTAAGAATTTTAAAAGAACTCATAGAAAGCAAATGAACTCCAAAAATACACAACGAAATCAACAACTAAGGAAATTGATAAAAAGCATTCTACATACAAAGAGTTGACCAAATACCAAGGAACTACTATTTAAATGGGCAGGTCCGTCCGGGTAACTACCACGTGAAATGTTATACTTCTGCGTTTCGTCTGGTGAGAGAGGTATTCGGGACCCAGATTACTACAGGAGGCGACGCATCTGCAACCATACGGGTGTTGCAAATTTCAATGTGCGGCGGTGATCACTTAACATCAGGTGAACCGCTAGCTCACTCGCCACCTTCTCACATAAATAAATGTGTTGCATACAGTAGTGTGTGTATATTAATTCTGTTCACTTAACTAATGCCGAAACAAGTCTTTTATATGTTACAGTAAAGTTACAGTCAAGTTGTATATACCAAATTCGGAACAAGCTTTCAGTGAAATATGTTTGGTATAAGTTTATTTAGCGATTTCACTTTCGCTGACGAATGGCTTGACTAAACAAGGACCTCTGAAGGCCCGGGTGGGTTCAAAAATTCGAGAGAAGTAAATCTTTTATGATTCTCACCTACATTTTTTCGTTCAGATGATTTTTTCGTTCGGTGTAAACCGTACATGAGGAATGGCGTTTAGCATATTGCATGGCAAATTTGGGATTTAAAACTCGTTGAAATAAATTTTATTTGTCATTTATGTCTAGGCCTAACGGTGGCTTAGACAGTAATGGCATTCGGAATACAGTCGCGTGGGCTATATTTAGTGACGTAACAAGTACTGCATTTTGATCAACAAAAGCAACTTCCAACATCTCACTCACTTTTTGAACAGCCTTTTGTTTGTATCTCCGGAGTATAAGTCCAACGCCTAGGAACGAACTACATAGGAACTAAAACGAATCCAACGCAATAATTTTATTAAATGTTAAACAAAATATATTCAATGGAATAACGAAAATATATATATTGAACCGAATTATTTTTCGAAGTTGATTGAAAATAGTTGAAAGATAAATTTAGTCAAGTTAATGTTCATATTTGAAATCGTACAGCGTCTGTCAGTGACAAACAGTTCATCCTTAAGGATGAACTTTTGAGAGTTGTCCATATAATTTTTGTCGTAGTTTGTAACTATGCTAAGATACAGTCCATCCTACCGAAAAGTGAAGAACTACCTCTACCTTTCTAGGATGCATATGTGTACGTATTTTTGTAAGAATGCTAAGAAAAATTATCACGCCACCAGCTCACTCGCAAGCTTCTTACATAAAAAATACTACCAACCAACACAAAAGATAAGTCCGGTGCCAGTTATGGCATTTGGTGCGGAACTGTCAGTGCGCACGTCACGTTTCTGCCACGAATGTCGACGTGTTACTTTATCGCGCTCTGGTCCAGTGATCCGTAACCGAATTTTTAATCTGTGCGATCCGTGCTAGGCGGTCCGGTCCTCTCGCGGTAAATGTCTCAATTATTTCGTTAGGCCTCACTGTTGGGCCGGGCTCACGGATTTTCTGTCGACCGCGCGAGGACTAAATTTGAATTTAATAACATCTAGCGGTTCGACTCGTCATACTACGGACCTAGCCTAAATTTATCAATTCACACATTAAAGTTAAATAATAATTCATTCGTTGAAGCTCATTGAATAATCAAGAGAAACAAAAGGCGAATAAGAGTTGGACTTAATTTGTGGTGAAGCCAAGAGGTACAAACACTGGGCTAGCCTGTGGTGTAAGGATGGTGTGACGCTCCGAGTTTTCATTGAGCCCACTCTGGATGCGTGGTAGGGGGTGCAGGGGAAGGGATGATGGTGCTAGAGGAAGAGCCACTCTCCCTGTCTTCTGCAACCAACGAGCCAACAAAAAGAAAAATATGTATAGTATTGTTACTAACAACATTTAGATGATCAATTCGAAATAAAGATTATTGTTTCATAAATATTAAATATGTTAACAAAATAGTAATAAGTTAACAGCAATTACATATTAAACAACTATACTTTGTGTATAAAGTAAATGAAGACCATGTTATACCTACGTGAAACATAATATAAAAGGTCATTAAATTCTTACAAACATCATTGGTATTTTGACAAATGGTAGTGCAAACTACGAAAAGTTTTCTGGAGTACAAACTGACCTGACGGAAAATGTTACGACTTAAGAAAATTCATGAAGAGAACGCTATGTCTTCTAATAGGACAACGATGGCGGTGTTAAGTGACTGTGGAATGCATTGTATGTAGTATCAGGTGACCCATTTGTCTTCTTTGAAATTAAGAACGTATCCCTAGTTTCAGTTGTCGCACGTGATCTAATCCCGTCGAACTATGCACGCTCTGCCTGATCCGTGCGCCGTGACATCAGTTCGAGGATAATCTCATGCAAATCAATGCAGCCATTGTCTAGCTGCCACGGTTTATATGTCACAATTGTATTATCTTCATATTATTTCAGTTTGAAGGCCCAGTCGCGCAATTGCTAAGATACCGCCTTCTTTGTCGTGGGCTCCAATTGAGTCAAGTAGCTGTTAGACCACAAAAACGAGAGGCTATTACTACTTTATTAGTAAGGTGACTAATAAAGGTATAATGCTTTTCCAGCTCTTCTCTATATATATCTTAAAATAAGTGGAGTAATATCAGTTTTATTAAAATTCGTTTTTAAGTTGGAAAACATTTTACCATTATTCTACAAATTTTAACATTATTGTTACCAAAAATATCTTCGCTTTTAGTCATGATGTTTGTAAGACGCTCCATGTGCTATCTAATAAAACAATTATATTGCTTAGACGCGACAGGCGAAATTGATTTATATGTATTGATTTATATTAGTTTTATACATGATGACATGATGTATAATTAGTTTTTTTAAAATGTAAATGACAATCAACAGATTGAATAGCAACTTGGAATTGCTTATATTAATTAACATTTTTAAATTGACAGGATTTCTAATTGCTAAATGTTTTATACTACAGATCTGAACGACTGCTCAAGTTCGCGTTAACTATTTTAATAAATGACATTTTGGTGTGATAGTTCTTAATTTCTATAGTCATTTGGCCACTGTCTGATTTAATGGAATGTTATATTTTCGCCGTGATAGCTCAGTGTCCGGGCGCTCACCTTTAATTACATTTCCCCGGTGCCAGCACCGATGAAATTGCTAATTGTAAGTGCTGAATCATCGCGTGCTCGGCGGTGAAGGAAAACATCGCGAGGAAACCTGCAGTTTTACGAAATAATAAAAAAACATTTCGAAAATATGTGAAATCCGCACATCCACAGTGGGCTATGCCCTGATACCCTCTTTATAGAGGCCTGTGTCCAGCAGTGGGACATTTATAGACAGTTACTTTACTTCACTTTTTTATATTTTCGCATTGGAAACTATTAATATTAAACAAAAACACAAAGAAACTAATGGCGAATCAGAAGTTGGTTAAATTTAATCTAGGACTTTCAACGTAGAACACGGGCCATCATGAAGTGCCTTGTAGGGCCATTTGAATAAGTGTTAATGTAAGTAAATAGGTAGGAAAATTATACATTCGAACGTCCTATGCCTCAGTCAGGAAATTAAAAAGGAATCAAGAGAAACGGTGATAACTATTTTTTTATTTTATCACTGACTATAATTAATTTTTTGAGGTAAGACATAGATAACAGATGTTTTCTACTTTTTGTTTTTGTTGTAGATGTTGGCTACTCTATGTACTCGACTTTCATAAACAATTAATTCAATATTAGATCGAGTACGCGCAAGCGTGTATACTTTTGCTTACAAGAATAATTCTTGTAAGCAATTTCTAGTAAGCTCTACTAATTTCGTTTATAAATTAAGTTTCTAAATGTGCTTTGTGTGTTGACAAACAGTCGATCATGATCTGTCAAACACACATCATAAAGTTTTTCACCATTTATCTACAAAAAAAAAAACAATTTTTAATCTTATCCTGAGTGCAGAAACTAGCACTACAGATAAAATTAATCATACACCAGCAAAATATACAGTTTAATTAAAGAGTCATTGTACTGTTCCATTGTGTCCTCACGCATTCGACATTAATGTTATTTACTTTTTTATCTTGGGACGTGGCATACCATTCGGTAGCCGGTTCATCTAATAAATGGTTAGATGTTCACGTAATAAATCAGTAGGGTTGTAATTTAGCTAACCGTTGACACTCTTAAGGATCTCCTTTTTACGGAACGGGGGTGAACAAGAAAAGGGGGTTGGTGGTTTATCAGAATCCCCTGATGCTAAATCTCAGTAATCTCAGTAATCTCAGTAACACAAAACTCAGTAACATATGGGAAATTGCAGATGCGTTGCCGTCATTTGAGGTTTTTTTTATGTGTCAAGCGAGCTTACGGTTCACCTGATGTTAAATTAATAAAGCCCGTGGACATCTACAACGCCTGACGGCTTCCTTATACGTTGACAACCATTAAAATGTGGGATCCAGTTACTCACTCACCAGACCACTCCGAAGTTTATCACCTACGACGGTATTCTATGAGGCCTTGGTACTTCACCGGACGCGCCTGCCCATTCGTGCAACAAGGTGTTGCATGGCCCTACCTCAGTAAATGGTAGTGCAAGTGCTTGCTTGCTCTTAGTTGAATGAAATGTGTACACTATTCTTATGAATTATTCATAAAATCTCATTCATATGCATGCGTGTGGTTACTTAGTAAATAAATAAACAATAAATATTCATATAACTCATAAACTCATTGCAAAACTTACATTAAGATTATAGTGCCGTTTCGCAAAACATATTTAGCTAATATTTTTAATAACTGCATAGATTCTGGAATATTTGCAGATCTTATGAAATTTAGTAAGATAATCCCCGTCTTCAAAAGTGGGGATTACTCCATATTGCCATCTCTGAGTAAAATTTTTGAAAAATTAATTTTAAATCAGCTCTTAGTACATTTTAATATGAACAAAATTTATCACAATGAGCAATATGGATTCACTAAAGGCAGATCGACAACAGATGCGTGAACAGTCTGTCGTGTCACTTGTCAAACATATTTATAACGCCTGGGACGGGTCGCAAGATAGGTGAGAAGAATAAGAGAAGAATAGGTGTTTTTGCGACCTTTCAAAAGTTTTCGACTGCGTGGATCACAAAACCCTCCTTCAAAAGCTTGATTATTATGGCATTCGTGATATCGCCCTCAACCTCATTGCCTCTTACCTAAGTAATAGAATTCAAAAAGTATCACGAATAATTTTAAATTGATTATGTAATGCTGTGAATTCTATTCCTAATATCATTAATGCCCATGAACTGCGTCGCCAATTGCAAAATTTTAACACAATCCAATGTATATATTTATAATCCTTACGTGTTATTGTCTCTTACATTTATACGTTATCAATAACTAAGTAACGCACGCACTTTAATTCATTGCGTACCTTGAAAAAGAATATTTTGAATAAAATATTTATTGAAACAATATTTCAATGGACTGTCCTGACTCGTTGATAAATAGAGTTTAGACACGTCTTGCGTTTCCGTTAATAATAGCTTCGTCGCCTTCGGCTGGGGGCACCGCCGTGTTATTTCTGACATTTGCTGGGTCCTGACGCGTCCGTACAAACCCTGGGCCGCCACCTTGACCTTTGGAGTCATCACGGCGAAACTGGTTTTCGGCACTAGCATCCGGACTCGAGTCTCGTTAGTCCCCGCCCGTGACAGCCAGACGGAGGTCGCCGGATAAATAGACAATCAATGGATGATAATTAATTGTGAATAACAACAGAGAGCCCATTTTAAAGGACCGACGGTCGAGGTGTTTTGATTTGTCTAACGATGGTGCCGCGCGCGAAGAATGCGCAATGACACGCCGTTTTTATTAGCGGCGGTTGGAGTCTTGAAGGATTCTTCGTAGCTATCCATTTGACTTTTTCCGCATCAAGCGATAAATTATGCGATATTGGACACTTAGATATAGTTTAAGTACTTCATTTCATGGGAACAACAGTCGGTAAACGTTAGTTTATTACAAGTAGCGGACTACGCCCTAGCCGGTAGCATACGTGGATTATGGTTTATACTCCTTTATTTAATAACGATTCATGCTAAATTAATTAAATAATTTAAAGCTTGTAACAGTTGAACCTGAAATTAAGTGATTACAGCCGCCCAAGTTTGTACATAAACAACACCCATGGGCTGTAAATGCGTTTCCAACCTTCAGAAGAGTGGGACCCGGCTACCTTACTTACAAGACTAACGCCCGGTTTCTGAAACACTGATCATCCTAGAAGCTGAATGAGTTGACATTTGAAAAGGCATTTGATTGCTGATTAGTTAACTTCTAACATGATCAGTGTTTTAGAAACCGGGCGTTAGTATCGTATACTTCTATTTCACGCTGGTCTTCGTTGAGCTGGTCTATTAAATTCCAATAATGTAAAAAAAAACAATAATGCGAATAAACAATAATATAAATTATAATGATGGAAGATAAAAAATAATAATATATATTTTTTTAATAGATGCTCGATTTTTACTTGTAAAGTTGGCAAGTATGGAGGAAGTTCACCTGATCTTAAGTGTTTACCGTCGATATGGACATCTGCAACATCAGAGTAGTTGCGGTACCAACCTTTATAGAAGTGGACCCCGGTTACTTTACTCGTCAGACGTATATAGTAGTGATGTGTATCTGTAATACCTATATTTACAATAGCGTATACCTCAAACCCTTCTCACTGATCATTGTATCCTCAGTAACATGGTTGCCTGGAAGAAATCGCTTCTAAGCGATAAGGCCGCCAATTGTACCTTTATGTAATTGTTTGTTACTTTTGTAATTTTGTCTGGTGTACAATAAAGCATATTTCATAGCGAAAGTGTTATACTTTCACTTCAGGTCGATATTCTTTAGGGTTGTTTGGTCTACAAGCACAATTTTTCCCTACGGATACCTGCCCTCGCAGTGGCAAGAGCGGGTTATGTATGCTGGACTCGCATTCACTAAAATCTCCACGAAGAAAAACACTTCGCAAAGACTTCCCGCACACACGTTGCACAGGTCGCCACTCCATATACTGGGGGCTGCAACTCGAGAAGATTTCTTCCCCATCGGTTATCAGTTCTACGAACTATATGGTCCGCCCATCGTCACTTCAGCTTACTAATCCTATGAGCTAAGCAGGTATTCTACTGCTCATGTCTTCGCCGCGAAATACGCGGAGTACCGGACATAGCTCGCTCCGGAGTACGCTGAGCGACTTGAAATATGTATGTATTTTATTTTAAAAAAATTATCTACCTTGACGATATTGATAATGTGAGTCAGTGTTTTTAGACATGGTGGAATATGAACCTTGATCTCAGTGTAAACGAATGTCATCCCATTCTAACTTTCACGAAAGGGCAAACGTTTATTAATATTCGGAATAAGTTCAAAGCCGCGTCCGTAACCGGCAAGGTTACATTGTTAACCTCTTCGTCTTTTCGTCGTTTTAGATACTTATATACTTATCTGCATTTAATTTTGACAATCGGAAATACGTAATCGTTTTCAATTGGCGAATCTGTGCGATTCGAATTTTGATTTTGTTTTTTGTTCTATTATGATTATTTTTTGAAATTTTGGAATTATTACACGTTACGTCCGGGGTCCGGATGATCATGTCTAAAGCGTTGAACAATCAACTGCACTAGTAGCTCTTATTAATTATTAATAAAATTCTGTCATATTGTGTAGTTTTTTTTTTAATTTATTGACTTAATGTCATAGGTATTCTCTTCCAGTCTACCGACAAGGTGTCGCAGATATAAAAGATGCAGGGAAAAAAGTAAAAAAATCTCTGGAATAAATATAAAAATAAATTAAAAACTACATACTTTCTACGGTGGTAGAACCACGCAGCAGCTTCTGGTGTTGCACGAATGGGCAGGCCCGTCCGGGTAAGTACCACGACCTCACAGAAGACTGGCGTAAAGTGGAAGTATAATACTTTCGCGTTTCGTCTGGTGAGTGAGGTAGCCGGAGCCCAATTTCCAAAAAGGTTGTAAACGCATCTGCAAATCCTCGGGTGTAGGAGATTTCCATGGACGGCGGTATTTACTTAACATCAGGTGAACCGTCTGCTCGTTTAGCAACTTTTCACATAAAAAAAAAAACATTTGTAACTTACGTGAAAATGTTACAACACTTCTGTGTTTCGTCTGGTGAGTGAGATAGCCGAGACGAACTTTATTTAAAGGTGGCGACGCATTTGCAACCCTACGGGTGTTGTCCATGGGCGACGGTCATCACTTAACATCGGGTGAACCGTCAGCTCGTTTGCCACTTTATCACATAAAAAAAAACAACTTTCATACAGGTGTAAATGAACATCAAACGCCACTAGAGCTGTTAAAGTTTATAACCGTTTAAGACCCACCAAACAGCAATAGTGGAATTACCAATCTTCAATCCTTATCATCAACCTGCAACAGCCCAGTATCGGGCATGGACGTTCAGAAGCTACTAAGTTCGCTTTTGGACTGTACGCACTCTATTTACTAATAAAAACTTGTCCCTTCTTCTTGCTTTATCCCACCTAAGTGGGGGACAATATGGGAATCATGTTTTAATGGAATTTTTTACGATACACTCCCACCCTCCGTGGGAGCAAACACCCGGATCATGAAAGATTTTCTTACGCCTTGTGTAAATTTTAAACATGTTGTCGGGACTAAAATACTTAGCGATAAATAAGATTTGTATATTATAGATCTTTCTAAGCTAGTGCCTTATATCCGTAAAACCGCATAAATTTGGATGAAGACCCGATTAAAAATGTCAACTTTATCGAATTAAATCCACATATATCTTACGATAGACAAAAGGATTCCAACACAAAATATCGTTCGGATCATGAAAAATTATCTTACGCCTTATGTAAATTTTAAACATGTTATCGGGACTAAAATACTTAGCGACAAATAAGATTTTTATATATTTACATCTTTCTGAACTAGTGCTTTATATCCGTAAAACCGCATAAATTTGGACGAAGAACCGATTAAAAATGTCAACTTTATTGAATTAAATCCACATATATCTTACGATAGACAAAAGGATTCCAACACATAATATTATATCGTTCTTGAAAATGTAACCTATAACCAAGGTCAAATATATGGCGTTAAACTTGTGTACTCAATTTTTATCATGTGTTGTAAGGACGTTTTCCAAACATAAACTTAACGTAGACAAACGCGCAGATGCGAAACAACTATATGTGGGTCACAGAAATAGTTGTCCCGTGTGGGGATCGAACCCACGACCGCGTCGCCGAAGCCAATACTTTGCAACTGTGCCACGGAGTCATATTCTAAACACGAATAAAACGTAGCAGACAAAATTCGTTTCGACGCTAAAGAGTTCGATTTACGCGGGAAAAGGTCACAGCGGTCGTTCCGGCTGAAGGGCGGCGAAGGTATTTCCATTGGGCAACTGGCCAGGCCAGGGTTGCCCAATAGGACGATAAGGCTCGGCATTGGCGACGCGTTCTGTCGCTTATTGCATACTAGCTGCTGCCCGCGACTACGCCTGCGTAGAATAGGCTGAAGGCGTAACATTCAGACAGAAAGACAGATATACATAAAAATATGTATATAAATTAAAGCCTATGTGTGATTCTGATGTATAAGTATATTATTGTAAAGTTTCATTAGAATCCATTCAGTAGTATTTACGTGAAAGAGTAACAAACATCCATCCATACATACAAACTTTCGCCTTTATAATATTAGTAAGGACTTCAGATGAGATCTTTTAAATGCAACTTCGATTAGTCTCCGGTTTCGAGTATTTTGTGATTCAATGTCAGGCGCAACTTTGTTGCCAACTGGTCCGTTTGTCGAGGTACAAGTCAAAACTTTTACTAAAAGTGGCACGTAGAGCATTACGGTTTGCACTTCCCACCAATTTAGACTTCTTTCGCTTCTTCGTTTCCATACATCTACGTGCAAAATATACTAGAAAATAGTTCAATACGAGTAATTACAGGTTGTTAATGTTCGTGACATTACGCTACGCAGCTTTATTCCAGATTGTCAGACACTCTTGTAACAATCATACCCGGCAAATTTTGTTTTACCATATGAATTATTTCTAGTGGAACCGGAACTCACGCGTAAAGTGTTTGACAGGTTACACAGACGTTTGTTGACAGGTTGACAGGTATAGTTTGTATGGTAAAATAAAATTGTTGCTATTTCGATTTTCCATGCAATTTTTCCATAATTTCTCATCGTTTAAACCTTCCCTGGACTGCCAAAATCATTTCAAAACCAAAATTAGCCAAATCAATCCTGCCGTTCTCGAGTTTTAGCTAAACTAACTAACGAACAGCAATCCAATTTTATATGTAAGAAGAAGACTAGTGGACCGGGCAGGCGTTGTCCTGTACACATGACTTAAATTCGATAACTTAAAAAAAATATCGGATCGATCTGAAAACACAAAAAAAAATCATTAAAATCGGTCCAGCCGTTTAGGAGGACTTCAGTGACATACACATGTATAATAGAATTATATATATAAAGATAGATAAAATTAGGGATCCCACGTAACTGAGTCATTGCTGAGGAGGTAGGATCACGCATAAAGGTCGACTCCTTCATTTTTTCATTTCACCTTTAAAATCTCGGCTGGCATTTTTAACCTTTAAATCCGAAAATAGCACAATCATTGTAGTACGACGCTGATACAATCTCTCAATAACAGATCCCAAGTCGATGTCTTTACAATCGATGCCTCCATTATATTAGTCGCTATGAACTTTATGTGAATCAACATCACACGATAATCTCTTGTATTTACGCAATTAAAAATTATTAAATTAAAGTATATTTTATACTAGCGACCCGCCCCAGCTTCGCACGGGTGCAATGTATTATACATATAAACCTTCCTCTTGATTCACTCTATCTAGTAAAAAAAACCGCATCAAGATCCTTTGCGTAGTTTTAAAGATCTAAGCATACATAGGGACAGATAGACAGCGGGATGACTTTGTTTTATACTATGTAGTGATGCTTTACAGCGTTAATTTTTAAAATTAGTTTCCCGACATTTCGAACCCTTTATGGCGTTCATGGTCACGGGACACTGACGTTGGACGTCTGATGCCCTATTACCTGTTACCTGTTAGGTAGTTTTGTTTTCATCACCGCTTAAGTGTCACGCTTAAGACTTTAGGTGACAATTAAGCGGCGGTGAAAACGAACTAGTACTTAAGGAGACGGGCATGAACGTCATAGTTAACCCGGGACCGTAAATATAGTTTAATTTAATACCAACATTATATATTACTTGATTCTGTATTCGTCGTTCGCTTAACTAATCGGCGTCGTCGTATTCTTACTCTAGTTCGATATCAGAGGCTCATTGTAAGTAAAACTTTGCACGATTATTTCCATACTGGAAAGTAGTTTATATAGAGAAAATAAAGAAAAAAACATACTCAAAGATAAGGAAAATACTAATTGAAGTATTTATTGTCGGTATTCAATAAAAAAATATAAGAAGTTTAGAAGCGTTACTTACCTTTGGTACCATCGCCCGGCGCATTGCTTGCAAATGTAATGCCAACATAACGAAATTGTAAATTATAGTACTTTCAAATCATGCTGGTCTTCTATAGGCTGTGGTGCATTCCTAACGAGCCTGTCCATTCGTGCAACATGCTAGGTGGTCCTACCGCAGCTAGCTAGGCTTCGTAAATGAAAAAAAAAATATGTAATTTACTTTCAAATGAAGACGTGGGTTCGATTCCCACAGCGTCGAGAAACTTTTCATCCATTTTGGCTGAGAATTTTAACATTTTTGTAACAGTCTACCAAATTGTGTGGCTGAACAACGTGCCTCCGTTAAGTAAACGTTTATTGGCTCAACGTAACTTCTCCTCTTCGATGGATCAAACCTAAAACAAACATGCAAACTTTCGCATTTAACACATTCGCGATTTCTCGAGGATTGCGTAAAGACGCGGAGCGAATTTCGGCTGATAGCGTAAAAACAATTACGGCTTCGTATTTGCGTTTCCGCATAGTTCGAGCGGGCAACCTTCACGGCGTGCCTACACTGTGGAGCCGTCAGATTCGTTAATATGTTCCCCACATAGTGATTCATTGAGTTTGAGGTCTGTCCGTCTTCGTGAAAAACTCACTTGCCAGAATCAACTTTAACACCACACGCTACAGTTCAATTTCCGACAAAACGTTGCGTTAACAGTGCGAAAGTTCACCGTGCAGCGATTTGAAAGCTTCACTCGTTTCATTAAAGTCGCTATTCACTTGTACAATTCGGTGAACTTATGTCTTTTTAATAGAAAGCTTATCTACGTCATGACCTCAGACTAAGGTTACAATTTAGGCCTCTAGATTGTACTTACTCATATAGGTACGCAATTTTAAGTTCGATATGAATTGATGTCAAAATTATTTTTTGTAGGATAAATTTTTCAACGAACAAGCTCACAAATGTTTTATTTAACGGGTTGGCAGGAAAGGACAAGCGTAGTGTCCCGCTGGGAAGCCACTTAGCATCAGGTCGGATGGCAGATTTTACCAGTATACTATATACTGCCATTAAAATTTATAAAAATTGATTCCAAGCAACCCGCCCTTTTCTACAATTTTTTTTTGTTAAGCACACTATTCATATATTAAATTTATTGAAAATTATAAAAGTTTTCTGAAGTTATAAATATTTTCTACTCTTTTGTCGGTTATTTACAAAAGCGTGTTTTTTTAGTTCGTTTTAAAGTATAATTTTTTTGTTGAACATTTACGGTCTCAGCAGTAAGAGCCTATCGCTTTGTACTAGTCCAATATACTTGATTTTTTTCAGGTATACTCAACCACCGTAACTGTACGTATATGTGCAGATAATATTCTCTCTTTAAATGACGTAAGAATCTCCTGCGGAATTTTCGAATAGAGTTTTGCTGTGCTGTGATGTGTTGACCAATTATGTATGGACAAACAGCTCCGAAATTTTGTCTTACATGATCATAAGGTTTATGCTCGTAATATGCATTCGCAAATTATGTTATAGACATAGGTTATCCGCGCCATTTTGGTGGAATGAAAGAGAATCTGTACAGTGTTCGATCCTATTCAATAGTTATGTTGTGAACGTACATATATCAATAATTCATTGGTTGGTGAACATCCATCTATAGTTTTGTAAACACAAACACACGGGAGATAAATTTTTGTACATACCCCTGTACTGTACTAATTAGACAAGGAAAAACATCCCGTTCTAGAACAATGAACTATGTTAAGGTAAACTAAAGTAAGTAGCCCTGTCCCACAGCGGAGGCAGAGGCATTCTCTACACAGAGGGTATTAGGGTATAGTCCAAACCACGACCCCACTGCGGATTGGCGAACTTCCGGTACCATCTTCGAAATATTTTTTGTTATTATTTTGAAAATATCAGATTTTCTCACAAAGTTTTCCTTTGCCGCTGAGCACGTGATAAGTTGGCACTTAAAATTAACAATTTCATTGGTGCCGGCACCGGGGATCGACCTCAGGTTGCTCGAGTATGTTGAATTAAAGGCGAGCGCCCGGACACTGAGCTAGCAAGACGTCACAATTATGTATCATCATCATGATCATTTCAGCCTGTATGAGTCCACTGCTGAACATAGGCCTCCCCCATAGACTGCCACGCAGTACAATCCTGAGCCACCTGCATCCATCGACTTCCCGCACGTTTGCACAGGTCGTCACTCCATCTAGTGGGGCGTCGTCCTACACTGCGATGGCCAGTACGAGGCTGCAACTCTAGAACCTTTACTGAACCTCCATGTTTTCCCCCGTGAGATTCAAACCCACAACCCGCGGCTGAAGGCTGTCGCTTACCTACAGCGCTAACCAATAAACACTACTTATGATATATGGCGAATTTGTTTTACGTTTTATTGGAACTTAAATTACCAGTTTACAACATTGTAGATTTACGAGAGCACATAAAAGATTCAGTTTTAACGGCAATTATTTTTAATTATTAATCAATTTAGCGCGCACAAAAAATATCGAATACAATATGTAATTTGTATTGTCGATTCCGCGTTGAAAGCTTTGTTCGAAGTTGTTACTAACTATTTTAACGTAAAATCAAAACCATTAGTGTGAAGACCAATGTCTTTAATTATATTATAATTTATGACTTATTTACATTTATTAATTAGTTATTTATTATTCCTCTAATTATTATTTTTTTTACTATGACTCTGTGGTGTAGTTGCTAAGCCATTGGCTTGAGTGTCGTGGTCGTGAGTTCGATTCCCACATGAGACAAGCATGCGTGTGACCCACAGATATATAATTGTTCCGGACCTGGGTGTTTGTTCCGAAGAAGAGTTGTGGTCAGGTGGTGAAACATCTAGCCATTAACGACATATTGTCAAGACAGGAGAAGAACGATGTACTATTTCTATATTACGCTATTTCTGTTAAAGTCAATCGGTAAAAATTTTCCTACCTTTCGCCAAGAGTTCCTTGCAATGCAATAAAAACAAAGTAGATAAATACGTAGAGATTTTCGTCGGTGTTAATATACGCCGGTTACCACAGTGACTAGAGCGTTGGGCGCGTATCGCGGTAAATTCAAATTTATACTTTCATCGCCATCATCATCATTTCAGCGTTTTTGTGTCCACTCCTGGACATTGGCCTCCCCCACAGACTGCTACGGAACACGATCCGGAGCCTCCTCCATCCATCGACTTCCCGCACACTTGAACAGATCGTCACTCCATCCAGAGAATCGTCCCACACTACGATATACGAGGCTGCCACTCGAGAACCTTTCTTAACAATCGTTTATCGGTTCTTTGAGTTATATGGGCCACTGCCACTTCAGCTTACTAAGCCTCTGAGCTATGTCGGCTACCTTTGTTCTACTGCGGATGTCTTCATTGTGAATTCAATAAATACTTTTAATTAAGTACCAACTTTTTTATATTTGTATAAAACATGGTTCGGTCATAATAATTATATCAATTATACGAGTGTAACTTTGACTAAGTCGCCACAGTAATAATTTATTGATTATTTTACATAAAGTCGAATATTGGCACAGAGGAAATCCTATATCAAACAAATCTAGTTTTTAATAGGTAACCTTTTAAGCTATATAGCTATAACTCGTTGATTATCTTTTAAAGTTTAAAGTCAAGCCTGCTGTCTCTTTTTTATTTATAAAACTAGTCACGTATAGTTTGCACTTTATATTATTAATAAGAAACGATATCCGTGATCTTTTCCTCACACAGGATGATGACGAGTTTGGTATTGTGATAACTAATTGGTAAAATCTCGGCTTAGAATTGAGCAAGAAATTAAATGACTAATCGAATATTCCACAGGATTGTAAATATCAGCTTCCGCAATGACGGATAGGTAGTCAATCAAATAGCGACTGAGTAAAAACCATCTTTATTGTTATTACATTTGTTTTTTCTTCTAACTATACCTGTTTTGCTTAATTGAAAGCCTTATTGTTAAGAGCTGAATGCGATAAATCTACCTGATTCAAGCTACTCACTTACGCAGTAAGACACATTTGGAAAACTAAAAATAACGTAAAGTAAAGTATCAGCCAATACATGTCCCACTGCTGGGCAAAGGCCTCCTCTGTACAGAGGGTGATGGTATCAGGGCATTGTCCACCACTGCGGATTAGCAGACTTCACATATCTTCGAGACATCTTTTTATTATTATTTCGAAAATATGCAGGTTTCCTCACGATGTTTTCCTTCACAGCTGAGCACGAGATAATTCAGCACTTAAAATTAATAATTTCATTGGTGCCGGCACCGGGGATCGAACTCGCTATCACGGTTTCGAACATTAATATAGAATTAGACATATCTTCACAGAACAACAAATCAACAACACAGCCTCACACCTATTAATACGTGGGGCATACTGAAAGTTTAACTGGCCACTTATAATTAAAAATGGTGATGAAAACGTATATCTGTGTGTTCATCGTTCAGAGAATTTAGAAGTGGACGAAATAATACCCGGGATGTACGTAAAAGTCAGCCGTATATAGAGTCCAACATTGATAATGTATATACGTTAATTATTATTTTTTTCTTTTTTTTTAAAAACATACATAAACATAGCCCTTACTTCAGGATAACATTATCCCGTGTTGTAAGGACATTTTACAAACATAAATTTCACGCGGACAAACACCCAGACGCGAAACAACTATCTGTGTATAATATTTTAATTTTTTTAAGAAAAAAATGAATTACAAAAAAGAGGATACCTACGGAATTTCTTTCGCCTGTTTCTTCTCCGCTAGAGGAACCTCATTACGAAACGGTGGTAGATTTAAAAAAAAATATGACTATCGATAGATAAAATGTATGTTTCTTATGTCGATGAATAAATGATTTTGATTTTTGATTTTGATTTTGTGGGTCACACAAATAGTTGTCCCGTGTGGGAATCGAACCCACGACCACCGACGCCGAAGCTGATTGCCAAGCAACTGCGCCACGGAGTCATCATTGAAACTGGCAAAATATACTTGTCAGCAGATTCTTATTCTATTAAAGATACAGAAACGAATGAGTATCGAGTGGTGACGTAAATTGATGGGAAGAGTTTAATGTAGCTCAATCGTCGGATGTATATGGTGACAGGTGACGAAACCAGGGTGCACTTTGAACCAAAAAAAAAAATTCAGTTGGCGGAAAGCGCCTTGCTTTTGAACACCTGCCGACAAAAGTTGAAAAGTCGAGCAAGATAATAATTACTTCTTTCTCAGTCGCTCGAAATTCATACGAAACTGACTGCAGTTTAGTAAACAATTGCTCGCCCAGGTTTAGAAGAGGAAGCGTTGAAAAAAGCGAAATGCGCCCTAGCAGCGTTAGATAAAGTTATGCTTAGAGGTTTACAATTACAAGCCCGGAATTGGCGATGAATGTGGACTGGAGACTGGATCTTGCTTGCACAAAATGGTTCCAAAAGTTCAAAAATCTGTAAATAGTGAGGGCAATATAATCATCGTAAATAAAATATCTGTCTGTAAAATGTCTTATTTATTCAAAATCTAGAACCTTTCAGTATGACCTAAGTAATAGAATTACATGCCTTTTTATTTTATCGCAGTAAAAACCATCCTGCCTTGTAAATGATTTTGGAGTGAAAAAATCGATTGGAACCTAAACATCCACAACTAATTTATCGCCTCGCAGAAAACTTCTTAAGGTCAATATTTATATACCTACGGCTATCGATTTTTATTATTAATGCAATAAGTTCATTCAAATGAACATAAGTAAAATGCATAATAACTTGACATGCAAACAGGTCTTAAATGTTAGCGACGTTGAATTGCACGCTTAAATAGGTTCATTAGTGGATAAGTCAGTTTAATGAAGGCATAAATTAATACTGTGCAGGAAATGAGCATTGCTTCTATTAAGCTTAATTAATCTTGTAAATCGAAGTTGATTATGCCGACGGACCAATGGTGAAATAAATAATTTTACCTTCGTACGTGAGGATCCTGATTCAAACCTAAAATCCTTTGTTTTAGAGGCTTTTTACATAACACTAAGTATTCAAGTTCTCGTCCGAAGACTCGATTGGTGAAATTGGATAGTGAACTTGACTCTTGCGTCAAATGGTGTGGGTTCGGTCCCCGCTTCTTTTAAAATATGGTTTGATAAACATAGTGATTTTCTATTATCTGGGTGTTTATATATGAATTATGTTTACCAGTTACCCAGCACCAAAAGTAAAAGTTTTGCTTAGTTTCAGAATAGAAACTTTCTGTATTTTTAGATTTTATACTTTGAATATTTAAAGTTTATTATCCATTTGTTCTTAAGCCTAATAAGTACTCTATTTATTTATTTTACTTATAAACCTTCTTAAACATTTTTTTCAAACGGATATCAATGTAATTAATAATGTAATTTAATGTAATTTAATGTAATTCATGTAATCAAAAAAAAAATCTAGCTTAGATAAGTGCAAAGACTTTTATCATGTAGTTTGTTTGCATATTGTTATAACACGGAGGCTAATTATGTACCTATGACAGATTTAATGATTACAAAAAAAAATGCATTATTACGAAATAAATAAATATTTTCACTTTACCAATTACTTGACGGTAACTCCCTAACTAAACCGAAAAAGAGTAGTCCAATGGGCCGAATAATATCCGAAATAATATTCGATGCAAGTCTACCTAAAACTCATCATTGCACGCCATTGTAGTTATTGCAGTTAGAACCATTGACATTTAGGTCCCAAGTCGGAAAGCCTAGAGTCAGTCCATTATAATCATGAGTAATGCATCAAGTCAGCTGACAGCCGTTCAAAGCAAGCGGTTAGAGTAGAACAAAACTTAACTGAGCGTTGCATGTGCGTTATTATGTGATTTATTAGGCGTTGACAATATAATCTATCAAAGTTCTCCGTTTGTACAGTTATGTATAAACAATTTAAAAAAAGAACGTAAATAAAAAAACAATACAAAGAAAATCCGAATTTGATCACGAAAACAAAGAACAATCGAAGCTGTTTGTATTGTATAATAATTTGATCTAAATCTTTCTATATGAAGAAGAATTGAAAAATGAAGAAGACCCTACTAAACAAAATAAGAAACGATTAATGAATCAGTTTTATTGCGGTGGTATTTAAACATTGACTCATAGGCAATATAATATTATACTGGTGTCAAACTTGCGACCGTTAGTTCGGAAACCGACCACGCCAATCACTGTATCTTCACTTGCCCCAATTAGTTGGCAACATTGTTCGATTAGTCCACGTTACAAAACAAGACGTAGCCATTGTTCGACGCGTGCAATTGAATTAATTGCGATTATTAATCTGTAATTGCTAATCATTTATTGCCACAATCACCTGGACGCGTACGTCTAGTTCAGAATGAACTATCCCCGAACAATTTATCTTCTTCTTCCTCCTACCCTTATCCCACACTAGGTTGGGGTTGACACAACATGTTCTTTCCTTCAGCTTTCCTTTATCAGCCGTCATCTTAACACTGACCCATTTCTTCATAGAGACTTCTTCACAGACATATTCTTCACGCAGTCCATCCAAATTTTTCTCGGTCTTCCTCTACCTCTGCACCCTCAAACCGCATTCATATTCTCCACTCTTCTGTCACTGCCTCGGCTGTTGCATGAATGGGCAGTTCCGTCCGGGTTAGTAGCACGATCTCACAGAAGACCAGCGTAAAGTGGAAGTATGACAAATACTTTCACGTTTCGTCTGGTGAGCGAGGTAGCCGGAGCCCAATTTTCAAAAGGTTGTCAACGCATCTGTAACCCTCGGGTGTAGCATATGTCCATGGGCGGCGGTATTCACTTACCATCAGGTGAACCGTCTGCTCGTTTGGCAACATTTCAACATCAAAGCCGATTTTCTTCTATTGCACTGAACTTTTGCCTGCACTCTGCGCTTCTGTTTAAAAAAAATCTAGAGACAGTGGGCGAATGGATCGGTATCATTTGAATCTATATTATAATATTTTATGATTACATGATATGCAACATCCGAGGGTTGCAAATACGTCGCCACCTTAAAATAAAGCGGGCCCCGGCTAACTCACTCACCAGACGAAACGCAGAAGTGCGACTACTACTTTACGTCGGTCTTCTGTGACGTCGTGGTACTTACTAGATACTAGAACACTGATAAATATACTTTATTTTTGTAAATAAATACATATTATACATATATATAAACACCCCGACGCTGGAAAAACACTGTCCATCAGTTAATATTTTTCCAGTAGTGGGGATCGAAACCACACCCTCTGGCGGAAGAGGCAGGTTTACTATTCCCCACGCCAATCGGATCGTCAATCAAATAGAAATGTTGAAAGCTAACGTAACGTAGCCAATTCATGGCCTTTACAGACTTTAGCAGGCCATTGATGATAATAGCGACGGGCATAAAAGATTCGACAAAAGCAAAGGAATTGAGAAAGCACACGTTGAAAGGATCTTAATTATAGCGAGAACAATTTACAAACGAGAAATGTCGCTATTGTTATATGAGATTTTTACAGTGCTCTAATCTCTGCACTTTAGATGAAACATTTAAACTTGTAGAAAAAGTTCGAATTATCGTTGCAAAACGATAATTTTTAATGGATTCGAATTAGATTGTATGCTGGAAAGGAATTGATTGAAATGCTAAAAAACAATAATAGAAAGACGTAAAGTTTTTCGACGGTGTGGCAATCAGCCGTTTAGCTAATGGTTAAAGCGTCTGGGCGCGAATCCGGAATACGTTGATTCGATTCACGTAGCGGCAAGAAACTTTTCGTCCTTTTTCTAAACAAACTTTAACTTCATTTTGCGTGAGTGCCATACATGAACCATCCAGAGACAAAGTAGGTTTGTGTAAGACGGAAAATTGTACGGAATAATATCATATTGCATAACTCTTTGCTACACCTTGAACTGGGTCATTCGATTATTCATATCATACCTCTTTGTTCCGACTACCGTGACACACGGACGTGGCGCTCACGCTGATGCTATTTGGACAATTTCACTTTCCGACCTTCATCTCAGTCGACCTTGTCCGTCTGTGTCACAGTGACGCGCTTATGGAGATATGTGAGTCACGGCTTTGCGCAAATTTTCTGATGTAGGCGTAAAACAATTAGCGTAATCAATTATGAACGGCTAGGCGACCTTCTCGCTATGTAATAGTTGTTATAAGAGTCTATTCGGCAAAATATCTCCTCACGATAACGCCCTTAACTTGAAGAGAACGCCATCTTGCGGTGGAAAGCGGAAACTGTTACGCCTTTTGGGCACAGTGGGCAGTCTTACAGAAGCAAGACCAAGTGCGTGTCGGACTCGCGCACGAAGGGCAAAAAATCATGTCTGTTGTATAGGAGCCCCAATAAATATTTTTTTTCTGTTTATTAGCATTTTTGTTATTGTGTCAACAGAAATACATCATCCGTGAAAATTTCAACTGTTAAACTATCACGGTTCATGAAATACAGCCTGGTGACAGGCGGACAGACAACGGAATCTAAGTAGGTAGGGTTCCGTTTTACCCTTTGGGTACAGAACCCTAAAATTACGCAATATGTTCCGCCAGAAATTCATTTTCTTTCCTAAATTCATCCTTGGTTTACTAATTGGTATTAAAGAAAGTTCGATCAGCGATTGCAGATTTCCGACGTTACACTATCAGTTAGAGAATACAAAAGTTAATGCTAGTACCAAGCTATAGTTGGAATATTACAGAGATCAGCTCTGTAATTTTACAACTAATTGTTAATTATTAATATATGTGCTAATAATATTGTTATTAATATTGTTATTAATATTGTAATGATGTTTTGCTTTTGATGATCTATTTATTATTACGTGAAGCAAAAACTTACCCCTTTTTACGAAAATTGCGCGGACGGACGAGTATTAAATGTCCATATTTATGCATAAAAAAGATTAAACAATAAAAAATAACATTACACACTACCATGTATAGTAATTATGGTCGAATTTCGACTACTGGGCGTCCACAAGTACTTTTAAACGTGCATAAAGTCTTCCAACGGGGTAGTTAATAAACAGACTAGTGACCTACTTTTTCATTTCATTGAGTTTTTTTACATATAAAAAATATGAATAGTTAAGTGCGTAGTGCGTAACAAAGTAGCGTATAGACCGTAAGAACAAAAAGCTCTCCATTGGACTCGTAACACCCGTATTCATTATATTGATATCCATTCATGTAATGTAAGCTATATTTATTAATAACAAGTTGTTAACATATTTTTAAACTGAGGTATGTTCGTACACAATGGATTAGATGTAGAGATTAGATATGCAGAGATCCAACGCGCGGAGATCCGACATCCGAGCGGCAAGGTATGCGCGGCCCCGCCCATGATAAACGCTTTTTAATTACAAGATGTGTCAGATACGAGCACTTCCCAGCTTTGTACTGTGTAGAACCCGGATACTAACGGCTACTAGTAGAATGAGGAATGTGATGAGTAAGAATGTAGTCTACACGATAGATTGAGTTGCAAATCTTATACTAGACTAACTAAGGAACTGTCTCTGCAACATAATTCTCATAAATTTTAAGGCAATAAGGCGGCGTTCAAGTTATTAGGTCTAGATTTGATACGACTTCTACAATGGATATGCCTCTATGATTTGGTTCACCTGATGTTAAGTGAATACCGCCGCCCAAGGACATCTGCAACACCCGAGGGTTCCAGATGCGTTGACAACCTTTTGAAAATTGGGCTTTGGCCACCTCACTCACCAGACGAAACGCGAAAGTATTATACTTCCACTTTACGCCGGTCTTCTGTGAGGTCGTGGTGCTTACCCAGATGAGCCTGCCTATTCGTGCAACAGCCGAGGCTGCTGCGTGGCCCTACCACTGTTAAATGTAACCTTCTATGATGTATGTCAGCCAATGATGTGACGCATGTTCATACTGCGCGGCATTTAAAAATTGTCCAAGTTTACAGTATACGACATATTTAAGTCAATGTGACGGATGATATAGATGAAATAAATAATAAGACACGGCAAACGATAGAAGTTTATAGAACTGCAGTTTAAATATACCAATTTATTTGAGTGCCTCAGTTTAAGCACACTCATATTTGTATATAATATCATCGATGTACTAGCTATGTGCCTTTTAAAAATCAGATTGTTTACAAAGAAAACATTATTGATATATAACAAAAGCTCCGATATGAGAACAGTATTATCATCCTGTTTAAATAAACCTTTTTTTACCTTATGCGAAAAAGTGGTAAACGAGCTGGCGGTTCACCTGATGTTAAATAATAACCGCCGCCCATAACATTGCAATACTTGTAGGGTTGCAAATGCTTTGCCACCTTTAAATAACGTGGGCCCCGGCTACCTCACTCTCCAGACGCAACGCACAAGTGTTACACTTCTTCTTTACTCCGGTCTTCTGTGAGGTCGTGGTACTTACCCGGACGGACCTGCCCATTCGTGCCACAGTGGAAACTGTTGCGTGGCCCTACCACTATGAGATTACCCACATCATGCACCCACATAATGTACCTACATTATTCTTCGTAACTAAATTATTAACATTTTATATTACATTAAAAAAGCGCCAAACCTAAGATCAGATTTAAAAAAAGAAGCATATTATCATAAAAGATAAGGAAGACTACGAGGAAAAGAACAATAGGCGTCCTTTTGTATCGTAACAAAAAAGCTCAGGGAAAATAAAGAGTTCCTCCCGCGAACGGAGGTCGCGTTGATTCACCTAATTCATGCCAAGGCCGTGCCAATGAGGTTGCAGGATGTCAATAATGCCGATGTGTATGCAATAACCTATATTGGTTTGTCCGTAATGTCGGCCATAATCCGTTGGTTTGTTGGTGTCTAGAGGGCCAGATTCAACTCCGTTTTATGACGTCAGTGGAAATGTTGAGGAGGGAAGGAGAAAATATATGGATCGAAAGGTTTCCAAACAAATACTTTAGTGTTAAATATTCTTAGAATAAACGTCACAACAATGTAGCCTGTTTATTATAGCATTAATAACATTTTCTTTTAATTTATATCGTCGTGGAGCTTAATTCGTCTTTACGGAACTTCGAAACTTCAGCGAATGATATCATATCTATTTGTCTTTGTCTTCGCGATACATAAATTTGATAACACGAAACTTGATAAAACTAAATACATTATAAATAAATATTACTATTTTTTTAATTTTTATTTAGATAAAAAAATATCTTCTTGTTAGATGATTGAAAGATGCCTGTGTTGATTGGTCTTTGAGACTTTCATATTCCATTCCTATATGTGTATGACGCTCCACGCTAGACGCCACTGCACATAGATGGAGTAAAGACTTTTGCAAATGTGCAATGGCTTAGCATCGTCCTTACTGGTGGTCTGTGGGGAGGTAATTATGATTAGAATGATCAATTCAAAGAGTTTAACCATCCTTTTGGCAACTCAAATGACATTTGAAAATCCATTTGACAGCTGATTAGTTAACTTTTACGAGACGATCAGTGTTTCAGAAACCGGGCGAAAGGTTCTTAGTTTCGCTTTATTTGGCTGAAATAATAGAACTGTC
Organism: Iphiclides podalirius; assembly: GCA_933534255.1. Classification (NCBI taxonomy): domain Eukaryota; kingdom Metazoa; phylum Arthropoda; class Insecta; order Lepidoptera; family Papilionidae; genus Iphiclides; species Iphiclides podalirius. Next base: position 661,743 of record OW152835.1, on the reverse strand, counting down.
GGTGATTTACTTCATAAAATAGTGCTTGTGTGAATAATCTACTTACCAAGTCATCTCAGTGGATAATTTGAGTAAGCAAATCCACAGTATTTCTCTAGTGAAACATAAGTTAAGAGATTCGATACGGTTTCGCAAGTCGGGTATGACGAATCGGTTCAACTAAAGGGCAAATTGTTTCTGCCTAAATGGGGCGCACACTTTGTCTTAATAATATTGATATCATCGACGTCGGCAATTTTATTCACACACGCAGTGGCGATCGGTATAATAAGCGGCCGAAAATGAATTGTCAACAAGGCTTTGCTAAGATCCATTAAGCTTTATAATAGTTATCAAACGCTGAGGACTAAATCCTTACTAATATTATAAAGGCGAAAGTTTGTATGTATGGATGGATGTTTGTTACTCTTTCACGCAAATACTACTGAATGGATTCTAATGAAACTTTACAATAATATAGCTTATACATCAGAATAAGACAGGCTATAATTTATATAAGGATATTTTATGTATATCTGTCTTTCTGTCTGAATGTTACGCCTTCAGCCTATTCTATGCGTACGTAGTCGCGGGCAGCAGCTAGTAATATGATAATTTTGGATCTGCAGCAATGATGTATTTTTGATATTGTTAATAATTTCTAGTGAAGACTCGATGGCGGCGTCGCTAAACTGTCGGCTTCGACGGGGTTCGTGGGTTCGATCCCCACACGGGAAAAGTATTGTTTGAACCACAGATGACTTTTCCGCATCTGCGTATTCGTTCCTTAGGATATTTGACGTCATCTAGCGAACGGTCTTAAAAAATATATCGAAATTTCATTAACAACATTATTCTCATGTGTTCCCACTCTGTTAATAGTTATATTTTTTTTTATTTGTAAGTTAAGAATTTCTTATGATAGGGTGTCCCCTTCGTCCTTAAGGCTGCATTTTTTATTATGGGAAAAAAGTGGCAAACGAGCAGGAGGCCGACTTGATGGTAAGTGATCACCGCCGCCCATGGCAACACCAGAGGGCTAACAAATGCGTTGCCGGCCTTTTAGGCCCCTTAGCGACAATTCATTGCTTTATCATCTATTTTCTGTGCTATGTGAGTAGATGCGCTGCGGACTATTGAGAAGTGACGTCACTCACTAAACTGAACACGAAAGTACTAATATTTCCACTTGTAAGCTGCGGTGTAGCCCTGCCACAGTTAAATACGGTTGATTATGGATAATGGGAAACTTTTATTGAAAAACGGATGTGGCATTTGCGTGAATTTTACTCTCCAATTGCCACATACCAATAATAGAATAGAAAACTTATCTTTTCGCATCAATAAAAATGTATATTATATCTCAATGTAGAGCAATGTTAAGAGGTCGAGTTGGGCAACATTGCGCGCTTCTTAAGAGATTGTGTTAACCGTGGCTGTTACCAATCGAACTGGTTTGTTTTTTTATTAGACGGGTAAAAGTCCATCTATAATTCGACCTGTGCCTTCTGTCGTGCGATTTTTAATTAAAATTTATATTTATTTAAATGATTCGTTTTTCAAGAGACGAGAATAATAATCGCGGCCTGTTTTATATTCATCCATTATAAATATATGAAATATTTTTATGAATATTTTAAAACCGATAAAATTAAAAGTAAGAATAGTGAAAACAATAATAATACCAAAAAAATGCTGGTTTTAACTATTATTATAGTGTCATTAGGGTTATACAATAAGAAATTATGGCCATTATGTTTCAATTAAAAAGTATTTCTGTAGTAGAAAGCTTATTAGCATTAAGTATGCCTTTTGTTTAGCCTTGAATTGGGGTGTAAATAATACATTTTTAAACGAAGGAAATAAAAATATTTCACTTGTATCGCTTCATTTAGGATCTTAGTAATCAACGTATATACTATGCATTGCTGGACAATGGCAAGCGAGCAGTCGGTTCACCTTATGTTAAGTAATAACTGCCTATTAACATTTGCAACACTCATAGGGTTGCAGACGCATTGTAACCGTATAACACAGTGGGCTCCAGTTACCAGGCGAAACGCAGAAGTATAACACCCCAATTTCATGCCGGTCTTTTGTTAGGTCGCGGTACTTACCCGAACGGACCTGCCCATTCCTGCAACAGCGAAGATGGTGGCCCTGCCACAGCCGATTGTTTTTGTCGATGGGACAGCAACAGAGCAAGTTCAACATATGTGAGTGAGCCCCACTAGGAGGAGTCACCACCGAAGTTGCCTTGGTTGCCTGCCTGTTGTATATCTGTGAGAAACTTTTTTTATTTTTTTATTCTTTATGAAACAAAGTGCCAAAAGAGCTGGCAGTTCACCTTATGTTAGGTGATAACCGCCGCCCATGGACTTTTGCAACATCCATAGGGTTGCAAATGCGTTGCCACCTTTAAATAAAGTGGGCCCCGGCTACCTCACTGACCAGACGAAACGCACAAGTGTACTTATACTTTGCGCCGGTCTTCTGTGAGGTCGTGGTGCTTACCCGGACCTGCCCATTCGTGCAACAGCGAACACAGTTGCGTGGCCCTACCACAGGCAAATAAAATATTTATGAAATAAAAAAAATATTTAGAATATATGTGCGTCTGCCAATCCGCAATGGGTCACGTCACTATGGCCTAAAACCATCTGTACAGAGGCCTTTGTCCAGCAGCGCGACATATATAGGCTGTTTTATACTTTTTTACTGAGGTAAGCAACTATCGCTTTACTAAAGTAGTAACATAATTATGTTCAGGTTTAGTACATTGCCCTATATTCTTAATCATTGCTCGATGGCTATAAAAATGAACATTTGATCACCTTGGCTTCACAACAGCAGTCTTAATGACGGGCTTATTTATTAAAACTTGTAGAAAAGGTCAGAAAAGATTGTCGCCGCTGTGGCAATCGAACCCACGTCTTCGGCATTCGCGGCCTGACGCTTTAGCTACTAAGCTAGATTTAAGCTTAAGCTAGATTCGCTAAGATTAGCATTATAAAAAACTTTAAATTTCTAAAAAGCAAATGCGACATCTCTCGTTCGAGTTATCGTTCTAAAACGGTATTCGAAATTGTTTGTATGCTGGAAAGGATATAACAATAGGTGCGCCAAGCATTGCTTCAAATGCTAAAAAACAATATAGATAAAAGACGTTAAGATTTTCGTCGGTGTGGCAATCAGCCATTTAGCTTAGTAGCTAAAGCGTCAGGCCACGAATGCCGAAGACGTGGGTTCGATTCCGACAGCGGCGACAATCTTTTCGCACTTTTTCTACAAGTTTTAATGTTCAATGTTAAGTGCAGAGATTAGCACTATAAAAAACTTTAAACGGACTTATTTACTATAACCTGGAGCAATGTAACATATACAGCAATAAGTAAGATTTTGTAACGCTAATAGATGGTATTACTCCGCTCTTTCTTATCGCCTCTACACGTATCCGTCGCATTAGATCAATAAGTAATTAAGATACTACACAATCACCATCTTTCAAAATTCCAGTCTCAATATCTCGCAGCGTTTACAAATCTACCAGTTTAAAATCAAACTTCGAATGTTGTTTCAAACTGTTTACAGAAAGAACGTTATAAAACTGGTGACGATAGTCCGAACGAAGTGGATCGAAATTTAAATTGTTTATAAAACTTAAAATTTTGTGTAATTTTCTACATATTTTAATGAAGTGGATCGATTTTAAATTGTTTGTAGATTCATTCTACATGTAGGCTTATAAACGAAACCTATGTTTAAAACCAGCGCATTGGTTAACCATTCAAAATTTTATTTGAATCCGTTCGGCTGTTAGGATATAAAAAAGCGTAGGTGCGTACGTATGTACAAAGAGTCAATATTAGTATCAATGGTTCATCAATCAAGGAGGAGGTTTCATCAATTCATCAATGGTTCAATCAAGGAGGAGGTTTCTCAATTCGACCGTATATTTTTAATTTTTTTATGTGTGTTCGTGGATAACTTCGTCGTTTATGAACCGATTTTGATGGTTCTGTTTTTGTCGAAAACGAGATATCCCAAGGGTGGTACCATGATAAGGAAACCCGGATCTGATGATGGCATCCCAGAGAAATTGAGGGCCCTCATTGAATGTTATAGGTATTAACAATAAATAATAAATAAATATTTTAGGACACATTTTTACACAACATTTTCTAGTCCCAAACGAAGCAACGCTTGTACTATGGGTACTAGAAAACTGATGAACATACTTAAACATACTTTTCTTTTGTAAATAAATACATATTATAGATATATAAACACCCAGACACTAGAAAAACACTATGTTCATCACACAATATTTTTCCAGTAGCGGGGATCAAACCCACACCCTCTGGCGCAGGAGGCAGGTACACTAACCACTACGCCATTCAGGTCGTCAATGTTTTCGTTTTCTGATTGAAGTCGGTTTTTTTTTGTAAAATATTATAATACGGCATAGTAGACTTTAAATGCACTAACTCGGCATGCCGCATTTTTAATGTTTGGTATATGATATCAACTCGGTGGCACCGTTGCTAAGCTATTGGCTTCGGCGTTGGGGGGTCGTGGGTGCGATTCCCACACGGGATAATTATTTTTGTGACCCACAGGTAATTCTCTAAAAACTTTTCGTTCATTTTTCTACAAATGTTTAAATTGACATTTACAACACCTGTAAGGTTGCAAATGCGTTAACACATGTAAATAAAGTGGGCGTACGGTGTTATGCAGATTTATATATATATATATATATGTCGAAGATGCATTGTTCTCGTTGACATCGCCGATAGTGATTGCTTCCTTAGTGGGCGTCACATCAGGGTAAAATGCGAGCACAAACACAATGATTAGAGTTTTGTATTATTTTAATTTAGATTAAACAATGTTTTGTCACTTCACAACAATGTCGAAAGGAAAACTGATAATTAAAACTGAGCAGCGGGTTCGGGGTACCAATCTTACTTTAACTAACGAATAAACTCTCAACGATCCAAATTTATCAATCGCTATCACCAATATATTGGCTAAGACCAATGTATTGGTTATCACTCAAACGCACAGAACACTTACTCAAACGTGTCCCTTAAGTCAAGATGGCGCCTCGACCCCACTCGAGGCATGTGCTATGCTCTGATTGGTTGTTACGTGGTTTACAATATTCGTAACTTTTATTTCATTACTAAGTAACTACTAATACTTACTAATCAAATAAAAAAAAATTAAGATTTTTAAAAGTGATAAAAGGTAAACACATAATTTTATGGATTATACACGCAAACATCCCGACACATAGCTTCCCCCAACATATATATATTATATAGGCTATTTATACAAGCATCAATTCAGTGTCATTTCGCGTCACAACGACTGTTAATTCCTAACCAATAACGTTCAGGTGAATAGGCCTAATTGATTATCTCATCTACGTCCGGCTGTCATTACCCAGAGCCATTTTCCGTATTATTATTGCATTCTTAATACAACTCAATGATATTTACTGATTGCTTAACATACAATATATTAGTTGAATGACATTACTCGTGAAAGAGAGAGCAGATATTTCTGTCACACTTCGAACTTATGCTGATCTTAACGTGCTAATTAAAAATGGAGAGTTTAGGCACAACTGTAACATATAATTAAGTTGCTAATATAAATCAGATCACACTTTTTATATGTGAGAACGTGGCAGGCCAGCTGGTTTGTGGTTCACTTGATGTTAAGTGATAACCGCCGCCCATGGACATTTGCGACATCCGTAGGTTGTAGATGCGTTTCCACCTTTTAATATAATGGGCCCGCTACCCTCACTCACCAGACGTAACGTCGAAGTGTTGCACACTTCTACGTTACGCCGTTCTTCTGTGAGATCGTGATACTTACATTGCATACCCACCAGCCCATTTCTGCAACAGCGATAACCGTTGCGTAGCCGTGCCACAAGGAAGCGGTGGTAGACACAGGTATCCGAGCACTCGATTTCAAATCATTATATACAAACAGCAATCTAAGTCCAAACCATATAAGTGTTATTGTATTTTAGGCCCTGATTTATCGTGGCCCTGATTTATTACTCGTATGATAAACAGTGTGGAAAGAAAATCTTAAGAGAAATTAATAAAAATTTGTGCTTACTTTAAATCCACCAATCTATTCAGAATCCACGTGGCACGTCCCAATAACTTTTGACAGCCTCAGCCTGACAGTGACAGATATCCTACATTTTTTTTTTTTTCAATAACATTTTCCTTTCTTTTACACACATTTTGATTGATTGAATACAGTATTACAAACATTTTCAATTTTTATTCATTTTTGAGCGTTTAAGGAAAAATGTTTTTTAAATTAATGATAGGTACAAGTAAACGTAGATGATGAGATTATGATGAATAATCGAGGAAATCCGAAATTGGAATTAACCCATAGAACAGGCTTCCATATTAGATACGTATTTCCCGGAAACAGTAATAATTTTAAATTAAGCAAATCGCAAATTTTATGACTTTACAGAACCGATAGACAAGCTCGAGAGATCCTCTTTAGTAGTTTACGTTGGATTACAAATAAGATTTACGTTGGATGAGAATAGGCTTTGTCTTACTTCTACAGCATTTTTTTTCTTGTATTTACGAGATTACACATTATAAATGAAACTAATTTTAAAACTGACACTGGACAGTCTGGACAGTCTGTCCCGTGACCATGAACGATGTAAAGGGTTCGCAACGTCGGGAATTAAAATTAAAAATAAACGCGATAAATCCGTAAAAATTAGAATCATTTCTACATCATTTTTATATCTATCGGCCAATTAAGTATTTATTCTATTTTTATGCGCTCCGATTCCATAAACATTAGTAGAATCATCTCGAATTTGATCACAAATATTTGCATTTGTAAGGCATTGGAAGCTAACCCTATTTAATGTTTTAACGTAACTAAAAATTTTCGGTTCTTTTGGAGTCCCTTAGATAGGAGGTAGAAATGTCACTTAACATCAAATGAAGTACAAGCTTCAATAAAAATTTATATATGTGCATATATGTTACAAATGTTATATTGTTTAAGATTTCCGTACATTATTAATACCAAAATATTTGTTTGTTATCAATAATTCTTTATTGTCTTGTAAATGGGTACATAAAATGTTTTGTTCTTGGTGTGATAATGTGTTGAATTTCGATTTGAATAGGTCAATCACCTACCTATTCAAATCAAAATTCCATTATCTATACATCTATAATTTCAGTTTACTAATCTTTTGAACTACGTCAGTAACTTTGTTCAACTGCGGAAGTCTTCATTAGGTACCAATTTTATCACACAAAGTCCCTTTGTAAATATCTATAATTACGTCTGGAACTAATTGAAGATATGTAGACATAGAAAGTCACTAACCGGTACTGGCAAAATTAATGATTACTCAATTCGTATGCTATAGATTTTCCGTCGATGTGTAACGCGACCCACTCGCTTCGTTAAATTATTAAGCAATTAGAAATAATTGCGGCCAAAATATACCTATTCAATTACACAAAATTTTGATTGGGCAAATATTTAATATAAGCATCAGCGATCGAATCGTGATTGGGAAATAAGGTAAATATCAGCGGGTCCAATTTCTAACGCGAGTTTTGGTATTCCTAAAAGTAAAATCTATTTTTATTTGATCGATACTTGATCCAGTCTCCACAATAATCTCGACAGTAGCATAAAAAAATCTCGGATAAAAGCAGAAAAAGTTTTTCGAAACATTCGATATGGAATATCCTTTGGAAGAATAAACTTGTTAATGATTAGCATCATTAACATAAATTTTGAGCTGACTCAGGTTTTGCTAAACTTTATGTAAATTTAAATAAAGATTATATCTAAATATATGTGAAGAAATGAGATAAGGATTATTTAATATTCAGACCTAACAGTTGGAAAGGACTGTTTCTAGTAATTGCAGAGTAAGATGCCCCTGGCGTGATCGAGCGACTGTTTTCGCAAGACTCCCGACCCCGGGAAGATTCAAGCATCCTAAGATCAGACTAAGTGGAAAGCCTTCATAGATCTCTGGCAGTGGACTGCTTCAAAAAGATGATGACAAACAATAGCAAAGTCAATTAATGCTGATGTTTTACAAGACTCGTAGAATGCCCTTTATGACCTGGATATAACAAAAAAAAAGATACTTAATGTAGAGAATTTAAAAACGAAAGAAAAAAATGCCAGATGAAAATCACATTTGCAATACCGAAACGACCTTGAATCAGATTACTTCTCTCCTGAGTCAGCGGTTATAACCGGACCTTATGTTTGCGTAGAGAAGCATACAACAGAAACGTCTTCAAAAAAATCTTGTTTTGACAACAACGGATATTTTGTATCGTAAATAATCTCGCGGGCACCTACCTAATTGTATATAAATCGCGTTCGTAATGATTTCCTCATTGCGCAGAAGCGAGCCAGATCCAAGAAAATGCAATAGCAATGAAACACGAGACCGAATTACTGTTATTAAACACAAGAAAAACTTGGAAACTGTAGGCAACTATATACGTAGTCGGTATGCAAACATCCCGAACGTAAATGTTCATCAGGTTCTTAATGGGCCCGATTATGAGTTTTTACTATTCGTTTATGTCAGGACTAAATACTTTTAATTCGTTCAACAACAACTCACCTAGCTGCCCAGGAGATATCACCAAGGAAGTATCGTGGTACAGAACACTGGCCCCAAATAAATGTGTTTATTTGTACGGCGGTTACAGATTTGTGTGTTAGTGTTCTCTAAATGACTTCTCTGCGTATGTTTTAGTTTGTGACCTGTTACTGAACCTTTCTGCCTAAAATAAAATAATATGAACATAATAATTTTGCGTTTCGTTCGGTGAGTGAGGCAATCGAAGGCCCGTGGATATGTACACGCCTGCAACAACTCTGGTGCATTCAGTATTCAAGTGCGTTGCTCACTTAGCATCAGATACCGCTTGTTTGGTTGCCATTCTTTGAATTAAAATATAACATTCATCATTCCACTTGTTTTGATCAAGAATTTAGAGAAATCAAGATTTACATTAATTTCATACTAGTCATCACCGATGACATAGCGATGTTGACCACGGAATATTAAAATTTCGAAATTTCAATAATTTTATCATTATTGACCAGCGCAGCGTGAGGTAGCTGATTTTTATTTCGCCTGTCGAAGTTTATTTCTGTGGTTAGTTCAGAATCGGCCTTACAGTAACTATTATGCATAAATAATAGTTTTCCGACGGGCAATACCCAAACATCGAAAAACAGCTACAATAAGCCTTATTTTTAAAAAAGACCAACGGCAACTAATTTAAAACGATTTCTATATACTTTTGTTGTTGTAACATTTTTTATAATGAATATTCTTTAATTAAGTATATTATTTCTCCGCTGTTTTGCCTCCTATTGGGAATTTTTCTAATAAAATACTTATTCATGGTTAAATACTGTGTTAGGTGGTGCTGCGGTGGGCTATTATATAGGTGGCTAATGTGTATGACATGCAACTAATATGGAATTTATGTATGAAGTTTTGGATTTGAATAAATAAATTAAGAACTACTTGAATTATACAGTCCAAGTCAAAAAAGTATTATTTTTTTTTTTTTTTTTTTTATGCGAAAAAGTTGTCAAACGAGCAGACGGTTCACCTGATGTTAAGTGAATACCGCCGCCCATGGACATCTGCTACACTCGAGGGTTACAGATGCGTTGACAACCTTTTGAAAATTGGGCTCCGGCTACCTCACTCACCAGACGAAACGCGAAAGTATTTGTCATACTTGCACTTTACGCCGGTCTTCTGTGAGGTCGTGGTACTTACCCGTACGGGCCTGCCCATTCGTGCAACAGCCGAGGCTGCTGCGTGGCCCTACCACCGTAGATTATTTCAAGTAAATATCATACCTACTTTATGCTGTGGTTACATAAAACTGTTTTATAGATTTTATTTGTTTTCTTTACAGAACATTTTAAACAATTCAACATCTACGATCTCGGACAGAGTGGGAAGTGAATGAGGTCCATAAAATACAATGTAGTTTTGTCGAACTATGCGCAGTATTCGAGTAAACACGAGGAGTGTTCAGTTTGCTCACGGCGAACCTTATAAAAATTAATAGTGCACTCAAGATGGTAGGCACCTTTAAAAAAACAAACATAGGAACCTCAAGGTGCATTATCGAAGCGATATATATTCCGCGGTCAGACCAATCGAGCAGATGCCATGCGACCCGGTTTTTACATCCCGATCTGTTTGTCTCGACAGCATCCTGTTCGCGTCTCGTATAAATTGTTGTTTTACTCGTCCCTTGAATTCTTTTATAAACAGCCGCTTGCGGTCGATACTTTCCTCGAAACCATTGATTGTGATATGACTTTTGCCGATACAGAAAGCTAAGTAGATACAAAACTTGGATATGTGTTTAAGGTACGAGTACATCAGTATATTCTAGGGTCTCATGCTTTTCCTGTTAGTTAACTGTAAGTTAATAAAATCGGATTGCTGGTGTATTTGGATGGTCCTTGCCTCTAAGACCTCAAGAAAAAAGCTGTCAAGGCCCAAAATTAACTATTATAGGTACACGAGGTGGCTCCTCCTATTGCTCGAAAGGACTAGCTGATCTCAAGTATCACGGCCCCACAGAAGAACGGCGCGGAGTGAAAGTATAAGTTAGCGTTTCTGGTGAGTGAGGTAGCCGGGAGAGTTTCTAAGGTTCTACATCTACAAGATGCAGATGTTGCAGATGTCCCTGGATAGTGGTAATCACTCAACATCATGTTGTCCACCGTTCACATCAACCTGTTCACTTGCAAAATATCAATAGTGAAAAAGTTTACGTCAGCCCGGTTTAACTGTAAAATTAGGACGTTGCACACCTTAGTCTGCCCCGTGACCATGTATGATGGGGTCTTCGAAACGCTGACGATGTGAAAAGAAATCAAATGAAACGAAATCAAAGAGAAAAATTAATATTTCGAATATTAATTTTTCTTTAATAATTTTTCGCTGAAAGTAACGTTGCATAATCGTGTAGTCATAACCTTAGTGCCAAGCAAGAAGTAATCGCCTAATTAAGCTCAACAAAGGGCTGAATGCCTACGCATGACTGAGATAATGTGTCAATAGATTTCAATTCAATCTAGACTTGAGACATTACGCAGCATGATTGACATAATGCGTCATGAAGATTTAAATTCGATCTAGACTGGTGACATCAGATCGCAACGGCGGAATCGGAATCAATAACGTTACTGACGCATAAACATTCCTTTACGCATTATGATTAATTTACATGCGTAGCTCACATTTGATATGTCTTTTAACATATTTACGTGAATAGTATTATAACTATGCTTCCAATTTCTTATCGATAACATCACCTTGGGACTCTGTTGTAGAGTTCATGTTAACGTTGGTGGGTTAAATTATATAAGGATTAGTCTTGTTTACTTAACTTATAAGGATTTATTTAAGCATATTTTGCATTATACCTATCTTACATTTTTATACGCTTTTCGCGTATCGGAATTTTAATATACGCTTTAGGCGTATCATTATTTAAGAACTTTGGCAAACATGTGTATGATTTACCGTCTATATCTAGTTAGAATACATGAGTTAATTTTTATGGACTTGGAAAATCACTCAATTATTTTTAATCTCCGCCACTAAAAATTCTCAGCATTATGAAGGTCGCTAATGAGATGCAGATCTCATAACATTGATTGTATTTTCCTGGTCCAAAGTTGTAAACAGAACGGTGAACCTAAATGTGTTGCTGATAAATTATAATAATTAATAATTTTTATGGAAAAAGGGAGCAAACGGGCAGGAGGCTCACCTGATCGAAATTTATCATCGCCCATGAACATTGCAACACCACTCCGTGGAACCAGCTGCCGCCGGTATATCAGTACCGTTACGACCTGGGAACCTTCAAGAAGAGAGCATACTCTTTCCTAAAATGCCGGCAAGGCATTTGCAAGCCCTTCGCTGTTGCAGATGTTCACGGGCAGCGGTGATCACTTACCATCAGGTGAGCCTACTGCTCGTTAGCCCTTTTTTCATTAAAAAAAATTGCCGGTGGTGGTTTACGCGTACGACATCATCAACTATACACCATGGGGTCATTGGAGGCTTGCCAATGATAAAGAAGTTGGGATTTAGGCTTCGATATCCAACCAAGCTGAATGCAAACGCATGAATACTCCCACTCTACGCAATTACGCGACTTCCTCGGGCGATTCACTCGTACGATAAATAACTGTTAAAGGTTGTGGCATAGCAATAAGGTCCCATGATTCTAGACAACATTTATCAATAAGTTGAGACTGTAGTTTACCCATCAAACGTGGCGTCACAGCCGCCTTTACCCGGACCTTTGTCTACGTGGGCGGACTACATTACTCGACGATTCCCATTGCCAAATAACATCGTAAAGCCGACGGTTTTGCTTTCCGTTCAATAGCTATTACTTTCGCCGTCTCATTCAACTTCGAACGGCGGTGTGCTTGACGCATTTTGTTGGAGAGCAACAAAGCTTTGCAGGTGTTGTGCACAATAGCTATGATTCGTTAAGGAGACAAACTTGTCTCATGTGGGAATTGAACACACGCGACAAGTTTGTGTGACATAAAGATTATTCTTCTATATATGGTTCGTACGAAGGGTTCCGTACCATTCATTACCTATAAAAAACGGCAAAAAAAATAATTTCTGTTGTATTGGGAGCCCCACTTATATATTTTTTATTCGGTTTTTTAGTATTTGTTGTTATAGCGGCAATAGAAATACATTAGGTTTTTCTACATATTTTAATTTTCTACATATTTTAAGAAATACATCATTTATGAAAATTTCAACTGTCTAACCATCACGGTTCATGAGATACAGCCTGGTGATAAACGGAACGACAGACAGCGAAGTCTTAGTAATAGGTACGGGTCAAATATCCTTTGGGTACGTAACCCTAAAAACATGTTGAACTTCACCGTGACATTGCATCTATAGGCCTTGTACACCCATTTTTATAAATAAATTATTAATTATAACAAAATGTTACCGATTTTTCTTTTTTCTGTTCTTTACATTTATTCGGATGCGCCCAAAATGAAACCAGGCAAGTGGAAGACGAAAAAAGAATTTCTTCGTAATAGCTTACTTGGCAAAATTATCATTATCGTAAAGCGAAATAGCATGTCCGGGAAAAACCCACCTACCCTCAACTATAGACGTATTTATTTAACCGTTATTGTGCATTTGCTTTTTTATGATAGTCAATTCATATTACATTGCCGGACACAAGCGGATGTTGTTAATGTAATGTAACGTAATGTAAATGTAATACAATATCTTCGCAAACTCGCGATTGCTTCGAATGGTTGGAACCCGGTTCGAAACCGAAATAATTGTGTGAAAATAAAATAACTATAGCATTAAAAACACTCAATGCTTTACTGTGTTTCTCATTGTTTTAGTTTATTTTTCTTTCAGTACTTAATATATCATGTTTATCCTGAGGATATGAACAGGGAAGGATGGAGGTTGTTACACAGCTGAACTTCTGGGATGCAGCGCTGAAAAAAGACTAGCTCTTAATTTTTTTTTATGTGAAAAGTTGCCAAGCGAGCAGACGGTTCACCTGATGGTAAGTGAATACCGCCGCCCATGGACCTCTGCCACACCCGAGGGTCCCAGAAGGGTTGACCACCTTTTGAAAATTGGGCTCCGGCATCTCACTCAACAGACGAAACGCGAAAGTATTATACTTCCACTTTACGCCGGTCTTCTGTGAGGTCGTGGTACTGACCCGGACTTCCTTAATTGGAGAAGAACCTGAGGATAATGTTTTCTAATGGGCATTTTGTAATTGTTTAAACTACAAAAAGTTGTAAATAGGCATTTTACATATCCGAATAGCCGGATATGTAAAAATATACACACATCACTCACTGTCGAAGCTGTTGCAAATTAAACCCTAAAACTTATAACTAATGGTTTTCATGTGGAAGGAAGGTTCTCGAGAGGCAGCCTCGTACTGACCATCGCAGTGCAGGATGGCCCCCACCCCCACTAGATGGAGTGACGATATGTGCGAACCTGCTGAAAGTCGATGGATGCGGCTATCTGGGGTGGCCGTAGATGTTCGACAGTAGACTCTAATAGACTGAAATATAAATAAGAATATACATTACTATGTTTATTATGTTTTTTATTTTACGGTGGTAGGGCCACGTAGCAGCCTCGGCTGTTGCAAAAATGGGCAGGCCCGTTCAGGTAAGTACCACGACCTCACAGAAGACCAGCGTAAAGTGGAAGTATGACAAATACTTTCGCGTTTCGTCTGGTGAGTGAGATAGCCGGAGCCCAATTTCCAAAAAGGTTGTCAACGCATCTGCAACACTCGGGTGTAGCAGATGTCCATGGGCGGCGGCATTTACTTAACATCAGGTGACCCGTCTGCTCGTTTGGCAACTTTTCGCATAAAAAAAAACATAAAAATTTCATTGTTAGAATAAAGAGGACAGGGCTCACCACAGAGCTAAATAAGCCATCTCTATCTCTAACTTTATTATTTGTTGCTTCATCTTTTGTAGCCTTAACATAGTTTTGAAGTATTTCAATAAATATAATCGAAAAGAATAATTGTTACGTATCCTCTTTCGTTGCCAACGATATGAAAAAACTAGAAAAGCTGCTCTTTTGCTACTGTGCCTGAGAAGATCGATGTGATTTACTAGTATTCATGGTACTGCATGTTCGGCAAGTGAGGTCCCAAGTGCCAATAATTTTAAAGTTCAACAATGTCTCTGCGGCCGTTCAATTTAGTATGCACCTATGTAATTAAATAAATTGCTATTGAGCAATAATAACAAAAACAAAGCAGGTAAGACGTCGTGATTTTCAAGCGGTGAGTTACTAGTTAGAACATCTGGACACGTAAGGAAGGCCTAGGTTCGGATTCTTTCAGCAGTGACAAAATTTTGCGTTACTTTTATGTACACTGTCTAATTAAAACCAGCTGGACCGATGGATTTTTTGTTCCTATTTTATAAAGAAAACTTATCGTTGCTACTGTTGATGTCGACTACTCGATAAAGACACGGAGAATTACATAAGCCATTGTAAAATCTTACTCCCAATCCATGGCTATATATCCATTCTTAAAGAAATAAGCTCTTTTTCTCTTACGAGGGAGATAGATAACTATTGCTCTCTTTGTTTCACTGGTTATTTCGCCTCAATACTGGATAGGTGTAAATCCTATTATCATAAACATATGAGTGAGACAGTAATTTCTGCACATAAATCCAAAATTCGGTGTTCGCCACTGATACCAAACCCACGTATCAAAATCGCAACTTCTACTTGTATACAACTAGTGCACTTTTATACATTTACTTTTTGGTTGTTCAAAGCCATACTAACACTTCAAACACTTGGGAATAATTCTTGTATCGAAGATGTTTTGAAAAGTATCAACACAAGAAAATGTCAAACACGAAACGCGTGAAGTCAGACATCAAATAAATTTAATAAAGAACAAAACCAGTCGAAACTGGTTTGAATAAATTTCAAATGACTTTTAAACAAACCATAACCACCTGAACAACCCAAGGTAAGTTGAAAACATCATAAAATCTAATGTTTTTAACTGTAACCTGTTAAATTTAATGTAATTTAAATGCCTCTACAGGCAAGCTAATATAGTTAATTAGTTTTTTTTTCATACGGTCTACAGTTAAGGAATGACATTAAAGATTTTTTTTTTAATTTACGATACAACGATGGGTTTTTATGTCCATGAAAACTGTTGTGATGGCAAACGATATAACGAAACATAAGCCGCTTAAACAAATCGTTATAATCATATAAATATATACATAACATTTTTATAGGTATGTCAACGCCTTTGAGGCACAGCATAGTTTTATATGCTTTAAACAGTTGTAATAACTGATTTTAAAATGAAGAAATGCGCAATTTTATATCAATTTTAATTTAAATTGTTGTTGGCTTTTTATAAGAGTCATTCGTAGTTTCTTAAATACGAGATATACGTACCATCACGGGAAGCAGTCAAGTTGAAAAGGAAGCATTAAATTAAAAGATATTCCCAGCTTGCTTGTACTCGACATGCGTTATTACTTCCGGACCATCTTCGAAGTGGCTTAAATCATCGCCATCGCGATTGATAATTTTATCGTACGCAATATAAAAAAAAATAAAGCCCCCGTGTCCGCATGTGTCAGATTATAAATATCATGAAACAAACTGAGTCGTCACTAAACTCAAACACCAAATTAATAGGTATATGACCTATCAGATCCTAAATACTAAGTATAGACCTATCAGATTTATCTTACATAACATATCATGACATAAAATTACATATCATGACGAATAACAAAAAGATTAGAGCTCTAACATTTTAATTGTACTCATACAGGTAAAGTCACGGGATTTTGCTTTACTACCTGAGAACGCGAAACTGACTCGCAAAGGGAACACTTAATAACACCCCATCCAAGGACCTCGGCTCAACGATGGCTGTTGCAATTTACGACTCTAGGTTCCGCATACGACTCTCTCGATGCCGGAGAAAAACGCGCCGCCGTACTTTAAAGTGAATCAATAAATGAGAAATTAAAATGAATTTCAACTTCAATGTTTTCAACATTTTCAATAATTTCAATATTTCAACTTCAAGCCTAAAGTTTGCCATTACGCAGAAATTATATTCTTTGCCCCCCAAAAATAACGAGTATGATATGTAACGCTTTTTTATTGGAGAGACCTGTGAGTACGTTATCATGGATGAATGGGTGTAAACTGTAAAAAAACTCTTCCTTTGGATATTTAGGAACTCAAAAATAACTTTTATTTCATTCACCAAAAATTACAATACAATGAAATAATTGAGAGAGAACTTTTAATATAAAAAAAAAACCAGGTAAACGAAGTAGGACGTGCTCTAACGATTCGATGACGAAAAATTTGTCTGAGTAATTTTCTGACCGGCCTTATAAATTTCCTTTGTCAAACAGTGGGTTCACGCACGCTGGTTATGATCTTGGCTGATTATGATCGTGATGTTGGATGAAGAGAAAAATAATGTGTTAAGAAGAGAAGGAGAGATTTTTCATCTATTCAAAAAAATCAGTAAAAAACGTCCTGAAAACTAACGAATTCCAAATTGTAACTTCTTCACTTTAACGAATTATTTCGTCCGCCATCTTGGAATACAAACATTTTTTTTTTCATATTTATTTTATCTCAAATTAACATTAGGCTAGTTGTATATATTTTATAGTAAGCTTGTTAATACCACGAATATGATTAAATAAAATATTTTTTATAAAACGAAACAAATAATATACATTTAAATTTTATAACGTATGACAAAATATGGAAAAATAATCTAAAATTGTTCGTATCGATTTAATGAAGGATAATTCGTTATTTTCTGCCCAGCGAGAGAATTATAAGAGGACATAAAGAATAAAACTTTCAAACGCGGTTCGCAGGTGCCGACTAAGTTATTCATGTGAATAAATAACCAAAATTACAATCTTAGATAATACGATTTTATCTTTTTGTTTGCCATTTTTTCTGCGTATTTTACTCGTTTCTTAATATAAAAAAAACAGGTTATGAAATGCTAAATATAATAAATAGCAACAAAAAGGTATGCATGTCATAAAACTTTGATTTCTACGATTCTCAACCGCCAAATAACCGGCCGATGAATAAATTATTAATAAATCTCTGAATAAATATCCTTTATAATTTAAAACGATTTATGTAGTAAAATACATTAATTAACATTTTATACTTTTTTTTCCTTTATTTCAAGAAAATCGAGTTTCGGTGTCTATTGTGATACTGAGACACAACTAATGTGACTCTACACTGCCTTTTCTGATGTCTACTGAATATACATATATTTTTTAACTTTAATATTTTTATTACTTTTTAATTAATCTGATACTTTTATCGACATTAATTTGAATTGAACGTCTGTTTTGCACCCATTGTTGCACTTGAGGGCAAAAATTAAGGAAATATAGCTTAAATATTATAATTAATTTAAAGCATTAATCACGTGATAAATCACTTCTTAGTAATGCGTCTTAAAAAAGGTGGCTATTTCTTTTATTTATGCGAATACTAAGCATTGTTAAATAATAAATAATTTCATCAAGTCGATGTTTAGTTTAATTTATATCCATTTAAATATGCTCCACATTTTATATTTTCCCAAGCTATTTTTCTATACTTTCAGTTGGAATTTTTCAGAACCTTTTGTTGTAATCAAAAAAATCTGTTTATTAAAATGGGTCTGGTGAAAACGGACCAAAACTCATAAAAAAATATCAATTATTATAACTGCAATTTGCAACAACGATGATTTAAGCCGAGTCGGCAAGGGGACGGAAGTGATAAAACTTACGGTCTTACATTATATCCTGTCCTTAACGAAATGCAAAAGTATAAGTAGTATAAAAACATAAAGCAATAACATAAAGTTTAATTAAATTACTGAAATTGGACACCAGTTCACGTTTTAATTCTCCTGACAACAATCTTTACGTTTTTAACTTTAACCGGATATAAGAATCGAAATAGTCAGTGATATCATGGTATCACTGACCTTATAAGCTCTAAAATTGTGCCTGATATATTATAAACTACGCTTTGGATCAGGATAGGTAAAATTTTATAATCGCACTAGATGAATGACGACAATACTAGAGATGATTATAAATTGTACTTAATTCCAATCTATGACTTTTTGGACTTTCCTGTTTTACTATCCGTGTTCTTTGCGGACCTTTTCTTTGCATAGTCATGTTTGTATTTGTAGTTATGTCGAATTCTTTCTATCCTTGTAAAGAAGCTGTTTACTCGCAAACGTCAATCTTACAGACTGCCGCCACTCGATCCAGCGCGAAACTGTGAATTTTGCACGCATGAAACCAAACTGAAAAACCGATAGCATTTGAACCCTCCAAGGTTCTAACCATAGCTTTTTACACATAAGATCTTAACAATAATTGACATAATAAATATTGATGTTCAGTTAGTTATATAGAATGCAATAAAATGATGGCAAAAAAGCCAAAACTGATAACAAGCTTATTCAAAAATGGATTAAATGCTATAATGAAGTAAGGGGTAGTTTGAGATATTAAGGCGATGTTGGCTTCTGAAATTACCCCAAAACAAAGAGCATTCCTTAATATAAATTCGCGCCTGTCGAATAGATGTAAAATGCATTGTAGAAGATGGAGACGTCATCTTGGAAAGGTCAGGCATCGTTTCATAAACGTTTGTATAAAAGCGTGCGCGCGCGACGACCGACCGTCGTTAACGGAACAAAGTGTCGGGCGTATTGAGGGGAGGCGTTGTGTCATCGAATGTTTTAAATATTGACAACGACACTAGGACGGTTTCAGTGTGTTGTGCTTAACATTGTGGAGTGGTTGGGGTTACGGAGATAGAATATATTTAATTGTGAGTTTTTTTTTTAGTATGATATTGACTTTCAACTATTTTTTAATATGAATTTTATTTATTCTGAAAGTGGTTTTGATATGGTGACAAATATTACGATATTTGCTTTACTGAAACGTGTATAATATTTTTTAATAAATTTTAAGTATATCATTTATTACTCCTAAAACTTGAACGCATCAAAATGTTCCCAAAATTCATTATCACATTTCAGTGGCTCGTTGAAGTCTTTGCTATGAAAAATATCAGCATGAATATTCGTAGCATTTTATGGATTTATTGTTTTGACATCTCATATATAATTTTATTATCAACAAGTATAATGACTTGACCCAACTATAAGCAGCATATATAAAATAAAGAGTAGCCGCAATTTTAGTTGGTTTTTCGTTAGTTATGCAACAAGTTATAAAGAATCATTATCATAAAATTCAATATTTCAAAAAGAAATATATCTGCGATTACATTTTAGTTTTTAAATCCATACAAATTGTTCTCCATATCCATGGATTAAATGCACATAATATATGTGCATTTAATCCTTTAGATAAGGAGCATATTAAATTAAAACAGTTTAAATAAGTTTTCAAATAAAAATGTTCAGTAACCGTGAAAATATCAAAGAAAGGTGTGAAGTGGAATTGTCGTACTTCTGCGTTTCGTTTGGTGAGTGAGGTAGCCGGGGCCCACTTTATTAAAAGGTAACGCATCTGCATAAGATAACGCATCGGCGTTGCAAATGTCAAAGGGCGGCGGTTATCACTTAACAACAGGTGAACCACCAGCTCGTTTGCCATCTTCTCACATAAACAAAGTTAAGAAAAAGTAACTTGGCTGCTTATGTCCCTGAATTTCCTGAAAAAGACACGGAGCTTTTAACAAATGCGCCGTAAAATTATAAGGTACCCTAAAAGTGAAATCGTTTAAACGCTAAGAGTATGTTACAACACTTTGAAGCATCACTAGAGAGTAATTACGCGATTAAGTCCAGTGTTACTTCTTAAGTTGATTACACTCACTTAACAACATCTTTGTATCAAAGACACGTTGATCGCAATTGCGATTTCAGCGATAAGCTTCAAAGTTGAACGAGTGTACATAGTATATTACATTTCTTTTCAGAAGCTGAAATAAATCATAAGAACAAAGTCATAAAAATATTTTTATCATATTAACTTTACTGTTACAAAAAATATCATGAAATATAATAAAATACCAGGGCTACTACAAATGTTTGGCATAGTCGCAAATTTTACTGGAACTGAAAGTTCACACACAACATTCACACGAAAAAGTTAGTTCAATTGCATTCGATCTTCTTACCCCGAATAATACAAAATAATGTTTACGCGCGAATAAGCACTTTTTACGCTAAAAGGACATGAGATTTTTTTTAAATTAATTCTCGGGGCAGGTGTTCCGTATAATAATTATAAAACAGTTGAAGATTTTTGAAGTGTGCAAACTCACATCGACAATTTGGAGTCGCATAGCACATTGCTTATACCGCCCCCACACCCCACCCCCTTCCTGTAATGTTATAAACAAACAATATGTATATATTGTTACGTCACTTTAATATACGTTATCTTCAAATTGAATGCAACCAGAAACTCTATGGCTTACAATTTCAGTAAAACGAAGAGCCGTCTTCTAAATATTTAAACGCTCGCAAATGAATACCCAAAATTAAATACCGTTAAGATTTTGACTAATTGGATAGATTAAGGAACGGTTCGGTACAGATAAAAGGAAAAAACATAATAGCCCACCTCTCAACAAGGCGATCCGCTTTACGTTTGTTAAACTATTACAATTAAGGAAAACTTGTTTAATAAAACAAGTTTTTTTTAATTTTAATTACTTCTTTATGAACTTCAGTTATTGTTTTTCTAATGTTTCATGATCACTATATCGAATGTATATTTATTATAACTGTATCATTAATTTCATGTAGATATTAAAATTCGTGTAACATTTTTTATATTAACTTAATTTACTTATTTTTAAAACATTTCACTGTACTGAGTTTACTGTTTGAACGGTTCAACTATAATATGAAGGTTATTTAGATAAATAAAACTTAACTTATGTTTTTACATTATATGTAGTAGGTACATAATATTCTGTAAATTAATATACTATAAATTAATTACGATGCACATATTAAAACTATTTAAGAGCGCTCCTTGCGTTTATTTTCTAGAAATAAAAGTTTATTAATTTAACACAGGTTATCAATTTAAATCGTTAATCACAAAAATGAAATGATAGCTTCATACAATACTACTACTAAGTTTTATTCAAAGCTCAAAAGCTCCGAGAAAACTTGAAAATAAGGGTAACCTCTTTATGACAAACAATGAGTTTGGTCGTTTATAAAAAATCTTGATATATTTCTGATAATAATACCAAAGCAACTTAACTTACGTGTGTTACGTATAAGTACCTACTTTTAGGAATGTTAATCGGAAATGTAGAGTTTGAAAATTAACAATGACCTCACGTTCTTCCACGGCATGTGCGTGAGAGAGTCCGCATATGCAAAAAAGCTTTACATACCCTATCGTCCCACACAAGCGTGCTCCAAAAAAAACTGAACCACGAGTTACAGTCAAATTAGTATTTTCTTCAGTTAAAGAAAACTAACGTAACATCTCACAGCCTTTTTAAAAGCCACTTTGGATACCATCATGACGACCCGAATGGCGTAGTGGGTAGTGAACCTGCCTAGAATTGGTAAGTTTTTTCAGCTCATGCCCCGTCTGAAATCTATGCGCACGCGTACAGTCGTACCAGATCCCGAATCACTCGAGCGGAAGTCGCGTTAACTCACACACGCCCACCGAGGAGGGATTCGCCTTAAGAGGGAGTTGGGGCTACGGGACGACGGCGGCCGGGTCACGCGAATTGTATAACGCGACGGTCCGCGCTGTTATCCAACAAATTCCGACGGGCCATTGCGACAGCGGTGCGTGCGTGACGTCAGCCGGACGTCTCCGCGGCGCGAGCGTATGTAAATGAGCAACGGGGTGACAGATGGTCGAAAACGATAAGCAGGGCCCGCATCTTGCGGCCGTCTTGAATACCAGACTGTCCGGGAAACTTGTTGTAAGATGCGCAACAAGGACTGATAACATACATGAGCGTATCCAAAGTTTTTTTCTTATTAAAATACCAACATCATTGCTCTATTGTAGAGTCGTTTATTTATATTTATATAATTATATGGAACAGTTTAGTTTAGAGATAAATAAAAGATAAAGTAAGACAATGTTTAAAAAGAGCGGCTCTATCTCAATTCAATTTGCGTGCTCTATACATCTAGTTGATTAACCTAGTAGCCAATTTATTAACATATTGTAATGCGTTATAACTACTTATTGTAAATCACAATTTTCTATTGCAATTGTGTAGTAATTAAACAATACTATGGGAGTAGGTAGAGACAGTAATGCAAAAAGCATTAACTCTTCACTCTCTACACCAGCCCTGGGGAGTAACTGTTCTCTCCCAAAAGCATTCCTTTGTAATGAACTCCTCGGATAATTCATGAATAGTATTGACTTATAGTATCCTCTAGAAAAGACATTCACCTACAAAACGCGTCTGTTGGAATTTGCACGTGGGCTCTACATGCTTAGTGATTGTTTGCCACGTCATCATCTCAGCCAGTCCCTTATATAGGTTCGATTGAGTAAGCGCCAACTCTGGTTTACGTCCGGTTTGAAAATATGCCCGTTTTAATTTAATAACATTCTGGAAGTTACTTGGAGACTTATGTCCGTGTGTTGATAGGGTTGGGTAAACGTGTTGCTCATTTCTCTCGTGAAACTGTCTGCTTTAATGTATCCTAGTCACTGCAAGACATTATTCATTATAAAACTTTTCTGCAGTTTGAATCCTGGAACCAAGCTATCTTTTGTGCTGATTTGTAATGTTATTCATTCAATCTAGCCGGTGTGGAGTCGCTTAATAGAGTTATTATCACAAACAGCTCTCTGACGCTTTTATTTTCTATAATGAACAATTGTGAAATTCTTGAATTTTTTATTGTAATTTCTGCCATTGTTGTTATCTAAACAAAGCAGCTGTCAATCATTTGCAAGATAATTAATCCGTTTTACTCGCCTTGCCCTTGTAATAATGAATCTTTTAATCGCGTTCCTAGGATCACTGGTCATTTTCGCCGTTGATATGAGTACACGACTTCTGTTTAATAGACAAATACTTTCGAGTGAACAAACCGTTTTCTTAACCTTTCGGACACCGTATTTAGATTTAAATCCTATAAAAGTGCAAAACTTACGTCAAACTAAAATCTGTTGCAAGAATTAGATCTCGTGGTAATCCTAATACGTCAGCACGGTGAACAGATGTCAAGCGTGTCTATCTCTATTATAATTATTACATGTCATTCGTGTATAATTTAAAATACATTAGCAACTTAGAAATCTAGAAGAAACAGATCCGGCTCGAGTCAGGTATACAGGTTCTACACAATACGTGCGTGTCAACATGCAGTCTCGCGTGAAAAGGTTTCTCTCAACAATTATCGGTACGATTGGAACTTAGTCCTCGACGTTTCATTAATGCAATTCCATTAACCTAAATCGATCGAAGATTTAACGACCCAATAAGATGATTTTATCGTCTGTTTACGTTCTCTGATTAATTTAATCTGAACATTTTTACTGTCAAACCGCGCGTTTCAACATGTTAAACGATTAAAGCCGACACGGGCATACAGAATTTTCCAGCAGTTAAAGGAAAATATGACGAAATACATTAGTATATGTTAGTGTTGTTTTTTTTATTTCATTCTTCGTTGTGAATAAAAGTTACATAAAATTGCACATTTATGTAATACATTCGTTGATATTCTTTACTTAGAAAGAGTTTGTAATAATGACTTTTTGATTCTACCCGAATATTATACATATTAAATGAAACTAGTTTACGGATTTTATCGCGTTTTTTTATTTTTATTAGAGCTTACTGACGTTTCGAACCCTTTGCAGCGTTCATGGTCATAAAAAAATTGTTTAGTTTGAAAATAAAATTAATAACATTATAGCTATATTTAGCTTAAATGTTATTTTTAGTTTTATCATAATAAATACAGCTTTCTATAAAAGCTTTTGTCTAGTAAAAAATTCATGAAAATATGTGAAGTTGAGCCTCGTATTGGCCACTGCAGTGTAGGATGACGCCATTAGATGGAGAGACAACGTGGACAATGAATGGGAAGTCAATGGATGCAGGTGGCTCATAACCTTGTTTTGTGGCAGTCTGTGAACATAGGCCTCACCACCCTATGTTCAGAACTAGAATAGGTTGCTGATGATAATGATGACGAGTAATTACTAATGCGGTTGGCAATCCTTTGTAAGCTTCAAACAGAGATAAATTACATGTTAATTCACTTCATTATTATAGGGATAATTGCCAAGTTTTCTTAATTGCTAGCTTTTGAATTGATTAAAGACGTTAGTTTCGCATGCTTGTCGATGGTACGTTATAATTTTTCCATCCAATGTTCAGGTTTGGAGGTCGCTTATGATTTCGTCGTTTCACAAATTTGTCGCCGACGAGGCGGTCGATGCTAAATGCGCGTAAAAGTGTGAACTTTCAAAAGACGATTGCGAAAGGGCGCGTAACCGGACTTCTAGTGATGCGCTTACGCAAATATCGATAAGATAAATGATAAGTGTAAGATATTAACATCACTATAGAATCCTGATGGTGCGCGTCTACAAATATATCTATGGTATAAACTTACGTTGCATTGTAGTCGTTTGTTTTTAAGTCGATCTATAATAAAATGGGTACTTGATGATTGTAACAAAGAGTGGCTTCGAAGATAAGTCGACAGACTAACACAGAGGACAGAAACTCTATCTAAAAAGAAGGAGAGGAATAATCCGTTGTTAGCTAATATTTAACTGTGGTAGGGCCACGCAATTGTCTTCACCGTTGCGCGAATGGCCAAGTCCGTCTGGGTAAATACCACGACCTCACAGAGGACCTGCGTAAAGCTGAAGTACACTTCTGCGTTTCGTCTGGCGAGTGAGGTAGCCGGGGTCCACATTATTAAGAGGTGGCAACGCATTACTGGTGCCGTTTATTACTTAACATTGTATTTCACCTACCTCGCTGGCCACCGTCTCACATAAAAAATAGGTGTTATTTGTAGCGGATTAGAATCGCAAAGACCTTGGTTACTACATTTTTTTTTAATATAT
The DNA here is from genome assembly GCA_933534255.1 of Iphiclides podalirius. NCBI lineage: Eukaryota > Metazoa > Arthropoda > Insecta > Lepidoptera > Papilionidae > Iphiclides > Iphiclides podalirius. The sequence goes on along the minus strand of OW152835.1, from coordinate 635,964 downwards.
ATTTTTTTGACTTTGTAGTTAAAAACATTGCCCTTGCTAAAGTAAGTAGGATAACATTAGGCTGTATTGTAAGGACATTTTACAACCATTAATTTAACGTGGACAAACGCCCATATGCGAAACAACTTTTGCATTTGCAACAGCATTTTGTATACCAGAAATGGTTGAATATGATTGAACCGTGTAATATGACTGTCAACATCTTTATACCATATTCAAACAAATAAATAAATAAACTATCTGTGGGTCGCACGAATAGTTGCCCCGTGTGGGAATCAAACCCACGACCCCTAAACCAAAGCCGTCATCAAAATCTATCTATCTCTATATCTATAAATCTATATATTTAGGATATTTAATGTAAATCTAGTTTTCAGAACAATAACAACATTAACCTCCTCAAATGTGTGAACCAATGCCATCACTGCCTCTGAATATACTTAGTATCTCACTGTAATTATAAAATCTGATTACCGTATCCCGTCAAATGTGACTCAATTTATTTAAATATCAAAATAATCTGGTATGACAAGTTAAACATTTTACTAACAAAACAAAACCGTCTTCAAATATCTCACTCATGTTACATTTTCTATTTCATTTTGAATAGTTTGATGGTGTATCCGGAGTTCAATGCCGAACACCAATGAAATTATTGGACGGCGCAAAAAGAATTTTTAAAATCGATCCATAAATGACGGAGTTCTGGGATAAAAAACATTAAAAAACATATAACCGAAAGGAGAAACAACTTTTTTGTTAAGTCGGTTGATAATGAAGCAGCAATCTGCGCCGCTTAATTTTGTCATGCCAAATTATGGCAAATGCCTCAATCTTTTTATATCCATCACTGCGTTTTACGACTTTTTAAACAAGCAATTGTCATCTAGATAAGCTGTCCGTCATCTGGGGTTAAACAATGCGGTCTGAGGCCGTCTAGTTCATCCATCAGTTTTTTATTGTCTTTTTTATTGTTTTTTTTATATCCTCGTAAGATATGTAAATGCACCTTAACATATCAGTTTCGATGTTAAATTAAATTTATAATTTATTGTAGGTTTGTTACTTTAAAACGTCAAGATTTATTACTTTTACTCTGTTACTGTTACTCTCTCACTCTTATCTATTTTGGTAATTATCATTGGCTTTTTAATCATATCACCACTGTATAACTATAAATATATAGAGCTAAAATATGACGAGATGTCTGTGTTAAATCAAAAAAACACATCAGCTAACGACCTAAAAATAATTCGTCATCTAGAGACTAGTGGAAAAAACCGGTCAAAGTAATCAGTTTTGTGTGTCTTTTCTTAATTCTTGTGTTTCATTCTCCTTTCTTACCCCGATAATGCGTCTCGTTCAACCCTGAACCGAAGAGCTGTTGTAAAACCTGTGAAATGCATTTCTCAATGGCGAATTTCGATCATCCATGCGAATTGCATTAGCGCGAAACACGCAGCCTAGAAATAGCGGAATTGGGTGCTATTTCGAAACGGACGTCGGGCGTTCGACAAACGATCCGCCCGACCCGGGGGTCGAACTTGCGAACGCGTCCTATTACCATAAATCACTTTGCGAAATTGCCCCGGATTCGCGACATTTGAACGATGATCCCGCAATCGCCACCAGCACTCGTGATTACCTTATTAGTTCGCAGCCATATTTAAATTTTAATGATGTTTTTATCTTGAGAAATTTCCGTAATTACTTTTTAAATACACCAACAATACATTTTGTTTACCTTCTTCAACATATTTCTTTAACTAAGATATATAATGCACCTATTTTTTAAGGTTAACTGGTATTTAATAAACTCTTGTATCCTATTTTCTTTCGTTTAGCTTTTACGTAATTTGTAAGCACACTGTTGGCTTTCAAAGAGATAATAGTTAATGTTCAAATATGTTTAAAAAAAAGTATTACATTCATGTTATGTTATTATTCTATATAACGTTTAAAACCATATCAATATTTCCTGCTTCCAATCTTTAGCTTATTATTCCTTGCGGCTCTACAAATTACTTATCATCGTCGTCAAACAAACGAACCAACGACACTTTGTCATTTGCATCCACCGTTACAAAGTACTTTGACATTCGTAAAGTTAATTCAAACGTACGAAAAACAGACAAGACTTCGCAATACGAGTATATCCCCAAACGCAATCACGCATTGCTAGTGTGCTCATAAAAGCGACAATCCTCTTATAATATTTCGTAATAAAATAACAGTCGTTAACGTAAATCCGGTTGACGATCCACCACCTTTATAATATCGTGGAGATTAGTTCGTCGAATCAACAATAGTTCATTAACTATTCAGACGTCGGAACGGACCTGTCCAATTAAGAGGCGTAATCACAATGTAAATATTTTAGAATTCAGAAAAAACGATAGGCGATCGGCCGCTGTTTGGCCATTACATCATTCCGTTTCCTATCTTGATGCCTGTGTAAATTTGACGAAGCAGGCGAAATATAATGACTACTTACACAAACCCGAAAATAACTAACAATAACTCGACATTTCATTATGGAATCTTTAGTGCAATTACCTCTTAGTGATGATTACAAAAGGGTAAATTTAATATCCTTATGCCTTCTACGTCCAAGAATTCATAGGCTGATTGGGAGCTTTTGAAAGATTGCTCTTTGTCTGTCCTCCGTTAACTTTAAACGTGAGAATTTTCACTTTTTTTTATGCGAAAGTCAGTCAGTAAGTTGTCAAACGAGCAGACGGTTCACCTGATGTTAAGTGAATACCGCCGCCCATGGACATCTGCCACACCCGAGGGTTACAGATGCGTTGACGACCTTTTGAAAATTGGGCTCCGGCTACCTCACTCACCAGACGAAACGCGAAAGTATTTGTCATACTTCCACTTTACGCTGGTCTTCTGTGAGGTCGTGGTACTTACCCGGACGGGCCTGCCCATTGGTGCAACAGCCGAGGCTGCTGCGTGCGGTGCTACCACCGGTCACTTAATTTAAATTAACCAACATTTTGATGATTGATCAACCAACCGATTTTGATGATTCTTTTTTTATTTGAAAGCTCCTGCTCCCCATGTAGTCGCATTTTATTTCATTGGTATTGGACCTTGGGCTCCGGAGATGCTAATGGAACTCCTGAAAATAAATTGTAAAATGAGTACAAAGCGAGATATTTGGAGTCAGTTTTGTTTTATCGTTAATAAAAATGGACTTGTTAACTCTTTGCAGCACAAACCTCGGTAGAGGCTAAAACGAATATGGAAGCCATGAAATCATCCCGGTTGCGAATAGGCTTTTTTCGAGTTACCACCAACCACTACACTATTTTACCATCAAATTTGATTTTTTAAACACTGCTCTCACTTTAGGATAACATTATCCTGTGTTGTAAGTACGTTTTATAAACATAAATATTACGTAGACAAACACCCAGATGAGAAAAAACTATCTGTGAGTCACACAAATAGTTGTCCCGTGTGGGGATCGAACCCACGACCCCCGACGCCTTAGCCAATACCTTGGCAACTGCGCTACGGAGTATTTTATTATTTTAATAAAATTATACACGATTAAGTCTATAAGCAATTTAATTTTTTTTTAAATACCTATATGTTCAAGGAGCAATGTGGCTCTGTCTTCTTGAACGGGTCTATCTGTTAATTGATACCGTCATGGTCGCCTTCCTGATTCATAATCTTTGTATGGCAAAGCGTAATAAAAAATATTAATTACTATTAATTAACTATTTGACTTCACCGAAGTTTATGAAACTTCTATTCTACTAAGTTTATACTTACTAGATTTTTTTAAGAATTCTTATTAGTACTTACTAAATTAGAAAAGTTTTCTTTTGAGATCGTTTTGGAGCTACTACAAAAAGAACTGGTATACAATATACCGTTAAAATACTGCTGAAACTAAAATATGACACATTTTGGTTTCTGTAAAAGGTTACTCAAATACTATGTTCATTGTCGCTTCACAAATTTTATTGTATCCCGATATTGACCTCATAACTTACCGGTTTAAATATAGAAACAGTATCATACCCTTGACGTTGGCAACTTACATTCCAATTAATTTGTAACATTCATATGACAAGAGAGATGATCACATCACGTTTTAATTGGCTTAAGATTAAAACTGTGTTTGCGGCTGCGTTTAAAACTTGTTACGCTTTACAGTATATGACATATATACGGAAAGAGATAGCAGTCTATAAAAGTGCTCAAATCTAATTACACCAATTGGCGTATTTGAGTGCCTCAGTATCGTTGCGTTAGTGTCATATCCACCTCGTATTTGTATATGTTTTATATGTAAAATGTTTTCATCTTTCAGTAACCAGTGCTCATCAAACAATAGGGCTTACACAAATATTAAAAATATTTGTGAATTACTTTACCGGTATGGTACAACGCGAAATGATAAATGACTTAAAAAAAACACTTCAAAATTTACGATTCAACTGTTCAAATTAACCTTGAAATGAAATTGTTTTTCTAAAAAAAATATACTGGAATCCAAATAGACATCGACAATGACCTGTTGACACTGAATAATCAAATTATAAAATCGTAAATACACACAGAATTAAATAACGCATTTGGCAATAAATCAATGACAGTCAAAGCTATGAGAGTTATTACGAAACCGCCACGAATTTAGAAATATAGGATCGTCTAATAACCAACCTAACCTCTACAATTCTAATGAAATTTATAATTTAAATTATTGCTTTATATCAAATTTACATGATATGATGACAAAAGTTGGCACAGAACTTGTTTTCGTCCGTAGAAATTAGTGTATTGGATGAAGATATACATACGACTTAGATATCAAGATAAAATATGTCAGTTTGACAATGTTCTGTTTTTCCAGTCCTTAATTTATTTTAGACCACGTGATACTTTTCAAATACACCTGTTATTAGTTTTTCGTTTTGATATTTATCATCTAATATTTATCTTTTAAATGCCATACATGTTTTAAGAAAATATAAATATTTGTAAGTATTTTCGACATGTACAGCATGTAGTTGTATTTTGTCACTGATCAATCCTTAATAGCTCAGTGTTCGGGCGTTTGCTTTCATTGCAATACTCTCAAGCAACCTACGTTCTTTCTGTGCGAACGCCAATTATTTTTTTGTTTTAAGAATTGATATCTCGATGATGGTCTCGTTGGTGAAGGAAATCATCGTGTGGAAACCTGCATATTTTCGAACCTGCATTTTTCAATTTGTGCAGTGGAGGTCTCTGCCTAGCAGTGGAATCTTTTCCTGTGGGCTGTTACAAGCTTTTTACGTCTGGTGACGCATATAAGGGAATAACCAAAAGTGAAGAGGCTATAAAATATTAGGTAAATGTCATGTTTAATAAAATTTTAGTTATACAAAACGTGCAATCTTCAGATTCGAAAACTCGTTGAGTAACACAAAGTTTACTATCAATAAAATAAGTGAGAACGATACAATAAAGCGGCTGGTGCGTTATCTCAAAAGTCGTGATTCTCATTTAATGCCTTTATATTAATTAAATGAATACTGCTACTTAATAATCTTTAATATTTTGTAATTTATGACATGGACTAAATAATAATAAAAATTATTAAAAGGCACAGAGAACTTTACTGAAACAAATGACTGAATTATTGAATAGATATCGAATCTGTTACAATTATCATAGGAGAGGATTAGGAGATTGCAAGTTATTAACAATAATATATGTAAAAAGTAATCGAATTAGTTTTTTTACTGGTTTTGAATGTTTAACGATTACTGATTTTGAAAAAAACATAAATATTTGTTTTGGAAATATACAGACATTGGAATTTTGTAAGTGTTAAATAGCACAGCGTCCGACAATCAAGCAATTACGCTATTAGAGAACCTCAACTTGAGGTCGTTTCATAAACTAATAACCAAGAAAATGATAAATTAAATAAAATCCATCATTACAATTGCGCAACAACAACCTTGCGTCATCTTCGCTAATGAAACGAAAAGCTTTGTTTAAAAAATTTGTTTGTTTAACTATAGTATAGAAGTTTTAAACAGTAGATAGTATAGTTAAAATTAAAAAATAATGATATGAACATATGTACGTTTGTAAAAAGTTACACATCTTTAGCGTAACAAAAGAAAAATAAATAAAAATTTCATCCCTTGTGCCAGCACTCTGTTTTGTTTTGTTGGTGAAAAAGACATTAACCCTCGGTTTCTGAAACACTGATCATCGTAGAAGTCAACTAATCAGCTGTCAAATGGATTTTCATATGTTATTTGAGTTGCCAAAAGGATTGTTAAACTGTCTGAATTGATCAAAATTACTTTCTTAATTATCAGAATGATCTCTGTCTGATTGTTTGTATGTTTATCAAAAATATATAGTTATATTTTATATATTTATATAACATCCGAAGAACCAACTACTAGCGTGCCGACTTTTCAAATTAAGAATAATAAGAAAAAACACACGAAAATTTTGGGACTTTACACGCGCATTAAAACCGAACGACAAAACAGTTTTAGTCAATAACTTCTACCATTACTACAACCCCTCTACTCTAACTAGACATATAGAATGCCTAAATGGCGTTGCACAATTGATTTACAGACAAACGGTTTGGAAACGTACAATCGTGTGTGTAAAGACCTTAAGACTTTTCAAAAATATATACACTATAATTACACAGTGGCCTGAGAAGAGGCGTGGATTCATCAATTCGGTTTTAAATAAATTCCAAGCTTCTGTGTCATAATTTAGGAAATATAAATAGGGAATTTAAATTGATTTTTGTGTGCAAGCCCGGTGGTTGAGGCATTTGCAGAACCACCGGGCTTGAGGTGGGTGCTGACGCCTAGCCTAAACCTTGTTAAATGACACTGCGTAAATTGAGCAATAAATATAATTGTTGCATTCAACTTAATACACTCTCAAGGTGATGAGTGACTCGTAACCAGTCGAATTAGAAACAAACAGTAGCACGAACAATCGGCGCCGACGTGCCACCGACTTTATGTCATCGTTTTCGTCGGGTAGCCATTTTGCACCCACGCCCACAGCTCAAGCCAAGTGGGCTTGAAATGGAGGCGTGGGCGCAACAAGGCTGGTTACGCGGCCGTTTAAACGCTTCAATATGGGGTTATTGGCAGATAAAAATCGTGTTTTCGCATTATGGGAGCTCTTAGCAACAAGGATTCGTTTCACGTGATCGAATATTTATGATTTAATATTCTACTTTAAAAAAAAAATCTGGACACTGCCTTTAGATGTTAATAACGTATTCAATTTAATCACATGTAACAAGTTCAGACAGAAAATTGGTTTTCGATAGCCATAGAAACAGTTAACTATACTAACTAAAAACTCATATATAACTAAAAACTCAAAATAACTAACAATAACATTACACGTAGAACAGAGAAAATACTGAATCATAACAAGCCACAAACATTACGTCTTCTCATTTCTGTATCATGTGTTTGCTAAATTAGAATCAGCCTCAATGTAATTTGAGCGATGTGAATCGAGTATTAAATCGATACCAAAGGTGCCACACCACATGTCCCACCTACGACTTCCTGGCGCCAGTCAGTATGGCAACATCACATGAATCCTAAACAAACTTTAGATTTTCAGCTATAAGCCCTGTTTAAAATTATAAAGACTCAAGCTGTATCCACCGAGAAATAAGTAGCTAGTATTCTTGGTATAGTTACTATTTACCTACCTATTCAGTATTGTGTATTATACATCAATAGAGATTCAATATAATAATTAAAAGATTAGGGGGAAAAAGGCAAACGTAGCGAAATTTTGAATATAAATTTTAAATGTAAGTTTTTTTTCCCATTAATAAGATAACGATATAAAATTTTATAAGAAATTTATTTGTTTCTGACTGTCCTTTCATAATCAGTCGATATAAATGTGCTCGTTAAAGCGTTTTGTTTATTGTATTTTTTCAGGGGTCAACCAAATGTCACATTTCCCGCCAATTTTTTATAAAAGTACAGTCGCTAACGACCTAGACAAATATCGTAGATTAAAAATGACACGAACTTTTAATAAGTTTAGCATTTTGCATATACCGAAAACAAGACGGTTTGAAATATACAAAATGATCACTAAATTATTAATCGTTTTAAATGTTACATGCACAATACTATCTAGGGTTTTCAATTTTATTTTAATTTAACATGAAATTTTTGTTAACAGCGAAAAATATCGCTCAAATAAATCACCGCGGACACTTTACGGATTTATCGTTGCAACAACAGATTCGTTTGTTGCAATTTCAACCATAACGAAACCGACGAAGACTGTTTCAAGTCTGACGGCGGTTGCATTCCGTACGAACGATTAGTATTAAACTATGCAACCTTGAACTGTACATCGTCGTATTCAAATACGATTAGTTTTTTTTTTTCTTATTTTATGCGATCCGAGACAGGTGCGCTGCGATATCTCCGGAGCTCGCCATTAAAGTTATAACTTTAACCCGTGTCTTTGAAATTGAAAATTATTGTCTACGATATAGCGAACGGTTTCTTTAATTTAAGTAAACACACTACACAGTCATTTTAATTTCACGGTAAACTTTGCGTAACAAAGAAAAAGCTGTATTTCGATTAACAATGTGATATCAACGGTTAACGCCCCGCCTATGGAGCAGCTGAATATTTTAAAATAATAATACATTCATTCAAATTTTATAGCAATATTATGTATAAGCATTATTTAAAGCAGGTGCTTAGATATCAAAGTCAACTTTATTTGCAAAAGAAACCAGTTCGGAGGCACACTTTTTTTAATCTTTTTTTGAACAAACATACATCCTTACAGATATAACCTTTTTGTTACCTTCAACAACCAATGACTTTCCAATATATAATGATAAGCATGATCATGTCCCATCATATATCATTTTAATAATCAAATTTGAACTGGTTGATTAATAATCACTGGATCTGACCATCGTGGTCCATTAAAGCTTCCAATATTCGGTTTCCTTACGTGGAAAAGCACAAGAAGTTTCATATTTGGCCCAGTTTTACTGGTTAAAGTTGGACTTGGTTTAGTTTAAAACAAACCTTAGCTTTACCCTATGCTATTATCGGGGTTAAATATAAGGGCTTGTGACTCATCATAACAAATCCCATTATTGTTTCAGAACCATGAAGCCACTACTCCGAACAGTGGTGGCGATATGCCTCCTGCTCGGCACACACGCGCACCCGGAGAACATAGAGGAGGTGAAAGAGCTGCCGCCGGGCAAGGAGCCGGTGGTAGAAGCCGAGGAGTCGCAGCCACAGGCGAGGGTGGAACGATGCTCGGCCTGCTCGTCCACCATCAACCTTGCTAAATCGCCCAAAGAAATCGTCGCGGCACTCCAGTCCTTGCCAGCCGGCGAAGTGCACACTCAGCAGTCATTCGAGGGCTGCTCCAGCAGCAAGGGGTGCGCCGGCATCAAGCTGCAAGACGGCAAAGTCACCCAGAAGTTCGGCAACCTGAACGCCTTCGGTGGCAATGACGCCTTCAAAGCGGCCTCCGCTTTCGGCAGCAACGTCCTCGGCGGGAAGAACACCAACGAGCCGTTCTGGTGGATGGGCGCGAACTCGCCATTCAAGAACGTCAATTCCGAAAGCTTCCAGAGCAAGAGCTCCAGCTATTCCAGCAGCGGATCGTCTTCAGGATTCGCTGCGCAGGACCTGTCCAAGAACGCATTCCTTAACCCGAACGGCTTGAACGGGCAGGCCTCCTTCGAATCGTCCAGCTACCAAAAGGAGTTCAATGTCGCGAACAATCCCTTCCTGAATGGCAACATCAACCGCGGCCAGGGCAACCAGGCCGCCCAGGGTTTCGCGTCCAACCAAAACTCGAACGCCTTCTCGAGCGCGTTCGGAAGCTCCCAATCCTCGTACTCCGGCGGTTCGACAAGTTCCGACAAGTTCGCCGGTGTAGGCTACACGGGCTCATCGCCCGCTCCGTTCGCTACCGCCACCGGTTCCGGATCCAACGTCAACCTAATCCAGACCGCGCAGAAGGAGTTCGACTTTGGACAGAGCCAGCAAACGATCGGTGACGACATATTCGCCGGCAGCACGCCCGCCCCGGGTCTCGGTGTACAGGGTGATCTGCAGCAGACTTGCGCCGGCCAGGGCAGCGCCTGCGTGCTCAAAGCCACGTGCGTAGGTGGCGCTGTGAACGCCGCTAACGTACCGCTTGCGAGCATTCAGGTAAGAATCAAAATATTGATATTCTTGGATATTCTTACAGTATTTAATGCCCAACTTCGAAGCAATGTCTCACCCCCTAGTGTCTTTTTTTATGTAAGATGGTGGCAAACAAGATGACGGCTCACCAGATAACCGCCGCCCAGGTAAATTTGCAATAACCGTAGGTTTGCAGATGCGTTGCCACCTTTTAATAAAGTTGCCTCCAGTTACCTCACTCACCAGACGAAACGCAAAAGTTAAACACTTCGAATTCACGCAGGTCTGCTGTGAGGTCTTGGTCCCCGGATGGACCTGAAGACTGTTGCGTGGCCCCACGGTCTTAAAGCTTACTCTATCTTTAGTTATTACTCCAACTTAAAGTGTGGTTCACGATAAGTTAGTAGTATCCAAGAAATTACTTTGTTTTTCTCTCTTCCTTCAAAGGGGGAACTATGCATCCACTGAACCACTTACCATAACATTACATACGTAACTGCCTATATTCACGAATGCAAATTCCGGATTTAATTACTGCTAGACACTAAAGGCACTTCTTCAACGTAGATTAATTAAATTATTGCCATCGTTGGAATCATTTACCGCTGTGAGATAAACCAAGAAATACAAAACACTTCCTTGTTATAACAAAATGGTTATTATCGTGGGAAAATAGTACCTTTATTATAGGGTGTTTTTTCCTAGTTCAACAGATTTATCAAGTAAAACAATATTAACTTTTTGTTACACTTTAATTAATTTGTTCTCTCTTTGTTTAGAAACAACTTGAATTACATTAAGTCGTTTTCTGACGGTGCATAAATCCAATATCCAGTACTTTGACATTTTAAATAATTAAACAACCTATAAACTGATATTATTTTCGAGATTTTTAAAACATATTCACTATAAAATTATGACGTTATACATCATACAGTCCCATGACAGGAGATACTGTAATATATCCGAAAATTAAGCAAATCCAAATCCTATGATATTTTATACTATTTATATTATTTATTTTATATTATTAATAACACCATATCTAAATAACTTCTAACGATTCTCTTAACTTATGATTCTCTTCTCGACTGAAATGTATACATAGATACATTCGAAGAATGAAACGATAAACCAGTATACCAATATCAAGCGGTCAATTGGCCTTGTATTCCTAAACCTTTATGGTGTAATACATAGGTATAAAAAAATCAAACAAATAAGTTTCAATACAAAAGGTCACGCGTGTTTGACTTCACAAAATGTCATAATCAACCGTGAAAAGGTCGCCATCTTAAATACGCGCCATCTTTAAATCGCATTTATAAATGATTACTTCTGGACGTGTCGCATTTCTGCAACGGACTCTTAGACACAAAAAGATGCCGGCGTTTTGTAATGATGCGCGTGTTGCAAAAATAAATAACAATGAAAGTATAAGTCAACAACGTTTGCAATGTTAGCTCGCGTCAAAATATGCGTCGTTTGTCCCTTTGTAGTTTGTAGCAAATGAGTGATGTAACAGCTGGACGCATCGAATGGTGAAAACGCTTGTAAAGGTCTGTAATAAATGTACTTATATCTGCCGAGTTCATTCGGAATGGACATGAAACTATTTTGTGTTCTTTATCTTGTTAATTTTCACTAAATTATAATAATAGAGTAGTAAATTATAATGATAGAGGATTAGATGTTCATATTTAGTATACACAGAGTGAATATATACTTTTTTTGTTCATATGCACTCCTTAACTATATTATTCATTTCATTGCGATGAAACTTTGTAGGTTATGCGAAAGTTTTTACTATGCCGGGTGTAATTTAATACTGCGGAATTAATAGAGAGCGATAATTACAATTTGAATGTTGAAGAACAATAGTGAAAAAAAAAATGAAAAATGTTTTTATTACAGCAAAATAATAAGATACAGTTGTTATGACAAATAAAAATAACACAATTGCAATGTACTTTGCTTACGACGGATTGAACCATTCATTATACATATGATTTCCATTAGTTTCCTCACTAGGCAAGCCTGTATCGAGGAAATTGAGATACGAAATGACATCATTATTCGTATACAATGGTCAGATTAGAATTGAGAAATATACAAATTAAAATTTTCTGTTACAAAATTACTAATTACTAATATAAATTAAAAATCATAGTATATTATAAGTGTATATCAATTTAAAATAGTATATAATATATAACTGTATATGTTTGTATATAAATGGTTTGCAATAGAATTCGGTTTTTAACCATTTAAAAGATGGAAAGGAAAATGGCACGTTTCTTACAAATTCATTATGCGCATATTTTAGATTCGGGGCTTTTCAAACCGGAATTTACCTGGAAACAATTCGGCGTGATTCTGTATTCAACAATACAGAAATTATGAGTGGATTTTCCAACACGTCACGTGCGATGTAGATATACAATGTTGACATCATATTTAGCCTAGTTCAAGGACGCCTGAGTGTACATTTCTTATTTGCTGGAGGATCCGCTTTTGCAAGAAATTATTCTCTCTCGCTTTCCTACTATGTCTCCGCTGATACGTCAGTGATTTTGCCAATGACTCAGCGCTTTGAGATCAACTTGATAAAGTTAAGACCATGACTATGAATAATAATTTGTTTAAAATCATTATGTTCTCTCACGTAACGTATACAAAAAGACAAACGCGAGTCCAAGCACTTGAAACTAATTTAAACTGAATAAAAACTTTTGATAGTTCGTCTTTCTGTTAAATAACACTTCGGATGTCTTATAGCCTTTACTTAAACGGTTTTTTTATGTGAGTAAACGGCAAACGAGCTGGCGGTTCACCTGATGTTAAGTGATAACCGCCGCCCGTGGACATTTGCAACACCCGTAGGGTTGCATGTCTTGCCATCTTATAATAAAGCGGGATTCGGTGTTATAACAGTTATATTTTAGTTTGTAACACTTCTCCTTCCCTGCCCATTTCGTGCGACAGTGAAGACTGTTACGTGGCCCTAACACTGTTATTTTTTTTTTAGAGATACTTTACTTTCTCTACAGATACTTTGCCAGATGAAACAGTAATCTTAAACTAAACAGGGTCGCATCTATTAAGTCATTACATTATTACAACATACTACACAGTTAACTTCAAATACTAGAAAATACATACTTGGCTATGAAACCATTAGAGATCACCATATTGACAATCATTGTGATCTCATTAGATTAATAATAAAATTCGATTTGTGAGCGTATGTTATAATTATGGTACATATTTAATGTAATTAATAATGTATAAATAATTTATTAGTACAGTTTGATGTGATTTATTTAAAAGTTGTTGGTTTGATACCTATTGCGTCATGATATTTCCTACACCCTAGGGGGGCCCTAGGTGTTTGGTACATGTTTTTGAGGGGTATAAATTCAACTCTCACTACGTACGGGGGTTAGTTTTTGGTTATTGGAATTAAGGCTGTTGCTCTGTTGGAAAAGCTAAGTACTGTTGTTATCCAATTATTGACACATTGTTGAATTATAGTTGTATAAGCCGGTAAAAGCTATGTTCTATACCTTCTAATACGTACCCAAAGCCGAAGTAACTAAGCTAGTAACTGCATAAAACAAAACAAGCGTCCTTACCGTTTTATTCATCTGAAACGTAAACGAAACCGTTTAAATAAAACGCCTTCGCCAATTCACGAGTCTACCGTATTGGGTTGTCATAGTATAATAACGATTGGATATATTGACCTCGGGGTCGGACGCTCGTAAATCTCAACAGATGCGGCAACTGGAAAGTTACTATGAATTTAGAGATACGCGATATGCTACAATACAATTCAACGTCAATCCCATTTATTAATCAAGCTGCCCGCGACTACGTCTGCGTAGAATATGCTGAAGGCGTAATATTCAGATAGAAAGACAGATATACATAAAAATATGTATATAAATTATAACCTATGTCTTATTCTGATGTATAAGTTATTATGGGGGGGATATTCATTTGTTTTCTCGTCTGGTTGGGTTTATAAATAAAAATAAAAATATAGATACATATAGTTAAGGATTTTATTGCGTGGGAGTATTAGCGACAAGTTATAGTTCTCTAGTGAGGATCACGAATCGGAATTATGTGGACTCAAGACACGAAAGGAGTCGAAGATAGATATTTAAATAGCAACGTGCCGTTCATTTCTGCTGTTTTAAGAACGAGGCTATTTTCAACAGTATGTCTTCCGGCGGCTGATGATGACGCTGATGATGAATGGCTACAACCTTCGGGTTTATAAGGATGCGGGGTAAATATAGGCATATAAAATGCCCACACACAAATATATGAGCATACTTGAATATATGAATTTTCCACTGTACATCGCAGACGTTGGAAATTCAACATACGCGCACGTAGATACGTCCCCGAAGATTAGGTTTGGCAGCATCTCGCCGCGTCTGTATGTCATGTTTTATTCATTTTAAAATCATTACCAAATCATCAAAACGAGTCACGAGTGTCGCAACGCCCTGTGGTGTTATTGCGTTAGATATACTACAGTTAATTATTCCTCCGGACTTAACTCGGAGATGGCGCCACCAAATCGGTTGCATGAACGTTTCAAAGTCATCTCTCTTTAGGGTTCCGTACCCAAATGGTAAAACGGAAAACTATTACCAAGACTCCGCGGTCTGTCCGTCTGTCTCCAGGCTATATCTCATGAACCGTGATAGTTGGACAGTTGAAATTGTCACAGATTATATTTTCTATTGCGCTATAACAACAAATACTAAAAAAATAGAATAAAAATATATTTAAGTAGAGCTCCCCATACAACAAACTTGATTTTTTGTCGTTTTTATAGACTTTATAGATTGCAATGGTACGGGACCCGATTTCGACTCGCATTTGGCCGGTTTTTAAACGTTACAGATTCTTAGATATATATCAATTGGTTCAACAGTTTTTCTTGGAATATGCATTCACTCCAAGTGGCAATGTCGAGTTCATATAGAAAACTTAGCAATTATTAGATGTTGAGCAGTATTGCAATACGCAGCTAACAAACAAGGCAGCGGCTAAATTAGTTTATTGTGCTTATTTTCATAATATTGCGTGATGTAGTATTAATTTGGTATTCGCATCCGGTTTAGACACAATATGTGTATTACAAAAGCACACGATACTGACTGTCTATGTCATGGGTCCACATGAGTCACTACGGCATCTTTTTAAACAATTAAAATTTACCGCTCCAGTCGTTATACATATTAAGGAGCTTATCCATTAAAATATCCACATTTTTACAAAACGTTTTAGCACAGGTTAGCGTTGAATTTTGTTATACGGCCATTAGAGTTTCATGCATATATGAAACGTAGTGTCGTTTTATAAACGCATGAAACTGTCCATACAAAGAATTTGCAAAATGATAAACGAACTATTCTAAACCATCTCTATACTTAATAAATAATATAAAAACGAATAAACATACATGTAAATAGTGTCTTAAGGTTACCTTTATTGCGTGTTAAATTCACATCAATGGGGTCAATAGTCACACAGGCTTATCGGCCTATATATGATAAATGTGTGATTTCGCCACGCCTTAGCTCCCGCTGCAAAAGGTCGCTTGACCTATCCGAACGAAAAGCCACTGGTGGTCTTCGACTTGCGCTAAAACAGACGTGGCGTCACCAATTGAAGCGATCGGAGAATATGATATATTGGAAAATTGACAACGTGATCTGGTGTAATGTGCAATGTGCAATGCAATAGGCCCACTAACGCGTCACAACTTATCTCATAAATGCCTTTTCGAAGTCTGCAGTCAGAATACATACTGTAGTACATAACCGTATTACACCAAAGTTAAATTAAAATGTTCTCATAAAGTAGTTCTAAGAAAATACGGAGTATTATAGGACCGTGATAGTTCAGTGTTGGGGCGTTCGCTTTCAATTCGATTCAATATAACGTAGGCGTCTTCAAGGCAAGAGTGAATAGATCCTTACTGAGCTGGCGCGCTTGCCAACAACGGCAGCATCGCCACTTACTCAGTTGTGGTTGCAGTTGAGCGCCGGCCAGTTTCGAATAAAAAAAATTATACTCCAAGAACCTTAGTTCAAATCCAGATGCCGGCGCCTATGAAAAAGTTAATTTAAAGTGCTGACTTAACACGTGCTCAGCGGCGAAGGAAAACATCGTGAGGAAACCTGCATATTTTTGAAATGATAACAAAAAAATTTTCAAATATGCAAAGTCCGCCAATTCGCAGTGGGATCCCGTGGTGGACTAGGCCCTAATACCTCCTGTGCAGATGAGGCCTTTGCCCAGCAATGGGAAATATAGGGTGTTCCTTTACTTTTTACTTTATGAAACTGTACCAACGACAATTTCATTTTCCACTCTTGTTTACCACACATATAGATGTAACTCCGGTAATGCCGGTATGTGATGCAGGATGTACGACTAGACAGGATCCCGTCAGTTGCCCTTGACATTTGAATAATCAGATCCTTTACTTCTGGCAGGACTGGGCTTTTACTGCCGTACCAATCTATGCGTTAGATCTCCTCGCAAAGGTCGCTTATCTCGTCTAACTGGATTGCGAGCTATCTAAAGTTTTCCTCTTGCTGTGAACGTGTAGAGTTTTTCATTGCGTTTAATGTTGTGTACATGTCTGCAAATTTAATGCAATATATTGCATTATGAGCCTATTAAATTATACTAGTGGTCACCTAGTGATCGAAATTCGACCATAATTAATTATACGTGGTAGCGAGTGTAGCGTTTTTTTATTGATAACATGTATATTTATGCATAATTTAAGAAAATACTAGCATCCACTCCGCTATATAAACTATTATAAGTGTGTGAAATGTCATACTCCTCCGTCCGCGCAATTTTCGTAGAATAGGGGTACAAAGTTTTTGCTTCACGTATTATTGTTGATTTGAAAACATTGGGAATATGTAAAGTTAACAGATTGTGAACTTTTACGCCTTTTTATTAAAAAGCTTTTAAAAGTTATAATCTCCATACCTTGTTGGATTTTTGTTATAAAACCAGACATTCGTTCGTAATGGATTAAATTTGTTAAATACTTTAATTTTTCGCTATCTTTATTAGTAAGGCAAACAATATCATAATTATGTTATTTATTAATGATTATTAAAGCCAAAAAGAAACGATATGACATAAAGCTACTAAACTTATGTTCATAATAAATAAAGGGTTTCAGTACGTTGCGATGTTAAAGAAAAAAGTATATAAAAACAAACATCCGTGAAAAATGTTGTTGCTTTAAAATATGTAGAAAAAGTGCGAAAAGATTGTCGCCGCTGTGGGAATCGAACCCACGTCTTCGGCATTCGCGGCCTGACGCTCTAGCCACTGAGCTAAACGGCTGATTACCACACCGACGAAAATCTTAACGCATTCTTCTACATTGTTTTCTTAGCATTTGAAGCAATGCTTGGCGCCATCTAATGTTATATCTCTTCGCTCAATCTTTTCGCACTTTTTCTACATATTTTAATGTTCAATCTTAAGTGCAAAGATTAGCACTATAAACAATTTAAATTTCTAAAAATGTTGTTGCTGTTTAATACTACATATACATACTATAAAAATTTCATATAAGTATATTATTCTCACAAATGCCACCAAAATATAAACTTAGTTAGTTTTGTCACCCGTCCTAAAGGGCAAACGCATTTGCATATGAATACAAGCGTCTCCTGTTAAGGTACAACAGATTAATTCAAATGAATTTCTCACAAATTGCCGACAAGGAACGCGTCATGCGCTAACTAAAATAAACTATTGGCGCTTGGTTGCCACACAGAATCTTGTACCTACAACAAATCCTTTTATGCATAGGTCACAAACGGGACGCACGACTATTTACAATGTTCCTTATCATCGAAACAACCGACTTCGAAAAAGGAGAAGATTCTGAATTCGATTGTAGTTTTTTTTAAGTTTGTAAACTTTCGTCTGAGCGAACCGGTTCTGATGATTCTTTTTTTATTTGAAAGCTGGTGCTTCCCATCTGGTCCGATTTTAATTTCATTGATATTGATCGGATCTTGAGCTCCGGAGACACGAGGGTTGCAGATGCGTTGACAACCTTTCCAAAATTGGGCTCCGGCATCTCACTCACCGGAGGAAACGCGAAAGTATTATACTTCCACTTAACGTCGGTCTTCTGTGAGGTCGCGGTACTTACCCGGACGAGCCTGCCCATTCGTGCAACAGCCGAGGCTGCTGCGTGGCCCTGCCACCATTGAATAACGCTAAAGAATAACATTTCGCGGTCTTCTGTGAGTCCGTGGTTACTTCCCCATATACTAAAAACATCGCAATCAATGTTTTCTTTGTAGAACGTAATATTCCATGTTTAAAAAACGGACATCCGCAAAGACAATTGCGTTAAACAATGACTAGTGGCGTGTGAAAAAAGTCAGTTTTCTTTATTAATAAATTATGCGTTTGTGTTAGTAGTAATTATTGTACAAGCAATTTATTTAAACAGAAATATATTAACATACTAACACTATCTGAAATAATTACGTTATGAGTTGACGCGTAATGATTTCCCGCTATTTTTGCGACAGGTAACCTTTCGTTTATTTCTTTTTTAGAACTTTGAAAAAGGTTGACGTTTCTACAGTTCAAATTTTTCCAACGCCAATACTATCGCAAGTCAGACTCCCTAATACTGTAATTTAAATGCTAATTACTGAATATCATTATGATAAAAAGTGCCCAAGGCGGATTTAGAATATGTTTACGTGTCACAATAGACGAACGAACCGGAATTAAGAGTTATTAAGCGTTTAAATATATATATTAAAATGGACGATGAAATATAAAAAAGACTTGTCACAAAAACAAGAATGCTTACAAGTAAGTGGGCCATTTGTAATGATAATAGGGCTTAGGAAAGCGTTGTGATTGCAATTGTTGTGTTTGCATTCCATTTAGTTGCCACAAAAAGTGTAACGGTTTTAATGATGCAGCATTCTACTTATAACCGGTTTAATTACCGGTTAAATTAGATTACGTTAGAGATAATTCTCATCAGACCGAAGAACAATGCTTTGGCCGTATAGTTTCCTTGAATGTACAAAAACTCATAATGCGTCAAGTCGTTTAAATGTATTACGAGTTGCAGAGGTTGAATAAATTTCAAAATGAACGGATTGATTATATATAGATAGATAGATATCCATTATAAGGATACTTAAAAAAACACTTTTTGAAAACATAAAATATAATTATTATTTGTTTTTAGTGTGTTGTGATTGTCTCTTATATGGTATAAACTTACCTACCGTATTCAACTGCTATGCTATTTCATTATAAAAAAATACTAATTAGTTATTCGTTAATCATCGTTCAGCATTAAAGTAAAATTGGCGCCCAAAAAGTGATTTCGAATCAAAAATAATAAGGGTTTATAAAAACGAAAAGTGACTAATCATGAAAAAAAAATTCAAGAAAATTCGCCACCGACGGCGGTTATCGCTTAAATGAGGCGGTTAACCTCATTTAAGCGATAACCCCCGCCCATGGACATCTGCATAATCTGAAATATTGCAGATGCGTTGCAATGTTGCAAAAATGCAAACTTTAAAAAAGTGGAATCCAGTTACTTTCCTCAGCCGACGAAACGCTAAAGTAATTTTAAAGTAATTTAACGCTAAGTTAATTAAGAAGTTCGTCTACCATGCCGTATATTTTCGTAAGTTTTCTCGTCTTTTAACCTTAAGTAAACTCATGCGAGAAATCCGAAATAGATCGAACTCATTGTTGCCTGTCCCTGAAATAGGACGCTAGCAGACCACCATCGATGAAATTTAATGAGTTTTTTTTTTCGTTTATACCAAAATCCACAGAGCCTCATAAAAATATTCATAAACTCTATTTAACCTACATCCAAAGCGTCAATAATGCTTTGCTCTATACTAAATATAAAAAACCAAAAAAAGGACCAAGTGGT
This sequence comes from Iphiclides podalirius, assembly GCA_933534255.1. Classification (NCBI taxonomy): domain Eukaryota; kingdom Metazoa; phylum Arthropoda; class Insecta; order Lepidoptera; family Papilionidae; genus Iphiclides; species Iphiclides podalirius. The sequence goes on along the minus strand of OW152835.1, from coordinate 615,747 downwards.
TAGAACTGACTAACATTCTTCACCAGTTGCAAACAACTGAATAAAACATTACAAACATTACAAACGATATGACAAAACATAAGTACAATGCAATCACAATCTGTCGCCGTAAAATAAAAACCAGCCACCCTTTCGTCTGGTAAAAAGAAATCGCAGAAAATATTAGTACGCAAATGAATAGGAAAATTTAAGTATGCTTTATCATGCTATTTCATAAGTATGCTCAGAAATTAGATGCTCATGTTGAGAGATGACACTATTTAGTAAATTCAGTTACTTCTATCTTTAAAAATTAATTAAGTTTTAATTTTAAAGTTTTTTATAGTGCTAATCTCTGCACTTAAGATTGAACATTAAAACATGTAGAAAAGGTACGAAAAGATTGTCGCCGCTGTGGGAATCGAACCCACGTCTTCGGCATTCGAGTTTGTATGCTGGAAAGAATACAACAATAGATGCGCCAAGCATTACTTCAAATGCTAAATAACAATGTAGAAAGAAGGCGTTAAGATTTTCGTCGCTGTGGCTATCAGCCGTTTAGCTCAGTGGCTAGAGCGTCAGGCCGCGAATGCCGAAGACGTGGGTTTGAATCCCACAGCGGCGACAATCTTTTCGTACTTTTTCTACATGTTTTAAGTTTTAATTATTAAAAGCTAGTAAGCTTCCACAGAATCAGTCACATTATTTTTAACGCAATTTTAATATGTTTTATTGCTGTTTCTATACATTAAGATACTAACTACTCTTTAACTCTAAACTGCATAATTATTTCATTTTTATAATTATTAAATTTTACGCAACTCACTAAACGATGCTCCGATTTAATTATACATAAACGTTTAGTTTGAATAAATATATTACCATTTTTATCGACGTATACATAAAACTATAAAACGTTTGCTAAATCAGGGCAACGACCTAGAGCTTTTGAGGCTATGCAATAATTTGCGAAAACTCTTTAACAATGTTAAGGATACACGGAACGACACTGTTGTGACATATTCGGTGTTATTTACACTTCTGTTATCTGACTCGGTATCGCAGTGGCTAAGCTATTCGGCTTCGGTGCCGGGGGTCGTGGGTTCGATTCCCACACGGGACAAGTGAGTTTTCGTGAGGGGGGGTTGACGTCAGAAAGGCGGGCGGTCGTAAAAAACATCAAAATTACTTACAGCATGATGAATGAGTGAAATGCCTTATCTAACAACAAACAAAATTACAAAAGTAACAAATAATAAGATAGAGGTTTGGCGTTCTTATCGCTTAGAAGCGATTTATTTATTAAACATGTTGTGCCGATCCTACCTCGCTGGGATGAGGGCAGGAAGATGATGACTTCTGTTAAATCAATATGTATATATCACATAACATTGACAACGCACCGTAAATTAATCTTATCGCCGTCTATGCGTGAGTATTACATGTATGTGATAATTTCTTATAATATTTTATTTGACACAATGACAAGGGAATATAAAATAATAAAGATTTTAATTAAGCTTTAGGTGTCAGTGTGGTTTCCCTGATAGTATGTACATATTTATATGCTATGATTATAGAACATTACTTCAGAACTAGTTTATAGAAAATAGCGTAGCGTCTCAACAAATCTCAGTTGATTTAAATATCTTCTCTTCCAAACGATTACATCCAATGAAGATTGTTAATTGATTAGAAATTCCAGCTGTGTAATTAACTAGTTTGTGGTAATTAGGATGATTTAATTTACTTTATAAAATATGGCTATTACTCCCTTCCTTCCCCTTAAATGTCATCCGAGTGAAGTCAAGGAATTTCCGTAAAACTTTCTAAGCTTTTTTAACTCACTATTTCCATTATTACTTGTACAAACAGCCTTTTTATATACACCGCTTAATCAGGACTATGTCTTAGTCAGGAATTTATACTGTTATTCAAATTGTTCAAATTTAATCTTCATTTTCGCAGCCACAGGAAGATAGATAAGGTGGTATTAAATTACGCAATTAATATTATTTATGAAATGTTTATATTATAGTAAACACGTATTAATCTTAAATTAATTATTTGACATACAAGATAAATAGCAAGACACTAAAAGTCCTTGCAATGTAACAATGTTAATCATGGATGTCTCCTTGATTTGGCATAAGTGTCACTTTATCATTGGATATTATTGTATTAGGCCCTCGTGTATTCGTGATTAACTGCTTACCACTTAATTCTTATTAAAGTTCAAAATAAATTTATTATTTATGCTAAATTATCACATTTTTAATTAAGAAAACTTTAATAGTGATTTTAAAATTAACCTTATAACACAAACAGAACATAGGTACCTATATAGGAATAAAGTTGCTATTTATACTTCCACTAGATGATAATAATTTGATGCTTAACTTGAAGCTAAAATGCATTTTGTTATTCAATTATCGTATTTGTATTCATTTATGAATATCGATCACGTTTGCATAATTATTATGCAATGAATTCCAAACAAAAGAGTTATTGGGCCATTATGTCGCCATTTTAAGAAATCTGAGCACGCGTTTGTTGTGAATAACATAATTTATTCAGTAAAAACTGAATACATCACAATTCTGTTACAAATGCTAATATAATATTAAAATATTGCTATCTGAAACATGATATTCATATTACGAAGTTTACAATCAAAATGCTTCATCAATCTTTAAATTCTTTTCCGATGCCATGTTGCGTCAGTCGCCATTTTCTTTAATTTATTCTTATGTGGTCAATAAAATAGTAGGGTTGCCAAACATTAAATATTATATATTAATATATTATTGGTATTTTGTTATAAATAATCCTGTGCAATTAAAGTGAGGACTAGGATATCGTCCCTTTTAATTTTCTCAAGCGGAATGAGCTTTTTAATATTTATTAAAAAAATAAATTGGTATTCACATTTTGATTTATTTGTAAAGTTTAGCATGACAAGTACCTTAGTTGAAGATTAAGTTCGTATGCACTAAGTGTTTAACGATGAATTGTACCTTGTATAACTTTTGGGGATTGACACAAATATGCCGCCAAGTTTGTGATAACCCTGAGTTGGCTGAGTGCATACTTTTGTTTATTTAACGTGCTAGTCTAGTGTCGCATACGCTTTTGGCACATACATGACTCGTCGAATGCGATGCCTTTAGAAATTCAATGTTTATTGTACAACCGAGTGTCACTACTTCAGGATAATATTAGCGACGAGTTTGCAAATTAGGTAGGTAGTATAAGGAATTTAATGTTCGTTTAAAGGGTGTGTTTATTCTAATGCATATATGTTTAAACGCAAAGCGGACAGAGATGGGTTTCGTCTTAGCTTCTAAACGAAAAAATAATAGTAAAGACAAACTGTCTCAAATTTTCATATAAATATTAAAATTACGCATTTACATTGTCTATAAACTTTTGTGTTAACAATGATCTTAGATACTTAAACACCGCGTCGCCTCATATCATGTTTTATGCCACCATTTATGTATTCTTGTGTGAGTAAAAGCGTTATTTTACACTCGTGACGGCTGTCTTTACGTGTTTGTATGAGTTATTGAGCTATAACATTTTATCATTAATAAATTTAAATCTGAAAATCGTCGTCTTTATTAGTTCGTTACGTCTTATAATATTAACAGCTGTAGATTAATATAACTTTAACCCTATATTAAAATATATCTTACTCGCTATATTTGTACCATTCATAATATTGGGAAATACGTGAATAATCCATACTAATATTATTAATGCGAAAGTAATTCTGTCTGTCACGCTTTCACGCCAAAACTACTGAATCGATTTAAATGAAATTCTAACTAAGACAGATAGCCTAGAGCCTGAAAAAGGACATAGGCTATTTTTTAATTGAAAAAAGTGTTGTAAAGGGTTGAATATATCCTTCTTTAAAAAATATACATAGTTTTTAAAGGGCTTCAACGCGAGCGAAGCCGCAGGCAGAAAGCTAGTATAATTTAAATAAAAAATGTATATGGGCAACATGTGATATTGAAGAAGAAATATGTTTAGTGAATTGAATTTATGTGACTTATTCAAACCGAATCACTATCATCATCACACTCCTGCCATTATCCATCTAATGGGGGTCATCACAAAACTTGGATCGTGTCGACTGCCGTCAACCCTCCTTGGGTCCAACACTCAGATCCGGAACATGTATCCATCGGGGATAGGACACAAATATTTCTCGTTTGTGGGGATCCCGGTGCACAATCCAACAGTTTAGCAACTATGGCATGGTTGCAGAGTCTCAATACCGAAATACCGACTAATTTAATGCCTTGTAAGTCTTCTCCGTAACATTATACATTCAGCTGTCATCCACTTTGCGTTTGACGTATGTCATCCATCACCACTAATCACCTTGCAGTGATGGATGAACGTTTATAAGGCCTCGTCTGGCCGGCATTGGGAAATCCCGCTCGAAACGGGGACGGCGTTAAACAACTCGTGTAAACGATAAATTTATTTCCCGAGCCATTTCCGAACTGCGAACTCGTGTTCCAAATTCGAAACGATCGATCAGTAGCGGCGTCAGCTAGCAAGCATGCTGTTTCGGTAACGTTCGACAATTCCCGTGATTTTTCAAATGTATTTATGTACATATTCCTGTCCATTTTATTTTTGCTAAGTATCCCAGTATACTTGATTATACATTCATACCTTTATGTTTCCATTTACGTGTACAAATACAAATTTTGCAATTATATTAAGAACCGATAAAAAGTTATTAAATGAAATACCGGTTTTTCTCATCATTACCGGTTATTCTTATCAGTGCACTCTTGATCTTAGAGTCGTTTCTTAAACTTAATTCAACGATTAGTTAATAAGTATTGATTTAAATTTCAAGATTTAGGCAATAATATTAGTACATGTTGTACCGGAAATAAAAGTTTTAGTATGATAACAGTTCGTTAAAAACTTATATTGTACTGCCACTACAAGAAAGTACCGTTCGCTTTTTGAAACACTCACGACTTTATACTGACGACTAGTTGGGTAACACTAAAAAAATAAAAAGAAGAAAACAAGAAATTGAAAATGGGACGCATTTTCAACCTAATACGACAGTCTAGTTCCTAACTGTCTCCCGATCTGTATAACAAGAAACATTAAGCCGTCTCAGTAAAGTGGATAAACAGTGTGTCACAATCGCGTGGAGCCGAAACGTGATTTTGAACGGCACGCATTTAAAGTTTACTTTACAGAAAACCAATATGAGGAGGTCGAATGATGACATACATTTTTGCGTTACATCGAACCGTGTTGATCTTGTACAGGCGAGCGGAATTCGCTTCTGTCTATACGCACCTATATGTTTATTTTTGTTTATGCTTGTTTCCAAAAGGCGCACTGCCTCGAAACATTAACATTACGTGTATATACGAATTTAACGGTGGTAGGGCCACGCAGCAGCCTCGGCTGTTGCACGAATGGGCAGAGCCCAATTTTAAAAAGGTTGTCAACGCATCTGTAACCCTCGGGTGTAACAAATATCCATGGGCGGCGGTATTCACTTAACATCAGGTGACCCGTCTGCTCGTTTGGCAACATTTCGCATTAAAAAAAAATATACGAAATAAATACCCATACGGGATACGGTAAATAGCGCTTCAGATGTAGAACAGTAATTACTCTTTCATATTTTGCTGCACTTACCAAGAGCTCTCATCACCTTTATTGACTGGTAGAGAATGCCTTTGGGCATTAAGCCCTTTTAAGCCCTTTGTAACCCGTTTACGGCCCACTATACACAACCACAATACCTGGCAGTATTATACTTCCGGTATGATGAGTGAGGTAGCCGGGGCTCACTTTATTAAATGGTTGCAACGCATCTACAACCCGACGGGTATTGCACTTGTCAATGGGCGGCGGTTATCACTTAACATCAGGTGAACCGCCAGCTCGTTTGCTATCTTCTCACATAAAAAAAGAATCGGACACAGTTGTGAGACAATTGTTGATATAATTATATCATATTAGCGACCCGCCCGGGTTTCACACGGGTGCAATGTGTTAAACATATAAACCTTCCTCTTGAATCACTCTATTTAGTAAAAAAAAATGCAATTCGCATATTGTAACTTCTTTAAACACCGTGGGCATCTAAACCTGATTCGTTGTAGATGCATTATAAACCTATTAAAAGTAGGCCTATATTGGAATCATATTATATATCTTCTCACCTCCAATCAACCTTTCGGTTTGTTGCAGAAGCAATACTGCAACACGCGAACCGAAACCTGCTGCAGACTGGTGTCTTCCAGTGTGGGCCAGGCCAATCTCGGAATTGGCTTCGACGCCGAAAGCCAGGGCTCAGGGCTGATTTCCCACACGGCGACATATGACGCTCAGAACTCGTTCTCCCAGAGCGGCTTCGGTGTACAGAGCGGATCTTCCAGCTACGACGCCAGCCAATCTACGTTCGGCAGCACCATTGGCTCGAATGTGCCCGCCGTGACAGCCGTTCCCGCTGGCTCGACCGGCTCGTTCGGAGCGAGCGGTTCCAGTTCCGGCTCGTACGGCTCCACGTTACGCCCCGTGACCGGACAAAGCAGCTTCGGAACAGACTCTTTCTCGTCCCAGAGCGGGAACACTAACATCTATAGACCCGGCTCGGGGAGCTCTCTGAAACCTGGCATCCCTTACCTGCCCCCAGTCGACAACACCAACAGCGGCAGTAACGTCGTCAGCTCGACTGCGTTCCCATCAACTTTAGTCACTAGTCCACGCCCATTCACCACGCCCCGTCCAGTTTCTTCTCCGCGTCCATTCAATACGCCACTTCCAGTTACCACTCCTCGCCCCCTCCCGAGTTCCAGGCCGACCTACCTTCCCCCGGTTTCCTCTACCTCTGCCCCTGGTTACTTACCACCGGTTGGCGAGCAGACGATCAACAGGGAAACCTTTGTGCCCAGTCCTAATTACAATGAAGGTGGAATCATCCTCGACGAGTCAAGATTCCCGTCGACCACTCGCCAGCCAATCGTGCCCATTCTGAGTAAGTTTCTCCCACAAATAATTTAACCGTTACTAAAGATATTTTAATTACTTCAGTGACATTAAATACTGTTAGTTGTTAAATGTTCTGATACGTTCAAAAGTATTTTTTTAAGTTATTGATACGATACCACTTATAAAATATATTTAGGAAAGTGCCACATACTCAAATTATATATTTATTAATCAGATGAAATTCCTGCCGGATGCGCCGCTGCTTTGAAATGCACTCCCATCGAATTCTGCACTGCAGATGGAATCATCTCCAACACAACCGTCGTACTCACCAGAGATCAGAATGCTTATAGAGTACCTCTTACCGTAAGTATATAAGATTCATCTGTATTTAGTTTTTGATATAGTTGTCTTCTGTCGTTAATATTTATCCAGAGGACATGTATAAATATTCCATTTCGGCAATGGCTTTGATGGTGTTCTAACACTCTCCTAAACCAAACTCCTCCTTGTGACAGGACTGCAGAGATCTGGAGACGGGCCGCATCGGCAAATGCTGTCGCGACCCCTTCTACACCGACCCCTGGCCCACCAATCAGCTGGGCCAATGGGTGCCTGGTGTGTTCGGTGGCAACGATGGAAAGTACGTGCCCGATAGCCGGGTTAGCTCCAGTACAAGCCAGCAGGTCACCGGAACTCCCTTCATCACTGGAAGCACGATTCTGAATAACTTTAGGTAAATTAAAATGACGCTTTCTTTATCCATGTGTCAAATCTGTTTTTATGGGCAGGTCGTAATTATTGAACCATTGAGAATTTTTCTGGTTCATTACAAAAATAATGGTCAAGATATTTAAGAATACCTAAATAAATTGAGCATGCTCTGTATTACACAACAAATAAAAGTTGACTTTTACTGAAAATTGAAAGACGCATGCAATGCATGAAATTCTTGAAATCTCATAATAATTACAGATCAGTACAATGTTTCTAAAACAAGTTTTCTTTTTTTCAGGACACCGAAACCAACTTTGCCAACTTTTACGGGTCAAGGTTCGGGAATTAAAGAAGTGAATGGTCGAGGGCAAATCACTACGGGTGGTGTGGGTCAATTTGGTCAGGGTGGTATCGGTCAAGTAACCCAAACTGGAATAGGGCAAACTGGTCAGGTCGGTGTCGGGCAAGTTGGAGTCGGCCAAAGAGGTCAAGTTGGAGTTGGTCAAGTAGGTCAAGCTGGAGCTGGCCAAAGAGGTCAGGTCGGCATTGGTCAAACAGGCCAAGTTGGTGTTGGACAAATTGGAATCGGCCAAAGAGGTCAAGTCGGCGTTGGCCAAACAGGCGAAGTCGGTGTCGGACAAGTGGGCCAAGTTGGATTCGGCCAAAGAGGTCAGGTCGGCGTTGGTCAAACAGGCCAAGTTGGTGTCGGACAAATTGGAGTTGGCCAGAGAGGTCAAGGCGGCGTTGGTCAAATAGGCCAGGTTGGGGTTGGCCAAAAAGGTCAAATCGGTTTTAGTCAAACAGGTCAATTTGGTGTAGGACAAATTGGAATCGGTCAAAGAGGTCAAGTCGGCGTTGGCCAAACAGGCGAAGTCGGTGTCGGACAAGTGGGCCAAGTTGGATTCGGCCAAAGAGGTCAGGTCGGCGTTGGTCAAACAGGCCAAGTTGGTGTAGGACAAATTGGAATCGGCCAAAGAGGTCAAGTCGGCGTTGGCCAAACAGGTGAAGTCGGTGTCGGACAAGTGGGCCAAGTTGGATTCGGCCAAAGAGGTCAGGTCGGCGTTGGTCAAACAGGCCAAGTTGGTGTAGGACAAATTGGAATCGGCCAAAGAGGTCAAGTCGGCGTTGGCCAAACAGGTGAAGTCGGTGTCGGACAAGTGGGCCAAGTTGGATTCGGCCAAAGAGGTCAGGTCGGTGTTGGTCAAACAGGCCAATTTGGTGTCGGACAAATTGGAGTTGGCCAGAGAGGTCAAGGTGGCGTTGGTCAAATAGGCCAGGTTGGAGTTGGGCAAATAGGCCAATTTGGAGTTGGTCAAACAGGCGAAACCGAAGTCGGACAAGCTGGCCAATTTGGCATTGGACAAAGAGGTGAAGTTGGCGTTGGACAAGTAGGTCAAGTTGGCGTAGGACAAAGAGGGCAAGTTGGTTTTGGCCAAACAGGCCAAGTCGGTGTGGGGCAAATTGGCCAAGTTGGCGTTGGACAAAGAGGCCAAATTGGTGTAGGTCAAATAGGCCAATTTGGTGTTGGTCAAAAAGGCGAAGCTGAAGAGGGGCAAATTGGCCAATTTGGCGTTGGACAGAGAAGCGAAGTCGGTATAGGGCAAAATGGTGAAATTGGTGTTGGTCAGATTGGAGTAACTGGCGTTGGAAAATACGGCCAATTTGGGGTCGGGCAAAGGGGCCAGGTTGGCATTGGGCAAATTGGTCAAGTGGGCGTTGGGCAACAAGGCCAAATCGGCGTGGGCCTGGTTGGACAAACAGGCACTGGCCAAATCGGTCAAACTGGTGTTGGAGCGATCGACCGAGGAGGTCAAGGTAATCTCTACTAACCAACAAAGACTTACTCAATCTAGTGTTCACTTAAAATATTTGTGTTTATAACAAGTTTTGCATGAAGTAAAACTTTAATTTTATCGAGACGAGCTGTGCTAATCAGAATTACCAAACATAATTACCAAAAACGCTTCTGTTTTTAACATATCTGTGATAAATGTTGATGTTAATTAATAATAATGAATAACAATAACTTTTAACGCGAGCTAGTATTAAGTTAACAGTTACTCTAATTACAATTTCGTTACTACAGGTCAGATTGGAATACGAGAGCAAACCGGCGGAATCGGAGAAGTACAGGTGAGATTGTTTCAACAATTTTTGTTATTATTAGAAGATTTTTGCAACGAATTCATATACTTCATCACACTTTGGATATGATAGTTTAATTAATCGCATAATTAAGAGGGCGCACTAATCTATCGGGAGAGAAGTCAGCTAAACAAAAGGTGTTTTATGACCAGGCGACTGCCACCTCGTACTGCTTCACAGAGCAGAAATAATTCATCATTCATAGTATCCTTTTTTGGCTGATGTAATAAGACTGCGGATTATTTGTTAAAGTTAACAAATAAATAAAAAAAATTGGAAAGTAAACAAAATTAAGAAAAGGATATTCGATACGGAATATATGCACTTTAAGAATAAGATCTTAACTGTGGTAGGGCCACGCAACAGTTTTCACTGTTCCACGAATGGGCAGGTCCGTCCGGGTAAGTACCACTACCTCAAAGAATAACGCAAAGTAGATGTGTTACATTTTTGCGTTTCGTCTGGTGATTGAGGTAGCCGGGGCCCACTTTAACTAAAGGTGGCATTTGCTACCTACGGGTGTTGCAAATGTCCATGGGCGGCGTTTACTACTTAACATCAGGTGAATCGCCAGCTCGTTTGCCAATTTTTCACATAAAAATAAAAATAAGAAACTTTCATATGGAACACACATACAACGGGATCCATAAGTAAACGAGGTAAAATCTTGTCACATAGGGTACCGGACAGCGCAACAAGTTTGGCTTTGTGTCGCAAGGCATTACCCAGGTCGAAACCGGCACGGGACAGTACACCGAGAACGGTATCGGCCAGAAGGTAGTCCAGGGTGGCGGAGTGGGCATCAAGCAGGGCGTGGGTCTCGCGATCTCCCAAGGAGTTGGGACCGCGGTGGAGAACGAAGTCAGCGCGTCCACTCGCAGGATCTACTTGCAGCGTTACGATGGTGCAGGGCAGTGCGGTATCAAACATGTGAGTGTTATTGAAAATTTTTCCAATTACGCATTGTGGCAATAATGACTGCGGCACTGACATCATCGGTGCAATCAAATCAAAAAAATATCAAAAATGATTTCTGTCATATTTTACTCTGTGCACATTTTCAACGTCATAACAATACCGTCTTACCACCGCTCGCTGTAAGTATATAATAATGTCATATGTTTTACATGCAAAACAGATAGTACTCCATACTCACATACTATAATTCACTCAGAATTTTTTTCTTATTTACTTAAAGCCCATGGAAATTTTACTAGGCAGCGAGTAAACATATTTTATTACGTAGAACATCAAAGTGGTAAAAATATTTAAAGTCATTTTTTTTCACTATTACGTAATACAAATAGGAACAAACGAATATAACGTCATAAGTAAATATACTACGCATATTGTAGCTAGAGCGAAGAAAACCTTGCCGCGTCATTTTCACTTTCGCGTCATTTTCACTTTTCATTTTCACTTCGACTTCAAAAAGAACGAGGTTCTCAGTTCGAGTGTGTTTTATGTTTGTTACCTCAGAACTTTCGACTGCGTGACCCTAATTTGATGATTGTTTTTTTTTTTAAAGCTGGGGCTTCCGATGTATTATGATATTACATATTAATTTTATTGCTATTGGATCTTGGGCTCCGGAGATACGTAGGGAACACCTGAAAATCAATTATATATTAAGCGAAATATATGAAGTCCGTTTTGTTTTTCTTTAATAAAAAAAAATTACTCGTTTAATCTGCAATCACTAATAGCCACTGATATGTTAATAGTGGGAGCCAATCAATATTTAATTTTAATATGTAAATCAGTGATACTCATCTAGGAATGTTTAAAATCACACGACGACTTCTTGTTTTAGCTTTTAGTTTGTGTCTCAATCATTTACACTAATATATTAATTAATATTGAAAAGATTCATTACGTCATCTGATACGAAATGTTTATCTATTAATATTGTGTTCTAATGCTACGAACACAATATTTTGACACAGTGCTGGGATAAATTGTTTTAACGTGATATCTCCGTAGCCTTCAATTTCATGTACACATTTATGCGAAGCTATACTATAGCTTATACTATGTAGGTATGTACTGAACATTACTTAAAAAGGGCTGGGCTGAGCACTCACATGAAGTTTACCGTCAATACAAATAATTTTTTTGGGGACAGACACGTCTGTTTTTCTTTTGAGTCAAGACAATTCATCATATTATTTGCGTGACGTATTCTGACACTAAAAAACATTTTTTATTCGTAATAAGTTTTAAAAGAAAAAAATATGTCAAAATTATATCGAACAAAAATAATTCTAATCAAATCCATAAATATGCTGCTAACTGCGTAAGCGCGACAGCTGAATTATTTATTAAAATGATTGCCTAATTAATTGATTGGGGAATGTAATCGTACGATAGGTTATATTCATTAAAAAGGCTGTTTTAAAAGTGCTCTTGTGAAATGTTTCTCCTCACACTTAAAAAATAAAACGTTTTGATATTGTTTTTGAAATAAGATTATGTACCGTTTCTTTAAGAAATGTAAAAGTTAAAACGACATACGATTACATACGATATATAGATGAAAGATTCTGTTACATAAGTCAAATAAGATTCCCGCCATTTTAAGAATACGAATATGGACACAATTTTGGCCGAGTCATTTTTAGGGTTCCGTACCCAAAGGGTAAAACGGGGCCTCATTAGTAAGACTCCACTGTCTGTCTATCTGTTTGTCTGTCACCAGGATGTATATCATGAACTGTGATAGTAAGACTGAAATTTTCGCAGATTATTTAATTCTGTTAACGCTTTAACAACAAATAGGTATTAAAATGGAATAAAAAATATTTAAGTTGGGCTCCCATATAACAGACATGATTTTTGCCGTTTTTATAGATAATGGTACAGAACCCTGCGTGCTCGAGTTCAACTCGCATTTGGCCGGTTTTTAATTAATAATAGAAATACGAGGGCGGGATGATAAGTAACTAGCCTAATAATAAAACACTTAACTTTCCATGATAAAATTAATTTTATTTTTCGACATAGTCTCCGTGAACCGCTACACACTTATTCCATCTTCGTTCTAAAGCATTAATGCCTCCCAGAAAATGATTTCTTTCGAGGCCTGCAAAATACTCCTCTACGGCGGCTATGACTTCATCATTTATGGCAAATTTCTATCCGCCCAAAAAAGTTTTGAGCTTAGGGAATAAGTGGAAGTCTGATGGCGCTAGATCAGGCGAATAAGGTGGGTGGGGCAGCAAATCGTATTTCAATTCGTTGATTTTTGCCATAGCTTTAACACATGTGTGAACCCTAGCGTTGTCTTGGTGGAAGACGATTTTTTTTTTTAGCCAAACCTGGTCGTTTTTGTTGAATACATTGATGAAGCTTATCAAGACGATTAGCGTAGTATTCACCATTAATTATTTGACCTTTAGCAAGGTAATTTATCATCAAATCCCATCTGCATCCTAAAAGACGGAAGCCGTCACTTTTCCAGCCGACTTTACAGCCATGGCTTTTTTTGGAGCCGGGCATCCCGATTGAGTCCACTGATTTGATTGAATTTTTGATTCTGGCGTATAATGATGAACCCATGTTTCATCTGTTGTTACAAATCGACGTAAAAAATCGGCCTTATTACTTTGAAAACGGTCCAGACATTCTTTTGAGTTTTGCACCCGAATCCTTTTTTGATCGTGCGTAAGCAATCGCGGCACCCAACGGGCCGATAACTTTTTCATATTTAATTCCTCACTTAGGATATGATGTACCCGTTTTTTTGAGATACCTGTAGTGTCAGCTATTTCAGATAACTTCAATCGTCGATCTACTAAAACCATATCATGTACTTTCACGACCATTTCCAGAGTCGTGACGCTTTTTGGACGTCCGGGGCGGGCTTCATCTTGGACACATGTACGACCGCGTTTAAACTCAGCCACCCGGTTTTTTACTGTGGTATAACAAAGAGCACATTCACACAAAACATTCTTTAACTCGTCATTGATATCTTTCGCTTTCATCCCCTTCATATGAAGAAACTTTATCACCACTCTTTGTTCAATTTTATCTATTTTGAAAACAATTGACGAAATATATTTTCAAATGACAAAAAACAATAAAATTTTCACGCCACCAAATTCAAATTTAGAACACAGGTGGCCAGACAAACGAATTTAAAAATGACATATATATTTTTTTAATTTTAACTTTTTAAATAGCAAAGGCTAGTTACTTATCATCCCGCCTACGTATATATATTATCTAAACAAGATACACGACATTAATATACATCAAAACAAAATATTGTGATTACTGAATTTTGTTTCTTTAGCTTTATTAATTAATCTAGGAAAATCTATTTATTTATTCAAAAAGGAAAAGGTTTTGGATTCACATCCATCTGAAATATTAATCGGTCCAGTGAACCTATACTAAACTTGCTCACATCAAATTATATAAATTTGACTCAAAATAATTTAAATATGCTTTTTTTTAATTATAAATATCTGAATTTATTACTCTAATGGTGCCTTTTTGGAATTATAAAATGTCGTTATTTAATGAACTGTCAAAAAACCGGCTGTAGCGTTGACAGATGATTGACAAATAGAAAAAAAAAACAATACAGATACAATATATGCAGACACAGACGCAGACGTAAGATATGTAATGGAGGTTAAGATGTTCATGCTTACAGAAATTCCAGACGTAATAATTATGTCATTATTGCGATTTCTTAATTTGCACAAACATTGAGAATGGTTAAATGAAATTATTTAACGAGCTTCATTTCAATTTTCCGCAAAGTATTCGGTACGACGGGAAATTAAATTAAGATTAAAACAGGTAAAAATAATATGTTTTCGATATACAATCGTAAATCGTTACTTGGAATGTCAATCTCAATATCATGTTTTAATAAAACTTGATTTATACAGATTCTATATTTTATTTTAAAAAATGATCGGGCCATACTGATAAAGTTTTTATAAACGGCTCATTACCATAATAATGCAATAATTTTCATTTCAAGAATTAAATTAATTTAAGGTTTGGCATAATTTGAAAAATTATTACCACCCACCTGACGCAGCTAAATTAACCTAGTGGGTGGTATCACTAACTTTTATTATTACGATAGTTTTTGAAGGTACTACCTACTATGGCTAAAACCAAAGCTTGTTTTGTTGAACATGGGGCTTAAAAATAATATGGCGGCGACAATATAGAATAGAAAATTACTGATTACTAATAATATTATATGGACAAATCTGAGCAGTAGATTAACAGTAGAATTCAACTCGCTGGAGATGCGAGTTGAATTGTATACTAGAATATTTGAATCTTCAGTATCCTGTCTGATGTTATTGTATACGTCATTATTCAACAGCCCCAAAGACCCTACGGCAACCATGACGATCTGGAGGTAGACTTCGCCGAGATTCCGTGGCAGGCTATGGTGCTCCTGCAGACGAACAGAAGCCTTCTCTGCGGCGGTGTGATATCCAGGCCCGATGTCGTCATCACATCTGCTGCCTGCGTTGATGGGTAATTACATATTGGCATAGGACCAACGGTGTTGTTGAATTTATATTTATTTTGGCGCGTTTAAAAAATAATGACAGTCTATGGGCGACGGTGATCGTTCAACATAAGGTGAGCC
Source organism: Iphiclides podalirius (assembly GCA_933534255.1). Taxonomy (NCBI): domain Eukaryota; kingdom Metazoa; phylum Arthropoda; class Insecta; order Lepidoptera; family Papilionidae; genus Iphiclides; species Iphiclides podalirius. The sequence goes on along the minus strand of OW152835.1, from coordinate 600,284 downwards.
GCTTCTTAATTTACCTCCTTTTCTATAAAAAAAGAAAAGTAAAATACCAACCCCCAAAAAGCGACTTCATCAAGTTTAATTGCTATGGTAATGCCGTTAAGTTGGTTGCGAACGCTATTACCGTAGCAACCAATAACAAGTTTTTGACATTTACCAATAATTTTTATCCTTTAAACGAGCAATATATATATATTTGGAATCTCGGAAACAGCTCCAGCGATTTTCATGAAATTTAGTATGTGCGTAGATTCGGGGGCGAAAAATCGATCTGACTAGGTTTCATTTTTAGAAAATGTCCTTTTATCCCCGTTTTCAGGGAATGAAAAATATTATTCGAATACGACGGTAAATTTCACCGAAAAAAAAAATGTTATAATAGCTCGGTCGGTAATCGGGCGGCCGCTAATAAACAGCCACGAAACAGAAGGCCGTGGTTCGTATCACAATCATTTACACATTTATTTTTTTACTTTTTTTTCGATTCCAGATCATTGCTTTCTTTATTTTTAATTTTTTGTCGATTTGTTATTTTGTTATTTTTTCCCTTTTTTTTTTTTAATTTCTTTCTTTTGTGAAAAACATCAGTTCATATTTTCTTATTATTACGTCGGTAAGATCGAAAAATATTATGCATATTTCATTACTCAGTAATTTGTATCTAAATGTAATTTCCAAAACACACGATTTACCAAAAAAAAAAAAACAAACCGAGCAAAGCTCGGTCCTCCAGGTACTGCAAGTTATTTGGTTATCAATTACTGCATTTAAACTTACGCTAAAGAAGTTGTACACTGCGAAACAACTGCGATCAGACATATCTACATACACAATAATAATATTAGTATATGTAACTAGAAACAAGTTTAATAGCTTCTATCGAAAGTAAAAAGAACTTACCACTGCGCTAAATAGTTATGGTAACACTTACGTTAATGCTGTAACATAATAAGTAAACACATACTTTTTACAGAGCGATACAACGTCACTATATAGGATATCTAAAGCATTGCGGGAATAAGGCACATCAGTAATAAACAACAATATAAATTAAATGCCTTTGAAAATAACAATCCGGTACTTGAAATTTTAATAATAAAGTTTAATTCTGCTACCTGTGACGAATCATGAATCATTTTAAGATATAACATATTATACATAATATAAAAATTTGCACACTAAATTTTAGTTATAGGCCTCTTGTTTACTGGTATTTATGTGATCTAAAATTTGCGTAATATAAATTCATCATCATTTCGTTTTAAACTGTTTCCTTAACTAACACTTCCTTTCCAGATTGGAAGCGAAGAACGTTCTAGTCAAAGGAGGCGAATGGAAACTCGGCATCGACGAAGAGCCGCTGCCTTTCCAGATCGTTCAAGTCAAGACCATCGTCTTCCACCCAGGCTACAAGCCCGGCAGCCTCAAGGACGATGTTGCCATACTCCACCTTGCCGAAAACCTGCGCTTCGCAAATAATATTCAGCCCATCTGCATGCCCGACTCCAAGGACTCCATTAATGCCTTCTACAGCGGCGCTGGACAGTGCATAGTTACCGGCTGGGGCAAGATTGTTTTGCAAGGTATGTCTTTACAAATCCACAGTAGTTTAATACCACCCAAGCGAATCTAATTGTTTGGATAAAAAAGAAAATTAAAGGATTGGGTCCTTGCAGAAACCCTGCGGAACGCTCTTAGACAAATTTTGAAATTGCGATAGAGATTAACTTTCCCCTCTAATTCAGTCTATAACACGTGTTTTAAAATGGTCTGTATCTTATTAACATGTTGCCAATTTATTTTAACAATTGTCCAGGCAACCATAATAACATGACCTCCACGAATAGTCAATGTCATTTGTAAATTATGTTTTAATTTTGTATGTTTTTTTTTTCTTGGTTTCTGCTTTGTTTTTAAGAGGTCTAAAAACACTCTATCTTACACTACGCCTTCTCATAAACTTGTCCTATATAAAAAATCATATTAATCCACTAAATTGCAGAGTGAAAGATGAATAGAAATCTACATAAATAATAATAATATTAGTATATGTAGCTAGAAACAAGTTTAATATCTTCTGTCGATAAAACAAAACAACCACCACCGCGCTAAATAGTTATGGTAACACTTACGGTAATGCTGTAACCTAACGGCGGCGAAGAAACAATAAATTTAATGGGCAAACGTGCAACACCTATGTAGGGTGTTGTCAAACGCGAAAATCCGCTAATTGAAGCGCAAACTGGCAAAAGTTTCACCGTTTGCACCGTGTCAGCGTGTATTACAAGTTGGCAAAGATTTGGCGCGGATTTGTTTGTCGAGCAATTCCAACATTAGAACCAAAGAGGTCAAGCCAATATCTCAAGTGTCCAAAGTGAGCGACGACCATTTAGTTTAGTTTCGATTTGTCTTCCCAGCACGGTACAAAATTGTTCATCATATAAACTATCGTAACTATAACTATGATAAGTATTCATGAGAATTATTACTCGCAAAAACCTAGGCTTTGAAGTATCGATTTCTTAATGATTTTCTTTGGATATATTTGATAAACGTCTCTATACCAATCGAACTTCATTCTGTATTCTGAGATAAAAAAAAAAAACATTCAATAGGATGTATCTAAATTTAAAATGTCTCACAAACGCGGTCACAGAATTATTAACTAAGATACATTTTATTTTATTTATATGTATTGGATTTTAAATTGAAACTCTAGATTATTCGAATGTGTTGTTGCATTTACGTCTATCCTATCACGAATTCATTTCCAAAATAGGGTGATTCAATTTTAAGTAACGAAGATTTCAGCTTATCTCATTATAAACATTCAATGTTCATTAAAACACTTAGGCAGGTTATTTTTGATACTGATTGCCTTTACATCCGATATATGTGCCATGGTAATAATAAATTGAGTTGCGAAATAAGAAGAAGATAAATGTGCAAGTAAACGATTAGGCGTATTTTATAGGTCCTTAATAAATGATCGGTTGGTAAAACCATGACCTGTTAAATGCCAGAACACTTCTAAAACGACGCTGACCTCTAGAAACAAAAGCTTTGCATAAATACAAGCGGACGTAAATTTGTTTAACTTTAAATACAAATTATCGCGTTTTGTGAATTGAAGTTTGAATGGAGAATGTATGGAGAAGAATGAAAGTATATTCTTGTAATTGTGTGAAGAAAACGAACGAACACTTTTTAATTTCGTTTTACGCACGCGCTGTTTTCTACATATTTCTTGGAGATGAGCTTGACCAATTAAAACCGGTCGAGTTAAGAAAATACCGGATTGGATAGTTACGCGTAAAACTCGTAAACACGAGATATGGAAAAGGAAAGTATATGAGCGCAAGTCGACCATTTTAGGGTCATTGCCGGTGCTGTAGCGATAGCATAACAACTACAGGACATGTGAATTTAAGTAAGAGAAAAATAAAAGTTTTCTGTCGAAACTTTCGTAACAGTAAAATGCAAAATCCTTATCTGCTACAGAATATGAAATAAATAATGAGATAAAATTACAATGCCTAATTTAATAGATACTGCCACGAAGTCATACTTCCATAAAGGTACAAGTGTGCTTAGCCGATCACTACCATGGTAATTCCCACGCCTCAAAATTATTACGAAATCTAAATATTTTAAAAACAACTGTTTGTTGGCTTCAGAAAACCAGCTCTAAACGTCTGTAATTGATGCAACGCTTATATTTTGTGTTATGGTTGCCATATTCAAGATATCTGAATACTTTGTGAAGATATCAAGACGAATCTTGTAATAAAATAGTCGTTTATAAGTCAATATTATTAATATACACTCATCCTGATAAGATGCGCTGTAAGGTTGTTAAAATTATAATTAACATCCAATCAATTTTAATTTTCTTGTAATATAATTAATACGTAATTATTAACGACTAGCTGACTCATAAAGCAAGCAAGCATAAAGTGTTTGACAGGTTAAGCAGAGATAGTTGACAGGTTGACAGGTTTGTATGGGACAATAAAATTGTTGCAATTTCGATTTTTCATGCAATTTTTCCATAATTTCTCATCGTTTAAACCTTCCCTGCATTGCCACAAAATTTTCAAAACCAAAATTAGCCAAATCGGTCCAGCCGTTCTCGAGTTTTAGCGAGACTAAGGAACAGCAATCCATTTTTATATATAAGAGATAAGAACATGAACAGTAAAATTTTCAACTATCACCTGCTAAACCTCATGAAATTCATATAAGAAAAACGTCGTCCTAGAAATATTCAGTAAACACAAAATTAAATATATTCCTAATATTTGGTACAACACACAAAATTTGTGACTAAAAACTTTTTGCAAAACTAGACAATTAATTTTGTTTGACAAGACGTACCTATAACAATCGATTCGCACAAACATGCACTTTTTGCCATTAGTAAAAAGTATTGTATGACTGTACGTCCGCGTTACCAGTTTTAAAACGAGATTCCTGTCCTATGAGGGGAAAGTGTAAACATTCTTTGTTCAGACGTATAATACATAACGTACGTTATAATACATAACGATGAATTTTAATAATTTGACCTATTCATATTTTGGCGGCCATTTTGAATTTATATTTTTGTTGCTTCAAGGTCGATTCAATCATAGTACATCGTTGTTAAAGATAAATCAAAATAAATACTTAATTAATGTTTAAATTTACTCTCGTATCCACACAAGGTTGGTAAACATTTGTTGTTTTTTTCTCGCAATACTGGTCGCTCGCAATAATGAAAAATCATAATTTTGTGTCAATCATTCGTCATGTCCTTGAGAAAAATAACACAATTTAATTAGAGGATTCGAGTATTTAAGAAAGCCGTGCTAACCATACAATTTGGACTATTTTCAACATTTTAATAACTTTAAAAACATTTACTTAATCAAATAATATTTTTATAATTCAATGAAAGTATTATTTATGCAAATTTAAGGTTCAAAATCATGTGAAAAACAAAACAAGTCGAATGACAGTAATTTCATACAATCATTAAAAATGGACGTTGCGTTGGTTTCTGTAATCTCCTCCGTTACCTATTTAAAAATGATTTATGCTGATTCTCCACCCGGATACAGACACAATGTGTTCAAACAAAAAAAAACACATAACTAATACCATGGTATTATGGTGAGTAACGATGAGTATATATATAATAGTAAAACAATTACGTCATCTACAGTTTACGTGTAACGCGTCTAGGCTGTCATTTGTCAATACGCGTGGTCAAGGTTAGGAAAATTTCAAACGGTTTTCTTTATTAATAGGTATAAATTGTTTTATTTTCAAATGAGGGATTGGAGATGTGCATTGTTTTATTGTTTTTCATTGTTCTACGATAAACGTTTTCGCTACAATGCTACACATATATTGCCCGTGACGTGATATCTTAGTGTCCCGGTGATCGAATTTTATTCAATATAGTTATGTGTGTTTAGTTTTTTATTCATTTAAATGAATATAGATAACTGTTCCAATTCCAACGCTGTCATATGTGATTTTAAATGCTGACTTATCATGAATAATTTTTAGTTATTTTTTGTCATATTGTGATTATATCAAAATATTTAAATTTCCTCACGATGATTTCCTTCACCACTGAGCACTTGATAATTCAGCTTAAAATTGTAATTATTAATCTTATTGGTGCATCACCGGTATTTGAACTCAGGTTACACTAGTATATTGAATTAAAGGCTACACGGAACACTTAGCTATCACGGCTCTTAGAGCCTACATTGTTTAATGAAAAATATTTTCCTGATTTTATTGTTTGTATTAATTTTAAATTGCCGACGTTTCAACACTGCGGCACCCACAGATTAGAGGCTGGAGTTTGACATCCATAAATCTTTATTTTTCATTTACTTTAGCACAAAGGCATCGATTATAAATATCTGTATAAAAAGCATCCGGTTAATGCCCAAAGTTGTAAGATACAATTCATTGCCCTGAAGAAAAGATACCTATAAAGAGATATACGTTTAATATGCCGTCGGCATTTGTGTCCTTTGGCCCGTTATATTCCTTATATTATTATAGAAAGTTAAGGCCCGTTATATTATATTAGAAGGTGCTAGTTCTTGTAATAATGTATTTAATATTGTGGTAAGACGCTTTCGTTCGCTTTCTGCTGACCGTACCTCGGGGAACCGGTCCTTCGAAGACTGTGACCCGCGCACACCCGCGCGGCTGGTCGCGTGACCACTTACGCAACCAGCGCTAAGCTCGTCCCCAGAACTGGGTTAGAGGGTCGAGCGTTCCGATCGTTTGTCCCGTCCCCACCTTGGTCACAAAGGTCTTGTGTGACGAGCTCACCTGTCTTTTGATCAGAACACCGGTCAGAGATTTTTTTTTTGTGTGTGAGATGGTGGAGCTGATGACTCACGTGATGTTAAGGGATCACCGCCGCCCATGGACATGTGCAAAACTCGTAGGGTTGCAGATGCGTTGGACCTTTTAATAAAGTAGGCCCTACCCAGCTAACCAGACGAAACGCAGAAGTAAGTAAAGACTCTGTAACTTCACGCCGGTATTCTGTGAGGTCGTGGTATTTACCCGGGCGGACCATCCGTGCAACGGCGGAATCTTACCACAGTAAGTTATAACTGGCCACGCCTCAACAACTTTTTTAGTCCCCAATACAACATTTGGTGCGCCTTCCGCTTGTACCTCGGGCTCAAATATAAGACAGTGCTACTGGTACGGAAGAAGGGAATTACGAAGAACGAACTGTTGATGATATTTTGTAGGTATTTAAAAGCTCTTTTCCGTTTTTGTCATTAACGTCCGGATACAAAACAATTTGTCGCATGATTTGATCAGATGTAAGAAGAGAAGTCATCTCATGGATGATTTTTAGAAGCAAAAAAGTCTTTTGCTTCTAAACATACTCCACAACAAGCGAAGAGTCTCTTAGTATTAGAGTAACTAACTAACTTCAAGTATCATGTCATGTGGCGCGTGTCGTTATCTGAGGGAATTTTATCTCGATGACAGAAATTGTTTACTTTGTGTCATTCGATATGTTTGCGCGTTCGCAACTCTGGAGCGCCGGGCGTTTCGCGGCAATGTTTTCCTTTTGGTTCACACCGCGGTGTGAAATTATTTTTCGCCTCCTTCCGAAAGGTCGTCGATTTTGATAAACGTGTCGGCGCATCGAAATCCGTCTTATGTAACGTAACGTAGCGTTAAAGCGCGGTTCTGGTGACCGTGATTTGGGTAAAACTGCGGTCACTTCAGTGTCATTATTGACCATCAACCACTAACCATCTATGAGGGTCTACAGATGCGGTCCACACTTCAGATACAACTAGACTAAAGTAGTGCAGTACTTAAAGCTTACTTTTACAATATCAATAGAAACAACCCATCATTATAGATACGCTACGATCTTAGACGGCGAAAGTGTAGACATTATTTATAGGTCTTTAAAATTGTTTTAGTTGAGAGCGCAATATAATATAAAATGTTTTAGACACCTCGTTTATTAAAGTTTAATATCACTGTTTTCTAACCATCTTGGCGTTATGTATATACTAAAGTCTTATTCCCAGCTAAACAATGTATTGCGAGATTTTGTGGCCGACAAATGAAGAATTTGGATAATTTTTGATAGATACTCTGACATTAGCACGAGAAACAACTCGGTCTGTCACGTGACCATGAACGCTAGAAAGGGGTCGAAACGTCGGGAATTCGAAACCCTAATTAAAACAAAAAAATCCGTAAAATAGTTTAATTTAACAATTTATTTTGATAGAGCTAACTAAACTTCGAGAGAGCAGCAACGGATTACCTGTTGAACGCTAACCCCTGTTGAAACGAGCCACCATCTGACGAGAATAGTACCTACCATGGCCTCACAGAAGACCGGATTGAAGTTTACACATTTATTATTGAACTAGCTGCTGCCCGTGACTACATCTGCGTAGAATAGGGTGAAAGCGTTACATTCAGACAGAAAGACAGATATAGATAAAAATATGTATATAAATTATAGGCTATGTCTTATTCAAATTTATAAGCTGTATTATTCTAAAGTTTCATTAAAATGCGTTCAGTAGTATTTGCGTGAAAGAGTAACAAACATCCATCCATTCATACAAACTTTCGCCTTTATAATATTAGTAAGGATTATTTGTTCTTAGGTAGATTGAGGTTCACACAAACACTCGATGTTTAGGAACACGACTGAGACGTGTCTAGCTTCGTGGGTAGACATGGGGCCCGTCTTTGCGTGTGACTTATACGAAAAACTGAACACGTTCGCCTGGTCACCCTATCCCAAGCAAATATGCTAATTCGCGGTTTTCCCGAATCAAATTGCGCGCCGGCCAGCGATGTGTTCCAATGCAAATTTGCTCAAAACCAGTCTTAAGTTAATTCGTAGATTCGTGGACATCTTGTGACTAGTTTTTTGTTTATCAATTTTGACCGGACTAACGTCGCTAGTAAGGTCAGCTATTACGAGTATGCTGTAAGTCTACTCTCGGCGAATGGCAATTGCTAATTACCAGATAGCGTTTAACGTGCGCTAAGTGCCTCTCTAATTATTTCAGTTTTTGGCAACAACTTTAAAGAAATTTGCGGTTTAGACACACCTGACCAATGAATTGCAATTGGATTAATATCATAATTATCTAATGGCAGTATTCCGCATAAGGGCAAATAAATAAATTTTATTACTTTATAAATTTATTTAAACTCTTTTTTCTTCTGCTTTTTTTCTCGCTCAAAGGCATAACTATTCAGCGAGGAAATGTAGCTAGCGTTCTTGGCACAATGCCGCGTGGACTAGGTTTTTTAGATAGCATGTAATTTAGATAGATTTAATGTTTTAAATATTGGATAAATAAATTGTAAATTACTAAAATCAGAAAATTACAGAAAATCTTTACTAAATAGGGTTATATAAGTTTAATACAAAGCCCTGTGGCAAAGAAATGGCCTCTATGTATAAGCTGTGGATATAGTTATATTTTATTTAATCCTCCCGCCACTATGTAGAGTTTTTACAAGCCGTTATATACCATTTATTTTATTTTATTTATATCAATTATTATTTCTATTAATATTTGTAAACTCTATCTCTAATAATCTCGTATATTGTGTTTCGAGAATTTGTCAGCCATCTTGATATTTTCGCCTGCCATCGCTGACATTTGGTTTGGCGCCAAATACTTCAGCTCAATTCACGTGTGTACGTTAACAAAACAACGAATGCCGCAAGGTCGGAGTTTAAGCGGCCGTTAGTCACACCGGCTCGTAACAGCCACACGCCATATTTATACCCCAGTCGATTGGCAAATCTAATTTAAATCCAATTAATTCAACGACTAAAGAAGAAATTCATAATGCGAAGGGAAACCATTCATGAGATAATTAAACGATAAAAAAAAATGCGTACACCTTCATATTTATTCGTTAAATAAATTTTGGAAACAATTTTAAGAGCTATCAGATCTAAAACATTTTCTTTAACATCTGAAAATATAATGTACCTACCTTAAGTTGTTTATGCGTAAGATTTATATAAGAGATTAAGAGTAAGCCATAAGATTTAGTGGTTGCAACGGTCTTCGTGGTAGATCGTTGCAAGCACTAAAGTGGTAGGCTGTAGCGGTTAAAGTGATGAACATAAACTGAATTTTTCTAGAAGCATCACCTTAATGATAAATTACGCTCCAATGAATGTGGCATCCGCAGCGAGGTCGCGTCGAAACAAAAGAATTCAATCAATAAATTATGAACGTTTTAATAACGTGAAACTCATATTTAAAGGCTTAATTCACAATTGCCATTGACTCGTGCGAAGGCCTTCGAAAAAGATGGCGGAATGATATTTATTTATAACCTAATGACCATGCCGTCTGGCCAAATCAATTCGTCACTCCTTTGTTATTGACTATAAGCATACTTATTTCGATAAGTTTTTAAGACTTAACTAAAATCTGTTGTTTTGCAAAGATTTTCAATGAATTTAACAGTCGAACACTGTTTTAATCAGGGGAAAGAATCTAAATAAAACAATATAACAATATTGTTGCACCTCATAAGAGGGGTAGTTCTTTGCATCTCACGTTAACGCCTCTATAAGACATGGTAAGGTTTGTTAAATAACGTCTCGTTAGTTAGGAAATAAGTCCTAGATTTTTCTTCTCTGGCAGAATGGACAGGGATAACTAGCAATTACGATGAATTTATTTAGTAACATTGACAGTACCTGTCAGAAAACGGGCGCAAGTTAACGACGGACAGATATGAAATACGAAATCATTGTTGAGGTGCATTGAGTTTGAAAATTGTAACCGCAAGTCATCCATCATTCCTTGATGATACGGACCGGTTCTGATCGGCGAAAACCCTCCTATCTGCAGCCCATCTCGAAGGCAGCATAATGCACAGCGTGAACATGTCCCTGGTCGAGCCGACGGAATGCGAGTCCAGGCTACAGCAGGACTACCCCCACCTCCTGGACAACTACGACCAGGAGAGCTGCGCGTGCGGTCAGCCTAGCAACTCCGTTGACAACGTTTGCAAGGTAAGCCTTGCCATATCACTGGTACTAACGCCCTCTGTTACGCAGTGGCGGATATGTAATTTTGGCCGCCCTAAGCCCCAGCCTATAGGTTCCAGCCGCCCCTTTCTCAGAGCCCATCATATATCTTGTTATGATTTGTGAATTTTTTGTCACGATTGGCCGCCCCGCCGGGCCTATTGGGCCTTAGGGCAAATACGCCCCTGCTGATACGTATATTAACTAACCGATTTCATTAGTGGTATCTCCCTATCGATAAAGAAATTTTGTAAGCTAGAAAAATTATTGCCGATTGTAAACAATTACTAATTAAATGGATGCCATCGAGCTATGAACAATGTCGAAATATAATCTCTATGAGTTCTAGCAACCATCAATAAAGCATGCTTATTCGATTAGATCATTCTCAATTGAAACAACGTTGTTGAGGCAAAACTTCGCACAAAACGATAGCTCACTTTTTACATTTTACTTAGAATCAGTCCCTAAGGTGAAACAACGCAACAATTCGAACCAGATTTCATCAGATCAGACGGCTCCGGTCATCACTGGCTCAAAATGAAACCTGTGTACTTGACTATCAAAATTTTCTCCTTTTTAGATTTGAATGACTAACAATCTTTTTTCCTTTCAGGTTGACATCGGGAGTGCCCTCGCATGTACCACTGGTGATGGATACTTTGTGCTACAGGGCATCTACTCCTGGGACTCAGGTGGGACACACACTCACAAGCACGCACACGCATACACACAAACAACTGTCCTCTTTTCAGAGTTTCAGTTTCTATCTTTATTTAGTTTCTAATGTGGAAACTGTTAGCAAGTGGAACTTCTTGTGTACTGATGATGTCGATGATAGTTGAAGATTTTTTTGGCATTCAATAAACTTAGTTCGATATAAATTGTTAAACTGCCAAATACTTACAGAAACAAGGACGAAAAAGCATCCGAATTAATAAAACAACCAAGAATACCGTTTAAGAATTCCAATATTGAAGTAATTAAAATGAGTGCCGTTAAAAGACGTACCACGAACCGTTAACTATTATAGAAGTGATGGCAACAGTTTATATAATGTATAATTTTATCATAAACCCAAAAGTCAACTAAAGCAATAAGGATCAATCAACTGAAGTACCGAATACGTAGCAAGGCGGCAATTTATTACTGTTTATTAGCCCCGACCTAGTTCAAACTGATACAAACATGTTCCCTAACACTGCCTATTATCTTCACCGACCTCTTTCAAAGTTCGTACTTCGTAGCGCAAAATTAAACGCGATTTAAATCCACGCAGGATGCCAGATCGGCAACCAGTTGGCGGCGTTCTACAAGTTCGACATCGAGTGGTACGAGTGGGCCATCGGGGTGAGCGAGAGCGTCCGCTACGAGGTGTACGGCCGCGGCACCAAGGTCACCACCACCAAGTACACCTCTGGCACGAAGGGGGTCTTCGGGCAGGGCCAGTACACGAAGTTCGGCGTCGGCCAAATAGGCCAGGACGAGGCGGCAAACACCGGCAAGATCACCACCGGCCAATTCGGCGGCGGCCAGCTGTTCGGCCAGGGCGCGTTGGCCACGGCCAACTTCAGCCAGTTCGGCGGCGCGGGCTCCCTGGACAAGTTCACCAAGCTCGGCCAGGGCAACCTGAACCTCGGCGCCGACGTCAAGGGCCCGATCTCGAACACGTTCAGCGCCACATACACCGAGAAGAAGTTCTTCCAGACCGAGCCCAAGTACATCACGTACACCACCAAGCCAGAGATCGTGACGTACACAACGAAACCGGAGTACGTGACGTTCACGACGAAACCGGAGTACGTGACGTACACGACGAAACCGGAGTACGTGACGTACACGACGAAGCCCGAGATATTCACGTACACGACGAAACCGAAGATAATCACTTACACTACGAAACCGAAGATAATCACTTACACGACGAAACCGAAGATCGTCACCTACACGACGAAGCCCCAGTTCATAACGTACGAGACGTCCGGCAGCGGCACCAACCCCCAGTACGTGGCGCCTGGGGTCACCTTCAACCCGTCCTTCCAGGAGCTGGTCGCCCAGCACAAACACAGCGAGCAGTGCAAGTGTCTCGAGAACGGCAAGAAGTAACCATCGACAGCCAACGACAACGTAACAAAATGGACCCAACGTGCCATAAGACACTCCTTTCTTAACACATCACGCGAAACGCCAACAGTACAAAGCAATTTCGGCTGGTTCAAAAGAGTCGTGTGATCTGCGAGTTCGAGAATCGATTTTTTTTTGCTCTTTTTGTATTTTTATTTATAATTAAATATCGAAATGTGTAAATAGGTAGGATTTATTTAATTCGAACTGTTTTTTTTTTTTACATAACCTCTCGAATATTTTTTTTTTCAGTTGGTCGTTTAGAAATGGCTTTAAATTGAAACTGCCAATATTTTTATGTGTATTTCATTATGTATATGTTGATTAAGAATAAAACATGCAAATATTTTTGTATTCGTAAACATTAATATTGAAAAGTATTTTCGAGATTTATAGAAATTAGACTTTTGACCATTTTGGGCGAGTTTTGGCGCCAACATGGTCGACTCTCTAATACAATTGGTTATAGTTTTAAAAGTATAAGAATAAGATTTTTATATATAAATTTATCGTACATATATAAAATAAGTATTTAGTCAATATGATACGTATTGATGTATTTTCTAATTGTTGTAATTAGGATTAAACAATTGAAATAAAATGAATGTATTTTACAAAAATGTGCGACTTTCAATTTAGCTAAAATAAAACACCTTAAACATTTTCTAAATCAAATTTTATCTGTTTTTATGAATAAATTAAATTTTAAAATAAAATAAAACATTACTGCTAAATCTAGAACAAAAGAATAAGTAAGGCTTATATATAGATTAAAAAATAAAAAATACCTCCACTAAAAGTATCCTCTAACTAAACGATACTTTTCAAGACTTTATAAATAACCAACTGTTTTATCCGTTACTGTTTTACACCTTAAACATTTTCTAAATCAAATTTTATCTGTTTTTATGAATAAATTAAATTTTAAAATAAAATTAAACATAACTGCTAAATCTAGAACAAAAGAATAAGTAAGGTATATATTGTTACCTCCACTAAAAGTATCCTCTAACTAAACGATACTTTTCAAGACTATAAATAACCAACTGTTTTACCCGTTCGAAATTTTTTCACTTTACGTGATCAATAAGCGAATGGAAATACTAAGTAAATAGTTGTTTAATAGTAATAGTTGCTTTACTAATAAATAATAAAAAATAAAATAAATAAATAATTAAAAAAAAAACATCTCTATCTTTCATTTAAACAAATTATCAATATAATTATGGTATTATAATGTTTTCTTGATAAAAAAAAGTTAAGGAGTTTTTTAAATTGTACTTCTTTTGGCGCTTTTGGGGAAAACTATGAGAGAAAATTTTGCGAAGCACTAGTTAAGTGAGAGGTCGCAGGAACAGTTTACAGGGGACTCCGGGATCGCCTATGGAACGCATCGGTGACCCTCGATACTGCGCGTGAGCTCACCTCGGAGAAGGATAAACTTTTACGATTCCCTCGCCAACTTGCAGCAGTACGAGACCACTTCGTGCTGCTGCCAATCCTTGTCTCCTTTTAGTCGCCTTTACGACAGGCAGGGGTTACGTTAGGGCTACTCTATGAGCCCGGGACTAGAGGGCTGACAATGCACCACACCTAAAAGCTACATACACCATTAAGATGGTTGCGAAGCGACATCAACTTCAGACAAGTTCTTATTTCAAAGAGAGCCTACATTCACAGTAAAGTTTTTACACCCATAGATCTTGCTGGCGGATATTGCACTTGACATATGGTGAGAACTGATTAATCTTATCAGCATCTTATCATCTTATATAATCTTATCAACACATTTTTTCCCTAAAAAAGGCACTGTAATGAAATATAATATATATCGATACCTTAATTGGCAAACCAGCTAACTCCACCTTTGGTCAAAAATATTTTTTGGCTTTGATTGTACCCAATAATAATTCTGCGTGATTTGCAAAAGAACAACTACGATATAACCACTATTTCTTTCTATAAATCGCTATTCGCAAATCAGCCAACTCCACATGTCACGGAATATTACAATTTTAACAGCCAACTCCACCAAGTCGGCTATTTCGTATGGCGTCCGAGTCATGTACGGTTACCGCCCTACGTTATTTGGAAAAAAAATTCTATAAACGCAACAAAAGGAAAGGTAGTGTTGAAAAGCAATTGAACATTAATACACAGTATGGATACTTATTTTATTTCTTACAAAACATTGCTAGGTAATTGAGCAATTCTAAAATTTTATATTGGCTTTGACTTGGCCAGCTTGTTTCTTACTTTATTACGCTACGGTTGGATGTTATACATTTTAAAGTTTATTAAAAATTTAAATTAATTTTAATGATACCAATAAACCTGACTCTTTTCTGGTTCTTAATAACCAATTTTCAAAACACTACGACGCTTTGGTTGGGCATGATAGCGTAGCTTCTAATTCATCGAATTTATTTGTGCAAGTGTGCGGGAAGTCGATGGATGCAGGTGTCCCAGGATCTTACTTCGTGGCAGTCTATGGGGGAGCCCTGCATTCAGCAGTGGACTCAAGCAGGCTGAAATTATGATGATGATGATTTGATAACATTTATAGTATTGGAAATGAACTGTCTGCCATGGAGTATACGGAAACATATGAAATTGTTGTTAATGAAGACATATTTCCTTTTGAAAAAGAACAATTCAGTCCAAGTTTGCTATCTGGTCACCTTACACCATCACTTAAATACAAACTTGAAAATGCCTCTAAGTTTTAAGCCAGCTCACCTCTCTACAAGTAATGATAAATCGGATAGCAATTAGGCCGTTCCTTTGATACAGAAACTACTAATAAATCATGAAACTAGACTACTGTAAACAAAAGAGAAATAGTGTCATCCAATGTCATAATATTTCTGAAGATGACGGAAAAATATTATTTGATAAATTTTTAAATATGACGGGATAAAAAACGAATTTACGTTATAGTTTAATAGAAATTTTAGGTACAATTAGGCAAAGAGATAGGAAAGACCCTTAAAAATGTAAAAAAGTTAATGCTTTTATATACCACCCTTCAAAACGTGTCTATTTATGATATGAAAACTAGAGATGGGTGTTCCTTTGTATGGAATGAATGCAAAGGCTGATTTCTGATTAGTTTGCAACGATTTTAACCAATTTCTTAGTTGATAAAGTAATTCTAGCAATAGAATTACTATTCATAAGAAGATGACAACAGATATTAAAAAAATTAAATTAAATTTGATGATACCAATAAACCTGACTCTTTTCTGGTTGTTAATAATCAATTTTTAAAAACCTACAATGCTTTGGTTGTACACTTGAAAAGAAAAAGAAAGTTTTTATTTAAAATAAATCTATCAAGAAAACCAGCTAACTCCCAGATCACATACTTTTGCACGAAAGAAAAAACGGATAACTCCTAAAAAAAACGCTGTAGTATGGTAATGAAAATGTATAATGGATTTTATAATATCAAAAATGACAATTTACGATAATATCTACCAACTATATTTTAGATTTGCTCATAAGTAGTCTAAAAAAATATTATACAGTTTAAAGTGCCTCCTGTAAAACTTACCCATATGGAGGTAGCTTGTTTGCCAATTAAGGTATCGATATATTATTATACTTCATTAAAACTACGTTACATCTGCGCTATCAAAGAAAATCATTTTCCACAACATTTATAAACTAGATACATTAATAACAAATAGTCACACAAAAAAGTTTGAACGATTCCTAATTGGAATCCAAAATAAGTAATACCCCTAACGCCTTTTCAAGTTTCTGTATAGATAAGAGAACTTACCGTGAATGGCGTGATATGATTATGGAAGACGTTTGGTCAATACCTGCGAAAACAGTTCTTAAAAGACCAAACAAAAACAACACCCGTATTTTTACAAATAATTTTTATAATTAATTTTTTTTTCAATTTTAATAATCTTTATTGATCTAATATTTACAAGATTAAATCTATCTAAAATTACATATTATCTAATAAACCCAATCCACGCGGCATGGTGCCAAGAACGCTAGCTGCATTTCCTCGCTGAATACTTATGCTTAACCTTTGAGCGAGAAAAAAACCAGCTCTCTTGTCACTGTGTTGACATAAACTTTTAAAAAATTTATGTGCGGGGACCCCACGGACCTAAAGTTTCAACAGCAAATGGCACAAATACATAATCTAAACATAAATACTCATATTTGCGCCATTTACTTACTTCAGCCGCCGATGCCGCCCCGGCCCTGACCGAAGTACCCCTTAGATGAGAGGCAGCCAAAGTGTCTACACAAGTGGCGTCCCAAACAAGGGCTTTGCCTCTCTCCCAAGGGATCAATGTTAAACCGTCGGGTCTCTTACCATCGTCGCGAAAAATGCCACAGGGCTCTAAAATAGATGGAACATTGATGGAAACAAGAGCCCTACGGATGATGTCGTTCAAGGAACCATGGCGGGAAAAACGGCCAGCACTTTTTTGACAAGAAAGCCCGTGGAGACCCCAAATTTGTCTACACTGACACCACAAGGGCATTGGTGTGGTTGACAAATCGGTGCCCCCAGACGGATTCCTACAGCAATGCGTAAGCTTTCATCGTCAAGTAATGTGCCCAAGTTACTTTATGGTAAAGCGTGAAGCCAATAACTCGATTCTTTAGATGAGACGCCTAGGAAACGGGCACGCTCTAAATTACTTTCTAAAGATTGAAACGTATCTCTCTGTACTCTCCGCACCAAAGGAACATCCCACTGTTTTTGTAGGTTTACTTCCAGTGGGATATTTTCGTTGGGGCAGATAGACAGCCAAGACATCCTTGCCTCCTCTGCATAGGAAAATTCTGAATCGTGATTAAGGATGTTATTACATAAATTATTTACGCTATGCACGGAAGCAATGAAGGCAGGTAGAGCGACACTAGAAATTTTCCTTACACCGATACCACCAAAACGAATTGGCAGCGTAGCTTGAGTCCAGCTTAATTGATTAAGAGATAAATTTAGAATTTTTTCTAGAGCTGATTTAAGATGGAAATCAATTTTTTTTTTTATTTGTAAATCTAAAAATATATACAGAAATATAAAATGAGGAAACAGTAAAATTAGGAAAATTCATTATTTTAGATTATTTTCAAATTATGTGAAACCAGCTTGCGTTCGGATGTTCCCCGTTTCCCCCTTTTTCCATAAAAAATGAGGAAATACGCTCGCGAGCACATTAAGTGGAGGGCGGACCAAAAACTGGAGGAAGGATCAATTTCAACCACCTGAATGGATGAACAGAAACAGTCAATCGAAATAGAGACGAAGGATTTCTTAAAGACCGTATGAGGAACAAGTGAAGTTTACTGGGTCTGTGATGTTATCGGGCAGCATCTCAACACATGGTCTAGCACCTTGTATTGATGTGTGAACAGCCAGAATTTTTTACTATAGTAGGGCACATAACAGTCTTCGCTGTTGGATGAATGGGCAGGTCTGTCTGGAGAAGTACCACGACCTTACAGAAGACTGGCGTGAAGTGGAACTGTTGAACGCAGGTGAACCGCAGAAATGTTTCATCCGATGAATGAAGTAGCCAGGGCCCACTTTATTGAAAGGTTCAACGCATCTGCAACGCTAAAGGTGTTGCAGATGTCTATGGGCATCACTTAACATCAGGTGAACTGACAGCTCCCTTGCCATCTTCTCACATAAAAAAAATACCAAAGTATTTCGGAAAAATAATCTAAAACCTAAAAATGGACGGTTTCCTACCCAAAGGGTGAAACGGGACCCTGTAACTAAGACTCTGCTGTCTGTCTGTCCGTCTGTCACAAGGCTGTATCTCATGAACCGTGATTGTTACACATTTAAAGAATTTTTGGTGACAATGAAGATGATGATGAAAGGGTAAAGGAGAAGCAAGTGTTAGGCGAACTGTTTTGCGCGGTCAACTGGAATATAGCTGAACCTTTACATATACGTAAATAATAAAGATATTTTGCTATACAGAAAATAAACTTATTTTATTAATTTCTCCAATTGAACTAGAAGTGAGAGTTCGTGGTAGTCTTTGGAGGAGGCCTATGTTCCGCAGCGGACTTAAACAGGCTCAAATGATAGAACTCAAAATTACTTTTATAAGTTTCATTATAAAACATACGTCAAATTTCACTTATAGGCGAACTATTGCTACGAGGCTTGTATTCAGGCCTTGTTAATACGCCTGCATTTTGCTTGACGAATGAATTAACTTATACATACAAGTAGTTGATGCATTACAGTACCGTTGTATTCTTTAAAACAGTGTTCTTCCTTATCCCATCTAGGTGAGGTCTTATGCCGACCTCACCATATGTGAATCATGTGTTTATTATAATTAACTGTGCAAATGAAAGTCATTATGGACTTAAATTTATACAAATTATAAGTTATAGAAGAGTCATCTGTTACAGAAGTAATGAAAAAGCAACTATGTAAACATCATTCATGATAAGTTTTATAATTGCGAAGGAATATCCCAATAGATGTCGCTGTCGTCAAACATTTTCACATCATGTTGCCGATTAATATTTTTATTGATCGCAACCAGTCAACCACTTGTGACTCATGACGACCTCATTATTATAAAAATATGCAATTTATGAATCTTTTTTTTTTTTATGCGATAAGTTGCCAAACGAGCAGACGGTTCACCTGATGGTAAGTGAATACCGCCGCCCATGGACATCTGCTACACCCGAGGGTTACAGATGCGTTGACAACCTTTTGAAAATTGGGCTCCGGCTACCTCATGCACCAGACGAAACGCGAAAGTATTTGTCATACTTCCACTTTACGCTGGTCTTCTGTGAGGTCGTGGTACTTACCCGGACGGGCCTGCCCGTTCGTGCAACGGCCGAGGCTGTTGCGAGGCCCTACCACCGTAGAATCATGATATTTTTAGTGATTCCATTCATATATTTTCAGTGTTTTTTTTTTACTTTATTTATAACATGTATAAAGGTAAAACTTGCGTCATAGTTTCTGGTTTTATTGCTAAATAGATTGATGCTTTATTTATATTTTTCCAAATTCTTATCTTTTCTTTGCTTATTGAGATATTAAAGTAGCAGTTAGGAATAAGATTTTTACTTATCACATAAATACAAATAAGTCACTATATTTGTTTAAAAAATACATAACAACTGTTTTTGTTATTTTCGTGATTTCTTAACTTTTAAAAAAGTCGTTCACTTTACAAAATATTTAGGTATAAAATAGTTTAATTGAGAAGGAGATTTTGCACAAAATAAAATGACACATTTTTAAACATTTTTTTTACCTATAATAAAACCATTTTTAAGCAATCAAAATAAAAAAAAACAAAGTGCTGAACATTGTCTCTACCTGGTCACTGGTCTCTACTAATATTACGTCGACCTTATCCGCAAATCTGTAGGTTATTACGCATTTGATATTCTGACATCAAAACACCCTTGCTAGTTTTAATTTATCACTTGTACTTTATTGTTATAAATAGGGTCATTACTCATTACACAAAAACAAAAACAAGACACTCCCACGACCCGTAAAGAAGTGGCGTGCCCAGAAATTTCAAACAGGGCATGCACTAAAAAACCAGCCAAGTACGAATCGGTCTCACGCACAAAGGGTTCCGTACCATTATCTACAAGGAAAAAGAATAATCTCTGTTGTATGCCCCACTTAAATAAATTTTTATTGTTTTTTGTTATAGCGGTATAGCGGTGTTTCTTTAGTATTTGTTGTTATAGCGGCAACAGAAACACATGATCTGTGAAAATTTCAACTGTCTAATGTTCTATCACGGTTCAAGAGATACTTTCTGGTGACAGATGGACAAACCTTGGAACTCAACAAAAACGGAAAGCGATGAGTTAAAGTAAAATTTTTCAGTAACAATTTACTTTAATGTAACTCGTGGCTTAAAGTGTTTCGGGGCACGTTTGTATGGGATGACAGGGTATGCAAAGCTTTTTTGCTTGTATGGAGTGCAAGCGTCTGCCGTAAAATGATAATCAACATTAGCTAAAGCAAAGAAGAGAAAATAATAGCATCAGTCTTGAATATGTTGACTTGGACAGTTACTAAATTATCAGCCTCGGCGACGATGTTCATGGGTTCGATTTACGCTGGGTAAGTATTTGTGGTACACGTATATAAATGTTCCGATTCTGGTGGTCAGGGATGCTCAATGATGGTCGTCGTCAGGCAGGCGACCAGCCGTAATAAATCGCAGTACTCCACATGTGGTGACCCCGCCTAGATGGGTGTACTGACGAATAAGATAAAACAACAAGATAAAACAACAAGATAAAAAAACCTGATTTTGTGAGCTCTGTATGAAGTGCGTCACATAATAATTTGCTCAATACTGTTGTCTGTTGTCTGCGTTAATAAAACCTTCATGACGATTGTTTCTGTCAAATGTTATTTATTTAATTAGTTTCGTGTGAGATTTCTTGTCAATATTTAAACATGAATAACTATAATCGGGTTTAAATATTGACAAGAAACCTTATATCCATTCGTAACAAATCATTGTCACTGATGCAAATCCAATTTATGAGTTCTATTTATTATTTCAAATTAATTATTGAAAACTCAAAATTCCCCGTAAGTCTAATCTCTGCATGCGTTAAAGTAAAAGTAATTTCTTATTGTAATTAATTTATCTCGTAATTTCTTCGATTAGGTCCTTATTACAGTAAAACAATGAAACAAGCGAACGGACAAGAAGTTTCATCTATAACGAAATTGTCCGGAAATACATTCAATGGAAATAAAATTAGCCAAAAAAGATTTAGGTGTATCCTCTTCAATATCAAGGTATCAAATTCGTCTTTTATTTATGTATATTTAAATTTCATATACAAAACTATATTTGTATGATATGTAACATGTGGTACAACATAGATTGACCTATACAAACGCTGTCGAAGGTTTTGTTTTGTCTACACACAGTCGCAAGGGCGGATCCAGCTTTGGTGCCAGGGGGGGGGGGGGGGTCACCTAGTCGTGGTCAAGTGATAAGAAGGTATAATTTAATTTTTATAATCATAGAAGTAAAAAGTAGGTACTTATTTTTAACCGACTTCAAAAAGAAGGAGGTTATCAATTCGGATGTTTATATATTTTTTATATAGGTATGTTCGGGCACACCTTCGTCATATATAGACGGATTGCCAAATTCTGTTTTGCTCGTACATAGCGTTGATATTTAAATATTGAAGGTACTTACATAAAATCTATATATGTGTGCAAAAAATATATAAATCATTATGTTTAACAATTTTAATTAGTGGTCCACCTAGGTCCTGGACCCAGCCCAGGTCATGAACCCCATGACCCCGCCCCTGGATCCGCCCTTGCACAGTCGAAGGTTTTCAAACATTCAATGACGAAGTAGACGTACAGAATTGACGTAAAGAACATTGTGATTTACAGCAGTTTTCTTTATTCTTCAATATAGGTATAAAACTAATAACAAAAATCACAACACAACGTAAAATGGTACTAGCGATGATGTCTACGGTCCTATCAGAGAGATTTAAATAAAATAAATAAATAAATATTTTAGGACACATTTTTACACAACATTCTCTAGTCCCAAACTAAGCAAAGGTTGTACTATGGGAACTAGAAAACTGATAAACATACTTTTTTTTCTAAATAAATACATATTATACATATATAAACTCCCAGACACTAGAAAAACACACGTTCATCACACAATATTTTTCCAGTAGTGGGGATCGAACCCACACTCTCTGGCTTCGGAGGCAGTTACACTACCCACTACGCCATTCAGGTCGTCATTTACGTTTGCTAAACAAAAAATATGGGCGCTCACGTAAAATTTGGTATATTTTTAAAACGATCTTGCTAGCAGTAACCTTTCTAATCTGATAAATAATGATTTAATAAGGCTATATATACAAATTATAAACGGTTAAATATATTAAAAGTTATCAAATACCACGACGTAGACGGTACAGAGTTAAAAAATGTACTCGACAATAATATGCACATTAATGGTAATGCACCGGTGAATTGTTATACGCCCACCATTACTTAAAGAATGTACAAATCATCCAGTTTACAGATATCCCACGTTTGTACACTTGACATTGCAGCACGAACAATGCTTTTAAATAATTTGCTTCCCCGACCCGACTTCACTCGGTAGGCGAATGTGAGTGACGTTAAATTATTCATAACTCAAATTGAACGTAAATATTGAATACTTTCAATAAACGCATTCAGCAATTGATAGTCATACCATAAAACGTTTGTTGACTATTCTTGCATGGCAAGCAGAAAATATGCCAGTGTTTCTTTTTGGCAAAAGGTGTCAAACGAGCTGGCAGTTCACTAGACGTTAGTTTTTCTAAAAGACGGAAAGTCGATGGATGCAGGTGGCTCAGGGTTGTGCTTAATGGCAGTCTGTAGGGTAGTCAAAGTCAAAGTATCTTTATTCAATATAGGCTTAACTTAAGCTCTTATTGAACGTCAACAAAAAATCTACCACCGGTTCACTAAACTAGACCTGCACATAGAAGAACCGGCAAGAAAATTCTGCGGTCTTGTTCTTTTTGTATTTTATTATGCAATTATACAAACTTATTTAGGTATAAAATCAGCAGCATCCTTGCAAGTGCAGAGCAAGAATCATTTCCACACATCCTTGTCCTCAATGTAATCTTGGACATTATAGTAGGCCCTTGCCATTAAGGTAGCTTTTACAAATTGTTTGAAATTGTTTATACTCAGTTGTTTGTGGATGTCACCTATTTTATTATAAAAGTTGATGCATCAATCAATAAAACGACTTTCTTGGTAGGTCTATGTTCAGCAGTGGACTCAAACAGGCTGAAATGATGATGATGATGATAATGATTGATGGTCAAAATACTACTACCGTTTCGGAAAAGAAAGCCACTTACTTGAGAAGAACCGGCGAAAGAAACTCGGGGATAATGTAGGTTTTATCGGTGAAAACAATTTAAAATAGATTTAATATTTATAGATTAGCCATTAAGTCGTATAAACAGACAACATTTACTTCCTTATAATATTTGAATTGATAACAAAACAAAACATTTTCACAACACAATGGCGTTACGCCGTCATATAGAAATAGAAATAACAATAAATAATGTCATATTTAATTATGTTTGCGTACGATGATGATGATACCTTAATTTAATGCTATTAAAACTTACTAAGTTGTCTTTTTATAGTATTATAAGAGTTCTAACGTTTTTACCTTGATCCTAATATTTTAACTATTACTGAACTTGAATATTAACAACTATTATAACGACAAGCAGCACTAGTGGTTATATCACCGTCCTGGAACGCAGCCGAAATCCATGGGTCCGCTGCTCCATCCGACCATGTGTCCCTTGGCTCGAGTAGATAACGTCATATCCGGTATACAGTGTTGCAAGCGCCAACATTCGGCCTTCCTGCATCACGCCTTCGTCCTCGAATGGCATTGGAGTCTATACCCTGTGGCTTATCCCTCACAACTGGGATGCATATCGCCACGTTCAGAACACCTTACCCTCTGGCTTATCCCTCACAACTGGGACGCATATCGCCACGTTCACAGTTTTCAGTGATTTATCAAACTTAGGTGGCTTTACCGGTTACACCAGTCCTGTATCGCTACGTTGTCTAAGTATCAGTGATGGTGTTCACAATGGATATCCATCACCAGTTCATGCCTTAAATCTTCCAACTACTAAAACGCACGGTAGCTTAACCAGGTAAACCAGTTGTGTATCGGTATTTTACATTTTCTCAAATATGAAAAGTAATTAATTAACTGGAAGGTACTCACCAAAACTTTCGTTACATTTAACCAAAAGATTTTATCGCCATTACGTATAGTAAGTATAAAACACACGTTTTTATTTTACGAGGGTAGTTACGCAAGGAAAAAATATGTCGCTGATTGTTTGAACAGCCAAACGCGAGTTTTCGTATTGAATCCCACTTCTGATATGAGTTTTAACGTTTTTACCTTAATCCTAATATTTTAACTATTACTGAACTTGAATATTAACAACTATTATAACGACAAGCAGCACTAGTGGTTATATTACCGTCCTGGAACGCAGCCGAAATCCAAGTGACCGCTGCTCTATTCGACCATGTGTCCCTTGGCTCGAGTAGATAACGTCATATCCGTTATACAGTGTTGCCAACGCCAACATAAAGTAGATAGTTATGTATACCGAGACCCCCACGAATGCCCGCGTCAGCGAGATATTCTAAAACATTGTAATTACATTGTAACAATCGTCGTTTGACTTAGCATAACGGATATTGATAACATTCCTGAGGGTCTAGTTACCAGATAGGATAATATTTCACTAGTATAGAAAGAATAGCATTGTAAATTAGTCTTAAGCCAACTCTGGTAGCGAGCATACGAACTTTTGTTAGTACCAATATAGGTCTAATTAAAATAAAGTTGTATTTTTAAAAGGCCTTCCGGCTCCCACAACACTTGACTAAATATAAAACATGCATCGGGATTTATTTATTTTCGTATATAGATACATATGGACGTAATAATTATGTAAATGGTTATAAAATCACAAATGCATAAATGTAAATTCTTCTAACGGTCGCCGATCTCCTATGAGAGGATGTTTCACTCAAAATGCCTAATCATTTTGATCCCGTCCCGCGTGAAAGAAGGAGGAACCATCAAACGCAAATCTCATTTGCAAAATGTCAATAATTTAGAGAGATTTATGTTTTTGAGGTCCGTACCCAAAGGATAAAACAGGACTTTATTCGAGGGTTCGATTCCCACACGGGACAAGTACTTGTGTGACGTCAGACAGGCGGCTGGTCGTAAAAACTAGCCAAAACTACTTTCAACATGATCCACATGTTGTGCCACCACCTAGGAATAAAGACAGGAGGATGATGACGATTAGGGATTTACGTTTTGAAGTTTTCAACGATTTCGAGGAGTTGCAATGGAAAATGAATGCTCCTGTGGGGGAAATCGTTGAACCTTCGCCGTTCCATGAGCGAGTAGCTTGAGAAGAAGCTGCAATTTATGGAGATGAGGCTACAGGAACTTGAAATAAGGCAGTGTCAATTGGACTTGTTTTCTTATAAGACGGACGATGGGGGTAGTCATGTGTCATGTTGTAAGCGACGTCTACTGTATCTGTGGGCCACACAAATACTTTTCCCGTGTGGGAATCGAATGCTGGACCTCCGAAGCCAAAGCCAATAGCTTTGCAACTGCTCTACCGAGCTATCCACTAGCTGCTTATCATATTTGGTTTAAAAGCACGGCGTCGTGAAAAAGCTAACCCCGCTATTATGATTTCAAAGGAAACAAAAATTGACCGTGGTAGGACAGCGCAACAGTCTTCGCTGTTGCACAAATGGGCAGGTCTGACCGGGTGAGTACCACACCTTCACAGAAGACCGGCGTGAAGTAAAAGTTACACTTGTGCGTTTCGTCTGGTGAGTGAGGTAGCCGGAGCCCACTTTATTAAAAGGTGGCAACACATCTGCAACCTTACGGGTGTAGCAAATGTCTATGGGCGGCGGTTATTACTTAGCACCAGGTGAACCGCCAGTTCGTTTGCCACTTAGAAGGAACTAGTTTCTCATCAAGCTTTTTGTGTTATGTTTTACAACCAGAGAAGTGATAATATGTGACTTAAATAATAAGTCACATAAGTTTATTATGCAATTTTATTTATAGTACCTACCACGATTTCTCCTCACGCCCCGGGTTGACTGGCAGAGAATGCCAATAGGCATTAAGTCCGCCCTTTGTAACCCTTTTGAGGTGTTTTCAATAAATAATAAATAAATAAATTAATAATATATAAACAGAGAACTAAAAAAGTGTTCCCGGAGCGCCATATTGTTCATAGCTAGCTTGCAACCCTAATCGATTAGTAGAAGAAGAATAAATTAGTTCAACAGTGTGTTCAACCTAATATGGCCACGTTTTTTGGTCTCGACTTTATGGTCCGGTCACGCCTTTTCCGTTTCGCTGTCTACCGTTCTTCAGGATGTTTTCCTTTCTCCTTCGATGCCACAATGTCGCATTATCGCATACGCTTTCTCAAGCCAATTATAAACAGAGACCTACGCAAACATCCAAGATACGACTATGATGTTCATTGTCAAGATAAGATACACGCCACGTCGTGTTAATACGGCATGATTTATGCGGGATACTTTTCAAACTTATGTTTATACTCGTCACGTTTGTAAGTTTAGTCAAACTTCTGACGTTTATAGAACAATAAAATATGCAATGGCTAGCAATTTTCTAGAAACTAATATCACAGTATATAATGTCCACATATTTAGTCATTTCTAGAATTCAGTTCCACAAGAATTTTACTAATGTATATTAATCCTATAATTAAAACAGATAGGTAAATGTTTGTTATAACAATTATTATTAAACAGAGATTCCAATATCGCTTAGTGCTTTGTGTTTCCCTCCAAAACGATCTCATGTTGTATACTTATTATTGAAGATGATTATTTTTTTTCTCCCGAAAATTGTGACCCAAGAATTATTCTTGATGATTTAATACATTAGTGATTCCTCTTTTACTTCATTTTTTTTAATTGCAGTGACCCGATTGTTGTAGTGGTCAGTGCACCTGACACTTGCGCCCGAGGATATGGGTTCGATCCTCTCTACTGGAAATATATTGTGTGATGGACAGGGTGTTTTTCCAGTGTCTGGGTGCTTATCAAAAAAAAATATATTTATTCAAATAGACGCTTGTGCGCTCTTATGAATCGTCAAATTTTACATCAAAAATTATGTATATAGGTTCGTAAGGTACCACCGGTTCGGAAAGCAGTTTCTGTTGAGAAGAGACCGGCAAGAAACTCAACAGTTGCTCTTTTTCAAAAATATCAGTTTACAATATAATATACAGGTACAATAGTCTTATTCTAGCCTACGTGAGTATCAACAGTATTGACTCCACACATTGGCGTCGTCGAGATATTCCGCAATGGTATAATATACTTTAACCATAAGATGACTTTTAATTTTACATTTAAATTGGTCAAGCGGCAGACTTAATATCGACTGTGGGATTTTATTATACATGCGCACACTTTGCCCCATGAACGATCTATTTACTTTTTGTAGACGAAACAATGGCGTAGTAAGTTTGTCCTTATTTCTAGTGTTTATTTTATATATTTATAATTTTTTTTATATATATTATATGTATTTACAAAAGAAAAGTAAGTTTAAATATGTTTATCAGTTATCTAGATTTTACTTAATCAATGATATTTACTATGTCAACTTCCATTGCTTATACATAATTACATGTATTATCTGTGTGTACTGTATAATATTGAAAAGTTCTTAATAGAACAAGAGCGTTTTATTGATTTAAAATTTAAAATAATCATTTGGTTAACAAAGTACTGAATTCTGGTTAAAACATAGATCATCTATAAAAACGTGCTGCAAATGGGTACCGTGGTATGTGTGTTGCCAGTGATGACCTACGGAACCGAGACGTGTTCCTACACTGCTGGTCGTATGAGGAAGCTCAAAGTCGCTCAGCGAGCTACGGAGCGGGCTATGCTCGGTATTTCTCTGCGTGATAGAGTTCGTAACGAAGACATCCGCGGTAGAACCAAGGTAACCGACATAGCTCAGAGGATTAGCAAGCTGAACTGGCGATGGGCCGGCCATATAACTCGTAGAACCGATAAACGTTGGTGAAGAAAGATTCTCGAGTGGCAGCCTCGTACTGGCCATCGCAGTGTAGGATGACTCTCCACTAGATCGAGTGACGACCTGTGCAAATGTGCGGGAAGTCAATGGATGCAGGTGGCTCAGGATCGTACTTCGTGGCAGTCTATGGGGGAAGCCTATGTTCAGCAGTGGACTCAAACAGGCTGAAATTATGATGATGATGAAATGGGTACCGTTATCGCAATACGTGTTTGATCTAAGAGTAATTGTTTCATATTATTAGTAATATATAACAAATGAGAAAATTTCTTGGAATAATAATAATTTATAAGAATAATTTCCAAGAAATTTTCACATTTGTTGTTTTTGCTAATGGTTAATAATCATCACTACGTAGTATAAAACAAAGTCGTCCCGCTGTCTGTCTGTCCCTATGTATGCTTAGATCTTTAAAATTACGCAACGAACCTTGATGCGGTTTTTTTTACTAGATAAAGTGAATCAAGAGGAAGGTTTATATGTAACACATTGCACCCGTGCGAAGCCGGGGCGGGTCGCTAGTAACAGTAATAAAACGTAAATCACATGTTACCTTGATATAATTATGTATTTTGCACATTGAAATCTATCTATATGTGTTCGGGAAACGTTCCGAACCTCAGTTCTACCTTATTGTCTGTCTGATTGCTAGCACGTATTAATGTAATAACACTTAAATTGTACTAATAAAAAAAAGAAATAACATACAAAATAATGTTGTAGTGCAATATTCTAACATAAAATATCGATTTACTAACAAAGAGAAAACATAACATTAATAAATCTACATCAGAACATAATTATCACAGTACCGCGTCGGTATGAACAATGATTCATGCAATGTTTACAATTTCGATAATTATCTGTTATCGAACTGATTTGAAACGCAGTATCGGTAAATAACATAAATTCTATGGACAGTGACTTCACACAATGGCCGCGTAAATATGACGTGTAAAAAATTTCGTCTGACAAGGGTGGCTTTTCGTGAATTTCCGCACGAGATCGTGTGAATAATATATTACTCTCTCTGTCACACTTAAGGGGATACCGTTCATATCACCCTATCGAATTTCTACGCAACAGACCAAACGTCCGTCTCGCTCGCTGCTCGGCAGTTCTTATTTTTAGCTTTCGCAGTGCGGACGTTACGTGCATATCGAGACATCAGTGTATCTTTGCAATTGATTTAATAACTAAAACAATTTATTGCTTTAACTGGAAAGAAGAAAATATTAGCACAATGGCAAAGGTAAAATAGTTTTTGGATTGAATAAGCTGCTTCACTGTTTACACTATAAAATGTTTTTATTCTCTCGCTATAACATCGTACCACTATGACGTATGCCTGAGTGAAGATAACTGCTGTATTTTTCATCAGTTTATGAATAGTAATAGTTAAAAGTTGTTTGTTGTTGTTTAAGTATTTAGCTTTTATTGTTAATTAATTATTTGTTTTTGTTAATTAATTAATTAGCTTTTATACGTTTATCGTATGATACGAAGTATTATTAATGTTTTACAATTATTGGGAAATTTCTGCATCTGTTACACAATATAATGTGTTTATCCATTTTAAACATGTTTTTCACATTTAACAACTATAAACGACAATTGATAACTTTCTAATTTAATATTTTTACTAAATTGTAATACTTTATCCATACGTATCACAATATTGATTATACGGTTTTGCCAGAATTGATTGATTCGTAAAAACAATTTGTATAAACAACGCATATATTTAGAAAATATGCTAAATAGTCCTGAGAAACGGCAACACTAAAGGCCAGTGTCAAAATCTGAATCAATAGACAATTCGGGAAGAAAGAATAACTGTCAACTCAGTTGGTGAAGGAGGAGTTTTCAGTGTTTTCAGAAAACTATTCAGAAAAGTTTTAATGTCTTCATTAATTAAAAAGTTATTAGTGCAAACAAAGAACTACTATAAGCAACTAATTGAAATTAATAGAAGCAGTTATTGGGTATATTGTCTTTAATAATCGGTTATAGGTTTTTCTTTTAAGGTTACTTGTTTAACATTTTTTTCACCTTTAATATTCTGTTCATGTCTTTTACTAATCTAATAATCTTCTGAAATGTAATGTTCACGACATCATAAACTGCGTTTTTCAAACCGAAATAGCTTACTTTAAACAAAGTTCTATTACGATATTTTACAATAGTTTTCTTGTATAAATAAATATAATATGTTAGAAATTCTAGCCTTTTATAAAGGTAATATAAAGGTTATCTGTATCTCAGAGATTTTTGTGACTTACGGTGAATTATAAAATATAATATGTAATGTCAGTGATCAGTAGGGTAACAGTGCAGATTGGCGGCACAAGTTTTGTTTTCTTATAAATATTTTTAAACGATAAAAAAACATGGCTATAAAACCGAAATTTACGGAAACTTCCAGATTTTGAGAAAATATAAATTCATCTTGCAATTTTACACCGCATCATTTTTTTATTACTTCGCGTACAACATATACATACTTGTGTCAATTGTTTGATTATATTTTTTTTATTTCATGAGATATGTAAAACAGAGCAATCCCATACAGACAGGTTAGCTTAGAAGGCTGAGGCAAGCAAAGCTCCCCCTTAGCCTTTATGGTTATTTTCTTATAACCACCCAGAAATATCATTTTGAACCTAATTTATTGTATTTAATGACAATCAAAAATACTTCTTATAACTAACTCCAAATTTTCCAAATTTAAAAGAGTAAAAATTTTAATAACCGATTTCTTAATACAAACATTACACATATTGATCATCTGTGGTGTTTCTCACATAGTACTTTGTAATATAGGGTGTTTCTGTAAGACACAGTTGTGAACTGCTTTTGTATTGGCACACTAGTATTACATTTAAATTGTGCACAATGTTCAAGTATAAAAAATGAAAAAAGAAATGTGTTTGTGATATGTTCTTTAAGTATCCTGTATCACTATATACATCTCCCATCAAAGTTAAAATGAAAGCTTAGTAGGATTTTTTGGTAATAATATTGTATTTCCATAATGGAGATAAAAAGTCTTAATATTTATTTTTCATGATAAGTAGGCAATATCTTAGATTTTCATTCTTAACATCTAAAACATGTAGAAAAAGTACGAAAAGATTGTCGCCGCTGTGGTAATCGAACCCACGTCTTCGGCATTCGCGGCCTGACGCTCTAGCCACTGAGCTAAACGGCTGATTCTTAACATCTAATTATGGTTACATTTTTTTATTGTTTAAAAATATTTTTAAGAGATAAAATTGAAGCCATTATACTTAAATTAGAATTATAACTGAATTATTGTTTAAATTACCATTAGTTAAACAGTTTAGCATCTCATCCATCTGGTGCGTCTTATGTCACAAATGTCAATTTTGTGACAGTTTTATGAAATAAGTTGTGTTTTGTTTTTATTTAACATAGTTGTTATGAAGGTTTGGAATAATAATGGTTTTACTTCAAAATAAATTTATTGATTTGAAAATGTGGAAACATTGTTAGCAGGCCTGTAAAAAGTTATATTATGACAAATAATAATGTTGATACATTGGATGGATACATTAGTGAAAGATAAATAAACTCAAAATTTATAACAAAAAGTTTATGTCAACCTTCCAATCATTCGAATAAAACCAGTGTGCATGAGAAATTCTTTATAGAATCTGATGTTATCTTTACCAATAACAACAACAGTTCTAACTCAATGCACATATCAATATATGTATAGATAGGTAAATCTTAAATAATAGGTGATATAGTAGATACCTACCGCTTCCAGCCATTTACAAGATGAATTTATTCATTATGGAAACATTTTGCTCAGTAATGATTCATTGTTTTATGGTAAACAAGTGTAGTGGTTATCTCTTTAAGGTGTATCTTGTGGCCTTTCAGAGCTGATAAATGTTGAACTACATATAAGTCCTTATTGTATAATAGCAAAGTTCCTCCATATAAAACTAACATTATATTTCACATTGATGATATAAAATTGTGTAGGTGTTTAATGCTAAGCCAAAGACGGCTGTTATAGCTCAATGTCACCCAGACTCTTAATTAATAGTTCAAAACCGTGTGCCGCGGCAAAGAAAATTGTTATTTTTCAATTTTAAGTGTTATCTGTCTGTATCTATCCAAGTGAAGGAAAACATTGTGAGGAAACCTCTATATTTTCTAAATACTAGTAAAAATGTTCAAAGATTTGTGCAATTTGTCAATCCGCAGTTGTGTCGCTTGGTGGACTATGCCAGGCAGCAGCAGTGATACAAATAATTATAAATTCTGTCGCTTTTTTCTAATGTGAGAAAGTGGCAGGCAAGCTGGTGTTAATTGAGAACCGCCGCACGTGGACATTTGCAACACCTGTATGGTACGTTAATAAATTGGGTCTAGGTTACCGCACTCCCCAGACGGAACGCAGAATATAACACCCCATCCGCGCTGGTCACCTGTGAGGTCATGGTACTTCCCCGGATGAACCTGCCCATTCGTACGTCAGTAGAGGCTGCGGCTTGGCCCGACCACAGTCGCTCTATTCATTTTCTTTTACTTTTAAAATATATAAATAAAGGGCAAAATCCCATAATTTTTCCTGCATAAAAATGCAGGCCATAATTTTACCGTCTTTTCTGTTTGGCAACATCTATCGTCAAAAGTAGTGGCCTGTCAGGTGATTTTTTTTGGCGCTAGTTTTACCTAAATACCTAGTCGGATCATAAATTTCTATCACATGTTTATTGTGAAATAATTGACACGTGTTTATTTCACAGTAACAATTTATATACCAAAGAAACAATAAATTTTATGCTAACTAAGCTTATTCGAAATGAATTCCGCGATTTTGAATACAAGCTTCCAATCTGCGCCGCCAGTCCTCTATAGCATACGAACGAATTCCATATCAGTATCGTCGGCTACTTTAGTCAAGTTGTTTTTGAGTGACTCCAAATCACGACGAGGCTTTCAGCAGGCCTTTTCGTCCAAGCGTTGCCATATTTTATAATCCAACGGATTTAAATTTGGACTGGAAGCGGGCTGATCTTACTCCTTCTGTGGTAGGGCCACGCATCAGTTTTCACTGTTGCACGAATGGGCAGATCCGTCCGGGTAATTATAACGACCTCACAGAAGACCGGCGTAAAGTAGAAATGTTTGTACTTCTGCGTTTCATCTGGTGAGTGAGGTAGGTGGAGCCCACTTTATTTAAATGTGGCTACGCATTTGCAACCCTACGGGTGTTGCAAATGTCCATGGGCGGCTATTATTGCTTAACATCAAGTGAACCGCCACCTTGTTTGCCATATTGTCACGTTAAAAAAATCTTAATTTCGGGTGAAGTCAATTTGCCAGCTCGAACTGGCGCTGAAACTTGTGGAATACCCAGTGGCTGTTATTGAAAATGGTATGAGAAATAGTTTCCACAGAGTTTGTGAGGGCTATTTTGATCCGACTGCATTCGTTTTTACGCCTTTCTCACAAAAATATACCTCTAAGGTCCAATATGAAACCCCCAAGCCATTAGTGACGATTGAAAATGACCTCGCTGGACATGCTTCTTCGTAGATGAGGGTGACCTTATTTTTGTTTATTGTTGCTTTCCTTCATGGTAATTTTTATTTCATCCGAAAAAATAATTTTACAGTGCCTTTTTCCCGCGTACCGCTTCAACAAAACACGAGATTATTTTCAGTCTCAGGTCCATTAAACGCGTCTGTTTATATTCCTTACTTGCGACCCGCCCGGCTTCGCACGGGTTTAATGTATTATACATATAAAAAATCCTCTTCAATCACTCTATTTAGTAAGAGAAAACCGCATCAAGATTCGTTGCATAGTTTTAAAGATCTAAGCATACACAGAGAGAGACAGTGGGACGACTTTGTTTTATACTATGTAGTGAAGTGCGAAGCCCTAGGTCTTCATTCAACGCCCTTATCACCGTGGTTTTGCTTAACCCCATCTAAATGGCCAACAGTTTCTGCTTACGCGGGATTTTCATTGATTCATTCCTTCACAGCTATAAACGAATGCTTTAGTTCTGAAAAAAATTAAAAATCTGATTTGGTTCTTAGCTGCTCGATACCGCAACTTTTCCTTCTTTAAGCGTCCACTCCATATTTAAAAATAAATGCGATTTTTATTTGCGAAATTTTATTTTCATAAAACATTCTAAATTCGAATTCAATAATTATTTTTGTGGCCAGCATTCAAAATATAAAATGTTTATTATGTGACCTAACTTATGAGCAGACTAGGTTAAATACGTATTTTTTGTCCCAATTCAATGTTAAATTTGGACACCTGTATCAAGTTTAGCTGGATGGATCTCTGAGCTAAAATCGTTATGAGATGACAAAAACCGGCAATACCCATCATGTATTTTAAAGGCATTAGACCTTCAGTTTTTTGTTGCATGTTTTTGGGTTGGGTTTTCCTCTTGCGATGAAATTTAGAAGACTACAATATTTGCCTCTCTAAAGAAGAGGTAAATTTCGTGTTTACTAAAAACATACCGTTTTATACGAATTGGTTTAATCGTAGGCAGGCTGTATATTTAAAAGAGCAGATTACAAAACAATGCTGCGCAAAAGAAAAGGTCCTAATGAATAAGGACTTAACTATAGTGATCAAATAAGTTTTAGTACAAGGTCAACTTCCTAGTAACTATAAAAATGTTTGGAGTTAACTCAATGATCATATCAATTAAGAGCTCGTCACCGAGATGGTGAATAATGAACGCTTATAACATGCACCCAGACACATAAAAATACCAATCAGAAATTCCGTCAATTAAAATGGATGCCGTGACTCCGTTCTTCCCATTTGTCATCTCGAGTAATTATACACAATACTACAGTCTCGAGAAATTTCTAGCAACAATTTTGCACGACTGGAAACAAAGTAGTGCCTCCGTAAACCTAGGTATCTAGAATGCCGTTCACAGCAAGCTTGGCGCGTCGAATCGTCGATGCGTAGGTAATTTACGGCTGAAAAGGAATTTCAACCGTTTCGTACTGCGCTTAAAAAGTGCCACTATGCGCGTTTGATGCGGTTCCGGCGAATTGTCGATAGTATTTATACACCGAGTTGCGTCAGATATATTGATTTTACTGCTTGCGAGTTGACCACTACAAAATGATGATAACACGAACATGTCCGAGATGTTAGTGTTACATTTGTGAATCAGACATAACGTAACCTGCATTTTACAAAGCATGCTTCTACTTTTTTTGGAAGTAAGGACTTAAACGCAAGTAAATAAGGCCTTTAATGAGTTATAGTGACAGGGCAAAACGGAAACTAAATACAGTAGTTGGGGCTTTGTGTGCTCGTCTCAATAGACGAGCACACAAAGCCCCAATGGACTTTCTCCGATAAAAATGTGACTGTTTATAGTAGAACCGAATACATCTCTCTACTTTAGTACATACGATCTCAAGGCAACTAGAATTAATAAGGAACATGGCTACGTTTATAAAAAAAAAACAGTCAAAAATGTACAATACGTTTGCATTTTATAGGAAAATGCGTTTTTTTATTCTTACTGTGTTAAACCGTATGAAATACATTATACTACTTTTTGTCGACGATTTTATACGCATGGAATTCTAAAGAAAATTATTTACTAACTGATATCTCTGATTGTAGTTCCATAATTATGTATATTACAACTACATTTTTTTAAGAATTTTGATTAAAGCGTATCCTAAAACTCATCTACGTTGTGCAATTACTTTACTAGTGAAATATTAATTTTCATAATATCACGTAAATGTATAAAATATACATATATATCCACTTTCTTGCTATGTGCAATGTTATCTTGAATCATATTATTGTTTTGAATAGCGCTGGAAATGGCTTCTTGTTTAATGTAATGGACGAGATTTGTGATTGGTGTCGGTTTAAGTTTAATTTTCTTACCTAAATGTATGATGTACCGGACACGTGCAATTATGAGCATTTTGCCTGAGTGAGTGATGTCAACAGTGAAGAAATATATCGATATTTATAAAATATCAACATCGGCCTCGATAATTATATCGAAGAGAAAATAACGATACATCGGATATTTTTTGTTTCGGACCCGTTGTCCAAAAATGGTATATCAAGTTTTAAATATTTGACTCCTACAATTTGACTCTGTGCCCGATTCGAATTTTAAAAAAAATATCGTTTTTGATACCATTTCGATATTGAATATTTTATATCGATATGTCGGATCCAAATATATCGTCTAAAATATCGATATTTTAAATCATTAATATCGATATTTTTTCGGCTGCCATAAACTCCGTTAATAGCATACCAGATGCGTAAAACCCTAAATAAGGGCTATAGTATAATCAATTAATTAATCTTTATACTAGTCATCTTATTGATCCGGGTCTGAGGCATGTGGAGAGATACTTAACTATCTGTATATTATCATTAAGTTTATCTGTCCTCGTGGTTTATTGCCGATAAGTTGTCGAATTATTTTGTTTTTGATGGATGATTTGTTTAAGAATTTAGATTCAAGGTTGCAAATTGACATACTAAAATTTTTATTAAATTCTTTCTGTTTGTTTCTTTTAAATTTATTTATTGAAAAATAATATTCGTTACACATGCTACTATCATTTTTTTAAATAAAATTGCCTGTGTAAATATACCCTTTTGGTAAAATATGTCTCATGAAAATTATCTTTTAATTGTATTTGCTTTTTATTTAACATTGAATATTTTTTTATTTGTAAAAACCCAAAAGGTCGTAACAGGTTTATAATATTTCGATTGATTTATAAATAAAACTTGTATCAGGTATTTTTTTTATTTTCTGTGGGCAGTTTTAAATGTTCATATAATTGCAAAATCCTAGTAACATTGCTTCTTCGAATCTTTCAATTTTTGATCTTTCTTTGATCAATTTGTATGGATTAAGCAATAGTTATGATAAACTTAATCTTCTAAACATTAATACTTAAATCAATAAAAATGTATCATCGATTCCATTATAAAAATTTAACAATATCGACGACGGTTACAATAATTATTTAGGCATTAAAAATAACCTGAACCATAGTTGAAGGCGAGGGCATTTGTTAAGTAAATTCGACGGTAAGACGCGTTTCCCCACGTCTATTTGATAAAACCATAATCCTCCATTAACAATCTTTGATAGGCTATCGCAGTGAAAACAACGAAATCTCTTATCAAACAATATTATTTACGTTACGGTATGACACTGTGGAAAAATACTACTTCAGTATCCCATACATGTCTTTTATCCACTTGAAGTATTTCATTCCCGTTTATCCCGTGTTTTTCTCTTGAATTTTTCATGCTTATTACACAACTGTAACAATTTGCAGGATCACAGTCTATGTGCTTCTCGAAAAATTAACAAAAATGTTACCTCACGTTCCTGTCATGGCTGTAAAAATTAAGATTTTGGCTGGATGTAATTCTTAGAGAAAATAAAAAAGAAAATTACCGCGTCACTGTCAAAAGCCTACCTTTAACAAGCATTAGTGTGTAATATAATTTATCTATCCAAATTTCCGGTGACAATAAAATAATTATGTTATCTGGCAACAACCTGGCCTTGATGGATTGGGGGATCCGATAACCCGTCGTGGTGCGAGTAGTCACGGCAACAAAAATATCGTACCCCATCGCGTTTTTGTATTTGTTTTGTTGCCATACTGTTTTTGATTTGATAGAGGCTTTCTACATTCCTCGCTTATTAATTATTGTTGATAACTATTAATAATAAACTTGTAAATTGTCAACATGGCGATTACTGTATGATTTAATATCTCTCCTCTGATTTTGAAGGCTAGAATCGTGTGTTTTACTTTTATTTAACTCTTATCCAGAATCTTTCTTAGCCTCAATAAAATGTCTACGTAGTTGATCGTGAAAATGTGGTTGGACGAGCTACCTAAGTTTTCAATCCCGGGGTAAAACATAGGTGTGGAATTATTTATTTTCTCCAGAGCGTTTATCAGATAGTTTACAACTAGCGGCCAACTTTGTAGGTAATAATTGTAACGTAATTATTACCTATTAGGTATAGTGTTCGTGCATAAAGTTTCGTTCTTGAGTGGGCTTTTCGTACACCATCGTATGGATAAGACCAGCTGCCGATACGGGCCGTGTTACAGCTTCTTTTTTTGTTGGCGAGGAGATATCCCAAGGGTGGTATCATGATAAGGAAACCCGGATCTGATGATGGAATCCCAGAGAAATCGAGGGCATTCCTCAAATGTTATATTTATTAACAATGTTTTTTTTTAGTTTCCTGTTTGAAGTCGGTTTTTTTTAGTTAATAAAAATGGACTTGTTTCTTTCGAACTTGGTGTATTTTAACCGCATTTTCATACCTTAGGAACCAGCTGCTCAAAAAAAACTGATACATTTTTATTATCAAGAAACAAAACTAATTTTATTATACATTTTCTTTAAACCCATCTCCAGAGTCAATGGGAGCACGGGAATGTGTGAAGTTATAGCTAATTAAAAAGAATTTATAAAGTCTGCTTATAAATAACGGAGATCTCAGGTAACAGACAAAAAAAAAACGTACAACCAAATTGAGGACCTCCCTCTTTTTTCGAAGTCGGTTGAAAAAGGCTTGCGTCTTTATACTACGACGATGAAGACTTAAATACGCAACTAAAAATTAAAATAAAATTAAAATTAATGAAGTACATTGTCTGCTTTTAAGTTGAGAAGGCAAATTATTTGTTTGGATCTTTTGCTTGTTTTATGCATTGAGGAATCTATGAACCATTGAACCGATTTTACATTTCTGATTGTAATGAAAAGTCATTATTGCTGTTTGAAGCTAGAAATCTCGGTAGGTAAAGTAGATCTAATCGGAGCTAAAGCTGTAACTTATTTGTTATTATACGATAAGATATTACAAATGCTAAGTTTCATCATTAGCGCGGAATAAAATTAATACTAAAATTTTAAGAGCAAAGGCGAAATCTGACGTTACAGACGTTCATCGTTGAATGTTCTTTGTAAGGTGTTGTATGATGCACACTAGATAGCAGCTAGTATTAGCAATAATGTAATAGAAATAACTTAGATGTTGAGATTTTCGCGCCATTGAGGTCATCGACCGCTTAGAATACTTATTAATTTAATATTCATGGCGTGTGCGTTTTCAGCTTGTGTAGCGATTTCTTTTATACAACGTATCTTTCTCGGTCTTCTTATAGCTTTGCACCCTTCAACCGCATTCTTATTCATCACTCTTCCAGTCAGCTGTACAACTGTAAACTGATATTTAAAAAAAAAGCAACTGTTGAGTTTCGTGCCGGTTACCTCTCAACTGATTGTACACCCTGACAGTGTATTAATTTTTTGTAAAATTCGATGTTTCGTAAAAACGCGCGAGTGTTTATTTGAATAAAGATTTTTTTGAATTCAGAATTTTTTACTATTGAGTTCTCAATTTTCGGGTTCCTTGCCGTACAAAACTCTCTATGACATCGACTAGCGCATTTGAGATTTCACAAAATCTGTTTAACGTGACTATCAATGACTCTTCTCTGTAAGGTTTATTGGACATAGCTTCTATTATGTTTTCAAATGTAATACGGGGCAGCTACCTTGAAGTTAGCCGCCAAATCAATAGTTGCGAGGTTAACCCGACTACGCTGTTAATATTCGTGAACCTCCGATATAGCTCGCCGTCATGCAAACTACCTTGGTAGTCCAACAAAATAAAGCAAATATACATTATTCAAAAAAGACGCGGAGACGTCATCGGTTCTTTAACATTGTTCGATGAGAATTTCTTTGACTTTTTTGAAAATTGATTTGAGACTTGACAGTATATGTTTCTTTTTTTTTTTTAATTTCAATCTTATAAATAATACTATAACATAAATACGTTTGAAGTATAGTTTTTAATCTGTACAACTAAATGTCGCAACAAGGCCTTAGCTACCTGTAAGAGTAAAAAAAACCTGGCAGCTTGTTTGTCTGTCCGTCTGTTCGTAGTGTGTTGACGCTGTCACAATTTTGCAGAAACTGCAAATGTGCGGCACTGAGGAGGAGATGCGCGAGGTCGCCGGCAGGATCTGCAGGAACTACCTGCACGGCGCCTGGAAGAGCGTCAAGCCCCAGGAGTTGGAGTTCAGACGGATCAGGTCAGTCGTAGCCTAGCGGTTTATTTAACACTAGCCCCTTACCTCACGTGCATTTAAAAGTACATTCTCAGCGAGAGCAGAGTTGGAGTAAGTCCTCTTTCTGAAAAAATTAACTCATATTCTTAAAATATTACTA
The DNA here is from genome assembly GCA_933534255.1 of Iphiclides podalirius. Classification (NCBI taxonomy): domain Eukaryota; kingdom Metazoa; phylum Arthropoda; class Insecta; order Lepidoptera; family Papilionidae; genus Iphiclides; species Iphiclides podalirius. The sequence continues at coordinate 559,523 of OW152835.1, read as the reverse complement.
CTTTATTAGGGCTCGCGTACGGAATGAATGCTGTCTGTCAGTTTGTCATTTCATTGAGTTTTATTTATTGATCAGTGTAAGAAAACTAACGTTCAACGTCCACATCAACTCCATCCGTCCAGATATCTAAGGGATTTGACGCTCATTTTGGTTTTATTTGTCAACGTCAGGTCTTTCCTTAAAGGTGGGCGACGCATCTGCAAGGTTTTGCTGAAGTTTACTCAAGCGTACTAATATAAACATCTCACTCGTATTCCTCCATTAAAATCGTGACACACACGCTTTACAGCTCAAACTATCGATGACATAATAATAGACCCTAACGCTACCAAATTCACCGTACAATTATTTTTAAGTGTTGCATGTATCTATTGTGCTTAGACCGTGAATAAACGTTTCTTCTTCTCCTTCTTCAATTACTAATATCCACGATAAATCGATATATAATCAACCGAACGTTTGTCGGTGTTTAAAGTAAACCAACGTCCTTGGTGGAGCGACAATGCCGCGAGCGACAACCCGAAAACTCGTGAGAGCGGATGAACCTCGAAACGAAAACGAGGTTGTTTGTAAATTATATCAAGCAGAAACGAGTTTGCGCGGGCGTGCATAATCAGCGAAATGCATTCGCAATCCGACAAAGGGATTGACGACAAGCGAAAACTAGATCGCAGTTCTTTTTCTTTTACGCGAATATTTTAAAAGCGAGCATACGGTTGGTGATATTAAGTTATTACCACCACGGAAATTTCCAATAACCTAGGGATTGCAGATCCGTTGCCTACCTTTAGAAGAGCAGAGACTAGTTACCTCACTTACCAGAAGAAACGTTAAAGAACAATACTTAATAACGCCGTGGTACTCCCTCGAACTAGCCTGCCAGTCTCGCACCATTCGCAAGTTGTCTTACCACAGTAAAAATATATTTCCTTTGTTCTGTCTGCGTGCGCTTGTTTTTGATGCATGACCTTGGATTCATTTCCATATCTTGTATATTTCTATGATGAAGATGGCAAGCTAGCTGGGGATTCACCTGATATTAACTGACAACCGCCCTTGGTCATTAACAAGACCCGTAGGGTTGCAGATGCGTTGCAACCTCTTAATAAAATGTGCCCCGGCTACCTCACAGAAGGACGCCTACGCATACCCGCCCTCGCGGGGGCAAGAGCGGGTTATGTCGGACTCCCACCGACTAAAACCCCCACGATGTTACACCTAGGCGCAAATCGGCAGTAGGTCACGGGAACGCTTTCGAACACTTCCGCAACCCTGCCAGCGCTGGCCGCCTTAGCAGCCCCCTCACGGGGAGCAACTCCCCTCTCCTCCAGGTAAGGCGCGCTGGAACATTCAGCGCGCCTTCCTACTCGGCCCCATTTTCACGGCCAACGAACACCCCGAGTTCGCTGACCGGGGCCATGGAAGCCAGGAAGGCCAGTGCTAATAAGCAGCAAGCCTCGGCTACCAAGCCCCTCCGCCACGTCAAGACCCTGACCTGTGAAGTGCAACAGCGAAGACAGTTGCGTCGCCCTACCACAGTTAACGTATGTCGTAGTTGTATGTAGTATCCATTGTGACCTTCTGGAAATTCATCGCATTTTATCTTCCTGCAGTCTTTAAATCTTTTTCTTAATCAAACAAAATATGAACGATTTCTTTACTCTCGTGAACACTTTCCTTGTTTTTTACTCAAACAACTTTTTTTTTTGAAAAATGCAAATTTTCATCCAGTTTTGTGGTGTTTTAACGTATACAGAAGAGTATTTAATAATACTGCTAAAATGATCAAAAGGTTACAACTTGAAATATGTTGATTTCGTTACCCGTAAGATTTCTAACAATGTTAGCACAGTATACAAACCTGTTCTGATAACTTCATTATACTGTGAATGACGCAAGTTTATTGTTTAATGCGTAGAAAAATGCTACTGGTGGTTGTGGTACTCTATTTGTGACGTATTTAGTTTTGTTGGCCATTAAGATTATCCATTAATGACTTTAAAGTAGAACGGAACATTTATTTGTATTTTCCGCAGATTAGATCTACATTACTCCTCTCTCTGTAATTACCTTAGTATCTTTTAGGTATGTTTTATCTTACCTATTCTTATATATAAAAATGGATAGCTGTTCGTTAGTCTCGCTAAAACTCGAGAACGGGTGGACCGATTTGGCTAATTGTGGGTTTGAAATATTTGTGGCATTTCAGGGAAGGTTTAAACGATGAGAAATTCCGGATAAATTGCATTGAAAATAGAAAAAGCAACAATTTTATTTTCCCATACAAACTGTTCCTGTCAAACATTTTATGGGTGCCTTCCCGAAAATTCTTTTTCTATGTGTTCAGATTCACAATATTCCCTAGAAATAATTTATATCGCAAAACAACGTTTGTTGGGTCAGCTAGTATTTAATATATAAAGATATGACACTATCGCACCGAAATTGAGGTCATATAATACACCAATTGGTGTAATTAGATTGCAATTCTATAGATTGCCATCTCTTTCCATATCATATCTATATCATCTATCACATTCACTTTTAATTCTGTCATGTAATGTAAAGGAATAGTTTTTAAACGTCGCCCAGTATGTACATGCGTCATCTATATAATTTATGAAACATCATTGGAATTATAAACAACAATTGTAAACTCAATTAAAAAATTCAGATTTATAAAGTTTCACATCGTTATCACTTGCAATATTTCTCGTTAAGTTAATATTTAATTTTCGTTACAGAAAAATTTTCTAGGAGTTGGTCAAAATCGTGCATTCATTATTTCAGAATCGAGCGATCTGAATATTATGCTGTTTTAAATTTCACGGTATTACAGTGGAAACAGCTGTTTATCAATAATTGCATTTAATGTCTTTTTCACAAACAGATTATTGGCACATGGAATAAAATGCAGAAGAGATAATTGAATATATTTTATAATGTTTAAAAAGTAGGTATTCCAGTCTTAGGATTTTACCAAAAACAAATCGATATCCCAAAAGAGTTTGGGATAGCGATTAGAGAATCGCTCACCACGTGGATGAAAAATTCAAAGTTCAATCTGTTACATTAACTTTAATGTCGTTTAATAAAAAAGCGTAAAAACAGCGATAAAAAACATAAACATTCGCGTGACCTTGTCCAGTGCAGAAACGTGTTTTTTATTTTTAGTCTGTGGTCAGCAGTTTTGGCGGGAGCGAAAACATGGCGTAACACCTTCTACTATTCAATTTGTTTACTAATAACCGGCGACCTTAATGTACTGACGGAATAAAATAATTGTTATTTATATTTTATTACAAAAATGCTTATAATTAATCATTTTGACATCGTATTAGTACATTAGAATCATGTTAAAGGCTTATTGTTTTTATTTCAAAAGTATGCTATTTACAAAACCAGGGATTTAAAATGTACTTTTTGTTTGGACTAAATGATGTTTTCCACTTAAATGCTTTCAAAAAATTACGCAGATACTTGTAAACGTATGGAATCTGGTTATTTCTGGTTTACGAGTCAAAGATGTTTTTTTCCTTCATCATACCATTATTGCGTCTCGCAGCGCCCTCGAAATTAATTTTATTGCACGTGCTAAGTTTATTGCGCAAAATGAAACGGGGAAATTCCGGGAAAAAGGTCACATTGCGTAAACGACGTCGAACAAACTCGCGCTTGGACATTTATTGAGGTATCTTGAGGTCCTGCAACAAATCTGTTTTGCTATCGTCGTTTGTGTATTCTCCGTTTACCCACTTTACTGTCGGCTATTATTTAAAACGGTCTAATATTAATATTATTTTGTGTGCACGCATTCGGGTGGGAATGCGTGCACACGAGGGCACCGACAACCAAGCCCGTATGAGGGCATAATTTCTGCCCTTCGTTAAAAGCTGCCTGCTTGAACCCGTTTGGGGCACGCACCGCAGAGAGCGCTCAAAACTCGCATTAAAGCCATTTGCGTTCAAACAAAGAAACTGAATGTTTCTCTCTTAAAAATCATCATAAATGGATACTACGAGATTATTGCCGTTCTTTACGGCCACATTTGCTCAAGATAACAACGACTGATGTAATTTTGAAACTAAACTACAGTTTAAAAAGAACTTGGCCTGTCTAGATCGACTGTAATTAAAATAAGTGTCAATTAAAACATTTATAAATTATTTTTACCTTAACGGTCTTGGAATTTTGTGCGGTCTTCAGCCATATATACTTCATCGCCTACCATGAGGTGGTTTTATGGTCGAGGACCAGTGGGCTTGAGATAAAAAAAATAGTTTCACGCGTCAATGGCGAAGTAAATCAGTAAAATGGTCATTTAATGATATCTAGGTTGACCATTGTGATTCTGCAAAAACCGACCAGCGTCAGTTCTCTTTCCTGGAATCTGCGTTTTTTGTTCAACTGCTTTGTACTGGCGACGTTACGTAAGAAATGTATTGAATAAAGCTTTTTCTGACGAAAGCTTGGGTGACGGGCGTCGAGTGAACGGGCAAAAACTGAACTATAATCCATTGTGTTTTATTCGCCGGCTAAATTATTCCATGTTGTGCTTACTTTTTCTACTTCTCTTTTTTATCAAGACTATTCTTTGTTCTAGGGTAGGTAAAAAGCATAAATTCGAACAATTCCGGCGACATTATCTGTCTCTCAATCGAATTATTCGTCCAGGAAATGAGCCCCAACACCGAAGTTATTTATATCGTTCCCGCCGGATAACACGTGTAGTGTGACCCACAGCTAGTGTAACAACAAACACAATAGTTCGCCCTCGCCTCCGAGCACGGCGAGACCAACACAACGCGTACACAAGGTACACCCGCGTTCCAGGGCGGTTCTCACCGCCCCCAGCCACCGATTAGCTAAAAACACAGTCGACGGCAATCGGGCGCACGGCAACTTCGATGGCCCTTAGATGACATGTCGTAGTTAAACTCACGCATGAGCACATGCGCGGCCCTACCCACAGCGGAGGGCCCAAACCCGTGGGTTCTGGCTAGCCCACCGGTTCTGCGTCAGATGAAGCTTTAATAGTCTCGGGACTGAAAGCAAAAACATCAGTTAATACAAGATACAAGAGATATTTATATGTTTCAATCTTTTTTTAAATTTAATTAACAGTTGAAATGCCACGATAGTGATGTTAATTGTTATTTAAAATGCCTGGAACAAACTTATTTATTATGTAGCGAATATTTTTGTCATCATTTAGAATGTCGCATTAAGCTCTTGTTTTGTATTGTTTAGTAGGGTAATGAAACGATTTTATATTCTTGCCCTTCTGCAAAGGCGTCACTAAAGGAAAAACCTTAACGCTTAATGCTAACTGATGACTTTAAGTGTATCCTCAAGATATAATGAAACTGTCGATTTCTGGTATCAGATTAGTTGGAACCTTTGTAATTATTATCTCGAAATACGTTGTTAAGATACGTTTACATCGAATGTGGGACATCGGAAAACTACCATTGATAAGCAAGTTAGCCGGCAATGTTAAGTAAGTACCTACGTGCTATCTTTAATTATTTCGATCTGGTGAAATTACAGCGAGCAACCATCCCCCGATTTGGTTAAGTATGAATGTCTTCGAAATTGTAGTTCGAATTGAAAAACGGATTAAAATTATTTGAAAAAAGGATGAAAAGTTTTTCGCCGCTGCGGGAATCGAACCCACGACTTCCGGATTCGCGGCCATAGCGCTTCAACCACTAAGACAAACGGTTCAAAACGGCGCGAATATTTTTGTCATCATATAAAACTGTAATGTAAAGTTCATTTGTAAAGGTCACAAAGCATATGAATGGGTTGCATGAATTCGAATGAGACAAAACATAGTGTTAGAAGGAGAGACCTCGTATGAATCAGTCAGTTGTAGTTATATAGGATGTTAAAAATTTTGTTTCTTTTTTATTTAATTACTTTGTTTGAAAAATAAATTTTTTTAATTATGGATTTTTTTAACGTTTCATATTTTTTATGATTATTGGCAAGTAGCGTTAGACGTGTGTTCATTTATTGTCGCGATTGAAGTAAAACTTCTTTAGGCGCGACTAGGGAGTAACTCAGATTTTTTCTGACGGAAGTAACAGTTTTTCTGACGAAGTAGTATAAAAATTATATTTAAAAAAACATCAGCCACGTGAGCGGACTGGCGCACGAAGGGTTCCGTACCATTATCTATAAAATCACCAAAAAAAAAAAACATGTCTTATTATTTGTTCTAATAGCAAATTAGAAAATATCAACTGTCTAACTATCACGGTTCACGAGATACAGCCTGGTAACAGACGAACAGACAGACCGACGGACAAACAGTGAGACAAACAGACAGCGGAGTCTTAGTAACAGGGTCCCATTTTATCCTTTGGGTACGGAACCCTAAAAATATTTATTTTCCAACGTAGTCGATCCAGCGTTTGTCTAGCTTTTCTTTTCCGTCCATAAAATAGGAATCAGGCGACCCTTCGAAATAGGCATTGGCTTAAACTCCTCGTTGGAGCCAAATCTTTTCACACCGAGACACTTTTTTAAATTCGGAACGCAAAATAGTCGCAAGTGTCAAATCTGGCGAACATGGTGGGTGAGAAAGCAAACTCATAACAATAGTACAGGTGCGAATTCATGCGTCGTTTTGGTGGAAAACGATTTTCTCCTCGGCATAACGCGGTCGTCTTTCCGCATAATTTTGTCGGCACAACATTCGCTATTCGACCAATCTTATGAATAAGGAATAGAGGAGCTGGATTGAAGAATTGGCTGATGGTAGACTTTTGTCGCAGCGGAGGGCTCTCCAACTTCCTGTACTACGTGGCTCTACCGGAAGACACGAGCAAGCTGGGCGGCTACACGCGCCGTGAGAGCTCACCGGAAACCGAGCTCGAGAATCCGGTGTCCAGGTTCACAGGCAGATCCATGGTCAGATCCAGTTCGTTCTCCATCGAGGAGCCGAGAAAGGTGGGCTTTCCTATTTCCTCATTCCCCCTTCTTCTTTCACTTTAGTAAGTAGATTAAGAGAAGAAGAAGCTTTGTAAAGGGGGATGGCATTTTGAAAATGTTACCCGATTTATCAACAAAAAAAAATGTGTGCGTGTACTAGCGTACACTCGTAAGAAGTGAAACTTTTTTATGACGTTATTTTTCAAAAAATAATTTACTATATGCAACTTTACAGAAATTGGTTAAATAAAGTTAAATTAGATAAAGTTTAGATAATTTATGTCTATGATAATAAAAGCCTTTTAGCTTTTATTATCATAGACATAAATACAAATTCTACAATTATTTCATTTTAGCTTTGTATAATATTTAGTTTCTTATTTGTAATACATAGGTTGCGTTAGTAATAAATTAAAACACTCTATGGTTTGACCGTTGTAATTAGTATGAGGGTCCGCAAAAATTGTTGATTAAAAAACTTGCAACGTGAACCTTGTTTATTTCAATTAACCTCACGGACCCAAAATACAACCGCTTTGAATTTGTACATGGTCCTTCGTTGCCGAATAGTCAGCCAGTGAGTAGACATTCGACTCGCGCGCGAGTGTTGTGAGTGAAGTTTTTTTGGAAAACCGAACTTGCGGACGTTGGATCGACGTCGCAACCGCAAGTTCCAGGAGCCGATCGAGGTTTCGAAGAGCATCATCGGTCAGCTTCAGATTATGTCTTCGGTGGAAGGCGCAGTCAGGTCACGGTGGGCGGTGCCTGCCTTTGGAGAAGAGGAAGTCGACACAGTGTCGTGCTCTGAAGTATTAGAGCTAGCACTGTCATTACTACAAAGATTATTATTGAATTTCATTAATTGTAATAGAATTATTACTATCATTGATGTCGTTATTATATATTTGTGTTATTAATGGCTTATGGTAACTGAAATACGAAATATATTGTTTACATTTTAGAATTAGAATAAACCCTTTGATTTTGCTGATCACTTTAATATATAATATATATATATATTGCTATGAACACACAAAGGAACTAACGCCATCTAGCGTCAACTATTAAAACCACTAAAGAATAAAGACGACATAAAACCCCCTATTCAACACTAGATGGCGTTAGAGGAACATTTTAAGATAAAAAAAAAGATGGCGCGTAACGGAAAAATGTTACACTAATTTTTTTTCCAACCCCGATAAAGAAGTTTCACTTCAAAAATACATATTTTGTATATGTTAATCAATATGTAAAAAGCTTACTTCTGTTCCAAGTTTTAATAAAATCCATCCAACGGTTCTTGAGTGGGTGCTATTGTGATATGATAGATGAGGACAGATCAGTAATGGTATTGTGGAGATACAATGGAGCGTCGGTTCCAGGTTCTCCTGAGGATATACGGACAAGTCCACGGCGAGCGGGCAATGGACGCGATAGTGACAGAGTCCGTCATCTTCACACTGCTGTCGGAGAGGCGGCTCGGCCCCAAGCTGCACGGCGTGTTCTCCGGAGGCAGGATCGAGGAGTACATACCGGTGAGCTAGTCTTACTGTTCCCACTTCAGTCTTATTATCTAGACTGACCAGCAAGAAAATGTAGAAATGGAAAAAAAACGAGTGTTCTTCAGACCACACGACTGAAGTAAAACTTATTTAGCTCCATCTATATGTATGTATACAGCGTGTCGTTGCCATCGCTACTTGCCAATAATCATAAAAAAATATTAACGTTAAACAAAATCCATAATAAAAAAATATATTTTTCAAACAAACTAATTAAGTAAAAAAGAATCAAAATTTGTAACATCCTATACAACTCGCGCCACAGCGTCGCATTACAAGCCTCTCCTTCTAACAGTATGTTTTGTCTCTTTTAAATCCATTCAACCCATTCATATGCTTTGTGACCTTTACAAATGAACTTTACGTTACGCTTTTATAGGTAAGGGTGTTCTAAATTTTTTTTTTTTGGAAAATTTAATAACTATGTAAATATTGATGTTTAAAGAATTTAAATGTTTAATACAACTTTAAAAAGTTATGCCCTATATGTGTGTTCATTTATTGTCGCGATGGTAACGACACGCTGTATATGTATAATATATGTTATGGGTTTTTTCCATTGATAAATTAATAATCAAGAAATCACCGTTCGCGTAACAGTTCTGTTCACATCGTCCGATCACACTTTTCGTAACGGTCTCGTCACCAGTTTACTCCCCAAGTTAAGGGTCCGTAAAGAAGTTTTACATAAAAAAACGAAAGACTGACGCCCGATTTCTGAAACACTGTTCATCTTAGAAATTAACTAATCAAATATAATAATTTAATTTCATTGTAATCATTAAGATCATTCTGATCAATTAAGAGAGTTTAACCATCCTTTTGGCAACTTAAGTGCCATTTGAAAAGCCATTTGACAGCTGATTAGTTAATTGATGCGACGATCAGAAACCGGGCGTTATTATATAAAACTAACATTCCAATCGTAAACAAGCTTCTATCGATAAGGTTTTGGAATTGTATACTTTCAAATGGAATACAAATGGCTGCAAGACATTTATTTTTTGTAGTCGTTTGTATTTCATTGTATTTGCGTGTGTAACTCACATATCCCTTCCAGGCTCGCTCGCTGCTCACGAAGGAGCTCTCGGAGCCGGCTCTGTCTATGAAGATCGCTGAGAAGATGGCCGCCATCCACTCTATGGACGTGCCGCTTTCCAAGGAGCCAAACTGGCTGTGGAAGACCATGTACAAGTGGCTGCGTACGGTCAAGGAGGAGAGACTCTCGCAGACTGTGGTTGGCAAGGTGAGCTCCTTATATTATATGCGGGAGCTTCGGAACAAAAACCAACAAATCACATTTTTTCGGGAAATTAAAAAATAATAAACATGTCTATGGATTTCCAATTTAGAGGTGAACAAAGCTTACTCGTTTATAGGTTTCGGTAACAATGTTTTGATGTCCAAATAACAGATTTATGTGTGCAGTATGTGATTAGAAATTAAAAAAAAAATAATCGTTATTATTTTTGATCAGACGCTCCTAATATGTTATGGATTATCAATGATGTTTAATGATATAGACGACGCATGTCCATACTGCGCGTTTAAAAATTGTTCCGCTCTACATTATATGACATGTATAAGTGAATGCGACAGTTGATAAAACGTATGGATACGGAAAGAGATAGCAGTCTATAGAGTTGCAATCTAATAACACCTATTGGTATAATTTGAGTGACTCAACTGTCAAGACGGCAAGACGACAATCAAAATGTCAACGCCGTAACAGTAACAGTAGACTAACGCCCGGTTTCTGAAACACTGATCATCGTAGAAATTAATAATCAGCTGTCAAATGGCTTTTTAAATGTTTTATAAGTTGCCAGAAGGATGGTTAAACTCTCTGAATTGAACAGAATGATCTTAATGATCACAATGATCATTTGAAGTATTTGTTAAAAAATAAAAATAAAAACATTTGTTTCTCTTACAGAACGAGGACGAGCAGGAGATAATAAAGCGCCTGAAGGGCGTCGACTTCGACAAGGAGATTGAGTGGCTGAAGAAGTTCATCGCGACCGTCGATTCCCCGGTGGTGTTCTGCCACAACGATATGCAGGAAGGTGAGAAGAATGTTTTACTATCTAATCCCCGCACAAGGCTGCCTACTCCCCAAACAGCAGAAGCTGGCTCGTTTCCTTACCACAGTCTCATTCTGAGCCCCGACTAGAGCATCGATAGCCCGCCGCTGTGGCCTTACCACTTCTTCCGAGCTCCGACCAGAGCATCCAAGGTGGCGTGTTATCCCCACTGCTATTTTCAATTGTCATTAATACCATTACTTCCCAAATATCTTCTCTCTATTTTATTATTATTAATAGGGATTTGGCTTGTATTGTTGACTGGAGCGGACAATATGGTTTGACTGTTAATCCTATAAAATCTCAAGCTATAACAATATCTGGGATATCCAATACGTTTCGCTTTACAACGCGGTACTTCCCCGGTCCAGCCTGCCCGTTCGGCCACCGCTTTCTAATTCCGGCAAGAGCCTCCACCGGGCTTCCCGTTCGCAGGCAACATCCTGCTGCTGGAGGACGCGCCGTCCGGCGCCATCGAGGAGGAGCTGGTCCTCGAGGCCTTCGAGCCCCTGGGCCAGTTCGAGGACGCGAACACCTCCGACAGCGTCGCCAGCCGCATCTCGGACAGCGGCGAGCCGCGCCTCGTGCTCATCGACTTCGAGTATTGCGCGTACAACCACCGCGGCTTCGACATCGCGAACCACTTCCAGGAGTGGGGCTACGACTACACCAACCCCGGGCACCCGTTCTACTACGAGGACCAGGATAACTGCCCCAACTTGGAGCAGAAGGTGGGTGAATCTGAATCTCAGATGAATCTGCCTCTACGAGCCGAGTGGTTTTGTGAGCGTGCTGTGAAATATCGATTTTTTTTATATCGATAGGGTAAAGTAGTCGACTATCATACTATCTAACTATCGAGCGGATATCGAAGTCCTATCGGGAGTGATGAAGATACTGCAATTACTGTCGAAAGAATAGATTGAAAGATTGTTCAGTGTTATAATGCTATCTTTGGAACTGTCTATTGTTATCGTATTATCGATATTTCCGCAGCAAATGTATTTAAAATTTTGTTGAGTGGAGATCATGAAATGGTTCCTTATTGATTCCAAGTTCAAGAAATGATAATGTTGGTAATGCTCATTAATAAAATTTTGTGTCAGTTTAAATTCGACGATATTCCAAAGCCACTCGCAGGACATTGCTTTGACGTTTATCAATTTACAGAAGTTTTATGCAACGATTGTGTCAGAGGTTTATCAAGTGTTCTACTAAATTCTATACTAATTTATCTCTTGTAACAATATCTTGTACCTTCATGCACCATTGCTCCTCGAAATAACGATGGAAAAATTAAAAAAAAAATTAAAAAAACGTTTTTCCAAGAAGGTTTAACATGAAATGAGATTTTTTTAACTCGATAAACTATAAAAAAAGAACATCAAGTGTTATTCTCATTGCAAATAATTTTAAAAGTCTGGAGATATTTTCCAAAACAAAGACGGAAATCGTCACACAATGGAAATATACGAAACGTGGAGTGAAGATTCCGTATACGCGCAGGAATCACGTTGTGCGCCATTACGCAGCTTGTGTTTGTTTGTGCTTTGGATTTTAGCCGTCGCCGCGGCCGCGCCTGCGCTCTGGGCCGAACGGGCGTGCGCCTTTGCCCACGCGATTGAGCCGGCGGTAAAATACGAATGACAATATGGCCGCGCCCCCGCTCTCCCGAAGAGTAAAAGTACTTTTTGAATGAGAGTCAACTCTATTTTCTCACTTTCCCCACCACGTTAGTCGGGTGCCGTTGATTCGTCGGCCTACTACGTTTTGGAATTATGTAACTTTTTTCTTTTAAGTTTTCTTATCGATTAATTCTCACTTGCCTTATATAATCTGTGGTTGGTTTGGTTTTGTACTTAATAGACAGTAAAAAATATAACATTTATGATGGAATTTTATGGTGAAACAAAACTTTAAAAATGTAATAGTTGTCATAAAAAGATATTTGTTTATAGGCCGATGAACCATAGGCATGTTTCAATGTATAATATCTGCTTTATTTTCGTCAATCATTGAATACTAAATGTGTTATCCTAATTAATATATCATGACAACGGTAGGCTGTACCACCTTGTCCAAATTTTTTTTTATGTGAAAAAGTGGTAAACTATCTGGCGGTTCACATGATGTTAAGTGATAATCGCCGCCCATGGACATTTGCAACACCCGTACGGTTGCCGATGCCTTGGCGCCTCTTAATAAAGTGGGCCCCGGCTACCTCACTCACCAGACCGAACGCAGAAGTGAACACTTCTACTTCACGCCGGTCTTCTGTGAGGTCGTGGTACTCACCCGGACAGCCTGCCCATTCGTACAACAACCGAGACTGCTACGTGGCCCTACCACAGTAAAATTAATTTTCATTTAACGTGGACAAACACCCAGATGCGAAACAACTATCTGTGGGTCACACAAATAGTTGTCCCGTGTGGGAATCAAACCCACGACACCCCGAAGCCGCAACCAATACATTGGCAATTGCGCCACAGAGTCATCAATGTATTGTCTCTGGTCACACATTTCCACCTTATTTTGGCTTAAATGTCTTGTAACCAGGCCATAAAATCTTTATTAAAAAAAACCTTTTTTGAACATTTACGCTCTTCCCAAAAACACTTTTTTAGTTACATTTGTAGAGCCTGTTGTTTGTAATATAGCAAAAAAGACCATTCATTTTATTTTATCTGTCAGATCTTATTATCATTATATCATCATTCTTGGTTACCTGAATAACTTTGTGGTTGCCAACAAATCTGTCAGTATCCCTCATTCTAACATAAGTTTATTACTTAAAAGAATTAGAAAAGACCCATTGGTAAAGGATATAATCCGAGTCAGGACCTAAGCTCCTGTAGAAGTTTTAGGAAGTGACTGGATAATAGCGTTGTTTGTTCCAGCTTTGACCCTGAGTCGTCTCCGCTTAGGATGAAGGGTTTACTGGCTTTTAACAACTGAGGAAAGTCTTTCAATGTATGAAAAATAATGTTTTGACCTGGAATCGTTTCATTTTTGAAAAACTTTCTGTATGTTAGAGTTATTTACCCAATGATTGACGAAAATAAAGGCCATTTCTAATTAACGTTCACTAAGATATAACTAAAAATATGTAAAAGATGTGAATGTTTATATTCCATTAAAATCAGTTAAAAACTAATTTGAAAGAGAGAATAATTAGGGTCATATCCGAATAAAACATTAAATCAAACACCCGCTCCTATAGAAAGTAATTGAAAAAAAAAAATTACTGGGCTAGTGCAATCAGTCTACAGCCACCTAGGACTCCAGCACTGGTCACTTTTTAGTTTAAAAGAGACCTAATCGCCCGTCGACCGTACTCTTGCGGCGCGATTGGGGCGACTGTACTAGGTCTACTCCCTTCGACCCCTGCAGAGTGCGACTGGCGCTTTGTCCCTCAGGAGATATTCATCAGAGAGTACCTGAAGCACTACTTCTGCGCGGTGGACAGCAAGGAGTCGCGCGAGCCCTCGATCGATGACGTCAACCAGCTCCTGGCCGAGGTGGACGCCTTCGCGCTGGCCAGCCACCTCTTCTGGTGCCTCTGGTCGGTGGTGAACGCCTCCAAGAGTCAGATACCCTTCGGATACTGGGTGAGTGTGATGGGTGTGGTGACGTCAGACGACATTCCTCATCACCGGGAACCGTTAAGATCTGATTAGAGGAGGTCTGCTGGACTAGCTAATGCGCGACGTGCATTGCAACCCGTTTTTATTTATTTTTTTCGTAATTTGTGCAAAGGACAAATTTTTTCTTCTAAACACCATGCTAGAATTTATTGGTTAAGCAATGTTTAAGTTTCATCACAATCAGACGAATGGTGTCGGATCGCATAGAAGACAAATATAATAACATAAATTTTTTCAACACTAGAAGCGATGTTGCACGCACGTTGCAAAACAGTATGGGCGTTACAATAAACAGTTTATTAACATTTGTTTCTTTGTGTTTATGAGATGTTTTCTCAACAGGAATACGCCCTGTCGAGGCTGGAGACCTACCAGCGGCTCAAGTTGGAGGTGATCAAGAAGGACAAGTATGGCTTCCCGCAGAAGAGGAAAATATGCGAGGTCGACATATGAGAGGGCTGCTCCGCTCTCACCGTGTAGGCTAGTGCAGCCGTCCCGCTCTGGCGGACCGTTTAGAGCGAGACGGACAGCGTGCCGCCAGGGGAACATTCCGCGTCGCGAACGCCGACGGAACAATCTCAAATAAGTGAATGACTTTGTGCAAGCCAATATGTTCTCAGTGTATTCGACTGGCATCGTTTGAAGACCCAATTCCGTGTAAAGTGCACTGTGATATGTGTTTTAGGGCACCCTGTATCTAACCGGTGTAATACTACCCTCAGATACAGTGTGTTCCGAATCTTCGAATCGCCATTTATATCGAAGTGTACTGAGATGTAAGTAGAGTGATATTCTAACTCATATTATTATAATGTATTATTTAAAATCAAATCTATCAACTGATTGATTGTTTTAAGTTCGAATAATGTTTTATAAGCTCATAGCTTACTGTGTAATATTCTCGTATTTTAATAATAATACATCCGTATATAGTCTTCGAATATTAATTTGTATTAAAACTAGAACAGTCAGTAGTTTAACGAGAGATGACGTACAAATTCGATTATTTTCCATATTATACTTTTGTACAACTGTTTTATCGATCGGTTCATCATTATCATTACCAAATACGGTGTGACCAAAGCGTTATTATAATGATGGATTTCTAAACACATGGATCGTTGTTCGAATCTCTGAATGTATTTATATATCCAGCCATGAATATAACTGCGGAATCGTTGTGATTTGCAAATTTATATTCAAATGGCATCTGTTAATGTGTACAGATAGCGAACAGTACAAGCGCTGTTCCGCCGAGCGATCCTAAAACTTGTCTCGTCAAGTAAGACATTCCCATTTGTAATATTTTCAAGTTAATATACATTAGTTTAAAGTAAGGATCTGCAACATTTTCCCGTGTATATTATTTATGAGAAATAATACTTATTTATCAACCAGAAAGTGGCAACACTCCCGTTCTGGATAGGTGTTATATATGACAGATTCGTAAGTCCCTTCGCGAACTTTTACTAGTGTATTAGAAACGAATTGTGTGACTTTGAGCTATCGGAGAATTTTACCATAACACGCATATCTTATTATAGGCACAAGTTTTGTAGATTTAGGGTAATGTCGCTTTGGTGTGGTTGGATCGTGCCTTCGCGTGGCCTTAAATTTCGAGAGGGGAGAAGGGAGGGGGGGGGGGGGTTAATTTCGACGCGGCTAGGTTTAGCTGATTGTGATTTTACGGAAGAAATTGCTAATTTTTCGGTCACCCTGTATATAAGGCGTTGGATTAAACACAAGTGAGAACTGTGGTGCGTACTTCATAGTTTAATGGGCATTCCTTACGTTATAACAGTTTCGAAATTACGGTATATGGACTATGATGAGATTACGATTTGACTTACTGACATTTATACGCAATAAATTATTATAATTGACGTGTACTGTATTTATTTTGCTGATTACTAGATAGGTGTTTGACATGAGCTCCATAATATTTACGTCATAATTCTATCCAATAACCGAATGTTGATAGAATATTGAAACTGGCCGTAAGCCAATTTATATACGCTTCCTTTATATGTATAATTTGGACGTTTTAATTTACACTACGAGCTATTTATTACGCAAGCGTCTGTTTATGACTGAGAGGTATGCAGTTCGTCTCAACAAATGTTGTCTTATCTTTATACTATGTCAAATCTTTTTATATTGTATCGCTGGCTTAGTGAATTATATACATCGTAAAGGTATTACGGTGAATCGCGCGTTTATGATTTCACAATTGAGCGCGCTTGTGAAAAATGTTTGAAGAAACGCAACTATTTATTAATTTGTATTTCGATAATTTTTATCAATTCATATAAATGTGACGTAACGAAACGTCCGTTGTTTCGAACAGTATTGTGAAGTAATAGTATAAAATCATGAGCTTAATAAAATAAATCGATTTTTGGGACTTTGAGAATTATTCATAAACTCCCATGTCGCGTTGACTATGTCATTTATTTTGAGTAATGTCAAAGTTCAATATTCATAGACAATTTTATACTTCGTTTATTTTACACTATGAGTACAAAATAAAAATATCATCCTTGCTCTCTTACAAACTTCTATTGAGATGTTTTGAATATTGCAATAAAAGCTTATAACTTCTCCGACTATGCAAATTCAGTGTACCTACATAACCAGAAAGCTGCATTTCATTACCAAACTATGTAATATTCGATGTTTTAAAATTATGTAAGTAAGTACTTATTTCCAAATGTTGTGTTGTGATATAGTTTTTTTGTTAACGTCTTCGGATATATGCGTAAATTTACTTTATGTACGTAGTTAGTAGTTCGGACTCAATTTAATAAATATTGTTTTCAAATGGATTCGTTTTATTTCGTTCGCTTTTTATTAAAAAAAAATAATTATATAGTTCGTAATACGTATAAAATATTTGTATCCAGTAGATGGAGACTGAGATTAAGATAGAATTGGAATAGAAATTGGAATTAATGACAATAGCCATTAATATAAAATAATTGCCTTCGACAATCGAAAACAAATGACAAATCCAAAAAAAATGTAAAGGATTTCAAGCCTTGTTTAGAACAAAGTGACAGAGACAAGAAATCCTTTATTGTCTCTTCTCTCTTCTGCCCTTATCCCACCTAGTGGCTAGGATTTGTGGCGGCTGGCCCGTCTGACGTCAATCCTCCTTGGGAATAAGTGACTCTTGAAAAGCTTGATGGAGCGAAATTAATAAAATTCCCAGTAAATAATACTACACATGCGATAACTAAGATTTTATTACAACAACAACAATGAACATTCTGCGAATAATTATTTTTAGACTAATAATTTACATATCGCCAACACGACACAGCTGTGAATATGACGGCGGTTCCCCCACTCCTTGGAGGTATGCTCGCGTAGCTCTTTTATAAACCTACGATACCAAGAAAATAGTAAATGACCGACCTGTTATCTATCATAAGTCAAAATCTTTATAAAGGGGTATTTTATGGAATAATGATATCATAAAGATGTGACTTTTCCCACTTTTGAATGACAGTATTTTTGGTCTGAACTGACATAGTAAATCTACGCTCATTTACTCGCTGGTGTATACTCGCTGTTACAATAATACCCAAATAATGTTGTAATAGGTCTGAGAACATATCAATACTTATATTAGACTTTAATGAAGCGATAACAATCATTAAAATGTCAATATCTCGTTAAAAATGTTGTTTTTTTTTTTATAGAAAAGTAGGCAATTGATCATTGGTGAAAACTTTGGTGGCCCACCACCAAAGTTTTCATCATCGCCCATGGAAACTAAATAATTAAAATAACTGTGATAGGACCACCAGGTCAGTACCGCGACCTCACAGGAGACCGACGTGAAGCATAAGTGTTCTACTTTTGCGTTTCGTCTGGTGAGTGAGTTAGCCGGGGCGCACGTTATTAAAACGTGCCAACACATCGGCAATCGTTGTTGCAAATTTCCGTGGGGGGTTATCAATTAAAATGAGGTGAACCGCCAGATCGTTTGCCAATTTTCGACGTAAAAATCTGTTTTATATCAGAGGGAGTCACAAATGCGTTGGTGGAAATTATAACATATAGTAACACTGCCGCTCCACGTCGTCTCGTCAAGCTGTGGTGCTTCCCCGGACGAACCTTCTCATTAGTGGGACAGCCGAGTGGAGGCGGCGTGGGCAGTGGGCAGTTTGTCACCGTGCGAGTGAAAGTTGGTGGCGAAAAGCTTGTCAGCTCTAACGTGAACAGTGTCAGGGCTGTCACTTGACTCGAGAAGTTTGTCGGCGATAGAGCCGCTACCTCGTTAGCGAAACTTGGTGGTGACAAGCCTGTCGGCTACAATGTTCACAGCGCCAGAGCTGCAACTGGTCTGAGAAAGGTCGCCGGCGACAGAGTCATCACCTCGCTAGCGAGATCGGGGGTGACAAGCTTGTCAGCTGTAATTTGTACAGCGCCAGGGCTGCAAGTTGTGTAGGCGCGGTCGTCAAGGACAGGGCCGTCACCTCGCGGCTAGAGGAAGTGCGCGGCCACGCCGAGCTGCAGGCCGGGCGCGGCGAGGTCCCTGGGCTGCGCGCGCAGCGGGACGCAGTAGTTGAGCTCGACCCTGGCCACGCGGCCCAGCCGCAGCGCCACGCCGCAGCCGCCCGCCAACCGCACCTCCGCCAGCGCAGCGGCCGCCGACGCGCCCTCCTCTGAGAGCGACACATACAGAGGATAACTTTTTAAAATTGCATTAAACATTTACATTCTTTAAACATCGATATTTAAAGAGTTATTAAATTTTCCAAAACCAACAATTTTAGAACAGCCTTACGTATAAAACTGTACCGTAAAGTTCATTTGTAAAGGTCACAAAGCATTTGAATGGATTGAATGAATTTAAAAGAGACAAAACATACTGTTAGAAAGAGAGGCTTGTAATACGACGCTGTGGCGCGAGTTGTATAGGATGTTAAAAATTTTGTTTCTTTTTTACTTAATTAGTTTGTTTGAAAAATATTTTTTTTTTACTTATGGATTTTGTTTAACGTTAATATTTTTTATGATTATTGGCAAGTATCGTTACACGTGTGTTCATTTATTGTCGCGATGGTAACGACACGCTGTATACGTAAAAATATGTATGTAACTTATAGCCTATGTGTTATTCTGATGTATGTCTAAAGAGTAACAAACATCCATCCATACATACAAACTTTCGCCTTTTTAATATTATAATATTAGTAAGGATATATTTATTTAAGCTTCACTGCTACACCTTAAGCTAAGGGCTACAATGGGCGGCCTTAATGCCTAATCGCATACACTTTTATCGTCCACCACAAATAAGAGTATAAATGAAACTAACAATAGAACAACTCATGCAATGTATAATTCGGCGGCCTTATCGCTTCGTAGCAGTCTCTTCCGGGGGATTCCCCGGAAGAGAATGGCGTTGTATACTACGTAGGTGGTGCAATAGCACTTATTTAGGAGACTGCCCCTCATTGCAATCCCATCCCAGTTAACTCTGTCCAGTGCACTTCTTGGCGCAGTCCGATGCAGTTTCTAAACCTAACCGGCAGCCCGCCAATCATTAAAATGAATTACAAATTTTGATACTTGGAAAACCAAGTATCAAAACTTGTAATTCCCAATACCGGTAAGTTCGCGAGACCTTCTGAAGTCGCAAACCGTTCGCGATGGTTCGTGTTCGTTGTATTCGTTCACGATTTGTCACTGGCGGGACCAGAGCTACCCACGACCACGTTCAAGGGTCGTGCCCTCCTATCGTGTTTTGGGAGGCGTTTTAGGATAACACTATCCTGTTCCGTATGGACGGACACACATAAATTTCACGTGGATCCGAAAAAAATTATCTGTGGTCAATATAATAATTGTCTCGTAAAAGTAAAGCCTATACATATCCCACTGCTGGGCAGAGGCCTCCTCTTTTTTACAGAGGGTATCAGGGCATAGTCCACCACGCCATCTTCGAAATATATTTATTTTGTTATTCCGAAAATATGGCAGGTTTCCTCGCGATGTTTTTCTTCACCGCTGAGCACGTGATAAAGTCAGCACTTAAAGTTAACATTGACCAATTTATATTTGCATGCTATTTACAAGTGGACATACGAAATTGTACCTTGTGTAACTATAACTAAGCAAATACACAAAAGCACCTGGGTGGGCGAGGCAGCCGCCGTTCAGAAACAGGTGCGAGCGGAACAGCTCCGACAGGCCACCGCGGGCCGCCACGAACGGCAGAGGCGCGTACACGTGCAGGCCCGTCGCCCAGTACATCTGGACTCGCCGTCGCCGATTAATAGTTAATTTTTACGACAGCACATGTTTACACGGCGTTTTCTAATCTCAAACCGAGCAAAGCTTGCACTGTGGACACTAGGTGCTGATAAAAAAATAATTTGTAAATAACAGAAGTTTAAAATGTTTATAGTGCTAATCATTGCATTTACGATTGAACATTAAAATGTGTAGAAAAAGTAGGAAAAGATTGTCGCCCCTGTGGGAATGGACGTGGGTTCGATATTCTCAAGCGTTCGCGGCCCGACGCTTTAACCACTGAGCTGAACGGCCGATTGGCACGCCGACGTCGGGCCCGTCAGGGGAAGTACCACGACCTCACGGGAGACCGGCGTCGGATGCTGCAAATATTCATGGGAGGCGGTATCACATCAAAATCAGGTGAACCGCCAGCTGGCCACGCCCCCAGCGGGCAGGTCCTCTCGCCTCCACAACCGAAGGTAACAGCTGCGAGCGGTGGACGAGGCACTCACCGTCCCCCCCAGGGCCAGGCCATCAGCGCGGGGGCCTACGCCCCGCTGCGCGAAGCCCCTGAGCGTGGCGGGCCCGCCCAGGAAGAAGCGGTCCGCCAGCTCCGTTCCGAACATGTCGTGGAGCACGCCCACGGCGCCCGTCGCCTGGAACACCTGCGCACACGAATCCTTAACAGACACACAGACACACAGACACACACAACCGGGCCATCGTACGTTTATTTCTCGAACAAGCATGCATATAAGTGGGAGAGTGACCGAGAAATTCTCTACCGGCCTACCTGAAGAGTAGATAAAATAAAGAGTCCTTTACACATGTATAGTAAAACGGAGTCAAAACTCATATTATGTTTGTATGATAACAGGTCTGGTGGTTAAAATAATTTTTGAACATGTGTTTATGTGCGTGCAAATTTAATGAATCTGTGTTTATGAATACACATATTTGATGAATATGTTTCATGAATGTGGATACTTTTTTAAAAGGATATTAATTTTTATAGGCTATCCTCTGCACTTAAAATAAAATTAAAGAATTTTGTAAAAAAAACTGGACAAAATGTTTTTCGCCACTGCAAAGATTTGAACCTATTAAATACGCGCCGAACGCTTAAGATACTGAGCTAAACGGCTTATCTTCACATCGGCGAAAATCTCAACATATTTTATCTACCTTGCTTTTATTAAGTTTTTAACCATGTTTTTTTAAGTGGGAATAATTGTTGAACATTTATTTATTTCAACACTTATAGTGTAACTATATACTATGTTATACATTTTCTATTTTTTAAATTATGTACATAATAAATAACACACAATGCTAGCTTTGTGAACTCACTCAGGGGACCATAAAACAAGACCACAATACCATAAAAGAAGAACACCATAAATTTATGAGTGTGAATACTTGATGAATATGTGTTTATGAGTGTGCATACTTGATGAATACGTGTTTATGAGTGTGCATACTTGATGAATATGTGTTTATGAGTGTGCATACTTGATGAATATGTGTTTATGAGTATGAATACTTGATGAATAGGTATTTATGAGTGTATACTCGATGAACATTTGTTTATGAGCGTGCGTACTTGATGTGTTTATGAGCGTGCGTACTTGATGTGTTTATGAGTGTGCATATTTGATGAATATGTGTGACTGCGCGTGCCTCACCACGGAGGGCGCGCCGGGCAGCGTGCCGTTCGCCTGCGCCTGCATCTCGGTGCGCACGTGCGCCACGCCGCCACCCAGGCCGGCCACGGCGCTGCTGAACTGCAGCCAGGTGCCGCGAGTGGGGAACACCGGCTCGTCGCGCCGGTCCACGGTCACCACGTGCCGCAGCACCGACTTCATCTGCGGACCTTTGGTCACAGGCGATCATGACCCCGTCAGCAGTCGTCATCATCATCTGAGGCAATACAGCCGCGGGTGAGCCTTAGCCCGCTCAGGCTTTGATGACTCCGTGGCGCAGTCGCCAAGGTATTGCCTTCGGCGTCGGGGGTAGTGGGTTCGATCCCCACGCGGGACAACTATTTGTGTGACCCACATATAGTTGTTTCGCATCTGGGCGTTTGTCACGTTAAATTTATGTTTGTAAAACGTCCTTACAGCACAGTATAATGTTATCCTAAAGTAAGGGTTAATGTTTTTAATAAAAAAAAGAAAATCTCTCCAGTCCGATCTTTTATAGTTTTCTTTCTCCAGCCCGTCACCACTAAGTTCTTGGTGTCCCGTTCGACGCCGTCCAATCATCTGAGGTCAGCAATCTGGTAGAACAGAACTGGCGCCGTGCTAGACGCCAGCCTCCGCTCTTAATGTAGCTCGTCAGGGCTCACGGGTGACCGGCGTAAAGTAAAAGCGACCTTTCGGACGTTGCCACCGCATAGGTGTTGTGGTCGTTCATGAGAAAGCTAATAACTTAGTATCAGGTAAAATTATATATTAATATGTCAGTAAAGAATAATGACTTGTGTAGTGTTAATGTGTGTGATAATTTTTTTATGTGTTTTATTTAACTGTTTTGTAGCTATTTGGAGGCTCGGTTGGCGCAGAGGCTAATCACGTCGTCATCTTGATTTTTATTCGGTACATATTGGTAGTGGTCCAGCACTGGCCGGTTTTCAACGTATGCTCTAATTTGAAGGGGAAAATATCATTTGTTGTTTGATAATATTTTGAACACTAGAAAGGGTCCTTTGGGGACACCATCAGCAGGATCTGTTCGTGTGCTTACCGCTGCTCTCGCGCACTTTGAAGCTGGTCGTTTTGCTCAATACGGACGTGTCGCGCACCAAACCCTCCCATTGCAGGTTGTGCTTCGTCTGCCAAAGTGAGGACATACTTTTAAAAAGATAAAGCAAGCTCACACTTAAGGCTAGTAAATGCTTGAAATGAAATATGTAAACTTACTAAAGGTGACGAAAGTGAGACGATTCGTTTAAAAATTAATAAAAATAGGATAAAAGAAAATGTGATAATGACAATGAGCCGTAAATAATTGCACTAACAAATATAATGTGTGTATGGCATGAATGTGTAGATAATTTTGTGGCCATAAATAGCTCAAATCCAAATTCAACTCGAAGTTAAGTGGACTAAGCTATTAGACAACAACGATAATCTGCTCATAGTCTGTTTCACCTTATTCGTCAGTGATATTTGTTATGAGAAAGCGCATAAGCATTAAAAATACCTATTTGTACATTTCAAAAGAATTTTATATAAATACCGATGGTGAGGTGTTGAAGGCCAGGTCGAGCATCAGACCCCTGTCGAGGAGGCGGTAGCCGGACCAGGGATACTCGTGGTTCTGTTGGTACACCGAAGCCGAGAGACTGCGAGATAACAGAAGACAGATTAGGACGACGATAAAATTTAAAAACACTATTTTCACGGTTGCACGAATGGGCAGGGCCGTCCGGGTAAGTACCACGACCTCACACAAGACCAGCGTAAAGTGGAAGTACTTCTGCGTTTCGTCTGGTGAGCGAGGTAGCCGGGGCCCTCATTACTATAAGGAACCCTTAAGGGCATAATTAAGCGAGCAGACGGTTCACCTGATGTTAAGTGAATACCGTTCCAGATGCGTTGATAACCTTTTGAAAATTGGGCTCCGGCCACCTCACTCACCAGACGAAACGCGAAAGTGTTATACTTCCACTTCAGGCCGGTCTTCTGCGAGGTCGTGGCACTTACTCGCACGAGGCTGCCCCTTCGTACAATAGCCGTGGCTGCCGCGTGGCCCCACCACCGTTATGAAACCGGGGACTCACGTGGGCGCCAGGGGGCTGCGGGGGAAGGGCTTCGAGGCCGTCACGCTGAAGTTGGACGAACTGCGGTGGCCGACGCTGTACTCCGCTTGGACCCTCTCGCCCCTACCGGCCACGTTAGGCATCTTGACGCCTACGAAGTTATTTACGTATATCAAACATTATTTCAGAAGCTAGATAAGAACTAGAGTTGTCCACGTTTCAGCTGCGAACACAAGTGAAAGTCTTCTATCTGTTCTCTTGTTTTTCTATTCCTGTCAATTTAATTATTGTCGACACTTATAATTTATTATCGTTCAACAGCGCACAACGCTTTGGACAACTCTAATTTTAAGAAATAACAATTATTCAATTCCTTTTCGCTTAAAAGTTTAAGATTTTTAAATGTATAAATCAGTAAATGCCAACTGTGGTAGGACCTCATAGCGGTATTTAAGGGTAAAAAGAGGTAGAGTCAACTGCCTTCGCTGCTCCGCGGATGGGCAGGCCCGTCAGGCTAAGTGGAAGTGTTTCAATTGCGTGTTTCGGCTGGTGAGTGAGGTAGCCGGGGCCCACTTTATTAAAAGGTGGCAACGCATCTGCAACCCCACGGGTGTTGCAAATGTTAATGGGCGGTGATTATCACTTAACATGAGACAAACCGCCAGCTCTTTTGCCGCCTTCTCACATAAAAATTAAATGCGTCCGTGACGTAGTAGCTACGTTCGTGGCATCGGCTGTCGTCAGATTGATTCCCGCACCAGACGAGTGCTTGTCTGACCCACAGATAATTGATGAATTGGACCTGGGTGTTTGTTGGGGTAGAGTTAACGTCAGGCAGGCGGAGGCAGGCGGCCGGTCGTTAAAAACCAGGCCCATACCAGTAACAACACGATTGCGATGTTGCCCCGTTGATTGTATTTACCGATCTTACTTACTTAGATGGAATAAAAGAGCAAATAATATCATTCAGCTGTCTAACGACTTAACTTTGGGGCTGGCACCGGAGGTTTTTTAAAAATTAAAACTAGCTGAGTTAACTGCAGGAGAGTTAAATACAGACTGACAATAGTTCTTTACATTTCTAACATGGGCATTTCTTTATCTTACTATATTAGGTTACTTAAAAACAAGTCCGAGAATCTAGACTGCTGCGTTAGCAACACGTTGTTCATCATCATAATTTCAGCCGGACGTTGAGTCCACTGCTGAACATAAGCCGGGGAGGCATAGACTAACATGTTGTTATAGTTAACTAAAGGGGTGGTCCAGTAGTGGTGGTACAGTTTTACATTTGAATTATGTACTGATTTTGGTTTGATCTGCCGTAGTATGTATTTTATATTTCTTTAATTTTATTGTTACATTTTTTATGTTGTGTGCGTAATTTATTTTATTTCTTTAACATGCAATTGGGAAGAACTGTGGCTCATGTGTCGGGCACTCACCTATGACCAAGTTGCCTTCGTTTTCGCTGACGGTCGTGTTTATTCCGCCCACGATGCGCGAGAGCTCCTTCACTTGGAAGGTTACCTGGAGATATGACCGGAGGTTGTTAACAGAAATTATAAAGCCCACTTCAGAGAAACCGCAGTCACCGAGTAGTCGGCATTAAAATGTTCAAGGGAAAGTATGAGTAACGATAAAACATCACATTAACTCAACGGTAGGTAAATAACATTTTCGTTAAAATTAAGTTGAATCATATTACCACTACCTCTAAACATCCACTTTAAAATTTAACAAAGTAGATGATACAATACCAGTATACGGACAAGTATTTCTCATAAATCCACTAGTTAGTGACTTGGATGTCACAGTATCCACTTCAGACAAACCGCAGTATGACTTATTAAAAAAATTATAAGACAAAGGTTTCCCATAAGAACATTAATTTGTAACTTGTATGTCACAGTATCCACTATAGACAAACCGCAATATTAGATATGATTGAAATATTAAAACATTAGAAATGGACAGACCTCCAGTCCCTCGGGTGTCGCGCCGGGACCCGAAGACACGTCGATGAAGACCCCAATGTCTCGGAAGCATCCAGTCGCATCCAAAGCGCTTCGCACCTGAAACAATTATATTAGTGGTCTAAATAAGTCACTAGTCTTGGCCTTTTTAAGTCGGCCTGTTGATTGCGAATTCGATTCCAGTGCCATACAATTATTTGTATAAAGAATTGTTGGCGTCAGTTCTGGTCGTGAAAAATCTATCATTGATATTGTGGCAATACCGCCTAGGTGACACAAGGGCTGAAGACAGCATACATAAGAAAACAAAATATCTTGAAAATAAAATCACGGTTGATGCACAACATTTATGACTAAATAAATTAATTGAAACTTGAATATCATAAACATGATTCCGTTTTCAATGGAGCGCAAGTAATCAAGCATCCGTATAATTAGTTAAATAATTTTTATGTACATGGTATATATACATAGATGCCTCATTGCATAATATTTAACTTGAGGTATCACCTTGTGGGCCCGCAGTATGACATCCTCGAAATCGGTCGCATGAAAGAGATCGTCGACGGCCCCTCGCACGATGTCGTCTTTAGTTCGGCTCAGGCCATCCACATGTACGCGATCAACACGAGCCTTCAATCGGAACATACTACATTGATACAAAGCTTACCAGATCATTCTCATCAATAAACTGTTTCTTACAATCTTCATCAATAAACTCCCAATATGTTCAATAATCAGATAAATCAACAAACTTGCAGTATCACAACATAAATGTGCAAACATTTGCAATGACTTTTGAATTCAATAATATATGCATGTTAACAATAAGGGGCACGGGAATTGCCCTTAAAATCACAGGTTAGACATCCCAACCATTATCAACTCTTTTTAAAGAATTAAAAAAACAAAAGAAAGATGTATTATGTTACATTTTATTCTTAAAATAAACATATTGAATAAATAACAACTTATTTAAACTGTCCCATAATATGAATTTGAAATACAAATTTAATGTATTTATTGGCCATAAAGACATTAGCAGATAGCTATAAAGTCACTTTGGATTATTATTTGTACTTCAAGAATTAACTATACACATAGGCGTAAAAGAAAACCTACCCGAACTCCATTCAGCTTTATATTAGGTTTTGTGATAGGCTCTTCATCTAGTTCTACTGGATCGTCCATACCAAGCAACCCACTTCCCACCTCACCAAACCCTTCATTTTGTTTAGCCTGAAACAATTAATAATATGATCAACTGAAAATGTTCTATTGTATAAATATTGTATCTACCTCTAAAATACATTTTTTAGTAATATTCATATGCCTAATATTCCTAACTCAAATTTTTTTTTATGTGAAAAGTTGCCAAGTGAGCAGGCAGTTCACCTGATGTTAAGTGAATACCACTGCCCATGGACATCTGCTACACCTGAGGGTTACAGATGTGTGACCTTTTGAAGATTGGGCTCTGGCTACCCCACTCACCAGACGAAACCCGAAAGTATTAATATACTTCCACTTTACGCCGGTCTTCTGTGAGGTTGTGGTACTTACCCGGACGAGCCTGCCCATTCGTGCAACAGCCGAGAATGCTGCGTGGCCCTACCACAGTTAGAAATAGTAGAACCTACACCAATACAAGTAGAACCGAACAGAATGAAGTAATAATATAATTAACAGATGCTATGCCACCTTTTAATAAAGTGTGCTCTGGCCACCTCACGAGACGAAACGGGGAAGTATAAAACTTCCACTTCACGCCGGTCTTCTATGAAGTCACCAGACAGACCTGCCCATTTATGCATCAGACTATTGCGTGGCCCTACCATTTTATTACATATAGATATAACAGTAGATTTGTGCTCGTTATTTATTTTAAAACCGTTTCATGTTACTGAATAAATGTTAACTACTAGGTAAGATGCACAGAATAATTTATTTTTAAGTCTCTTCTTTCCGTCTTACAGATCGTATCAATCCCTCTAGATTGTATGGAATGATAAAAAAAATTCACAGGGAAACGACTTAATAATAGAAGATCTAGAGTTATGTCCATGATAAAACTACGATACCAGTTAAGGAATAATAAAGAGGTTAGTGAATTTATTTATTAATTATAAAATTTTATTTATCACTATCAGCAATTCACTAACCTCTTTTTTATATACCTACAAATTAAGAAGTGAACTAATAGGAAACAAATACCTTAGCGTGAACGGTCCCCATTATTATAATATTAAAATATTTATTTATCTCCAATATATTTGGTGAGGGGTAAACTCTTTATTTATAATTTTGAAATGTATATTTTAAATTACATAAAAACACAACTTGACAGCTGTTGACAGCATAAACTGGACCTTTTAAAAAATTAAATACATTAAATATTTTGGCTTTGACTGTAAAGGCAAATTTTTACATAATTATAAATTAATTTGGTGTTAATACAAAGGAAGATATAAGATAATATAGTTTGTAAATAATTAAAGTCAAAAAAATTATTTTAGATCAGCTGATATAAACTTTTTTTACTAATAGCAACTTAATACAGACTCCGTTTTACGATCGGATCAGTTTTATAATTTTCTGTTAAAAGCAAAATAAATAATACATTCTATTATTCTACACTTAATACAAAAAGTACCTATTAGTATAATTATATTATTTATTTATTAATTAATATAATAAATTTATATAAGATATTATACCATAAAAGAGAAATGTTTAAAATTTTGACAAGTAAACATCCTGGATTGCTTGACATTTGAAATAACATAAACTTTGCGGTTATGTTAATAATATAATGCATGTGATGAATGTGATAGCAAATATTACAAAGCCATAACGATTAAACATTAACATAGAATCATGGAACACAGTAATATATTTAAAATCTGTAAACGGTTGGGATGTTGTGACGCCTGCTGCCTTAGGTATATAGGTTTGAAGAGTTCTGCGGCTTTCGAAGACCCTAAACAAACCGCGGCTCAGGTAGAGTTCTGAACTTTTTAATTTTTTTGTGAAGAAACAAAAAAATTAAAAAGTTTTCAATAAGCATTCAACATTAAAAATATAAACGAGTCATAAAAATACTAAATTGATATCAATTTCAATTACCCTTAATTTCAAGAAATCATGCTAATAAGAAAACATCGCTCTTATTTCTTTTTCTTTTAAATGACTTTTTTAAAAAAAAAAACATATAAATTGCTATGAAAAGTAATATCTTGGTCAGTCACTAATAATTTTTATTTACCTAGTATGAAGAAAAACAGGCGACAATTGAATCTGATAATAGTGAAAACAATATGATGGTAGGATGTAAGGACATTTCAAAAGCAAATGCCGAAGAGAATGATACCGACGAAGATGGTTCACCTCCTTCAAAAAAGCTCAAATCTGCCATATGTGTGACATGTTTAGGTATACTTCAAGAAGAAACATGGTCTGATAGTCTAATTATGGTCAAAGAAGAACTAGAAAAGAAAAGGTGATTAATCTTTTATAATGTTACAGTTAAATTGTGGGAATGAATGCAAAATACTCTTACAGTCTTTTAAGGCGACTTGATGATTGGTGTTTGCATTTTTAGTCCGTAGAGCATATAAAACTTCACTGAGCATAATTTTTATTAAGTAATAATTTCCAATTAATATTTTTACTTGGGTAAATCCCGATTTGTTTATATTATTTTTGTTGGACATAGACAACACTTTTTATCTCAACCCAATATCATTTTTCTAGTGTGATCAGAAAGAAATCAATTGTAATACGGCTTGTTCTATATTCTAGATAATCTGTTATTATTATTAAAAAAAAAGAAAAAATGCCTAATACCTAAGACATTTCTTTTTTTGTGAAAAGTTTGTAATCAAGCAAAGAGTTCACCTGACATTAGTGATTACCTCTACCAATTGAGATCTACAACACCTAAGGTTGTAGTTATGTTTTTCTACCTATATATATATATATATATATATATATATATATATATGCTCTCAGCATGATTGGGTAGAAAAAAATACAAGATTATCTTAGCAATAATTTTGCATCTCTAATTTTCTCTACATTTCTTGTGTGCTGGATTGATTAAATAAATGACTTATTATTGGTATGAGGGGGATTTATTTATTTTCTTGTCTGATTGGGTTTATAAATAAAAAATAAATAAAAATAAACTTATAGTATATGTAAATAAATATTAAAGACAATCTTTATTGATCTAATATTTACAAGATTAAATCTATCTAAAATTACATATTATCTAATAAACCTGGGGTCCCCGCACTTTAAATTTTTTTAAAAGTTTATGTCCTAGGCTTAACGCCGCGGCTGGTGACAAGAGAGCTGGTTCTTTTCTCGCGCAAAGGTTAAGCATAACTATTCAGCGAGGAAATGCAGCTAGCGTTCTTGGCACCATGCCGCGTGGATTAGGTTTATTAGATAATATGTAATTATAGTATATTGTATATAATAAATAAATAAGTAGGACCCAATCAGGCATATTATTATTATATTACAAGTTTGTTATACTTAGTTTTTATATTTAGATTGAAATAGTTAATGCGCACTATAAGCTTTCTTGCCAACCTCATTAGGACTAAATTTGATTGTATTGTACAGGTATGCATGTGGAACATTCGCTTGTGCTCTGTCTGCACCGATCGCTACAATTCTACGCGAGAGGGCTGTGGCTCTGCACCTTCAAAACGAGATTCAACATTACGATTCTAGTAAATATAGTTTTATCCCTCTGTCCTTTTGTATGTATATGAGCATACAGCGTGTCGTTACCATCGCGACAATAAATGAACACACGTCTAACGCTACGTGCCAATAATCATAAAAAAATATTAATGTTAAACAAAATCCATAATTAAAAAAATATATTTTTTAAACAAACTAATTAAGTAAAAAAGAAACACAATTTGTAACACCTATACAACTCGCGCCACAGCGTCGTATTACAAGCCTCTCCTTCTAACAGTATGTTTTGTCTCTTTTAAATTCATTCAACCCATTCATATGCTTTGTGATCTTTACAAATGAACTTTACGTTACGCTTTTATAGGTAAGGGTGTTCTAAAATTCTTTGTTTTGGAAAATTTAATAACTCTGTAAATATTGATGTTTAAAGAATTTAAATGTTTAATACAACTTTAAAAACTTATCCCCTATATTCATTTATTGTCGCGATGGTAACGACACGCTGTATATCTACTTTGTAGAATCTATTGTTACTGCAAATTGCTTCAATCATGCCTTTCTGTCATCTGGAAATTTTCTCTGTAATACCCCTTTGGAGCTGGCATGGGATATGTCAAACATTTAATCAATACTCATGATTTTTGCAGTTCTTTCTTGTGGTGCAAAACCATTTCGTTTACCTTCCCTAGTTAGACATGCTAAACCGCAAAGCGACTTGCTTGAACACAATGTTCATTTGGTAAGGAAAAAGCCAGTAGAGCTAGTGCTATGAAACATTAAGCCTACTCTTTGTGTGTTCGGTCCGCAGCCCCGCCGCAAGTCATAAAAGCTGCGCAGAAGAGAGAAAAGGGAATGGGTGCATCGTAACACTGACACTCCTCTTCGCAAGCTGCACTTCTACTGCGTCAGCTTAGCTTAAATCTTCTCGTTATCTCTTCTGTCGACTCGTTTTCTTTCGCGATACCCCCTCTTACAGAAGATGGAGAAAACAGTGTCTCCTTTACTACACTTACCCTGATAAATCATATTTAACAATGCATATAATTTTAAGTAGATATTACCAAGTAGGGCTCGCTGTAAATCTTCTTTAATATTCCACAGATGTCTTGACACCGTTAAAGGAAGCCTGGAAATGGTCCTTCGGCACCAAATTGGCTGCTTTTATTGATAAAAACCTTGACTCGGGAGCGGTGTCTCCCTTGTTAGTCACTTTGAATATTGAATATGCGGACGATTTAAAGGTAAAAACTTTTCTTATTAACCTAAAACTTTCTGTAAATTTGCATATAAAGTTATTGTAAATCACAATGAATGTTATATTTAGAAAGAGAAATTCATTAATTGTAATGGCATAACTAGAAGAATAAAGTTGATATAATAATATTGCATGAGAAAGTTCTTATACACAAGTTTTGCATTTCTTCACTTTGCAGCCTCTGAAACGATTTTAAACGAAAATCTCTATGAAATATACAGAATATAACTACATTGATACCATAATTTTATTTTTATGAAAAATAGAAAACCTATCAAACGTACCACCGAGTAAGTGATGAGATAGTAAGTGTCAACCACTGCCTACATTGGGTATTCAAAGATAACACTGTAAAGGTGGTCGATAATTGGTACATGCATTCACATCAGACGTGCAATCTTTCAGGAGCTGGAGATACTGAAGACGATCGCGGCGCCGCTGTTCGAGTCACGCAGCCAGCAACGGAAGCGCTTCACGACGGAGTTCACTAGACGGTCTGTGGAGCAGGCGCTGGAAGGCGTCACGCTTCAAGCGCTCACCGACGCCAGCGACAGCGGCTGCTTACCCTCGGTCACTAAAGCGGCTGAATGCTCGAGCGTCGTCTGCTCCCACGCACCTTCGTATTTAGGCGGCAGGTGAGCAACAGTAGAGGCCCTTACAATTTTTTTTTATGTGACAAAGTGGCAAACGAGCCCCGCACATGGACATTTACAAAACCCGTAGGGTTGCAGATGCTTTGTAACCTTTTAATGAAATGGGCCCCCCATTTCAAGGGGGGCCCATTTCATTAACTCTCTCAAGGCTACCTCACTCACCAGACGAAACGCAGAAGTGTTACACGTCTCCTCCACGCCGGTTTTCTGACGGACCTGCCCACAGCTAAAACTAATACTTCTCTTTAACTGTGGTAGGGCCATGCAACGGTCTTCGCCGAACGGGTAGGTTCGTTCGGGTAAGCTTCAGTGAAGACCGGCGTGAAGTGTAAGTGTTTACTTCCGCGTTTCGCCTGGTCAGTAAGATAGCCGGGGCCCACTTTGTTAAAAGGTGCATCCCATTTGCAACCCTACGGTGGTTGCAAACGTCCACGGCTGGCGGTTATCACATAACGTCTGCCACCTCACATAAAAGAAATAAAAAAAATTGACTTGCCAATATACGGCAAAGTTATTTTGCAGGTACATAAAACTCAGCCGCGAGCTGCCGCAGACGCCGTGGATTGTGGCCGGGAGGCGGGTGATGCCCTCGTCCGTCCAGGAGATCATCTTCCAGCCCCTCATCGACCTTTACGGGTATGGAAACCTTTTGACGGTTGACCCACCAGTAACTCTATTGGGGCTCTATGGCCAATGTTCAGCAGTGGACTAAAACAGGCTGAAATTATGACGAGTTTACAGTTGTAGCTTTAGTATGGACAATGAAATGGCTGTTTCCTAAATATCAAGATAAACTGAAGCGCTGATAAAAGTGTTAGCATTTTCGACATGAAAAAAATTTTTTTTAAATACAATGGACACTGTATAAAATTCATTATTTACATATTTTCATAATCGATAACCGAATTTCATGAACTCGAAATAACATACACAAAGAAAGACACGCTCGTTACTCGGTAGAATGGTCATTTGGTCCGCAGGATGAGTGAGGTGGAGGGCGAGAAGCGGTTGAAGCTGATAGCGGCTGGGAGGGAGGATGTGGACGTGCGCTGCTTGGCAGACGGACGTCCATTCGCAATAGAGGTGACCCCCCCCCCCCCCCCCACCCCCATAACTTTGCCCTTGCCTCTCTCTTATAACTTCTAAGGCTCGGACTCCCTTCTCTCACAATGTTGTCGGTCTATCTGTTTGATGGTCTTTTATGAAACCGTTGGTATACTCAGAGCTGATGGGTTGCACTTGTCCGGATTATTTCTTTGGATATCTGTGCTAAATAAAACAAAAAATACGCACTATCATCTATTACTCACTAGTGTAGAGTCTCACTTAGAATATACGATTGAAATATGGGGATCAGCAGCTCCCAATCAGTGGGAGTAAAACCACTAATAGTAACTCAAAATAAAATCGTTAACATATCGTTAGTGTTAAAGCAGATGTAAGAAGTAAGAGATACTTCTAAATCTTTATTTTTTTTTTTGGATGATTTTTAAATGGTCGTTTTGAGGTGAATATAACACAAATCGTACCCCTCTCTGATCAGATAACGGACCCGCAGAGGCAGCTAAGCGCCGAAGAGCTGGAAAGCGCTTGTAAGCTCATCTCCAAAGGTGGGGAGGTCGTCGTCAAACAACTGGTACCCATCCTCAAGTGAGTGTCGTCATCTTTCTTAATATCATAGACAATATAGAGATTGGCGATGGTTAAGCAATGCATCTGTGTCCAGGAACAATAATTGAGTACAACTTTAATTTACAGAGCTTATTCTGAAATATATTTTGTGTGTACCACCT
Organism: Iphiclides podalirius; assembly: GCA_933534255.1. Classification (NCBI taxonomy): domain Eukaryota; kingdom Metazoa; phylum Arthropoda; class Insecta; order Lepidoptera; family Papilionidae; genus Iphiclides; species Iphiclides podalirius. The sequence continues at coordinate 524,886 of OW152835.1, read as the reverse complement.
TATTCGTAATTTTTTTCTTTTCTCTGTTATTGTTTAAAAACGATTCCTACAATAAAAATAAAATATTTAACCTCATGGGTTTTAAGGTTTGATGTACTCACTAAAATACTCAATATATAAAAAGATCCTTAAGATCTCAAGATAGATCTTAAGGATCTTTTGCAGCTGTTACTTAAATTAATTGTTTTCATCGGACAAGTACTATGACTAGCAAAACACAGAAGAATTTAGTCTCGTGCATTGGGGCTTTTATGAAGTGGATTTTTGCCCGTCCGAACGCTTGCTCTAGCTTCGAATTGATATCTGTTCTCAGAGAGGACCTGGCGCTGTTGAAGAAGGGCGAAGAGACGAAGACCAAAACTTACGAAGCGCTCTGCATCAAGCTCTCACACTCCAAATATGACGAGGTACAATAAATAAATATTTTCCGGACATAGTTATTTAGTCTTAATGTAAACAAATTTTATAATATGGCTATAGTGTTTAGAAAAAAGAATACCAGAGATTTAGTGTGAGATACAAAGAGAGATATCTCATACCGCTTCCGTGTAATTTCTCTATTCAATTCAGTTCCAATCATCTTGAAGAGAAACGTGGCTTAGAAGTTTCACTTAAGAAGACTCGCTATACTCTCTTTGGCTGACTTATCACGCGCTAAGTGGTGAAGGAATTCAACATGTTCTCGAAATAAGAACAAAAACAGAAAAGAAATATTTTGGGATCGCGTGGTGGGCTACGGCCTAACACCCTTTATACAGAGGTCTTTGCCTGGCAGCAGGATAAATATAGGGTGTTACTATACTCGACAGGGAGGAGGGACATACATAGGTCGTTACTAATTTCACTCGATAGAAGGAGCGACACAAATACAGGCCGTCAAATCAAATAAAAAATATATTTATTAACAGAGACGCTTGCGCGTTCTTACGAAACGTCCAAATTTTAGATAAAAAATTAATACGTTCGTGAGTTACCACCGGGTCGGAAAGCAGTTTCTGTTGAGAGGAAACCGGCAAGAAACTCAACAGTTGCTCTCTTTTAAAAGGATTACTTCACAATATAATAGAACAGGTATGTCAGTATCAACAGTATCAACCCCACAACGGTACGATGTGCCTTGGCCACGAGTCCGCGTTTAAATTCGTCAATACTCTGAGGAGGGCGCGCGGGGCAACATAGGCCGTCACTAGTTTCACTCTGAAGGCGGAGCGGGACAAATACATGCCGTCACTTGACCCGGCAGGCGGCGGAGGGCGCGCGGGGCAACATAGGCCGTCACTAGTTTCACTCTGAAGGCGGAGCGGGACAAATACATGCCGTCGCTTGACCCGGCAGGCGGCGGAGGGCGCGCGGGGCAACATAGGCCGTCACTAGTTTCACTCTGAACTCGGAGCGGGACAAATACATGCCGTCGCTTGACCCGGCAGGCGGCGGAGGGCGCGCCGGTGCGCGTGACGGCGGGCGACGTGTCGCGCGTGAACGCGTTCCGCAACACGCCGCCCGGCGACGAGGCGCGCGTGCGCATCGCGCAGCGCACGCCCATCCGCGTGCTGCACCGGCGCACGCTGCTCGCGCGCACGCGCCACCTGCTCGAGCTGCACGCCGCGCCCGTGCCAGGTGCCCCTGCTCCTCGACCTGGCGTTGGACTGGTCTTCTTTTTTTTTTAATTTGACCCAAAATGGCCTCTGTGAAGCCCGCGAGATGTGAAGTTTCTTATCTAAAACTCAAAAAAAAAGTGATAATTTTACGCTTTTACGTTTCGTCCGGCGAGTGAGTATTAAAAGGTGGCGACGCAGCCGCAAGTCAATGGGCGGCGGTTATCGCTTCACATCGCCCGCTCGCCGTCTCCTCATAAAACTGCCGCGCACCCCGCAGGCCACCCGCAGCTGATGCGCGTGCGCGTGCGCACCTCCGCCGGCACGTACGTGAAGGAGTGGGCGCACGGCGAGCTGCGGCGCACCAGCCCCGCGCTGCCCCAGCTGCTCGGGGCGCGCGCGGACCTGCTCGCGCTCGACGTCACCGCCGTGCACCTGCCCTGGCCGCCGGGGCGAGACGCCACGACCTAATAAAATTGTTTACGACCCCGCCGTCTTTCTCTTTCTCTTCCCCTCAATCTTCGCGCTCGACGTCACCGCCGTACACCTGCCCTGGCCGCCGGGGCGAGACGCCACGACCTAATAAAATTGTTTACGACCCCGCCGTCTTTCTCTTTCTCTTCCCCTCAATCTTCGCGCTCGACGTCACCGCCGTACACCTGCCCTGGCCGCCGGGGCGAGACGCCACGACCTAATAAAATGTTTACGACCCCGCCGTCGTTCTCTTTCTCTTCCCCTCAATCTTCGCGCTCGACGTCACCGCCGTGCACCCGCCCTGGCCGCCGGGGCGAGACGCCACGACCTAATAAAATGTTTACGACCCCGCCGTCTTTCTCTTTCTGTTCCCCTCAATCTTCGCGCTCGACGTCACCGCCGTACACCTGCCCTGGCCGCCGGGGCGAGACGCCACGACCTAATAAAATTGTTTACGACCCCGCCGTCTTTCTCTTTCTCTTCCCCTCAATCTTCGCGCTCGACGTCACCGCCGTGCACCCGCCCTGGCCGCCGGGGCGAGACGCCACGACCTAATAAAATGTTTACGACCCCGCCGTCGTTCTCTTTCTCTTCCCCTCAATCTTCGCGCTCGACGTCACCGCCGTGCACCCGCCCTGGCCGCCGGGGCGAGACGCCACGACCTAATAAAATGTTTACGACCCCGACGTATTTCTCTACCCCCTTCCTCTCAATCTTTGAACAAAAATTTGCCCCAATTTGAACGATCAGATTTGAATCAAAATTAGTGAGACGACTTAGGGACCTTCAAATGTTGCATATGGACGACGATGATCGCTTACCATCCTTTTCCCATAAAAAAAAAATAGTGCACTCTCCAAAGTCCCGTGACAACTTATTTATTTGAGGCGGTTACAAAATACAAATTATAACATGAATAAGGATTACAGACATTTCATTAACAACCGAATACAACATTCTTACTAATTTACTTATAAGAAAGAAACAGACCAATGTTTTCAGAGGACTTGATAGTTTTTAAATATAATGACAAGTTTTGATGAAGTATATTTGTCTCTACATAAAATATTATACTGTATACACATTTGATTTAAGGGACTGTTATGAGATGACAATGCAATAATTTAAATAGTTTTTCCCGTTATCCTGATCAAGACCTTCAGGATTAGCTATTTTCCAAATCCGATACCTGGTAGTGACCATGTGCCAAGTGCGCATTTAAAAAATAAAAAACACGTTTTATACTCAGCAGAACTAAAAAATAATTAATAGTAAAAAAACTAAAAAATAAATAATAGTAAAAAAAATCGAAAAAACAGGCTCTTTATCACGCTAAATTTAAATACCGTACCATACGGTTTAATAAATATTATAACAATGGACTCCAAACACCTCGCGCTTTTCTACAATGATTTTTTTTTTGGTTAAACATTTCATTGAACCCTAAAAGCACAGACAACGTTTTATAATAGTTCAAGTGTCATGCGGACAAACTTGTAATGATTTTATGTATCTCATTAAATGACCTAGTCACGTCTACAATTATTCTTCTAATATTAAAATATCAGATTTTATAATTAAAAGAATATGACACTTTATTCTGCAAAGAAAACTGTTTAACCACTCTCTTACCGGAGTCCAGAGCATGAAAAGAAGTACCTATATTCCCAAGTATATTTGTTACCGGTCAAACCCGATTTTAGGGTAGATTACTGCCCCTAGTACTCCTAGCATATTGTTACGTGTTAGGGGTTCGAAGGATTTGGAGAGAAAGACCTGCTGACTCTTTTGAAGACTTTATTCAAGCACTAGGTCCAACACAAAGCACTAACGATGTCCTATTTTGTAGCCAAGTCGTAGGTTTCACTGGTATCGCTCTTGATCACTAGTTTTCGCTCCGAAGTCGCCTCGAAGGTAGCTCAAACTGAACTGTATTCGCTCGCCTCCCCGCTTTTTATATGGGCCGAGACCGGTTCCAGACTAATCCAGAAAGATCCTTCCTGGAACGTACCCGACACGCCCGAACATGTTCGTGATTCCGGAAAGTTCGCGAATGTTCCCGGTTTTCGAGACTATAGTTCCACAACAGTTCCTCTAACGCCATCTAGTATTGAATAGGGGGTTTTATGTCGTCTTTGTTCTTTAGTGATTTTAATAGTTGACGCTAGATGGCGTTAGTTCCTTTGTGTGTTCATAACAATATGGTACGTCTTTACAGGGCCGGATTTAACTATAACGCCGCTCATAAGTGCTGTAAAAACTATAGTCCCATAACCGAAAGTTTCCATATAAAAAAAAAATACTGCTTGCGCCCCTGAGTAGCTACGTATTTTCTGGTAAAGTCATTCTCGGTCTCCAGGATCATCGTGTAGATCATTTTCTTTAGACGAAACCTCTTCCATATTCATGCTTTTAATTTTCAACCGAATTTAAAAAAGAGGTTCTAAGTTCGGTTGTATTTCTTTAATGTGTTTTTACTTCAAACTTCGTCTCGTTTCGATTCGAACCGATTTTAAAAATTATTTTCCAAGTGTTTCGGCTTATCTCCTATGTACCTTATCTTCATTGGTATTGAACTTTGGACTCCGGAGAAAATGTAAATTATGAGTGAAATATTTGCAGTCGGTTTTCTTTTTTAATTAAAAATGCACTGTTGTAAAGGACAATTTATGAAACTGTAGACACTGTATATTTCTACAATTTGTAATATTAATTTATAATTTCATAAAACATATTTATTTTAGAGGCAAAATCTTCGTTAGTCAAGCTACTTGTTTAGACACTGGCTGCATCTCATCGAAAGGGTACATCGATCAGAGCCGAGATGGCATCAAATTATGTAGTTGTGGTATTTGCTGTTGAAACTTTAGGTCCGTGGGGAACAAACATCAAACTTTTTTAAAGATTTACGTCAAAGACTTATCGCTGCGGCAACAAGAGTGCTGGTTCTTTTCTCACTCATAGGTTAAATACCTATAACTATACAGCAAAGAAATGCTAGCCTTTTTGCACAATGCCGTATGGAGCAGGATCGTTAGATAACATGTAATTTACTTGATATTCTGAATATTTTAGTATAACTGTTTAATGTATGAAGCATTGTAAATAATTTCTTTTTTTTTAATTATAATTTGAAGATCTTTTCATCACAATTTCACTTTTGAAAGCTTTTTCGATAATTTTTTTTCGCGCCCTTCGAAGTTTGCCTCCCTCGTCAATTACCCCGTGTGTAAATCCAGCACTGCTTCTATTAATAAAATGTCATTGATTTATATTCGTTAACATGTTATAGTTGCCTACACATTACGTCGGACAAGCTCCCCTATTTCTGTTATAAAACATTATTCACAGTGTAGGATATAACATTATACCGTGTGGTAATAAAGATCTACATTCATGAATTGTGCATGGATAAACACCCACATCCGGAACAATTTATCTGTAAGTCAAAAATACACAGCACGAACCAATATTTCGACGCGACGGTGTTTTTTTCGGTTACCAGGTAAAATTAGTATATTATACATATTATAAACGTAATTATAAATAAATTGAAAAATAGTACAATTTTTGAAATTATTATTTGGAGGATGTCGATAACCTTTAAACTTTTCGAATTTGGTCCAAATTCAAATCGAATTCTTCAGAAAATAGAATTTTATCCCATCGCTCATGCGGTTACTGTAAGCTGCTTAGCGGAATCTCTACAGGCTTAATGTAACGCGGGCGTGAATGGGACGAGCTGACGGCATCGAAGGCAGCTGAAATAATTAAATGGCGCAATTGCGGTGGGGTACCTATGTTCAGGATGCAGATGAAATGATACAATAAAAAAGTTCACATACTCATTTATTTACACCCTGTCCTGACTAGACATTACAACATTCTATATTACGACTCATGCATTATGTTGACGTAATATACGGACAGTATCTATACAGTAAAAACATGTGCGAAATGGTATCAATAATACTGATACAGTTACTACAAATATATAACTTAAGAATGTTTTATACCTTAAGAAGGAATTCCTTACATATGATGACGTGCAAAAAATCTTGAAATATAACTTAGTAAGGCATATTAATTAAAATTGAACATCAATTATTTTGCCGCCAAAATGTAACAAAGATTAATAATGTATAAAAGTAATAGAGGTAATAAAATATCTATAAGTAAATCTAATCTCACTACAAACTAATGTCTTTTCACGGAAAAAAATCCTAGAGAGTAACTTACAAACTTATTACGATTTACACCACCAAATTACTACACTGTTAATAGGAACTTAACTAAAATTGTGTAATATTATAAACATTTTTAAAATTTACAACATAAAGCGACTACATACTACAGCTAAGTAATACCCATGGAGCATAAACTAATATTTATCGAACCATTTTTTTCACGAAGGCTTTTTATTTTAACTAAACATATTTTAGAATAGAGGTCAGTTTGCTTCCATTATTACTATACTCGTATGATGCTTTGGTAACGAGCAAAATATTATGACAGAGTAATTCATTTAGTAGACATCTTTTCAATCAGCTCTTGCAGTGCTAATGCTTTCGCCAGTCTTCTTCTGAAGTCCTAGAAACAAAAAAAAGATTTTAAATTATATATTTTTATTAATTTTTTTTTGTGTTAATTGTAGGTAGGTAAGTATAAATAATGAGACTTCTATTTTGGATAAAAATACTTCAATTTACATAAGATTTAAATTTGTAATTATGTATTGGCTTCGGCGCCGGGCGTCATGGATTCGATTCCCACACGGGACAAGTATTTGTGTGACCCACAGATAATTGTTTCCCAAGAGGGTTGACGTCAGGCATGTCGTAAAAACATAGACGAAGCCGCTTACATGATTCACATGTTGTGCCTTCTCCACCTAGGTGAATAAGGGCAGGAGGATGATGATGACGATGTAATACTTTCATCTGAATTATTTTTTACAGATGTTCATGTCCATATTTCCAGCAATAGTCAGAGAAATTTAATTTAATTTTCAAACGCGCGCCGTTATAGTTATTTGTGCGGGCGTTGCATTAAATTCAGTTTATGTACACGCGTCGTTTCAAATAAGTATTAGCGAAGAATAATCTATCTAATGACACTCAATGCTGAATATTTTCTGGAACTGGCACGAGATATGGTCATTACGGATTAGGCATATTTGCGTAATATCCGTGGCTAGGTGACGAAATGGGCCACACCCTTCAGTTCCTCACCTGGTGGAGCTGGTGGCCGGCGCTCGGCACGCGGCTGGCGAACATGTCGCGCGACATCAGACAGAGCGCCTTCCCGTTCATGGGGAAGCGTTCGGGGAGTCCCCCGCGGCGGGCCACCCACGCGCCCACCTCCGCGCGGCCCCACGTCCGAGGGTCTGCGAACCCGTGGAGAGGTCACGGTTAGGTGGTTTTACTACGACCTTAGTCCTTCCTTTTTCCCTTTTAAGCTTATAAACCTTATATAATTATGATAATTAAGACCACAATGTACGACGATATTCTGGCAATAAAGACATTCATTCATTCTTTCAATGCAGTTCATGATTATTTTTGAAGTTATAACCACTTTTGGCGCGTTTGGGAAAAAATGGCGGGAGTGAATTGTTACGATACGCGACACCTAAAAGCTACACCTATTTCATGGTGTTTCATTACCACGGCAATCAAGAAAAACTTTTATACATTTACCCATAATTCAATTTATTCAGCAAAAACCGCGTCTCACAAAAAAAATATAATAATATCATGCACCACCTATTATCTGTTAATCTCATAGTTAAATTTTCATTGGTTTATTTGAATATAAAAAACCGTACACTGTTACTGGTTGAGTAGAATTCAACGCAAACTTCGATTGTGATAGCGAGCGCGTGACTCAACCTCAACTTTTGGATGCCCAGAGGGCGTTCGTAATCACCAAGGGCCGGTGGAGGTAATCACCGCCTGAATTTTGTGCCAACGCATCGCAAAAAATCCATACTAATATTATAAATACGAAAGTAACTCTGTCTGTCTGTCTCGATTTCACGCCACGACTACTGAACCGGTTTAAATGAAATTTGGTACACAGATAGTCTAGAGCCTCAGAAAGGACATAGGCTATGTTTTATTGAATTTTTTTAAAGAAAGATATTTATTTAAGGGCTACAACGCAAGTGACGCCGCAGGCGAAAAGCTAGTGTTCTATAAATATGACCTCAATAATATCAATGGAGCGGAAGTATCAAGGTCTTGCAACGATTAAATATAAGTACGGTACCTATGTATAATGAGTTTGACAGAGCTTATTATCTCAAATGTGACCGATTAAGCTTTGTTGGAAGACAGAAATGCTCTGTGCATTTTGTATGTATTGAAAATCCATTACGTTGGGATTCTAACCTACGTACGGAAGATTGAAAGCCCTGCACCCCAGTCACTAATCTATCAGAATGTGGAATCAATATGATAGTGTAAGAACTGCTGGGTGTTGATTGTGGTACGCACCAAGGGGCAGATCGTCTTCCTGCAGAAGTCGAAGGTCGAGGGCGCCCCAGATGCCGTCGGCTGGTGGGACACGGTCGCATCGCACCTGGGTTGGCATGGCGGTCACGCAGTGCGGCGGGTAAGTCTGCGGGGAGAGTATATGGAATTATATCAATATTTACAAACTATTATTATTAGTACCTATACGTATTGTACATGACAAGTCTCATTTGTTCTTAATGCAGGCACCAAGGCCCACAACCAACTATAGTCATATTCTGTTTCAATGTTTTTTTTTTTTTTTTTAATCTTTATTTGATGGAGGGGGACAGTTCACAATTGAAGACGTAACCCCCATAATAACAACCAAATACAATATTAAATAACACGATAATATTAAACAATAGCATAATCAACAAGTATTTACGCGGTTCTTTATTCCTGCCTGTGTCAGCCGGTACAGTAATTTGGCTTCCGCTGAAAGAGGGAGAGACAAAACACTGTTACACCAGCCAACATTAAATGCAGCAGAAATATTTTGAGACAGAAATATCTGTCTCCTATACTGTTTCAATGTTATAAATCTTTGTATAATGAAGGTTGGTCACTACGCAAATATAAGTTATTTATACGGTTGGATACTTGCAATAATAAACCAAAAATAGTGAGAGTGGCCTTATAACTTAATTTGCAAGCCATTTTCATGCTCTACCCAAATCTCCGACTGCGCCGGCTACGGAAAGAAAACATCCTCCCATATAATTACATAATGGCCCCACGCGCCATTTTTAATCCGTCATTAGTACGGACGCGTGACCCACATCCGGTTTCCGCCGGCGCATAATGGCGGATTTTGAATAAACGATCGGTTTCCGCGGGTAAATGTAAGCTACACTATTCAATATTTTTTTTTCATTCGTGCTCATTTCCCGATATTTGTTGTGACGGATTTCCGTCTGCGCGCCGTATTCATTGTGCGGAAGGTTATTGTGCCACCATAGTTGTTACTAGGTTTATGTAATAACTTTGTTGATACCGTTTGCAGAGCGTGTGGTTTAACCGGTGTTAAACATAATATCGACTGAGGTTCGTTTCTCAGCTAAGGCGAATTTATCATGCAATTTAACAATACTTTTTAACAGTGGCAGAGCAACAGCAGTTTAAAAAATAGTTCCTGCTGAACGAATTTAAGGACTACTGAGAAGAAAAAATATTAAAATTTGTAGAAAAAAGTACGAAAAGTTTTTCGCCACTGTGGGAATCGAACCCACGTCTTCGGGATTCGCGCCCTGGCGCTTTAAACACTAAGCTAAACGGCCGAATACCTCACATTGATTTTTCGCATTTGAAGCAATGCTTAGCGCTTCCATTGTTATATCCTTTCCAGTATACAAACAATTTCGAATATCGTTTTATAACGATAATTCGAAAGAGAAATGTCGCCATTGCTCTCTGTACTTAATATGAAACATTAAAATTTGTAGAAAAAAATAGCTAAAGTATAAGTCATTTGATTTTGTCTGGTGACTGAGGAAAATAGGCAGTAATTTATTTAAAGGTTGTACGTTATGTACCAGCCTGTACTGTAGAAGTATATGGAAGGTAATCACTTTATATCTGATAAAAGATCTCCGAGAAAAATAAGAACTGGCTAGGGCGACCAAACAGTTCCACGCCCTAACAAGAGTTAGGTGCAGTAAAAGTTTTATACTTGTCCCAGTATCCTCAGCATGCCTGTAACATCTTAAATGTACACATTGGGCCAATGCGTTGGACCAATATGTAGAGGGCTATTTTGCGAAACGTTTGTGTCAAATCGTAGTTGGTTTTGAGGAAACATCAAAGGAGCGGCAATGCACAATGAGCAGTACGCAAATGCAGTGGCGGATTTGTAGTCTTGGCCGCCCTAGGCCGAAGCCCATGTAGTAAGTTCCAGCCGCCCCTTTTTCGGAGCCCATCATATATCTTGTTATCATCAGTGAATTGTTTGTTCACGATTGGCCGCCTCTAATATGTGGCCATACTAGGCCCGGGCCTATTGGGCCTTAGGGAAAATCCGCCACTGCGAAAATGTATGAACTAACCATTATAATCAGGTAAACTAATTGCTCAGTTCAAATAAAATACTTTTAAATAAAAAAAAACTACACAATATGCAATTTATTAATTGCACAACGTAAATCAAACTAACATTCTATAAATTGAAGTTTTTTAATCCATAAGCATATCAAATGTAAAATATACTTGCTCGTTTGATCATTTTATATAGCCCACGGTAAAACATATTATATTTACGGAGCAAATTCAATAATTAATTATAGTAATTACATCTTTTAGTTAAATATGACACGCTACATATAAATCAGTGGATCAATCAGGAATATTGTTGTTCTTTAATTACGCTGAAAATTTAATGATTATTGATCAACGATGTCTCTGCAAAACATGTTTAGTGCATGTAAAAATGCAAACCTTTGATAATAATTTTAAAATCATAAGCGATCAATTAAACATTCAACAAGAGATAAGATACTTAATTTATTATCTATTACTTCAAGTATAGTTTTTTCAGGCAAAACGACAGTTGATCATTTGGACGGAAGCACGCGCACCATCTTCCCGCCAAACGGACGGACGTACCATAATCGAAATCAACACTTCCGCTCCATTCAAAAAAGGAACACATTGTCGGTTTTTTATTATACGCCGTTATTGACTCCGAACATCTTTTAAAGCCTCATTGTTTAATTAAATAGGGAATGTCGGGCATTTTAATGCACAACGGATGTTAATTACAGATGTCTGGGAGCGCAGGATGAGGGGGCAAGCTCGATTTATGAGAGGCCCCCAAATCTAGACTCTTGAACATTTTAGTAAAGTAGCCTCGAATCTTGTCTGATTATTATTGCTCTATATTTATTATTATATTTATTTATTAGGTGATACCAATGCTAAGACGATAACAAGAAGCAAACCTTTAGACTTTACTTTGTAGATGTTAGACAAAAAAGCTAAGTCAATAGATCAAGTAAAAACGCGTAACGCACTAGTTTGAGCAGTATTTGTTTTCTTTTATCTTTACGGTTCCGTACACATAGGGTAAAACAGGACCCTATTACTAAGACTCCGCTGTCTGTCTGTCGTAAAAAATAAACCGAAAAATATGTTAGTCGCGCTCCCATCCCGTACAACAGACATGATTTTTTTTGCCGTTTTTATAGATTCCGAGAGTCCGACTCTCACTTGGCCAGTTTTTTTTGTATCACAGATTAGCAAGCGAGCAGATATCATCTGATGTCACTTGCATTAGCGCCACCCATGGTCATCTATAACACCGGACAGATCGTAGGTGCGTTGCCAACCATTACAAAAGTGGACTCAAATAAAGTGGATACAAAGGCGAAAATATCTATGATGAGAGTGCCCATTTGTGCAACCACAGGAACCCTTACCACAGGAATACCTTTTTAATGTAGGATTAGGTTTGACACATAATACTTTTCCCACTACTTCCGTACTTTTCAATTATTCTGTTTTGGTTTCGCGCTAAAAATTGTGAATAAACGAACAACCGGAACCGAAATTACTATTTCTTAGTTACTTAGTTTACTTATTACTATAAGTAATAAAATCGAAATCACAACCCGATCGTTTTTAATAATGCTAAGAAAATTTAATATAAATATTAAATTTAAAAAAAAAAATGCGCAATCGTTGCCTTCCAAGGTTTATTCAGAACCTATTTATTCCAAACAGCTTGTAATTTATTTGTAGGTGTGGTATTTATTTTTAACTATGGTAGAGCTACGCAAATGTGTTCGCTGTTGCACGAATGGACAGGTCACGGGGAAGCACCATGACCTCATAGAAGGCTGGCCGGTAAAGTGAAAGTGTAATGCTTCTGCTTTTCGTTTGGTGAGTGAGGTAGTCGGGCCCACTTTATTAAAAGGTGGGCATTTGCAACATGTTGCAGATGTCCATGGGCGGCGGTTATCGCTTAATATCAGGTGAACCATCAGCAAGTATTCCACCTTCTCACATAAAAAAATAATAATTTAGAGACACTCATCATTGTCAAACACTATTATTATTTGTAACATTATTTCATAGTGCTGTTGCTGTGGCAATGAATAGGTAAAACAAAGACTTTTTTCTAGATAATGGTTTTGAAATAAGAAAACAAAGCAGCCGAACTAAAAAGGAATGTCTATAATATTGCAAAATTTATGTTTTTTTAAGAGAAAGTTGTCAAGCGTCCAGCCGGTACACGTGATGTTAAGTGATTGTCGCCGTAGTGGAAACTGCTGCGTGGCCCTAGCACAGTCAAGATTTTTGTTATTTTATTTAAAAGAATAATCAAAAAAGCAACTATTTGCATTATTATAACAGTGGGCTTCTCAGATTCTCCCGCCATTGTTAGTCACGCAGAAGGCGGAAGGGAGAAAGCGCGGGAAAGATGCCGTCAGTGTTATGGCGGGAAGCGGGCCGCCATAAGGAAACAACAATGGTAATTACATTAACCGCAGCCTGACAAAAGGTGCACGATCGCAATTTCCTTTGTTATTTTCACACGACTTCGTTAAGCTACGTATTAAGTAGCTTTGTTTCATATGTAGGACACTTTCGGTACGATCTTTTTATTTTCTAAATAAATTTCACTAAACATTTACATTGAAAATTGTTTATTAAATATTTATGTGCAATTATTAAGATGTATATGTAAATGAATTTGTGTAGATGAAAATTGCTTGAGAAGATTTTAAATCATTATAAATTTTATAAACCCGAATTGAGCTTGAAAATTATCATTAATTGTTGCTTTTACTTATTTAAGGAATGTTACGACTTGGTTACTATTATTTTATGATATATTTATTTTATTATGTTGTAACTCATTTAACTTTTACTCTACTTACTTACAGGGATTATGTATAATTATATGCAAAATGAGTATGAGTAACTCACATTTAGTATTTTTGACTCATAAAAATATAAGATTAATGGTTTTCTAATTGATTAAACTTTATTTTACAACAAAAACTACTAATTACACATAAATATACACAAATAAAAATTACGTGAAAATGAAACCGCAAAAATAAATTTATAGCCATCGTTATAAAATAGGTACTTAGATAGTATTTACTTTATAATTATTAAAAGACTCACCATCAAAATCCTAAAAGCCGCTTACACAATCCAGTGTACACAAAATATCAACGCACAATGTTTTCACAGGTCAATACGTAATATCTATCGTGTTTAGGTTGCGAATGAATTTTCCACTAACGGGATGTTTACACGACCACTCCGCTATGCAGCCGCAAGTCGAATGAATGAACTATAACGATCAAAATGAATGAGTATAAGATCTTTTACACTTTTGAAAACTAAACGCAATTAGTGACGCACAGAAATAAAAAAATTAGAGCTTTATTATAGCGAGTTAAAGGTTGTTTTTCCTTAACAACTTTCCAGGATTTTCGGTATTCATCCTTCGAAGAAGATTCGCAAGCGTAGTAACTTACAGCGCGGTAATGTAGCCGGATGCGGGCACTATATATTTCTCTTTCCAGCCCACTGCAAACTTCGTAAGTGCGAGGGAATTAGGAGATATTGTTTTTAAGAATCGATAATGAATTTCTCGCATCCTGTCTGTCAGCATGTGGTTCTGAAACTAATCGTTTCCGTATCGTCGCACAATCTAAAAAGGGTGTAAGTGTTTCGTGGTATAAGATAGACTCTACTATATGCTCTTAGTGAAAGGTTGGAATTTGTATAAGGAACAATACTAAATATTGATTCTCTAATTTGGATACGCGCGGCAATTAGGGACGTACGTTTCCGGCGATATTTCAGATTCCCGCGCGAATGTATTTTCGGAAATAGCAGAGACTAATATTCTTAGACGGCCCTTTTTCTGTTACGATCTAATTTAGTTTTTATGAACATCACGACGTTACTGAGTATCTTGGCAATTTAGGGACTGATTATTTAGTTATTAATTCTTAAAAGCGTCTTTAATGGTCGCTTAAATATGCATAATAATGATATGTTTTTGAGTGTAATAGCTTAACAATCAAGGTATTTTCAAAACACTTTTTTTCACAATTTTCTCTACTCCCAATATAAGAAACGCCTGAACTATGGGTACTAGATAACTGATACACTGGAAAAACACTATGTTTCTCGCACAATATTTTTCCATTTGTGGGGATTTAAACCCATATTCTCGCGCAATATCCATTCACTCACGATAGGATAGGTTCACTAGCTACTGGGCCAATGGGGTCTTCAAATATCAAGACATTTTCATGTGATAATGAGGTTTAGGGCAACGGGAATTGTATAAAATTGTAAAACGCTTTCAAGCAATTACATAATTATCAGATAAACTAACAAAACATAACAAATAATATGTAGAGTCGATATCAAAATTAATGACAGCTTCCAAATAAATTACATTACCGTGATGATTAACACAATTAAAAAAAAATCAGACTCAAGAAAGTCAAGCAATTTGCAGTCACCTGAACTTTGTAAATATTAGCTTTTTTATATTGCAGAGATCATAACTGTGGTTTTAGTAAGTAGTAAAACCTTATTTCCTATTTGTCACGAGTGTTCTTCCCTAGTTCCTATTTCTTGTAAAATTTTGACGTTTCATAGGAACGCGCAAGCGTCTATGTGAATAAAGATATTTTATTATGTTGGGGATATTCCTTTGTTTTCTCGTCTGGTTGGGTTTATAGATAAAAAAAATTATTATTATTATTGAAATTTAAAACCTAGACAGCGTTTGTGCTGTTGTCTCATGTTCAGTAGCGGATTTGCTCTAAGGCACAAAAGGCCTGGGCCTAGACGGCCACATATTAGGGGCCGCCAATCGTGACAAAAAATTCACTGATGATAACAAGATATATGATGGGCTCCGAAAAAGAGGCGGCTTACCACATGGGGTCTAAGATTACAAATCCGCCACCGCTCATGTTACAATATTTTAATTACAGTTATTACTAGCTGTGCCCGCGACTTCGTCCGCGTGGAATTTAAAATAAAAATATTCTAATATAATAGTAGCCTAAGTTACTACTTATTATATCAGCTATCTGTCAGAGAAAGTCCCGTCCAAATCGGTTCAGCCGTTTCAGGCAGACAAAAATTGTAAAAAATGTTATTTTGGTATATCTTTCTCATCTTATCCTTTAAACGAGCAATTCTTGTATATATATATATATATATATATATATATACTTGTATATATATAATCGGAATCTCGGAAACGGCTCCAGCGATTTTCATGAAATTTAGTATGTGCGTAGATTCGGGGGCGAAAAATCGATCTAGCTAGGTTTCATTTTTAGAAAATGTCCTTTTATCCCTGTTTTCAGGGAATGAAAAATATAATTCGAATATGACGGTAAATTTCGCCGCAATAGAAAATGTCAAAATAGCTCGGTCGCTAATCGGGCGGCCCCAAATCAGACGGCCGTGGTTCGCATCACGAACATTTACACATTTATTTTTTTACTTTTTTTTCGATTCCAGATCATTGCTTTCTTTATTTTTAATTTTTTGTTGATTTGTTATTTTTTTCCCTTTTTTTTAAAGTTCTTTCTTTTGTGAAAAACATCAGTTCATATTTTCTTATTATTACGTCGGTAACATCGAAAAATATTATGCATATTTCATTACTCAGTAATTTGTATCTAAATGTAATTTCCAAAATACACGATTTACCAAAAAAAAAACCGAGCAAAGCTCGGTCCTCCGGGTACTGTATCGTGTATAAATCCATGTGCATTTAGTAAAAAGCGGTTATTTTAATATTACAAACAGACACTCCAATTTTATTTATCTGTATAGATTTATGTATGTGTATTTCTACGAAAAATCAATATATAATTCTTATAGCAGTAATTACACGACGTCTCCTAGATTAATATGAAAATGAAAAATGTTTTATTTAAATATGGGTTTACTGCGTGTGTATTTAAATATGGGTTTAACAGGTTTACTGCGCCTAGTGTGGGGGTTAATATTGTGCATGCTAACCCCCAAATCGTCGCAGACTGTACTATGGGGAAGATATTATAGAGAAGAAGGATAAATTATAATGTAGGCTGATGAACGTAATTGATTTAGTATAAACAAGCTATCTTAATTTCAACTAATCCCTTGTTTTTCATTACGTAGCATGAATTAATTATTGGATATTTTTGGTCCTAACCACTGCGTAGTGGTTCACCACGAACGTCATAGTGCTTTCGCTGGCATTTTAAAATTGAGATTGGGCGGAAGACATGTTCACACTCGTCTTTTGCTTCTTGGCTGCATTCGAAACCGCGTGTTCTAATCCCAAATCCGGTCGTCGCCTGTTTAATCGGTAGCGGGGAGCGGTAAGTACTGCCTTGGACGTGTGTACCTTGTGTACGCGTTTTGTACCCATCGTTGGTTAGTGTTGAGTTTTAGTCTTTATGTTGAAATATTTGACCTCATGCAGTTCCCGATTGCCGCCTTGGATCTCAACGCCATAACGAGTGCCCGTTGGTTAGACTGCCGCTTTATCTCAAGATTAATATTTCATTTTCAAGACATGACGGACTTAGATAGTCTACGCCGCCGACTACGTCACGCACTACACGCAAAAGTATAAATACTACGGTTCAATGCGATCTTCAGGTGGTTCAGGCTAGGCGCCCCGAGCGCCCGGCCAACTCAAGTCCGGCGGATCTGTAAACGCCCCAAAGGTTACTAGTCCAAAAAAACGACCTTCTGTGATAGATCACAGACATATTTCATTTAATCATATTCAATTCGTTTTATTGTTTTTTTAGTTCAATCGTATAAGTTACTTCGCCAATGAAATAATTTGATTGCCGCCAAACGGTCGTCACATAGCTAAAACGTGGTCACAATTACAATTCCTATATACAATATTTAATAATTGAATCCGCTCGCATAGTCGTGGGGGACGTAAAAACCGCGCAGGCGACATCCGACTAGGCGGGCGACTGTTTCCATTGCTTCCGGACCCCAAAGCCGCTTCCGGTCAGGGATCTTTATGTAATAATAAAGTTTGTGTCGGCGTCCGTCCGTCTGGGAGGCGACTATTAAATTTTGGCCCTTTGTCGTCTCGGTACCTTTATAACGCTCTTCCGGCTTTTTTATTACGCCGAGGACGTTTCTGTGTCGTCTCTCTTGATTTCTGGACGTTCTTAGAACTTATTGTCTGCCGGCTTTTGCTCCTCCTTTGTGTTTTTAAAAACAAAACGATCTTTCCTCAGACCTCGTCAACTGAAAAGATTTGTGAAAACAAAGACAGTTAAAGCGGGAAGGTAAAACAATAAATGTGTGAGAATGTTCTTGAATCGCTTCGTGGACAGTCCACGAAGCGACTGTATTTAGCTGTAATAATGATCGCTAAGGGTTTAGTGCATGAAATATTACGAGTACGGTATTTTGTCAATCCGATGTTGGTTACATCGAGCAAGCAATCCGTTTCATGTTACATGCAAAAATCTTTGCCCCAATATTGCGTCTAGTAAACATTGTAATGCCATTATAAGGGCTTAATATATTTATTGTAATATTTTGTATGTTAAACAGAATATTAATAATTATCAAAAGAATAGTGACAGACATAAACTAAATACTAGAAATAAGGACAAACTAACTACGCCATTATTTCGCCTACAAAAAGTAAACAGGTCGTTCATGGGGCAAAGTGTGCGCATGTATAATAAAATCCCACAGTCGATATTAAGTCTGCCACTTGATGAATTTAAACGAAAAATTAAAAGTAAACTTATGGCTAAAGCCTATTATACTATTGCCGAATATCTTGACGACGCCAATGTGTGGGGTTAATACTGTTGATACTCACGTAGGCTAAAAAAACAAGACTATTGTACTTGTACTATTATATATTTTGTAAAACTGATTCAAATTTTTTTTAAAAAAGAGCAACTGTTGAGTTTCTTGCCGGTTTCTTCTCAACAGAAACTGCTTTCCGAACCGGTGGTAACTTACGAACGTGTTAATTTCTTGTAAAATTTTGACGTTTTATAAGAACGCGCAAGCGTCTATGTGAATAAAGATATTTTATTATTATTATAATTGTATGAACCCCGGCGTAGAAATTTGAGAGCTTGTTCAATTATTATATTTATTTATTTATTGAGAGTTACATTAGAACATTGACATAAAAATAGGTTTACCTTAATCATAAACAAATTTATGATAACAATATGTGCAAATTTAAATTTCAGGTAAACCAACACTATAATGTATAAAACATACTTGATTTAGAGAACAGAAACTTGTTTAATAAAAAAAATATCTTTTATCTTTGAAAAAAATAACGAAAATGAAGAAAGTTGTAAATTAGAACTTACCTCGTTTACATAATGTAAAATTATGATGATTGGAGGGGTGTATATTTTTTTTAATGCCGTGTAGTTTGTCAGAATATATAATTATATCTTGATTACATTTAAGCTGAATCCGCACATATTAGCGCATAACTTTTCATGTGTCGAGCTTCCCAAATGTATGATTTTATCACTAATCGATGTCTCTGAATACAGCTGACTACCTCGTTACAATGGACTGCCATAACGTAACAAAAAATTAGGTTTTGTGGGTGATAAATTAATTATATGCAGCAATATGATCAATTAATTTTTCGACGGCCCGATTGACTTGGGGAGTAGTGACCTCACTTGCGCCATAGGGTGTGGGTTCGATCCCCACTACTGGGAAAATATTTTGTGATGAACATCGTGTTTTTCTAGTGTCTGGGTGTTTATGTATGTATTTATTTACAAAAGAAACATTATGTTTAAGTATGTTTATCAGTTTTCTAGTACCCATAGTACAAGCGTTGCTTAGTTCGGGACTAGAGAACGTTGTGTAAAAAAATGTGTCCGAAATATTTTTATTTATATTATAATTAGTTAATATCCACAGTTCTGTGTTGGGGCTATATATAACAGTTTCTGCTGTTGCGGGAATGGGCAGGGTCGCCTTGGACAACGTGATGCTGAAGTACTATCTATAATTTGCGTTTTCTCTGATTATTGAGATAAACTGTGCGCGCTGTTTTATATGTTGGCAACGTATTTGCAATTCTTCAAATATTATGTGTGCCCATGACCGGCGATGTTCACTTAACATGAGGTGAACCGCGCGCTCGCTAGCAAATTTTGTAAAGATAAAATACCTACATTAAGATTAAGTGACAATAAAATAAACATTTACTTGAACTGCCCGGATGGCACAATTGGTTTAGCTGGTCACCTTGTAACAGCCATTGCACGGCGTGTAGTGGGTTCATAAAACTCTTGGGATTCATAATTCATTCGAATAACCGTTGCACTTTGTGTGAATTCATCTTTCTGGAGCCTCCCGCGACACAGATAATATTTTCCCGAGAGTAATTGCCCGAGAGTAATTGCCCGAGTCATGACTAGCTACCGAGTCTTTTAGCCACTTTTGCTTAGTCGAGTGTCGAAACGTACTACAATCTAATATCTATCATTAACCGACTGCGAGAAAAGGGTTGAACATTGATGCGGAGTGTATTAGATTAATCTTAGTTAAGAGATTGAAATAGGTATATAATAACCATGCACTATTATAATGAGTTTCAAATAGGAAAAGGAACGTCAATGACCTCGAATGACCGCGATCTGTCAAGTCTCGATTGAAAAGTACGGCTTGCAAAGAAAAATATTTTTCCACTTTTAAAATTAAAACTTATTTGTAAAGAAATATTACTTTAGAAATATATGTTTTGCTCTCCCTACCTAACCGGTTTGAATTGACAGTTAAGACGCTACAAGATGACGCGAGGTCAGTCCTATTTTTATTTGAAGGTCAGTCCTATTTTTATTTTAAAATACCCGCATTTTGTATGTTAACGATATATTCAAAAAAATGAGTCAGTGTCTAATAAATAACAAATAATAAACGTTAAAAATAATATTACAACTATAACTGTAATTTGGCGTGTCGCTTGTAAGTCACGCGGTTCTTAATTGATTCCGAAACTCTCACGGAAACTATTATTCTCTCTAAACTATCTCAGGACCCATACGTGACTCCGTCGAAGGAGCATCGTTGTTTCGTTAATAAATAAATTTCGGCCCGCCATTGTAAAGGAACCGGACGCGGTGTGTAAACACCTTTACAATATCACCTCTGCTTGCATTCATCTTCCATCACGTAGAGGAAATGTATTAAAAAAAAACACTTTTTTATGAGTAACGTCCGTGAGTCGACGTCGAATGGAGCCCACTGAATTGGTCAGATTTTTTTTCGCTTTTTCCTTTTTTTGCTACTTTATGTTTATCTAATAGTTTAGCGGCAGTCTTCCGGTTAATATATTAATGGCGTGGGCTACCTGACAATCATAGATGCCTAAGTAAATATTTGTGCCATACATAACTAATGGTTACTAGGTCCGTTTGACGTGATTGAGGTTCACATAGACGTTTTTTTTAAATTAAGTTCAAATGAGTCGGCCCCAATATAGGCCGGTATAGGCAGGTAGGTATATAAAAGAATTTGGTATAGATGGTTCGTGTGATCTTATTTATTGTATATTTATTATAAATTGATTATCACTAATAAAAAAAAATGTTGTATGATATCTAATATCTAGCATAAGCATAAAATTGCATATAATACATAGTTATGACCTAACATAGCATATAGGTAACCGATTTCCGTTCTTCACAGAATAAAAACACCGGCGTGATGCACGTACTTTGCAAAAAAAACAACAAATGTCACTGAGCGGAAGTGGCGGCAAACGGTCAGAAATGCGACAGCAAGAAAAGCCTTTATATGAGTAACAATAGTTTTGAACTGATCCTATTTATGGATAAGGTCTTGCGTCAAGCCGGAACCGGCAAAACAGCTTATTTTGGAGAGCAAAATGAGAAATCAAATTAGTTACATCCGTTAAGGTTAGCTGTCAAATTGTGACAGGATTGCCGCGTATTGCAAAAAAATCATACGTACACAACATTTTATAAGTTTACAGAGGCAGACTTGTGAATTTATAAATATAAAATTTGGCCCTCATCATTTTTTCCTTGACAACAAGAATTATATTTATATAATTGTAGATAAAAACATATTTTTGCTTTAATTAAAAAAATATGAAGATTTTTTCATGAATAACTGTGAAATGCTCTGCTACGACCCATTTTATAAACGTAAGAAAAAAGACTCGGTATTATTTTTGAGATTTAAATATCGTATTAGACCAGTAAATAAACCAAATGTTCATTGCATCTGCTAGTCTTTTTTTTAATGCCGGCGCGAGGCCTGCACGTGGCACCGATTCTGTCAAGATGTGTTGCACCGCTGCCAGTTTTTTTAAACACTTTTTAACAGTGCCTTAACTCAAATACTTAGTATTTAACTCCTATAATTCTGGATTTAAAAACTAATTTACTTTACTGTAACATAAACAGAAAAATAATTGAATTATTTTTGCTGAAATAAATGTAAAATGAAAATATAATAAACATTTAATGCGTGATTAGATGGCTCTACCACAGGTAAGTATAGGAATAGATAGTCAATAATCTCCGACTCCTGGATTACAAGTTCTTTTGAAAATTTGACCTTATTACTTCCAGATCAAGTTTTAATCAGACGAGTGTCTGTAGTTACCTACATTTTTATGTAGTATAGTAATTATATTTACGATATATAATTTGGGCCCTTTAAATTGTACATAAATAAGCACTTTCCACAATTATAACTTTTAAATATAATATTTTAGATATTAATATTTACAGGAACAGTGTAATATTGAAATAAATAAACTGTGCGAATCATGCAATTTTTAACATCTTATCTCTTTAAACAAAAATACAATTTGCGATTTGAACTACAGACCACCCTATTAGCAAAGTGACATTATTTTTCTTCGCACATAATTAGGGACGCATCCAATGCCAATTAACTAAAGTGGGACCTTGTTTCCGGGCAATATGTTTTATTTTTTTCTAATGTTTTTTCTTACACTTCCTTTTGATGTCATTATGGCTAAATACGATAACATTTTACCATGAACTAAAAAAACTTTTACCATAGACAATACTCAATAGCATGTGTTTAATATATTTTTTAAAACATTGCTCTTACTTTAGAATAACATTATCCTGTGTTGTAAGGACGTTTTACAAACATAAATTTCACTTCGGCAAACACCTAGATGCGAAACAATTATATGTGGGTCACATAAATAGTTGTTCCGTGTGATCCAACTTCATAAGTTCGATCCCAACGCCGAAGCCAATACTTTGGCAACTGCACCCGGGATCATCGTAATCCTGGTTACGCATTATTTATCATGTTGTATTGGTACTATATTCTATGCAAGAAACGTTGTAGTAGATGTATTTTCGACTGCTATATTATGTATTTTTGTGTTCATAAAATATGTAAGCATAATTAACCTAAACACGAATCAACATGTGCCTTCCGCTGCTCTAAGACCCGGCTCGGGAAGCGGCCATTACAGGAAACGTATGCAAAGTCGGGTAATAAAACGCCATTGTGGGCAGGCGCTTCCCGCTTACCCGGCGCACGGGCCCGTCGGTTATCCGGCGCGAAGAAAGCCGCCAATTGCCGCCGTTGCCAACGACAATCCACTCTATATAAACCGTATCCTTTCCTTTATGAACGCTCAACGGATCCCACATCGCTCGGTGCGTTCTCAACAGTGATATTATATACGAATACGAGGTTGATATGAGTGTCATATTGCGCACCGAAATTGACGTAATTAATTTACCCCAATTGGTAATTAGATTGCCATTCCATAGACTGATATCTCTTTCCATATCATACGTACTATATCATTTGTCACATTCACTTATATATTATATCGCTAGCGACCCGCCCCGGCTTCGCACGGGTGCAATGTTTCTATGAATGTTTGTTTTCGACATCCCATAGAAACCTCTAAAATTATCAGTGTTTCTCTACTATATTACGAGTATGCATGGATTATACATATAAACCTTCCTCTTGAATCACTCTATCTATTAAAGAAAACCGCATAAAAATCCATTGCGTAGTTTTAAAGATCTAAGCATATATAGGGACAATTTGTTTTATACTATGTAGTGATACTAGTTTTCCGCCCGCTGCTGCTTTTTATACCGTGCTTAAAAAGTACCTACATGGCCCGTCTTCACAAATATAAACTGCACGTGGACAAACACCCAGATCCGAAACACTTATCTGTGGGTCACAGAGATGTTTGTCCCGTGTGGGAATCGAACCAACGACCCACGGCACGAAGCCAATACCTTGGCAACTGAGTCACGCTGTGGTTCTAACTTACCATTTGCAAAGTACAATGGTAAATAACGGACATTTGTCAGCAACGCAGGTGGTGTTGGACGAAACCGCAATTCACCGGAGACGTGAAAAGTATTTCACATAAAAAAAATAGTACCCCGCTGAGTTTCTTTCGCCGGCTCCTCTCAGTTTAGTAGCATTTTGTAGTATTTTGACTATCAATGAGTGAGTGTAATGTTCCTATGTCGAATAAAGATGTTTGGATTTGAACGTTTCCTTCGGGCTTCAATTATAAAATCCAACAGGTGTAGTCTTAGTTATTTATAGTTTATAAGATGTTTTTGTAACCTTGATAGCTCAGTGTCCGGACGCTCGCTTTAAATTCAATACACACGAGCGAAATGAGTTCATATCCAGGCTCCAAATTGTTAATTACATTTTTAAGTTGTGACTTATGACGTATTCAGCGATGAAGGAAAACATCGTGATCCTGCGAGTGAGGAAACTTGCATATTTTCGTAATAATAACAAAAAAATATTTCAAATATTTATGAAGCCTGTGAATCTGCGGTGGGGTGGCGTGGTGGACTTTACCCTAATAGCCACTGGTATCAGCGTTGTATTTCGTAGTATAATTTATATAGTATTTACACTTCATGCTTCGAATGTATATAAAAACACTATAATTTACTGTTTGGTACGAAAAAATACTGTAATTTTTTTACTTTATTTATATGAATGAACAATATAAATAGCGTTCAATTTCAATTAAACATTAAAAAAAGTTCATGTAACATGTAGTTCACACATTCATTTTAGAATGAGAATTAGAATTGTGTCGAACAATAACGAGACGGTAGCGGTAAAAGTGGGAATTGTACCGCTTTTATTCCTACTAAGGTGACCAAACAAAATTAAATTCTAACAATGAAACTCATATTGAAAGGACTGATAAACTTTGAAGAGTAAAGTTTGTTAATATCGGTAATATATTTTTAACTTTTTTATTTTTAAACTTAAATCTTAAGCGCTGAGATCGGGTTCGTCTTCTGGTTAGTGTGCCCAGTAGCTTTACCCATTAAGTTAAGCGGCCGATGACTGTGGGGATTAAACCTGCGTTCTGTCGGTTACACGCCATGACGCAATATTTTAATCGTAATTAATAGACCTATGCTTAATTAACGACATTTATAAAATTACTGTAATTTTATTTTTTTATGTGTTAGTAGCTCCGCGATGCGGAGGATGTTATACGACATCGCTTCTTTCAGATTTCACCTCATTACTAACATACAACGGGTGTGGACTTAGGACTTACGCCCGGTTTTTGAAACGCCGATCATCGTAGAAATTAACTAATCAGCTGTCAAATGGCTTTTCAAATGTCATTTGAGTTGCTAAAAGGATGGTTAAACTCTCTGAATTAGTTAATGTCTATTATGCTCAGTATTTAAAAACCGGGCATTAGTGACTTAGTTATTATAAGTAAATTAGTTTTTATTTAGGCGATATAAATTTTAATTTTTTGTGTCATTTATCGTTTGATTTTGCAAAAAGCCTCCTATACTCCAACGTAAGAGAGTAATGAAATGAAGTTATTATATTAAACAATTTATTCCTCCATATTTGACACAAAAAAAAAACGATATGTACAAAAAATAATTTATTAATAAGTTAACGATACTCAAATCGTGAATATTTAGTTTGATGTTGCCACTAGTAAACAGCATTGTGAGTCATAAAATTAAATAAAGTTACAGATATTTAAAATTTAAGCTTTGTTTACTAACCTCTACTGGTGATGGGACATGGACTAAAATATGACAACTATTATTTTTACTAATATGTTATCAGGCAAAAAAGGTCTATTAAAACAAATGTGTAGGAACTTTCGATACAAAATGTCAAATACCATCATGATCTGTACAAGAGTGAACTAAGTATAAAAGTTATTAAAAAAAAATAACTGCTTTACCATAAATCTTACTTGAAAACTGATGACAATAAAATAAATTTTGTTTGAAGGATGCCAACCATCTCAGCCAATCATATGAGTATGGATGCTGCATAGCAAATGTAATTTAGAACTAGGAAATATATTTAAAGGTCGACTTGCATAGTCCCATATTAACTATCAAACCAATTTGAACAAAGTTATAACTAATAACTACTCTAGGACTCATTGTCTTGATAACACCTCTACATGAATGCCTATGTTATACAGCGTGTCGTTACCACCGCGACAATAAATGAACACACATATAGGGCATAATGTTTTAAAATTGTATTAAATGTTTACATTCTTTAAACATCAATATTTACCGAGTTATTAAATTTTCCAAAACAAACAATTTTAGAACATCCTTACGTATGAAACTGTAACGTAAAATTCATTAGTAAAGGTCACAAAGCATATGAAAGGGTTGAATGAATTTAAAAGATAAAACATTCTGTTAGAAGGAGAGGCTTGTAATGCGACGCTGTGGCGCGAGTTGTATAGGATGTTACAAAATTTGTTTCTTTTTTGCTTAATTAGTTTGTTTGAAAAATATTTTTTTTTAATTATGGATTTTGTTTAACATTAATATTTTTTTATGATTATTGGCAAGTAGCGTTAGACGTGTATTCATTTATTGTCGCGATGGTAACGACACGCTGTATATTCTTCCTGAAGGAATAATGTCGAAACATACTTCTTTCTTTGGGCAAATACAGTTAGTTAATGGTTTGTCAGAAATACACTAATGAGAAATTAAAAATGTACAAATGGACAAACATGTTTTTTATAGCAATTGAGGAAAATGAACAAGCTGATGGCAGGACTTATAAATATTGTACTTTTGTGGAAATAGCAAATTGGCAGAAAATTATCTATCAAAAAAGGTGAAGGATAATATCTTGACAATAAGTATTGTAATTGTGGAATGTTTAATTAGTTATAGTTTATTTAACTATTAAGGTATATAGTTCACATTATTTTTAAAACTACAAATCTACCTTACCAAGGGCCTGAGTGTAAGATGAAAATTTAAAGCAAGATTTAAATATGTCTCAACAATAGTATCTCTGATTCATTACTTTCTTCATAACAAAACTTAAAAATAATGTCAATTTGTTAAATAACCTTCTCCTAATTCTTCTTAGTCAAGTTTAATAATGGAATGATGATGAAAATACAATGATTAATTTTTACATAGAATACTAGATATAAAACCTTTCACAAATTATATGATTTGCCTTTAGAAATGAAATACATTGAATCTTAATACTTAAAAGTGTGATTATTACATATTACTATCTTAAAGTTGTAACAATTTAAGCTTGTCCAAGTGGCACAATGAAGGAGAGAGAATCTCCAATAGCCCCCCAGGTAACACGCCGTGTCTGGAACACTGATACCCAAGCTGCAAGTGAGCATGCCCAAACGGCAGCACCACCAGCACTCATTAGTACATCTGCAAGGTGTGTTCATGACATGCAACAAATCAGTATATTAAAAAATACTCATTCACTAGTTACAATATAAGGGACACACTAAAAATCAATGTCTAATCTTCTAAATATCCTTTCGGGTTGGCACAATTTATACTTATTCTTTACATTCCTAGTGCACATAAGAGTTACTTACATTTCTTTATCTGTTTCTGCTCTTCAAATGGTGGCTTTATAAAAGCTTCTTTGAAAAACCAGACCGCATTCACCGCCCACACGAAAGGTAATAGAATGCAGCCGACTGAAACAAGAAAAGATTTTAAGAACCTATTACAACAATTTTGACTTTTTGACATTTGAGCCAAGCAGTATGAGAAGATAAAAACAATATTTTACCTTTAAAATACCACCTGCAAAGCTGTAGTTTCTTATCGTTGGGTAGTCTATTTAAATCCATTATAAAGAAAAAATATTATTAATAAACGTTTAATACCGAAATTCTCGAGTTCTTGAGTTTTCAATTTCAATTGTCAATTTGTCAACGCAAGTTTTTAATTACATTTCAATTTGTGAATTTGACAAATGTCAAATTATCATTTATTTGAAATTGATTGTCGCAGTGGCTAATAAACTTGCAGCCGAAGGCGAAATATAATTTATCAAGCGTATAGTGTTTTTTTGTTGTTTGTTAGACTTTATAATATCAATTTCACGTCTCACAGAGTGCATGAGTGCAAAATATTTTTTTGTTTAACGAACGTATAACACATTTATCTACTTTATACAGCGTGTCTTCACAACGGCGACAAGAAATGGCACACATATAGAGGAGGAACTTTTTAATATTGTATTAAACATTTACATTCTTTATACATCAATATTTACCGAGTCATTAAATTTTCCAAAACAAATAATTTTAGAACATCCTTACGTATAAAACTGAAACTTGAAGATCATCTAGAAAGGTCACAACGCATATGAATGGGTTGAATGAAATTAAAAGAGATAAAACATACTGTGAGAAGGAGAGACCCGTAATGCGACGCTGTGTTAATGAATGAAAAAGACTCTGAATGTATGAATCAGTCAGTTGTAGTTGTATAGGATGTTACAAACTTTGTTTCTTTTTTACTTAATTAGCTTGTTTGCAAAATATTTAATTTTACTTAGAGATTTTTAACGTTTATATTTTTTTATGATTATTGGCAAATAGTGTTAGACGTGTATTCATTTATTGTCGCGGTTATAACGACACGCTGTATACCTTCTATTTTGTATTTTTATTAAATACCTTACATAATACCCATTACACAATCTACAAATAAAGCTTTATCTTCCTTATCATATCAGTTCTTTAAATTGTAACCATAGATGCAAGTTTATGCATTAAAGGTATTGGGTAATTATTTACGATATGTAATTTAATTTTTTGTTACCGATCGTTTGATCTCTTATGATTAAATTGCAGTTTAAACCTTATGACTTCTTTTCTATACGTTCCACTAAAAAGGGCAGTCCAAGTTGACGTTTTAACTTTTATCTAAAAGGCCTTGAATCCCCTATGTTAATCGAATAGTTCATCTTTCGTTAACAGGGGCTGCGGAGATGCAGCGGATTAGATTATCCACCTGCTGTTTCCCAACAGACAAGTTGTTAAACCCGCCAGGCTACACTAACACAACAGCAAACTACAGTAACAACAAACTATGAAATAATGAAACATATAATGAAAATGTTGACAAAACCTATAAAAATACCACCTACTAAAAAGAACACGTAATGTACATCAGAAACTAATAATACAAGTTAGTATCTAATAATAAAAGTATTGTTATCTGCAATACTTTTGTGAGTTGGGGATTTGAGGTGGGCATAAATTTATTAATTTAATAGTTAACTGGTTAGTTTTAGTAATTATTATGTTAAAGTACATTTTATTTTAAATAAAAAAATAATTTTATCCTTCTTATACCTTACGCCTCTTGGTTATTATGCAAATAGTGTCTTTTAAATTTGAAAGTTAACATTTTTGTTTAAGTTGACATTTTGTACAAATAGAACACCTATCTTAAATATTCAACAAAAGCTTTGAATGGAGTAAAGGAACGTATCATTCATTGAATCAAAAATGGCGTAAATTGTCTAACGTCAGTTTAGTGAAAATGTAAAATAAATAAAAATGTTTGAATTGGTTAAAAATGTGTTGTTATGTTTTGCAGTTGCTTTCATTAACTCTCAATTATGTAAGTATAATAGTAAATGCATGTGTAATATGTTTACCTCAAAGAAAATTTCGTATCATAACTGTTTGATATTTGGCATTTTTTTGTATAATTCTTTCCGAAGACCTTGATAATATTTAGAGTACAGTTATGTATTTATATTTGCTGTGGAAGTATAATGAACGGATCTTGTACACATTCGGCCAGATATTCAAACGGTTTAAGTTACCGTTTCATGACGTTTTGATTTCTAACGGTGTCGGCAAAGAATTTGATATCCTTTCACTTTCGTATATGTTTAGTATTAAATTAACACACTAAACTGTACCAGAATTTTTAACGTCATTTTAACTTTAACATATTCTAAAGGTTTAGTTTTGTATATAACACATTCTCTGATTTTATAGAGTATGTTCGATAAAAAATCTTATTTTTTTTTTCGTGATTTTTAAATTTAATCAGGTAATAGGTGTAACATTGAATAAATATAATACTTTACTATAATAAATTTCTTAAAATGTTTTTATTTAGATAACCATTGCTTACCCCAACAATGAAGAATATCAAGTTCAGGGTAACGGTTATTTTTAATGTAATTTACTTTTCTGGGTGTCAATATTGAAAATTTGTTTTGTTAACGTTATTAATAACTAACCAATAACCGTTTAACTTGTATCACAAATTGAAATAATTATTTAATATTTAAATAATTTTTACAATGTGCTAAAATCTTAATAAATTATATAAGACATTCTTCTCCTTGTTTAAGTAATTTTTTGCCACTAAATAGAATTAATTACATTTTTATGTCAGAAAAACTATCATGAACATATTGCAATTTCTATAAAATTATATGCTCTTTTATTTACATTGTTTTAGTCACAAAGTTTACATTTATTATTATAAATGTCCTTTTGCATTTATTTGCTTCCTGCATCAAACAAGAATAAAATGTTGACACTGCATATTATTAATGCAACTGAAGGTAAGTACATGTTCTTTTTGAGGTCACAACACCAGCAATAAACATGGTTAACGATTTGGATGAACTTCAGTGAGCTATAAAATTTGTATTGAGGAAACTCATCATTTAACAAGGCCTCCAACAATGAGAGAGATTTAAGGCACCAAGGATAGAGAGAAATAATTAAAATTTTCTTTATCTTTATACATATAATTCTACTGTATGTGTGTATGTCACTGAACTCCTCCTAAACGGTTGGACCGATTTTAATGAAATTTTCTTAGTATTCAGGTCGATTCGAGAATGATTTAGATTCACAATAATTAATTTTTTATTTATTTATAAGTTGACAGATTTAAGACATATGTATGTTGGATCCGGTAGTAGCTCTATATAATTATAATGCAGTACCCTATAGATATATCTTTGTATTATCAAAATAAAATTTATGCACTATTTGTAAACTTCGCATCTAAAAGGAAGAAAAGACGAGTTGTTTTTGTAATTTTTTATTAACTTTAATTAAAATGTTGAACATTCTTAGCCCACCCAATAAATTTGTTACCATCCTCTAGTGGATAGGTTAATAACAACACCTGTGGTATTGCTGATGATTTCCTAAGCTTAAACAGAGTGGGTGCGGTTAACTTCTTCCGCTTCCATCCGATCTACTAAGAGAATGTGGTAAATCTTGGGATGGACCTGTCCATTTCAACAGCATAAGCTGTTGCAACGTTGACTCAAATTAAATTCGTTAAATACTTTGCTACTCCTCTGCTGTTGCTAGTGTCCATGGTCTGTTTGTTGATGACCATGACATTGACCATGCTCATTTGCCCCCTTTTTCAAGTCATTTGTCCAGTACATTTTATCAGTAATTTATTGCGAATAAATTTTAATGGTAGTTTAGTATTAATTGGTGACCCTATTGGTCATTGTAGAAGTCAACCAATCAGCTGTCAAATAGATTTTCAAATGTTATTTGAATTGCCAAAAGGATTGTTTAACTCTTTGAATTGATCATTCATTAAGTAGATCATTCTGATGTAATTTACATTTCAAAATCTATTTGACAACTGATTAGTTAAAATCTATGATGTTCAGTGTTTCAGAAACCGGGCGTAAGTTTGTCCTAATGACATGAGTTTTTGTATTTGTATGATATAAACATAGCAATATAGAAGTTGTTTTCGTTATGGATTCATAGCTATGTATGTTTTCATAACCATATTACATGGCGAAATGCGATGTAATGCAATGCGCAGATAAAATGCCGCAATCCTCGTAAATAATGAGCAAACGATGCAATTGCCGCGCGATTTAATTTCATTCGACTTGCATAATTTGTATGCATTTATCGCGGAATCGAACGTCACATTACGTTCCAACTGCACAGCGTTTTAATTAATCGCTCCGAAGGTTAAACGGTCGTGACACGGCATACACTCGCCCTGGCGAATCGTCCGGAAATATCTCAGATTAATATTTCTACGAATAATCCTCTTTACGATGAAACATAATTATGTACGTTGAACAAAAAACACAGACAGTCTCGTGGGGAAGGCCGGCAGAAGTGAAAACATGAAACAATATAAAAATTTAAATTATATAAAATTTTATTCTACACATTTTATAAGCACTTCGAACGATTATAGTATATTATATCATAATCATATCCATAACTACAAATATGTTTTTTGCGTATTCCTTTTTTAAAAAGAGCTTTCCATGATTTTTGTTCATCCAAAAAGTGCTCGACGCGCCTAAAGAAGTTTTCACTTCGAAAATTTTTGGAAACGTAACTTAGTTTTTTTTTTTAATTATCACCATATCCAATGCATCCGTTTATGTACTGTTGGGCAAAGGTCATCGTTAGATGAGAACTATTCCTAAAGCTACTTTGGGTTCAGTTTACTAAGAGAAACTACTAATCCATAACTTTTGTTATTAGCCGGTCATTCGAAACCCACAACATTCAGACAGACAAGGAACTAAATCGTTTTACAGCATTTATGTAGATAGATCGATGGATAATTGCGAAGGTTGCATCAGTGGAAGACACAAGTCACCGCCGCTTCAGTGAAGGCCTCGGATTTGAATCTCGGCCAAAATCTCTGTTCGCAACGAATACAAATTATTTCATTTTGACGAGAAAGTGAAAAGGGAAGCACAAGAGGTTAATACCCCATTGGCGTAGTGGGTAGTGAACCCTCTTGCGCCAGGGTTCGATTCTCACTACTGGAAATAAATAAACATAGTATTTTTCCAATATCTAATTGTTTATATATGTATAGTATGTTATTATTTAAAGAATAAAAGTATGTTTATGTATGTTTATCAGTTACGTAGTACCCATAGTTGGAACTATAATAACGTGTGTCCTAAAATATTTATATATTCATTTATTCATCACAAAACTTAACCAATCATTCGCATTTGATGTGAACGAAGGTTAAGGTATTGATTTTGTACACGTTTATTATTTAAATCAGCCTCGACCAACGTCGCTTGCGTGGAATCATGAAAAAACGTATTCTCGGCTCGTATAATAAAGAGCCTTTGTGTGTAAAAATACCTTTGAACGGCTAGTACGGAAGAATTTTTTTAAAAATCGGATATTGCCAGTCTCAAGTCATTTTCGGTTAACATTAGCAGACGGTTCACCAGATGTTTAGTGAATATCGCCGCCAATGGACATCAACAACACCCATGGATCTGCGGATGCTTTAAAAAAGTGGGCCCCGGCTACCTCACTCGCCAGGCGAAACGCGAAAGTTTCATTCTTCCAATTCGCGCCGGTATTCTGTGCCGCGGCACTTCCTCAAAGAGGCATTCGTGCAAGAGCATAAACTTGCGTGGCCATTAATTTGCTATTAAATTCCTGACGTTTTCGAACGCAAGATCGTTCTTGTTATTTAGTTCGGGCAAGACTGGCCGATCAATATCAACTTAATGCGGTAAAATCCATAACTGTTTCCTAATTCGTGTTACTTAATCAGGTACCAGGTATGAGAGGGCCTGTTGCCAACAAAAAGAAGCACATTTCAATAGTCATTTACACACGACATCAGCGAAGCGGCAATCTTGGCCCACATCTTCCGGATAAGAACCCCATATGAAACGTAATATCTATAACTATGGTTAATACTATGGTATCTTTTGGTCGGAAATCTAAGAATAATTGATAATAAAAATAAAAATCTATCCGAATCAAATAAACGGGACACGATATAAAAGTTTTAAATAATTTCGGTTATGGGCGTAGTCGAAATTGTGGCAGAATATTTTTTACTAATGATAGTGCTATTTTGTATAAAAAAAACATCTTTCAACTTGACCATTATGAAATTGGGTTTTCTTTATATGACACTAGCGGACCCAACAGACGTCCTGTACACACGACTTAAATCCGACACCTTATAAATAAAAAAAGTTGTAGTGTCCAGAATTGTGAATCTAAAACATTCTCGAATCGACTTGAAGACACACAAAAAATTTCATTAAAATCGGTCCAGCCGTTTAGGAGGAGTTCAGTGACATACACACGTACAGAAGAATTATAAACCGTGTCGTTACAACCGCGAAAATAAATAAACACACGTCTAACGCTACTTGCTAATAATCATAAAAACTTATAAACGTTAAAAAAAACCATTATTAAAAATAAATATTTTTCAAAGAAACTAATTAAACAAAATTTGTAACAACCTATACAACCACAACTGACTGATTCATTCATTCAGAGACTTTTTCATTTGT
Organism: Iphiclides podalirius; assembly: GCA_933534255.1. NCBI lineage: Eukaryota > Metazoa > Arthropoda > Insecta > Lepidoptera > Papilionidae > Iphiclides > Iphiclides podalirius. The sequence continues at coordinate 490,634 of OW152835.1, read as the reverse complement.
TGCCACAGTGTCGCATTAAATATCTCTTCTTCTAACAGTATGTTTTATCTCTTTTAAATTCATTCAACCCATTCATATGCTTTGTGACCTTTACAAAAGAACTTTACGTTACAGTTTTATACGTAAGGGTGTTCTAAAATTGTTTGTTTTGGAAAATTTAATAAATCGGAAAATATTGATGTTTAAAGAATGTAAATGTTTAATACAATTTTAAAAAATTATCCTCTATATGTGTGTTTATTTATTGTCGCGGTTATAACGACACGCTGTATATATGTACTAGCTGACCTGGCAAACGTTGTTTTGCCATTTAAATTATTTGTAGGGTAGAAAAAAAAAGGTTTGGGGTGGACCACCCTTAACATTTAGGGGGATGAAAAATAGATGTCCGATTCTCCACCCTGGCCGATATGCACATAAAATTTCACGAAAATCGGTCGACACGAGAATTTTATATATTAGATAAAGATAAATATACCTAAGTGAATGTGAGAGATTATATCGAACGTATCATACGGAGAGAGATTGCAGTCTTTAGAGTTGTAATCTTATTACACCAATTGGTGTTTTTCTCGTGACACAATTTCGGTGCGCTAGTTTCATATCTACCTCGTATCTGTGTATCATTGATCAATGATCATGAACTTGTCCAGGCGCGAGCGAGCCTCTGCCGCCGCCCGCCCTGATGCTGTACAGCCCCGGGGAGCCGGAGTACACGGACATACTGGTGAAGCGCGTGCTGGACAACCTGACGCTGGTCTGCGAGCTTCGCGGAGACAGCGCGCCCAGGGTGTACGTGTGGAACTACGTGGGGAATGGTACAGCGAACGATAGGTGAGCGCTGCTGGCGTAGGCTTGTTTTTAGACTGTGGTGGTTGTACTGCCTGGGTGTAAAGTCACGTATCTTTCCTACGATTTGTATGTCGGAATGTAGGTAGCATATGTAAAGCTCCTTCAGTACGCGTCTAGACTGTGGCTGTTTCAGTGCCTGGCATATTCACGCATCGTGTCACCGGCATAGCACTATAAGGTATTTCTTTGTGAATCTCGGAGAGATGAGGCCAGTAAGGAACACTGTTGTTCCGAGGATTTTAAACAAAGGTGGTAGGGCCACGCAATATGTTTCACTGCTGCACGAATGGGCAGCTCCTTCCGGTTAAGTACCACGACCTCACAGAACGGCGTGAATTGGAAGCGTAATACTCCTGCGTTTCGGCTGGTGAGCGAGTGGCGACGCATCTGCAACCCTACGACGTCAATAGGCTGCGTTTATTAACATGAGGTGAACTGTCAGCTTTTGTTTTTGCCACCTTCTCACATAACAGGGTGAGCGTCAAATGCTTTGTCCTTATGCACTGTAATCTGTGTTGTCTACGGTTTCAATATTCTATATATGTGTAAATTCGGCTACTGGAGATAGAATTTTGACTTAAGCATTATGGAGTATTAAGTAGTGTGGAGCTAAATGTCAAATACCTATCCCTAGTAACGAAATCTAAAGATATTTAGAATATTGAAACCGCCCTTATATCGAACGATTGTTTCGCAGACCGTTCACCGTGGAGCCAGTGGGCGCGAGCAACTCGAGCCAGCTGCTTCGCACCGGCCTCCAAGTCGGAGACAGCGGCCACTACATGTGCTCGGCGCCACCCTTCAGCGTCACCAAATACGTGCTGGTGCAGCCCAGGGGTGAGTTCCTTTCAACTGTGGTGAGACTTACGTTGGCGTCTGCGTTTCTGCGGGATGAACGTGTTAATATTTTACGGAGTTTATGGCGTTTATTTTTATACTGTATTGTTTATCATAGTTTTAATTCGTTCGTTTCGCGACGAAAACTCTTAGAAAAGTTTGTTAGAAAGGTCTGTCGTAGTGATGTACTTACCAATCAAATTTCTAATATAATTTGCTTCCTCGTCTCGTCGGGCTTATAAATAGAAATGAACACGCCCCCGCAGGGCCGAAGGTGTGCGCCCGCGGCGCGTTCGCGTGCGAGTCGCGGTGCGTGCTCGCCAGCTACGTGTGCGACGGGCGGCGCGACTGCCTGCGCGCCGAGGACGAGGCGCCGGCCCTCTGCTCGCCGGCGCCCTGCGCCCGTGAGTCACATCCATCTGCACAATCAACAATCAACTCGTACTCCCACGGAGCGTTCACGGCCTCTCGCTTGCAGGCGGCGACAAGCTGAACTGCTCGTCGGGCCGCTGCATCTCGGAGGCGGCCTGCTGCCGCGGCAACGAGCCGCTCTGCCGCCAGCCCGACTGCTGCGACGAGCACCCGCGCTTCTCGCGCCTCCACGGTCACGCGCCTCTTTCGCCTCTTCTGCCTCTTTCACATCTCCTGCATCTTTCACCTCTCCTGTCTCTTCCCCTCTTTCACCCCTTTCCCCCCTTCGCACTTCATATTAATCCAATACACAGATATTTATTATTGCTTTTTTGTTTTCATTTTGACTGAACGTAAAAGAACATATTTCTTGTAACCCACAAAATAGTGACTACACCAGAGTCCAAATATTCATCCATAATAAAAAATCAGAACTGGTAAAACTATCGAAAAACATTCTAAAACATTACCACTTACCTTTTTGTGGGTTAGAGGAAGTAAGTTTACTTCCGTCGACATAGGCCATCTTCCGGATTCGGAACAATTATGTCTGAAACTTTCTCATATACATTTATGTCTGAATCAAGACCTGAACCTGAATAACGCACCTCTTGCACATCTCGCACCTCTCTTGCCTCTCTTCAACTAGGCGTTTTTCCGTTGCAGGCTACGTAGAGATGGAGTATCCGCCCCTGTTCGAAGACCGGCGTGCGCCCGACGACTTCAGCTTCATCCAGTCCACTATCTACACTGTCACCGGTCAGTGGCGTTGCTTACTTTCCCCACTCCAGTACCGATTCCCCTCAGGCTAAAATATAACGGCTGTATCGAATGGAAGTTGATGAAACTGAAATTGACCTAAGGGCTTCCCCCTTAGGTCCTTTGTTCAACAGAAGTTATCTTCCAGTTGATAATGATGATGGAATGGAATTTTTCTTTCGCCTTAATTGAGCCATTTTATTTATTTATTTGGGAAGCATTAAGATGTATTCTTTATGCTTCCCAAATAAACTGCACTTATAATTTGCTATATTATAAAAATTATATAACTTGTAAAAACACTAGTTAAATGACCAGAAAGTATAACGTTGAATAAAAAAGCATTTACAAGCTAAAAAATTATTATTTAACGATGTTATAGTTGTTTGTTTTTGTTCTATTTAATGTTTAATATGCCAGAGTCTTCATCGGTGGCTCTCCATTCAACACTGAGGACATTTTACATTCACCAATCTCACAAGGTCAATCGCCCAAAAGCGAAACACTTTTTCAGTGTAGGTCCAAACAATATATGGGGCTACTCCACACACCTGTTTTGCATCCGTGTTCAGCTACTCCAAATATCTGTGTTGTATCCATATTCTTACTTCTATATCCTGTATTGGGTGGACGTTTACAAAACAGAAACATGAGCCATACAGGGTACTACAAAAATACACAAAAAGCAACTTGTGAAACCGATAGCCGAGCAAAATTAATCTGACCGTTGCTTCCCTCTTTTCAGCGTGCGCCCTGATCTTCATGATAGCGGTGGTACTGCTGGTCTCCGCCATCTGCAAGATGCACATGAAGCGGGCGGCGCTGCGCAGCTACGCCCACGCCGAGCGCGCCACCGCCCACCACTACAGCCTGCACTACGCGCAGGTCACCACTGCCACCACCTACCACCACTAACTATCCCAATGTTGTCTCCGTTTTGGCTCCGCGGCAGTTGCCAAGGTATTTTCTTCGGCGCCGGGGTACGTGGGTTCGATTCCCAAACGAGACGACTATTTGTGTGACTCACAGTTGATTGTTTCGGATCGGTGTTTGTCCACATTTTAGGTATGTAAAATATCATACGAAATGGTGTCAATTGTAATATATCAAGTAGTTTATTAATTTTCGGACGACACACTTGTTTTAAACTATATCAAGTTCTAGGAAACCTAAACCAACCAACCAACAACAAGATAATGTTATCCTATTGTAAGGGGTAATCTTTTCCTAGAGAAGATAACAATAGATCTCTCTAAGTTTTGTTTTATATGTAAGAAGGCGGCAAGCGAGCCTGCGGTTCACTCTGATGTTAATTGATGACCGCGGCCCATCGGCGTTTGTGACACCTGTTTGGATGCAGATGCGTTTTCACCCTTTAATAAAGTGCTAGGTACTACCCAGCCCCTTTCACACAAAATACATACATAAATATATATAAAACCTCTCAGACGGCTCGCTTCCCGCCGTGCTACGAGGCGTCCCGCCTGCTGGAGCGAGCGCGCGACTCTCCCCCGAGCCCCGCGCCCCCCGCAAGCCCCGCCCACCGCGCTAGCCCCGCCCACCGCGCTAGCCCCGCCCACTGCGCCAGCCCCGCCCACCAAGCGAACGATGCCCAGGTCAGTAATTTCTCTCTTTCCTTGAACCACAAAACCTTTAGACGTTCTTCACCAGTCTAACAATGGTGTGTTGAGGTCTCCTTTTTGGCCGATGCAATAACTAAATGAATAATTATAACATAACTATTTATGAAAACAAGACAAATGACCAGACTGTTTCATCTGACAGTGATTTTTTTTTGTAAGAAGATGGCAAGGGTTCAGTTCATGTTAAGTGATGACTGCGACCCATGGGACAATTGCAACACCCATAGGGTTGCTGATGCATTGCCACTTTTTAATAAAGTGGGCCCTGGCTACCTCAATCACCACATGAAACGCAAAAGTATAACACTTCCACTTTCCACCGGTCTTTTGTGGGGTTGTGGTACTTACCCTGACGGTCCTGCCCATTCGTGCAACAAAGAAGACTGTTGCGTGTCCCTACCACACTTAAAGGCTTGGCGTGTATCACGGTATGAAACCTATTCACTTACATTAAAAGCGTTGCCTTTAGGACTCTGGTGCGGCGTGTGTTGGTGAGGAGTGCTCTGACTTGTCCGCCCCTCAGCAGCAGGACGGCATGCCCAACGTGGGCTTCGGCCTAGCCCGCCTCTCCGCCATTTTCTCGTCGCGATACAGACAGGTAAACATCGTCATCACCTCCGATTGCAATTAATATTTGCCCATCAAGTGTCACTTTTTTATCATCAGGTAAAAAGATACCTCATCATTTGTTTAATTTTCTTTGCTAATAACTAATGTTAACCCACTGATAGGTGATTTATTCATATCAGTAAACTATCTACTTCAATATTTCCAATTGTTCGAGCATTTTGAAAAGCCTTGAAAGGGTGTATAGGTATGTTATTTGAATTGACTGTATTTGTAAATGTTACTAATTTTACAAAGATTACTAATGCTTAAAAATTAAAATTTTTCGATTATATCTACCGTTGTTTGAAATGATTACGAATGTCAAATTTACAACTGGTCGACATATTACGTTTGGTGTCTTTATTCTAATATAACAATTGTATGAATTCGTCCAGGTACCGACGCAGTGCTGCGACGTCGAGATGACGGAGGTGCGCTCCGCGTCCCTCCACGGCTCCCCGGTGCGCGGCGGGGGCGCCCTCGGCGACCACCGCAGCCCCACCTACTGCGACCTGGCGCGCGCCCCGAGGGGGCGGCGGGGCGCGGGGGCGCGGCGCGGCTCACGCTGCAGCTGGGCAGGTTCCAGCTGACGCTGCCGCGCCTGGGGCGGCCGCGGCCCCCCACGCCCGACGTGCTGGAGCCGGCAGACGCCCTCGGCCGCCTGGACCTGGTGCGCCTCCACGCCGGCGAGACGTACACGCTGAACGGGCGCACCATCCGGCTGCTGGGCGCCGACTTCGAGGACTACCCGTGCCCGCCGCCGTACGCGGAGGCGGTGCGCTGCAAGCGCTACGGGCCCCCGCCCCAGTACCTCAGCCGAGAGGCGCTGCGCCCCGCCGCCGCCCCCGCCCCCGCCCCCGGCGGCGACGAGGACGAGGACGCCGCCGCCAACGTGGAGATGCCGCCGCGCTACGATGAGCTCGCCGCCGCTACGGCTCTAGACGCCAACGCCAACCCTCGCCATGACAGCGGCCAGAGTCTGGCCTCCGTGCTGGACAGCCTGCCCGCGATCGACGGCGACCCCAACGCCAACGACGCCCCGCTTGAAGACTGAGTGACAGCCCTGCCACTTGTCACTCGGCGATTGGGCACAAGCCGTCTAGTGTGTGTGCTGTGTTAGCGAGTGTGTGATTGTTGTACGGATATTTCACTGTGAGTTTATTTACACAGTATATGTTCTCGTACCCAACTTGCCATTTTTAATGATGTCACATCTGTAATAGAACATGAGAATGGTACTTCTTAAAAAATAATGTCTTCGTTTACAAACGAACCTCGTATATTTATATTACGGGTCAAACGAGAGCTTGATATAACTGTGTTATAATTCTTGTTATATTAATTTAGGCTGACCTTTTACTATGGGATATAATATATTTTATATCTCAACATATAAATTGTATCTTAAGTATGGCCTCATATAGTAGATCTGTCTTTTTATTGTTTTAGTTGGTATTGTAAAGTTAAGATTAAATCAAAGTGGATAAAAGGTATATATATATATATATATATATATAATAGTGAAGAATATTGGAGGAAATATTACCTTGAAAATACCTCATCGTAACTCGTAATAATTTATATTCCAGAATATAATATACAATTATATGTCATAGTAAAAAGCCTACCTCACTGTACTGTCCACTAGTTCTAAGTTACTTGTACCTAACAATGTTGCCATAGTTACGTGTTTTGCGCATCGCTTCAGCTAAACCTCGGAGAGTTTTATATTTATACAAGTGTATATATTTCTAAATGTTATAATATGATTGATTATTATTCACTCTTTATAAGAATATTATTTTTTAAAGATAATTATATATTATACATATAAAAATATAATATGTATCCTCTGTAAAGGATGTCGTTCGTCCCTTTCTGTTTCACACGATTGTGCGAGGGAGGCAGCTATATCCATCACACCCGAGTGAGAAATACCCATAATGACTGTCGATGCGCAAAACAAACCTATACAATTCGTTTGTATGTAACATACTCAGGTTATGTATATATTTATTTTTTTGTTTTGTGTTGTGTTCTGTACGTGCGTCTGTCTGTCTATTTGCGTTTATTATAACTCGCTCTTTCTGACTCGGAGAGTGAGTTCAAATCGTAAATAATTAGTTGCGTCACTGCGTACAAAACTTGAAGGCGTTTTAAAAACTAGCTAGGTCTTGCCTACAATGCTGTATGTTTGTATGAACACTTTAATACACACTAACTGTTAGTTAAACGGGGTTTACGATTTCACCCAGAAGGATAGTAGGATAGTCGAGATTTTTCAAAGAGGCCAGCCTGTCACGCGTACTCAATATGAGGCGGTGATTATATCTGAACAAATCGTCGTTTGAAGATATCGATGCCTCTTCCATAGCCTTGTAAAGTACGATCTGTGCTGTTATTTGGAAATATTCCAGAATAGAAAAACTAGTCTATCAGTAGTGACAAGTACGTCACGGTTGGTCCAGTTTTGGTCGATATGCGCCTATTAGGAATATGCGATCCTGTACCAAATCACGATCAAGTTTACGTCATTTGGTACGGCCGTGGCCACTTGTTCACGTAGTACCAAGTTTCAAGTGTTCGTTTGGGTTTTGTAATTGTGGTACGAAACGGTGATGGCACGCAACTGCCCAGTTGTTGGTACTTACACGTGACACTTAGGCGTTTGCTCTCCCGCTCTTTCTTATAGTTAACTTGCTAGTGCTGGACTATTCTAGTATCTCGCGGCGTGTTCAGTATAAATGAGGGAACTCGCTTCTAGTTTGATAATCCAAGTGAGCATTTAATTTTCCCCTTTTATCCATCTAGAGCTCCCTAGAGTTATGATAAGATCAAGGAAACAAACAACTCTTTTGTTATACGCCCATTGATATAGCCAATACAATTTCCGTTAATATTAGTCTGAAATATCCGATTATCAATTGACAAGAATTATAATTGATGACAAACTTTGATAACCAGGAGTAGAAAGAAAATTGGCGATTGTACTTATAAACAATTTGACTTACTATATCCAATTTAAATGATAAGTTTGTAGGGACAGCAAACGAAACATAGGAAAATATATGACACATATTTTTGCACAATTTTTCTAATATTATTAGGTTATTTTTTAGCCAGACTCGCTGTGCGATTATTGACTCTTATATTGTGTAAGAGTAATGTTCTATCCAAAATTTTGGGGGCTTCGTATACTTTTTGTGAGGTTATTTATAAGCTACCTTGTAATGTAGAATAAAACAATGAACAATAAAACAAATCCGACCAAATATGCATTATTATGTGCGGTCGTTTGGGAAAATAAAAAAAATGATGTCGTCTCGTCACTTTCTTATTTTATCCGATCGACAGCAACATTCGGAGCAAGATATGATAATAATCTGTGAAATATTTAATAGGATTCAAGGGATATTTTTAAACTTGTATTGTATATTAATTTGTGACTTCCGTCTTCTTGATGTGGCTTTTGTCTGTACATTTTGTTGTGATGCTAACATATTTATTAAGCCTTGGTTTTTAGAAACTCAGTTATTGTTGTCAAACTGTATGTCATCAACCGTCAAGTTCTTTACGACGCGTGGACAAAGTGCGACTTATTTTGTTGTGCGAAGAAATTTCAGTTTCCATTATAGAAGGGACAGAAGCCACAAAAGCACAGACCAGTTAGATTACGTAAGATAATATGTCTAGACAATTGTAAATACTTACTTAGCGTTAAAATACGTTGAATCGTCAGCTTAAAAACTTTGATCTTTGCTGAAGAATTGTTGATTCTTAGTATGCAGCACGGAGCACGTTTCAACCTGTGTGATTATGTAACCTGTGAACTATTATAATCGGGAAACACATTAAACACAGAATTTGAAAATGTTAATATCTAAATTATTTCATTTTAAACGGCAAAGCAGCCGTTTTCTCTATGACGCATTTTTATCGCAACAACGTAGAATTGGTAAGCAACAAACATTTTTGTATACGCACTACCAATTAGACTTAGTTAAATGTAAAAAAAAATCTATTGAATTTCATTAGTTATACGATCAAAATTTTGATGATTGATTTGTTATAACGTTTCGCTCCGTGCTGCGTGATTGTTTAAAAGTAATTAGCGTATTTTTGTTTCCTCATCTGATTGTGACTCGACGTTTGGATTCAATTGTATTCTCACATCCAACTAAGGTCGAGTCACAGCCAATGAGTGGAGACGGAGTTTAGAACTTTCTGGAACAATAATTATCAACATATCACAAATATTAACACTGAGCTTGATATGTGTACAATTATATAAGTTGTTGTTGTAAATCATTTTATTGAATGTGACCAGTACTCCAAAGTTACGGCCGTAAACTGATATAAATTTTATAAATAATTTTTTTAAGCGCAATCTTGTTTCAATCCATCCATTTAATGTTCTGCTTACACGCAATTAATATGTTTATAGAGAATCATTTTCTTTGTCTCATATTGTTATAATGTCGCGTGTTTCAGATTTTTCCGCAATATCATAACGAAAGGAACGTTTGTATCGCGGGCCGAATAATCCTGTTTTACGATTTCCCGGTGACATTTAGACCTTACAGGATACATGTTTAATTACGATTGTATGGCACTTTAACACTTTCGTAAACGTTTTGACATTCTTTGATATAATAAATTCTTTGATAAGTTAAGCACTTAATAATGTTGTCAGTAGTCTAAACAGTGGATAAGGAAAGGTAAATATTATTTGAGTTCTATATTTATCCTTATTTTACTCCAAACTCGTATATGATAGAATAAAAGAGTATTTATGTAGATATTTACAATCCTCGCAATAACTTCGACAGTGTTAGTAGAGCCATTTGTTATGTAATAGATAATATAGTACAAATCGCGTCCAGCCTTTCCGATGCCTTACCATTGTTAGTTTAAGCCAATAAAAGTTTAATGTTAATAGCGATGTTTTAATAAACTCCTTCATTGCGGTTAGATTTTGCCAGTTGCGAATTTTGTCATTGCGCTACGGCGGATATTTAGAGTTAAGGATCGGGGCGTGTTTTTTTTTTCTACACAGCAAAGTCCACACATTGTATGGATTAAAACACTAATAATACCTGTTATACATATATTATTAGTATTTAAATCCTTATTATGCTGTTCTGGACTAGAACATGCGACAAGAATTCGTGCATCTATTTGTGTTGTTTTGATAAGGACCATTAAAACTTGAAGGTATATGAGCTAGGCCAAAATGTAAATAGAAAAGACACAGATCATACATAAAAATACTTTATTATATTTTTATACATCTACACACACGTCTACTGTATATTGTATATACGTTGCAAAACTAAACCCCGTCATTGCGAGCGGATCTCGACTCTAGCCGCCTATAACATAAATGTAGTGTCTTGTACATGGCACTTCTTACATACAACTGACTAAAGAGATTTGCTTGCGAAACATTTTCAGATTATGACCGCAAGCGTCACTTAGTACCGTCTCTTAACATTTTTCAACTCTGTCCTGTATCAAAACTGTTTGGAGGTGAAACAATGTTTACCTATGAGACTCGGTTTTGGAAAATTAAAGAATTGGTTGCATTACAACTCTGGCCGTCTTGATTAATATCAAAACTAAATGTCTCTAATCGGCAATAAACTAAATCATTAGTCCTTTATCATTATCAGTGGCAGATTAAGCAAGCGCTTGGCCCGTAGCAAATTCTTTCAAACAGCCCTTGATCTGCTATGTGTTCTTAAATATGAACTTATAAAAAAAATTCAATACTCTTACTTATTTCATTAGTTTCAAACAATTAAGGCTCAGGCAGATATGAGTATAAATGTGCGGGGGCCCCCTAAGGCGCGGTGCCGTAGCAATTGCTACTCTTCCTACGTGGTTAATCTGGCACTCATCCTTATTGGCTATTAATGATATCATTATCTTATTTTTATTGATGCAATAGTTAAGTCTCGACTAGTTTCAGTGAAATACGAAGCGTATAATTAAACAGTTATGAGACGGGACCAAGTAAATCTACTTAGAACATTTCATAGATTACATACATACAATAATTATAGTGATCGAAATCAACAAGAAACTACAATTCCTAAATATTGTTCATAACATAATACTGCTGTCATCAAAATATACCTACAAAAGCATTTCTTAATTGTAATAATACATTATAACATGCTATATAATGCAGGGCATAGATTATCTGTGCAGATATCTTCTATTGACCATAGCGTACCTTTGAAATAGCTATATAATTTAATAAATTGGAGTCATTAAAAATTGAATATTTTTGCAATGCAATCTATTTTATGTAACAGGTTTCCACCATTAGTGCTCCACCTTATGCTTTGACTATTAATCGATTCTATTATAACCGATGTTATAAAATTAGACCTTACAGAATAAAAACTATGCCTTACACGAGTCTCCGTAGTAATGCTAAAACGATGACCGAATGTGACATAATTCAGCTGCCAAAAAGTGACATCAGTCATTGGAAGAAATTATCTCTATACACAATTTCAGCTTTCACAAAATCACATCACAATAAATATTCTAAATAAAACTAAATAAAAACAGTAAACAATACTGTTACAAGAGTTTTGCATGAATACATTTTTTCCCGCGTAAATTAGCCATTAGAGAACACACGTTTTTAGTGATACGTAGCGGTCTCAGCTCAACGCGTCAACGCTCTCTATTTCATTAAATTAAATGTACCATTTTTGCCTACAGGCTAGATTGATTATAACTTAAAAGTAAAAAATAATCGACTGAGATTACCTGTTAGAAGCGTGTGATAGCTAAGGTTGCTCTGTGCTACAAATAAACAAATGCATATTGAATAACATTAAGACCTATTAAATACAAGGAACAGAATATGCGATGTTTTGCATCTTTATATATAACAAAACATTATATATTTTTTTAGGACATTTGGCATAACTTTCCAACTTCAGATGGTAAGGAAAACAATAAATATTAGTCTGTTTCTACAATAAAACTTTATTGCGAAGAAAATATTACCTGGGAATGACCCTGAAAAATCTGTAAAACTATCGCAACATTGTGTCAGATCAAGTCTGTTGGTAAAAAAATAAATTCTATTTTAAAAATTCGGTAGCTGATAGTTTCATCCTGAGGTCCTGTAACACGACAACGTTGCCATCATTTTAAATTGTCTCGTTGCAACCTGGCAACATTTTCCGTATACGACATCGCAAATCACGACATGCTGCTAGGGCTAGCATTGTCGTAATTACAAATTTACCATATCTTATTCTCTACGGTATTACAAAATACGGCGTTAGGTTTATACAATTGGAGATTCTAATTGAATAGACCTATATACACATGTTACTATTTTTGCTCCAATAAAGCATATCTCTATTTTATCGATTAAAAATGCCAATTAATGATTCGGGCACTTGAAAACGATTAAATACTATTAATAATAATAAGTAATATTAATACTTTATAAATTAATAAAGAAATTCTTACAACCGAATCCGTTCGCAAAAGGAACAAACATATTTGTATAAAGAAAAACATTGTTCTGATTATGATTAAAAATGCGATAAATCAACGAGGACACGTAAAAATATACAAAACATAGTTATCTGAAACGAAACAATTCCAAAACAATATAGAAACTAGAAAAGGAACTCGAATCTTGTATAATCATAATCCGTAAACAACGAAGCAAAGTTAGTGTTGCCATAACATAAAACAATGCAAAGTTGCATGGACCAATTATACTTCATAGAGGCTTCCCAAAATCGCTGTTCAGGGATGAAAGCCGATTAAGACCACACGCCGCAATAGCTTATAACGCAACCAAGCTAAGTTACTGCAGCTTGACGTCCGGTTGCGAGCTGGTGTCCCCCTCTTCCGGCCGGAGGGTCATCATGTCGGGCAGCTTGAAGTGCTGCATGTGGAAGGGCGGCTCTGGGCTGCTGCAGGTGCGGTTCAGCTGGCAGGGGCGACGCATTATTAGTGCCCGATGGCAGATTTAATTCGAATTACTAACCATCCATCCAAAGCCAAATATCCCTATAGTTAATTTTGTGTTTCAATGTTGCCAGTGAAGAATATTTGTACATTGCATAAATTTGTCTTATTTGCGGTGGACACTAAAAGTGTATTCATTCATTCAATATTTAATATTTAATTAAAATTTTCTATTCAAAACAGATTTTTTTAATAATTTTATTGCTACTAGGAAAGTCAATAAGGGCCACGCATCAGCTTGGGCTGTTACACGAATGGGCAGGTCTGTAAAAGTACCGCGACCTCATGGTGGTTGACATGAAGTGGGGTATTATACTTTTGCGTTTCGTCTGGTGAGTGAGGTAGCCGGGGCCCACATTATTAAAAGGTGACGCATAACTGCAACCCTACGTATGTTGCAAATGTCAATGGGCGGCGGTTGTCACTTACACTCGCTTGCCAACTTCTCACATATAAAAAAAAGTTAATTTTATGTTTCAATATTGCCAGTGAAGAATATTTGTCAAATTTTCTATTTAAAATAGATATTTTAATAATTTTATCGCTACTAGGAATACAATAATCTAATTTTTTTACATTGGTCCAACTTATGGATATTATTAAAATGAGAAATTAGCGTTTAAAAAGTCACAGCGCAAACATGTCCCACTTCCGGGAAAAGGTCTCAGGAGGATATCAGTCCACCACGTGGCCCCACGGCGGATTGGTGGACTTCACATATTTTCCGAATATTTTTTTTGTTATTATTTCGAAAATATACAGATTTCCTCAAGATGTTTTTCTTCACCTTTTCATTTTCATTTTTGTCGGCACCGGGGATCGAACTCCGGTTGCTCGAGTATATTGAATTAAAGGCGAGCGCCCGGACATTGAGCTATCACGGCATTAGAATGACGACGCAAATATAAAGCCGGCTCACCTGTGCGCTGCGGCCGCGTCGTCGCTGCGGCAGAATGCCCTTGCGCGCCATGAAGAATCTGTCCGAATGGATGTGAACCACATTAACAATCTTAGTAACTACACTCTGTTAAATATGGGTATATGAAGTTCCGTAGTTTTTTAAACAAAACAATGTATGTAACACAATGTGGTACATTATTTCGTAATGTCACTTTAGTTTATTAACGTCAAATTATGTCAATGTCTCGCGTATAATCGTATATTTAACAAACTGTAGCTAAAACGCTGGGTAATCTCTTTAGGTCTAAGCTAGAAGTGTCGCCAAAAAAAACCTTTCATAAAAATGTACCTCTTGACTTTGGTAAAATTTTGTACGATATTTTATTTTTTTATTTTTGTTGCGAATCTACATTCAAGACGAAATCAAAACGGCGAGCTCAATAGTAAAATTGTCGAGACTACGGGCCCTCAGGGATATGGAGCTACGTCTTGTTGGCAACGCACACAGATGAGCACAGAGACATTACAAATTGTTGAAAATTATGTTTCAACAATTTGTTTATTCAACTAACATTTAAAATTTTCTACTTAGTTTAATTCTACTTTCTGATCATCAAATACACAATTTAATATTATTAAAATAACAGCACATTTTAAACATAATGTGCTGTCGCTAGAACACAGACTGCCATGTGTCCTTCCCGTTTAGTGAATATAAGGAGATTTGTTAACATAGTACCGATACTAACGGTAGCCATGGCAGTACATGTGACCACTAACGACTGCGGTAGGACAACGCAACAATCCTCGCTCTTGCACGAATGGGCAGCTCCATCCGGTAAGTACCACGACTTGCTCTTCTGCGTTTTATCTGGTGAGTGAGGTGACCGGAGTCCATTTTATCAAAATGTGGCAACGCATCTGCAACTATACGGGTGTTGCAAATGTCAATTTTTTTTAATGTGAAAAGTTGCCAAGTGAGCAGACGGTTCACCTGATGTTAAGTGAATACCGCCGCCCATGGACATCTGCTATACCCGAGGGTTCCAGATGCATTGACAGCCTTCTGAAAATTGGGCTCCGGCCACCTCACTCACCAAACGAAACGCAAAAGTATTATACTTACACTTTACGCCGGTCTTCTGCGAGGTCGTGGTACTTACCCGGACGGGCCTGCCCATTCGTGCAACAGCCGAAGCCACTGCGTGGCCCTACCACGTAATGGGCAGCTCGTCTGCCACCCCCACATAGAAGAATACAGCGTCCGCTCACCGTATCGTGGATATGGGTATGTTGAACTGCTCCGAGACCGTCTGGAAGGTGAGGCCGCGGCTGACGCAGTCCGCCGCCTGCCGGAGCACCACCTCGCTGCGTCTGATCCTCTTGTTTATGCTGTACTCGGCCGGCGGCGTGGTCTGCGATACCTGCGCCCGCAGAAGACGCGGCCTTTATACGTGCTGACGTTTTCAAGTCAAAATTTGGGTTTTAAGTTGTCAGATTTCTCTATCGGCCGAGTAGCGTCGGGACTAAGGTGGCAAAATGTATAAGTAATAATATCAATAC
This sequence comes from Iphiclides podalirius, assembly GCA_933534255.1. NCBI lineage: Eukaryota > Metazoa > Arthropoda > Insecta > Lepidoptera > Papilionidae > Iphiclides > Iphiclides podalirius. The sequence continues at coordinate 475,047 of OW152835.1, read as the reverse complement.
AAAAGATTCTATATCCAGAATCATATCAAAAACGATATTTTTTCAAATTCAAATCCGACACAAAGTCCTAGGTGTCATATATTTAATAATTGACATACCTTTTTTTTGGACAGCGTTGTAACTACGACCTAAATATCGATATATCGATATTTTTCTTCAATATATTGAGGCCGATATTAATAATTTTCTAAATATCGATATATCGATAAATTTCTCCACTTTCGACCTCCCTAGCTTGTGACAATTTAATGTGTCACTACATTGTATAAAACAAAGCCGTCCCGCTGTCTATCTGTCCCTATTTTTGCTTAGATCTTTAAAAGTATGCAACGGATCTTGATGCGGTTTTTTTTCTAAATAGAGTGACTCAAGAGGAAGGTTTATATGATGAGAAGCTTGGCGGGTCGCTTCGTTAGTTGAAAATAAACATCGAAAAAGAGCTCACCATCGGGGTCGTCACCATCAGACGCTCGGTGTTGGGGCCGATTTGGGGCCGATCACCCACGTGTATCACGTTCACTCCCGGGGTGTACCCGGGGCCTATTGTCATGATTTTCGGGCGCACCTCAACGTACGGCGCGGAGCTCTGAAGCTGGGGCGTCTGCAAGTCACATGAAATCAAACCATTTATTCACCCAAGTAGAAATGAATGAAAGAATGCACATTCTTTATTGCACACCAAAATAAAATAAACAAGAACAAAAACAATGTATAAAAAACTTAATGTATAAATGTCATCTTTCTACACGTTTTATCTGTGCCTAGATATCTCTACACCACCCCAAGTTTGACTGGTAGAAAATGCCTTTAATTTTTTAATTTTTGCGTTTCATCTGGTGAGTGAGGCGGCCGGAGCCCAATTTTTAAAAAGGTTGTCAACGCATGTACAAACCTTCGGGTACAGCAGATGTCCATGGGCGGCGGTATTCACTTAACATCAGGTGAACCGTCTGCTCGCTTGGAAACCTTTCACATAAAAAAAGTCCGCCTTTGCACTAGATTGTGCAAGTGTCTAGTATAAAGAGTTGAGCCATTATGGCTTCACCAATCTAATCACTTTGGCCCTAGATCAAGGAGCAAAATGTTACAGGAAAACGATCTTGAATATCTATCCACACCAATACAAAGTTAAGACTTTAAATAGGCAGAATGTGACACAGAAAGATATTTCACGTTCCGTTCATGTAACGGAATGTGCCAAAACGTGACGCGACCCTTGAAATTTCGCTAATCAATCCTGGTCCAATCATCTTGAAGAGATGTGTTCTAGACTCCTAGAAGTTTCACTTAAGAGAACTCACTATACTCGTCTTGGGAGCTGTGATAGCTCAGGGTTCGAGCGCTCGTTTTTAATTCAATATACTTGAGCAATCTGAGTTCGATCCCCGTTTTAGATCTGACTAACATCAAGATCGTCGTTAGGAAACCGGCATACCTTCAAAATAGTTATAAAAATATTTCAACCATATATGAAATCTATCATCATCTATATGCGTGGGGTTCGGGGCCTCATACAGAGGAGAGCTGTGCCAAGCAGTGGGACATAAAAGGGTGTTACTTTACGTTTAGAGTTAATTTTTGAAGTAGCAATACACATAGCAAGATAACTTGGCATCTGATGTAGAACAATAGGAGTACGCATATGACGTGGCCAAAAGCAGTGATTAAAACAGGGTTCACGTGTACAATAATGCCTTGGTTAATAAAGAATTAAAATAGGGTTGGCAATCGGAAAAATGTTCACAACTCGTTTTGAGCCTTACGAGTTAAACGTTTAGACCTAAGATGATGAACTGACGTAGACTTCACAAAAACATGGGATAGCTTGTAAAGAACTTCAAGGGATTAATGTTTGCATTAAATAGACTCGTGATGAGGGTAGGGTTGCCAACCGTACTTTATAATAACGCATCCTTCTATTTGGACAAATATTCTTTATTCTTACGTCCATAAAATAAAGTATGTTAAAATTCTCTTTCATAATCCTTTAATACTCTATTTAATTATAATGAAAAACTGTAAGTGTGCAAAAGCTGAAGCAAACGAAAATATGTCTTCGAGAGAAGAAATTTAAAAAAATAGAAAATTTTGAAAAACACTTTTCTTTTCTCCCTAATATTTATTGTATGTGATACGCTATTTTACTCAAAAACAGTTGGCAACCCTAGATGGGGGCAAGACATCGAATCAGGGCTGCCACCAACGTTGTTGACTTGGTGTATGATGAAGGCGGGCGGCTCGTCGCGGAGGTCGTACGTGTGGTCGTCGGGCGGTCGTGCCGCCGGTCGCTCCGTCTCCGTGTCGTTGTCCGACGCGCTGTCGTACTGGCACTGCACGTTGGCTATCGCGAAGTCTGCGGGAATCGTGTTACTCCTCAGTGTTTCCGTTATCTGTATCGATCTACGTGTATAGAATAAATTAAAAGTACAGACTGCGAAAAATCTTTTTCGGATCAATTTTTATTGTTAGCGCTAGTCTTTGCACTCAAGGTGAAAGTTTAAAGCCTAGCTTAGTTGGTAACGAGTCTGTGCGCGAAAACAGAAGACTCAGGGTCGAATCCCGCAGCACTGTTTTTGTCCATTCATTTACAAAAAAAATACAATTTATGAAAAATATGTTTATTAAATGGTCTATAGTGTACTTGATAGTTTATTTTACTCATTTACCTAAACGACGTGCTACTCAGTATTTACTAACATTTCTTATTCCGACAATAATGTTTATGGGAACGTAAATCTATATCGAAGGATGCATTCACTTTCAGTTCTGAGAAACGTGTAAAGCCCCTTCGTTGGTGGGAGCTGAAATTTTAATTGCATCCTAGCATTTCTTGTTGTGAGGTAATTTTATTGGATACCAACAGGTAAAGACAACTTAAAAAAAGCGTTTTAACGTAGTGTGCCGGCATATACAGTTGTTCTAGTAATTAATGTCTCACAGAGAACAAATTTATTTTGGTAGTACATTCATAATAGATTTGATGGCAAGAAAATGAATCAATCTATTTATTCAAAGCAACATGTTAATTGTCTTTCTGTAGGCTGAATGAGAGCAAGGAAACATATCTAGATTATTAAGCATATTGTTGTGGAGTGTGTGAATTCAACGGGCGGCGTTTGCAATTTTGGTTCCGTTTGAAATTATATGATACAAAAATTTCCACCGTGTAGTCTTTGATGGGATTTGGGATGAAACTTATCTTAGACAATGGAGTTTGTAAGTTATTATCACCAGTACATATGTTTCTAAGAGTTGAAGCGGCATTTATTGGCACGTTTGATTTTTTATGTATGTAATAAGATATGCCAATTTGTATTGACATTGTACATTTTATACTATTCCAGTCAAAGTTGATGTAATTTTAAATTAACATACATTATAGTTCTAATCTCTGTATTTAAGATGAAACATTAAAATTTGTAGAAAAAAATTGGCCCTAAGTTTTTCGCCGCTTAAGTCTTCAGGATTTGCGCCCAGACGGTCTAACCACTAAGTTTTTTTTTGTTTCAATTGTTCTTCGCATTTTTTTACATATATCGTCCTAATTATCGCTGTAAAACGATATTCGAATAATTGTTTAAGTGCTGTAAAGTTTCCAATATAGTCCAAGAGCTAGCAACGTTTTCGAGAGAGAATTTCAGGTAGGCCAGTTTCTAGATATGCTATCTCTCTCACTCCACCGGACGTCATACGGGCTATGAGGCTGTCGGTAGAGGTTGCGTTCATCAGTGAATCACTTGAATCCCAGCCAAATTTCTAACCTAACTTCAGATGTTTTGGTTTTGTTACAACCTAAAAAAAACGAACTTTAGTTGGTTATTTATACAAAACCAGTTTAGAAAGTAAGATGAAATAAATAACGTGATGCAAGTACGCTTTCTGCGTTTCCTTTAAGTGTTTGCTTTCAATGGCAATTCATTTTATAAAAAGCCTACACTGAATATTTAGGGCTAGTCCAGTAGTTAAACAGGTAGTCCCCAAGGATCTCTAAATCTGTGCTAAATTAATAAAACTCAAATGTCCACGACAAAACATATTTTATTACTATCAAATACAATCACCCGAACCTTATTACATAGTGACAGTAAATTTGCCTTAAGTCGTAATTCAGTGTGACCAGCAAAAGAATTCGCTACGAATAAATACGGTTAATGATAACTTTTAAATATTTTGAGTGTATGTTAAAACTTTGATAACTGTTATGATCTGAAAAATAAAATATATAACTTTAAATATAGTTTATTTGGCTTATATGATTTACGATTTTTGTTTCGAGGTGAAATTAAAAATAAAACATTTACGGTCAAAGGTATTTGCTAGTCACACTGACTTTACAATCGAAATAGATTAGTTATTACCCTTTGAATTTCTCTTATTTCAGATAGAGTATTTTATTACTAAACTATGAAATATGCCTTTGCACCTATACCATTGAGATTAGTGTTTCCATTAGGCTCACTTCATTGAAAATTAGTTTTTCCGTTTCGTAAAAAATGCTCTGAAACACTAATTTGAACTAAATTTTCTCACAAAATACTCACCTCATGGTGTCACACCAAGATGCCGATGAGTTTATACGCGTTTTTTTTTTATTTTATGCGTTTTAATACTTTCGAGTACTTTTAACATTTGTAATTATATATGGCCGGTTGAACAATCTATGGAGTATGTCGGCATAGGGCGATGAATTAAAATTAAGACTTAACAAATCGGAAAGTGTTAAGGTTTTTATGATATTACTAAATGAAAAAAACGCATACCTGTAAAAATATAACTTCAATTCTATACTTCTTCATAAACAACAAAAAAATGCATTAATCATCTTCTATGGCGTTGCATATTAACCTTTTTTCATTAATTGCCTTAGGAAAGATGATGAGACAATTTTCGATTTAGTTCACGACATGTTATTGCGTGACAAACATTTGTTGTTAAATCTTCTCGAGTAAATTTTTATTTGGTATCTCTTTTAACTTAAATCTTGTATTACATTTCATATGGTGCTTGCAGTTGTTCGACATTGTAACGGTTTATCTTTGGTTCTTATTAATTATTGGTACTAAACAAATCTTCATAGATTCAAAAGGCCGATTATGCATGGTAATTTTATATCAAAGTATTATTAGCAAAATTAAGGCTGTAAGCTTCGTAGACTTAAAAAATCTAAGCAAATTAATACGAAATATGGAAATTGATTCATTTTCGCAATGAAAATAAGAGAAAATTCATGCTTAAAGTGTAATTTATAAGTAATGGTTATATATAACAGTAATGCCTCTGTTTATCCTCTGTGTTTATGCTTATAAAAGGTATAATTCGACCACGACTCAATTTGCACAAATGCTAGCCACCGAATCACTATTTATATATTCTATTATAACAAAAATACATTAAACTTAAGCTATTCGTTGCCTTTAATTAGAAACGAAAATATATAATAGTCAACAAAATCATATAAATAAATAACGCTTTGGACTGAACTCTACTTTGGCTTGTTAGGAACTAAAACTTCAATATAATTGTTAAAATTTAGAAAGAAAATAACAAAATTAATTGGTACATGTGTAAACATAAGTAGAAAGCAAACTTTTTTACGTCGTTAAATTAATAAATTGCTTTTAAAACCTCTGTACATTAGGGCTTTTTTTCAATAAAAAAAAATAAGAAAAATTTTGAGCAATTTCACTCAAGATAAAATTAAATAAAACAAAAGTTTCCGTTACACATTATAACAGTAAAAACAAACAAAATGAAAGTATCCGTTAAAAAAAAAATTACTTCATTTATGTATTAGCCATACCGCATCACTGTTAGGTTTTATCGAGAAAATATGATTTCAAGATCTTCTCTAACAGAGTGGCCACATGTTGTAATAGTAGTTGATAATTTGTAGACTAAGTACTTTTTACCACAGTTAACTGAGGCTTATATAACAGGTAGTATGAAGACATACATAGACACTAGATCATAATAATTTATTACTTGAGCTTTAACTTTAAATTTTTCTTCGATTTAACTAATATTGGACACATTAAATCATCCGATTTAAACACCCAAGACAAATCGCTCTAAAAGCATATTTGATAATTATTCAATACTTTAAAATTATTAGCGTAGTGTAGAAAAATTTTGGAGGAAACAATTTAATACTTCCGTAACGTACTGCATATTTAAATTTTGGCAAGATTAAGTACGTCTTAGTAAAATTACAATAAGTTATCCTTACCCATTATTATACCTTACATTACATTGGGGTTCGTCGACCGACGACAACTAACTGTTACATAAAATAAAAATATACCAACCCGAACCGTAGACCGTCTGCGGGGTACCTAAGGTAAAGTGGCAACACTCGATCGCGTTCCTGTGCGCGCATTAGATCGGGTCGCGGTACCTCTCGGACCTGGCCTCGCGCATCAGGTCCAGCGGGTCGAGCATCTGGCTCCTGGCGCCGCGGCGGCCCTTCGAGAACTGGCTCTTGATGTCGTACTTCTCCATCCAGTTGCGCAGCGTCTTGCGCGGCACGCCGTACTTGTTGGACGCCGCGTACACGCTGTACCCCTTCTTGACGGCGATGAGAGCGTCCCGCAAATGCTGCGACGAGTACTGCTTGTACGACTTCTCTTGGAACACGTCCGTCTCGATGTTCACGATCGCGTCCGGCCGCCGGCCCACGATGCGCGGCCGCGCGTGCACCTTCAGCGGTACGCCGCGCTCCACGTCGATAAAGTGCCGCGTAACGATTTCCGTCGACGTCCGCACACCTGCAACGGGCGAGGAGAAGAAACGGCCCTTTAGCTCTGCGCTCCAGTTTGTTCTAGTTTTTTTTTTTTTTTTTTTTTTTTCTAGTTCACAATCGACTACGGCCGCGGCAACACTCGAGCCGCCGGCAAGACAGCGGGGCGTTTCTTTTCCTGGCTTCCTACAGGCGGGACGGGAGGTGGCGGGTTGGGGTCGCGGGTCCGTGTAAAAAGCGAGGAAAAGCCGCTCTTTTTTTGGTATTCTCTTTTTTAGTGTGGACGCGACGCAACTTCGTTCGGTGACGGGACAAATAGAACTAATGAAAGGCAGTTCGACAAGTAGGGGGTGTACGACGTATGCAACAAGCAACTATTTCGATTGTTAAAATCGAAATAGTCGCGTGTGTCTGAATTTTGAAAGTCATTGAAAAAAAGATTATAAATGAAAATAGTATATCCTTATAATAATATAGACGCATTGATGATAACAAGTGTGCAAAAGCACAATAAAAGCATATATATTCATATCATATGTTTATTAACTCCCGTAACATAGCAAAAACTAATACAATCACTGAAATCGTCAAGAAAAATTCATAATAGGGCGGAGATGTCAACTGCATGTGTATAGATAGAATTAAACTAAATCTTAACACTTTGGACCAAATAATACGAACAATAATACATACGGCCACTTTTTATATTTAATTAATTACATATTTACTTCAATTCAATTCATTTCCTTCAGTTTGCTTAAACACCACAGATAATAATGAAAAATGTTTACACTACCATTCCGTCTTTGGATTAAAATATATCTAGAAACAATAGTTTATAGTTTGGTTTTCATTTCAATGGTCTATAATAAAACTCTTTTATTCTCATATTAGAACAGATGATTTCATCAAAATGTCCTTACAAGTAGAAAAAAAAATCTATTAGATACGATGAAACGCAATTTAAATCAACATAATACTGCATACAACACTGATATAGTATAATAATATATCTACATAGCCACTTAGTCTATTTATGTATAAATTTATACTCTACGTAGGCACTTCTTGGATTGCGGGTAGCAATGGCGTCGACCTGACAAATTTTGACAACCCTACATGTAAGGCAACCAATTATATAAGGCAATTTTCCTTCCGCGAGAGAATAAATGATGATTCCATCAAAATTTATCGACTCACACAATCAATGTAGATTTTTGTATATTTATAATTTATTAAAGTTTAAAAGTTATGAACACTATTTGGAACCACGTCTTTTATTTTATTATAAATTTATTCATCGAAAATTTTCAAAACGCTAACGTACGAGCGTCTGAGATGGTCGGAAGATAAAAAAAATGAATACCGATAAAAATTTCGTATTCAATAATTTAAATTTTATAGAAAACCTCTTTGGAAACGGCAATTAAGGCCAGATCTCCTGACTTAAAGACCCGCCCATCTAAATTAGCTAGGCAAACAGAAACACCTCTGCCTTCAACTTCCAATAGAATACGATAAAAATTTTATAAACACTATAATATAAAATATAATAACACGTCGAAATTGTAATTTTCAATTTCGACGTACCAACAATCATCTCTCAGTCTCTTTACAAACATTCGGTCCCATAATTTCTATGGCGACGGCGTACCATAGACAATTTCGGTCCTTTTAACCGGACGACTTTAGTACCAATCGGTCCTTTTAACCGGACAATTCTAACATTTATCAGGTCGACACCACGTCCCTGAAGATTAAGAGAATGTATCTATGTGCCTCGGAGGCACTGCACGCAATTAAATAATAGAATCTTAGGAACAACACGCATAGTTATTGGGCCCAACGATGCAACGAACGAGATGATTGGGAGACGAATGAATACTAAAACTCTATGATTACCTATTATATAAAGATTTGATTGATTTCTAAAATATTGAAAAATAGGTTGTCTTTGGTAAGTAAAGTAAAGTAACGACCTATACATGTCCCACTGCTGGGCAAAGGCCTCCTCTGTAAAGAGGGTATCAGGGCATAGTCCACCACGCGGCCCCACTGCGGATTGGCGGACTTCACATATCTTCGAATAATTTTTTTTTGTTATTATTTCGAAAATATGCAGGTTTCCTCACGATGTTTTCTTTCACCGCGGAGCACGTGATAAGTCAGCATTTAAAGTTAAAAACTTTATTGGTGCCGGCACCGGGGATCGAGCTCAGGTTGCTCAAGTATATTGAATTAAAGGCGAGCGCCCGGACACTGAGCTATCACGGCTCTCTCTTTAAGTATATTATAATATAAAATTCATCCCTTAAAGAAGGCTAGTTATGCAGTTCTTAAATAAAAAAAATGTTATTTAGATGAACATAAACACATTTGAAATGTACTGTTAGTTTGTATACGTCTATAATTAGTCATATATGCCCACAGCATCCATATACAATATCTCAAATGTAGTCCTCAAAATCAGAAGTTTGCCTGTTTAATTAAATCAAAAGCTATTAAATATATAAACTCATTGATTTGGCATCGGAAAGACTGATATAGATTTAATTTATTTTCTTGATCAACTATTGCGTGGCCACCAGCTATTTAGTTTTAAATAATCGAGAGCTAATATTCGTATTGCATAGACAAGTATTATTCGAACGTATCCCAAACCCGATCTTGCATCGCGCGGCCTCAAATTTAATTTAAAGCAAACTTATTTAATGTAGCGTTACTAAATAACTTTCGATGGAGCTAAGGGAGAACTCAATCCTAGTTTAAGTACTTTATCCTTAATTATGACATAAATAAATTATCACTATGTTTAAGCCGTTACGAATAATAATAATCGAAATGAGTGGAGACAGTCACTATCATGACGTAAACGTTCAAAAACCTTTGGCTAATCGAAAGCGACTGTATACGCCCACAGAATATATAAAGCAATTTTATATGTATAATAAAAATCTTTATCTCTAAAAAAAGAGAGTTATGTTCCCAAACATGGGACGTATTTGTCACCTAAGGTAGTTATATATTCCTATGACATTGACTGTCGCCACAAACTTATATTTAGCGCTAAAATTTCATTTTCAAGTCTTTTCTTTATCTTTGGACGTCGTCCTCTCAGACATACGATTTATAAAGGCCAATTTATTACGTAGCGTATTCACTTCTACAATTCAACTAATATTCTACAATCGATTAACGTAACAAATACAACGTAGTAGGTAAATAATAAATAAAACAAAACGGGCCCTCGAATGTAACTTAAAAGCTACCAAATTGGTAATGAATGTTCACCAAATATGTCGCTTTATTTCCCTCCTTAACACAAAACAATTATAAAACATTCGAGGAGTATCTCTTTTTCTAAATAAAAACAAAAGAATCTTTGGGTGTAATATTGCAGGGATTATGAATAGAAAATAATAAAAATAGTAAAAATAAATAGAAGTTTTCTTTTAAAATAACTATCTTTCGAAGATTCGATAACTAACAATTAAAGAGAATAAGTTTGAACATAAGGAAGGTTGATAAAGAACAGTTTCACACGTTGAAACAATGTTGCCATAAAGATGTCAAAACTTTTTGTCTCCCAAAGATATCTTTACATGGACGTTTACAAAGAGAGATCTTATAAGTATGAATGATAGATTTCAAATACTCAACAAACCGACCCTTAATTCATAAACAACTTATAAATTTAATCGTATTTTTTTTTAATATCGAACGATATTTATATTTTTAATATGCGATTATATTTATGAAATTTAGAACAACTGTTATAAATATTATCCCCTAAGTTTTATTTCGAATATAACTTTTTCAATAAGCGTGTAAGCTGATCTAGAGTCTATACTGAACGGATAGAAAGAATTAAAAAGGTCGTTTTTTTGTACAATACAAAAAAATTAAACGGTCGTTTGTGCATTTCTGTGATATATATTCCTAAGAGTAATCAGTTGTACGAGACTGCATATTTATTTCAGTTGAGTAACTAATAACGTTTACGAGAAATAAATAGGCATAATATTAAGATAAGTGCCTTAAATATTACCTGATATTAACTATACCACTGTTCCTTTCGTAGATGGTAAAGGAATTAATTTAGTTAAAGCTTTCTCATTAGTGTATGTTAATCTTAAGCAAGTTATAGTACGAGTGGATTTCATATATGAGCCTTTTAAAAAGCTCAAAGCTAACACTAAATGTTTTTTTAAATTGTAGACCATTTAGTAGAAAACACGTGTGTGGGTTTTTTTTTGTAAAACTGCTTTGATTTTTTCCTTTGTTTTTTTTTTTATTTAAAACTTTCAAAACGTTTCAATGTTGTTCAGTCGAAATCGGTAGATAAAATTTATGATTATTTTAATTTCATTGAAATAATTTCTTGTAAGTTATATTCTAGTTTTGTTTGTTTTTTTTTTAAAATGAATTACAAAAAAGAGGATACCTACGGAGTTTCTTTCGCCTGTTTCTTCTCCGCTAGAGGAACCTCATTACGAAACGGTGGTAGATTTAAAAAAAAAATATGACTATTGATAAATGAAATGTAAGTTTCTTATGTCGATGAATAAATGATTTTGATTTTGATTTTGAGTTACATATTTTTGGTATTAATGTATAGTCGTTATTAATCGAGAATCGCGAGAAAGAATTTGAGATCAGTTTGTGTACGTATTTGTTAATTTAGTGAGGGCGTAAATTGATAGCAAAAAGAATAATATCATTTGTTGACTTAATGGTCGGAAAATGCAGTTGAGTGTTATTTAAAAAGAGGTGTTAATCATGCAACGTGTAAAACTGTTCAATAAACTGTGCTCATTAATTGACGATCAGCTATACCGGAAGGAAGACCGTTCTGAGCGAGTTAGGGTTGGCAACCGGTAAAATATTCTATCAAGTTTTAATACTACTTCTAGGTAGACGACAGGGGCTCTGTTAGGGTTGGCAATCGATAAAAAAGTTTAATCAAGGTTTTTATGTTACGACGCCAAGTGTTCGATCAGTCCGCTCGGGCGTGCTGTTAGGGTTGGCAACCAGTAAAAATGTTCTGTTAAGTTTTTATGCTAACATAACAAGGGCTCTATCAGTCGCTCGGGTGTGAAGCTGTTAGGGTTGGCAACCGGTAAAAATGTTCTATCAAGTTTTTATGCTACGACGCCAAGGACTCGATCAGTGGCTTGAGCGAGAAGCAGTTAGGGTTGGCAACCGGTAAAATAGTACTATTAAGTTGTAATGCTCCGACGCCAACGGCTCGAGCAGTGGCTTGGAGGAGCTGCCAGGGTTGGCGACGGGTCTCAGTCGCGGAGGGACATGTCGATGGCGGCGCCCTTGGCGGCCGCGCCCTCGTCCTCGCTGGAGGGCTGCGCCGCCGCGAAGCTGAGGAAGTGCTTGCCGAAGTCCAGCTCGGGCTCGAAGCCCGCCTCCTCGGGGCCCCTCTCGCGCTGCCTCTTGCTGTTCTCCACGAACTGCTTGAGCTGCTGCGGCATCGGGAACGAGGACTTGATGTGGCACCGCTTCATCCAGTTCCTGAGCGACTTGCGCGGCACCTTGTGCGTTTGGGCGGCCCTGCGGCGGGGAACACTTCATCAGTACTCCGTATCTGGTGTTACTTGGTTAGTTTTTAATAAGCGAATTGAATTTGACCGGCTTAGTGGTACTCTAAATTTAACTGTAAAAGTATTAAATTCTTTGCATCAAATTAAATTTTATTAACTATTGAACAGCCATGATATTTCTTTTCCTTATATCAAGAACCGGTTCGTACTTCTGCAGTATGTTACTTCCCGTAGGTTCGAAAAAATCCTAAAAATCCTATTCACTTTATTTATATAATAAAAATGGACTGTAAGACTGTGTATCGATAAGAGATATGTAAATAACCAGGTCTGATCCGATCGATCACCCGCTCACCTGTAGATGCTGCCGCCCTTCTTGACGTCCATCAGGGCCGCCCACATGGCCTCGTTGGAGTAACGCCTGTTGGGGTTGAACTTGCCCATCATGACGCGCTCCAGGTCCTTACGCGACAGGCCCGACGAGCTGACCTCCTTGCCCTCCAGGAACTGGTCCAGGTCCGACTTGAGCACCGTGTCGCCGATGTCCACGTTGCGCTCCCTGAAGATGGGCGGCCGCCCGCGCCTCCTCATCTGCGCCCTCTCCGCCCTCTCCGCCCTCGGCTTGGGGATCAGCTCCACCTCGGACTTGTGGCTCTTCACCTCCGCCCTGCTCTTCTTGGCTTGGTTCGCCTTCAGCAGGGACACCTCCAGCTCGCCGTTCTGCTCGAGCCACGACTTGTAGTAGTCGTTCTCGGCGCTCTTCTGGGCGCACGTGTCGTCTGTCGCGCTGTTCGTGTTGAGGCCGTACTTGGAAAACTCGCTCTGTATCTCGGCCGCGTTCATCTTCGACAAGCGGTGGACGTAGTCCGAGTTCACCTTGGCCAGGTTCTGCAGCCTCTCCTGGAAGAGCAGCTCGCTCTCGGGCTTCACCCGGATGTACGGCCGGCCGCGCCCTGGAATAGTTACGGCGATGTAGTGCAAGGGGCGGGGCAAGAGTGAACCATGAATGTCCTTTCAGGAGCAGACACTAGCGTTCGACAAATGACATGTCTGTAAGATAGAAATTTTTAAGTGTTACGTTGCCCTCAGCGGTGAAACCATTATGCGATTGCGGAAAACATTCATGGTTCAATTTCTACTGATTTTATCGATTAAATTACAGAAATAAGTAAAAAATAAATAAAAAGAAAACTCAACAACAAAAAACTACCAATTCAGGTAATTATCGTAAATCGGCCTACCTTACAGACATTCATTGTTCATATTTCTAACAATGTCCATTCACAATATGATCTTCGTTTTATAATGAAAACGTTTTCGCGCGCACGATATACGACCGTATATATATTTCTTTCCACGATGGCAACACCGCACGACGGGACGATCCGTTTTTTCGATATGCGACGAACGAAAATAAATATATATATAATATACATATACAAAATGCTGGTGACGTATAAAGAGCAAGTGACAAAAAAGAAAGTCACATTGCGAAAAAACATTGAACGTGTCGCTAAAAAAATGTTGGGAAATGATGAAGAAATTTGAGAGCGTCATTTCTGGCCCACCTGACGTCTGCCCGAGACTGCTGCCTGGTTTGCCCGATTCTTCGTCCTAGAAAGATATTAAAACGTTGAGAGAAGATCTCTTATTACGTGTTCGGCGGTGAAGGAAATCATCGTGAGGAACCCTAAATATTACGAAAATATGTGAAGTCCGCCAATCGGCAGTGGGGTTTCGTGGTGGACTATGCACTACTACTTTTTTCACATCACAGACAAGAGGAAATCTACACGCATCATATATACTTCACCTATTTACCTGAGGTTATTTATTTAATTACAACTTTTAATATGTTTACTAAGGTGGACTTGATCATCGGGATTATATACCAGTCAATTTGTAAATACATTAAACGTAACCGTTAACCATTTCGACGTAAAAGCAATTTAAGATTCCTTGGGAAAATATATGCTTATATACTACAAAAGCGGCAAAAAAAACGTGTCTGTTGTACGGGAGTCCAATTTAAATAATTTTTAATCTGTTTTCTAGTACCTATTTTTTGTTACCGCTGGGACAGAAACATATCATCTGTGAGAATTTCAACTGTGTGACTGTCACCGTTCATGAGATACAGCTTGGTGACAGACGAACAGACAGACAGACAGGCAGCCAGCCGTTTTACCCTTTTGACTATCACGGTACATGAGAGACGAGAGTACCTTACGGGCACGGAACGAAGAAAACGGTCGCGGAGAGCAGGTTACCTCGTTGTACTCCATGTTGTCGTTCTCCAGCTCGCCGTAGTAGAGCCCGTCCTCCTCCACCGTCTCCTCCTTGACGTCGGGGTTCCTCTCGCGGTCCGAGGACTTGCGCTTCCTGGGCCCGTTGGCGCTCGCGGCCGGGGCGCCGCCGCCGTTGCTGGCCGCCTTCTGGCCGGGCCCTGGCCAATGGCAACGGCTGCTCAGATTCGATTCCCACAGCGGCGACAATCTTTCAACGGTATAATTCCAAACGACGGAGAAATATCATAATATTGACGAGATATTTAGATCCGGTCGTATCAAAAACTATGTTTTTAAGACGAGAAGCCGAAGTATAAGACTTCCACTCCACGCCGGTCGTCTGTCAGATCGTGGTACTCCCCCGGACGGACCTGCCCATTCGTGCAACAGGGAACTGTTGCGTGGTTACAACCACAGTGTGCGCATGGCCCCTGCCACGGTTAAGTCTCTGTTGACTTGTTTTTCAACCGACTTCAAAAAAGAAGGAGGTACTCAATTCATGTGCATTTTTTTTGGTTTGTTCCCTCAGAACTTTCGACTGGGTGAACCGATTTTGATGATTGATGAGACGACCCGAATGACGTAGTCGGTAGTATACCTGCCTTCTGCGCCAGAGGGTGTGGGTTCGATCCCCATTACTGAAAAATGTTGTGTGATGAGCATAGTGTTTTTCCAGTGTCTGGGTGTTTATGTATGTATCATGTGTATTTATTTACAAAAGTATGTTTAAGTATGCCTATCAGTTTTCTAGTACCCATAGTACAAGCATTGCTTAATTTGGGACTAGAGAACGTTGTGTAAAAAGAATGTGTCCTAAAACATTTATTATTATTTATTTATTCTTTTATTTGAAAGCTGGTGCTTCCCATGTGGTTCCATATTAATTTCATTGGTATTGGATCTTGGGATCCGGAGATAGATTATAAAATGAATGCAGAGCGAGATATTCGAAGTCGATTTTGTTAATAGAATAACAATTTTCTTACTAACGAACTTATAATAGTCTGTATTCATTTCCTCGTCCTCTTGGAGTCGGTCAAGAATGGACTTGTTGTCCGAATGGTCGCTCACCGTTGGCGGCGGTGTCCCTGTGCGCGTTGGCCACCAGCGCATCGCTGGCCACGGTGAAGTCCTTGCCGTCGCCACTGGGCCCCAGCTCGGAGCTCAGGCCCGCGTTGTCGCTCGAGCACAGACCTTAAGCGAACACCGAACCGAGCGTTGGACAATCGTTATCGTTGATCGTAAATTAAATTGTTGTATAATTGATTCACATGAGAATAGGAACGTCAATGACCTCGAATGACTGCGATCTGTCGGCTGTCGAAGTCATAATTATTTATGACGGTAATGTTGAAATGAATACCGGCAAAGAGAAATATTTCTATGTTTTTACGACCAGCCGCTTGCCTGACGTCAACCCTCTTTTGCAAACAAACACCCAGATCCGGAACAATTATCTGTGGGTCACACGAATACTACAAGCCATACTACACTAGCGATGACAGCTCAGTGTCCAGGCGTTTGCATTTAATTCAATATACTCGAGCAACCCGAATTCGATCACCAGTGCCGGCACCAATGAAATTGTTAATTTCAAGGGCTGACTTATCACATGCTCAGCGATGAAGAAACATTTCGTAAGGAAACCTGCATATGTTCGAAACAATAACAAAAAAAAATAGTTTTCGAAGATATGTGAAGTCCGCCAATCCGCAGTGGGGTCGCGTGGTGGACTATGCCCTGATACCCTCTGTACAGAGGAGGGTTTTGCCCCTCAGTGGGACATGTAGAGCTCGTTACTTTATACAATTATTTGTCCCGTGCGGGAATCGAACCCACGACCCCTGACTCCGAAGCCAATAACTTAGCGATAGCGTTACCGAGTCATCGAATGCCGACAGGAGACGTAGTTTTAGGTCTTTGCCCCACCTCTGATCTGCAACGCCTCGGCGGACTTGAGTAGACTTGGCAGCTCCTCCTGGGTGACGTTCACCTCGCCCTTATACATGAAGTCCACCAGCGCCTGCATTTCGCTGAACCTGGAAGCAGCGGCGGTAAACGTGTGACTATGTGATTCCGAGACTCGTTTCCTTCATGGGATCCTTATGGAAACTACAAGAAAAGATTTGGTGGTAGTTATTTTTTGATAAGTGCTTTAATTAAGCCTACATTATTGAGAAAGTTTGACTTTTATCAAGTAAGTATCTGTCGTTATTCTTCAAGAACTCTTGTTCTTTGTGACCCTCAAACTCAAAGTTATTTTTTCATTAAAATAATCGTTAAAAAAACTCCCCCATCCAAAGGACTTTATGTGGGATTAGTTATGATATAGTTAGAGGCAGTAAACTTCGCATAAATGCAAAGAAAAATCTTGGCATACAATAATGTAACAGCAAAACGGTAGAACAATTTAAAAAGACAAGTCCCCGGAAAAGGATCTCGACAAGGATATGTTCGCGGTCATTTCAATAAGGTTTATTGCTATCAAAAGCGAGGTTCTCGTATGGCATTTTTTTTACAGAGCCATTCATTAATAGGCACGTAAATGGAGTCTTACAAGAATTGACACATAACCACTCACCTCATGTCGCGCATGAGCACAATCGGATGCTTGCAGGGGTTCTGCAGCAGCAGCCTCTCGAGGTATGCGGAGCAGGCGGAGAGCACCAGCTTGTGGCAGCGCAGCTGGCGGGACTCGCAGGCGAGGGTCACGTCCGCGAACTGCTCCGTGAGCAGCAGACGGGGGAACACCGCCTGAGGGCAGCATACCGTCCCTCCAAATGGTTGCCAAGCGAGCAGACGGCTCACCTGATGTTAAGTGAATACCGCCGCCCATGGACGTCTGCTACACCCGAGGGTTCCAGATGCGTTGACAACCTTTTGAGAATTGGACTCCGGCCACCTCACTCACCAGACGAAACGCGAAAGTATTATACTTCCACTTCACGCCGGTCTTCTGTGAGGTCGTGGTACTTACCCGGACGAGCCTGCCCATTCGTGCAACAGCCGAGGCCGCTGCGTGGCCCTACCACCGTGAAATGTCCCTCCAACCAGATTCATCCAACTTATTGTAACGTATGTGTATGCGTAAATAAGTATTTTGATTAATATTTAAACTTCTTGCTTTGTATTATGAGTTTCATTACTTTTTCATACTTTGATGAAGGTGGTCTCAAGCTTTTGGCCGGTAGTGTAACTTATCAGCTAAACATGCCAATTCGTTTTTTAAAAGTTTCGTTAACCCGCTTTCCACTGTATGAGACAAATATTTCTCTGAGAGTTAAGTATAATTTTACTATAAATTTAGGATTTGCTATGTATACATTGGTCACACTAAAAGTTTCCGGAACTGGCCACTTAATATTTAAAAAGTAATTACAACATTTGAAAATGGAACTCTTTGGTTGTAGAATGCAGTTTGTTTCATCTGACTATCAATTGTTTTTACATTCTGGCGCCATTTTAAAAATTGTGTGTCTACATTAACATGGATTTAACTCTGGAGGATTTTCGTAATATGATTTTCTACGATTTTATGTGTAATTTGACAGTTCAACAAAGTCTCGCTCAGCTTCAACCTGCTTTTGGCGCTGAAGCACCATGCCAGAGGACTTATTATAGCTGATTTGCGGAATTCAAGCGCGGTCGTGTCAACATCATTGACGAATCTCGCGATGGTCGCCCGCCCACCGCTGTGAATAACATACACATCAATGGTGTGCGCCGTATGATCGAAACAGACAGGCATGTGGCCTACCATAAGATTTGGGCATCATTCGGGCATGAGTCAAATACAATCAATTAACAACCATTTGGGTGTGAGAAAGCTATGCTCGCGGTAGATCCCACACAATTTGACCTAAGCTAAAAAACGGACTTGCTGCAATGCAATGCTTACCAGATTACTACGAAGGGATGTCAAATTTGGCGTGGGACATAGTAACAGGTGACGAAACATGAATTAATCGATATGAATCCCAAAACAAAGCAGCAATCGAGCGTTTGAGTCTTTCAAGATGAGCCGAAACCAACGAAAGCGGCGCGCCTGAAAAGTGCATCTAAGCGGATTATCGCTTCTTTTTTTAATAAAACTGGACACGTGGCTACTGTTGCCTTAGAGGATCGTCGTACCGTGAATAGTGACTGGTACACGACCATTTTTTTGCCGGTAGTTATTGACGAACTGCGTGAAAATAACCGTAAAGGCCGTATCATCTTGCACCACGACAATGCAAGTTCCCACATCCTGTAAACAGTCGCGACCTGGCACCTTGTGACTTTTTTCTGTTCCCAATTCCCAATTCCAAAAGTGATTTTCATCACCAGAAGAGGGTGTCGAAGAGTAAAAAAAACCGAAGAGTGGCACAAATGTTTGCAAAGTTGGTTAAATCGTATGAAAAAGTGCATTTACGCAAAGGGAGAACATTTTGAGAATCAATTCATTTTTAACCTTTAATAGTATTTTTTTATTCCTTCCGGAAACTTAGTGCGCCCATGTATTAATGCTACAGCCTTATAAAATTAGTATATTTAGATGGAAATTTTTATTGTTGATAAATGAAAAAACACTTCGGCGCTGTGGGCTTCGAACCTGCGTCTAGTAAGCGGCCGATGTCCTCACAGCGCGAAAATCTCGACATCATTGCAATTACTTCGTTCATTCGTCTATTCAATCTACGTTCGTTCTATTGCGTTTTCAGCAATGCTTGACGCATTCAGCGTGCATTCATTACAGCATGCAACACCTTACAAATTACATTCAACAATGAATATTTTCTAACGAGTTTGTGCGATATATACTGATTTTTTTATCCTTCGTGTCTCTGAATGAAACAGAATACAAATTATCACCACAAAAATTAATTTAGCAAAGATAATATGAATAGATAAAGATAAAAATGTCTCCGCAAAGGGATAATTTGGTTTTTTTTAATTGGAACAATAATATTTTACATATTAGTATAATATCTTTTTTTTTTAATTTTGAAACTGTTGCGGTTTATACTCATGTTCTCACATTGTCATTCTAAACGAAATAAAAATTTGCTAAGTATGGATTGACTGTACGACACGAATTATATTTAGCTAAAGATGCATTTATTGTGTAACATGTATAAGCTATATTTATTAATCGTGTTATGTTTGTATTGTTTTTATACTGGCATTATTACATCGCAGTAACACTTTTTTAAATAAAGAATTCACTATAGGGGGGAGACGAAGATAATAATGGCTGTTTCGAAGCGATTTATTGTATTTTTATAAGAATACTAGCTGACCGACTCCAACTTAAAAAAATGTCTAGGGTGGACTATTATCAATTAAGAGTATGAAAATAGATTAAGGCCGATTCTGAGACCTACTAAATATAAATATAAAATTTCATAAAAATCGATAAAGGCGATTCGGAGAAGTATGGCAACTAAACTTGTGATACGAGAATTTTATACATATAGATTTATTTCGAAGATTTTCTCACCTGTAAGTTTGTGTGATAAGAATTCCATCTCACGCAGAACTGTTGCGGCGGTAGCGCCATCTTCTGTCGGTGTCACAACTCGAGCACAGATAAAATATAAGAACTATAAAAACATATCTATCTAAATACTTAAATATCTTTGGCCGACGCTTACTCAGTCCCTATTACATTAATTGCACTGATGTTAGAAATAAATTGCACACGGGCTTTGTTTGAAACGAACAAGACACACAGAACGTCCACGCAATTGTTCTTTATCACAGCTATAATATTAAGTAGAAATATTTTAAGTACAAGGAATACTTATTTGGTTTTTATTTATAAGAAACTTTAGGACTAGACAGTATATATTTGTTTGTCGAATACTGGAACTCGCAAGTGTTTTATTTTGAATACCTGAAAAGAGAAAAACTTTATTTTAATTTGAGGTATAAAAATTATGTCGAAAGAACTCAGTTTATTGTTGTTATTTTTTTTAACTATATAACCAAGTAATCGGAAATAAAAATTTGAATATTTTTTTCTAAGTTAGTAACGTAACCTAAATTGCCAATAAAAATCTAATGGCTCCGGTCTATATCTCGTTCTAATTACTTTATTATGATTATAATGTACTTAATTGAATGTTTTGGAAGAAGAGCAATAATTATAGTTGACGTTGAATATTAAAAGCGTTTTGGGCCACAGGGCTTTATCGATTCGATCGTTTTACAATCTTCTATCAAATACTATTTTTTTTTTTTATTATTATCTACACTCTAAAAGATATGAGAATCAATACGACAGCCAAATAAAGCAAAGCGAGGTGTTTACGGCCGTGAATAAATTCTTTTCGTTCGGGGCGTAACGTTACATTGTCTGTTTACGACCGTTTCAAACGTCACCGTTTCAAAACATTTTCGTGTTGTGCAGGTTTCGCGAGGGAAGGCGGAAAACTTCCGGCGAGCGTGCAAGGGAGACGGCTGGTTGGAAAATTCCCAGTCGGCTATTGCGGGGGAAAAAAAGGAGTTCGAGCATAAAAATCGATATCGCTGCGAGGGGCCGTTTGACCCTAAGCGTGGGGTCTCGCGCGTTCCGGGTACTCGTGTTTACGTAAGCTTGCTGTAGGGTTACATGAGTTTTTCGGGAATGCTTATTCGTCTGCTCGTATTCTGTATGTTTGTACTGTGTACCCTTATATTCTGTTTATACGTTTGAACGTATTAAAGTAATAGCGTGTATTGTTATGTCATTGATTAGTTGTAGAATTGAACAAGGTGATAATTTATGTACTTAATATAGGCTCAAAACTGAATCTACCCATGATAGAAGTCATTTATTTACAGTTTTTTTGGAGTTAGACTATGGATATGAATAAAACCAATTTATAGGTACGATGTACCGAACTAAAAAAAATATGGTCAAATGAGAATAAAGACGTTCAAATCATTCCAAATTTGGACGCGTACAACGTATGATTACGTTGTACGCGTGTAAAAAGTTTGTAAATATATTAATTTATTAATCTTACATCCATTCATAACGTATCCCTAATATTATAATTGCGATAGCTTGTGTAAGCGCATGTTCGATCGCTTTACTGTTTCGAATGTAAGTTGAAACGGAGATAGTTCACAATTCGGACTGGCATACAGGATACTTGTCGTCCTATACAAGTCGCCGGTTTCGCTTCTCGAGGGCCCACGCGGGCGAGGCCGCGGGCAGGCGCTAGTATCCGACGGATCTGTCCCCCCGCCGGCGGCAGACAGAAAACGAGGAGGCCGCATTCGGAGCATTTGGCGTGCACGCCGCGCAAAGGGGCCCCAGTTGGTGCGGAGACGGGTAAAAAAGAGCGGCGACACGGTGGGGTCCCGGGTGCGTCGAACCTGAGGGCGCTCCCGAAATAGATGGCGCGGGGGTCCACCCGCCGGCCCACTGGCGCGTTTATATTTGGACGGGGCGCCCTGCGCTTGGGATTGTTCCGCCGGCGTCGGCCGCAACGCCGTCGATTTGAGACGCCCCACAGCGGCCGCGGATCCGCGGCTTAAGTGAGGCCCAACGGAGATTAGACACAAGCTAAAGATGAATGAATAACTGAAGTATGTAATTTAGAAAAAGTATTACAAAAAATAACTTTGACATCGAAAGTTTATGTGAAATACATGTTTAGTTTTACGCTGGTCACGACCTCTATAACCCTACGCCTTCTAGACCGGCAACTGGCAACGGTACTAATAGAGTCTGAGAGAATCAAAGTTGAACTATCGATATAAAATAATTCACTTTGAACATAAAGAACGATAACATTATACTGTGTGAATATATTCATGGAAAACTCCACCGTTTAGCATGCACAAATTCACATACTATAATTTATAAATTGCACGCAGAAATATCCAGATCTGTAAAAATTATCTGTGGGCCACGTTTGAACAATTTCATGAAAAATAGCTTACCCACTTGTCTAAAAATTTTGGTAAGTTTATGGGAAATTATACAAATATACCGTCGTCAGGATAACGTGTTAAATTAAGCGGGGTATTTATTATTCCATGCACTCGAAATGTTGAAAAGGGCAAATTAAGACTTACACGACGAAACGAATGAAATAACTCTATTAAAAAAAAAACAGATAAATAATTTTATTCGGCCTACACTAACTCTCTGTGCGGCTAGCGTGAATAATTTTCTAATTTAGTATGTTTGCAACCTACGGTTACATCATTAACAAAGGGTCAAATTGTCAATGAAAAAATCTATAAAATATTGAGACGTTGCTGACATACTACATACGTGTATTTGAATTAATTTTAAATATGCAAATAACATATTTCGCTAATAAATTATTATGTTTATCTTTTCAGATAAATAACATTGGAGTGTCTGTTTGTAATATTAAAATAACATATTTTACAATTTTTGACTGTCTGTCTGGTTGTTCAGGTTTTGACGGGACTTTGACTGGCAGATAGCTGATGTAATAAACAGTAACTTAAATTTTATTCATTTTAAATTCCACGCGGAAGAAGTCGCGGACACAGCTAGTATAATTAATGAAGCAACAAAAGCAGTACAACTTCCGTCCGTCGGTTAATTTAGATTACGACTTAAATTCTGTTCTACATTGGTACGTGCGCAGTAATTTACAATACATCTCTCAGGTGTCATCAAAACCGAAATGTCTTTTACGATATATAGATTTTAGAACTAAGACCTACATTTCTGACTGCGCTGAGCGGTGCCAAATAGTTCGCTTTCTTCCGCTTCAAGAGAGAAGACGCACAATATATGAGCATAGCAGACAGCTCGTCCGCTTTCGGGAACTGTTCGACATCAGAGGCTTAAGACGGCATCTCGTTAGGGTTCCGTAACCAAAGGGTGAAACGGGACCCTATTATTAATAGTCTCTCTGTCCGTCTGTCACCAGGGTGTATCTCATGAACCGCGATAGTTAGACAGTTGAAATTTTCACAGATGATGCTATTTCTGTTGTAACCAAAAACACTATAAACAGGATAAAAATATATTAAATTGGGGCTCCCATACAACAGACATGACTTTTTTTTTTTTTTTTTGCAGTTTTTATAGATAACGGTACGGAACCCTGCGTGCGCGGTACTCGCATTTGTTTATACGAGGAAGCAGGTGCTTCCATAAAATAGGCAAGCAACATGACGTTAACAGATTTAAAATCTGCCGAACAGTCACATTAAAAGACTGCGACCTTTTATAGCAAAATCTAGTTGCATATATCAGGTTGTAAGTATAATTTTGTTTGTCTTCAGTATTACATTATAGCTAGCGGAACCGACAGACGTTGTCCTGTAAACACGACTGAAATCCGAAAACAATTTATAAATAAAAAAATTAAAAATGTTGGCCGAATTGTGGATCCAAACCATTCTCGTCTCGATCTGGAGACACAAAAAATTTCATTAAAATCGGTCCAGCCCTTAGGAGGAATTCAGTGACATAACACGCACAGAATAATCAATATGTATTTAAAAGATATAAATTTTATACTAATATTATGAGAAGGCTTCTTTTCTTTAGAGAAAGATCGTACTAATAATTTACATCTTCGTTTCCTGAACTGAACTGAAGTGGCTCATGGAAATTTATGGGTCCGTGGTTAATTAAAAGTACCTGGAGGACCGAGCTTTGCTCGGTGTTTTTTTGCAAATTATGTATTTTGGAAATAAAAAAAATAAAAAATATAGAAAATGATCTGGTATAGAAAAAAAATAATTGTGTAAATGATCGTGATACGAACCACGGCTGTTTTGGGGCCGCCCGATTACCGACCGAGCTATTATAACATTTTATTTTGCGGCGAAATTTACTGTCATATTCGAATGATATTTTTCATTCCTTGAAAACAGGGATAAAAGGACAGTTTCTAAAAATAAAACCCAGCTAGATCGATTTATCGCCCCCGAATCTGCGCACATACTAAATTTCATGAAAATCGCTGGAGCCGATTCCGAGATTCCGATTATAGATATATATATATATATACAAGAATTGCTCGTTTAAAGGATAAGATTAGTTTTAAAGGTACAAGGGGTGCTTCACAAATATACATAAAAAAAAAGTAAAGTCACAGCCTATACATGTCCCACTGCTGGGCAAAAGCCTCCTCTATATAGAGGGTATCAGGGCATAGTCCACCACGCGGCCCCACTGCGGATTGGCGGACTTCACATATCTTCGAAATATTTTTTTTTTGTTATTATTTCGAAAATATGCAGGTTTCCTCACGATGTTTTCCTTCACCGCGGAGCACGTGATAAGTAAGCCATTAAAGTTAAAAACTTCATTGGTGCCGGCACCGGGGATCGAACTCAGGTTGCTCGAGTATATTGGATTAAAGGCGAGCGCCCGGACACTGAGCTATCACGGCTCACAAATATACATATTAAAACTTTAATTCAATAAGTGTAACTCTTAACTTATGATATTGTTCTGATGATCTTAGAAATTGTTTGATTTTTTAAAAATAAGCACAGCGATTCGAAGAATGGAATTAATTTTTAAATACAATATTGACAAAATATCTCATCAATACATGAACAAATTACGTTGAACAAATGTATTTATCAAGATTTTAAACATTTCTTTTCAACTAAACAACGTCTATTGAATTTTAAGAAAGAAGTAAATAAAAAGATAATACAAATTATGTTACGGAGAAATCAATACGTAAGTTATTTGCTATCCTAGTGACCCCGGCTCCAAATAGCTCGATTGGTGAATTCTAATTTCGATCAGCTAGGCCGTAAGCAAATTTAGGTACAGCAATTTAAGTAACACCACTATTGGGACAAGTCGATCTCCAAATATTCATGCTAAATTAATAATTTACAAACTTAGAGGCGCGTATTTGATCCTAATTTGTTGAAACATATTATTTCAGGGAAAACAAGTAACAATTCTGGTACGGCACGCAACATTCTTCGCTGTCGCACAAATGGGCAGGTCCGTGCAGGGTACTAACACGACCCCACAGAAGACCAGTTTGATTGAAGGGGAAGAGTTATATTTCTGCGTTTCGTCTGGTGAGTGAGGTAACCGAAACCAACTTTATTAAAAGGTGGAAATGAATCTACAACACTAACGCCCGGTTTCTGAAACACTGATCATCGTAGAAGTTAACTAATCAGCTGTCAAATGGCTTTTCAAATGTCATTTTAGTTGCTAAAAGGATGGTTGAACTCACCGAATTGATCAGAATGATCTTATTAATGATCAGAGTGATCAATTCAAAGAGTTTGACCATGCTTTTGGCAACTCAAATGACATTTGAAAAGCCATTTGACAGCTGATTAGTTAAGTTCTTCGACGAACAGTGTCTCAGAAACCTGGCGTAAGAGTGTTGGTAAATGGCCATGGGCGAGGGTTATCAATCAACATAGGGTGAACCGCTCTCTCACTTAAAAACTTATTATTATTTAAAAAATAAAATAAAATATAGGAACACAAACTGCTCATCTCAATGAAGATGTATTAATAAAGTCCGTGTAGTTCAGGACAAAGTAGGATATAATATAAACAACGTTATGATTGGCTTTACATATGCATCGATCAGTTTGCTAATACTAGACTACGCGAAATTTATTATAGAGTTCAGCCGTCTTATTATTAGGTTAATAATGTCTCACGAAAGTTTTAATAATTTTACTACGCGAAATGCTAAATTATGACGTTAATTAGACATAAAGCAACTCAACACGAAACGCACCCTCTTTTTTTTTTCACCCTCTTCACGCCTTCCTCCGATTACGGAGCGTTCAGATATATCATCCGTGATGAGGTTTTTCCATTTCGAATTGGAATCACAAGTTACGATGCGGCACTCTTAAGATTTACGCAACGTATGGCGTGGGAAACAATGATGTAGTGGGCTGTCACAGACTGATAAATCCACAACATACGTCGCCTTTGTTTGTTGTGTTCATTTTTTGTTTTTCTTCAACATTTTATAGAATTTCAAACAAAAAATGTGAATGTGACTCTACAAGAATATAACAAACAAACTAAATATTTTAATGTCTCAACTCATTACAAATATTGTTTGTTCAAAGTTTAAATAACTTACCTTGACGATGATAAAGTTATTGTTCAGTTTTTGAAGTCGGGAAATGTAAAGTTAGAGTTATAAAAAACAATAATGTACTCGAACCGTCTCACCTAATGATAGGAAATTGCAGTTTACAGCAAGTTTTATTAATACTATATTCCGAGCTCATTTTCTACCTTTACTCCTGATACAATACCTTCACGAAGATAATTACAAACGTATCATTAGCGATAAACTTCAGTTCAAACGAGTGAGTAAATTTATTATGTTTGTGGGAACAAATGGGCGGGTGAACATATGATGTGGGTCGTATATGGTATAATACTTAACTCAGGTCTTATGTGAAAACGTATTACTTCCCTGGCCTAGCCGTTAATAGCCAAAGCCGTGTTGCCATGCCGCAATAAAGTTGTAAATAATTTATTTGAATGAAGGCAATTGTTATTCAGAAATCGCATGCAACCTCAGATAACAAGTATTTTATTTCTCGCGATGTTCCTTACGTTTTGACGTCTCCGCAGGTAATGGAATCGGTACAATGACATCATTCTGCATCTCGTATTGTTGTTCCTACAATCGTTTATATCGCTACAACACTCTTCCTTGACTGCTCAATGACGCGTTGCATTACATCACGTGCTCAAATCTTTGCTCGTAAGATTTCAGGGCTTCGCATCAGATAATAACAAATCATCATCAATAATAATTAGATAATGATGATAGCAAGATGATTATTACGAACCTGAGTCTAATTTGATACTACATGCACTGGAGTAATGGCTGACTGCAGTCAAGAGTTTTGCTTTCAATTTATTAAGTACGAGTTGCTTCATTACTTTATGTAGTTACTGATTTCATCGATTTTAATCTGAGCAGAAATGCGCACAATTAACTTGTCTCTGATAAAAAGAAAAATAAAGTTCGTTTTCAAAAGGTATTCTTAATTACCTATATCCGATAAATTTTTATTATAATGTATAAAATCGTATATGTAGTAATGACAATACTTTCTCAATCACTGACGCACGGTTTTTGAGACACTGATAATCGTAGATGTTAACTAATCAGCAGTCAAATCGCTTTTCAAATGCTATTTGACTTGCCTTTAGACATTTTTGGCAATCCTTTTGGAATGTTAAACTCGTTGAATTGATCATTCTGATCTTAAAGATCATTCTGATTTGAGAGCTGATTAGTTCTACGATCATAAGTTCTACGATTATAAGAACTTCTACGATCATCAGTGTTTCAGAAACCGGACGTGACAGTCCTACTCGGTTCTCCATTCTGTGACAAATTCGCCAGCGTTTTTTTTTATTGACTTCTAAACTCAATCTGATTGTGATACAATAAATTGCAAACTATGTTAGGTATTTGAGGATAGTGAGTTCATGCAAGTCGAATAAGTTGATAAAATCGGTTCAGTTATTTAAACACAAAAAACGAATTTTACTATTTCATAAAATCGGTATAGGTTCAAGATTATAAAGAGGGTCCGGACCCCTTGGGGACTGCGGTCAGTAAACGAAAGTAAAAGTTATCTATAACATAAAAAGTATTTTTCTTTTCGTTCTTGCGAGTGTAGTTTGATCTAATGTAATTCTTTGAAGGTCTTTAAAGATCAAAGGTAAGTCTTGAACCATAATTCGCTTGGGGGTTCGATTTTAAGTTTTTTAAAGCTACGGAAAAGGCTTCAAAGGGAAAGATAAAGTTCCATAATTATATCATTTTTTCAAACTGATAAAACTTTTCGCCACGATCTATCTTATCGTGGATAACTAGAAAAAAATATTATTTTTAAGGTTATCAAAATCGAAATAATTTCTTCAATAAATCAAAATCTACCATCTTCTAGTTCTTATATAAATGTTTAACAATTAAGAAGACGTAGACTTTCATTTCGAAATCAACTAACCAAAGCCGCAGTTTTAACTAGGATTACATATTTACCCCTCAAGGATCCGCTTATAAAAACCCGATGTGACGCCAACGGACCTTTCGTTTTGTCGCTAGGCTCTATAATATATAACAGTCACAAGTAAACAGCCTGTCGTCAGTTGCCAACATAATTAAACGAGAATTACAGGCACCTATGCCAACTTATGACTTTTCTGTAGGAATACCAAATTTAGGAAGGAAAAATTTACAATAGAAGTTTTTAGGGGGTAAATTCAAAGCAAAACTTTCGTTAGGAAGTTTTTTGGTTTTGAATTTAGTGAATTTTAGTGGTTTTTTGAATTGCTTTAGGTGTATTTTTTGAACAGTTGGTAACACTGATTACAGGTGTTATTTAAAACTTGGCAACGCAGCTAAGTGACGAACTTCCTCGCCGCGGGTCCCCCGTTCGGACCTCGCTCGGTCGAATGAACAATGGATAGTTCCGTTCCGTTATTTGCCCCGAACTTATGTTCCCAGATCTTATATTCTGATAAGATTCTAAGATCTGGGAACATAACTTCGGGGCAAAAAGCTATAACTAAACTAAATGATGTTTTCGACCGTGAAAACGCATGCTTTAAATTTTGCTTTAAAATAATTTAAACCAAATTTAAAGCACGTTTGGTTAAATTATCTGTTTGGTTTATTAAGATTCCTTTACCAATTCGAAAAACGTAAACATAACATAGAAAATCACTTTCGCTATTCAGTATTTAAAAACGTTTTTACTTTATATTAGTTGTTTTGTATAAGTCGTTTGTCTGTGACCAAATTTTTGTCCTTGAAATTACTCATTTTATTTGAAATAATGTTTGATTTTTTTAGGCATTTTTAATTAAAACACATTGTATAAATCCAACCAGCATTTTCGTTACAATCCTACAGTTTTATGAGAATCTGGAATGGGCGAACATATCCGAACTATAATAAACGTCACGATTTTAAACTGTGTAGACATGTATGGTGTTGGTGCAACTTTTTAAAGAAATAGAAAAAATAAATCGGCTAAGATAAATGACATGAAACATGAAATACTTCACTGTCGTAAAACTCACAAGTGACCATGGAAGCTAAAATATTTTATGTGACTGGCAACACTTTCAATACCTACTCATGGATCGAGAAATACATTTTTTTTAAATTATTTTTTGGCTAACACCAATTGAATTCGCTGTTTGCGACCCGCATGTTGGCGAAAACAAAAAAAATATTCACTCAAATGTTTAATGGATCGAGGTTCAAACTCCTTTCTCGCGGCATGATTCCGCGGTCGAAGAACTTATGAACTTTTGAAAAAAAAAAGCAGTTTAATAAGTTGTAATTATTTCTTCTAACACAAAAAATGTATTATATTCTATTCATTGAAAAATAAAAACATTTTACGGATTTCATATTAATTTCTGTTTTTAACAATTCATAATGTATACATGAAATCAAACGAAAACCAAATTTTGTAACCGATGAAGAACCACCAAAATATGGCTACGCGTTTCCTCCTATATTTCGCAAACATAAACGTAAAAGTGAAAAACTATTTATTCTTCCGAAGTACTTATTGAACGTACGTGTACTAAATTACAAAAGAATCTTTTCAGTATTACACGATTGAATATGAAATTAGCAACGCATGTTATAATATGACGATAAAAAAAAAATTAAAAAATAATACTTTCACAACCTAGAAATACTAGTCGGGTAATAAAATGCAAATATAAAAAAAATATACGATAAAACGGAAAACGTTAGTGAGGCGCTTGTTGTCACATAAAAAACAATCTAACAGCATTATAATTAGTAAAATACAGCAATAATTCATTCCAACAATATTCATGACCGAGATGGATGGCTATTATAATATGGCTTCCGAGAAAATTAGCTATTTACGCTCTAGGCTCTACGTGCCGTTGGACTCCGGGCGGCCGGCGAAATGCACAGGTAAAGTTGAAACTTTATCAGCGATATATCGAATACATTATCAACTGACACTTCCACTCCACTTGTAGGTCACACACTGATGTCACTGCATTCGCTTATTATTAAATTACACAATTGCACACACCGAGCGGAACGTGAAACACATTTGAGAAAACACTTCGCGACGTTAGCGAGTCCCAAATGCATAAAAGTAATATCTTATCAGAATTTTTACGTTCCACGGAGCAGCAAACATTAGGCTCGGCCGTTTGACCGATAAAAAGGAGGACCGATGCAAAATAGGCACAACGCGAACTCACAGCAACAAGAACATTTAAATTGTTATAAAAGTATTAGAAATAAATAATAATGTGTGAGAAACGAAACAGAACCTACTCTATAATTGTCCGGTCTCATGAGCGGCACACGGGAGCCGTATGATGGTTAAAGCACAAAGCCAACATTTGGCCGATCCCAAAATAGTATATCGCAGGTCCCAACTAATGTTATAAACATTCGTGCATGGACGGCCTGACTCACACACGCGAGCCTCAAATAACAAAATCAATATTTAAACAATTACAGCGAGCGGAGCAGTGGCGTTAAAAAACAACTAGGCATAGCGAAATCGTCATGACCCAAAGGAAATGCTCGTCTATCATGCGCTGAAAAATGTGACTTTTCACGAAGACAACCTCTAATATGGAAAAACTACTAAAATTAGACGTAAAGATACTCACGAGCGCGACCCGCTGCGCGACACTACATCACGTATGCAATTAGCGGCGTCCGATGTTTTTTAACGATGGAAAATCGATAATTTTTAAGAGCACAAAATTGTTCATATTTTCCCGTCGGGGCCCCAGCTTTCCTCCCTCGGTCTCGGTCGTGCGGACGCTCAAAAATGAAAAACCTATTGGAAGGCAACTGTGGAACCGAAAGAGATGCATATACGTCGCCGATTGTAAATAACGACGGGGGAATCATAACAAACGAGTGAGACAGTGAATAGCCTCGGGTGAATTAACAAAAACAAAAATGTTACGTAATAACGACTTTATAATAGTTAATACTGTTTACATACCCTTTCGTACATTATATGCAGTCTTATGGACGTCACTTTAGAAATTTTTGCACACTCCGAAACATCGCGTATACATTTTGACGGCGAGCGATCACCCGTCACGCGGACGCCATTTGCAATAATGTGCAGTACTTATTGTAATTCTAGACTCTACAATACTCTACATGGTACAGATTTAAGAATATTGAAATAGTGGTGCTTGTTTTGGCAAATGTAAATAACTTTAATTATTTATGCATATTTTTCTAAAGATATATTAACATTTTATTTTTAAAATACGTTTGTTTTGCTAACTAGAATAAAAATAAATAGCTGTTTTTATACCCATCTTGGACAATGCATATAGCAACACCGATATAAAATTGGCGGCAAGCTTGAGTTTAAAATTAAATTGCTATCTACTTTTTTTGTACAAAGTTGTGATAAAGGTTTTAGATGAAACTTTACTGAAAATATATGTATTTATTAAATTGTTAAATATATGCAAATGGCTAATTAACGTGGAAGTTCATTAAAAGCAGTTTTATTATGATTGAAAAATTTGTCGTTATCTATGTAGAGTTAAGAAATAGGTTGTAGAGCTTGTCTTGTTGTGATCGTGTTTTTTTCCTCTTTCATCTTTTATTCTATGTTTATGTGTATGTATTTTAATTATTTCCAATTTTATTTTAATTCTTTAAATCCATACTTCCCTTATTGCATATAAAATAAATAAATTAATTTTAATTTATATTCACGCCACGGTTTGACTGGTACAGAATGCCTATAAGCGCATTAACGCTAGTTAGTTATTTAGTATGAATTGAAGCATAAAAATATAAATTAATTTTATTACAAAATAACTTCCTCTATTGTATGACGGCGTATTATGACTTTGTACATATAGTTAGAAGTTACTAGTATTTCGCAGTCCTCTTGATGAAATAGTTTGAGGCTCCTGTATACTCTAAGTCAATTTTGAATATTATAAAGAAATCATGAGAAATTAATGCTAGCGGAGAATATCAGTTCTATTTCTTATTACCGCGTAGATATATCATCTTGAAAGTGATTATATCACCTAGTCCCTTAAAGTAATTACTGTCGAGATCTATTCACTCTAACCTTGAAGGCAAATTATTATGTCAGGGGAAAAGGCTAATGCCGAGAAATTATTCTAATTGTTTGCCGAATGATAAGCGAACCTGGGATTTCGAAAAACATTCGGCAACATTCGGTTGTCCTATGTTGGATGGAGGTTAGTGGAATTTAATTTGTGGCATTCTGTTCACGTGCATTTCTCAACTCGTGTTTATGAGGTTAGGCACATTGTTCATAACAAATACAGAACTATAAATAAGTCCCTTCACACGGTCGCAACGGTAGCAATCTCGTTTTAACGATGTTTATAAAGGAACAATGATATGAACGAAAGAAAAACAAAAGTCAAAAATAGCTGCTTGAGTTCTTGCGATTTCTTACATGCAAGTGACAGTCAGATTTAGTACCAAGTATAATTAAGTCATTTAAGACTGTGTCTCCATCCGCCTTGTTAAGATTGAAAGAGATCAGTGTTTGCAATGAATCTTTTTTCGTTAAAAGAAAGAGCTGCCGTAATTGCGCTCTTGAAAAATTTAATCTTACACTACTTTACAACGAAAGACAAATGTCTATTAAAATATATCATCATCCAAAAGCTAAAGTTTTTTTTAAATATAGATAGGTACTTGCTAGAATTTTCAAAGGTTATATACAAATTAGGAAAAAAATAAAAGTAAAACAAAAATGTAATTAAAGAAGATCCTCATTTTACATATACAAATAGAAAACGACTCTTGAAAATTTAATGTAATGTAAGAATGTCTTACATTACATTAAATTTATATATAACTTGATTTTTAATTTATTTATGGCATCACAAAGCAGAACGACAATGTACTTAAATATTAATACAAAGATATTATTATAACAGTAGTATTATTGTCATTATTAACCGAATAGTTAACAGAAAATTTAATGGAGATACTGTTCATATGTACAAGTATTTGTAAGGCATACTTAAACTCGTCTTATTATTTACGTAGTCTTCGCTTTGAAAATCATGCTAATAACGAGAAAAAACTGATGTAATGAAGACGATAGAAGAAGTGCACAAATCAAAAAGCTGATATTTCATCGGCATCATAAATGTAATTAAACGGAATCGCGAACTACATACGTACGGTATCGAATTTCAGAGGTCAGTAGGGGGGGTGGCAAAAATTGAACAGCCTTTAGGCGGCAACTTTGTAAATCCGCCACTTTACTCGCAGTACATGTAATATAGTACGATAAATAATAAGAATTGAAGGTATGCTACCAACTACCATGCATGTCCCAAATTTTTGTCGTGGTACTCTATTGCGCCCGTCCAGAATTGACGCCATGTGCTTCGGCGTCGCTGGTACCGCACTAGTTGTGGCACTGTTGGTATTTTATGACAGACGAAATAAAAGACTTAACTGTTTTACGTGTTTATTTATTACATTATCATAAAGGTGTGGTTGCTTTTAAATTAGGATGTTTGTTAACATGGAATCGAGGTGACACCTGGAAAAGATATATAAGAAGTAAATAAATGATAATTAAGTGTAAGATAATACGCGATAATAATAATGTAAGATAATAGTGTAAGATAATTAAGTGTAATAATAAGTAATTTTAATAAATAAATGATATTTAAATTAATCTCATGGACAGGCTTGTCTGGGAAAGTACCACGACCTCACAAAAGTCTGTGTGAAGTGGTTATTTTTTTATTTTTTTATACTCATGCTTTTCATCTGGTGATCCAGGTAAACGGGGCACATTTTATTAGAAATCACACTGGCGTTGCAAATGTTTGTAGGCGGTATTAACTTATCTTTGTGGTGAACCGTTCGGTCGCTTTTCAACATTTTACGTGAAAAAAAAAAAATGCGTATGTAAGAAGTTATACTTCTTCAGCGTAATAAAAGAGAACTATAATATTTTATTCAGTGTGCCAGTATTATTTGTTTGTGAAAAGCGACATTGAATGCAATCGATAATGGTTTAACTAAACGTCAGAAGGTCGTTATTGTTCGTGACGTTAACACCACGAGGTCGGTGTTGGGCATCGTAAAAGTTCAGAGTTCCTTTTTTATGTGAGAGAGTGGCCACCCGTGGATATTTGCAACACCCGTAGGGTTGTCGTGTTCTACCGCGGCTTCCTAGAGCGTGAGCAGGTCGGGCGCGTTGCGCGAGAGCAGCAGCGAGGCGCCGGCCACGGCGCGGCACCAGGCGTCGAGCCGCTGCGCCAGCGCCGCCGCGCCCGCTCGGCCCAGCGCGCGCGGCCGCACCCAGCGCACGCGCACGCTCTCGCTCACCTGCGCATTCAACACGACGCGACTAGGTTACAGTGCAGCCGATGTTTATTGCGTGTATCACACGACCTCGGGCCCTAATACGACACTGCCTTGGTGGAATAGGTGGAATTTTTACCTAAGACTATCAATAAAGAAAGAGAGATGAAAAATAATAAATTTATTCAGCAAAAAACAAGGACGCGCGCGACATAGAATTAAATTTAACAAAAAGTAAAATAAATAGAAAATTATACCTCAGAATACTACTTTGAAACGAAACAAAATCATTCCATAATCCATATATAAAACAACGAAAAGTAACCTCGGACAAAAAGTATTTCGGTAAAGAACAATGGCGAAATCTTATTTGAGTAAAATTCTAGCGTCTAGAAAAGATACATTAACCAAGAATATTAAAAAAATATCTACATTTTATCAAGTTATCATTTAAAACAGTTAAGGCTGGAAATAAAAAAATAATTATTATTGATACTTAATTGATTGAAATGATTAATACATATCACTTTAGTGTTAAAACTTACATTTAAAACTTTTTCCTTAAATATGGTAGATATTTAATTGTTACATCGCTTTCTTAAAATACAACTTTAAAAGTCTTTGAATATATCAGTTTGACGGAATTAACGTTTTACGTTATATTATTTATTGCTTTTGATTATTTGTATATTATATTATATAGTGTATTTTATTTAGTTCCGTTCCGTTACAAAATCTTGTTGCGAAATAGCAAGTAAATGAAGAAATTTTATGGCAGCACTGAAACTGTGCTTTAGAGAAGCGTTGGTAGGTATTTGACTATGCCTTGACATTGACACATTGACAGACGTTTACGCTCTACCGTTCGCTGTTGTTGCTTATTTGATTGTTTTCCGTTTTTTCACTTGACCCGGCCTACTAGGACTCTGATAACTGATATTTTCACTTGTGACCCATACATGCCTAAGGACTCCGATAAATTCTTTGACTGTGAAACAACTCTCTGTAATTATAAGAGACGATGATGAAATAAACTTGGCATAGAATATGGTTGTTTATTGATCCCTATTCCTTCTGAAAGTATTTGAAAATTCTCGCTTTAATATCTACATAAATTTTTCTAGACAACTTTGAAGGTTTTATAGCTAGAAATGCAAGTTGGTTATTTTAAATCCAGAAAAAAATAACAAAATGCTTTGTAACACAATCTCTCTTAGATCTACAAATATGTATTGGATATAACCTTCCTTCATTATTATACACAATACATATTCACTATTTTCTGACATTAATAACCTACAAAAGATCAAAACTGAATATCTCATATTCTCGGCCACCTGTAAACAAAATTCTTGCACAAAGAAATTCGTAATTTATTGCAGAATTTAATAATATATTTTTTACTCATAGTCGTAACAATTTAATTTGAAATAAAATTGTGTATGGAAGTTCGCCATTGTTCTTTAGTCAGCAGATCACTATTATGCTGTGCCGGAAGTCAAGACTGATTTTCAGTTCAAATTCAAAATATCTTTATTCAAATAGGCAGTAGCGATCGATTTTACATAAAAATTATGCTATAGGTACAATGTACCCTAATTTTGTGTATTGTCTGTAACCAAGATTGATGTTTTGCTTGTCCGTCCACCCAAACGGAGTACCTGGTCGATGTGTCCACGGATGAGCTTCTCTGCGAGGGCCTTCATGACGAGCAGCTCCACCTCGTCCCTGGGCACCCTGGCCTCGCGCGCGATCTCCGCGAAGCTCAGCTTGCGCTGCGTCGAGCTGCGGTTGAACGCCATCTGGGGAGTGCATACACACTTTCTCTTTACTACGAGCTTGTCTTTTTATTTATGAACTGTATACAGTTTCTGTCTCTTCACTATGAGCTTAACTTTTTCATTATGAACTGTATACACTTACTGCCTCTCTACTATGAGCGTGTCTTTTTCATTATGAACTGTATACAGTTACTTTCTCTTAACTATGAGCTTGTCTTTTTCATTATGAACTGTATACAGTTACTTTCTCTGTACTATGAGCCTGTGTTTTTCATGCTAAACTGTACACAGCAGGGCAATTACCGACACTAGTTTTACTACAAGCCTGTCTTTCTTGCATTGTTACATTTTTTATCATGAACTGTATACAGTTTGACGATTGCAATTTTTACAGACGGAAATTTTAAAATTCTCGATAGATAATTTTGGTCCTAAAGGGGTACCTATACATTTTTGGGGGACAGTTATCGATTAGTAAATCGATAATGGTATGCCTTATGATTTTAAACTTTTTAAATTTGAAATTAAAATTCAAAAACTAGTATAAATTAAAGTTAGTATACGCTACATAAGGTATACTGATAATAAATAAAATGATTGACTGAAAATTGTTTCAATTGCCAAAAACTGCTGACGAAAAAATTTTTATTCAAATACACCAAATTATTAGCAACAATAACATGCAACAGGAGAAACATAGTAAGCGATCTGTACTGAGAGATCAATATTACCACGCACCTCACATGTAATTCCTCAGGCATCAACACATTTTGTACTGCACAAAGATTTGGTCACAGTTATAAGGCACTTTTAAGTTTTTGCATGCACTGTAAGTACAAGATGGAAGGAACATACCTCCATTAGGCACAAGATAGCAATTTTCTGGCGCAACTGGCGATCGGCTTTGTGCAGCTCTGGGTGTGGGGCCTGTGCGCTGTCAAACAGATTGGGCCATTGTTTAGGTTAGGTTGATAGTTGTTTAAAATGTAGATAATAGTTGTTTGCTTTTCACTGTCGTAGGTAACATAACTTATTGTTAATTAAAAATATATTCACCTTACTTACTAAAACTCAAAGCCAATTTGGAATAACATTATTTAGCTAAGTGCTGTGTATTTCGAATTTTGTTTCAAATAAAAATAAAATGAAATAATGTTTGACAGGGCCAACACTTAATCTTATGACCTCAATAAAGAAAAACAAGTGTGACTGTACCCTTAATCAAATGAGACAGTAAAAGAAAAGCGTGGGAAAAATTAAATAATACCGAATTTATTGTTTTTGCAAAAAACATTGAGGAACTTGTAAGATGTGTGAGATTTAAAAAATAAAGTCAAATAAATTGTCCACCACTTCCATGTTGGCTATATCACCATATACCAACTGTTTCTAATTACAAAATGTAATAGAAAAATTTCTTATACATATTTGTTTTAGATGAGTTATAGATGTTTACACCATGCAAATAATATTACATGGTAGTGGAGTTACATATACTGGGCACCCACCGAATCTTCTCGAAGGCGACGATGTCTCCGGCGGCTACAGCCTTGACCAGCTCGCAGGCCCACGCATCGGGTGTGCCCTCCAGTGACTCCAGGATGGGATGAGCCAGCTGATTGATTGGAAGGGTTTTTTTTATGTGAAAAGTTGCCATGGAGCAGATGGTTCACCTGATATTAAGTGAAAACCCATTACCCATGGACATCTGCTACACCCGAGGGTAACAGATGCGTTGACAACCTTTTGAAAATTGGGCTCCGGCCACCTCACTCACCAGACGCGCGAAAGTATTATACTTCCTCTTTACGCCGGTCTTTTGTGAGGTCGTGGTACTTACCCGGATGAGCCTGCCCATTCGTGCAACAGCCGAGGCTGTTGCGTGGTGCTACCACAGTTAAACTACTTTTGGCGCGTTTTGATAAAAATTATGAAGTTATAATTCTTTTGGCAAAAATGATATCAGTTAATTTTTATGGTGCGTGAAACAAATAAATCTAAATCATTTATTCATCGACATAAGAAATATACATTCCATCTATCGATAGTCATAATTTTTTTTTAATCTACCATGGTTTCGTAATGAGGTTCCTCTTACCAATAACATTCGGCGAACAAAAACATTTTGATATTTACCTATAGTTCAGACTTATTAAATTAAACCATTATCATTTAGTTTTACACAATGAGGTATAAATGTATGAGGTATGCGTAACTGGCATGGGGTATAAAGTTTTTAGTTATTTTCCTTTTGTTAAGCTTAAGAAGCTTCTTGGTAAATGCGTACATAAGTACACAAAAGATTTTTGTTCTGAGAAAAACAGCTGCAATATATATTAGAGGACAATTTGGGTATGTAAAAGAACTTCATTTGACGATCCGATAGGCTCTATCGCCGCTACTCGAAAAATGTTTTGTGACAAACATAGTGTTTTTCTTATGTCTGTGTGTTTAAACATGGAAAAAAAAGTAAACTAACAGTCAATATATTTCTCATTGCTGGGCATAGGCCTACTTTGTACAGAGGGTTTTAGGTTATAGTCCTACCTTCATGTGATGAGTCAGCATTTAAAATTGCACCAAAGCATTTCATTAGTGTCATCACCGGGACTATACACTGGTTTAAAACCGACCGGTCGGCCACTGAGTCGTTATGTGGATGTTTTCAGCTTTGATAAATACAAATAAAACATTTCGGACACATTTCTACACGACGTCCTCTACTCCGTGCTGTACTAGAAAACTGACAAACACAGACATACAGACACCCGGACACTGAAAAGCACCATGTTCATCACACAATATTTCCAGTGGCGGGTGTCGAACCCACACCCTGTGACGCAAGAGGTAGGTACCAGCTCGCCGAGGTCGTAGACGGTGGGCGCGATGACGCCGGCCAGCGCGAGCCGGAGGGCGCAGGCCCGGCGCTCCGCCACGGGCAGCTCGGCGCCCCCGCCCGCGCACCCCACATAGCGCAGCGCCGCCCGGTAGTAGCTGTCCATCGGGCCGCGCACCCTGCCGAGCGGACGCACCTTTCACACCTCTAGCTCTCTCGTATCGACATGATAAGGCATTAGTTACATTGCAGATGACGTTTTTTATATATCTTTTATGATTCCGTGGCGCAGTGCCTAAGGTCTTAGCTTCGGCGTCGGAGATCGTGAGTTTGATTCGCACACGGGACAAATATTCGTGTGTAGATTGTTTTAACTTAGATCATTTTTAATTTTACTTCAATTGCGTGCAAAGTTTACTCTCGTTTTTTTATTGTGAAAAAATGGTTGTTGATGTCAAGTGATAACCAGTTTGCATTCTAAACATTAAATAAATTTACTATTTTTAATAGTCTGTTATTTTTAATAGTTTTTTTATAGTTGGCTCAATATTTCTAAATTGTTTCTAAATAACTGAATTTGCATCTCTCTACTTCAGTTAGAGTTTATACTCACCTATAGTATTCAGAAGCCAACTTATAGAACCTGCCATGTACTGGTGTGACCCCCTCCGCATCCTCTAAAGTTTGCTCTAAATACTCTATGATTTTCTCCGTGGCATCCAAGTCATTAAGCTGTTCTAGATGTATCTGTCCCTGTAAAACCTGTAAATACCAAAAAATTAAAACACAAAAATAAGTATTAATTATCAATATTTTAAACTTTCAAGTACCAATATTAGGAAGAATAGTAACATGTAATAGAATATTCACAGTCTATAATAATTATCAGCTAGTTTGAAACATCAACTTAAATCCATTAAAATTGTATTTACACTTCACTGAAAACATTTTAAACAAGCTTTATAATAGGTGAACAAACATTAACTTGTTTTATTGAGATAGTAGGTGAGGAAGTTTTGAGTTATGTTTAGACCAATATGATTCAAAGTAAAAATATTTTTAGCTAGCTCCATACACATAAACTATAATACCCTTAGTCAAAAAGATGTTTCCTTCTAATCGCTCTTCAGAATTATATTTGTGTTATCTGTGGGTAAATATTACTTTTGTATAAATTGCAATTTGGCAATAAGCAAATTGTTTTTAAACAGTAGTGGATAAAAATCCTTAAATCTTGTGCAATATTGTTTATTTCTTACGATATGTCAAAACTTATAAGCCTGCTGTGCCTTAAGGCATCTTATTTGGTCATGCTGCAATTCAAACATCAGCAGTAAATATCAGCATTAATCTTTGTGAATATTGAAGCTATGTACCTACCTAGGCAAGTAACTGTGGAGCTATCCTTTTTTTTTAGTGAAGCAATGTTAATTTTAAGACATTATATCTTGGAATTTGTACAGTTAGGATAGCATTTCTAGAAAAATTGTGTTGGTAATCA
Source organism: Iphiclides podalirius (assembly GCA_933534255.1). NCBI lineage: Eukaryota > Metazoa > Arthropoda > Insecta > Lepidoptera > Papilionidae > Iphiclides > Iphiclides podalirius. The sequence goes on along the minus strand of OW152835.1, from coordinate 434,038 downwards.
AAATTTATACCTTGCAAAGACATACTGCCTCATCATTAATGTGAACCTTTTTCTCTATCTTCTCTAAAAAGGCAATTGCCTCTTTTTTATCTTTGAATTGCTGCACAATATGAGCAACAATTTCTACTAGAGACAATGGGTTAATCCTGTAATTGTAAAAATGATGACAAAATGTCAATTTCATTAAGGTAAGTGTTTTCGTACAAACATTAATTTGGTAATCCTCTAATAATTTATCAAGAACATCATGTGGTGAATTGTTTTCCATTGGAATAAATAAAATATTAAACCTAACAATATTAGAAAACAACTAACAAATTTGGTTAACAAACATGGTTTGCCTTTTATGAAAATAATATTGTTAATTTCAACAAACATTGCCCTTACTTTGGGATAATATTAAAAACGTGTTGTAAGGACGTTTTTACAAACATAAATTTGACGCGGATAAACACCCAGATGCGGAACAACTATCTGTGTCACACAAATAGTTGTCCCGTGTGGGAATCGAACCCACGACCCCCGACGCCGAAGCCGGTACCTTGGCGACTGCGCCACAGTCATATTATAATAATATTACATGAGTTTTTTTGTGAGAGAGGTGGCAAGTAAGCAGACGGTTCACCTGATGGTAAGTGATGACCGCCGCCTACATCTGCAACATATTCTGCAAATCCATTGTCACTTTCTAATGAAGTGGGTCTGGGTTACCTCACTCAGCGGACGGTGACATTACACCGGTGAGTTCGTAGTACTTCCCCGGACGAGCCCGTCGCCCTATTAAATTTATTTCATTAATTTGCTTACTTTGAGGTTATATCAGGAATAATCGAATTTGTCGCTAGTACTAAGTTTAATTTTACAGCTAAAGGATTGTAATGCACCGTGATTGCATTGTTTTTATTATTGGTACAGTACTATAATAATTCCATCTTTATTAAAACTGTGACAGGGGTGAATGTACAAACAAAGACAATGATTTGCAAAAAGTACTTACTTATTTTCGAATACCGTAATAAAGTTGTTGTACAGTTGTATCAAATTGTCGCCAGATTGTAGAGAGGGGTAATTTACGAAATCTTGCAGTTTTAAAGTAACTTGATGCCATAATCTGAAAAACACAAGCAAATCATAATTAAGTAATTTAGTGAAGAATGTATGGTAGTTGCTCATTAAATGTTTTACAATACTTTTTATTATAAAGCTCTTCCAATTTTGCCCAATCTGCAGCTAATTCTGGATCTGCTGCTTGTTTTTTTGATAGAAAATCGTTCACATCAACAATAGCGAACTTTACGGATGCCATCTTTCAAAATTTGTTTCGCGTAATGGTGTGAAGTAAGATATAAATTGTTAGTAATAGTAAGTGACACTGACATTTGATTATTCGAAATCCAACCTGAAGTTCGTTTAAACAGACCCATCTAGTAGTGAGTAGCAAAACATTTATTATGGTTTATACAAACTAGATGGCAGTAGTCGTTATTAATAGTTTGAATTTTTCAAATTATGTAATACAATGGACGGCTCCTAGTCCCCATACATTGTTTATTTTTCCAATTTTCATTTGCACATATCGCAAGTTCGTCGTTTGTTCTTGATTGTTCGTTATAAATGATAGGTTCTATAGATATAATGCCTTATTTTTGATTAATTAACAATTTCTATTTAGCTTGATAATTGTTCATAAACACTTGTGTTGAGCATGAATTCATATGACCACTAAGGCGTTTAAAAATCACAGTCACTATATTTTTATGTCATATATGGATTAGATTAGGTGTAAAGTGAGTCATAGATCTGACACAGAGCACCTAAATTCCATGTGGTCTTATGGCCCCTAGAGTCAATATAAAAATGCGGAGCCAGAAGCTCGCGTCACAGATTCTGAGTGTAGCAAGCCCGCGAGGCCAAGTGGACTGACTGTAGGGGCGAGGTCCGTAGCGGAACGAGTGAGCGAAGCGACACTTAGGGGTGACATAGCGACAATTCTGCGAGAGCACATGGAAGAGTCTAAATAAAGTAAGTAAAGAGTAAAAATAATTGAAAAACTAATTTTAAATCAGCTCTTAGTACATTTTAACATGAACAAAATTTTTCACAATGAGCAATATGGATTCACTAAAGGCAGATAGACAACAGATGCAGGTGTCGCACTTGTAAAACATATTTATAACGCCTGGGAAGGGTCGCAAGATGCATATCAATAGGTGTTTTTTGCGACCTTTCAAAAGCTTTCGACGGCGTGGATCACAAAACCCTCCTTCAAAAGCTTGATTATTATGGCATTCGTGATATCGCCCTCAATCACATTGCCTCTTACCTAAGTAATAGAATTCAAAAAGTATCTATAACTGATGTAAATTCCGCAGGGTCCCCCATGAAAATGGGTGTCCCACAAGGATCAATCTTGGGCTCATTATTATTCTTAGTGTATATAAATGATCTCCCCTTTTATGCCAGTGAGTTATGTGATGTTGTACTGTTTGCTGATGACACATTTTTAAGGTTGACCGAAATGTATCGAATTATGACGACGTGAATAGTGCACTTTCACGTATCCTCCACTGGTTTACCATTAATAATATGGTGTTAAATGCTAAAAAAACTAAATGCCTTCTTTTTGCCCTTCCCAGCGTAAGTAGGCAAAGTTTTAGCTTAAAATTGAATAGCGTAACCCTTAATCCTGTTGAGTCCGCTGTATTCTTGGGAATCACAGTAGATTCAAAGCTCCAATGGAGTCCCCATCTATCATCTCTTGCGAATAGGTTAAGCTTCGCTGTTTTTGCAATTAGGAAGGTTAGGCACCTATCAGACATCGACACTGCCAGACTTGTTTACTACAGTTATTTTCACAGCATCTTGTCGTACGGCATTTTGTTGTGGGGTAGTGCATCTGATATAAATTCAATATTTATTCTTCAAAAAAGAGCTGTCCGAGCAATTTATAACATCGGAGCCCGAAATACACTCAGAGATCTTTTTAAAGATATTAATATACTCACTGTTGCGTCTCAATATATTTATTGTAATATTTTGATAATTATTAATATTATGTTTGTATGTTAAACATAATATTAATAATTATCTAAAGAATAGTGACAGACATAAACTAAATACTAGAAATAAGGACAAACTAACTACGCCATTGTTTTGTCTACAAAAAGTAAACAAGTCGTTCATGGGGCAAAGTGTGCGCATGTATAATAAAATCCCACAGTCGATATTAAGTCTGCCACTTCATGAATTTAAACGAAAAATTAAAAGTAAAGTTATGGCTAAAACCTATTATACTATTGCCGAATATCTTGACGACACCAATGTGTGGGGTTAATACCGTTGATACTCACGTAGGCTAAAACAAGACTATTGTACCTGCACTATTATATTGTAAACTGAGCTTTTAAAAAAGAGCAACTGTTGAGTTTCTTGCCGGTTTCTTCTCATCAGAAACTGCTTTCCGTACCGGTGGTAACTTACGAACATGTTAATTTCTTTGTAAAATTTTGACGTTTCATAAGAACGCGCAAGCGTCTATGTGAATAAAGATATTTTATTATTAAAAAAAAAAAGAATTATAATATACAACAATAAGAAACGAACAATAAGAAACAAACGACGAACTAATGGTATGTAAAAATAAATATTCAAAAATTATTCAATGGCTATTTGATTTTTTTATATTGTGTTTAAAATTAAAAGTTTTTTCTTCGATTTATAGTTAATGTAAGTGCCTGCTACTTCGTTATTAAATTACGAGCACACATAATAAAATAATTTTTCATCATTATATCTTTTCTCGTGCAGGCATCGTTCTGGGCAATCATAGATCAAGATAAAATTCAACTGTCAGACTGTTTGTGTTAAGGTATAACACCAACCCTCAGAAAGCGGCAAAGCATTTAATCTTGGCAGTCAATAAAAACTTTTGAAATTTACCAATAATTCCAAGTTATTTAAATAAACGGTTATCAATTGCATTTAATGTCTTTACGATAAATGAGTACCTTTAACTTCTTACGTTCTTCTTACATAAGTACTACACACATATTATTTAGGGTTCTGTGCCCAAAGGGTAAAACGGGACCCTATTACTAAAACTCTACTGTCTATCTGTCAGTCTGTCAATATCTCATGAACTGTGATAGTTAGACAGTTAAAACTTTCACACATGATGTATTTCTGTTGCCACTATCGCAACACATGTTAAATAAAAAAATATTTGTGGTAATCCCATATAAGATATTATTTTTTTGTCGTTTATTATACATAATTGGTACCGAACCTTGCTCGTAATTGACCGGTTTTTTTTAGTAGAGTATGTAATACCTAGGTCTACATATTGGAGTTAATGGAGTTTTTGAGTGTTTTATTTATCAGAATGTGGCAACAAATTATAATGTCATATCTTAGCATCGGAATATATACTTTAAAGTGGAATACTCTATTCTAGACTCGACTCTATTAACCAATTATATTTTGACTATTGAATTATATGGACCTACGAAACAATATTAATGCTTCTTTAAAATTTTAAGGTCAACTTTTTTATATAGCTTTTTTTATATTTTTATATTGCTAAATTTTTATTAGATTTCCCGTCCGGGGCGAATCGATGCAATGTCATCTGGTTGTAACGCTGACCTTGTATCTTCTACTTTATATAAACAGAAGTTAAACCTTTTATAGGCCGGAAACCAACGATATTATATACAAATACGAGGTATATATGACGCCACGCAGTATGGACATGCCTCATCTATATTATTGCCGAAAACTATAATTATGAAGATTGATATAATACCAAACTCGTGAAAACCTACTTTCCACGGGTTAGACGGACCCTATGTAGAGTTACGCATGTGTATATGCGGGCACTGGAGTTGGACGGACCCTATGTTTAATAGAGTCATGCATACACATGCGGGCTGGCTATGTGGTGATATCTGTCGCTATGCAAATCGTACCACCGACGACCTATTTGTTCCTTTTTCAAGAAACAACGGCTTAATCTCTTTAGGGTTATGTACCCAAAGGGTAAAGGGGACCCTATTACTAACACTTCGCTATCATTGTCCGCCTGTCACCAGGCTGTATATCATGAAGCGTGATAGTTACAGTTGAAATTTTCACAGATGATGTATATCTGTTGTCAGAACAGAATAAAAAAATATTTAAGTGGGACTCCCATACAACAGATATGATTGTGGTTTTATAGATAATGGTACGGAACCCTTCATGCGCAAGTCCGACTTTTTGTTTTTTTTTTAATCAAAAAATTTTGATGCTATTCGAAAAGAAAAAAGACCATTGTCGGTTAATCTTTCGCGTATGAAAACACAGGAAAAATCCACAAATCTCATCTCATCTCAAACCCGAACTTTTTCCAACTTCATTTTTATAACTTTGTTCGTTTGGAGGTTTTGTTCTGCCTAATTATATTTGAAACTTAATAACAATTGACTAAATTCTGAATTATATCTTTGCGATTTCTAAACGATCTGTGCCGAATTCACTCGGTGTTAAAACACATAAAAATTGATAGCCCTAATCAAACAGCACCACGCCAGGTGCGTGACTGAGTAAAAAAACCAAAAAAGGAGTGCAACACGACAATGGCCCGTACCCAACCCCTGCAGCGCAACTGCACCCTTTGTGAACGGTTTTGTTGTAAAATAACGCTTTTTACACAGTTTTTACGTTAAACTCCCCGTGTATATTGTATTTGGGCACTCAGATGTATCATATTTTAAAAAAAAAAACTACTCTTCGTCGTAGGGTTTACGCAAAGGGGAAATACACCGTTTTGAACAGAAAAAAAAAGTGTTGCCAATATTTTGTTCCATCTTTTTTGTATTTGTATCAATTGGCATTGTCGTGTTAAACTACTCGTAAAGTAAAAGTAAAGTAACAGCCTATATATTATGTCCCACAGCTGAACAAAGACCTCTGTAAGGAGGGTAGACGGTAGCAGGGTACACTCCTGCGGATTGGCGGACTTCATATATCTTTAAAATATATATTTTTTGTTATCATTTCGAAAATATGCCAGTTTCTTTATGATATTCTCCTTCACCGCACAGCACGTAGTAAGTCAGCACTTAAAATTAACAATTTCATTAATACAGGCAACCTGATTGATTGAACTCAGGTTGCTCGAATATATTGAATTCAATGCGAGCGCCCGGACAATGAGCGATCACGGCTATTTAACTGCTCAATTTTATATTTTGTATTATTAGTCTTCTAAGAGTTGGGTATTTCGTTCGTTCAGTTTCAATCGTATGATGTGAACTAGCCCAATGGCCCCAATGGGCTTCTTTAAATGTAAATGGATGTCTTTAATTAATTTGTCATCAATTATCATTCATCTGTTACGCTCGTACGAGATTCCATTTTGAAATGACCGCAATGTTTAAATATAAATTCATATCAATAATTGTGCAGCATGTAAAAATGGATAGTTACAATTGTCTACATTTTTGTTATGCTCTGACAAATTGTTGATTGACTGCATATTGACGATTTAGGTCTAACTGAGAAGAGAAACCGTCTGATAGTCAATGTCACAGCCAAAATTTCTTTATTCAATATAGGTTTTTTAGCTCTTATTAAACGTCAAGAAACTACCATGCACCGGTTCAATAAACTAGAGCGCTCCAGAGAAGGACCGGCAAGAAAATCTGCGGTATTATCTTTTTTTTTTTAATTATGTAAATACACAACAGTACTTAAGTATAAAATAAGCAGCAGCTAGAGGACTTGCAAGTACAGAGCAAGAGTAATTTCCACACGTATAAGTTAATACATCTACTTTAAACGACCTCTTTATTTCAACTTGTCTAAGCCCCGATTCGATGTGGTATGTTTTTTAAAAAAAGGTGTAAAGGTTTCGTACATACATGATGTTCTCGAGTATGTACAGTGAACTCCTAAGTAAAACACAATATGACATAAAACTGTAAAATAAGCATAATAGAATAATTTCGCTGTTTCCTCGTTTGTTAGTTGCTTGATCTTGCGTATGGCAAAGACGGCAGCGCTCAATCTCTTATCCAATTTGTCTACATGAACTCCCCATTGCGACTTGGAGTTAATGCAATAGATGGCGTTGATCGAAAAAAAAAACCTCTCAGATCAAAGTTTTTTAAAAGCCTTAAGTAACTTTCTGTCTCTATGAAAATGTTTATAAAAGAATGTTGATCATATTTCAGTTTGGCTAAGTTATTACATTTATTGAAGAAAAAAAACTATAACACTGCTTAGTAAATTTCCGATGATCCGAGGTATAAAATATTGCATAAATTGTTTTTGAAGTGTTTACGTATCAAGTACAATTAATGCAACATTCAAAGTGAGTTGGGCAATGGTAACATTTTAAGTTAGATATTAAATGATGAAACTATTTTGAAGTTATTAAATAAAACTATTTTTTAAGTTTAGCAAAATTTATTTTTTGAAATATTATCTAAAAGTAGATTATACTCAAATCGGCTGGGTACAATCGGTCATTTTTAATATAAAATATTTATGATTTCTAACTTACGCAATTATTTCTTAGAGGTATAATAAAAATATAAACCCATACATATGAAGATGGCTAAGATTTAATGTCTAAAGTATCATTAATATTACAGACGGACGGAATATAAGGTTATAAGGTTTGTATTCCTAATAATGTTTTAGTGATATTACTTCTAGTTACAGAAATAATTAAGTTTTAAACTTAAAAATTATAGTATTTCCATTAATCTTTATCAAATAACAACTGAGAGGGTTAGTTGTGAAATAAAGTCAATATTGCAATTTAATTTCTAATTCAAAATCTTCACAATCCACTCTGATCAATAATTAATATGAAACTACGCAGTGTTATCTTAGTCTTCTCGATTCGTTCTCTGCTTCCCCCGTGTTCTCAGTAGTTTTGCCGTCGGCCAGGAAAGTTAGCAGGCTATACAGTCTCCCCTAAATGTTGTAATGCAGTACTATACAACCTACTACCTCACCATGCCGACGGCGTTTGCTGGTTCATGGCTCTTGCTCTTGAATCTTCTCTTCATTCTTATCTTGATGCCACCGTATAACGGAATTCTCTACTTACGTACTAGCTCAGACTTTAATACCGACTACTCACAAATAGGTAATAAAAGCTAGACAGGAATAGTAATATCATTATATTACAACTAAGAAGTCCTATGCCATGATATAATATCGAAGTACCCAATTTTACAGTAGTTCCGTATCAAATTTGACAGATGGTTCTCTCTTAAAATAATAACATGTAAGTATTTTTTATTAAGCTATAGATAATGGTAACTATTCTTTCAATTCTCTTTTAAAACGGAAAGAAAAATAATATTGACTTTTTGGATTTTTTTTTTGTAAACTGAACCTTGAAACATCTATTTGAACTTTTAAATAATTTTTATTTCATATGCAAACCGTTTTTTATGCTTTACACGTAGATGTATGTTTTCCATGTAGATAGATTAAACATGGCGTCCTTCCTCTAGACTCTGATAAACATAAGGGAAGGCATTGATAGAGTTTACAAACGCAAAGCTTGGTCGCATTCTAAGATTTAACAATTACCAAAAATGCATCACTGGCCCAGTGACCTACATGTAAAAAATAGCTACAAGTTATTTATTAAACATTATAGTTTAATGACAAAATGAATAAATATTTGAAAACCACTAATTCATATTAAAATTTTACTCGTACAATCTAAGAAAAACATTTTAATTGGGTGATAAAATAATTTCCTACTAATAAAAAAAAAAAAACAACAAAATAAGTATCATACGGTACAAATAAAATTAATGAAAAATAAATAAAATTGTCGTGAAAATAAGCAAATACTATTGTTAATAATTAATATTAATATTAAGTTTAACTGTGGTAGGGCCACAGCTTCGGCTGTTGCACGAATGGGCAGGTCCGTCCGGGTAAGTACCGCGACCTCACAGAAGACCGGCGTCAAGTGGAAGCGTCATACTTCTGCGTTTCGTCTGGTGAGTGAGGTAGCCGGGGCCCACCTTATCCAAAGGTGGCAACGCATCTGCAACCCTACGGATGTTGCAAATGTCACTTTAACGTCAGGTGAACCGCCAGCTCGCTTGCCACCTTGTCACATAAAAAATACATATAATATAGAACTGTTAAATTAAATTAAATAAATCAATCTACCGTGTAAAATACTGTTTTAATATTCCAGTTTAAATTTACATCACCATTGTTTCTGTACTGTTCGAAGCGACTAGAATTCAAACATGAAATTAAATATAAACTCCGTAGGTATAGTTAAAAGTTTAATTGAATATAAAGTTAATAGTTTCGTTTTTTAATACTATCAATGTTTTATTTATGTCAAAATTACATTTAAAATCGTATTGAATGAAAGATAATTCATAATCGTGAAGAAATTAATAAATCTGATTTTTGGTTGCACACTATACACACAAATTAGTAAATTAATTAAAGTGCTCACTAAAATAACTGGATTATTTAAAACAGAGAACTGAATACCATAACTTCGCTGAGGTCAACGGTGTATGTTATTTAATTACATATTGAGAAATAAGAAAAAAAAAAACTTTCTACATAATTCTATAGAAATCATAACAACAAAAACATCAAAAATAAAAGTTAAAGTGAACAAGATAAAACAAACAAAAATAAAAAAGTAATCAGAAGAAAAAAAAACGAAGAAGGCGACGAGTTTCCGCCAAAACTGCGCCCGCGTATCACCAAACTTGTGTGGGGCCGCACACGCCGGCGATTGGACAACCGCAAAACATCACGAGCGAAAAATCAAATTAATCCACAACAATGCATTTCAAATATGTTTTACAATGATCTTTCTCGTAATTATCAGACGGAGATATTCAAAATATTATCGCCGTGACACAAGGCGATTGTACAACGCGGGGTGGCGACTCCTGAAACGTCAAATGCGCACAAGTTCGGATCTACGGGTTCCAGTTGAGGGGGGTCAAAGTGCTAGAAGACCATGGCTCATCGAAGAAGATTAGAACACGGTTCTAATATTGTTAGATTCACCATAACAGAGGAACGGTAAAAGCGAAAACAAATACGGGTAAATGCCGACAGTATCCTTCAGTGTGACACGTGGCCGTATAGAAAAAAACTTCACCGGAATATGCCCGGTGAATAGAAAAGGTTTATATAATATTAATCAAGTCTAACTGTTGGTTAGCAAGTTCCCTCATTCATTGATCTCTTTCATTCATACAATTTACTCTATTGCCATAGATGAGGTTAGATTCTAGTCGTATTAAGCGGTAAAACGACACGAACATTTTACTTACACGATAACTGATTTTAAATATTTATATTTCATGTGAAATTGTTTCCAATCTCTTGCCATTACATTTGATTTTTCAAAACCTGATACTCGGAAAATTAAAATTAACAATAACAGAGATTTAATATTATAATTAAGTTGTATATTGACGTTGTATACTCTACCTGATCTGTTTTTGCATCCAAATAATCGTTTTCTTTTAGCTCAGTTTCCTGGAGAAAAAAGACGTTAAACGTCAATCGTTTTCTTTTAGCTTAGTTTACATTACAGCTATTAAGACATCGGGTCTTTTGAACCTAACAGGGTAGATAGAGCTAATGTTTTCTATAAGTAAATAGTTGTGAATAAAAATGTTTTGTATTTCGTAACAAGAAAAGCATATATCTCATGTGCTACGTTTCGTATTATAAATGGGAAAACATATATCTCATAATCTGAACTTCGCTCAGTGTTGTGCGTTTCCCGCCAATTATGCAATTGTTAATTAGTTTACGCACATTTATTAGGAGACTTTGACTTGGATAGGTCATCTACAACACCTGTGTTATTTCAGATGTGCTACCAACTTTTACTCATTGTTATTACTAAATGGGCCCGATTACCTCACTCGTCAGACGAAACGCAACAGTTTAATACTTCCACCCCACACCGGTCTTCTGTGAGGCCGTGGTATTTCCCCGAACGTGTCTGCCCATTCGTCCAACAGTAGTGGTAACAAATTCACGTAAACTCTGGTATTCTTAAGTTTTATTAACAGTGTCTGCATAAGCGTTTACGCAATCGCATCGTGCAATTTATCGCAGAAGAATGCAATCAATGCCAATGATAAATTGAATGTTGTAAACACAAGTCCAGTAAAGTTAACGGGGAGTTGAGCAAAAAATTCTCCCGTTCTGTGCTTGAAAACAGTCTACCTTATGGAAAATGGGTGTTGGATCCGAGGTTTGAGAAAATGTTAAATAAATCACGCAAGGAGCAACCTCAAAGCACCTTGAAACTACAGCAGGCATTGAGGAAAATTGAAGTATCAATTACAACAAGTTGCCCATGGATGTCTTCTTCTTGAACTTAATCCAGTAGTCGACCAGACCACACCATCGGATCCTGAATGTGGAATCTTCACGGCTGCTAGTCCCCAGCCATTGCCTTCCCTGAAATGTTAAGAATTCAGTATTAATAATTGTGTTCGTAGTGTAGGACGACCCAACTAGATGGAGTGACGACTTGTGCAAATGTGCAGGAAGTCGATGGATGCAGGTGGGTCAGGATCGTACTTCGTGGCAGTCTATGGGGGAGGCCTATGTTCAGCAGTGGACTCAAACAGGCTGAAATTATGATGATGATGATGAATTGTGTTTTAGCTAGATTTATTCGTCGAACTTATGTCTTTTGTTTATTGATACAAACTACTGAACATTAACGAAAATCTTAACGCATTCTTCCACATTTTCGTCGGTGTGGTAATCAGCCGTTTAGCTCAGTGGCTAGAGCGTCAGGCCGCGAATGCCGAAGACGTGGGTTCGATTCCCACAGCGGCGACAATCTTTTCGCACTTTTTCTACATATTTTGAATGTTCAATCTTAAGTGCAAAGATTAGCACTATAAACAATTTAAATTTCTAAAAAAAAAAAAAAAGCAATGGCGACATCTCTCGTTCGAATTATCGTTGTAAAACGATATTCGAAGTTGTTTGTATGCTGGAAAGGATATAACAATAGATGGCGCCAAGCATTGCTTCAAATGCTAAGAAAACAATGTGGAAGAATGCGTTAAGATTTTCGTCGGTGTGGTAATCAGCCGTTTAGCTCAGTGGCTAGAGCGTCAGGCCGCGAATGCCGAAGACGTGTGTTCGATTCCCACAGCGGCGACAATCTTTTCGCACTTTTTCTACATATTTTAATGTTCAATCTTAAGTGCAAAGATTAGCACTATAAACAATTTAAATTTCTAAAAAAAAAAAAAAACAAACTACTGATATAAAAAAGCGCACTGACAGTGAATATTTTATTATCCCCGTAAATGGATAAATGTTTTCAGGACAAATTTTAACACAACCTTATCTAGTATCCAAACTAAGCACACCCCTCACAGAAGATCTGCGGGAAGTGGAAGTGTTTTCTGTATTTAGTCTTGTGAGTGAGGTAGCTGGGGTCCACTTTTCTAAAAGATGGGAACGCAAATGCAACTCTAAGAGGGTTGCAAATGTCCATGTTATCACTTAAGATCAGGACAATCGCCAGCTCGTTTGCCACCTTCTCAGATAAAAAAATCTCACAAAAGGAAAATAATAACTAACTGACAAAATATACTTAAACATAATAGTCTTTTGTAAATAATTACATATGAGATGTATGAATGTTCATATAGACACCAGAAAAACACTGAGTGAGAACTTCGTGAGTATTGAACACTTCACAAATATTTTCTCCCGAACGCTGACATAAATAAGGGATTTTTTAAGATCCGTTTAAAGAATAAAATTACGGTAGCTTTTAAAAAAAACTATTACATTCTCACGTTTTTCAAACGTTCAATCTGTTAAAAGATTTTTTAAGGCAGATTAAAAAAGTCCGATCAATAGCAACACGTAGCAATTTATAAAGCCAGGCGAGAAAATGACAATGGACTCGGCGCGCTAAATAGCATTAAGGAATAAGTTGAAGACGTGCATTGTCATATGCAGCGTTTATTTATTATTTCCTACTATTTTTACAATGGACCAATTTGCGAAAACGAAATCAATAGGAAAGTTATTTCTGTTATAGTTTTTTTGTGATTTGGAAATATTTTATTTTTTAATAATTACTCAAATTTCGGATGAAGGAATTTATAATACAAAGAAACGCCCTCAATATTTAAAAAAAAACAACTTCTAGTACAACTTACATTGCCCTAAATTTTATATAGTTACAAACTTTGAGAAACATTAATATGTTATAAACTGAAAACTAATGAATGCATTCTACGCTTAACAATCACATTGCAGAACTTTCTTTAATTCTTTCCTTAATTTTTTCCCGGCGAACTGTGCGGCAAAAATCAGGGCAGGTGTACGACAGTGACTTCCTTGGCGCGAAATTTAAAAAAAAAATAAAACAGCTTAAAAGAACAAAGATGGCGGCGGTGCGTGAGAAACGCGGCAGATGGCGCTCGCTCGTCGGCCCCATTTACCGGAATCCGGTAAAAACGGTGTAAAAAGCTTGCGCCTAATACAATAGGTGCGTGATTTTTGCTAAAAACTTGATGATTTATTTAATAAATCATAAGTATGGTTTTTATGCGTTTGTAGGGCTCCATATTTTAATGCTATAATTCGGTGACGGTGTAGCTTTAGAAGGTCGAGTTTTCTTCCAGTTTGCCAACTTTAACGCATAATTTTGTGCGTATAATTGTAATACTAGTATTCGTAGTTTATTGCTATGACTATTCTACGCAATAGCATTCTACGTAAATAACGTTGTGTACGTTACGTTACGTTACGTATGTTACGTTGTAACGTTGTGTACGTTACGCATGCGATACTGCGATATCGGAGGTTAGAAGTTTTCGAGTATGTATTTATAAATATTTTATATATTTATAGAGTTTATATATTTTACAGCATAATATACGTAGTTATTAAATTTAGCCAATACGATTAACCCTAAATATTCCTCCTCATAAACGTACGATGACTTTTCCAACAACACTCGGTATATCTTATTTAGTCGCCATTTGATTAAATTCACATATAAGGCAATATACGAATGTATAGTTTCTTATAAAACCTAAAATCACTCCCGCACATTAATATTGTGTCAACTCTACATGCGAAAGATATTTTACTGTGGTACTAAATCAACGACAACTTAAAAATCAGCTACTGAAACATGAATATACTATAGGTTATAAAACAATATAATGTATAGAATAGACAGGTAGACTATAAAATAGTATATACTTTTGTATCCGGTTCTCGGTATTCTCAGACCTTTGCAACATGTTTGATGTTGTGTTCGAGCTTGTGTGTGAGGTCGTATGAAAGTTATAATTATAATTTAATTTATTGATTAATAAAAGTTAATGGTAAATAAATAATAAATAAAACCTAACAGATTCAGTATTTTTAGGGTTCAGACAAAGATATAAAACCAATTTTGGATCCGAATGTGGAGTAGTTTGGATGCGGGGCTATAATCCCCATTGATGAGCAGAGCAATACTTGCTACTTAAGCTCAGTAGGTTACCGAAGTTCTGTGAACGACAAAAATAGCGGACAGGTGGGCTTTGGGGGGTGTCTAGAGCGTGTCTAGACGGCCGTGGGGGTGCGGACGGGGTGGTGGTCAGGGAGTGCGCGGGGGGCGTCTAGACGCGTCTGATCGACGGTTGCTATGCAGACTGGGCCTTCACAGGACCTCAATATAAACTGGCAGAATAAAGTTAAGCTCCCACGTAGCTTTAATCAAACGGGATGGACAAGGATAGCTTGTAGACTCACTAACAATCACTAACACGAATAGGTAGAAATGTAACAACGGTTTAACTACGCAGAGTAAGGGGATAGTTTAAAATGAAAAATGATAGATATTCAGTGTTATATCCCTTTGAATGAGGTCATGACAAGATGTGGTGTAAAATTATTTCGTAAAATAAGATAGCTGGTAGTGTTCGTATCGAGCCTTCCCCGTAGCTGTACATAGAGAAGACAAGTGAGCCAATGACCGTTGCTCATAAGCAAAAGGACAAACATAAACCCATTGATTCCCAAGGATTCATAACCCATAACTATCCAGCAACGTTTTAAATTATATAGTTTTCTACTATTACGTAAGTTGAAAGTCTCTATCAATGCGAATCGTCAAAAAACTTTTAAGGATAGATAATTCATATATTACAAGAAAATTTATTTTTCTTAAGGTATTTTATACACCAAGAAAAAAGCTGGGTAAAGACTGCCTGGATAAAGAAAGTCTTTTCGAAGTCGAAGAAAGTCTACCGAGTGTATTGTAGTCCACCGCGCGCCTCCACTATGGATTGGCAAGCTTCATTTATATATCTAAACTTTTTTTTCTGTTATTATTTCGAAATAGGTTTCCTCGTGCTATTTCCTAAAAGGATTAATTACGCCATACAAACAAATTGTAACGTAAAAGTTGTTTAAGTTACTTAAATATCATTATAGCGAGCCCTTCTTTTGTGTGATACAAGCTTTTAAAAATCTTATTTTAGTATTGTTTTTTGTATTACAAAGAAATGAAACTTGGCTTTGTTTCAATGTAAACATATAATTGCAAATTATCGTTCCAAACTTTTGTTACATAGGTACGACTATAATAGCTTTTGTATAATAACTAACTATTATATTATTTAGTTATGAATAATGAAAAAAAAAAACTATAATATTACAAATTTTCCTTATTTTTACCACTGCCGCATTTAATTTATTTGAAGTAATTAACGAAGAGAAAAAAAAACAACAGTTTCTGCCTAACCGCGTTGAGTTTTAATTTAGTGACATTACATAATAAATGTATCTAATAGATTTAAAGTAAGGACAGCCGACCGCTTCCGAACGCTGCCCAAGTTTTGGCGCCAACGTGGTCGGAGAGACGTCACCCGTCACCGGCGTTGTTTTTTTTTTTTTGCGCGTTTGGCGCGTTTTTTCCCGCCTTTTTTACGCTCGCCGTGTGTTACGCGCGCGCCGAGCTGGATGACGCGAACGCACGAGCGGTACAGTTACATTTTATTATTGGTAATGTAATTACGATAGAGTAGTTTTGATATCGCTCCCTCGACTCGCTTGTAGCAGTTGTTTTGTTATACGTTTCTACAACTCAGATCGTGGGTTTCCGCTCGATACCTTGTGGCTTACACTATTTTGAACGGCACTCTATGAATAATCGTGTGAGCGTAGATTTGATATAGAGAATCCTTCTCGAAAATCTAACAAATAACTCTATTTACTGGTTGAGTAAAGTAATACACAATACATAATAAATAAAATACACAACATTAATATTATAATGAACTCATTAGTCTTTAAGGGAATTTCACATGCTGTAGTGGCTCAGAGGTTTGCTTTTGGAAATGTGAGTCGAGAGTTCGGATCCTACATTCAACAAGCATTTTGTTCATTTTCGTTGTATAACGTATAAGTTCTAAAATATACATATACATATGTATAAACATACACTATTGCTTACTTTTCGGTAAAATTTAAATATGACAGAGTCTGTAGGGATGTATTCTGATTCTCTCTACCTTCTTTGAGGGCGTTTCCAACTTCTCTCGACTTCCATCTCATGTGCCGCAGCACAATCAGTTCCAGGATCTGCATACAGTTCCTGAAAATTTCAAAATACGAACATAAATCAATGGTAGAAAAGGATAAGAGACAATCTTTAACTTAGAACGACAGCTAGATAACTATTACTTTTCTGGAGCATATCAAAATATGTACTGTCTGCTGTACTCTGCAATTTCTAGCGCAAAGCACTCACAGTATTCGTGTGAATTGTATGTGTGTACGGCTGTTTAGTGGGACGCGATATTGTGTACCCAATCATATATTTATTATGTCCTATTAAAAACAAATTAAGGGTATCCGTATATGAATTTATGAAAAAGAAATCAACGCGACATAATCCATCACTGTTGCATTAGTGTGTTCGTTTCCACGGGTCCGCGTAGTGACAGGATTTGCCGGTCGAATTGCGTCGGATAATAGATTTGTATCTCGACAAAACGCGCATTAGTAGATAGCGAAACCGGCCGGGCCACGACTACAGTGGTGAGGATGATTTTTTTCGGAAAACATTGCCCTTATTTTAGGATAACATTGTAATATCCTGTATTTTAAGTACGTTTTACAAACGTAAATTTCACGTGGACAAACACAGATGCGAAACAACCATCTGTAGGTCACACATAATTATAGTTGTCCCGTGTGGGACTCGAGCCCACGACCGCCGTCGTCGAAGCCAATACCTTGGTTACTGGGGAGTCATCTAATTCGTAACATAATTTTTTTTTAATATTTTTAAAGCTTTTATAAATTTTGTACTACTATAGTGTTGAAAAAATCTTGAGTTCTTGAGACAATTCGATTCTCCATTTAGTTACAAGCAACAAGAAGAACGACCTTGTTTACGTATTGAAATAAACTACACACATTTAATTTTTCAACCGTCTTCAAAAACCGAGGAGTTTCTCAATTCGACTGTATTTTTTTTATGTTTGTTACCTCATAACTTTCGACTGGGTAAACTGATTTTGATGATTCTTATTTGATTCGAAAGGTCGTTCTTCCCATGTGGTCCCAAAATAGTTTCCTTGGTATTGGACCTTGGGCTCCGGAGATACTTAGGGAACTCCGGAAAATCAATTATAAAATGTATACAGAGCGAGATATTTGAAGTCTGTTTTGTTTTTCGTTACTAAATATATTGATTTGTTGTATATTGTAAATGTTTATACATTACAACATTTCAGGTGGTCTAAAATATACGATGATGAGACTACGAAGTCTGCTTTCGAATGATAACAGTGTTTAACGACAAAGCATTTATGTTACATACTTTAGCCTGTGCTAATCACGATATACCACCGCGATCAAAGCCCTATTAACAGGTTTAAGAAATTTATTAAAGAAAAACTTTATAAAAAGGGTTATTATAATACAAATGAATACATTAATGACAATAACCCCTGGGAATGAGTTGATCGCTCCCAAGCTATTTCTAAAAGGAAAAAATCAGTTGTATAATATTTGAATTTTTTCTTAAGAAAAAAACAATAATTACAAAAAAGAGGATACCTACGGAGTTTCTTCTCCGCTAGAGGAACCTCATTACGAAACGGTGGTAGATTTAAAAAAAAAATATGACTATTGATAAATGAAATGTAAGTTTCTTATGTCGATGAATAAATGATTTTGATTTTTTTTGATTTTTTGAAAGCTATCGAAGGAGCGACAATGTGGCAAAGCTGTGTCCGATAGAGAGGCCGCCCGCGCCGTGGCCCAGCGATGAGAGCGTACCGTATTATCTGTTATTATGTCTGCACTACATCCGGTCGGTGGGTGTGTCCGACCAGCGTCAACTGAGCCCGAAGGTGACGACTCGCGACCGAGCAATCGCCACACTCACGTGCCACTGCACGGCAACCGAATCACGCCGGCAACCTACTCGATGATCATATTGTTGGCGAACTTTCCTGTTTGGTTTGCTATTTTCAATCGACAACTGGATAGTGACTTGACATACACACCTAATGTAGTCCTAAGTTATTTTATATTCGTTTAACTACTCGTATTTGAAAGGTTCGGTTTCTTGTTGAGTATTTCGAAAGTCGTTGTCTTCTCCACAATGTACTACTTCCGAATTGGTATGATTTTCATTACGGTCTAACAATTGGACTTTAATGTTATATTATAAAACAGGGTTTTCCTTTCAAAAATTGCGGGAAACCAAACAAGCATTTGCCTAAATTTATCTATACGACTTCCGCTATAATAGAGTTTTGATTAATTAAGTTTTAATCTCTGATGTAGTGAAATTACATTTCCTTCTTTGATAATACCTATTTAATGTTTTACACGATACTTACTAGAACTATATTTGTGGATTTTATCGGTTCCTTATCCAATGGCCGACTTTCCGTAAAATTACCTAGCAAACGACGGAATGAAATCAAGAAGCAAACATACATCAGTAAGACAAGACACGAAGCATGTTCTGCTTTGGCCAGACGCAAAATAATAACATAAACTGATAAGTCGGGCTGCGACTTAATTGAAGTTCATCGTAATCACAAACGGCCTGAATAATTCGCAGTCAAAAATTAGTACATTAAATTAATTGCGGCGAATCGGGATTTGCTTTACTGTCACCGGTTTTAAATTTAACCAAAGAGAAAATAAAACCGCCCAAGTGCGAGTCGGACTCGCACACGAAGGGTTCCGTACCATAATCTACAAAAACGGCAAGAAATCATGTCTGTTGTATGGGAGCCCCATTTAAATATTTTTTTCTCTCTTTTAGTATTTGTTGTAGCAACAGAAATGCTTCATCTGTAAAAAAATCAACTCTGTAACTATCACGATTATGGAGATAAGTGGTGACAGACGGACAGACAGACAGACAGACAGACAGAAAGATAGATAGTGTAATATAGAATAACAGAAATGAGTTAGTAGTGTCTCCTTGCCTAATTACAATTAGTTGTCAAATAGACTAATTGAAAAGCAAGATTTATTTAATTAATATAGTTTGCGTTTATAGAGTCTTCACCGCTTCCTTATCTCTTTGAAATGGTAGTATATAAATAGATCGAAACAGCCGCCAGACTAATTTATTTCAACGCTAATTAACTCCCGTTTACACTTCCACAGCAATTCGCCAACGGGCTTATCTCCAGGGAAGGAATTCGTTGCGAAGTTGTAAGCAAGCGATGTTTGCAAGAAAAAAAGTTTACGTTTCGTACTGCGTTTCGTACAAGTCTCTCTCGACACAAAGAGCGGTTACCGCGTACTTGAACTTAACTTATCCGCGTCCATAGAAACTAGTTTTGGAAGTTTTCTTTTGTCCCCATAAATTTTTCACTTTCGCGAATTTATTCGATAAGCATTGGCTTTCTACCGGGGGAATGACTTTGCTTTAAAGTTATAAAATTCAGACAGGCGTCTGTTTGGTAGTGTGTGGAAGACCCATGAAAGAAATAATTACCGACAGAAGATTTTCTCTCAACACGACGGTTCTCCCGTTTCGTTTAGTCATAGTTAGAGAGAATTGTGATTAAAGGAAACGAATAAGACATAAAACGCTTATTTACGGATACGTTGCTGCGCGAATTGGCAGTTCCGTCCGGGTAAGTACCACGCCCTCACAGAAGACCGGCGTAAAGTCGAAGTGTTACACTTCTGCGTTTCGTCTGGTGAGTGAGCTTTTCAAATGAATTCTTAATTTCTTTTGTCGTTAAACTATGTGTACCTTCGGGCATCAGACATGTACTCGGCACTCTCGAATCATCTAGCTTTTGTAAACTAAAACTAAAACTAAAGACTATTTTATTTTATTAAAATTGTGTATCATAAACATTACCAAACATTATGACTTGCTTCCGGTTTTTCGTGTGGCCTAAATTTGGCAAAACCTGCGAAACTTTATGCTTTTAATAGATACCTGTTTGAGACCAGACTAGATTGGAATTACTGGTATTTATTTAATTTGTATTTAATTGCTAATAGAGCTGCAATCTGGCACTCTATTGAAGAAGCCTTTCACTACTTGAAGACATCTCGGTATAGCTTGCAGTGACGAGGAAGATGCCTCAATCATCAGCGGGACTTTTAGTTCGGGTGTGAAAGTTAACGATGAAGAACGGCGGCTTGTCAAGCAGCTATTCCGATGGTAGAATTATAGGTAGAAAAGGTGTTGCTATCAAGCTCAAAATATGAATGGGAAGTGCCGTGACCTAAAAGGACCGGAGAGGAGCGGAAAAGAGCGTTTCATTCGATTAGAGGGTAAACCAAGGTCCTTGGTTATTGGCAATGAAACTGCGAATCTTTTGCTGTTAAATGTCAATAGCTAGTGATGATTAGTTATCATTCAGAACCGCTCCACCATGTTAATAATTCCTGCCATCCGAGGGCATATAGTGGCTCTCCGTTATCTCGTACGTGGGCGAATGAATGCACTGGTGCAACGACAGAACCTTGCTTGACCTTTGGCAACTAGACCTAGGGACTATTTTTCGGGTCAAAGTTCCGCTGCCTCCAGGGCTTGAACCGTGACGTTTGAGGTCGATTTGTCGCGGGTCCGGACTTGCGGCCAGGTCGCCCTTCTGGGAAGCGTGTGCCGCGGCCTTGTCCCTGCCCAGACCGCCGCCAGACGTTTTTTCGACCTCAGCGGACCTGACGCCAAACCGGATCCACTGCGCCGCGGCGGCCCGTCCGAGCCACGAGCGACGGCGTTTCGCGATTATGGTAGTCTTTAAGAGATTCCCTCTTCAAAGAAGCAACTTCTAATATAAAGTGTAAAGAAAGTATACTAATAGTCACGGAGATACTGTATCAAAATTACGGAACGATAAGTATTAATAATAAAATTAAGAAAACTTTTCTCAAATTTGATTAGTCTGAAACTATTGTTGAAAATCATCATCAATGTTTCATATAACGTTACAACGTAAAATAATAAAGAATTAAAAAAATATTTTATGACAAAATTATGTAATCTTTATTCCACAAGAGCCACAATTAAACACCTATTTAATATTAATTAAATGCGAATAATCGTACTTTATTGTGATTTGATCAATTTTAGTTAAAATATTTTTTAATAAAACTATACCTCGACACACTTCAGTTGGATACTGTTAACGGTTCAAAAATAGGATGAAGTAGAAATAGAATTATTTTTATTTAAATTCAGTTGTTTAACAATAATTGGAAAAAAACATAATTAAGAAATATAACTTTAAGCGGGTTAATATTTAAGCTTATCATTAATTGTTACTTTATATTGGCCCGCTTGAAGTTAACAACTTGGAAAGCGAGCGTTTCACGTCGCGTCGCAACAGGCCAACGTGGGCTGCCGCCGGTTTGGAGAGGTTCCCTGAGATGGCTACATGCCAGTCTTAATCGACAATTAAACAGATGTAAGGGGAAGATTATCGTGCAACAACAGGATCTCGTTGTCCCATAGTTGCGCTTTAAAACGAAACGCCTCTGAACCAACCATACGCAAGTTGTCAGATTTGTAGGTCTGTTAGCGTGGAAATTACGCGAATAGTACTGTTTAGACTTACGAAATGGAATATCGTGAAATTTAGGGTAGCGGCTAAAAACTTCATGTATGTGGTCTACTTTGCGTCCTTCTCAAGTGCGTCGTGCTATTATGAGAGACCCAAAAGCTTATATACATAAAAACGATAAATCATCAATGCAATTCACCCCTTCGCACTGTGTTTAATATTCAGCCATCTTCGAAGTCCTTAAAAAATTCGAGTTACTGTCGTTAGCGATAGATATGATGCATTGATGATTTATTATTTTTTCTTTTAGGATTGTAAGAACGTTTTACAAACATAAATTTCACACGGACAAACACCCAGATGCGAAACAACTATCCGTGGGTCACACAAATAGTTGTCCCGTGTAGGAATCGAAGCCACGACTCGGACTCCGAAGCCGATACCTTGGCGACTGCGCCACGGAGTCGTCTACTATTGGTGACAAATCATCTGATGTTATTCGAAAGTACGAATTCAGATTGACTCTACTTCACGTCACTGAGCGAGCCCGAGCTTTACATACGCAATGCATTTTTAAAGAATCTGAGGAAACCGAGCGAAACGAGGCACTGGAGCGAGTGATTTTCGCATAAACGACTGGCTTCTTGATCAAGATATTAAAACGTCTATTTTTCCGTTTCTCGCGTTTCTCGCGTTTCGCGATCATTTGCTTTCTTTTTCACACATTGTTCCCTTTCCTTTTCTAGTCTTTTTTTACACATCTGTAGTTTAATTGCTTTTCGCACGCGTGTCATATAAATAGTATACAGTAAGGTGGTATGCATAAAGCAAACACGCCTAAAGAGGTTTTTACTCGAAGTAACTTTGAGTAATATTATTCTATGTTGGGCTTACATTGAAAAGTTGCACGTAGACCAACATCTAAATTTTTTTTTATATATGAAAAGTTGGCAAAGCCAAGTGATTCACCTGATGTTAATTAATTACCGTTGTTCATGGAAATCTACAACGCGTGAGTGATAGCAAAAGTGTTGCCGATCTTTAAACATGGGCCTAGGCTTGCTTACCAGAAAAATGGCGAAAATATTACAGTTCCATTATACTTCAGTCTTCTGTGATGCCGTGGGACTTCGTCGCACAAGCCTTTCTATCTGGGATCCAGAAGAAATCATTAAGTGGATCTACCGTGTGACCGTACCACTGAGAAAAACTTTCTTGGCCATACAAACTTTTATTCCAGCGGGAACCGAACTAGATCCAGACCGATAGCACACCATCAAGTATATATTTCTGTCTATAAAGTATCTATTTATTTGTTTATCTTTAATATTTAATTATCTATCTGTAATAACAAAGAGTATCTTTTTGTTTTATTGTACAGTGACTATTGAGTCTTCTTTCATCAAAACATAGTGTATGTTCATTCCATAGATTGCGATGGCGAAGTAAATATTGGTGTACAGAGCTTACAGAGCATGTGATATTTCAAGCAATCGATAACAACAACTTTTGTGAATACACGCTTATCAAAGTTCCAATGGACGTCAGAATATATGACTGGTTAACGAATCCATAAATATCTAGATAAAACACCGAGATGGTGCGTTGACATCATAGACACAAGTTTGTTATTTTATTAGGATTAATTTGCTTCCAATAGATTAAGTAAAATAAAATCATTATAAATTGGAAATAGCCTCGTATTTCACGAGAGTTACTTCGATTCATCTTGGTCCTTAGTTCCATAGGTCCGTAATGAAAACACCATTACAAATACGACAATTTACATCTAGATAATCTGAATGCTTAATTTTTAAGGAGGCTTGACGTCAGATCGGCGGCTGGTAGTAAAAAACTAAGTCAATATGTTTACAAAATGCGTTACAACTGTGCCGACTACAACTAGGTGGTATAAAGGCAAAGGTTAAGAGAAAAAAATTAAGGAGAAAGAAGAGAGACCGAGTGTGCGGTTAATAATTTATTCCACACACAGGTTCGTTACGGCCAAGTGGTATCTAAAAAAACGTTAAAGAGTTTAGAGTTTTTCGCCCATTTCGCACGAGTAATGATCACTATGGGGACGGATGAAATTGACGCGAAATCCTTACTAATATTTTAAACGCGAAAGTTTGTATGTATGGATGGATGTTTGTCACTTTCAAGCAAATACTACTGAATGGTTTCTCTCAATGGAGATAGCTCATACATCAGAATAACGCATAGCTTTTAATTTATATGCTAATTATTATGTATATCTGTCTGGACGTAACGCCTTCAGCCTATTCCACGCAGACGTAGTCGGGGGCAGCAGCTAGACCGTAATGAAAAAATTAAGCGCGTCATGCCTCCCGCGGCATTCGAACTGGGCACGGCTACGCGCCATACGGAGCCTTTGTTGTGCTCACGCGCACCCGGAACGGCGTTGTGCGATTTTTTTTAGATCCCAACGCTCGAAAGCTTCCTGTGGACCTTACTACTGTCGCTAGTATGTGCTCTAACTATATGGTTAGCTTTTAAATAAGTGTAGTTCAATAGCGCACTCGACAAATCCATTTTTCTTAACGAAAAATAAAAGAACAGAAAGACTTCAAGTTCATTTTATAATTGATTTTCTGGAGTTAACTAAGTGTCTCCGAAGCCCAAGATCCGATACCAATGAAGTTACTATGGGACCACATGGGAAGCACCAGCTCTCAATTAAAAAAAGAATCAGCAAAAGCGGTTCACCCAGTCGAAAGTTATAAGGTAGCACACAAAAAAGTACAGTCCAATTGAGAACCTTCTTTTTGGAAGTCGGTTAAAAATACAAGACACAGTCATGTACATAATTTTTTAAGCGAGGTATCAAACGAACTGGCGATACACCCGATGTTAAGTGTAAATACCACCCATGGACATCTGCAACACCCGTTGGGTTGCAGATGCGTTGCCACCTTTTAATAAAGTGGACCCCGATTGCCTCACTCACCAGACGAAACGCAGAAGTGTCACACTTCCAGGTCAATCCTGGTACTTCCCCGAAAAGACCTGCCATTCGTGCAACAGCGAATATTTTTGCGTGCGTGCAGAAATGAAAGTAGCAATTAAAAGTTATAAATGTATGTTTATAACTTCTTAATATCATACTTAATAATCGAGATTAGAGATATCGAGAGACTATACAATATGTAATTATCGAGAAAATTGACAAAACGCGAAACAGTCACCTCCCGCTATATACGCCCTTCCGAGGGATGTCTATACCGACATAACGTTTCAAAAATCATCCGAAAAAAGCTCGTATTGTGCGGGACATCCCTTTCGCGCGCGGAACTGTGCAAAGCCTCCTTTGTGCCGGGCCCATCCTGGCAGCAGCTGAATCCTGTGCCGCAGGCGGGGAGTTGGGGAGAGAACACATGCTATCAGTGCACGGACCTAATTATTCGTGGCGTCTGTTTAAGAGGATCGTCGTCGATGTCGACGATTCCGTAGTCGCTTTGTCTTACGTATTAAGCAAGTACAACGGTAACTACATTTTTGGGTGTAGAGCGGTTGTATTGCGAGAGGAGACTTTATTTAATTTATATTTGCATGCTATTTGTAAGTGTAACGAAACAATTATAACTGTACCATCATGAATCATATCTTGTGTAAATGGCAAATAAAAACATGAATAAAAGTGGTGGCAGACTTGATTTAATACAGCGGGTTCGAACCGCGGTATCTTACACAATATAATTTGCATTTTGTTTTAAATTTCTTATATACATTTCTTCACGTCAAGCTTACTACGACGTATATTACTTACTTGCTTGTAAAAATCGTATTAAGAATGTTTAAAAATTATATTAATATTTTATTATAAAAATATAGTGTGACCACCAGTCTTGGTACTGGCTCTCGTCCGATCTGGCCTCAATTGGAAAAAGTTAATTCAATAAAGAAAACTGTAACATTAATTTTGGCTCAGCACGATCCGCACCGTCGACTTTTTATTGATTATTTCCTAAAATATTTTTTTGAATTTACAAAGCCAGGGGGTTGTTTTTTAAGCCTCCATTATTTTCACCCCGTCATGCCGTCGACCGATTATCGATTTTATTGATTTTTTTTTACTTCGGTCCCATTGTTCACTGTTATATTCGATGCTGGATTAGGGTTGGAAGGGGTGCTTTAACAAAGAGTAGCTAATTTCGGCCGAACTGATCGATTTTTGGCGAAAAAAATTGCACACTTTGAAGATTATTTTTAAGGGGTTGGTATGAATGATAAATACAGCCGTAGGTTTGCCCAGGCAGTATGGTATAATACTCATGGTGTTTCTTTGCAATAGTCTACCTAGTAACGTTTTCCGTTTTCAACCGACTTAAATTAAGGAAGTGGTTCTAGGTCCTCAAAAATAACAATTCGGTAGTGTTTTTAGGGTTCCGAACCCAAAGGGTAAAACGGGACCCTATTACTAAGACTCTGCTGTCTGTCTATTACCAGGCTGTATCTCATGAACCGTGATTGTTAGACAAATGATTTATTTCTGTTGCCGCCATAACAACAAAATACTGAAAAACAGAATAAAAAAAATATTTCATTGGGGCTACCATACATAAGACATAATTTTTTACAGTTTTTATAGATAATGGCGCGGAGCCCTTCGTGCGCAAGTCCAACTCGTACTTGGCGATTTTTTTATATAATAAATATGTCATAACTACAGAGTATACTTCATAGCAATCCTTGCATTACTTATGTTCCGCTGAAGAAAAGAAGTAATGATGGCATACTGATAAACTTCGTTTGGATAGGTCTCCTCATTTTTCCAGATTTAATTGAAAGAGTTTTATTGTGAGTTTCGTGGTTGTCAGCTCAGTCAGCTCAGTGTCCGGGCGCTCGCCTTTAATTCAATATACTCGAGCAACCTGAGTTCGATCCCCGGTGCCGGCACCAATGAAGTTTTTAACTTTAAGTGCTGAATTATCACGTGCTCCGCGGTGAAGGAAAACATCGTGAGGAAACCTGCATATTTTCGAAATAATAACAAACAAATGTATTTCGAAAATATGTGAAGCCCGCCAATCCGCAGTGGGGCCGCGTGGTGGACTATGCCCTGATACCCTCTGTATAGAGGAGGCCTTTGCCCAGCAGTGGGACATGTATAGGCTGTTACTTTACTACTTTACTTTACTTTTCGTGGTTGTCTAGAAATAATTCTGAAAGGCACTTTTGTACAAGTTTCATACAAGTTATAATTTTTAAAATTTGTTAAGTTCTCAGATAAGAAAAGCCTATACTAAGAAGTACTATATACTTTGTTTTTAATGTGAAATTGTTTGCGATAAATTTTGGATGAATGAATCTTAGATGAATCTTTTTTATCACAATTCAAGAGGACCGGTGGATCACTCTGTACGCCGCAACAAACGACACATGGACAAGTGGCCACGCACGCGGCGCCCATATTAATTTGTGCTACCTTCGGCCATTAGCTGGCCAATTATGATTATGCCACGGACAGTTCGCGTGGTGGGTCAAATTGTGTTATACAGTGAATAGTAAACTGCGCTTGAGTTAAGACTTGTTTATTTATCAAAAAAAATGCCAAGTGCGAGTCGGACTTGTGCCTGAAAGGAAGGTATAGATAATGCTATAAAAACGCCAAAAAAATGTCTGTTTTATGGGAGCCCCACTTAAAAAAAAACTTATATTCTGTTTTTTAGTATTTGTTGTAATAGCGGCAACAGAAATAGAAAGAATTCAACTGTACTATCACGGTACAGTAGATACAGCCTGGTGACAGACGGACAGACAGACAGTGTGAGTTGAAGTATAGGGTTCCGTTTTAAGCTCTGGGTACGGAACCTTAAAAATGAATTCAGTAGAGCAATTTTAACATATTAGAGTTGATATTTTTGAATTGTGTACCTACATACGAGGCCGATTATATTTTTGATAAGCTTAAGGATTACTTTAATGTTAATAACAGTACATCTTTTCGTTTGATACTCGATGACCTTAATGATTAAAAGATTCCAACCATGTCAGTGTTATAAGCCCCTGTGTATTTAGGAAATTAGATATGACGAAAGCCCATTTTCAGTACTCATTTGGAGTTAATTTGGATGAAAACCCGATGGAACAGGCATCGTATTATTTTTGGACATTTCAAGAAAACGCCAACTGTGCGTATCACCCACGACGCGAACGACCGGACATTCTTTGTCTTTGCGTCTGTTTCGGGAAGCTTTGTTCCTCGAGGTCACGGCCACCCAGCGAGGTGCTTGAACTCCGCATGTCGCGAAAGACTCAGAGAGCATTGAGGCTCCCAATTATAGTGGACATACGACGACAAGCTTATCACCTGTCATGATAGTAAGCTGCGTGATACAGAGCTGCTTAGTTCTTGGAGATAGTGGCAGGGTAGCTGTGGTAGAGTACATGGTATCGAGTGGCGTTCATGCAAAGGATAGGCAAATAATACAGCAAGATTGGAGTACACGGCGTCTTTGTCAGTTCCAAAACGCAAGTGAAGCACTTAAATAGATGTTCTGCCAAATATCTGATTTATAAGATAGGATATGTCACTTGGGATGTATCGTTACTATGATATGAGCTTAATGCGATTTACGGTACAGCCAAAAATGTGCGGGGTGTCCATGATTGATGTTTGGCATGGGTTCGTAGTTTGTACTACCTATGGGGGAGGTCTATAAATAAAGAAATGATGATAATGATGAAAAAGTTGTTGAGGTTGGCAGAAGTGGGCCGGATCTTTCCTGGCGTGTGTATCAAGTATTCTGCGAAAAATGCAGTTAACGCTTTTGGCACCATGCCGCGTTGTCCAGGTGTTCCAAATCTTGTTTGAAAGAGGTAACATTTTCTTTTAACAGGCCACGTAATTGCTTTAGTTCACATTGTGCTGGTAGACAAATACCCGCTAAGGAAATAAGACGTCAAGAGGAACTTTATAATAGCAGTCTTCGTAACACAAATACAGTTTGCTAAAAATAGAATATGGATAAGTTTTTTTTTTTTAGCTATAATTGTGTATCATAACATTTTTTACAAGGATAGCGATAACTAACCATATATTTATGACTTTATAAAGTTTAGGATTAATTTTAATTAGCCTTTGCATTAATTACAATTAGGCGTCATTGACCTCATCAAGAAAGGTTATTTTGGGCGCCTTGAGTTGTCCATTATCATAAAGCTACTTATTTAAAAAAAAATTCTTTTGCCAACTCCTTTAAACGAAGACCTATTAAGTTAAACTCTCTCACTTTAAAATTGAGATAAGTAGGAGCAAAATGGGAAAGTCGAATATCTGATAAAATAGTCTACTCTCAATATTCAATAGTATGACGTAAATAACCCTAAAAGATATATTGCTGTCATTAGCATTAGTTTGACTGCTAATGACAGCTTGTCCACAATGAACGACGAGCTTCGTTATTCTTTATGAGTTATATTAAGCGTAACGTATACGTAAACACATAACTAAAGTGGCCTGCGAAAGTGGACTATTTTTAACTTTGTATCAGAGGTGAGGTGTACGAGAATCCTCACAATTTGTGAGGATTCTCGTACATGCGTACGCTAAGTATAAATACTTTTAATTCATGACATTTATGTTTAAGGTGTAAGTATTTAGTGTAAGCGAATTGTTTTTGCTTTATCTGCAAACTTTAGTTTTCTAACAGAAGAGTCGATCAACAGAGAACAGAAGGTCTATAACATGAGGGTTGAACTGAGTTATGACTCAATATTATGTGTGTATAGTATGGGCCGATAAAAATTTGCTATCCAAAGAGTACAGTTAATAGATCTAATGTAACTATATCCTCCGTCTTATTACACTCGTGATGGTTTTAGCTCAAGGTTTAAGAAAAATAATTCAACTAGGAATTGAATTCTCTACGTTATGCTCCGGGAGCAGATCCCTCAAATAATTTGTCAATATGAGCAATATTTTAAATGATCTTCGATTATTTATTTATTAAGCTAAGAGACATATTTCTTTGCAATCCGATAGTGTTTACTATTAATAGAGCAATGACGTTTCAGTTGTTAAATGTTTTGTCCGTATTGAAGCTTTACCAACTTCAGTAAATGAACGCGATAAATCAGTAAAAATAGTTTAATTGTCTTTCTTTAGACTTTATGTCGTAGGCTTAACGCCGCGGCTGGTGACATGAGAGCTGGTTCTTTTCTCGCTCAAAGGTGAAGCATAACTATTCAGCGAGGAAATGCAGCTAGCTTACTTTTTCACCATGCAGCGTGGATTGGGTTTATTACATAATATGTAATTTTAGATAGATTTAATCTTGTATATATTAGATCAATAAACTGTATGATATTAAGAAATTTGTTGTTCAATAGAGTATATTGGTTATCGATGACGAAATGGTAGAGACGCTACACGACGGCGAAGTCTGTTTCGGTCGTACGATAGAGTACATTTGCTATCGATCACGAAAAAGAGACACTATACGACGTGCTTGTTGGTGTGATTGGATGATTGCGGCGCGCCGAGGCGTAGGTGCTCCGCGGCAGGCAATTACACCGTTTGTTTTGCCGGCACAACGAAGGCGAGCCGTTGCTACGCGGCAACCGCTTACCGCGACCCGACTACTTGCCAGTTACCGCTGACTTATAATACGTCACTACTTAGGATAGTACAAAGTCGTCCCGCTGCCTGGCTGTCCCTACTTATGCTTAGATCTTTAAAACTACGCAACGGATCTTGGTGCGGTTTTTTTTTACTAAATAGTGTGATTCGAGGAAGATTTATATGTAATATTTAAACCCGAAGCCCGCGCGGGTCGCTAGTACCTAATTACGCGTGTCAAATGTAAGAAGGAGTAAAAAGTAAAGTAAAGTTACAGTGTATGCATGTCCTAGGCAAAGCCAAATGCTGGGCAAAGGCCTCATGTATGCAGAGGGTATCAGGGCTTAGTCCACCACGCGACCCCACTGCGGATTAGCGGTCTTCACATATCTTCGAAATATTTCTTTTGTGGTTATTTCGAAAACATGTAGGTTACTCGATTATACTGAAACAAAGGCGAGCGACCGGACATTGGGCTATCGGATTCACTTGGGTGTTGTTTGAACGTTGCTTTAAGTCGGTTAATGCTATATATATTATGTGAGAAAGTGGCAAACGAGCTGGCGGTTCACCTGATGTTAAGTGATAACCACCGCCCATGAACATTTGCAATACCCATAGGGTTGCAAATGCGATGCTTATAAACGGCCCCGGCTACATCACTCACCAGACTAAACGCAGAAGTGTAATACTTCTACTTTACGCCGGTCTTCTGTGAGGTCGTGGTACTTACCCGGACAGGACATCCTCATTCGTGCAACAGTGAACACTGTTCCGTGGTCCTATTACAGTTAAATACAGTAAAATATATGAACTATTTGATAATATTAGTCACAATGTCAGTCTAAGTGATCAGAAAGTGTTGAAATGAGCGTCGAGGACTAAGTGACAAGTACTGGAGCATTAAGCTCGTATAAACATGTAGTTAATCCAATTGGAAAGTTAAGTGAATGATGGATAAGTTATGGTGAACGATTTCAATTTGTGTTCTGCAATTTACGGAGACTAACTTACAATGTAAGCGTAATACGGTCGACAATTTTTTCTTCTTGAACTCTTAAGTAGACTCTACATTTGAGGTAGAGAAGTGATATTTGTTTAGATATTCAATCTTGCACGGTATTTTGAAAAATTGTTATGACATTTAAAATTGGAATAAACTACACGTGGCATAGATAGAACAAACGAAAGTTTATGCACACCGCTCCTAGAATACAAGACATTATTACCCTAAAGTAGCGTAAATACTTGATCTTTTAGAAACGAAGTTAAAATTATACAAATACAGAGGAGCATTCGATATGCAAAATTCTAAGTAGAAATTCTAGTAATATAAGGAAATAACAGAACAGCTCTGTTTAATTCTAATAAGTTTAGGAATTCGTATACATTTCATATTAGACTGCAATGTTTCAAATTGGGGAAAACTTGGAACGTATCTAGGTGATGCATTTAACTGTGGCAGGGCCACGCAACAGTCTTCGCTGTTGCACGAATAGGCAGGTTCGTCCGGGTAAGTACGACCACCTCCAAGAAGACCGGCGTGAAGTGGATGTATTACACTTTTGCATTTCGTCTGCTAAGCGAGGTAGCTGGGGCCCACTTTTCAAATGTGCGTCGGTTGTCACTTAACATTAGATGAATCGCCAGCTCGCTTGCAACCTTCTCACAAAAAAAATCTAGCCGTTTAGTTAAGTCTTGAGAATCTGACGTTGGTCTCAGATGCTTAAGCAATGAATTAACAGGCTGGCATTTCAAGCCTTCATGTGTTTTAGTAGTTAAAGTTTTTTAATATTAAGGAATAGAAGAATAGATTAATGGACCAACCAACGTCAATTGGAAGTAGAAACGGTACTGAATTTGGAAAATGGAGTACTAATGGTTCTTGTGATGCATGTGACACGACTTCGTTATTGTTGAATAGGATTAGACTCGTACATATCAGCTCGCCTATACGTTAGCTATGAAAATATATCAACTGCCAACGGAACCCTAAAAATCTATCATCGCGTGCGCTGTTCGCTATTCTAAAACTCTTTTATTATTTTCCCGGCAACATCACTGGCGTGGCGATTACAAAATCATGTCCGATAATAACAAGTGTGATAATAAAAGATTTTCTAAAACGATTTTATTATTGTTATACATATCGACATTTTCTCTTGATATAATACATATTTATTTACTACCAATATTTACAATAATAAATCTTCTTCTTATTCTGCTTTTAAAAAACGTTGCCCTTACTTTAGGATAACAAATGGACTGACAAATGAACTTGGACTACCCGAATGGCGTAGTGGGTAGTGTACCTGCCCCCTGCGCCAGAGGGTGTGGGTTCGATCCCCACTACTGGAAAAATATTGTGTGATGAACATAGTGTTTTTCTAGTGTCTGGGTGTTTATATATCTATAATATGTATTTATTTACAAAAAGAAAAGTATGTTTAAGTATGTTTATCAGTTTTCTAGTACCCATAGTACAAGCGTTGCTTAGTTTGGGACTAGAAAATGTTGTGTAAAAATGTGTCCTAACATATTTATTTATTTATTATTATTAAATAAGGTAAATAATGGTAAGGACCATTTACAAACATACATTTCACGTGGACAAACACGCAGATGCGAAACGACTATCTGTGGGTCACACGATGCCGAAGCCGATACTTTGGCAACTGCGCCACGGAGTCATCAAAGTCAATCCAACTAAAAAAGTCAATCAAACTAACAAAGCAAGTCCACACGGCATGGTGCCAAGAACGCTAGGTGCATTTCCTTGTTGAATAAGTAATTCTCTCAAATTTTTGAGTTAATAAACCGATGACTTGAATCAATTAGACGTCCAGCAATTATTACTCGAGTATTTACAATTATTAACAACGTCTTCTGTGACGAACATATCACTTGTCGCGTCCAATTAGTTTAGAGTGACAAGTGGGTCCGGCAGAGTTAATTCCTCACAACATGAGGTTACTAATAAACTTTCATTTGGCAGTCGGATAGAAACTATTAATAGTAAAATTTAAGCTAACCAAATCTATATTCAGTACTTTTTTATTGTAACCGCGGCAAGCATCCGTCTCGCATTTCGCGAAGCCCGTGTTTAAATTAGGATAAAAATTAAATTAAGACCACTAGCAAAACTCTAGTCGAAATTGTTGTAATACTCACAATTTCTCAACCGTAAATTTTTACACGCGATATTCACTTCCACATTTGGTATTATTTCGAAGATAATAAACACACGTCACTAATTTTGCAGTATACACAATTGTTATGTTTAACATATGAAATTTCTAACGTTTCACGTAAACATTGGACGAAGAAAACTCGCGCGACGCGACGCAGTCGCTAACTGGATGCTTACTCCACGAGAGCTCGTGGCCAACTGTCAGAAAGTCAAAGATGCCAACTGGAATTGCTGAAATACTTTCAGGAGGCCATTGCAATATCGTCCTTACGCTAAAGAGTTAAGGATAGCTTTGGCACGAGCATGGTCGCTTTGCGAATACCAGCAAATAAAATGTCTTATTCGGAATAGCTCTTTTCTATGCGTAATCGCTTAATATTTCATAGTCGATGGTTATTGCACTTTTTTAAAGGATAACATAAAGTTTTTCGCTACCTCATTTCCAAATTAGCTATTTAAAAAAATTAATCCTAATAAAATTTTGAGGGCCTTCAGGAATAGTAGATCATTATATTTTTATCCTACCAATATATCTGCACAAATTAAGTTATAAAAAGGGCTGCCTGATGAAAACCGTTTTTAAGAGAAACAATATGGAAAAAAACCATTTAAAAACAATACTACAGAATATATAAAAGTAAAATATTTATTATCAATTCTATTTCATTTGTTCAATTTATGAAAACAGATCATAGTAGTCTCGAGCAAATATAGTTTATACTTCCAAACTACTAGGTACAATAGACAGCAAATAGTACTTTTTTCATATAGCACGGTTTCGTACATAGACGGCTGCAAGTGGTACAACTCTACTACGAGAGAAATAAGGATTTGATTGCAATTCCAAATATGAGCTTATACTTTAACGTTATTCCGCATGGTAAAAAAAATTAGTTAGGTCCTAGTAGAGTCGCTGGTAACGTTCCAAAGCTACGTTCTACTAGTAAGCTACTATTGTTATTCTAGCTGGGAGTAAGAGAGAGAAGTAATATTATCTTTCTCTGTTATCACTATTTCCTTATATCCAGTAACGATAGTCCAACGGTCACAATTTTCGAACACCTATAGTACATTTTAAACTGTTTTGATTTGATAACACTTAACAAAGTTAACAATGCCCTAATTTATTTGCAGAGCAATAATTCAACAACAAATCTTCACATTACTTTTACTTCATTGTAGTACGATATTTAGGTTCTTCCTGGCAATATCTATCTCTACTATAGCTCAAGACGTACAAGACCTGTCGCAATAAAGGCCCATTTACACGGTGCCAGTTTCTTGCCTGTTGTATACAATTAAATTGAAGCAATAATGAGTTGCATGGTCTAAACAAGAAATGGTCTTAACAATTATTGCGCGCAATTTATTGCATTCAATTATTGCTCTTGTATGTTCAAGAAAATGGCATCGTGTAAATGGGCCTTTATACTCTCAGCGGGATCCGTATCGCGTCTGAGATACGTAGGCACCGAATAAAGGTCCCTTAGCGTCCGACCCGCCAAGAGAAACCGGCCACGCAGACGTCTGGCGAACCAACCCTGCACTGCGGGGTCGATGCACTTTCGCCGCCAGATGACAAAGTGTTATCGCGGCTTTATCTCCGCTGCAGATCTAAACTGCGAGCTACTGGCCGTGTGCAGTAATAGTGGGCTTCCACGGCAGCGCGGTGATGGCGATGAAACCATATTTTGTATTCGCAACATCCACTCTATTCCTGTTCTATATTCCTCTATGAGTAAACATTTATATTCCGATGGAGCTAATAGAAACTGCTATGATTCTATGACCGATGCGGACACAGTATCAAAAACTAAAAGCGACCGATGCGACGATATTACGTAAGGTTCGCAACAAATTCTATACCTCAGAGGCATACATAATACATTGCTAACGCCACATTTTTCTAAATTATTTTTCTCAGACCATTAAAACTGCTAGAACAAATTCTACTCAATAAAGCATTAAGTCCTACGACACCTAATTAATAAAATATCCAATAGTATATGACATCATAATAATGCGTTCAAGGATTCACTCACGCCATTTTGCCTCTCCACATAATGCTGTTTACCTCTGAGGTACAGAATTTTAAGACTTATATTACACAGACTGTAAATTTGACTTCTAGGTCATTCAGTTTGCAGCACTGAATATTACTTTTCATTTTGTTGGTAATAATGTCTGTGGAAATAAATGATCTTAATTTTCTAGAACGCCACACATATATCGAAACTACTGACGAAGTATGAGATAGGTTTTAACCGGCAGGACACCCTATGCGAGATGCCGGTTCGATGCCCGGGCCGCGCTCGCCACAGACGACGCAGACATGTCAAATGAATGTCTCGTAAAAATACGAGAGCTATTCCCAAGGCACGTTTCATTGTTTTATTGAACAACTCGCCCTGGGTTAGGATTGTAAATAATTCGCTACATCTATGAAACCAACGAAAAAGGGCCTACAAACTCACTGGTGTAGATGTAAATTGTTTCTTTTTAATATGAATTACTAACAAAAGTTAAGTAAGTTACACTAAAATAATCGTATAGGTATTAATAGATATATGTTCTTAAATCAATAAACGTTTTGCCGTATCGTTGGAGAATAATTACGTTATATTTGGCGAAGTTAGAATTGTGTTAGAACTAACGCAGAAGCCATCGAGATGCAATTCGTTATTATCTATACCTAGTGACCTAGGTTCAAAGTCTAGTCTAAATCTGCAGTTGTTTATGTGTGTGCTATCACAATTAAATGATTATGTTGTATGTCCAATAACAATCCTGTCTACTTGCGTAGCAAAAGTACTTTCATTTAAGCGGTAATGGTCTGCCTTATATTCACGTCTGAAAGTATACTCTATTAATTGATATATGAAGTAGTTTGCTAGACCATTCTTTTTTTTCTTAACTAGAGGAAGG
The DNA here is from genome assembly GCA_933534255.1 of Iphiclides podalirius. Taxonomy (NCBI): domain Eukaryota; kingdom Metazoa; phylum Arthropoda; class Insecta; order Lepidoptera; family Papilionidae; genus Iphiclides; species Iphiclides podalirius. The sequence continues at coordinate 397,281 of OW152835.1, read as the reverse complement.
GAGTCTAACCTTTGTCATATATAAAATGTTATACAATGGACTTCGCTACATAGTATAAAACAAAGTCGTCCCACTGTCTGTTTGTCCCTATGTATGCTTAGGTTTTTAAATCTACGCAACGGATCTAAATGCGGTTTTTTACTAGATAGAGTGATTCAAGAGGAAGGTTTATATGTATAATACATTGCACCCGTGCGAAGCCGGGGCGGGTCGCTAGTAATATCTATGAAATAAGGGATAAAATATATATCCGTAATTGATTTTACCCGCTACTCGATATTACATCTTACGGCGAAAGCTTGAGTGGTCAAGTGAAACCGCTTATCGCGCGAGCTTATTTGGACTTAAGCGACAGGTGGTGAGTCAGTCCACCAACTTAGTGATCGGGTCGAGGAAATAAATTGCGACAAGTGTGTCGCGCGGCTGCCAGTGTACTTGGCAAATAAGTCGTTTTGCGGTTTCAAACATAACTTTCCTTTAGCTTCGATCACCCGACCATTAATTAAGCTACCCCTTTTTGTGATCACGAAAACCAATATAATTTAGTGATATCTATAGATGTATAAGTACCACTTTTTGTTAGACTTCAAGAACTCATAAAGTTAATATACGTGGCTACAACACACCTCTGCCAGAGAATAACTAAAACAAAACGATATTACAGTTCACCAGTTACTATTTCGCTATCGTTAAATGTCTTTTTAATGGGAACATATTTTTTATCTGTTATTTTCTAATTCGTAGAATATATATTAATATATCGTTATCTATACTTTTTTCTGCAAATAGTAAGATATTCCGTTTATTCTGTTAAAATACTTTTAAACTTAATAAATGGCATTAGATAACATTTTGTACCATGATTTAATAAAACTGGCATATTTGAAATAAAGTTTGGCTTTTGCATTTTATGTTTCATTTTTCTCTTTTCGAAAAATCTCGAAATCGGCCAGCATTTTCCAGTCCAATAATAATACGGCGTCTTTCCCCGAGCCCTGAACGTTGAAAGCGTGGACGCGCACAGCGGCCGCCAGACGGCGCACACAAACGAAAGCGGCGCGTATACCGACACGCAGACGACGCACACACACATGAGAAGCAACTCGATTCACTATACATGCTGATTTATAATGCCGGAGTGGCTCGACATTGGTTCTCGTGAGTCAGACCGAACCGATCCCCAGGGAGCTGATAATTTGACACGCAACGAATAAGAACGTTAATTCTAATAGGATTTGCGAGACTTACGGTTTTCGTCTATGACATTCATTAGCACTTAACTAGCATTGAATTTTTTTTTTACAATTCAGTCCCACGAATAAAATTCAGCTCGTTGAGAAAATTAATTTGAATCAACTTATTTTCTAAGTGATTTCTCAGAGTCTGATGTAAATCAATTAATAAAAACTCCACGCACTATATGAAAATGAAATACACCTAAGGAAACAACGTCGGAATTAAACATTTCTGTCAACTATGGCTAACTTTTAAGTACACAGTGTACAATATGCAATAGTATTATTGAGGCCAAAAAGTAATGATACAATAAACAGAAAAAAATAACATTAATATAAGAACCCAGGATTGTGTCACAAAAAACACAGAAACATTTACTGATTCTTGAACATTGATCTTTATCCCCCGATGTGTAAAGTGTTGATTATTTAGTATTTTTGTTGATCTTTATTCCCGGATAAAATATACATTATTACGCATATTGTGTCACGAGTGACAAAAAGAAAATATGTATGTTTACTATGAAGTACTTGCTTTTATTTAACAATCCAATTAGAATGAAATAAAAAACTTTGGTAATAACAGTAAAAGTGTGTATATAAAATAATACATTACTTTCTCCTTTAATTTTTTAAGCAAATTAAAAATGCGAGAAATAATTAAAAGAAAGGAACTATATAACTAAACATGGCCAGAGAGAGAGCAAGAAAGGGAGAAGCAGAATAAAAAATCACGAAATACATCCGCACACGCTGTATTCACATTTACACACACATTTTACCACAATCGCGACACGTCTGCCGCACACAGTGAACGCGAAGCCAGCGTAAGAAAACGCGCACACTCCTGCACCGGCCTGTGTCTACACGTCTGGCTTAATAGCTACGGAGGATCACGGCACGCGCACACTAGTGAGCGGTTCGTGGAGTCACGCACACGCGCGCGACGAGTTCGTCGACCGAACGCGTGGCGGTTTTTGCAACGTACCGAGATTCAAAATTCGAACTTGCCCCACTGAGGCCATGCTCCTTATTGCGTGAGCGCTAAGGTTCATTTCGAGAAGAGAGCTTTGACGTCGGCGACGGTCATGTCGCAACACGGTCTTCGGAAATTAAACTTATCTATTTTATGATAGAGTTGACAGTTGCGTGGAAGAGCGACGTGTGCAAATGTCAATTATTGTCATGTGAAGGAAGCCTTTTATACGAGAGGCGATAGTGGAGAGTTCCGTGTTCGATGTTTTTTTTTTCCCTTTGATATTCCTGTTTGACGTAGAATCAGGACGTCTTTGCTTTTAAGAGAGTTTAAAAAAATAACGAAATTCACTGTTCAGCTTAAACGCTCTCTGTTTATTATTTGTAATTTGTACTTATTATTTGGTATATGACCAGTCAGTTAGTTGTTATTTTCTTGTGTAAGTGTAATTGTAGGAGAGAGTTAACTTCCACAACTAACTATCCTAAGGGTTACCTCATACATTAGTATATTTAACCATTTTGAACATATAGTTTTGGTGAGCTTAAAAATATGAACATGTACAAAAAGTAACGTGACTATTATTTTGTTCACGGCTGTTACATTTTTACACGTTTAGAGTAATAGATGTATATACATGAATTAAAATATTGAACGAATTCCAATAAGCAAAACTGGTACTGAGTGGATACTGTTTTGAGAATTAAGTGCATTAATAATTAGTATACAATTTTTGAATAAATATCAATATTTGAATAATATATCTTGTGCTGTCTTTCTTTCTTCACTACATAGTATAAAGCAAAGTCATCCCGCTGTCTGTCTGTCCCTATGTATGCTTAGATCTTTAAAACTACGCAACGGATCTTGATGCGGTATTTTTTACTAGATAGAGTGATTCAAAAGGATGGTTTATATGCATGATACATTGCACCCGCGCGAAGACGGAGAGGGTCGCTAGTTTGTCATAAAAGAATACTACCGTTAACTTTGTTGTTACATCTAATCTATTCTTTCGTTATATATATGTTACCCGCGTGTACATTATAATTTAAAATGACAAATGACGCGGGTATATGTCACATATGATTATAACAAGCCCAGTTTATGACGAACTATTCCTTCTCCTCGACTTAGTCTTGATATTTGGGGGCTACACGAGCGGGTCGCATCGACCCCCGGTTCCCTGGGGGTGCGTCTCCCATCGGAGGAAAGCAATCGTTCAAAACCTACCCCCGCTGTCGGGACGTATTTGTAGATGATCATCGCGGCGGGGGTTGAAAGCGGACCACTTTCCATTGGCCAGTGGCGCCCCATAGAAGGTGCCCAATAGGGGTGGGCTGTGTGCATGTCGCTATGTACACCGATCACTGCGATCACAATGCACGTGGCAGCTGAGGGGCCCCACTGCAATCACAATGGTCAGAGCGCTCGGTTCCATCCAGGCCCATTCAAAACTAGTTATTCCTCAGCATCCGAGAATTCCGGACGTCCTATTTATTCCAAATCATAATTCATAATCGACCAACCGGGAATTATTGATATGTAAATTGTGTATTACGTTTCTTACGTTTTTTCTATCTGTACATTGTTATTACGTTGTGCGTACTCGGGCATCCAAATAAGTTATTAGGTATAAAATTGTTTAAAATAGTAAATATAGTATACTACGTGAACGTAGTCTTTGTTGTTGATAGCATTAATATTATGAACTTAGAGTTGAATTAGTTTGAGTTAATTTAAGATAGTTCCTTCACACACATGTAAAAGCATGCAAGCAAAGTCAAGGTGTATATATTGTATTTCTTTGGACTTTATAGCGTCCCACAAGGGATGAAGTTATGTGTTTGAATTGATTTTGTATAAGATAATATGTGGTAGATGACGCAGTTGCAAAGTCATTGGCTTCTGCGCTGGGTCATAGGTTCGATACAAACGGGATAAGTATTCGTGTATGACCTACAGATAATTGTTCCGGATCTGGATGATTGTGCCAAAGGGGGGGGGGGGGTTGACGTTAAGCAGTCCGGTCATAAAAAAACCCTAACGAACACCATCTAACCAGTTGATTCACGTTCACGTGTCATGCCCACCCCAATTAGGTGGGATGAAGGCAGGAGAGCTATATATAGCGAGCTTATGATAAAAATAAGAAAATAATTATTATAATACTAATAAGCATTACATACATATTATAATTTATCGAGAAAAGTTAAAGACTGCACTAAAGTAACTCAAAGCGCGCCATAGCCAATTAATGTACGGCTTCCACAACAAACTGGCATCGATAAGGCTTTCTGTCAACGTGCGCACGATGCATCGATGGCAAAACAAATTTGTTACAACAGATAGAACATTTTGTTATATATAAACTAAAAGCATTGAAAATTTTATATGGAACTGGGTACTTTACCTTAGGCTAAATAAAATATTGTAATTATTTACTTTTAATTATTAAATTATTTTATTACTATTAATTATTTAATTAATTTATTTAATTATTATTTTGTTAATTTACATTACATTCCGAGTATAATAATTAATAGTTTGGCCAAATTTATACTTCGATTATAATAAAAGCAGCCATGCCAAATCCTTTTCTAGGCCTCTGTATATCTATATATTCAAAGCATACGTTTACAAATACAATACAATATACAAACATTTTGTAATAGTTCGTTAAAAATACGATTGAAAAGAACAAAGAAATTGCCAATTGACCTAAAGATCTTCAAGTGAAGTTTATTATGTTTCATACTAAAAATGGAGTTAGTGGTGACATAACTATTTGTCTATGGTTGTCTATCACATCTTAGAGCATCTTGCAAAGATGTCTGAGAGGATATTGTGAAAGCCGTTTTGTTCCTTAATGTGTCAGAAAGTTCCCGCGACAGAATGGCCACCGGAAACTACCGTTCGCCAGCCCGGTGTGGCTTCCGGCGCTGGTGAGCTTTTGCCTCGCCCGCTCCAAGCAAATTCACTTTGTCACTTCCGGCTATATACTAACAGATGGAACCAGAACTTATCATTCTAATGTGACAATTTCACGCAAAATTTACTTAATATCCAGTAATACAGATGACGTGTTTGTGTCTCTAACTTTCTTCTATTTTTTTATGTGAGAATGTGGCAAGCGAGCTAGCGGTTCACCTCATGTTAAGTGATAACCACCACCTATTGACATTAGTAATACCCATAGGGTAACAAATACGTTGTTACCTAACAAAAGGTATGCCTCGACAACCTTACTCAACAGACGAAACGCAGAAGTGTTGTCGCTGGCAACACTGTATACCGGATATGACGTTAACTTCTCGAGCGAAGGGACATATGGTCGCATGGAGCAGCGGGAGTTCTTTTCCGTTGCGTTCCAGGACGGTGATATAACAAATAGTGCTGCTTGTCATTATAATAGTTGTTAATTCAAGTTCAGTAATAGTTAAAATATTAGGATGAAGGTAAAAACTATAGAAGTCTTATAGAAGTATAACACTTCACGCCGGTCTTCTGTCAGGTCGTGGTACTTCTCCGCACGGACCTGCCCATTCGTGCAACAGCGAAGACTGTTGTATGGCCCTCCCAAAGTTGTATTTTAAACCGACGCGTTTTATTTACAACCGACTTCAAAAAATAAGACGTTCTCAATTCGGATGAACTTTTTTTTAAAAAAACATCGCCCTTACTTTAGGATAACATTACCCCGTGTTGTAAGAATATTTTAGAAACATAAATTTCACTTGAACAAACACCTTAAACCGAAAAAAAATTCTGTAGGTCACAAAAATAGTTGTCTCGTGTGGGAATCGAACCCAAGACCACCGGTGCCAAAACCAATATCTTAGCAACTTCATAAGGAAACATCCAAATTAATTGTTCCTGTTCTGAGGTAATTAGTACCCATCATAATTGACGTTACGAATTATAGTTATTTATGAACAGATTATAAAGAATCTGTTCGATCCCATCCCTCCTTATTTCCTTACTAATATTATAAACGCGAAAGTTTGTATGTATGGATGTTTGTTACTCTTAAACATAAATACTACTGAATGGATTTTAATGAAACTTTACAATAACATAACTTATACATCAGAATAAGACATAGGCTATAATTTATATACATATTTTATGTATATCCGTCTTTCTGTCTGAATGTTACGCCTTCAGCCTATTCTACGCATACGTAGTCGCGGGCAGCAGCTAGTGGACCATATATTAGTTTTATTACGATTGGAGCATAGTACGAATCTAAGTGTCATCAGTCAATCCGTTTTCGTTTACGAATATCTTTAAAAAATACTATGTGACATTTATGTCTTGTATATGGCAACAATTACGAGAGATTCCGTATCATATTAAGTGAGTAAATCATATTCCATGTTACTTATTGGTAACGCCAGCGGATGTACTTAACGACGGCGTGTAATCAAAAGGTGTCTTTTATGTGTCATTACATGTATAAGGCGTGTATATGTAGTGTATACTGTATATCACATAGTTTTTCGAGTTATTCATTTACTGACATCTTTACAAAAAAAGTTTTCTTTATGCAAGCCTCTTTTTCAATAAGTACTAACCTGTAAAAGTAAACATGACACGAATCATAAAGAAATAAGTTTGTGTCTCCTCTTTCCGCACAATGGTACGTTGAATGTAACGGCCATAGCCGAAGCAGTACAAATAAAATACAAAGTTAAAACACAGCTACAACTTTCCGATTATTAGAATACGGAAATAAATTCGAAATATGTAGATTAAGCTTTAATAAACAATGAACCTTGGGATTCGAACGCCAGACTGGCGACACCGCATCCAGTCCCACACTAGGGTCCCTAGGATACGCGACAGGCAATAATAATACGAGCTCAGATGTCGTTCGCAACAAATGGGACCGGACGCGCTAGTCCTAGCGCATCCGGTTCCTTCGACTCTATGAATGACGGCCGATTAAAAAAAATGTAAGCTCTTTAATCGTTTTACATCACCGCTCCATATTCGACGACGGAATACGTCCAGCCAGTTAACGTGATTTAATACCGTAATTAATACTTTTTCATATTTGAAAACTTTTCTGCATAGTGCGAAATATTAGCGAATGATAGTAAATGATAGTAAGTTGTTTCCAGAAAAATCAAATGATCTGTTTGATTACGTGAAGTTTTTTTTAATGTGCAAATAAGTTTTTATGTGCCAAGCGAGCAGACGGTTCACCTGATGTTAAGTGAATACCGCCGCCCACGGACATCTACTACACCTGAGGGTTCCAGATGCGTTGACCACCTTTTGTAAATTGGGCTCCGGCTCCAAAACCTCACTCACCAGACGAAACGCGAAAGCTTTCTCACGCTTTTTTCTTTTACCGCCGTCCACGTGATAGCACATCACTTAAAATTGACAATTTCATTTGGTGACACCAGGATTTGAACTCAGGTTGCTCGAGTATATTGAATTAGAAGCGAACGCCAGGTCAATAAGATAGTAATTATAGTCTTGCATTTGATAAAGCCCGATATTTTTATTAAGGTAAAAAGATTACGGTTTCTGCGTATACAAAAATAGTTCAGCCAATCGAGGAAATGCCATGAAATTAGAGAAGACTGGCGTAGTGTGATAGTATTTATAATTAAGAGTTTCTACTTAGGCATCTTAAAGGCTCTCTCATATAACTCCTTTGATTTTGCCAATATCAAAGCACCCGTAATAATTTACCAGAATAGCTTGTCTTCACCATGTATAAAAAATAATATTGTTGTAGCTAAAACAGATTGTAAGCCGTCCTAGCATGGAAAGTTAGGCTCTATTTATTTTGATAAAATTCCTGTAAATAGTAATTAATGAATTTAAAGAGTTGTAGAGAACAGTGTAGTCATTCAAAAATAAAATAAATAAACAGAATAACAAAAATTGCCAATAGAATGTTTGTGACACGACAAATACTTAGATTATATGGTACGTGTTCCTACGGAAGCTAAGTTGTGTTTCTTAAATAAAGTTATCTAAGTAAAAGGAAACAGGACCTCTGTAGCGATCAGTGAAGGAACAAAAGACATCAACGAGATGTAACAATCTACAGAAGTTTGGATGCAAAGAACCTAATTTGTCGTTCTTTTTAATGTTTAAATATTAATTTATACTAGAAGATTTTAGTGTTTTACAACAAAAGTTTTATTTTTCAAGTAGGTTTAATGTAATTGTGCAATCGTAAAATGTAAAACCTAAATAGAAAATAAGAGTAAATACATTTTTCTAAGTTTTGTTCTAAGGAGGACGTAGATCATTTAATGATAACGATTGGAGTCGATTACAGTTGGTGGTGGTGGTGACGAGTGTTCCTCTTTGTCTTAAGGTTCCTCTACAAGTAGTGAAGGTTAGCTATCAGCTTATGAAAGTCTTCCTTCTTTTTAGCATCGCGGAATAACTCAATTACGCTAGTTATCCCTGTCCATACTCGAATGTTACCAAACCATGACTTCTATCTTCATCCAACTCTTATCTGCCCATCATGATGAGTTATAAGACATACTACCTTTGATTTTGAAGAACGTGACGCCAAGACGAGCGAAGCGGCTAGTTCATCATCTTTGGTCTTATTTTATATATCAGGCATCTTAAAAGCATAACGTTAAAAAATAGCAGATTTTGTTACATCAGTTTATCCTTCCGATTGTAAAGTCAGTGCCTTTATGGCAAAAGGGGGAAAGGTGGAACATGTATTTACTGTGATTACGTGTTTGCCACCTAGGTCTAAATCACTGCTAACCACAAGGTAAGTAAGACTCTTAATGCACCTTGTGAAATGAGAAAATACATAGGTCGTTATTTTACTAGATAACGAAGAAAGTTTGGTTGGGGTTTGTAAAGACTGAAATTCGACTTGGTCTCATCGGGACATACTGAGGAATAGGCCGTAGTTAAACAATGGTTCAAATTGGAAAGTTAGCAAAGTTTTGTTGTCTTTCCCTCGACAGGAATTTTCTTCCCGGGTTCAGGGGTAGGCAACTAGCACTAAGATCGCCAGGCCGGAATGGTCAATGGTCGAAATGCGAGCGCAAATTCGAAAAGACACCGGATGTGCCACCATACATAGCTAATGAGCCCGGGTAGGAAGTGACGTAACACCGTGTGAAATGCATTAGCATCCCGAACGCTGCTTGTCTTAATTACTGGCCATATTTGGCCACCCCGCCGGCGAATGCCGTTACCTGGAGAGTGGCGGAATTTGACTCAATTCTTTCATTGGTGGTCAAGTGATTGAGAAGACTGGTCAGACATCACAAACATTACGGGTTCAGATCCTAGTTGAGTGCATCGGTGAGTTTAGCGAATTTCTTACGCGTTGGTAACCCTGTCCAGCGTTATCATAATCTTACATTTTTAGCCATATCGATAGTTCTATTATCTGTCAGCTTTTGGTTTACTACTGAATATAGTTAAAGAAGTGAGTGATTACTGTTTAATAAAAAGGCTAAATGTGAGTATGTTTTTGTGTTTAAAAATTTTATATTCTCTGTTAAGGACTCTTTAATTGCACACCTTTATAATAATAATTAATCTTACTGTTATAAATTTTCGTTCTTCCTGATTATCTTTGTCAACGACTAATAATGAAATGATCCGAAAAATATCGAGAAAAAAAGTTATTACCTTACCATCGTTTACAATTTACGATGTTCCTTTAAAATTTATTATTAAATCAGTTAATTTGACATATAACAAAAGTATGTTTATTTATTCCGTATCTTTCTATCTATTTCTAGTGATCTTATCTATTTGTTGTGCCTAACACTTTCACGGTTCGCTAGATGCTGTATGTGTGTTGAGAGATTTCCGCAACTACTTGCTTTTTCAATAAAAAAGTACTTCATGGATTTCGTAACAGCAAAATAATTTTTATCACATTAGATTAAGGTAAATTTAATGCTACTTCAAGCGAATTAGGATATTCTTTTTTCCTGTAATGCTAGATGAAAAGACATTTAAATGAATAAATAAATAAATCTTAGGATAACATAACAGTAGCTTTACATCCCTATTATATCAGTGGAATGTTTACTGAGCAAATTAGTGTTGATATTTATGAAGATGGGAAGTCGGCTGTAGTTAGATAAGCTTCACTTGAGAGAGTATTGTAGGATTTTATCATCGTCAAGTGGTAGTATTATTTATGCTTTTGAGTTTCGTCCGGTCGTTGGGGTTAAAAGCGTATCGATTTTACTAGTGCTGCAGAAGTCCATTGGCGGTTATCCGGATGGAAGTGACTCTGGTCTGTTAGCAAGGTGCACTCTGTGCGTCCGGCCGGGGAATCGAATCCGTGGCGGCGGAGGGGGGCGCTTGCTACCAGGGCGGCAGAGCGCGGCGCTGGCAATTTGGCGCGGCCGCGCCGCGACCGGTCGGGCGGCTACCGCGCTACGCGGCGCGCATGTGTGCGTGCCGTGCGCGTGTCCATTGCGCACGTCACAGCAGCGCGCCTTTATTCATCACATTTTTTTGAAACACTAACTGTACACAAATCTATCTAGGCTATCCGCCGTGTAATTAAATAAATTGTAAAATTATGAAATACCAATGAAATCAAAATGGGACCACATGGGAAGAGCACCAACTTTCAAATTAAAAAAGAATCACTCAGTCGAAAGTTCTGAGGTAGAAAATATAAAAGAAAAAATACAATCGAATTGTGTTCGAGCTACAATGCTATATGCCAGGATTTCGACATATATAGTGTACGGTGTAGTAAAATTAAAAAATATGTAAGGGCTAAACTATAATTTAAAATTTATTTCAATAGTTTTGTATTGGTTGTAATTTAAAGTTAAGTTTAAATGTTGTTTTATCTATTATTTTTAATTTAGCTTTTTTTCTTTCATTGTACAATTATTTATTGTTGAGTGTTTTTTGTGCATGTTGTGTTCGCTCATAGAAGAACATTCACTTGTGTGTTAAGTTCCGTATCAACTTTATCTGTGTCCATTATTTTGTAATGTGAGTGTAATGTTCAGTTTGCGATCCTAATTAAAAAAAAAAAATCGAGAACCTCCTCCTTTTTTGAAGTAGGTTGAAAACATTTAAAGGTACATCACTTCCAACGCTGTATAACGTTGGAAGTGATTCCTTTAAATAATGATTACAAATATTTTGGTGGTGACTATTTACAACGCATATTTTTCATAAATTATACGTATATGGATTTTAGTATTTTCATCAAAGCATCAGGTCATTCAAGATTCGTAACCTGCGATAACGGGTTATCCCCGGATCGATATTTTACCGAAATGACAACTCAATGATTGACTTTCACCGATCACAAAAGGGCATTGGTGTATACTTTTGAAGAATAAATTGCAGTCAATTGAGTCAAGCGTCAGAATATTTGAATAAACTACGTTATTAAATAAAAACACGTGTAAAAGATTTTGACAAGATTTATCAGTATTGGTAATCATGCGCTTACCCCAGAAAATTGAGACCGTTATTTTACGTTCAAACATATATTGGACACAATAAATAAAAACGGTTATTAAAAAGTTTTATACTAATGACAATTATGTTTATAAAACCTCGTTTACACTTGCGACGCAAGTTAACACGACATCTTTTAACTTCCACCACATTCTCTCAAATACTCGATTGTTTTTATCATTTTTTTAGTAGTATGTAGTCATTTTACTGTGGCAGTAATAAATAAAAATAGTAAATCTATCGTTATATCTTTTTTTAATTAAACCCTAAAACGAAATGGTCTTATCTAATAATGCCAAGAGAACAATTTGAATGTATATACAGGTGTACACATTCATATATATATAAATAACAACAAAAACACGGTTAACTCATCTAACGACAAATAAGTGATTAGAAACCTCTTTATACAAATAAAGTTAAAATCCAATTGCCACGTATGAACGAACGATTGGTTGCGTAAATTTACTATGCAAATTTACTATGCTATGGTTGCTAAATTGGAAATCGCGCCGTATTGTATGTCGGACGACCGTGGAAATGCGCGCGTCCGCGAGCCATTGACACGACGCTCCCGGGTTCGAACCCGCGCACACAGCTGTTTTATCTCGCGCCCATCTCGCTCCTACGCCTTTTGTGACCCGGCTCGCTTCAAATTAATGTCCGCATGAAACTACGCATGGACGTCGCTCATTAAAAAGAATTTCGCTTTAAGATCACCTCTCTGCTATCCTGGTAACGTAACTGTTTATAACTTTTATACATACTCTTTGTTCTCCATTACGTTCGTCTCTTATAACGCTCCATACATACCACGTTTTAAGGCTGTAATTCAATAATATTATCGCGAGACACTCGATGGATATAGATTATATTCGCTTTTATTACGAATGTTATTTCTTGTTGTTTATTACTTGATGTGAAGTGTAGGGTGAGGTTTTGAAAGCACACAATATAAAAAAGGGATTCTCTTTGATCTACACTTAGAAATGTGCTGTTAATTAAAACTTAATTGAGGTTAGTGTGAGAGTGTAATAAAGCAAAAATAAACCATAAACCATAACAATAAAATGTAATCGTTCCAACATTTATTTTATTGCTATCGGATCGGGGAGAGATCAAGGTCAATAAATTATAAAGAATTGTTATTTTATTTAACTAATTTTATATTTTCACAGATTTGTCAGGATCCTTTCTCTCATATATCCTTCAGAAAAATATAACATCTAACATTTTTGTCCTGAGGCTATCTATAACACATTTATACACAGATTTAAGAGATAGATATATCCCTTTTACTAACATTTGTTAGAAAGAGCACAAGTAACTACTCTTCTCAACCTGATCTTATTTGAACGTTTTTGAAAGTCGAATACGAAGGGCATCGTGATTTGACCTTTCCAAAAAGATACATTTTTACATTCTTTTTAAACGTCTTCGTGAAAAAGCCGTGAAAGCTCATTGTCCGGGCGCTCTTTTTTATTTCAATATACTCGAGCAACCCGCGTTCGATCCCCGATGCCGGCACCAATTAAATTGTTAATTTTAAGTGCTCATCGGTGAAGGAAAACATCAATAACACAATAATAAAAAAATATTTAGAGGATATCTGAAGTCGGCAAATCCACAATGGGGTCGTGTGGTGGACTATGCTCTTATAGACTCTGTACAGAGGAAACTTTTGCCCAGCAGTGGGACATATAAAGGCTGTTACTTTACTCTACTTTGTAAAAATCTCCGGGATCGAACTGGTCTGTATAGATCGGAGGCAGGTAGCAACTAGCCTCACTGCTACTACGGTTCATTTCAGCATTTTGTAAATATATAACTCGATTGTTGAATTCACGAAATTAAAAATGAAACGTTTCCACGCTTTATTTATCGGTGTAGGTTGACCATGAAACATGTAGGATATCTTTTAGTTTTAAACACGGGCATGCCTCGTCAATGATATGACTCTATCCTGTTTAAGGTTATAATGTATGGAAAAGTTTGAGAATAATAATATATCTATATTATAAACTTTGGTATGTGATAAAGGCAAGACGTAAAATGATTCTTTATAACCGTAATAATGATTGTTCCTATAGTCTAAAGTTCCTTCGATAATTATTTTTAAACTATTGTTATACTATTGCTTGGACACTGATTAAAATAGAGTCTAAAAATATTAAAATGACTAACGTGAAGTTTGCACAGGAAGCTCTGCAAGGTCATAAAATATAACTCCGTGAAATCCATTTGTGTTAGCTATACTTTGTTTTATCGAGCTAAGAAGGTAGACATATAAATACTTTTATCAAATCACCGTAGTTTCACTTTGCACAGCAATAACACTGGTATAATTGCTTATTTTATCAATTTAATATCACTAATAAAACACCACTCTAACGATTTAATTTATGATACCGATTGGGCAGCACTATCGTGTATACTTCTGGTTTGACAGCCAAAGAAGAAGACGAAGACCATGAAATGCTTCGTGCAGCTTCATTTATACACCATAGAATGACACTTCTTTTAGTGTTGCCAACAACCTCAAGGTATGACTACTTTTAGTGCTGCCAACATTTGTTAATTCGACTTAGTAGTTTAAATTCAATGTTAATTTATATGACTATTATATATTAAAGACTGTATAATATAGAGTGATGGCTTCACATCATAAACGCCTCATTTGGTTAATCATTCATAATAATGTCGATAAAAACCCGATATCAGGGACAGCACATAATATAAAGTTCTTTAAGTTCTGCTGTTAATATTTTTAAGAGAGGACCGAAAAGCGTTCGACGTGGTCACCCTAGCGTCGGGGCTTTCGGTGGACAAGTTCGACGGCATCCAGTCGTTTCGCAGACACTCGGTCAAGGCTGCCACACTGTACGCATTCGGAGGCGTTGCTCCCTCCTCCACCGCGAGTGTTGCTCACGCGAAAAAGACAAAAATGACTGCAGGGGGTATAAGAGGCTATCTTGTAGTTTGGGACTAAGTGAGGAATAATTGCCGATTGTTTCATTAAGTATTTTTAAAAATTTTAACTCTTGAAATGCTTATAATGTTTTTCAAAAATATTACAAACATTTTATTAAATATATATCAGTATATAAAGACAATAAGTGTTCACAACTGTTATAAATGAGTTTATTTATGCGTTCGTTTTGGCTTGTTGTATACTACACTGTTTAATGTTTTTGTACAGAGATTTTTATCACCTCACTGATAAAGTATTCTCGTACTCGATATTATTTATGGCGATACGTTATAAAGCATAATTTTGTTTATTTAACAGAATTCAAAATTAATGAAATTTATCGGCAAAAGTAATATAATTAAGGTACGTGACGTCAAATGACTTTGCCATCAAATAAAAGCTACAATAAATACATTAAATAGAACATAAAATATAATAATTTGTCCAGGACTAA
Organism: Iphiclides podalirius; assembly: GCA_933534255.1. Lineage (NCBI taxonomy): Eukaryota > Metazoa > Arthropoda > Insecta > Lepidoptera > Papilionidae > Iphiclides > Iphiclides podalirius. The sequence continues at coordinate 382,186 of OW152835.1, read as the reverse complement.
AAAATATATTCATTTAATGTACCACCTTGATGTAAAAAATTGTATTAATTGATTAATAGAATATCGACTTGGTGTTAATGAATTAAATTACCACTAAATCTATTTATATTTGTATACTAACATATAAGAACATATTATAATGTAAAAATTGTTATTCAGTCGAGCCCATCCATCAAAACTTGGCTTCAAAACTTCAAAACATCTAATAGAAGGTGTCTTGTTTTCGGTAATTCACCGTTAAAGCGGAGATAACGGGAAGTCCATTAAATTCATCACAATTAATTTTCAATTAATCAAATAGCGTCTAAAAATATATAATATTTAATTCACCTATTCTTGATAATTAACTATTCGACTATTTATTTAAATCAATTTATTTAGAGAAGAGAAATATGGGCCAGGAATAAATAATAATTATGATCAATAAATAAAAAAAAAAACAATAAAAACAATTATGATGAATAAATAATATTTGTGACCAAAATTTGAACGTTTTGACATTACGCTTTTAAAACAAAAATAAACTTGCTAGGTTCTACAAAACATTGTAGTCTCTTAATCTTCGAAGTTTGTTTATTCAGATGAGGATTTAAGATACATATGATACTTTGATTCCGAAAAAATCACCTGTTTCATCTCTCGTTTCATAATAAAACGGTTGATTATGACGGACAAAGCAGTGACGGAAAACATGTGCCAGTAACAAAATTTCTTAGCTCGATTTGCTCAGAGAATAATGTTCTCTGTAAATAATCCCAGAAGTTTGCTAATAGATGGCGCCACAGAATTCGCGAATTATAAACCGAAACTGCGATAGTAGCGACATCTACAATTCATAAGGCCATTTAAGTTTTACTAAAATTGCTTTTATTTCAAAGCAGTTTTTTGAGTATATTATAGTTGGACGTCTATACAGCGATGATTTTATTATCGTATTTATCATTACTGTTTATGAATGTAAACGTTTCGCTATAAACATATTTCAAGTTAACTTTAGGAGCTAGGTATAACAGGTATACAATTTCATAGAGAATGTTTAAATTAATAAACAGATTTCTTACATAGACACCAAAGATTATAAACCTATATCCTTTCAGGAACATTCAACACTAAAACTTTTTCATTATAAATAATGTAATTTGTTTTTGTTTGTTAATATTTGATTTATTGTTGAGCTTAATACATCATTCGACAAAGATACTATTTCACTGGGTAAATTTCGCATACATGGCCTCGATTTTATAAACTTAACTCACAATTATATCGGGAAACAATGAGCAGGAGAGTTAAATATTTCATTTCTTTTAATGGAATAAGGGTAGACAGACTTGCAATTATAAAAACTTTTTTTTTGGAGTAATTTTTAGATTAAAGCCTAAGATTAAAAGGAAGATATTTGATTCAAAGATAAACAGACATTTGTTTAGGCAATAAAAACCTATATATTATAATCTTTTGTAATTTCTATCTTTAAAAAAAAGTAGGGGTTTAAAAATTTAAAATCTATTTAAAAAGTTAATTTTTTTTCTGTAACTTTTGAAAATAAAAAAAAGCGTTACTGGTATACGTATATTGAGTGATGTAATTCACGCTATTTCACGAAAGTGACTAAGTAGAGTTCTTGAACGGGTCACAATGTCAATTCCGAATTCACAAACTACTTTCAGATTTCGTAGCAATGTTGTTATTATTGTTTTTCGACTTGTGTCGTTTATTTAAGTATATGTGACCTTGGAAAGTTTTGCTTTTAAACTCCAGTAACTATATAATAACTTTCATGAACATTGCCTTCTCTTATCTTATGAAGCTTGCTTGATAAAGAGGTTTAAGATTGTGTTATTTAATAACCGTTTTTTTTTTTAATTAAGATATATTTGCTGCATAATTACACCTTCCTATTGCAATCAGTTTTATAGATGGTATAGCCTAGATTTTACTTAGAAGCCACCTTGAATTCTATATGGTTCACAAGATAGTGAATAAGATGCATTTATTTCATTAATCCCGTACTATTTGTGGGATGGTCACGGACGGTAAGTATACGAAGTTCGGCCTCCACCGACAGCTCGACCGTCTCTTTATACATTATATACCTGAATATATATGCACGCGTTATGTTTATATAGAATATTATTAATACAATGTAAAAGTATTTTAAAGCTACCTATACAATCGACGTGATTTTACCCGTTTAGTTTGGTTGAGCCTTGGACCTTCCGAATGGAGAATTAACCATTTTCCCGTCGCGTTAGACATGTCTACATTAACTCAAATACATATGTTCAGTGAGACAAATAATACAAACTCTCACGTTTAAGCTTTTAACCTGTAATGGGGTAGACAGCCATAGGTAAGGTTTTCGATTTTAGATTTCAAAACACGGTTTCTAGATTTCAAAGAGAAATTTCTTTTATATAAATCCTTTTATAAAAATATATACATTAGTAGAGCTGACTTCGTCACTTACTACTCTTAATCTCAGCGGGGTTGACCCCTGTCTATCTACAGCGGATGCTATCCTCGTTTCAGTCTGTTTCGTGCCTACACAAGACTGGCACAGTTACTAAGTTAACGGTTTTGGCACCGGGTGTCATGGGTTCGATGCCCAAAAATGCGTAAAAACCGGATGATTGTGAAAGCCAAGCAAATACCGTTAACAACGTGATTCACATGAGTGCCGACCTCACCTAAGGGCAGGAGAAAGAAGGGGACGAGACAGAAGCCTATCATCCGGCAAAAAAGTCGGAAAGAAGGAAACCTCCTTGGTGCTCGTCAATGGGATTCGACTTCACGACCTCCACGCCCGGAATCCTATAACCCATCCACTAGGCCAATAGTGTAGTGTAATATATATTAACATACACAGCCATACATTTTTACGGTTTGTGTCGAAACATGGTTGATAACAGTGCGTATTACATTACTTTGGCTTTAATTTTTTTTTATGTTTTTCTCACATTCGTAGCAATTGATGTCGTTCAACGATTCAGGGCAAGCATTTTCTGTGGGTCACAAAAATAAGGGATAAGGAATTCTAGACGCACAATTCAATGTATGTGTATCGTATATTCACAACAATATATGTGTTTGTTTTCGTAAATATTTTCATGTGTGCTTGAAGTTTTCAAACGGTTCCACTGGAATTTTTGGTTGGCTCAGGGTCATTTAATGGTCCCGAGTACCTACAGTTTGACCCGGACTCATGATACCAGGTACAGACCCAAGATAATTAAATAGGGCTAAGGCATCCCGGCTAAGGCAGTGTAGGTAGCCGTGAAAGGAAATTCAAAAGGGTCACTGGCGACTTTTACCGGACGAAGGAATTTAGGGCTGGACCAGCCACTTTGTTGGCACTGGTAAGTGTTACCACAAAGCAGTTAGGGTACCAGGGAAGGGAAGTCCCAGGATCGTTCTCATATGTAGTGCAGATGGGGGATGCCAAGGTATTATTGCTAGAGTGTTTAAGTTAATCAGGGCCCCACAAATCCCGTCCTCCCCTCAGGAGACTGATCTATATTAAATGAAACTAGTTTGTGTTAAAAATCCGTAAACTAGTTTCAATTAATATGCATAACATTCGCTTAAAATCAAGAAATCAATAGATTGCTATCTTTTAAAGATTTTTTCAATACCAAAATATCAGAAAATTTTGTCAAATCGAGAGTTGTTAAAAATTCATTTATTCCATAAGGCCCTTTGTAAATTCTTTTAAAAAGTTGTTTGTAACAAGGCTTTAATAAATGGCATTAAGAAAATATCAAATGTGTATGGTATTTGAATAGTAGGCGAGTGGATATGAGTTGAAATGATTTTTTTTTAAATTGGCCTAGTTTTTACCTCTTTTCCGCACCAGCACTTTATGTGAAACGTGATACGAGAATAATAAAAGTTGTATAAGATCGTATAGTAATTGACATAACGTATGGTATGTATATGGGAATGGTCTTAATGATATTAGCAATCAACCCTCAGGGTTAAAAAAGATATGCCCTACCATAACAGGTTCACCGCCAGGGTATATCTGGTTGTATACCTTTATGCCAATAACGCCAAGCAAGTGCCTGACCCATGCAAAAAATTGATAAGATTAAAAATTAGTTAAGATTATCTCCTAGTGAAATTTATCTTTTCAATATAATTTAACGCAATCAAGTTTAAATGTATGTGGTTTTCATGTGTTTTGTTTAAGTTTTTGGAAAGTATCGTTCAAGTTGTAATGTGTGGAAAACGAGGCGTATGACAAATAATATGTACAGAGTCCATCATTGCCAAACGACAATAACAACAGTTAACACCGAACACCATTCCATATAGACAGCTATGACGTTACATTTCCATTAGAAGTGGCGTGGACGGTTTTAGAGGAAAGGGGATGTTTTCGAATTATTCGAACGGATACCCGAGCGATAAGTTTTCGGCGTTTAGTCTATTCAACTACATTACTCCGATGTGCTCGAGGGCAGTAGACGTGAAGCATCGCGGGGAGAAATGGAGACGTCACAATCGCATGGCAACACTCACCCGCCGCGAGGAGTCCTCCGTGTGAGTGGGAAAGCGATCTGCAGTCGAGGCTATTGAGCTATCTTGGAGCGCGGCGCGTGGGCTTCGAAGCTGGGTCCAGGTGGGTCCAGGTGGGTCCCGGCGGGGCCGGTGGGCGCGAAGAGGCAGGCGAAGCGGGCGCGCGGCCGCCTCGAGCCCGCTTCTTTGAGCCGCTCGCTTTCGGCGCGTCGCGGCGTTCCGCTTCTGCGCGAGCGAGACGGCGACTGTTCGGACGGCTCCGCCGCGCCGGGCGAGTTCAACGCACCGGCCGCCTCCGTGGGCGCGGGCGGCGAGGCGCGCCGTCCCGCTCGCACCCGCCGCCGCTCGCGCTCCACTTTTTGCCGCGCGCACGAATTTCGATCGGTGCACCGCGACGCGGACGTCTTGGTGCTTGCGTTTCGATTTTATCCACACGAGTCGACGGCGCGGTTGCGGCTTCTGGCTTTTTGGGTTTTGCGATGCGTCGAACGTATTTATAAGAATGTGTTTGAAGGAGAAAATACAGTGGGGCCGCAAGGGATCTTGATGGGACCGAAACAAAAATTACCGATAATACATATTGAGCCGACAAAAAGCGTGTACGCTACACACTTTCACTAATTATCGACGAAAGTGCGGTTCGAAAGAAAATTGTTGCCTTCGTGTACGTATTGTATGCAGAATTAATTACGCGTAAAGCTTCCGTCAGATGGTAGGAAGTCGATTAAAAAAATACATAGTCTTATACGATTTAACTTACTGATTAACCAATGAATAATATGATTAACAGTAGAAAAAAAGTAACGATTTCTCAAAATTATAATAAATTACAAGAAGAAATAATGCATTAAATTGTATGACACGCGGTTCAGAATGCAGTATGCCAAAGAACGAGATTAAATAATTCAATTCAAGGTTGCATAGCAACAGATTCTATTCGTGGTTGACTATTTATAACACTTGTGCCAGTCAATTAGAGGTCCAGACTGTATATGGAGCAAGTAAAGACATCTTGTTAGTGTTAATAAGACGTAATTAGGTACGAATGGACACGATCCTGGCATCGGGTACTTATTAATAGCAAAAAAAAAACGTTAAAGTTTTAAACAAATATAATGTGGATAAAATTTTCAGGAACATCATTTAATTTAATGTTATAATAGCAAAAGTAGTTATACTTTAATGTATTGATAAGTAAATGGTTAGTTTGATCACATTTTTATTAATAATGTCTACTGGGGTGAATATATAAAGAACTCATAATTTTTTTCTATAATTGCTCATAAAAATCTATGTAGTGAAATATTTGTATGTATTTTTAGAATTCATTGTAATTGAAGTATCTTCGAAAAGGTTTATATTCAACAGTTGCACAATAAAGTGGAAACCTTGTGGGCCAGTGGAAATATTTATAGTATGCACATGCCGAAGTGTTTTTATTTTATATTCAAGGCTGCGTCATTGTGTTCATGTAAACAGGTATGCGTTCCGTTAATGACAATGAGAGATGCTATAAAATATCAAGTAAGCACCTTGATATGGTCATGGCTGTAAAATTTTAGCTTGTTACGGGCCTCCGTTATTGCCAACCGCTGCGATACAAATCTATTGCGTTAAATTTAAGATAAACAGTTTAAGAATATATATGGAATTTTAATACTGATCTTCTTCTAGCTAACGATGTAATATTATTAATTTCAATTTGAACTCAAAAAAAAAATAACTAGGATTAAAGATAATTAACAAATCGTTTTTTTTATGTGAAAAGTTATCAAACGAGCAGACGGTTCACCTGACGTTAAGTGAATATCGCCGCCCATGGACATCTGCCACACTCGAGGGTTACAGATGCGTTGACAACCTTTTGAAAATTGGGCTCCGGCCACCTCACTCACCAGAGGAAACGTGAAAGTATTTGTCATACTTCCACTTTAGGCTGGTCTTCTGTGAGGTCGTGGTACTTACCCGGACGGGCCTGCCCATTCGTGCAACAGCCGAGGCTGTTGTGTGGCCCTACTACCGTAAAAAATTTGTTTTAATTACACCGTTTTAATTATTCATTTTATTTTCGCTAAATAATTAACATTCAGATACATATACATTTAAATAGAGTTAAAATATTGATTGAACATAATAAATGTTATACGCAGTCTGTTTAATTTCATAAATCATAACTATGAAATATATTTAAGTAGTTTAAGTAAACATGTTATACAAAAATATTTCAGTTAATTATTTCAATCAGTGAAAGTATAATGAATTAGGCACTTTTTGTGAAAATCCCTAACAGGTAACCGGCAGCAGAGTATGTCTTATTAGTAGGAAATGGAAAAAAGATGAGCGAAGTTAAATCCGCGGCGGGAAAGTATCAAGATCGGCGGGGCGGCGTGCGAGCGCGCCCGCCGGCGGGGCCGCGATGTAGGCGTCGCTCGCGAGCGGCGCAGCCGTACGTCCGCGCGCTCCCGCCGCGGCCTAACGGTGAAATGCGCGCGCGCAGGCGACGGGCGACCTCTGCCTCTCCGCGGCGTCTGCTTTTTCCCGCCGAGCGAAAATCACGCGCGTCTCGCTCTGCGCACGGACGCTGGCTGCGTCAGCACTGACCACTGCCCGGCTCGACCTGCGCGCCTTCCGTCCGCCTGAGTTCGATTTTCGAACGCAGTGACATTTTTATTTGTTTTTTTTTCTTTTTCACCTTTTTTTTCTCAGATTTCTAACGTTTCGCGTTTAGGCTCTTCAGACGTCAATCAAACGCGGTGGCGTGATGTATTTTTAGCTGGGTGCTATCTTATCCGTCGAGAGAATATTGCCCGATTTCAGTTTCTATCCCGCTACCGAATGAATGGCCTCATACAACATGGTGCAGACGAAAAACGATAATTGTTTCATAGATTGGAGAAGCTTTATGGATGGAAATTATAATAACATATTTGGATGTTATTGATAATTTAATATACGCCATAGATAATCCTCATGCTATTTAAAATTGCATAAATAGATTAACTCAGATAACACTTTTGATTTTTAAATTGATTTCATTCTATTGCTTGTTTATCAAACACTCACAATAAGAACCTTCAAGGTCGTGTTACAGAATGAAGTAGGATGAGCAATACCGAGTCTAGCAAAAGGTGTTCATTCATTAATTTCAGGAGCAAAAATAAATTATGCATGAACAATAATTACATAAACTATGTACCACTTGTTTCAATAATGAAATGTTTACAATAAGAAAAATTACACATGGTTTTTGTATACTGGAAAAAAATATGCGTCGAAGGGAAAATATGTAATAAAAAGGCAAAAAAGGCTGTGATATTCTAAAACGTATTATTTTTAAAGGCAAAATTTCTTTTCTATCAAAAATTTTATTTATATGTAGATTTAATTAATGAAGGAGTACTTATTCATGATCATATTCATGATCTAATTTCACGATTTCTTTAATCTAAGGAAAGGTGCATGATAAAAAATTGGCCAAATCAAATCGCCTTTTCTATTCGTACGATAAAAAATTTAAAAGCCACATTGCTACTGATGCCAAATTACATAAATTGACAATTCTGTTGTACCTATCCACAGTTTTTTCATTGTAAGAAGCATTTACGCGTTGGTTGACTTTATTTATTTTTTTTTGTCAGCAGAAAACACTTCTGATTGGTTTAATGATTCTTTTATATTTTTTATCAAACCATCGTCCATGAGATTACCGTTAATAATTTTAAATACGAAAAAAACCTGGCTTGACGACAACAGAACAGGTTTTTTTATAATTTTATTAACATTTATACTTAATTTTAACTATCTGAATCTACTGCAAATGTCTTTTTACTCGGTGCAAATGCACTCAATAGTGCACTGCGAATAAAGCTATTTTCTTAAAATAGTTCTAGATTTTTAACGGATTTATTATCACGCAGTAGTTATCAACTTACAGTAGCAAACTTCCTATGGCGTTAGAGAGAATTTAAGTTTAACAACATAGACCCAATTATTTTCCATCAGATTCTTAAAAACAGTTTTTTTCAAGCAGTGGTACATACCTTTCCTTTACTGAGGACTACTTTAGGAGGATTTTTCAAGATGCAATACATGTACGAACGTCAATTTTATCGCCAAATTCCATAAATACAATTTTACATTAAACCCCAACAGACAATGAATCAGTTTGTAAGCTATATATACTCTTGTGTAACAAGTTAATTTTTATTAACAAAAAACAAAACTGATTTCAAATATCTCGTTCTGTATTGATTTTATTATTGATTTTGAGGAGTTCCCTAAGTATCTCCGGAGCCCAAGATCCAATACCAAGGAAATTAAGATGGGACAAATAAAAAAATTATCATCAAAATCGGTTCACTCACTCGAAAGTTCTGAGATAACAATAATAAAAAAAATTACAGACGAATTGATAAACTCCTCCTTTTTTATAGTCGGTTTAAAAATGGGTTCTCGTCACTCGTGAAAAGTTGTCGTTTATTATTATTTTATACTCCACTATTACACAGTTATAAAAATTTATCGACGTACTATTAAAATCTGCATTGATGTCTTAAGACTTTATTCTGATTGCTAATCCCGTTTAAGTGACTCGGAGCATACTTCCTTTCGTTTATTGGTTATTGATTGGATATAGAGGCAGTCAATGCAATGCATGACAAAAAGTGGTTCCGATGTTTTTAAATGTGCACATGTGTCAGCTTTTAGTCAGACGTTACATGGCAACGGGTCTGCTACATACCTTATCTAGGTTAAAAAATAAATATTCTTAGGACACATTTTTATACAAAACTCTCTAGTCCCAAACTAAGCAATGTTTGTAGTTTGGGTACTAGATAACCGATAAACATACTTAAACATACTTTTCTTTTATAAATAAATACACATATATAAAAACCCAGACAATAGAAGAACACTATGTTCATTGCACAAGATATTTCCAGTAGTGGGGATCGAACCCACACCCCCCGACGCAGGAGGCAGGTCACTACCCACTACGCCAGTTGGGTCATCAGTGGACACGAATAGAGCTTATTAATATAATGGCAAAATTAAGTACAGTCTATTTACCCACGTCGAGTTACCCACGTTTGGTTCAATACAATCCTTGTCGGATGATCAAACGGATGCAAAACAGAATAACATAAGTGAAATCACTCACCTAAAAGCCGGTAAATGGATTTCTTTTCGTCCAGCTACTAGCCTGAAATATACAATAGACTCTATTATTGTACACGTATATTAAAATTGGTTGGTGTTACATTTTTTTTTTATGTGAAAAGTTGCCAAACGAGCTGACGGTTCACCTGATGTTAAGTGAATACCGCCGCCCACGGACATCTGTTACACCCGAGGGTTCCAGATGCGTTCCATTGACTTGATTGAATATGCTAACAGTGATGGCTGAGATGTAACACTCAAGGTTTGAATTAAATTGCGGGACTAAAAGAACAGTAAATTTTGGTCAGTGTGATATGTATGCCACGTCCGCTAGCCCCTTGAGGATAAAGGACGTGTGAGCTCATTTATTTATTTATTTTCATTATTATAAATTGAAGTGATTTTAGGCCTGATGATAATTTGGTGGCAAGAATTGCTACTAGCATTATGCTTTTTATAAACCCATAATTACAACCCCACGAGTTTGGTCTACCTGTCCTGGTAGACCAAATACGTGGTTTTCGACCTCCAGCTGCCTGACGTGGTTCGTACTATGGTGGAGAGCGAGAGGTGTGGTGTGCTGTCCTCGCGTTATCACCCGGAAGAAGGCCGATGAGTGCATAAGGGAGACAACTGTCACCCTGGATATCCTGGGCCATTGGCTGGCCATTGAGGTGCTAATTGCTCCGGCACAGCACCGTTTGACCGAGTGTCGTAACACCAGGCCCCAAAAGGTCGTAGTCGCACCGGGACGACAGAAGATAAGCGTCTTCGTGTTCCCGGCCTGTGCTAAAGAGTCAGGTGTAATGTATTTTTAGTGGGTACGCGGTTCTGATCAGGACTATGTGAGTTTGATCTCATCATCATCAGCCACAAGACGTCCACTGTTGAACCCAGGCCTCCTCTTAGAACTCCACAACGAACGACACTGCCATTTGCGTCCGGTCCTCGGTCCACTAGAGGGAGACCTTTCAACGCTGTGTTCTAAGTGGTTACTGAAGTGGACAATGCGAGGTCATGGCACGAAAATATAATAATTTAGAAGGCGGATATATGTATCAACTAGTTCTAATCGAGCTCCTAAAATATTTCTGATAACAGTATCAAGATCCATCTTCATTTAACTGCACTTTGAGTTATTTTATTCATTCAGTTAGAGGTCCCAGTGTATATATTTGAATCTTTGATGGCTAAAAGGCAAATTTATATTTAAATTTTGATTTAAATGGCGAACATTCTAAACACCTAGTGGTCGTAAGCCAGGAGTGAAACCAGAGGTCGGAGAGTGCGCAATGGGGCGACTCTACCGTGGCTAATTTGATTTCGTAGAGCGGCTCTACCCCGAGTCTCTCTAGGGGAGGGATGCATGCGCTTGTGATGTTAATGCAAAACAAAGAAAGCTAATCAGGGGTTGGTCGTCCGTGCGTCGGATGCCCAAAGATGATTCCTGCATCCAACATCATTGATCCTGGAATCCCCAGTGTCAATGATTAAGATTCATGCAAACTTCCAAGGGCATGAGTTCGAATTTCTTGTATAACTGTATCTGATAATTTCTAATATACGATTATGTGTGTTAAGGTTCGTACTTATTTGCCTATAAAAATTATTGTCCAAAGTGAACTTCAATGCAATTTTCATGTTCAAGATTTTCAAATAAGTGTGTATACTAAATAACGTCTAACTGATAGATTGATGGGCACAAAACAACGTTTGATTTTCCCTCGACTCGAGGGTTACGATTAAAAAATAAACTCTTCAGAGCAGACGGCGTTTAATTACGATAACAAAATTTTTATCAAGCCTACAAAGAGTCTTCATTAAACCGATCGCCTAAACAACCCCCGCGCGACAGATAAAAAACAAAGGAGAAACAAGATCAACCCTCCGCGAAACGGAAAATAAAAATAAATATTGTGTGTTCGGCACGCACACACTTATATAAAACGTGTATTTGTATCGGGTCGTGTAACTAAAGCTCGAAAAAAGAAATAGATAAAGGAGCGGGACGGCGGCATGCGCTAGAGCAAGACGGCAGCTCTCCCCCACAAATATATGGCATGTCTATTTGGGATTTTTAATGCGACGTTGCCGTTCCTCGCCGAATAGAGAGGGAGGGTCACCGGTTTCGGATGTCCAGCCCTATGCCCGCTCTAAGGTTTTTTATTTGTTTCTTCAATAGGTGCACGGCGTTGGGAGCAAACGTAGGGCCAGTGTGCAGTGTAAAAGGAAAAATCAAACATGCATGCAGCTTTGATGTCTCGTTACCAAATTGTTTTAATACCATTTTTTCCACCGATGACGTTCATTAAAAAGGGGTGAAAATCATTCTCATTCTCTAGTTTGTTGTAAAAAATATGAGTCATAAAATGTTTATTACTTTTTTTTTGACAAAAGAGGCAAATACTCAAGTTGAGATGGAGTTTCTCCAAGGGCGCCGGTGATTTCTGAATTTATTTTAAATGATTCCTATATTTTAATTGTTATTTTATAATAATTAGGAATTCTCATAGATTCAGCACTTAAGACAAAATCGTTTTGGGGTGCTTGCGTGTAAAACATTAGTTACATAAATAATAAAATTACAACATTGTTATTTATGTGAAATAGGCAACGCTAATACTACTGAAGTGAGTACTCACTACGTTAATTAGCGATAGTAAAGCATGATAAACTTAAACCAACTGTGTAGTATTTTTCGCTAATATATTTTCAACACTTCAGTCATTTGAGTTAAGTCATATGTTATATTAGTAATTTAGTATCACGAGTACAGAGGTACTATTTTTTTTAAATTACTAAAGACTTTACCTGGCTTCACATCAATTAAAAAACATCCGTTGTACTGATCGCTACCGAACTTCATGGAATCACATGAAGTCCTAATTTAAAGATTGCTTGAAAATCTCTTCAGAATCGATCCAGCCGTTTTGGAGTCCATAGGGAACATACACACACAACTATATAAAATTGTGGTCCCCAGTGGTCGAAATTCGACCATAATTAATTATACATAGTAGTGTGTAATGTTTATTGATTTAATGTATTTCTATGAAAAATTTAAAGAAAAATATTAGCATTCTGCTCTCCTTCTCTGTATAAACTATAAGTATAGGAAATTTCATATTCCTGCGACCGGACAATTTTCGTAAAAAGGGGTTCATAGTTTTTGCTTCACGTATTAATATATAGATAAGCCGTCATGGTGGAAATGTACATTTGTTCAAATAAGTGCTCGTACTATAATAATATTTTTGAAAACCTCAACTTTTACTTTTACTTTTCTGTTATACTGTCTCTTTCTCTCTATCTCCCTCTCTTTCCCTCGAAAAGGTTTTAAAAATAATTTTTCTACAATAAATTTAAAACATCTAACGCAGAAAATTAAAATGAATTCATCCATAATGGTGTAAGTGATGTTGGTAGGTAATTCAATTCGTTAGCGAAGCAACGATGACTGTCTCCTAGTTAACAAGCGAGCTTTTTGACTTTTGAGAAAAAAAAGACTCTTTCCTTGACGGTATTTAAGACATACTTCTTTCAAGTATTCTTCTTTCAATCTTCTTTTAAGACATCTTAACAGTAGACGAGAGCAAGGCTAGGCAAATACAGGTGATTATACAAAATAGTGTTGAGAACCAGAAAAGTTACAGTGCAGGCACAGTTGCAAGGGAGCGCAAAGTTGCTCTGACTACGCACCAGAACATACAGTCTGGTCAGAGCAGATTGTCATGGATACCCAAGACAAAAGCCCACCTGAGAAAAACATCTTAAGAGGGTACGTTCATCCAGCGACATAGCAAAGGCCGTGTGAGAATAAAAATGCCATCTGACAACACACCACAGCAGATGATCGTGAGGCCAGCATCGCTCGCATACGTAGAGCTCATGATCACGAGAACCCAAATTTGATCATGCACAAGAACCGGTGGTCATTGGTCAATAAGTTTAAAAGTTTGGTGAAATCGTATGAAACGGACCAGAGCCGAGGCTGCCTAAAGATATGGCCAGAACAGGTGGTAGAGCTAGTATAAACGCTCGAAAGTCCGAACGAAACATTCCGTATCGTCACTTGACACTCGATCACAGGAAGGAAACACTGATGCAGCCGTGCGGAGTAACTCGACACCGCGCAGTGTCATGTTGTACGCATTGAGCTTATCGTATTGTCGCGTCAAATGTCAGGAGCTCGGGACTCGCTTGCAAATGAGCAGAATATGAATAGCCGCTGGTCAACTTATGGTGAGTTTGTCGTCAATATGTCCTTGGAGATGAACCCTGCAGTGTTCAGATTAACTTAAACGTTTGGTAACCGAGACGTGGCGTGGTGATAATTAACGGAACTATGTATATGGGGATATAGTTTTGCTAATTCTCGCCACTTGCATAGAGCAAGTCTATAATTCTTTACTCTAAATTCTTTGTACATGCAGAGTATATTGAGTATCACATAATATAATGTTAGCCAGTAATTGCTTATGACACTCACCATCTCATTTTTTTAATTACAAAGATTTAATGAAAAACATCACCGTTGATACGTCCATAATATCGAGGTCTCAACAATTGTTATAATTTGCTTTGGTAACGATCAGCCACCGATTATCAACATGACCTTCCAAAAAAATAAATAAATTTTTCGACTCTGCTAAGTAAAGAAAATGTCTCTCATTTAGTAGTTCAGTTAAGCAACGTTTTCTTGTAACACATCTCACATGAGATCATAGTGTTCTCAGTTACATTGTACGGAAAACTACAGCAGTTTTTATTTATTGACACTTGCTTCATTTATTAAACGTACATATTTACATTCGTTTGGCTCTAGGTAGAGACGGTCGTAAACAATTAAAATGGTAGAGTTACGTACCTACGTAATATGTGACATTTTTCGAGCGGACCAAACGAGTGGCTTTAGGTTATAAGACGCGCCGAGGCCACGCTGCGTCCCAACATGGCGGACAAGCGGGCGCGCGCGCACCGGCGCACCACAGATAATATACGCGCCAACCAGTTTGGAAAGCATTCAGCTGGCGGGGAAAATATTTCAATGCACAATGTTTTTGAGCGAGCCGTTTAAATTTTTCCAAGTTGATACTTCGACTCGTAATAATACAAATATTACGGGCCATATCACCACTGTTTCCGATCAGGTGGTCAGATTAATTAGATGGTAGAAAGGGGTTGCTAACTTTGATGATGCATATTTGTATCAATGTATGAGATGATGTAGGCTAGAACACGAGGTTTTTCGGTAGGAGTCATTGATTATGTTCGAAGGATGACGCATATGTTAACAGCATACGAAACATCATTGTAAAATAAGACACAGAAAGACTAATATAAAAAATCTTGAGGTTCACGTAAAAAGGGAAAAATTTATATAAAAGTTCTTACCCCTTACCTTAAGGGTATGTTTAGGAGTTATTGATTCGGCAAAACAAAAAAAAACAGAATACATATTCTTCGCTGACGACATTACACAATGTGAAAAAAAGTTAGCGTCGATTTTAAATTGGCACAGCTTTTGAACAAAAGGCTTCGGTACTTTTTTTTGTAAAAAGATGGCAAGCGATGGTTCACCTGATGTTAAGAGATAACCGTAACCTATGGAAACTTGCAACACCCGTAGCGTTGCAGATGCGTGTAGTAAAGAAGGCCCCGGCTACCTCACTTACCAGGCGAAGCCCAAATAAGACTTGAACTTCATGCCGGTCTTCTCTGATGTCTTGGTACCTCCCCGGACGGACCTGTCCATTCGTACAACGTGAACTGTTGCGTGACCCTACCGATGCCTACGGAAAAACTACGCAAGGTAAGATATATGTATACAAAACTATCTGCATACCAAAATTCCTATGAAATCCGTCTGAACACATAGACCATAACACAACTCTACTATTCAATTAATAGCTTTATCTATTTCAATATCAATGATCTCTGTCATGGAACAACGTCGAGAATCAATAAATATAATGCAATGCAAAATAGCATGGGCATAGTTTGACTAACGTAAAGTAAACTGGTAACTGAATATTTGGCAATCTGATTAGAGAA
Source organism: Iphiclides podalirius (assembly GCA_933534255.1). NCBI lineage: Eukaryota > Metazoa > Arthropoda > Insecta > Lepidoptera > Papilionidae > Iphiclides > Iphiclides podalirius. The sequence goes on along the minus strand of OW152835.1, from coordinate 366,454 downwards.
AAAAAAAAGTAACAGCCTATATATGTCCCACTGCTGGGCAAGGCCTACTCTGTACAGAGGGCATCAGGGAATAGTCCACCACGCGGCGTCATTGCGGATTGGCGGACTTCATATACCCTCGAAATACTTTATCTTTAAATATTAATATTTCACTGCTGAGCTCGTGATATCTTTATGTCTTAATATATATTAACAATTATTTCTCCATATTAACAATTTCATTGGTGCAGTCACCGGAGATCGAACTCAGGTTGCTCGAGTATATTGAATTAAAAGTGAGCGCCCGGACAATGAGCTATCATGGCTTTAGAGAAGTCGAATTCTAATCTTGATTCAGATAAAACTAGCGATAGACTCAAGGTATTTTATTCAACATACACGAAGAGGAAATCCAAATTTTATTTGCTATCATGTAATGTCACTTTCAGCCAATGTATTGGAAGATTTTTGGAACTTAGTACACAAGATTTCACTAGTGTACTTACTAAACGACATCACCCACCAGATTAAAATCAAAAGCTATGATTATTTGTCCTTTGGATTTTCTGTAATGGCGTTATACTTGCTGCGTGGTTATAAAATGAAATATTAGAGTAAAAAAACTAAAAAAAAAAAAACAAGCTTTTGTAGCTAACCGAACTAAAAATTAGAAAATAATTTTCAATAAATTTAAATTCATTATCATCATCAAATGAAAATTATGAAGAGTGATTAACAGGAATTACGGTGGTAGGGCCACGCAGCAGCCTCGGCTGTTGCACGAATGGGCAGGCCCGTCCGAGTAAGTACCACAACCTCACAGAAGACCAGCGTAAATTGGAAGTATAACAAATACTTTCGCGTTTCTTCTGGTGCGTGAGGTAGCCGGAGTCCGATTTTCAAAAGGTTGTCAACGCATCTGTAACCCTCGGGTGTAGCAGATGTCCATGGGCGGCGGTATACACTTAACATCAGGTGACCCGTCTGCTCGTTTAGCAACTTTTTGCATAAAAAAAAGGCAAGAAATTTATTGTAGAAAAGCGCTGAGTGCTTGGAGTCAATTGTTATAAGTTAATAACAGTATATAACAGTATACTGGTAAAAGTACAGTCATATTGGAAATGTCTTAAAAAGCACTCCACGCTTTTGTGAAATATTTTCGTAGTTATAATTTGATGATGGTGATGATGAATTTAAATTTATTGAAAACTAGCTGACCCGGGAAACGTTGTCTTGGCGTATAAGTTATTTCTAAGGAATTTGTAGGGTAGAAAAAAATATTTGGGGCGGACCACCCCTAACATTTAGGGGGATGGAAAATAGATGTCGTCTGATTCTTCACCCTGTTCGATAAACACACAAAATTTCACGAAAATAGGTCGAGCCGTTTCGGAGGAGTTCAATTACAAACACCGTGACACGAAAATTTTATATATTAGGTTATTTTCTATTTTTTAGTTCGGTTATGTACAAAAGCGTTGTTTAAGTTTTTTTAAGTTTTTGCCTGTAAGAGTTTTTATTAAAGTAAAGAGAACATAATGAGGACTTCGTGGCGCAGTTGCCAAGGTATTGGCTTCGGCGTCGGGGGTCGTGGGTTCGATTACCACACGGGGCAACTACTTGTGCGACCCACAGATAATTGTTTCGCATCTGAGTGTTTGTCCACGTGAAATTAATGTTTGTAAAACTTCCCTACAGCACAGGATAATGTTATCCTAAAATAAGGGCTACGTTTTTAAAAAAAAAAAGTAATTGAGATATTCTCATCAGCTATGAGCAAATTTACAAACTAAAACGATAATTGGATAATAATTTACTCGTTGCAAATTTGTTATGGACGAAAACGTCGCGCTAGCTTAAACCAACCAGGTACCAACTAGGTATATTAAAAGGCAATTTAGACTAGATAGGGGTTGCTTCATTGCGATATTCTTGTCTCACCATTCTCGAAAAGTACGGTCTACTTTATTTGATAGCCGCAATTGTACCACCGCTACGTCATCTTGACGACGGATGAGCCCCAGACGACACACCTATCATGACATAAGCGGTGATCCATCACCTAGCAGCCACGGCACCCCAGCCAAGGCAACTCGCGCGCTATCACCAGTCGGTAGAGATCAATTTGCATCGGTCGCTAGAACAGACTGACTGAATTGGATGCAAATTAGAATCGGCAGTAATAAAGTGCGACTAGTCGATTTTGAGGTGTTGCAATTTGCAGGTCGAATTGATATCGGCCAAGTCAATGATGGCCAAATGTTTCGACACGCTAACAATGACCGGCTGGAAACAACAGACTTCAGAATTGTTTATTCAGTTTATTAAGTTGGGCTTGGTTCAAGCTGTCATGAACTTGCTAATCTACCAGCACAGAAACTCAGTGGTCTCGTTTATGTAACAGTAACCATAGCACATGCAGGTATACAGCAAAAGGCATTTATGTAGATATTGATCTTTGATATTTTTACAAGTTCTATAGAGCCGTTTTAATTGGGAAAGTTATAATAAGTTTCTAGAAATATTGTCAGGTAGTTCTAGTTTTTTCATCTTCTGAGTCACCCTCTGACATATATCGAAATTCTCTGTCAACTGTTTTAATTACAAATCGATTTATACTTAAGGAGACCACGGGTATGATGATAAAATCATCTGTCAATTTAGTATGACCTAAGCATAAGGAGATAATAATATGAAAATACTCCCCGGGATTGGGTCGTAGAATTTTGAAAATTCGGCGGTTAGGCGAGTGACAGCTCCGTAGTGCACTATATTATTACCTATTTTTTTTATTACATACACTTACGAAAATTAACTACGATTAAACAATGAAATAATATAATTAACTTAATTATAAACTTTAAACATACGGAGCTACAATTTTGACATGTTCACCGGGCCAGTGTTGCCAGTCGAACCGAGGATGCTCGAGTATATTTAATTAAAAGCAAATGAGAGAAATTAAATGTTTAAGTGAAGTGATTAATTTGAGTATATAAGTATGTATCTTCATAAGTCCTTGCAAGCTATCAAAGTTGTGAGAGTATGTTAAAAGCATAACGTTTTAATGATAATTTTTGTCAAAAGAACAAACCAACGTCAATCCTGTGACCATGAATACCGAAAAGTATTTGAACTTAAAAACAAATCACAAGCGATAAATACGGTATTAATTTTACGTGCAATGCAGTTGGTTTTTAGTTTACAAATAACTGGGATTCATCAAGATGACAAGCCTAGTTGAAAGTGCGTTTTGTTCGAGATAATCTCGAAAGAGACGCAAAACAGACACTGAATTAGAATATCGAGTTACGTTCGACCTCGCGGCTCTGCGGTCGGCCTGTGGGCAGACTCGGGTTCGGTTGTGGGGTGAAACCGATATATTTGCAGGTTGCAACTTTTAATGTAACCGTAACGTCCTCAACACAGTTTGAACGGTCAACGAACAATTTTATGACATATATTTCTCTAGCCTTAATAATTTGTCAAATGAATATTATTACCTTAAAAGCAACATAACTTCTTTAATAAAAATATTTCATTCCGGGTTCCAATCAAAATAAAATAGTAATAATTTTATTGTCGTCGATATAAATTTAAGTCGTTATGAAAGTTACGAAGCTATGCAACTAACGGCCGTTCGTTGAATATTGGAACCGGGCATAAATCACAGTAGCTGTACGGGCGTTGAGCGTTACAATTTGACCGTTCATTAATATAGACGGAATATCCAAGCGTCTGGTGGTCGTACGTCACGGGCGTCGACTCTGACGCCTCACTCGCCGCTCTATTAATAGTCTGTCGCCGAGGTTAGCGCCAGCACGCGACTGCCCATTGTGCGTCGCGGACCGATTCATGCCTCTATGCACACACACAGCGGTGCTCGTTGTCTTGGCAAATATAACACACACTCACCCGTATGGCATAGGTGGTAGTGTACCTGCCTTCTGCGCCAGAGGGTGTGGGTTCAATCCCCATTACTGCAAAAGTATTGTGAACATGGTGTTTAGAATTACACGGTGTTTATATATGCATAACATGTATTTATTTACAAAAGAAAAGTATGTTCAGGTAATGTTTATTGGTTACCCAGTATCCATAGTGCAAGCATTGCTTAGTTTGCGACTAGAGAACGTTGTGTAAATATGTGTCCTAAAAGTATTGATTTATTATTGTCACATTTGTCCACCATCATTTGTCCATCAACGGCTGCTGGTTGGCCAGCAGTTAACAAAGGTGACAAGTTAATGTTTTTCTTTTGGTAGATGTAATTAACTAATACGCTCCTTATTATTCGGGTGAATGTCCATGTTATTGAGAGTGCAAGAATTGCAACAACAAAAGCGTTTCACGCCTGACACTCTCAGCCACTCCCTCTAAGAATATCAGTTGAATTATTTACGCCCGGTTTCTGAAACACTGATCATCGTAGAAGTTAACTAATCAGCTGTCAAATGACTTCAAATGTTATTTAAGTTGCCAAAAGGATGGTTATTTTTATTTGATTTAATTATTTCAATTGATCATTTTGATCATTAATAAGATCATTCTTATCAATTCAGAGAGTTTAACCATCCTTTTGGCAACTTAAATAACATTTGGAAATCCATTTTACAGCTGATTAGTTAATTTCTACTACGATCAGCGTTTCAGAAACTGGGTGTTAGAGTTTTGAATTTCGTCTGCTGACATTTAAACAGATACTCGTATACAGTAACAGTGAGAATACAACTTTCCCTCAGATGAGATAGACAAGCGTCTAGAATCTAGACAGTCAGTTTTAGAATATTATCAGAAAATACTGTCTAAATATGTCGATGATTAGGCACCTATAGCTGCTGTATTTATATTTACAGAATGTGTTGAAACATATAGTTATATATATGTTTATATATATAACTATATGTTTATATCTTAACTATGTTTCTTTTAACTTGATGACTCCGTGGCGCAGTCGCCAAGATATTAGCTTCGACGTCGGGGGACGTAGGTTCGATTCCCACACGGGACAACTATTTGTGACCCACAGATAGTTGGTTCGCATCTGGGTGTTTCTGTATCCACGTGAAATTTATTGAAATTTATATTTGTTTGTAAATCGTCCTTACAACACAGGATAATGTTGTCTTAAAGTAAGGGTAAGGGTAATTAAAAAACGTATTGTTTTTAATAAAAAACATAACTAATCATTACCACTTACACGTTCAGTGGCTGGCAGAGTTGTAGAGTCGTGCCAGTTGATAGTAGAGTGCTGGGAAATTTGTATCGAGTTATTTGACACCGAGCCATTAGGCTTCTCGTCTCTGTTTGCTCGTGTATAATATGGGGCGTGAATGATTAAGTCTAGACTTCATGGCCGCTAATTTAGTTACAGCCAGTGAAATATACTATTCTGATTGAGAACTATAGTTAGTTCATTTTATATCAGACTTGAAACCTTAATTTGTTTAGAGTCCATGATATCGCTACAGTCTTAAGAATCAATCAACGTGACTTTGTTTGTTTATTACTTATTGAAAAAACACTTCACAGGAGTGTGACGGCATTCTGGTATAAATTTCACCTTGCTAGGTCCACCCGTTCCTGAGAAAGATGGTGGTGATTTCCAATTTTATTATGGCGGTATAATGGGTAGGTACGGAGCCCTGGGCATACGAGTTCAACTCCCACTTGACCGATTTTTTAAACATTTTAATAGTGCTTTTCGAAGGTTTGACTTTATTCAAACAGAAGTACCGAACCTTGAGGTATGTAACAAGGCAAAAACAAAACTGTTCCCAAAGAGTCCTATTACCGATAGAACCACGCAACCTTTGGATGGACAAAATTACATTAAACTACGATATTTATGTATGTAAATATTAAAAATGCTGTGATTGTTGGTTTGTTCTACTTTCATGCGGCGAATTAGCAATTAATCGACACGTTTCTGTGCACGGATCGTTCTTAAGTATAATGCTAAAGTTGAATTATTTAGCGGCTTCGAATCTCAAGTCTACAGTCCATCTTCATACGTCTTCCAAACGAGCAAAGACTCGAGTGTTAGCCACGCGATATTTTATATGCCGTGAATAAAATCAATAGTGGTGCTATTTTTAACGCATTGACACACTCGCCGGTCACCTCTTTAAACGATACTTTATCGTCGATGGCACTTATCTCTCTCTCTCTCCGTGATTCCGTCCATGTTATATTTTGTTTAATATTGTGCTTTAAAATTATACGATAAGCAAAAAAAAAATCTCTTGCTTTAGTTATTATTAATTGATATCTCTTTCCATATGACATAGTAATTAAAAAATATTTTATAGAGAATATAAGATTATATTCCTACGGACGTAAAATAATGCTACAACCTACTGCTGAGGAAATATGCTGCAATTAGTAACCTTGAATAAATTAAGAAATATATAGTAGAATGATGAAGACAAACATGGTTCATTTGGCGATAAATTAAATTTGTGTAATAACATTCGCTACGATTATTCAATAGTTAGTTTCTTAATATTTTTATAATATCATGTCGAAATATTCTAACATTCATGAGTAGATAGAACGGATTGAAGAAACCGCGGACCGCATAGCGTCACAGTGTGGCAGCACACCAACGTTCGCAAATAAAACATGAGGCTCGGCAATTGACTTTTCAATGGAAGATGGCTTGTCTAGATGTCTAGCCGGCGGGCAGGTCATCAATAATTAATGACTTACCTGCTGTTCGGGCCGAAGCCCTATTATGCAGGCCGCGACAGCTATCCTCTTTACACGGGTAACGGCATTACAATTTACCATAACACCCATAAACGCCCGTCGTTCCCGCTCATTTTCTGTATAAACGTGGACGTTCAAAATTCAAATTGGCAGCCATCGACTTGTTAATGAAAAGATCGAGCGCGCGCTTCTTCGCAACGGAGCAGCCGCGGCCTCGGAACGACGGTTATTGTACAATTTTAGGCGGGGCCTTTGGAAAAGGCGACGCCATTTTTAAACTTTTCGATGTACGACGCGATACGGCCAGTGACTGTTCGCGCGACGCCACCGTTTTCGTTTCGAAATTTGAATCGTAACAGGACGGGCGTTTCGAGAGCGGCAGATATTTAAAAGTTAAGAGATTTGAAACGCGTGATTTAGCGGTTATGTGAAAATATTATTTTTGTTAGGCTTGCATACTGCCTCCGCTCAAATTACTTTTTTTAGCTAGCCCGTACTACTACCTACCATAGTGCATCATTATAACAGAATTCTAATTCGACTCTTTTCACTATACAGACTCTATATGTAAACAGATAATACTTGAGCAAACATAATTTTATATCGATGATACCAAACAATTGATCAAGAACTTTGGTATAATTTTAATAACACCAAAGGTCTACTTTATTTGGTTAATCCTAGGGATGGCAAAAAAGAATTATTGCTTTTAATATTTCTTAAAATATTTAGGATGTAAAGGAATATAGAGAATTGCTAATTGATACTAAGTAAGGCAAAACTTTCAATACGGGCCATGGAAGTTGATGTTCCTCTCTCTCTCTCTAAAATTTAAAAATTTAAATCAACTAGTCCTGGGAGAGAATTTATGAAAAAAGTTTCGCAAATTTCAAAAGTTTTATGAATAATTATTGAAAATAATTCCGGCAACAACGATACTTTGCTGTTGTCGAATATTGAGCAGTATAATGTTATATAACGTACAACATGTTTTAAGCCTGTATTTAAGAAAATACTTAAATTCAATGGCCTTCGCCTTTTCCAGCCAAGCTGAATTAAAAACAAGTCAGAAAGCAAGGAGGCGACGCAAGCGCCGAGTGCGCCGCAACATAAACAATGTTGTCGTGTCACCGGGCGTCGCGGGCGTGCGTCCCTTTCCCTCGGGCCCTCTCGCTCGGGCGGCGAAGGGCCGGCGGCGCGGCGTTGCCGCTCCAGGCTGGGCCAAAGGGCGGGAAACGCGCGCGCACCTCATTGGCCGCGTGGGATTCGGTGCGACGCATCGAATTCAAATCCACTGCACCCGCTCTATGCGCCTGCTCATAGACCACTATTGGTCTATTTGCACTTCCCGAGGCGATTGGTCGAGGTTTTTTTCCCGCCGCGGCCACGGCGACGGTGGGCCCGGGTGCATTTTTTTCGCCCCGAAACGCACCGAAATCGCCCGCGCAGGCCCCCATTGGCTGCCGCTGCCGCTAGGATTCTTTATCTGTATTTACCTGATACAAGTTGCTCGTGGCACTATCTCTATGTACTGTGCTAGCCTTCACACTGTCATATTTACTTTGTGTTTTAGATTAATCTATATTTTATTGTTGTTTTAACTATTTCTATTATGTATTTTATCGAGCTTGAGGCATAACGGTTCGGCAATTTCTGTTAAAAAATTTCTAGGGTTTTTAGGCTATTACATTCAACTGTTTAGTTTTAGGTTGGTAGGGCTATTGTGCTTTAATAATACAATAATATATACTTTTTTCGCTTTCTTTAAATATACTTAGTACGTAAGTAAGACCTGCATGGACCATTCGAGATTACATGTTAATGACGTAACCAATTGAATTATTGTGAAAAATTAAAAAATATATAACTAAGCTTTTTCCACCTTTGCTAATCAAATTTGGGGAATTTTTATTATATTCTTACATAATGTATCAGCCTCTACATGTCCCACTACTGAGCAAAGGCCTCTTCTGTACAGAGGGCATAGTCCACCACGCGGCCCCACTGCGGATTGGCAGACTTCAGATTTTCGTAATATTTTTTTATTATTATTTCGAAAATATGCAGATTTCCTCACGATGTTTTCCTTCACCGCTGAGCACGTGATAATTCAGCACATGAAATTAACACTTTCATTGGTGCCCGCACCGGGGATCGAACTCAGATTACTCGAGTATATTGAATTAAAGACGAGCTCCCGGACACTGAGCTATCACGGCTCTTACTTAACACAAAAATACTTAAATTGAAAAGAATGCTAGTATTGAATGTGGAATTCAATGATTATGTGATTGAATTCATATTCGTAAGTCATTTGAAACAAAAAGTCTTCCAATTTCCTATTTCATACTTAACAATAAATAATAATAAATACGAATATTATAAAAAGTCGACTATTTATGATACTGCTAAATGGTTCGTGTAATTATGCCATCATCACGGTTAAAAAATTCTTGACACAGAAGACGATAATGGCTATCGCAGAAAATTTTTGCACGTCCTTTCTGCTTTTAATCCTTTATAAAATTCAAAAGTTACGGAGGCTGAGGACGAGCCAAGTTTCAAGCTGCAGCTTAAGCCTGACTGAACCAACCAAGCATACTTTTTTGTCCATGCCAAGATCCACAATTATTTTTATTAAGCTAATTGGTACCATTTCCCATTAATATCCACAAAAGCCTCCATGGAGTTTGTATTACTTTACTCACTGGACAAAACACAAACGTGTGATTATAATTCCACTGTACGTGGACCCCCTTAAAGATGGTCCGGGATCAGTTCCCGGGTCGAGCCAGCTTAGCCTTTCAACAGTGTTCCACTGTTTGGCTCTCCTTAGCTTGGCAAAATGATGTAGTCCGGATTTTATAATTATGTTAATCAACAAATGGTTTTATATGTTGACAAAGTAAATCTGGTATATGAAGAGAATCAATAGAGGAAGTTATTTTCAAGCACAGAATAATGTGTAGGTAGAATTTTTGATGATATGTCAGAAAGCTTCGGTGTAGTGTAGTACCTTCATAAGATCCCGTTAGGAAAGTAATTTGCAAGTTAAGTGACATATGACTGTTCGTTGGTCTTTATATAATCTGATGCCTTTACTTCATAAATCGCTGAGTATATCAACCAATTATTTCTTCATTTTCTTCCAGTCATTTTCTCTTGTCATTAATTTTTACCTATAATATATGATCCTATAACTATTATACATTATACAAAGACACGCAAACTGTTTCACAATTTTGTCCCTTATCGAGAGATCGATTTTGAAAACTAGTTGTGACATCACCACGTGAAATTGAAATAAGCATGAGAGCTTTCACATTCGTCGTTACGCGTTTTACTTGATCCAATTAGCATAGGCGTATATAGCAGGGGAGCCGGGTGGTCCATGCCACCACAGGATTTTGGGTTACTGATTCGAAATTTTAAGCTGGATAACTAAGAAACTTCATAAAAACAATCATTGAAAACAAATAATTATCTACAGCCGAGAAATCGATATACATACTTAGTTTTTATTACATACTATTTTACAATACATTCCTTTTATTCATTTATGAATAGGTACTCAACGTACTAACTACTAATTAGTTAATACTACTATTATAAATTAATAAAAATTATCAACAATAAGGAACTGTTACTTCTTTAATGCGACGCATAGTGTTCGATTTTTTTTTAGTAAAGGCTCACCCTGAAAAATAATTCTAGATACACCAATGCCAATTAGACTGATTTGACGCTCACAATTACTTTGGCTTAGAAGCTCGGTTGGATAAGAAGCGACAGGCGCAATTGAAATGGAGATCGTTATCAATTATTTAAGGTTCGACCTGGTGTAGCTTGGAGACCGAATCCTTGGGCACGGTTGCGGCCTCTGGGAGGTCCGCAAGCCGCGAGGGGTAAGGGCCTTCGGTTCGATGACACGCGGGGCAGCCGAGAGGCGATATCGGAGGCAATCACCCACGGACGGCGCCGCGAATGCACCCAGATAACGTATCGGGTTCGCCGACCGAGCGATGCACCCGAACGCTCGTTTCGCAATTAACACCGCGCCGCAATTGCGCTCATCTCATGGAATAATACGCGTGTTGCCACAGCAGCCACTACATCACACGCTCTCCCATACACAAGGAGTCTATCTATGGTAGTCGACCATTGGGAGTCATCAGACATCTCTTGTAATATCCTAGCTTTACTCATGGCTATGACCTTAGACAATTGAACACTGCAGAATGTTACGTAATAATGCGAACTGGTTTAATTTCTGTCTAGTCATCATTCGTATGCACAGAAGTTGTATTGCTTTCATAACTGAATAAATCATTCCTGTCTTTTTTTGTTAAGGATTATATCATTCAAGTCGACCGCAGTTTTCATAGAGCAAAACGCTTAGGTATTGCTAATGCGTAATCTAAACCTTTATTATCTACAAATGATTTAATGACCTGCGCTATTTTAAATCCATCCATAGAATAAAATTTAGCTTTACACATAAATCCCACTAGATTTTTTATTTTCAAAGTCCCTTCCTATTCGATTGTTTGAAAAGATTTCAAAAGCAACAATGCTATGAGAGAAATGAATCTATTTATTTAACTTTTTGGAGAACAAACAATTTCTCATATAAAAATGCTGACCACTCAATAATTATATTTAAGCTAACACTAATTATTCTACAAAAATCTACCGTTCGAGAACTGGTAAAAAATTACAAGTATATTCAGAGTTTTTGTAGAATAATCTAGTTAAAATATAATACAACCAAAGCACATGAAATGTCACGCAAAGCAATCACCTCGGCTGTGAGAGACTGAAAAATTTCTCTCGACAATTATCCATTATTGGAAAATGATGCACGATTCTTCAAACGTTTAAAACTCCATATGAAATGGAAAAAGGAATTGGAATCGTTAAAGTTTTATACTTTTATAAAGAGACTGAGTTATCAAAACCAAAGTTTGAATAATATAAAGTATGTATGCTATAGACATCGTATATCCGTCCACAGGACCTAAAAAGGACCAGGTCTTACCCTCATTGACTTAAGAAGATAAAAACCATTTTAAGACCGAGCCAAATTTGTGTTTCAAGATTTACTGGGAAAGCTCTCATTGATTTTTATAAGTAAAAATATATACTTCACATACGTACAATTGTCGCTTGTTTTTTTTATGTGAAAAATTGCCAAAAAAGCAGGTGGTTCACCTGATGTTAAATGAATACGACTGCCCTTGGACATCTGCTACACCTGAGGGTTTGCAGATGCGTTGACAACCTTTTGAAAATTGAGCTCCGGCTACCTCACCCACCAGACGAAAAGCGAAAGTTTTATACTTCCACTTTACGCCGGTTTTCTGTGGGGTCGTGGTACTTACCCCCACGAGCCTGCAACAGCCGAGGCTGCTGCGTGACCCTACGTCGTCAAAATGTTCTTTCCTCTGCTTCTGCTGGTTTTCTTGTATACTTGCATACAATTTGGACCCTAAACTTAACCTCTTCTTAATAACGATATTGGTAAAGGAAATTTCCTCTTTTTCGCAAACTTGAAATGAATTTGAGCACGAGTCTAACTCCCGGAGGCAACAGCGTTGACAAGAACTCACGCACCCGTATCCCTGTTATCACCATTCCGTTATCTGCAGCTATTGGCGAGCTTCCAGAAGAACCGCAAGTGCTTATCTGCTGCGCCACTTTCAAACCGATAGCGAAGACAATGGTACTGAAGCCGGATCCGTTTTTCGCTTGATGCTAAAGTTGGAATATATAAACGGCTTGCACTAACGGGTGGAGGATATGTCTTCACATGTGTAAAGCGTGATTGTACAGACACTGTAATTGACCTCTTATCCTGTGATTTAAATCTATGTATAACAATTTATTTTAAAATTTAGCAAAGTCCACAATCTAATAAGAGTCCGTGTGCAGCATTAAAGCAAATCAAATTGGGGCTAACATCACTTACTCTCTTAATGTCGCTTACGAGAACAAAGGAATACTTCGGAATTTCCCGAACTACAGCGCAAACTTACGATATTTAGCAGAGTGAATTATTTTATTACCAACAAAGCAGACACCCTTTGTGTTCGTACTAAACTAATACATCAATTAAAATATGTTTTAAGGCTAGTAAATTAACAACACTTAGTTCAACGTAAACTATAACAGAAATGCTAGAGTAATGTCTATGAGAAAGAGGACGTGTATTTGGTGAAAAGAAGGCCTGGAGTCCAACTTAGATATAAGTGATTAATTTAATAAATTTTACTTATTGTCTAATAATTTTATCCTGATTTGTTTTGAACACTTTACAGAGTTCCGTGGGTACAGGGCAGACAATCTGTCTTAATCTAAATTTAACGTGACTGTTTTATCACGTTAAATTAGTTTAATTAAAGTTTAGTATTCGCGTTAATAAAAGAAATCTGTTTGTCCATATCATTGGCATATTTAATTTTGTTCAGAAGGTCAACTTGTAAAGGATTATTGAGAAATTATTTACATTGATCGCTGAACTTTATTTAACATTAGCATTGTTTAACTTTATTTAATATTAATATTATTGTACGTATTCGTTCTCCAAAAATTTTAATGCGTTAATTCAAGCTTTGTTATGAACGTTGATAAGATATAATAAAAACCATAATTTGTAACACAATCCGATGATTATGCTCTACATTGTTTCAAGAGTACAATGTTGTTATGAAATATGATCACCACGAAGCGAGGCGATTCGGAAGGCTCTTCCTAAAGTCATACTATGAAATTAAAAAAAATATATGTAAAATAAATCGGCATATTCAAAGTATTTTGTTAAGAAACGTCTATGTACTTTTTTACAATTAATGATCTCGTAATGTCAAAGCAGGGAAAATCATGATTCAATACCTCGACAAGGGAAAAAAATATGAAAAAAACAAAGGTGGAGGGGCGCTTAGGACGCCCATTTTCAAAATGGCGATCCCCTTACATACATGACGTAATCATTATAAAATTACGTTACGCCATTATTATTTAAACATTTTTCATTGGCGTCGAAAGACAGTTTTTATGGAAAATTCACTTTTTATGGATTTAAATAACATTTAGTCGACGTCTGAATTACACAACGCCAAACATTTGTTTGTACCCTTTTTTCAAAACCAGAGACAATATATCAACTATAAAGTATTAAATAAATGTCTTTAGCAAATATTGTAATGAAAAAATGAAAATAAAATTATACATTATACTATTAACTAAGAATTAAAATTATATTTTTTTCTTTTAAAAAGAAAAATTGTGAACGTGAAATCCAAAAAAATGGAAAGCGAACTCACCACGGCTGCATTCTCGAAATTGGCTCGGATCCAATATGGCGGCGGACAAAGAAGCGCTCGAGAACCTAACTCATTTCTCAATCAATTTGAAAAATGATTTTCCGCCATTCGTGTTCAAGTACGAAAACGCCTTTTTTGAGAAAAAAAATGTTGGTTTTATTTCTGATCTTTTATTCGCGAACGCGACGCCGTATGCACTCTGGTGGATGCATCGGGGTGTACTGACCTAGGGCTCGTTGCAGTGGCGCAGGGCGCGCACACCAGCGCAATAACGCGCACACGCGCCACGCCCCGCAGTGCACAGAGTTTTCACGTTTATTGCTTCAAAGCTTTGGACTGAAATCGCTTGTTGCCACCCAGACTAATGTGAGTGAGCACATCTGTGTGAGCCGAGGCCCGGTATCGTTCGATATCCATGGTAACTGCTGAAATTATTCTGCTTAGCGGTACATACCGACTTTAAAGACTCGACGCGAGGTCATGTTTTTAATACGAACGTTTAAAATGCTTACGAAATCACTGATATCTATCGCTTTATAATTGTAAGTACACGACAATGCGTTGGCGGTAAAATTATATTATTTTTGTTTTACTTGAAAAGTTGCCAATCGAGCAGACGGTTCACCTGGTGTTAAGTGAACACCGCCGCCCATGGACATCTGCTATACCCGAGGGTTTGCAGATCCGTTGACAACCTTTTTGGAAATTGGGCTCCGGCTACCTCACTCACCAGAGGAAACACGAAAGTATTCTTCCACTTGACGCCGATCTTCTGTGAGGTTGTGGTACTTACCCGGACGAGCCTGCCCATTCGTGCAACAGCCGAGGCTGATGCGTGGCTTATTCAGTTTATTAACACTTTTTTATGGCATAGCCAGTTTTAAAACTAATTTTAGTATACAATTTGTTATTGTACGAGTCGGTTCATACTGAAAAACCAAGTGCTCTTAAAGCTTTCCAATGTTTATTTAAACTTATATGCTGTACACTGGCAAAGTCAGTAACTAAATTATCACTAATTAAACCTTATGAACAGAACATCATTGGAAATATTTTAAAAACATTTAGCGGGTTCGTTAACAAAAGATGGAGTGGGGCACGACGGAATCAATAAAGTAGCGCTAAACGAACGATTCAGATTAAATAGTCAGTATCAATTTATTTCTTCGAAGTTAATATTGTCACTAAATAATAATTGTTGAACTATGTTTTAATTAAGGCGTACCTTAAACTTAATAGAGGATAAAATTGTCTCTTTTAGGCTGTATTTTGGCTACCACTTTTCATCGTGATAAATAGTGATGTAGTCTCAAGCCCGGTTTCTGAAACATTGATCCTCGTAGAAATTAACTAATCAGCTGTCAAATGACTTCTCAAATGTCATTTGAGTTACCAAAAGGATGGTTAAATACGTAAAAGTTGATCAGAATGATCAATTCAAAGAGTTTAAACATCCTTTTGGCAACTCAAACGACATTTCAAAAGCCATTTGACAGCGGATAAGTTAATTTCTGCGGGATCTTGAACCATCTTGTATTATCTGATGTTTGTCCTTTCAGTCCCGAGACTATTAAAGCTTCACCTGACGCAGAACCGGTGGGCTAGCCAGAACCCACGGGTTTAGGCCCTGCGCTGGGGGTAGGGCCGTGCATGTGCTCATGCGTGCGTTTAACTACGGCATGTCACCCCGATGGCCGTCGACTGTGTTTTTAGCTAATCGGTGGCTGGGGCGGTGAGAACCGCCCTGGAACGCGGGTGGATCTTGAACCAACTACTAGTAATAGTTAGCGATTTTGCTGTAAGTATATGAATTTCGAACTCGGGTTGCTCGTATTAAATTAATAGCGAGCACGAGTGCTCTGAGCTATCACTCTATAATAAATGATCAAATAAAGTATTTCAAAGATAATAAAAAGAATCTACCAATCTCTACCAATCTGCAGTGGCCGCGTGGTCAAATATGCCCTAGCCTTAATACCCTTCTCTGTACAGCCAGAGGAGCTCTATCAGTGGGACGTATATAGGCTGTTATTGTCTAAGTTACTTATGGTTTATATTTTCGCACAGATCTTACTTATTACGTTCCAATATATAAAACATTAACCTTACGTGTTTTAATATACGTACACTCCATTTCAATGAAATAGTAGAGCAGGTCTAACCTATTATATTTGGGCTACAACAATTTGTGAAATGCAGAATGTTATGATCTCTCTCCGTCATATTTAGGATACGAGAGGTATAAAATATATTCAATTTATCCATTTAGACCAATAGAGGCTCCATTACCTATACTTGACAAAAAAAGACTGAAATTAAGCGGTGCGTATGTATATTATGCGGCAAGTAGCTTTGCTAATTTTTTTTTTTCTTTGCTAAGGTATATTCTTAAATTTTTATGACAACAGCAATATAATACGTGATACAATGTATTTGCCGCGAATCAAAATCATATTTTTTTTCCCATCCTAATTCTAAGTCTCTGGGCCAATTTATGATTCGATATCAATGTAATCCTTAACTTATATAGAACTAGCGGCCCGCCCCGGGTTCGCACGGGTATTTAACAAAATATTTAAAAGTAAAAATTATCATACACACACATAAAACCTTTCGAAGATTTCGTCTTTGGGGAATAATTTTATGAATTTCTTCATCTTTTAAAGAAATACCCTTGAAATTGCGTCACGTAAAAGTGACAAATAAGTCTGGTCTCCCATAGCTTCGGACATAAATCATCGCATCTTTGGTTATTTTGTTGACCGATGTCTGATGATCCGATGTTTTATGAGCCAATGTCTTGATTTAAAGCTTCTCTAAGATGAAAGTTTCACCAGCCCTCAGTCAATGGTGATTACGAAATAATATGTAATTCAATCTTTCTGATATCTTTTTGCCATCATATCGACAATGTATTGAATAAAAACCAGCGAGTCGGACTCGCACACGAAGGGTTCCGTACCGACCTCACAGAAGACCGGCGTAAAATAGAAGTGTTATAACTTCTACGTTTCGTCTGGTGAGAGAGGTAGCCGGGGCCCACTTTATTTAAAGATGGCAACTCATTTGCAACCCTACAGGTGTTGCAATTGTCTATGGGCGGCGGCTATTACTTAACATCAGGTGAACCACCAGCTCGTTTGCCACTCTATCACATTAAAAAATCATGTTTTAATATATTTATTCAATATAGAAGTATTACACTTATATATTGTCAAAAACACTACTACTGTCAACATTATCTATAAAAACGGCAAAAAAATCATGTTTGTTTTATGGGAGCCCCACTTATTTATATTTTTTTGTTTTTTGGTATTTTTTGTTATAGCGGCAACAGAAATTCATCGTTTGTGAAAATTTTAACTATCTAAATATCACGATTCATAAGATACAGCCTGGTGACATATGGACAGACATACAGACGGACAGCGGAGTCTTAGTAATAGGGTGCCGTTTTACCCTTTGGGTACGGAACCCTACTATGTCCCAGTAATAATGCAATGGATTAAAACTGGTAGCTCTAACCATCAACCTAAATGCATACAATTGCATGCATGTCACAGTTTTGTTACGCACAGTACCTTGCTGAGGAATAGTCAAATATTAACCGTCTTCTCCTATTACGACTATTAAGGGATATTTTAATGGATCGTACAATCGGTGTAACTCGGAGACCCTTTTTAAGTTGGCCGTATCTACTGTGCAACACTATATCTCTGGGGCCTTTTTAGGATGCCGTACCCAAAGGGTAAAACGGGACCCTATTACTAAGACTCCGCTGTCTGTCTGTCCCTTTGTCAACAGGCTGTATCTCATGAACCATGATAGTTACACAGTTGAAATTTGATCTGTGTATTTGTTTCCCAAGGAGAGTTGATGTCAAGCAGGCGGCGGGTTGTAAAGATATAGCCAAAACCGCTTGCAACATGATTCATGTTGTGCCGATCCCACCTAGATGGGATAGGGGTAGGAGGATAATGATAACTTGTATACTTGTCCCTCTATTTTAAAAGTTCGCGTCAAACGAAGACATTTGAAAGAGGCTATTGTACTTTCGGATGTTGGTTAAAATGTCCTGATGGTGAATGATTATTTGTAAAAAGATTTTTTATTGGTTGTGGCGGCTCCTCAATATTGGGGAGACTACCTTTAATCGACCCATTTTTGGCAGAACACTTAGAGCAGATCTTATTCGTGGCTACGATTTGGACGGAAGACTTTGAGCAAAATGCATGAAAGCTGATCTGTTACTGTGAGCTTAAACCCGATTACGAACTCTAGTCGTTGACGTTTGTTATCTTTTTCTCTAATCTCGTGTACGTTGGGAACGCTCAGACCTCGATTTCCTAGTGTGAATTTGTATATTTACATTATTATACTCTTCAAGCCACTGCAAACACTCTACTTGACTTTCTCTGACTTGTATGACGATTTTCAGTTTCCGTTAAAGATTCCTCCTTATGACGTATTTTTAATGTCCTCGCCTGGGAACTATTTCTAGAAAGATGAGATCTTGATCTTTTGTGCATTTTAAAAATTAAACTTCCTTAGTATTTAATCATTTGCAAACTGTTAAACAGGAATTACCAGTATAAATGGGATTGAAAACTTATAAGAACTACTAAGTCAGTCACTAAGCTGTTTGGAAAGTTAAATTACAATATACTAACATTTTTAAACTTGCAATATCTAAGGAATGGAATGTCCGAATTTAATAATTCAAAAAGTTATATAAAGATATTGAAACAGTCTTAAATATGAAGTAATTTATTTTTATAAGGATTAATACCAAGATACAAATAAACAGCCTTTTCTAGCGGCGGCATTTCAATCAAAATTTTAGAATTAAAGAATACCCATTGTGGCGTAACTATAATAGTTAGACATACGCTATCGCGACACTTTTTGTAAATAATGATGTGTTCTGCAAAGTCGTAGTACATTATTTTATTCTATCATCAATAGTGCAGCGCACGCGATGTAAAAATATTTTTGGTACCTAATTTTTGTACACCTTGAGTAACATTATTGGAGTTTTAGTAAGGATCCCTAATTTTTTTGAAAATATAATATAGCCTATATCAAGCAGGGATAATGTAGCTTCCCAACAATGAAAGAATTTTTCAAATCGCTTCTGTAGTTTCGGAGCCTATTCAATACATACAAACAATCAAATCTTTCCTCTTTATAATATAGATAAATTTTCTCATTTAAAAAATAAAAAGCTAAGAATTAACTTATATCAAACATACAATCGATATTCGGAAAAATTGTAGAAAAATGGACGAAAAGTCACGTGTTTCGCCGCAGCAAGAATTTGAAAATAGATACTCCAGGGTAGGCCTTTTAAAAATAATTCTAGTGTGCAGCGAATAGCACTATGAACCTTAATATTATTTAAAAATACCATCGATAATCACGCAGTTTAGTATGCGCTTCTTGTTTTCGTTATTTGCTTTTATGCGATACAGCCTGTCCGCAGGTTCTGCTGTTGCTGGAATGTGCGGGCTCGTTCAGGGAAGCCCCTGGAAGAAACTGCACATTCCTGCCAATTAGGTACTTAGCGAAGGGCAAGCAGCAGTTTGTGGGGAGTAGGCTCGACAGAGCAAGTACCACGGCCTCACAGAAAGCCAGTGCGAAGTGGAAATAGTAGTACTTTTTGTCTCTTCGGGACGTAAACTGTTTCACAATACACACACATATGTTTTCCCCAATATTTTGGTGACTGTACATTTAATGATAAGTCTACTCGGGCTCATTTGTATTCACGGCGTACGACATCAGTTTGTGATGAAATATTGCAAACCCATTTCCTATCAATACAGTGGGAACTCGACCTAAAGACCGGTACTGGAATAAATCAACGCTGCAGGAATTTAAAAAAGTTTCAAGAACATTGCTCTTTTTTGTTACAAAACTGCTGGGCAAACTCCTCCATACAGAGGATATTAGGGCCAAGCGATCCGACTGTCGTTTACCAGAGGATTGGCAGACGGATGTGTGAATAAAGCAAAACAATACGATGTGAATAAAGCAACGGAATAGTTAAATATTAGAATGTAATGTTTTCTTACCTTGGCAGTGTGATTTGGATATCAGATTGGACGCATGCCACCACCACCTGAAAGTAGATTCATTTCGTATCGACATTGTTTTCATGCAGTTTGACATTAAATCATTATCACTTACAGAATCGCCCTGATCCTAAACCAATCCCCATACGATTTTAGATGGTGACGTTGTTAACGACAATTGCTATACGATTGGCATACCTTAGAAACCGTTATTGCGATTCGAAAAAACAAATAACTGTGCAAAAGACAAAACACTGAACGTAGGTAAGGTCAATAAATTTTATTTGAACGTGATTGTGCATTTGCGGTCATACGTGGAGCAGTTGTTGGAAATTATCAGGGTGATGCGACTAAGGTGATGTCATGATACGCTTTAGTTAGTGGATGACGCATGTGGACAAACAAATATATTGCATATAAATAACCTCTTTAGCCTTACCCAGATAGAGAGCCTTTAACCCCGTATACGGAGACAGACAACAGTTTCAGGTGTAAGCATAAAATCAATTTGGTGAACAATGGCTGACAGGAATGTTCACGGTTTAAATTAGAATAAGAAATAAAGCCTACTTATGTAAATTGGAAAGTTGAATACGTGTTTACATAAAATTTTGTTAGGTGCCGGAGGATAAATATGAATATATAATTTTGTTAAATTTGATTTTCTTTCTCTTTCTTCACAAGCAAAACTGTTCGCCTCTTATTAACAAAACATCTAGTTTCAACCACAGACCGCTTGACTACGACTAGACTACTACTAGACAGAACGCTTGAACTAGAAATGAAACAACCTGTTATGAATAGGTATATTGCTATTATTATATATGTGGTAGGGTGTAGGGCCTACGGTGGTAGGGCCACGCAAGTGGTCGCTGAGACACGAATGGGCAGGTCCGTCTGGGTTAGTACACGACCTCACAGAAGACCGGCGTAAAGTAGAAGTGTTGCACTGTTGCGTTTCGTCTGGTGAGTAAGGCAACCGGGACCCACATAATTAAAAGGTGGCAATGCATCTGCAACCCTACGAGTGTTGCAAATGTCCATGGGCAGGCTGTTATCACTTAACATCAGGTGAACCGTCAGCTCGTTTGCCACTTTCTCACATAAAAAAATGTATTATTATATGTATATGGAATCTAATTTTGGCGAAATGGTAGAATGGTAGGTGGTAGTCTGGTGCATCTATTTTGGACTACATATTTGCATGAATATGATTCAATTTCATAAGATATATGTTGGCCATCAGGCAGAAATTGTTTTTCTCTTGTTCATTGTAGAAAGTGGGTTGCTTGCAGAGACCGAAAATTTCATGCATCTTCAAAGAAAATAGAGTGATGTTATGACACTTGATATCGATAGCCAATTGACATGTCCACCACATGAAATGACAAAGTCCTAGCACTTCTCATGCGTAGAATATTTCCCGTGCCATCTTCTTGGTAGTTGATCTTCTGTTGGAACCAAATGTTTGTGAGTTACATTATCATTTACCTTAGGCCATATCTATTATCCTAGTATATTTTCAAAGATATAAGGCTCGATCACACCGTCAGACCAAATCACACCAAACAGCAACTGTTTCGGGGTGTAGAGTCACCTAATGAATCTCATGCTGATTATCGTCGCCTCAAGCCTAGAAATGTTGTTTCTTTACGGAACCACTCAACCTCTAATTGAGACTTAATACTGAGGATGATTTTTTACCAAAAACAGAAACGCCATATGCCGTATGCTCTAAATCCAATATTGTATATCCGTTGGGCTTTATAATCCATGAATTCGATGTCGCAGTAAGACCATGTTCTGGAACATGACGCGGAATGCACCTGGATCGCTTCATCGACCACCGAACCGGTTGCCTCATATGTATGCATTAAACGATGGATTGTAGGCTCTACAGGATGCCTACGCATGCTATCAATTGTATGCAGGGTACAGCATTTTATCAACTTCAGCACAAGTATTTGATGATTACGTTGTTGAAGCGAATATTCCATTCAAGAAATTTACTAATTAAATATCCATATATGGTGTCTCTCAAAATTTCAATTCATGATTTGTGGTATTCGAATATTCAGATACTGGTTTCTGGTAATATAAACATTATTTTTCAGCCTTTAAAAGTCACACGCCAAAATGCAAAAGCACAAATAATTCAGTTTTACATTGATGAGATCACAGTAATTTCATGCATGAGATCTATCACATCACATTTTGTGCAACAGTAATTAGTATTAACTTAAAGTATATTAAGCAAGCTGTTCAGTTCTAGCACCTTCACGTATGATAAGAATCGTGACCCTTAAAGACTGAAATGTTGGTAATGCCCTGACATTCAATTATTTGATCTCCGAAACACTCAAATCGTATATACATCGCAGCAAGGGATATGATCGTACCACATCAGCTCTAGTATATCAGCTATAGGAGTATCGCCGTCACAAGATCGCGATGTTCGCCATCAAAGGCTGAGAATTTACTAATGGATACTGTGTAAATAATTATATGAAAATTGAACGTCTCTTCACAACATATCCTTTTTGTTATCCTTCCTTAGACCTCCTTTTCCACATTTAAAAGTAACCATTTTATGTCGTGTACCCAATTTCACGGGAAAAGATCACATGTATTTACTCACCACCAAGTTTTATGTTTTCACCACCACTCAAACGGCACAATAAATAAAGTTAGAACACTACGTAAAATGGACCCTGCCTGAACAACTAAAGTACCGTGGAAAAAATGATTGGCTTCAAACATTCGAATAGCTGGCCGCTTTTGATTTTTCTTATATTATTTTCACGTCATCCGCGTTACCCGGCCGTGATTTCGAGGAGTGGAGCCCGATCGCAGGCCGTTCGGTCCTTCGAGGAAAGAGCTTCGACATCGTGATCGTCATTTAAACGGCATTTTAGAATTCGCCAGAGATCTCTTTTAAAATTGCTCATTTCACGCACGGCTTAAGCTGCCGGACTTAAAGTGCACAAATTAGTGTTTCGGGGAATCTTTTGAATTTTTTCCTCATAGACTTCACTTGCTTTTGTTACAATCTTTTTTATTATAAATTGGCTAGTGCTTGAAACTCCGTGCAGACCAGAGCGAGTGCGCACTCTACAAATGTGTGTCGTTGGAAAACAAGTGGCTGGCTGCTCTGCACCTTTCTGATTTATCAGCTACGTTGTTACCAATGGGCCTTTACGAATATCTCTTTACAACTCTGTAAATACTTTTAGTTGCTGTCCACATACAGCAACTTAAAGTATTTTTTAATCCATATCTCATGCCGAGTGTGTTATTAAATTTGTGTTTTATTTGTGGTCTTTTCATAATGTATTTATTTTATAAAAATATTCTTCATTACTGCCAAAAATATCACACAATTGAAATCACTTAAGGTCACACGTGCTATAATAGTGTGACGATAAAATTAAATGTTAACAGTTTTTTTAACGCTAACGACTGCGTTCCTGAAACAGATAAAGATACCAAGAATTCAGAAGCGTATAAACGGCCTTTTAAGTTAACGTATGTAGAGCGTTAACATACAAGTATGGTATAAGTAATCCTATATTGAACCCTATTAATGTGACGGACATGCTGCAAGTTTCGCCGAATTCAGAACGGTTTGAACTCACTGCTGGAAAACTTGACATGACACGCAACGCCAAAAATGCAGTAGTGATTTGTATTAATGAAATTCCGTTCAGCGGCAATTCTTTTTGTTTCTGTGATTCGACTATTTTCACGCCAGAAACTACCATATATCTAGACCACCATGGTGTGAATATAAAATAGAATGGTGCTTTCAGAGTTAGCTCCAAAACAGAGTTTATCATTTATAGACTAAAAAAACTTTTTAGTCCTGGAGATTGTCACGATTGAAAAATAATGTTTAGTAAATAAAGTACGACAATTAATAAGAATTTCTTTTTTACGAATATCCCCTTTTAACGAATAAAGTATTTTACCCTTTTAACGAATAAGGTATTTTGGTGAAATGAAAAAAAAAATAATTAAGCTCTACATGATACTGATAAGTAACTTATTAAAAAAAAAACTTTTAAAAAAGGGATATCATAATATAAATAAATACATTAATGATAATAACCCCTGGGAATGAGTTGGTTGCTCCCAATCTGTTTTAAAAAAATGATATACTGTATAATATTATACTATTTTGAGGAAAAAAAATTACAAAAAAGAGTACCTACACCTACAGAGTTTCTTTCGCCTGTTTCTTCTCCGTTAGAGGAACCTCATTATGAAACGGTGGTAGATTTAAAAAATGACTATCGATAGATGGAATGTATGTTTCTTATTTCGACTAATCAATTATTTGAAATAGAAGACATAATTATTTCTTGTATTTATTAGAATACACTTCATTGAATAGTATGAAGAACTATAAGATTAACAAAAGGAAATAACTGTATAAAGCATTAAACGATGAATGCTGAACGTCGGAATGTTGCTATGAATGGATTCAAGAGAAAATCGTAAATAAATCTAGAGACAGATTTATCACGGGTTCAATGTTGGAGAAAACGGGAGCTAGGCCTAAATACCGAGAATATTTGCGCGTGATCTGGCGGCCATCTTTATCAATGTGGGTTACAACGGACCGTTCGAGAGAATGGTAAGAGACGGGGGGGAGTAGACGAAACATTTCTATAGGATCCGAGACCGCTCAGTAATCTAATTATGATTAAGACTTTACCATTCTTTATTAATTTATTAACAAACACCTACGCTCATTTGCATATTTTGCTTGTAGCTCACATGTACACTTTACATTATTTAGATCGCATCTTAATAAATGACTATGGCTTTTGGGAGTGGGCTGCTTAAAAGCTATGTCCATTCTAAACATCGTGCAAGAGCAGCTTTTCCAGTGTGAAAACACTAATCTATTTCGAGCGCGATAATCAGTTGCGTTTGTGGCATGGCCAATTAACTGTCATACCACTCCACACTATAATAAACTAAGCGCGCGGGAATTAGATAGAATTGGATCGTTTGCGCTGCGACTTCCTCTGCCTCATAAGCCTAACGGGATAAGCAGAGATGGATGATGCTTATTTAGTCCGCAACACTCCGTCGCCTGAATACAATCCTGTAATGTTAGATGAAGTCCCAACAATTCTCCTGGAATTACCTCAGACATTGTTACACCACAGACGCTGTCATCTTAAAATTAGTCCCATAGAAGTGAATTACTGTTCGGTATTGGATACATCGACACACACAGTTTTGCACATTACCGGACAAATAAAATCAAACAAAGTAAATTAATTAATATAATCGATATTTCAAAATTGTACTCGTATTCCCGTCAGGAGATATAAGTATTGGCTTCACTTAAATTCTTCGGGCAACAAACCCCTTTTAAAAGTTGCTCTTCCATTTGCTTTCATCCCTATCGCATTTTTTCTAGAACACTGATCAATTGAGACAGTGGCCTTTCATAAAGACCCCATTCAATTCTAATACGGGTCGGGCGACTTCGACCGTACGAACATACACTTGTATTAATTTATAAGCTGTACCCGACATTAAGAATACTGTCACGGAATCATTCATCAACGTGAACGGATTGTCTTGCCTTTTGTAAACATATATGGACCCTAAATCAAGCGGCCAAGGTCGGTTGCGCGAGCACAAAGAGGAGATGCGAGAGGCTTGCGCCGCTCCGCGTAAAAAATCGACCAAAAAATGACAAGCAGCCCGAGACTCGCTCTCTTATCAATTATTCTTTGGCCGGTTTCATGCGTGTAAGTGAAATGGGCGGAAGCGCACGCGAATTTAATCCTTATCGCCTACGGGGAAGGGACATTTCGCGGGCGCAGAGCGCCGAGACCTTGGCGAGCTAAGACAAAAGTGGGGTGTGGTAAGAATTATGCTGTTGCTAAGTGCTGCACTGCGTCAGTACTTCGACGGTACGAAACGACTTCGTTTATGCATTTAACCTTAACTCTTGTTTTTAAAGGTTCTTGGCTTGTGCAAAGGAATTTTAAAATCGAAGCATTGTGAGTGAATAACGTTAAATTACGAGACTGTATATGTTTACTTTGAAGCTCAACCATACTCTACGTAATTTCGCTTTCCGTAAAAAGCTTTCCGTAATTTCCGTAAACAATCTCTAATGGAGTTATCTTTAAACATGAAAATACAAGATTACATTTAGTAAATGCTGTATTACAATTCCTGATTCATGTCGGTTGCAATAGAACTACATTTTTCTAATTTTACTACTTGATTCTGCTTCTGTAGCCTAATACAGTCTGTTGTGAATAAATTCAGGCACCCTAATTGTGTAATTATTTAACATCAGATCATTATCACGACCGATACGCATATAAACTGAAGTGTGTTCAAAATCATCAACAACTTAGCAATTTTTATTACGGCACGCAAAAGATTTTAAACGCCTATTTAATTGTTCATCGTGCCGTTAATTGGATAAATTATCAACGGTAAAGTAATTAAAAGAATTAAATTAAACAATATTAAATGAACATTTTTCTCTAGCTGATTTTCTGAGCTGAAGATTATTATTTGTAATCGTACTTTATCAAAGCAACACCTGAATCCATTAAACAAATTGAAGTTAACTAAGAAAAAGTTGTACTTAATCAAACTTTAGTCACCATTTCGTAGAACACTAATTAATAGAAACACAGAGGAAATTTAAAGTAATTTAATTATCTATCATATACTTATAAACATTATTATTGTAAATCATTCACTATTGCTGAATGCTATTTTCATAAGCCCGTACGAGCACCGTAATAAGCGCACAAATTAAATATTTACCAATTTAGGCGATACACTAATTTTGATATGCCAAAAAACGTCACAATTTTCTAGGAGATAAAAATTTCTCTCTCCTTAATCAGTATTGGGTACAATCTCTGTACCAATCCGCGTCAAACTTTCTACACTACACTACGAAGCTCTTCTAAGGGAACGAAACCAGTTTCAAAATCAGAACCGAATCTCTGGGCCCCGCGTTTGTGTCGCATGCAGTATCGTTAGAGAGCGGTGGAGACGTCCGTAGCTGTGGATGTAGAGTAGTAGCCCTTCGGCTTGGCACACGGAAGCGCACAGCCTGCGCCGGTCAATGAACCCGACGCTACCTTCGCTGCAATCTGTCGATGTCCTTAACGCGTGGCCCCACTGTCAGCGGCTCCGATTGGCTTACACGAACAATTCGATCTAAACAGTTCGGAAAACCTCTTAAAAACTTTTGTTTTGGTCAATTTGTCACCATGTCTTGATTAAATGGAATGAATGTGAAAGTTTTGATATAGATTCTAAATAAATAAATACTTTTATATCGTTATTTTTTATGTGAAAAGTTGCCAAACGAGCAGACGGTTCACCTGGTGTTAAGTGAAAACCGCCGCCCATGGACATCTGCTACACCCGAGGTTTACAGATGCGTTGACAACCTTTTGAAAATCGGGCTCCGGCTATCTCACTCACCAGACGAAACGCGAAAGTATTTGTCATACTTCCACTTGACGCCGATCTTCTGTGAGGTTGTGGTACTTACCCGGACGGGCCTGCCCATTCGTGCAACAGCCGAAGCTAGTGCGTGGCCCTACTACCTTAGTTCATTTCTGTATTATTTTTGTGATTATAACTTATTTTTTTAGTGGATCACCTGACAAGTTAAGTGATGCGTAACACATGTGATGCCAACGGTATATATCTATTAGGAAGAAAAAAGTAGTCACTGACATAATTAACCAAGCTTCTGATGTCCTAAAATGTAATATATGACGTTGTCGCAATACAATGAGCACAAATGCGTGAAAGTTGTCAAACGAGCAGGCAGTTCACGTGATTAGCATCACTTATTCTAGACAACTCATCTACAAGACCTAGGGTTTTGTTATGTAAAGGTACTTCCCCAAACGAGCCTGCCCAAGCGTGCAACACCAAAGCTTTTGCTTGGGCCTATCACAGGTGATAAAAAAGTAAATTATTGCAATTAAAAACGCTCTACTCGTACGTTGTAGTGATTCTTCTACATTGTATTTACCTACTACGAATCTACCAATCGAGAAGCCTTATACCACAATAGTTACTTTAAATATTATATCATAAATTATGGATAACACAGTTTGTGTTGGAAATTTCGGATGATCCCACATAATTTAAAAATATTTTGAAGTTATTTATGCTCTGTCGTGAGGTATGCAATAAAATCGAAGATGTGCATCATATGGTGTGAGATTGTGAAAGGAATAGAAATAAAAGGGAACCGCTGTTTGAATATCTAAATAATTAATAATTTTAATTTTATAAATAAAACACATTATAGAACATTACATAAACACCAACATAAACTAGAAAACACTGCACAATTTTTTACGACTTTTTGAAGGGGTTCAAACCCACACCATCTGGCGTGAGAGACGGTTTCTCTTATCCACCACAATAATCGGTTCGTTATAAATATGACTGACAGTATATAATTGGCATACATTGTTGACCCAATTCATTATCAGTGAAGTACTTAAAGAGGACGATAATGACTGAGAAAATGTTATCATTGACAAAGGATATTGCCCTACGTAGAGACGTACTCAAGTCTCCATAATTACTAAGATATGACCATAATATGCTAGGCTACTGAGATTGAAAATACAACACCACTTCACTCTGCCATTCGCAATTTAAATTTGCTAATACCCGGCACTGCCTACTTCTACCGTTCACAGCGTCTGCTGTTGCACGAATGGGCAGGTCCGTCCGGGTAAGTGCCACGGTCTTGTCGGAAGTATCGAACTTTCGCGTTTCGTCTGGCGAGTGTGGCAACCAGGCCGGCTTGGATGTCTTAGATGTCAATAAGCAGGGGTATTCACTTAACACCAGGTGAACCGCCTGCTTTAGAACTTCTTATATAAATCACTACATAGTATAAAATAAAGTCGTCCCGCTGTCTGTCTGTCCCTATGTATGCTTAGATCTTTAAAACTACGCAACGGATCGGGATGCGGTTTTTTTTTTTTACTAGATAGATAGATTAGATAGATACATTGCACCCGTGTGAAGCCGGGGCGGGTCGCTAGTATAAACTAAACGGAAACCTTCTTGTTGTTATGTTGGTAGCGAGATTCGGCAATGCTCTTCGATTAACGTATCCATCTACATGACGCTGCGACCATAACCACACCTTTACCCAGCTGACGCAATAAGAAGAACGAGACGGTACTCTGTCCCTCCCGCTTAGTGCGGCGCATCCGTCTCCCTCCGACGCACAGAACCGCTTTGAAATTGGATTTGAAAGCAATTTACTAACAAAGTTGGTAAATTTGAAATTCACGTAGACCGGTAGAATTACAGCCGAACTTCAGTTACATAACGACCTCTTTAAACAAGCTTATATGTGTTTTCTATATAGACACCTCTGGGTGGAAACATGCACATGTTCATAACGATATAAATGTTCTTTAAATTGCCCAAGTAGGATGCTATTCATAATATGTTGAATTTTCATATCACTCAATTAATATTCAGCCCAATTTACAACAAAATATCACAAATTGAATATCGCGATACATTATGAAACTAGTGATATTGAATTATCTTAAGGCATGTGACTCTATATGTGATAGCTCAGTGTCCGGGCGCTCGCCTTTAATTCAATATACTCGAGCAACCTGAGTTCGATCCCCGGTGCCGGCACCAATGAAGTTTTTAACTTTAAGTGCTGACTTATCACGTGCTCCGCGGTGAAGGAAAACATCGTGAGGAAACCTGCATATTTTCTAAATAATAACAAAAAATATTTCGAAGATATGTGAAGTCCGCCAATCCGCAGTGGGGCCGCGTGGTGGACTATGCCCTGATACCCTCTGTATAGAGGAGGCCTTTGCCCAGCAGTGGGACATGTATAGGCTGTTACTTTATGTGACTCTATGTTATTCTGTTTAACTAGACATAGAGCCATTGACAGCTAATCTGCCTCACCGTCGTGTACTATATCTGGTATAAGTTAAACTGTTTATTTAAAAAATTAAATTAAATAAAAGCCCGCTGAGTTTCTTTCGCCGGTTCTTCTCAGTACAGTGGCATTCTTCTCCGAACCGGTGGTAGTATTTTGACTATCACTAAGCGAGTGTAATACTCTTGTGTTGAATAAAGACATTTAATTTTGATTTGATTTTTGATAATCAATATTTAATGCAGATGACTAGCTATCACTAGCTCGATAGAGTCACAATGTTGGTGGTAACGATCGTGGATGGATTAACTATGACCTGGTCGGGTCCGGAGGTGAGACCTCGCTACCGCAGCGGATGTAGGTGTCAAAGGAGTGCGCGGCGGCGGGGGGCGACGTCTGGCAACGGTACAAAAATGTCGGGCCGTGCCAGCGCTTTACGCTGTATAAATTACAGATTTAAGTGCCCCCTTCCCCCCAGCTCCCCCGTTCCTGATTACGATATACAAAGCGCTAGTTCGGACGTTGCAAGGTGGACTTTACATAAATCAGAGCATCTATTACCCCAAAAATCCAATCGGAAGCGACGACGCCTTTACGAATACAAATATAAACGACAACAGTTGGATGCATTATTCTTAAACATAACAAACAAACATTTATTAATACATTTGGAATCTAAGATAAATTACAGATTACCCGATTGGCGTAGTCTATAGTTAACCTTTCTCCTGTGCCATGGGGTGTGGGTTCGATCCCCACTACAGGAAAAATATTGCGTGATGAGCATAGTCTTCTCTTAGTGCCTAGATGTTTATCTATAATAATTAATTACAATATTTATTTACGAAAGAAAAGTATGTTTATCAGTTACCTAGTATACATATTACAAGCCTTGTTTAGTTTTGGACTAGATAACGTTGTGTAAAAATATGTCCTGAAAAATATTTATTTAATTTTTAATATTAAGGAGAGATTTTAGGTAGTTTACGTTTTACAGGTAGTGAGAATATCACCGTGTACATTAATATAATATGCTTAAGGCCTATAAACATTTCTGTCCCACTGCTGGTCATAGGCCTCATCATTGCAGAGTGTATCGGTAAAAATAATAAACACATCGATTTATTATTATTTGATAGGTTTACCCCACGATGATTTCCCTCCACAAAAAAGCTCTTGATAAATCAGTAATTAAAGTTGCAATTAACCTTTTTATTGGCCGACACTGTGATAGCCACATTGTTCCCCGTATATTGAACTGTAGGAGCACTGGAATACAGAGATGCTGAGAATAAATTTGAGCCAATACTGTTTGTTAACAACTGCTGGTAATTGTAACTGTTACTTGAACACAAGTAACTGTTAACTCATAATTGCATATAATATCGAACACCGTAATTCGATGTCTATTCCGATATCCTTACTATTAGTCAATCAGTCTTAAAATAATTCAATTCAATTGCTTTCAGAATGCGAGCTTTGCATGAGATCTCCATGAATTCCAGATACTTTTTATCAGTACCAGTTCAAAATGGAATATTCCCTTCCTAGAACTACAATTAAATTGATTGTAGCTTATCATTTTTTAACAAGTAACTAAAATCGTTACGAAGAAAACGAATACTTAGTAAGCGTCCCCATAAATATTTATTATAACAGACTCAGATCACTTACAGCATACAAAATAAATAATGAGCTACCTTCAGTCCAAAGATAATATACAGAACTAGTTGACCCGTGATAAATTTTGCCACAGTATCTAGATAATTCACAGAATGGTTGTATATAATTATTTGTAAATAACTGTTTATAAATGAATGCTAATTCATTTTGAGCAATAACGGTTTTGTCATAACGTAGTCTACTTATGTATCTTTCATATAAACCAATTTTCTATAAATGGCATTATCATATTTTCCATGTAAGAATTATTAATCGATGAGTTTTTTATGAAAACATTAACTTTATTCTACTTGTCCATTTACCATTTGTTAATAGCCGAAAACATAGGCTCAAAATGTTGTTTGAATGATTTAATTTCATAACTAAAAATAGATGTTATGGCGTAAAAAAACCCTCGGAAATTATAATATAGAGAATACAGATATATGAATGGTAGAGAGTCCTCGACAGCGTTTTTTTAGGACAGGTAATTCTTAAAATGTATGTTTGTGACGATGCATTTTTGTTTTATGTGAAAAGTTAGCATGCTGGCGGTTCACGTGATATTAAATGATAACCACCGCCCACTGAAACTTGCAACGCTGGAGGTTACATTAAAGCAAAAGTATAAATCGGAAAATAAATAATGGGCAAATCCATCTGTAAGTGAAAATCAATGAATACTAATGTAAAAGGAATAAATTTAACCATGATTATTTCCAAAACTGTACTATGCAAGACCCGCTGGGAGCAGATACCAGGTTAGATGACTCCGTGGCGCAGTGGCCATGGTATTGGCTTCGGCGTCGGGGTTCGTGGGTTCGATTCCCACAAGGGACAACTATTTGAGCGACCCACAGATAGTTGTTTCGTATCAGGATGTCTGTCCGCGTGATATTTATGTTTGTAAAACTCCTTACAACACAGGATACTGTTATCCTAAAGTTAAGGCAATATTTAAAAAAAAAAAACCGTTGTGTTTTAAAAGAAAACAAGCCTCTAATCAATGCCTCTTGCCTCCCTAATCAATGTCCCGGCTTCAAAGCGATATGCGCCAAAGATCTACTTGGTATTTTTGCAGCGGCATCTCAATTACGGCACGACGGTCACCGCTCTAGGAATAGCGACTATTTCGGGAACACTGACCTATGCTAAGATCTTGGAAACGTCCGCCCCACCCGCATACCTCGATGGCGTGTATTAAATAATGCGCATTTAAATACGTGAAACATTATCATATGAGATATATTATGAGATAAGAGACATTGTTGTCCACTTACTTTATTCACTGCACTTCACGCCGGTCTTCTGTGAGGTCGTGGTACTTCCCGCACGGACCTGCCCATTCGTGCAACAGCCGAAGCTGTTGCGTGGTTCTACCAAATAAACTTTCTATAGTTATAGTTAGTGTAATTTTTTTAATGAAAAAAGAGGCTAAAGAACCGGCGGGCCACCTAATAGTAAATATTCTCCGCCGCCCATGACCTTTCTAAACGCAGGGGGAGTCACAATTGCGTTTCCGGCCTTTGGGGAAAGAATATGTACTCTTGAAGGTCCCAAGTCGTATCGGTTCGGAAATATCGATAGACACGACTGATTTCACAAGTTGGTTGTGCGTGGCAGAAAATTGCGCGAAAAACTCACAGTGGTGGACTGCCAATCAACGAGGTTGTAGCGATACTATTTGGCAGTTCGCATCATAAGGTAACGCACACATGTTTACGCCTCGTACTGGCCATCGCAGTGTAGGACGACCCCCCACTAGATGGAGTGACGACCTGTGCAAATGTGCGGGAAGTCGATGGATGCAGGTGGCTCAGGATCGTGCTTCGTGGCAGTCAATGGGGGAGGCCTATGTTCAGCAGAGGACTCAAACAGGTTGAAATGATCATGATGATGATGATTATATGGTGGAAAATTCAACAGTAGATATTAATCTAATCAACTCCTAACAGCACTCCCCGTGATAGATGCGACAAAAAGTGCAAGGAGATGAAACATCTCTTCACAAGGCCAAAAGGACGAGATGTTTGGAAAGGACTTGGCTGCCGACGATTCGAGCACCTATACGTTGGATACGGCCAAATGGAAGGAGCTGATATTGGGATACCCAGAGATGAGCAATATTATCTATCTCTACCCAAGACACCAAGCTCTTTAGATCACATATTGGCTTTCTCTTCCAAGTGACAGCCAATTTGAGTGCTGAATTGATATGTCAATTCCAAGAATTCCAATCACGGCCTTAATTGGTAACAAGGGAAGCGCTCCTAATAAAAGAATACTCGAAAGACTAAAGGTTTCTTCTTGTGTTAGTTGGTCAATAGGTCATCAATCATATTTTTCAATTTCTAGAAGTTTACATACGTAGTCATTCTTTTCATGTCTAAAGATTTGGTTTAGTTGATTGTGATTTAGTCTACTGCTAGTATTATCGCTGTCAAATCCGCGACGACGAACGGGAAAAGTAACAATGAGCACGCGCAACGTGAAATGAGGATAATGGAAACGCGCCTGATACGCTTGTGTCGCGCCGCACTGTCCTCGACAACTTGCATATCTCGTGAGTGACGTCCTACGCGAACGATAGCCTATCTAGGCATCTAGCTCGAATTAGCTTCATTCCGACTACATGACCGATAGAGAACGACACTCAATGGAAGAGAGACCATTCGGTGGCTTATGGAAACCGTCGATTTTAATATCGCTTGGATAAAAAAATGATAAAAAAACATCGCATGATTAATGGATGGCCCCTTATGACAGAATAACATTTCAAATGAGGTCAAATGTTTGAACAGAAATTTTACACGAATACAAGTTTCTACCTGATGTTTTATTATTATTTTTCTGTCTGTTTAACATTCTTATCTATTGCAAATACTTGTACTGCGCTGCTCGAGTATGAAAAATAATAAACAAACAATGTGGTGTCTGGTGATTAAATTGAGACCGTTTGCAGCCAATGGTCGCCTATAATCTGAACACATCGACACGCAATTACAGGTTACAGTAATTTGAGTTCATACTAGTTGAATATGCTTTATAGATATATAACTTGCTTGCACTAATCTCTGTTTTTAGGGTTCTGTACCCAAAGAATGATGTATTTCTGTTGCCGAAATCGAAAAAACAGAATCGAAAATATTTAAGTGGGGCGCTCCCATGCAACAGACATGATTTTTCTTTTATAATGAATTTTATATTTTCTTTTAAATATGTATATAAATTATAGCCTATGTCTTATTCT
Organism: Iphiclides podalirius; assembly: GCA_933534255.1. Lineage (NCBI taxonomy): Eukaryota > Metazoa > Arthropoda > Insecta > Lepidoptera > Papilionidae > Iphiclides > Iphiclides podalirius. Next base: position 331,501 of record OW152835.1, on the reverse strand, counting down.
GGTGTATAAGCTATATTATTATAAAGTTCCATTAAAATCCATTCAGTAGTATTTGCGGGAAAGAGTAACAAACATCCATCCATACATACAAACTTTCGCCGTTATAATATTAGTAAGGATGGTTCAGAACCCTTCGTGCGCGGGTCCGACTCGCACTTGGCCGGTTTTTATATTTGTGGCAAAATCTAAAAACTCCGTCGCGATTTGGTGCCAGCTTATACTTTAAATGCATATTCCATTAAAGTGACCTGAATATTCGTGAATGTTCAATCTATTATAAATTAGTTTGTAGCCATCCCTTGTTCGATCCTTACATGCACTAATTAGCTTACTCAGTAGTTTTGAGTTTAATTTCCAGCTGAAGTAAAAAAAATGTAAAGCAGTCTATAACGTCTCACTGCTGGACAAAAACCTCCTCTGTACAGAGAGTATCGGCCGATGCATACTTAACTCTGTCTGTCCGTCTCACTTTCACGCAAAAACTACTGAACCGATTTAAATGAAATTTTGTAGCCTAGAGTGCCGGCGCCGGGATTCGAATTCAGGTATATTGAATTAAAAGCGAGCGTTTGGAAACCGAACTACCGCTTAGTAGTATAGAAATTGATTTCCAGCTCATGTAAATATAAGTACTATGCATATTTGTTCCAGGCGGGAAAACGCGGGGTGTAAAATAGCTGAAATATTTTACGTACGTCAGGTGATTGATTGCCTTGGTGACGCAGTCGCTATTGCTAAGTTGATTTTTCTTCACAATGATGGTTATGTCGGGCAGCTGGCCGATGAAAAACCTGACCGATATAACCTTGACGACACGATAAGTGCAGGAGAGAGAAGAAGAATGCAACTCGGTTGTGCATACATGCATACCTTATAAATAAAAAAAAAACTAACACAACGACCACATAATGTGAGCAGCAGGAACGCCCTATAATAAAAAAAACACCAACTGACCCTAGTCATAGACAAAAAATGGCGTTCCCTCCAAAATTGCCTTCTGTCAAAAATAAATCAAAATCAAGAGCGGCGAGTGCCTATTGGCCGCTAAAGCCGCTGGAAGGGGCCCGCAGGTAGCGACGATTAGAAAAAGCATATGCGACCCGTGTCGGGGATCTAGGATAGAGTACATGGAACCGGTTTCTGACGAAGGGTCCTTTTTTTCTATTTCTCTAGTAGATCAAAGCCGGCCTACGATTGGGCCGCGGCCTTTTTGTCCGTCGGAGTGGTCGGCCAGGTAGGGCTCCGGGAATTTATATGTTACGAACATCACGCTAACCCGAATTCAGTGGAATATTTTTAAAATACAGAACAGGTTGTTAAATAACAACATGGGTTGTTAAATATATAAGGTCGACATAGAAAGCTAGTTCTGTTAGATGGAGATAATTTTCTCAGAATGTGACATCAAAATTCTCCCCATTTTATTTTCTATTTTTTTCATAAAATTGGATTATTTTTTAATTAAGTCACAATCAGAAAAATCCAATACGGCTATGGAAGCACCCTTTTTTATGTTGTCGACAATTATTCGCAATATCGAACTGATACAGAACGACGCAAATGTCATTTATTTCAAACAGTTAACAATGATACGTTCAAGTTATAATATTAACAACTAGTTGGAGCCCGCGCCGGAGAATGAGCCTTACGGCCATTAGGATAGGATTGATGATTGAGTGCAATCGGCCGTGGAGGTGCTTTGCCAAGTCTTCATTGAGGAATCACGGGCCCTGGCATGAGCGTGCACGTCAGAGTGTTTGCCAAGCTGCGAGCTACCGGGTCAACGACCCCGGGACAGCGTTATGGAAACGTTCCTCGCGTCACATCGTAGTTTTTGGCTTAGTCAGCGTCTCAAATCTAAGAGCGTAAGAAATCTGTTCAAATTTATGACCTGTAAAGGTATGGCTGAGTTACCTTGTCTTATCAATAATTTCGCTAATGATTACAGAACCCTCGATACCCCCGTGCTTTACAAAATTACTCGTACAGTCTTAATTTTGAAGTTGTGAACTTATAACAACAGAATATTCCCGCATTATACATGTGTTCTAATCTCGTAAAATGGGACAACACAGGCTTGCAGAAAATAGATTTCGGCGGAAACATTCATCACCCTTCTTGGAATATGATCTGATCATATAGATTTATATAAACTGGTGGCTAAACTGATTATCTCATAAAAGACAGTCTCCGTTTTTCATTATTATATAAATTTCAAATTTGCGTACAATCTTACCTACAATTATATTTTTATTGGCGTAGTCACATGTATCATGCCAACAGATATAGTTTCATGATACATTACATTCTTTTTGTAATTAAATGTAACCCAAGGGTCAATCAAAGAAATATCTTGTAAGTTGACAGATAGAACAATTCTAAAACTCGAACAGCAATTATAATTTCTTATCGTAGCCTTACTTTTCTTGTTATAATTAATTATATATTGTTATAATATATTTTGTGTACATTCTTCATCGCAAAACCCATATTTAAGCTTTTGATTTAATATCTACGAACAATAATATAGATAAATCCTAACTTGTAATGCAGAATCGAAACTTTCAATGTGCAGTCGTTGAACTAAAATCGTAGGTAGCACCGACTTTGGAATATAACAATGGGCTACATACTTTGTTTTTGATCGGGTATGTTGGTATCGTTATATTATATGGGATGAGTAAAGTAATATGAACTATCTAAGGTATTTATTATATTTTTATTTTAAAGAACTGTGGTAGGGCCACGCAACAGTTTTCACTGTACCACGAATGGGTATATGGTCCATCCGGGGAAGTACCACAAACTCATAGAAGACTGGCGTGAAGTGGATTGTTATACTTCTGCGTTTAGATTAGTGAGTGAGTTAATGGGGGCCTAATTTATTTAAAGTTGGCAACGGATTTGCAACCCTAAGGGTGTTGCAAATGTCCACGGGCAGCGAACATTTAATTCAGTTAACCGCCTGCCACTCTCTAACGTAAAAGAAATCAAAAATATTTCATCCGATAGTGAAATGAAAGCTAGTCCCAAATTCTCAGCCAAACCGGCCAGTCCTTTGTCTCAGAGGGTCACGCGTGCGTTTGTTTATCAGAATTCGCCTCAATTCGCGAGACTCGGCGGCGCCCCACTGCGATATGGCGATATGGCGGTATCTTATCAGGTGCCGATAGCCACGGTCGCCTCTGATGGTGGCTGGGTGACTGTCCTCGCCGGCCGTCACGTGTAGGTATACCGGGCGACACGGATCGTTCCCGTTCAAACGTCAATCCCTCGCACGATTTCCATTCGAGGCGGTCGCTAGGCGAAGATAACTTGGGCTAGTCTCCCATACCGTCTAGACTTGGTTTATTATTTACCGTTAGTTAGGGTAGTGACCGCTTCGCGCTTTATAGCGAGGCCAATCTTCAAGGCCGGCGCCCTTCGTGGCCGAATGGGTAAGCTATGCCCGCGCACGTGATCCGACTACCAATGCACACATCACATCTAAATGATGATGACGAAACTCTGATGACCACTGACCCTCAAAAGCGACCGCTACTTACAGCATCCATTCGTTTTTTGATTACAGAGCTCTCCCTCGAATTTAATGGTTTTTGACTTTGATTGACAATTCTGCTTGTTTTTAATATATAAATATATGTCATCGAAAGTTATTATACACCATTTAGAAGGAGATTCCATTTACATATAGCGTTCCATCTCAGACAATGGGGTGACTGAAGACATTCGTCGTTTCGATTGGTTGTGTTTAAACTAAGTTGCTAGTTGAAAGTCAAATATGACTTCATTATAAAGATAAAGGAAACAAGGAATTGTAAACGCTTTCTTATTCTAAGCTATGGTCATATTTGGAGTATTCCAACGAACCTTCTTGAATTTTCTCTATTCTTCTTTGTCTTTGGCTACCCTTATTCTATCGTTGTTGGTATTTTTTTAACTATGAGACCAGTGGACAAAAAAAGAAAATAGTTGATTCATGAAAAAAAGGTTGTCTCCTCGCTTGCCAGCTGTTCACTTCAAAATAAGTAACGCCTTTGTCCACAGGCATTAGTGACCTAGTTAGTGGTTACGATGTAAATTAGAAGACACAGGCGTGATTTCTTCTCCTGCATACTATTTCGCAGCCTACCCAATTAGTGCCAACGTTATGAGAACTTCAGTGAACTAACTCTTCCACTGCGTTTATGTTACTGACGAAGGGAAGGACCCAGAATTAGGGTCAGCAAAACATTTAAAGCGTAAAGGATTTAAGCCAAGATCAATTATTAATTTCTAACAGAGCCGGCCAAAATCTAACAATGTAAATGTAAACATTATTAGAGTTATCAAAATTCCAGATAAAAATAGCCGTAACAATTTTTATCGTTGTACAATTTAGATAATAATATGTGCTTAATAGGTTATTTCGTGTCAAGGACTAGTAATTTGAATACTTATTATTTTTATAGTACAAGACATAACTCTTGTCATAAAAAAGGCAATGTACAAAACAGAATTTCATTTTTGAGATCTAGATACAACGAGATTGACAGATTTTATCGCATATGGAGATTACCTGGAAATAAGACACGTACTTTCTGACCGAGGCGAGAATAATTGTGCAATTCGTATTATAAACTTTTCTATGAAAAAAAAAATAAGTCAAATGCAATGTTAGTCATTCAAAATCGAATCCAAAACAAACAAACGAAAATACAAAACACCACAACTAGTGAGCTAAAAGCACTGAAGATAACACCTACATTAAGCTGATAGAATTTTTCTAACGCAGCATGGTGTATACGGTATACACTACCCTATCTATTTAAACGGGGAGGACATTGGTGTCCTAACAAATGTTCGTTCGTAACACAAATCGTCGTCTTCTTTAAAGTGAATATTGTTGATTTCCAAAGCGACTGTTGCTCGATCATAAGAAACCGAGCAGCAATGACGGCTAGTTTCCACATACCACATCCATCTGTAGTTTTGGTTACTAGCGATAGGTATTCGACATCATCACTACAAGGTATAAAACAAAGGCGCCCCGCAGTCTGTCCGCTTCCTATGTATGCTTAGATCTTTAAAACTGCGCAACGGATCTTGATGCGGTTTTTTTATTAGATAGAGTTATCCAGGAGGAAGGTTCATATGTATAATACATAATAGCCGTGCGAAGCCAGAGCGGGTCGCTAGTTAGCTAAATAAAACCCCGTCATAATTCCATCCCCAGTGGCCAAATCTGCAAATAGAACATTGAAACCGGCCGTAAGCCGTTACGGGCTCAACTTGCAACCCGTTGGCTGGCTGTGAGGTCGGCAGCGGCGGCTGTGGGTCGCGGGTGACTCAGCCGCGGTGCACGAAGAGCGGAGACGCTTTTTTCTCAGTCGCGCCGCGCTCGTTGGAAATACGCGTCTGATACGGTGCCCCGGTGTTTGCTTAGCGCGCCTCTGTGTGCCGAGTGCGAACACGCTAGGGTGACCACGTACACGACTGTTACATGACAGCTCCCTGTTCAGCTGAAGCAGCGATGACGGCGTTTTCTCGAACAATCAAAGTTTGATACTACGCGACACGCTAAATTCATGACTACATTTTGAGTCACGATGAGTTTGTTTGATTTAACTGTCTCCCCCCTGCTGAAAGTTATCCTTATGCAGCATCGTTACATTCAAAAGATCTTAATGAGTAGCAAGGTTTCTATAATTTTTAATATTCTGTTTTAAATGAAAACAGCCAAAAAGAGTTATGTCCATCAGATTTATTATGTTTTGCAGACATTTTCAATGTCCTGAAATGGCAGTTAGAAAGCATAGCTACTATATTGTGCCAACGTGCGGTTATTGTGAACATAATTGTAGTCTACGTATGGGCTCATACAAATTGTTGAATACATTTATTATTACGCCGGCTTGGAATACCAAGCTACTCGATTCCAACTCGTGAATGCGGTTCCTACCTACTGCCAGATGCAGGCAGTGCATACAAATCCATATTCGAAATATGATTGCCTCGGCGATTGGACGCCAAGAAAGAGTTTTGTATTCTCCACAACATTTTAACTTCTTGGCTTTGTATATTCGATATGTACGAATATTCTTTACATTTTAGAGTATATGTTTGTGGTTAGCGGCCTTATTTCGTTGTGCAAGAATTCAAAATATCTTCGCAAAACGGTTCTTCGAAAATCGCGGCTGCCAACTAGCTCAGCGGGCCAGACTTCGAGGCGTCTGGATCTAGTACGTGCGCGCACAACACTTCCACACGTGCGCTGCCAACCGAACACGGAATAGTGGCCTCAACGTAAACGCAATACGGGGGACAATCCCGCGCCGTAACCGAAACGGACGGAACGACCTGCGCGCCGCTCAACCTTGCAGAGACGCCGATGCTTAGTATTCCCACCAAGAGCGCTCGGTCCATAAAACCACTTTTGAATTACCATATTAAGTTTGTGGGGCCATTTTTATTTAAATCCGCGCCGTGTTCACACGTCCGAGATCCGCGGACGCTACTAGTGGACCGGCGGCGCACGAGCACAATGCGAACGCACCGCGGAGTTGGAGCTCCGTGGACACAGTTCCGCTGAGACGAGAACAGCGATAAGGGCCGTCAGATTGTCCCTAAACGAAATTGTGCTACGGATTTCGACACGGTCGTTTTCGTAACTCCCGAAGATTCGAACAATTTACAGCGTTTGTGGTCAAATACAGAGAGACGGACAGACTTTGACGTTTCAAGTTCTGTTATTTAGCTACAGTTAATACGTCCACCCATGCAGGTGGACGTTTTAATTGATTGTTGCCATAAATGGATGTTATGCCTAATCGTTACTCCCGATCTGAGCGTTTATGATCAAACATCAGGAGCGTGAACCATCGTTCCTATTATATATAGAAAGAGATAGAAGAGATAAAGTTAGTCATTGCGTTGACTTGCAGCTATAAGCAACAGTTGATAATTATCAATAGGATGTGTTATCGTATTTATAACTTTATTCACTTCAGTCTTAAACTGGAATGCGTAAACGCATGCTTCCATTAAATTCACATGTTTAAAATGTTATATTGAATAGATTAAATGTGATGATGAGGCGTTACTATGCAAAAACTAGATACGGCCAAAATCCTTAATTAAGAAGTAATCGTGGGGAAATAAAAGTGAGGAAGAAAGGTTCTCAGTGGCAGCCCCGTTTTGGCAATGTATCACTTGTACTTGGACATCTTGAAATTGTTTAAAAACTTTATTTTCGTTTTCTTGTTACTGATATAGTGACTACTATACTATTCACATGAACTCAGTTCATCTGTGGTAAGTTCACGCAACAGTCTTTTCTGTTGCACGAATGGGCAGGTCTGTCGGGGTAAGTACGACGACCACGAGAAGACCGGCTTGAAGTGGAAATATGACAATACTTTCGCGTTTCGTTATACTTCTGCCATTCGTCTGGTAAGTGAAGCCCACTTTATTAAAAGGTGGCAACTCATCTGCAACTGTACGTGTTGCAAATGTCAATGGACGGCGGTTATCATATTATCATCAGGGGAACCGCCAGCTCGTTTGTCAAATTTTCACACACAAAAAAACATACATTCGGCTGCGCAAGAGACGATTTGGTTTTATGGTAAAATTATTACGTTTACTCCTTTATCTCAGGAGACCGTGTTTGTTAAGTCGTGTGTTCATCTTCTTGTTTGCAGATTATTGACTCTTACACCAAAAACGACTACGGCTTCTGTCAGAGTTGACTGCAGTCTTTTCTGTATGTGCTCTTTGGTAATATCCCACGGACCATGCGTTCTTACAGGGAAAAATATTGCCTAATTTATTTATGAGGAATCCAATACCGATGTTATTAATGTTTAAATAAATATTTCAAGACAGTTTTACAGGAAGTTATCTAGTCCCAAACAATGCAAAGCTTGTACTATGCAAACTAAGAAACTGATAAACATACTTAAACATATTTTTTTGTAAATTAATAAATATTATAGATACATAAACATTCAGACACTAGAAAAACACTATGCTCATCACAAAATATTTTTCCAGCAGTGAGGATCGAACCCACACTATCTGGCGTATGGGATAGATTTAATATCGACTACGGTAATTGGGCTACCAAACAGTTCCGTTATACCGTTGCTCTTTGCAAGATTTGCAGACCAAACAAACTGACAAAGTAAATTTTCACATTTATAAATTATCACATTTATAACTCTATTGTATTAAAATTTGTAAAAAAAGTACGAAAAGATTGTCGCCGCTGTGGGATTTTCGTCGGTGTGGCAATCAGCCGTTTAGCTTAGTGGCTAAAGCGTCAGGCCGCGAATGCCGAAGACGTGGGTTCGATTCCACAGCGGCGAAAATCTTTTCGTACTTTTTCCACAAGTTTTAATGTTTAATCTTAAGTGCTCTAAAATTCTAAAAAAAATTAAACTCGATTGTATTTTCGGAAAAAATATTGTACTGTACCATAATATTGTTCCATATTTATTGTCTGGATAATTTAAAGCATCATATTTGGTTCCATATTTATTGTTAGGATAATTTAAAAGCATGATGTGCGTCTGATCCCACGGCCCGTCGCCACACCTAGCCCCTGAATCCGTAATACGGTCAGCAACACAATCGATCACGAGACTGCTAAACGACCTTCGCCTTGAAGACGCAAACAGCCCCTAGCTGACACCCCGTCCGATCTGAAGGTCACTCCCACAGATAGTCCGGATAACTTGTTTCTCGAAACAGGTCCCTTCACACGAGGGTGAATTTAAAACGAGTCGTACCACACGTTTCGTTACTGACGCTATCTACGCCGAGCGATCTTCGCCTATGCTAGGTAGGCTATTGGTCTATTAATGAATAGGGTTGATGGTGATGATATTTGAAATTTATAACCACTGGGGTCTATTAGTAAATGGGTTTGTTATGTTAATCGCAACTCGCCTATACTAGTAATTTATATAATACATTATTTACATTAAAACATAATGTCTCTTCATTTTTTGATAATTTAGACATATTGTTATTGCTGTTTGTTGTTAATTCATTGATTTAGGATTATTAGACAACATTATTTTACAGGTTAACACTTGCACTCAGTATTTTATCATAGGTAACAATAGCACATACGATCAAGTACTATGATAGTAAAGTAAAAAGGAAGAATAATCAAAAATCAATCTAACTACATAAGCAACTTGTAAATCATCGTAAACCCCGGTCTTATTTTATAAATGACCAAAGCCGTTATCTTAAATATGTTAATTTGTATTACCACGAGGCACAAAAGCATACGAGTGAACTCCGTGGCGCAGTTGCGAAGGTGTCGGCTTCGGCATCGGGGGTCGTGGGTTCGATTCCCACGCAAGACAACTATTTGTGTGACCCACAGATCATTATTTCGGACCTGGGTGTTTGTCCGAGTGAAATTTATGTTTGTAAAACGTCCTTACAACACTTGATAATTTAATTGGGCAATGTGTTTCTTTGAGAAAAAAAGTATACACATGAAAAAGGCAAAGAAGATGAACAGGAAATTGTACACTAATTCATGAAAATCGTTGAAGCCCTTTCCGAGATTAAAATTATATATGTACATATATAATCCGAAATATCTTTATATATACATATATAATTCTTCTGTACGTGTGTATGTCACTGAACTCGTCCTAAACGGCTGAACTGATTTGAATGAATTTTTTTGTGTCTTCAGGTGGATTCGAGAATGGTTTAGATTTACAAACTTATTCAAGTCCGCTAGTGTAAGTATATATGTCCACGTAGCATATATGTCCACAGTAGCATATAATTATGTCCACGTGTAGTGTTAGATAACAACATCGTTTTACGGATGATTTGACATTTCTTTTAAATAATAATAAATGAGTCATAAAACAGCAAAGAGGAGACAGTTTATGAGTGACTCTGACAAAAACAATAATCCGTTAAATCTAAACTTTGATGTATTACATTAGAGTTTACTTTCGACCGAAGAGGAACAACTAGTTTCTGTTAATACAGGGATTTTTCATCATACTGTACAACGAACTAATAGAATATTTACTCCTCATTGAATTTTTTACATAGGGTTACTTTTGAATATTACTAGTATATCAGTTAGTTAAAATAAACTGAAACTTGCGTCATGTACTAAGTACCAAATTGAGATATGATTTATTACGATGATGTCATTAGGTCGCGTCACAGTCCTGTATTATTGTAAGAAATGGCCTGACTTTTTTTCTGGGAGACAAGCCCAAGATCCGCCACAGGTTTTTTACCAGGCGTCACGGCGAATCAACCGCGGCGTCTATAGCCATTAACTGACTAATAGAGAATTAAGAAATAGAAAACGCAGCATCATTCAAGGCAAAGGAGTTAACTTTTGATTATAGTGTATATTTTGAACATTTTTTTTTTTGTTAAAAACATTGCCCTTACTTTAGGACAACATTATCCTGTATTGTAAGGACGTTTTACAAACGTAAATTACACGTGGACAAACGCCCAGATGCGAAACAACTGTCAGTGGTTAACACAAATAGTTGTCCCGTGTGGGAATCGAACTGACGATCCACGACGCCAATACCTTGACGACTGCGCCGCATAGTCATATTGTATTAACACCTATCTATTCAATATTAATTTGATCGTCACTAAGTTGGTTATTGACGTCATGAGACACGGATGTCGATATGTAGATGATATTTTAATGTGAGACTTCAGAAAGCAGCAGTCACTACGTGTGATACACAATTTGCCCAATGTGTTATCCAATGGACGGTGACAAGCTTAACGCCTGTCAGGTTTGCTGCTCAAGAATCTTTGGAAATTAGTCACAACGTCCGCCCATCAGATACCAGTTACAAATAAATTATAAAATATGTTTATAATTTAAATATATCTAACCTTACGCAACAGCATACGGTTGCAGCCTTTGGTAATTACTTTACTGTTATAGTACTTTACTTTAATGTCAGCACTTAAAGTAAATTTGTATCTCAGTATGATTATTATTAGTAGTATTTTCAAACAACTTTGTGCAAAACGTCAAATGTAACAAATGTTTTAATATTGTCTTTGGTTATAATATTCTGTAAATGGTATTATTTGTCCAAAAGGGTGCTCAGAGATAACTATGTGAGGACTCAAACGTGCCTAAAAAAATGATAAATATTCAGTTTCATTTTAAAACCGTAAACTGGGACGCCTGCCTACTAGAGCCGTTCACTATACAATAATTACAGAAACGTTAAAAATGACGCTGCTTTGGAATTAGGACGTTTTGGAAATGGAACAGTGGTCAATATAGGAGTTGTTTGAGCTCGACGTGGCCCTCAAAGGCCTACCACGGTCTCAAAGAACCTAGACCAAACCTCCTGGTGTTGCGGATATCGCTAGGCAAGCTCGTTTGCCAATTTAGTGCGTAGCTCTTTTGATAGAGTAGAAACGGAGCGGTAGAGTCCGCGTCGCGAATCGTGGCAGCTGTAGAGAGAGCTCGGGCGAAGTCTGGCTCCAGATGAATTAGCACAAAGCACGCGGCTTGCAGACTCCGTGGCGTGGGCGACGTACCGTTACGGGGGGAATAGCCGGCGTCGGTTGGCGAGCGGCCCCCGCTACGTGGCCAAGTCGCCACGCCGCGCTCACCTTGCCATTTCCATTTTTATTTATGTAAGAAGATGGCAAGCGAGCTGGCGGTTCACCTGATGTCAAGTTAACCATCACCCATGGTTAGCAACAGGCGTAGGGCTACAAATGTGTTGGTCTTTAAATAAAGTGGGCAACGGTCATTAGATGACGACGCTGCGAATGCCTGGCTTCTGCCCAGCTGAGGCGATGACGCCAATCTTATCGGCTTTTCCAATCTTATCGCGTTATCCTCAGATAATAGGTGTGTGCACAAGCTAGAATATTTATGGCGCTATATATTTAACTCACGTGTGATCTGGGGATGAAATACGACGAGACGCTCGAAGGATACCGTTAAGTCAGATTTTCTTATTCCCAAAGTACACACAATGTAAGAATAATTCAAACATTTGTAACAAATGTTCAAGGTCGTTTAACTCAAAAATATTTAGAAATCAATGGGTAAATACAAGATAACTGTGTTAATGGTTTGGGTCTTTTAAATTCTATACAGTTTTATAACGAACTGATAAAAAAGTAAATGTTTTATGATATTTACATTTTTATCAATCCGCTATAAGTAGAGTTCAAAGTGAAGGTCAAATTAATTATTGAAATGTGTCTATGGTGAAAATATGAACCATTTACAATTACCCACGTTGAAGCCGTGACGTGACAGTCGTGGGCGCATCCCAACGGCATTTGAATTCAAATTGAAACGTTCAGTTTTAATTATTGTTCGAGGTCAAATCACGTTCAATTTTGGCAAATGACAAAGTGTAATGTGAAATTAAAAAGCTGTACAAGCCTACTAATTTCTTTGTTAATAAGCAACTGTTCGTGGCTGATAATAACAATAATATTGATCCAATAGATGCACGATACTATCATTGCCAATAAACTTCTCCAATGTAAAGGTGTCCCAATTATCTACTTAAAATGCTTTCTTATCAAGCAAGTTGCCTTCGCATCTCAAGGTGTTCTTTAAAATTGTATGTATGGTAAGGTATTTCAAAATTATAATGCTGGACACCAGGCAGCTTGGGCGTGAAGAGAGGGCGCGCTACACTTAACGACCAATCCACTATTTATTTAGTTGTTAGTGTCAAATAAATCAATGACTTTATATCGACCTTTAGCGGTCTCGCTCGGTGGTTCGTTATCACCGATGACGTCACCGAGCGAATTGCCCGTAACGCACTGCTCACGTTTCTCGTTTCGGCTCTTATCACCATCCCACTATTCGAAAACGTGCCGAGCAGCGTCCGTATTTTCAAGAAAGGGACACAGAAAATCAATGCAATACTGAGAGATTTCTATTTTAGCAGAGGCAAACATTTTTTTCAATTTGTAATTAAGGAGTTCTCTGTCTTCCTCTAGGATACAGTATAAAATTAACAACGGAAATATATCGTCAATCCAAGCAAATACATTTTACCCGGACAGGGAATGTGTATTTAATAAAATCACATCACATCACAAGTCAAGTATGAGAATTTGGGGTTGCCCTTGCCAAATTCCAAAAATCATAAATGAATAGCTGTATCTTTTGGTTATTTTCGCTTGGAGGAAACCATCACAGAACTAGTCCTTGAAAAATGAACTCTACTTACTAATTACTTTTCAACGTTCTTAGACTTCCGGGATTCAAACCAGAGTTGATGAATGTTGACCAATCGGCAAAACGGCTGACGGGAATAATGAATATATTTCCAGTAAACCGCCAACAATTGACACAATGTTAACGATGAAATGTTACCAAATTACTGGCAATATAGTCGCAGTGAAATATATGGCATTAGGTCTATCTATCAAACACGTGACAGCTTTTATTTGCTGTTATATCTGCATTCGAATTACAGAATATGGGTCTTATGCAAAAATCTAAAAGCATAAGTGTAACGGTATATCTCAGTACTTAATACATCTAACATTCATGGAACAGGTCTTTAAAGTAGAGAATTATATAAAAATTATCAATATTGGTTGGTGCCTATGTCAAAATTAAAGTCAAATGCTTTATTCAATATAGGCTTATTTTAAGCTCTTATTGAACGTCAAAAACTACCATCGGTTCATTAAACTAGACCTGCCAGAGAAGAACCGGCTAGAAACTCTGCGGTCTTATCTTTTTTTCTTTTTTGAATTATGCAAGTACATATACAAAAGTATTTTTAAGCATAAAATTTGTTGGACTTGCAGAGCAGGAGTCGTTTCCACACATCGTTGTCCTCAACGTATCTCATCGACAACATTATACGCCTTTTCCATTAAGGTAGCTTTTACAACACGTTTTAAACTACTTACATTTGTGGATTGAAATAAAATAGGTACCTATTTTATTATATAAGTTAAAACATCGGCGGAAATAATAAGTTATTTTATGCTCAGATTAGAGATACTCGGCTTCGCAACGACTGCAAAAATTGTTACATTATGTTAGAGATTATGTAGGTTAAGTTATATAGGTTAGATTTTCAAGCTTTGATTATATTAGATTTAATATTATTATAAACTTTTTAGTGCTATTGGAGTTTATTGAAGTCGTTTCTCTATTATTTGTTAAAAAGCTTTTTAAAACAAAATCTTTTCAAAATAATGCTAGAGTATGGGAATTATTGCAGCCTGATAAATAGTCAAGTTCAAATTTCTGTCCACCATCTCGTATGATGTAGTACAAAGCTGGATTCTTCGATTTTTAAGCGATTCAATCGTTTTGTAGAACAGACTATGTAAATAATGATAGATACAGACAGAAAGCGTCATTCCTCCTCTTAGATAACGTTTCACCGGTTGACAAGAGTCGAAAGAATAAATTATATCTAAATGGACTGATAAAGCTGTATTTATGTATGTATATATGTATATAGAGACCGAGCGAACTGCTTAACTAAGATTTTACCTCGGGAAAGGTGGAATTGGATACATTAATCATACATTTTATCTTGCAATAAAACATTAACATGATAAATGGCACAACATACACGCACATTTTAGAATCGATTACAAGCTAGTAAAAATGATAAAATTAAGATATGTGATATTGACCTACATAATGAAATATCAAATCGTATCTCTCCATACCGAACGAAATCAGTATTGGAATAACTAAAATGTGAATTTCTCAATTTAAAGCTTCAGAATAGTTTCCTTTAACAACATTTTACCGATGCTCTTCAGGATATTTTTTAAAGTAATATTAATAGTAGAAGTATGCGTTCAGAATGTTTATCTTTTTCTTGAGAGAAATTGTTCCGTGTCGACCCCGAGTTTTTTAACATATTGTATGGTTGCGTAACTCCTTTCAACTGTTGCACGATTGTTCAGCCTTGCCGGGAAAGTGCTACGTCCTCACAGAGAAGATGGCTGAATTTTTTCCTACTTAGTTGACACTTATCATTACCTGTATTTTGGACAATTCACACAATATCTTTATAAATTATATATTTATATTATTCTGATATACAAGCTATATTATTGTAAAGTTTCAATAAAGTGTATTCAGTAGTTTTTGCGTGAAAGAGTAACGAACATCCTAGATCTAGATGGACTTTTCTAGATGGATATCTATACATAAAAACTTTCGCGTTTATAATATTAGTAAGGATGCGTTTCTTCCCGTGAACTAGATAACCGGACCCACTTTTTAAGGTTGCCACCACAGCTGCAACCCGTTAATTGCTGTAAATGGTATTCACTCTGCATCAGGTGAAACAACTGCTTGCTTGGCAACTTTTCACATAAAAAATACTTATGCTTTAACATTGTGAAGTACATTCTAAATTGTTATATTTTTACGTTATACCAACGGGGAATTATTTACAATTAATGATGTAAGTTTTCGTCATAATTTGTTAAAACAACAAAAAGAAATTTTGTTACTATAATTATTAAGTATAAATTAAATTACATTATGTTGTGTTTTTCTATTTAAAAACAATTAAATATTGTGTTTATATATTATATTTGCTTCCTTTTTTTTCTATTTATATTCTACGTAGTTTTTACTGTTTTGAAGCAGAAAATAAATAAATTATATTCATCGTCATCCTACTGCCCTTTATCCAACCTATTTTAATAAAGTAAACTATGGTATTTTCAGTATCTTTTCGAACTTTTGTATATATCGCCCTCGCAATATATTTCGCAGGTTGTACCTACTGATAAGCTTTTAGTCTGTCCTTTGTTCCGTCATAAATGTATAAAAAGCATCCACTTAATGATAACTTGCATTTACGTGAATTTGTAAATTAAAATGCATTGACATTTTTTATCGGCAACCTTTTTAGGATTCCATACCGAAAGGGTTAAACAAACGAAATGGTATTACTGTGACTCCGCTGTCTGTCTGTCTGTCCGTCCGTCTGTCATCAGGCTGTATCAGGTCCTGTTAGGCTGTTGAATTTACGCAGATGATGTATTTCTGTTGCTGTTCTAACAACAAATAATAATAAACAGAAGAAAACATATTTATGTTGTACTCCCATACAACAGGCTTGATATTTTTGCCGTTTTTATAGATATTGGTACGGAATCCTTCGCGCGCGAGTCCAACTCGCACTTGCCCATGATTTTTTTTGATTACCAACATTCAATGTGTTGTTATGGACCACGCGTACTAGGGGCTTCATTTTGTAGTGTTATTTTCGGCACAAATTGTACAAGGGAAATACAAAAAGATGTGTCAATAAGGGTTAACTGTGACATTAAGATGTAAAACTCGTTTGTCTCAAGGAACAAAGGTAATCGAAACATTATAATTTATGAATAACTAGCTGCTGCCAGCGACTACGTCTGCGTAGAATAGGCTGAAGGTGTAACATTCAGACAGAAAGACATATATACATAAAAATATGTATATAAATTATAGCCTGTGTCTTATTCTGATGTATAAGCTATATTATTGTAAATGTTTCATTAAAATCCATTCAGTAGTATTGGCGTGAAAGAGTAACAAACATCCATCCATACATACAAAACTTTCGCCTTTGTAATATTAGTAAGGATATTAAATTTGATGAAATTTTTGTAAATCCGTATAATTTGGCAAAGTATCCGCTTAAAAAACAAACACTGATGCACTGCCAACGCATACCTTCAGCTAATGGGTCTAGTAATGAGATAAGGCACATGGATACTTTATATAACGTTGCAAATCTTTCAAAAATTATTGTTTCAATGATAACGACGTACAGGGGTGTCATAGGCGTGTAAGTTTAAATAAAAACCTATAAGGATGTTACAAATAACTCTTTAAAGTTATATAATGTATTTAGATGTTGGGTTGATTGGATTTTATAATGAGATAACATCACTCAATCACCAGGGATAGGGAGTCTGTACGGATTTGCATTGTCATCAATGACCACGTCACAACCAATTGGATTTCCGGCATTAGGCCCACATTCAAAGCAATGTGGGCCTAATGCCGGATATGATGATGCTGAATGTTGCCAGTGAGAAGACATGTCTTCTCCTCAATTGGCTCTATCATTTTACATTTCATCCGAGTTTATTTTGCAACTACTAATCCAATGGGAAGACGCGATTAAACTGTTACATGCCTACGGACGTTTCTATATCTAAAGATTTTAAGGGTTCCTACATTCTTTCATATCGTACATATCTACTTCATAAGTGACAATCAAATTGTTACCTTCGAATTGACCTTTTTGATATATCGTTGCGTTCGATTGTGACCAATGACCAAATGGTGTAAAGTGACCCTTGATATGGAAGGTGGCGATTGTAGCCCAGCAGGAACCTGTTTATTTTTACTTTGAATATACGCTGATACAGTTTTCTAGCTTTCTTTTACTACCGTCTAAGATTAAGAAAGAATATACAACTTTTTCGCCAATGTTTTGTTATAACAATTCAAATAAGGAGGTTTCGTCACCAAAATCTCTTTTTACTATTGAGGTACACTGTACTTTTATTGCCCTTTCCACAAATGAGTATTTTCTCTATACCTATCATTCGCATTACACGCCAGTACTTCTGGAACGTTCCAGAACGAGCCGACCAATTAAATCAATGGAAGCGAATACCAGTTTTAGTTGCATTGTTAATCCGTTACAGATAAAAATTCATACACAATATTTCGTAATGAACAGCATGCCTTCGGGTTGCAGTTATTGCAGCCGTCGGGCTCGAAATATGCCTAACTTCATAGCACCAAAAACTATATCACAAGCTTCATAAAAATGTTAGCAGATAGCAATTTTACGAAGTTCTACGTGCAAAAGAAAGGAGTATAAAAGTCGATATGAAGATCATTAAACAGTAAGTTAAGTGTATTTTTCAAGATCATTCGGCGTGCATAAACATCTCCGCCACTTTGGACAACCACCTTACTTTATGTACGAAAAGCATTATACTAAGTCTTATCCAGACTTCGAGAGTATTGAATTTAGGAAGTTCAATTCAAGACGTAAACCAGTTTGTTTCTAACAGCATTTACTATATTGCCTACGTTGTTTTCATAGAATTGTGTGATTGAGTTCATTATAAATGGCAGCTTAAACCGAATTGTTATTCTGTAAGAAATTCTTGTGACTCTCAGCGAACTGTTCTTTCACTGTTCTCTTTTATATCCTGTCTGTATTGTACGTATGGGTACATTTGACATTAAATACAAATTCAGCATCTCTCAAGATTTGTTGCGTTGCTGGGCGTTCGCGCCTATTAACAGATCCGGCTTCTTTGTCGACCATACCGTTTTCATTCAGATCTTGCGATCAAATCAAACGTCGTATAATGAAGTGAACGATAACAATAGTAGTAGATAATGAAATGAACGATCTACATGAAGTAATCTATTAAACACATAGCTACAGCAGACATCTATTCCTTACATAAATCTATTTGGGAATTCAAGGTATCGTTCGAGGATTGAAATTTTTGGTAGGTATTTATCGGTAGTCGTAGGTATTACAAGATAAATGTTATTTTAGATAGTGAACAGTGTCCTGATTATAACAATTGGTACAAAATCAAAAAATTACTTCTGTATTTTCAAAGATAGAATTGCATAATATTTTTGTCTGAAGATTTCGTTTTATGTTCCCGCCGCGCTGCCCTTTGAGTTTTAGCTTGTTGTACCGTCTAGTTTAGTTAATTGTAAGCCCTTACTTTTAACTTAAACCGCAATTTGCGATGTGAACTTAACTCAAGCCTTTTGAACTTTTTTTGTACAGAGAGCAAGGCGTAACATGCCATCTTTGATGCCGCTTCGAGCGCGCCGCGAACGGCATGATTTTCGTCTAGAAAATCCGCTATAAATAGCCTTCAGTCGCAATTTCTAAACGAACTATTAACTAAACGTCGTAAAACAAAGCGTGTACTTACATGATCGTTGTGTTTGCGTCGGCAATATCCATGGAGATCGGCGGGAGGCCGCGCGACACGCACACCGTCCGTCCGCAATTCACACACTTCACGAAATCGCCGAAAAAACGGTGTCACCGGTCGCGCACCCGTCCGGGACCCGATTAATCCGACACCGCACAGTCCACAGGTCCACCGGCTAGCGTCCCCCAAATAGGCCTACAGGAATCTTATCGGACATTTTGGGCCGGAATCCGTGCGAAATTTTGGCGCGGGCGCGCGGGCTGCGCTTATTTAGGCCTACGCGGGGAGCGCGAGAGACGCGCGCGCCGCGCCGCCTCGGCGCTCGGCTTTGGCGCGGCGCCGCTCGGGCCCCGGGCAGGCCGGCGGCGGTGGCGGGCCGTGTGCGGCGCCCTGGGAAGGGCCCGGGCGGCGGCGGGCCAGCGGGCGCCCCGGCGGCGGCGGCGGCGGCGCGCCGGGGCGGGCGGGGGGCGCGGCCGGGCCGGGGCGCAGGGCCGCGGCAGGGGCAGGGGCGTAGGGCGCGCAGGTGAGGCGCGCGCGGCTAGCGGTGGCCAAGTGACGGCCGGCGCGCGCGCCGCGACCTCGGGCCCAAACGGCGCATCCGACGCCGGCGGTGGGCAGAGCCGCCTGATAGGTACCTACGGCTCTCGGGGCCCGACCTGTTGCCGTCCGCCGCCGCACCCGACTCGGCGCTACGCGAGATCCCTCCCGTCGCCGACATAGAGCGACACTTCCGACTTCTAGTCGTCCCTGCGATCAGAAATGTTTTTTTCTCGCGTTCCCGTCGTAAACGAAAACGTTCCATATTTTTTGTACAACCATCATATACCTATGGACGTGTCATAGTTTTGTGCTATTTTTTATATTTATAAAACTCAGATTAGTATTATAAATAGTATATAAATAATGCTTAGATATTGTACAGGACAGTTATTGCAATCGACAGACGTTAAAAACTTTTTACTTATCATACTTACTTACGTTATCATTAATGGATATTCTAATTAAAATAATATAACTTTTGGATAGAAATTGTAACAATGTTTACTAATGAGCACTCGCGCAAAATAAAAATAAAAAAGTTTCCAATGGTAAAAAACGTTAAACTCAAAATATTTAAAATAATTAATGTCCAATTCGTTAAATACGATGCTATCAGACAAGGAATTTATTTTCATTAAAAATTCACAAATGCCATTTTAAAATGTTAGAATCATCAACAATGTAATAAATTTTTTTTGTACATCAATGATGATGGATAAGTTTTTGCACAGAATGAATTAAGTTTTATAGAACAATTTTCACCAAATCAGTGCTGAAAATAATTGATAGAATCTCGAATGGTAACAAAACCCTAATTAAAACCTATATTTTGTTTCTCTTTCTTAAAAAATCACAATGAAATCAATTATTACAATTATACGGACACGTTACTGACTTCTTTCTAAATGTTATAATTGCTCTACAATTCAATAACTATAGGATGGATTTTAATCAATTCTTCTAAGTTTCATTTGGTTCTTATCTTCAAAAAAAATGGAAGATGGGAAGTTATTTAATTTTAAATAAACGATTTATTTTTAAAAATAGAATAACATTGATTTTCATAAACAGAAGATGTAGGATCTTCAGTGATGTGTGTTTTCTTACCATGTTAGATGAAATACATTGTTAAAAAAAAGCAACACATGTATTAGCTAGTAACTGTATATTAAGCCAGTTTGTCACATGGTTTCTCATTTTATTGTTAGGATTTAGATTCTATACGCACCAGTCGGATCTGGGTGTTTGTCTACGTGAAATGTACTTATACAAAACGTCCTTACAACACAGTATAATATTATACTAAAGGGCAATGTTTTATAAATATAAGAAAAAATTTTAATGTTATTGTAATAATTTTATATTTTGTTAATCACGGCCTAGCTTTTTATTAAAAGCTTAACGTAGTATAAAAAGAACTTTCTTGGATTTAGTTAACTTTTTTAAAATATATATACAAATGGCTTAACTCAGAAATTATGACGCTAGGTATGATCTTTGAATTTCAGCAGAGAGCTAGATAACCAAGCTTAAAATATTAGTACCTAAGTGTAAACCGTTACAGATGAAAATACAAAAATGCACAAATCGATGATTTAATTTATCTTTTTACAACAAAAAAAGTGCAACGAAAAAGTTATAGGGTTGTACTGGGAGTGTACTTATTTACAGTGTTCGTATAAACAGGATATATTTATAGGAATACATTGCATTGTAATTAGTGGTAGAGGTTTTACGTTTTTTTTAACTCACTGAACATGATATGAATACACTTTGGATGAGTTTAATAAATTGTTTAATAGTTTGATAAATTTAATTAAGACAATACAATAAACACATCGTACTTTGTACTTATACGAATAATACATATTTAATTTAAAATATTGGTTTCTTGTATAGTCTGTCAATAATACCTAAAGGTTAGGACCTTTAATTACAATATAAAAGAGCAGATATTCTTTGAGTGTGTCTGTCGTATTTCCTGTCCGTAAAGTTTTAATTATATATTTCTATTACTTTAAGGATACTTGTATAATTTAATTTGTCAATTACTTCAAAATTAAAAAAATATACCTTCGCTTCTGTCATGAATTGCAGACATTTCTACAAGAAATAGTAGTACATGTTTTTAATTTTATTGAATATTACTCTATATATTACTATTAGTGGACTATTAAAATCAATGAGAAAGTAACTTATCCAAGTTGCATTGTAGTGTTCATTTTATTTCTATTGGAGCGAGTGTTTCCGCTTCTAAAGGTTAAAAAAAACTAATAAGATTCCGATTTTAATGAAGCTCAAAGAAGTCTTATACATGTTACATGCACCGGTTACTACGACATTTTATCTTTAATTCAGTACTATAAATTTAAAATAATATGAAAAATTCATTGTGACTATGCTTTCATATAAAGTTTATGCCGAAAAAAACTTAAATAAGTTTCGTTATAATGAACGAAAAGTTCAGTAGCGCCATCTTTTAATTGCACGGCGTATCGAGACTCTTCCTTAGAAAATAATAATTTGTCTGTATTTTACCAAAATTTTGTTAAAATTTGTTTGATTTGATAAATGACCTAATCATGCCAAAATAAGGGTTAAAAAACCATAGTACAAACAAAGTCTTCGAATTTCCATAATTATGCATTCATTCATTCGTCACTAAAAATTGTTACTGATAATTTCTTATTTAGTAAATTTCAAAAGTGGATTGATATCCACTTGTTAAATATTACTTATGTTACTTGCCGGTTAACTTACCTTTAAAATGAACATTTGCATAATTTAAACTTAACCTAGAAAATTAATCATGGGACTACATGTAATCACAAATTAACGTTTTTCATGTCCAAAGAGGATTAATTTACGGTAATAAAAGAAAATTTCTGTTAATAAAGAATAAAATTTTATACAAGATGATGATTTTTTGATACACATAATATAATTAAATTAAAGGATGGCAAAATAAATAAAACGAAACGAAAATGTAATAAAAAAAGGTTGCTATAAAAATATGATTATATTGTCATTTGTTACAAAGTAAAAAAAAATTTAGGACACTGAAATTATTTCTATACCTATAGATATTAATATTTTAAAACCTTAGACGAGAAAAAGGATAGAAAGGACCCATAGGTACTCAATCATAAGACTGAAATGGCCAACAATGTTTTGGCAGCATGTCCCTAAAAAGAGAAAACTACATATAAAAGTCAGCATAGGTACTGTTTTGATAAAACTGACCTTTTAAGTGGAGTATTGAGAATTACAGCAATGATTGTGCAAATCCTTATAACCTGACTCCTCACCCCATAAATTGTATCTGGTTTAACAGAAGACGCAACATTGATCAGACTAACATGTAAACGCCATCTATCGGAAGATTTTGGAGTTCATGTTCGCTTTACCTCCCGGGAGACATTTTAATGTAAATTATAAGCCGCATTACATGAATGAAATACCTTTTTTAACAGTTATATCTTCTTTTGATTTGGCTTTGGATAGTGAACGCACGAAACTTAACGAAATATATCAAATAACCATAGATTAGTTGGTTAGTAAAATTTGTCCATCTTTCATTAATAGGGGTCGCGGGACTCGCGGGGTTGCAGTGGATCCGACAACGGTACCGTTTCGTCTCCGCAACGTTTATTGTTTATATTCTATTTTTTTACATTAATCGTTAAATTATAAATAGTGGAATCTGCACGCACAACACAAGAGCGCGTTATTTCATTTAAAGATAAAATCACTAATATAAATCACAATGAACAATTCATGACAAACGACAAACAATCGACTCATGAAAATTAAATTCCTAAAATGATACATTCACAATTAGAGTATGCCATTATCATTTCGGATCCCGTTTTAAAATAAGTACCTTAAAAGTGTACAAAAGAAATTCTTAATATTTGTAATTGCTTACATGTGAATTTATCCTACTCCAAAGTGATAAATATTTATAATTTATTTAATGTACGACAATTACTTGTATGTGATGTATAATTTTTGCTTCATTAAATTTGAATGTGTGGATATAATTAATAAATGACATTCTTTTATAGATTGCCGGCTAGGCTACATGTGAAAACCAAGTGTTTGTATCAGTTGTTCGAATAACTATAGACTCAAACAAATACAAATAAAGTATTGACGGTAACACTATGAGATTAAAGTGAGAAAGATGCGAAAATTATTGCTTGATTTATACAAATATCTAGTCCTAATCTGCATTTAAGATGCCAACGATGCCATCTGTGGGAAAAGAGAAAGTTTTGTTGAAAATAACATACTGCCATCTGTTGTTTAATAGCAAAATAAATAATTTCATTAATTTACTATGGTACGTTTAAAGAAAAAGAAAAGTGTAAGATTATTTTAAATCACGGATTACTAAATTTGAAGAGAATTCAATTTTTATATTAATGTTCATTTTTCTTTAGTTAAAACATAATATTTTTATAAACAGCTGACTTAAAATATGTGGGCAACACTTATCCAAAAGTCTCAACACTGTCACAGTCTGTAATATAAGCTTTATTTTAAAGGAGGAAAGATTAGAATAGCTAATATATTTGATACGGAAGTATCATAAAAATAGGATTGCCAACACTAACAATTTAAGTGACGTCACTCAAATGGAGATATGGATGGAGCCTCTGCACATCTAAAATTACATGAGCCGAAGAAAAATATTAGACGACGTACAGCGTATACGCTCCATTTTTAACGATAATCATAATAAAGTGACTTGAAAAGTGTACGTACAACGGAGGTGATTTAATTATACATTGTGCAGAAGAAATACAATTTAAACGGAGCGAGAAATTATTATCCAGTTGCTTTGGTTACTTCAATCCTATTATTTCGTGAGTATCCCACATATATTTCGTGCTTATTCGCTATCGAATACAATTGCAACGCGATTTACGCGATCCTACGGCAAATTAAATTAATTTGCGAGGAGTTCCGTCAAAATTTGTGTGTCATGCAAAAACGCTCTTGGAGACGTCTATTTTTAGCACAAGGAGCGTATTCTCGGTGTGTATATGGTGATTTTGCGAACGCCGCAACGGGTGAGTGGTGTGAAAGTGATAAATTAAATTGTGCTGTGTCTGCATCGTCAGATCTCGCATGGCCTTGAAGCTCCGGCAGCGATTTCTTCGGTGCACGATACATATCAAATTTCAGTGGCTGCGGGCCACCGGGTCGCTGCATCATACTAAACTGCGCGTAATCAAACGCACCAATACTGTTAGTAGCTCTATATAAGCGGAATTAAACCGTGACCTTGACATAGTAAACGCGAATACCCCATGGTAAACAGTCCAGAAATTTCTTTTGTTCATGATAATGTGCTTGCACATTGTAACCAAACTCGTTTTTAAATGAGACCTAAGTATATTTGTGATTGTAACTTGAATTTTGTTACCACCCTATTTGTGCATCATGGAAAAATTCCATTGTTGTTATCATAATAATTACATTAAATCTATTTCCATGTCTATACATGTAAAAGAGATCTAGATTTGGAGTTAAGCTGAATCATAACAACTTGCTTGTATAGTTAGGATATTTTATTTAAGACAATATTTTGTTCTTTTTAATTTGTTCAATTTACTTATCTGCATATAAAATCCAGAATTTTTTTTTACAGCACATGTAATTAATAACTCAACAATATAACATTACTTATTCCGTATATTACTTTTAATGATATTGAATATTCTGCAGTGGTTTATCTTATAAAGACCATTAAAAGTTCGATTTTGTGTCAACCGCTAAGAATGATAATACAGATATATTAACATTTAATTTGTGTCCACATTTATTTGTTGCGGTAATCAGTAGAGAATATCTACTGAACTAAGGTATCAATAATCAGTAAAAAAGTTAACTTGTACCAAAGACACCTGTGTCTTGTATCAATTATATGTATCAAATATATATTTAGACATTTGTATTTTAATAAGATCCATTGAGTAATTTGAAATGAGTGCTGTTCATATTTTTCTAAATCTGAGATGCATACATCTTAATGTTACAAACCTTTCAGTGTAATTTTTGTCATTCTAACCATCCATATTTGTTTCAGGTCTAATCTAAAGATGCAAAGGAAGCGACCGCCTACTAGGATCAAAGCGGTGCACCATTGACCATCGGCACACCTAAGCGATAAGCGAACTATGTGATAGGCCCACCTCCAGAGCAGAGCGCACGTCCAAAATGCCCGTGGTCTCCCCGTCACGTTACACGTCCACCTCCTCGAGCCTCACCGGCTCCTACCGCTCCACCCTGACGTCGTCCGCGAGCCTGGACAAGCCGTACTACCGGTCGAGCGGCACATACATGACGTCCACTCTCAGAAGCTCATACGGCGACCGCACCACGGAGTACAGGTCCCGATACACGGACGTGGACGGCAAGCGGGAGAGGAAGACCTCGCTGGTGGAGTACCAGAGCCGAGGCTCGCGGGCCCCGAGCGCCACGGACTCGGACAACGGCGCCCCTGCCCGCTACAGGAGCGAGAGGAGCGAGTCCCGATCCAGGGATGTCTCGACCACCCGCAGCGAGAGCGGCAAAGCGGACGCGCGGAACGCGAAGAGGGGCTTCGTCGGCTCGGCGGCGCTGGCCATGTCCACGGCGGAGCTCTACAACAAGTACTCGCCGGCGAACTACATACCGCTGACGCAGAGGATCCAGCAGCAGCAGCAACAGAACCAGAGCAACTACGGCGAGATATCCAGGTCCAAGTCGATCTCGAACGACATCGGGCGCCCCCCGCCGGCGGACACGTACCGCAGCGCCAGGAGGGCGCGGAACTCCAGCGCCGCCACCATCACAGAGGTAACCCGCTGGCACTCTGGGGACTCGTTTCGCGTTGGACGCCTGCGAAATTGTCAAACACGCTAGACCTGCACTAACCTAGGAACTTGACCGCCGAGAACCGCGATCTCAATCCACCTACAAACGTTGGCTTCAGCACCCTCGAGGGTGCCTCCTCTTATTATATCGGATCGTTATCAGCGCGTGAGGCGATTAATTGCTCTTAATAGTTGTTGTTACCCTTAATTTTTATAGGCAATTAACCACTCGTGAAAAAGTGTAAATTATGAATTTAGGCCGATTTAAAGCATCTTTGTTTTTCTAAAAGTCTTAGGTCATTTACCTATATGATTTGGATTTTTTAGTACTTAACGAGACGCGACTCCCTCTGTCTTACGTAAAAATAATTATTTTATCATTATTTCAAAATGGAATTCGTTTGCACCCAATGGGCCTTTAACAATAATAGTGCCAAAACTCAATCTAGATCTACTTGGAGAAGTCAATTTTTCTTCCATTTCCAGATATAAAATGTTTTATAGCCGCTTAAACAGCCCTCCCACGTGCTGAATTAGATTAGATAACTGGTAAGGAAAATAACAATGTAACGAGAATTGCTGACTGGAAAATCGAACTCAAGTTCACTTATGGTCACCGAGCTACATCGATTAATGCCTTCATTGCATTCGCCGCAACACGTGCTGTCAGCCCCATGTTTTATGGAAGCCTTTCACTGATCCCTTGTATAAATAGACGACGTTATGTGACTGCATGTGTGGACGCGTCATGCGCGTCCGCTGCTCACATTGATGGAAAACCTTAAGACTAGCCTTTTCCCACTGCATCACTCGTGTAGCGCTCTTCGGAATAGGATTGTTTATTTTAACGGGACGAAGAACGATCCAGATAAGCTATCATGCCTATATTATGAAACTTAATTAAAATCCCCTAAGCCGTAAGGCGCGAAAGTACATCAAAGCATGCTTTTATAAGTTTTTGGATAATAGACAATGATTGTTAAGTTAGGTTAACTTGATCCAAAAATAGAACCTTATGAGCGCTGCATATGATTATGCAAGTTTATCGGTAACTTTTGCACACAACTTTGGTTCTGACGTCCCCTAGCCACTCGGTCACTGCACACTGCGTTTACAGAAAGCTTGAATCGAGCGCTAAATTGAATTTTTCCGCCGATTACGCGGCATTTCCATTTCGCACGAGAGCAAAAGTGACCTTATCGCCTCGGCCGCGGGTGCCGAAAGCAAGAGTCCAACGGTCCGACGCGCTAAACCAGCGGCTAAAAGTCACGCTTCTCAGCTCTTTGGGGTGGGTAGGCAGCGACATTGGTATCCGACATGATAGTCGGTGACCCAAATTAGGTTCTCGACCATTCTATAACATGTATAGAATAGTTTCAAGTAAGCTTCGATTTTGTGTCGGTACATATCGGTGCCAAGTTTCAAGTCGAACGAGCAACGACTACAGCTTTACGTCTGACGTGAACAGTAGGTCATCTCATATTTTCTATCCCGCACCAAAATCTCACAACTCACAGTTCACAAAGTAACGCTACCAATCAATAAATGCTGTCATCAATTTCTAAATGAAAGCCAAACGAAGAATGTTAAAATTATTATTGTACTACTGCTAATTTTTTCCTAACATCGCTACGCAAAATATAGTAATGACACTAATAATATTTGCGGAATTTATTATTGTACCTCTTACAACTAAACGTAGCGGTTACGTAAATCAAAAAATAAAAACTGAAAATATTATGCCTAAGTGGTGGTGTTTGCGAGTATTGTCCGACAGATGAGTAGTTCGACACACACCCCCCCCCCCCCCCCCCCCCCCCCCCCGTGACCCCCCTTTACATGCACCAGTTTTCTTGGCACGCTAAACTTATAGGTGAATAGCTTTATGCGATGTCGAGATTCCGTCCGACGTTCCGACGTCGAATTCCCGATACAATGGTGGTTGGCGAAAGAGTTCCAATTGAATTTTGTATTCTCGCCATTTAACAGTCGATTTGGAGAAACCCAATATTGACGCAAATTTAAGACATAACATTTCTAATTAAAGAAATACAATCTTAACATTTCTTTTAAAAGTAGAAATTATTTAAATTCGCAATAAAATTAACACTTTAAAAATTGTTACGTTATTTTTAAGGTGCTCGACACTGTAGTTTATGTTTAAAGTCTAGCGGTTGTGTATAAAAATTATCGTTTCCTCAATACATTTCGCAGGCAGACAACGGCGTGTGCGCGCGTGTGTGTGTGTGTACGTTCATTAACAAGTATCGCACTAAGAGAGCAATGTTACTATCTTCAGCTTTGAAACAATATATTGCATTACCGATTGAAAGGCGAACACAGAATTAACCATCCTACTCGAGTCTAAACCACTTTTTCCGGGAGCATAATTTATTAGTTATGTCTTCGTTTGCCTCTCCATCGGTATGGCTCAGTAGTAACAAGTAGATATGTCGGAATGTCCACGGTGCGCTAAAGCTCACCGAGGGCCCCCCGGCGTGGCATGGAACTAACACACACAGTCACATCGCGCATTTAGTCATAAATTTACCATGATCTTTAGCAGCCCTCGTCACTTCCACGGGCCTCATTTTGATGACGGAGCAAAAGCATTGCATGTTTGATGTGAACAGTTCATCACTTTGAGGCCCGTGCGAGCAGTGTTTAAGTGTCACTTTCAACAACGCCAGAAACCGGAGGGCAGGAGATGGTATAAGGAGGGCTCGCCCACCCCCGGCCACAGCAAAAGGGGCTCTATGAGCAACGGCGTTAAGGACAGCAACGGCAACGAGGTGCCCACGGTCTCCGAAATCCGCAAGAGGTTCGACCCCAAGATGACGGTCACCAAGCTGCCAGCGAACGAATCTAGGTTCACGGCGAAGGCCTCCGTCGAGCAGTACCTTAGCCAGCTGAAGGAGTGCGAGAACGGCACCGTTGGCTACACGAAGGTGGTGCCCAAAGACGACCAGCCCGTACCCGTCCACCTGCCGTACGTGGAGAAGAACGGCGTCGGCCACAGGTGGGAGGTGGGCTCCTCCGGTTCCAGGTCGAACTCCAACTCGGATCTGTCCATCAGCAAAACCATATCGGAGCCGGTGTCGCTCGCCAGGCCGGCGGCCGCGGAGAAGAGCACCACCATGTCCACCTCCTTCACGGCCAAGCTGCCGTCCGAGAAGTTGGCGAGCATCAAGAGCCAATTCGACCCGAACAATCCGATCGGCAAAATCCTGGAAAAGTCCACGGTGATCCAAGTGGAGAACGGCGACCTGGACTACACCGAACGAAAGAAACAGGCTAGGGACAGTCCCGAAGTGAAAGTCAAGGAATCCCTGAAAAACGATATAGAGAAACAGATGAAGGCCCCCAAACATACCTCGAACTTCGCATCCTACATACAGATCTCGCAGCCCATCGCTTCGGGCACGTCCACGCCGAAAGCGTCGAAACAAGTGGAGCTGAACGATATTATAAATGACGAGATGACAAAAGCCGAGCTGACCATCAAACCGGAGACCAGGAAAAGCAAGGTGAACCTGAAGTACATAGACTCGGAGTTGGACGAACGCTTAGGGCTGGAGAACGATATAGAATCGCCCAGCGGCACGGGCTTCGAGAACAAAACCTTCGAGCACGAGAACTATCTGAAGAGGCGCACCGAGAAGGAGGTAGACGAGAAAGCGGTAACGGAAGACGGTGGCAAGTCAATGGAAACGAGCACGGAGAGTACATTCAGCGAGCCCACCGAAGACTCCAGCCCCGGAACGCCGTCCACCAGAAGAAGGATTCTGGACACGAAAGACTACGAGGAGATTAAAGCGGTAAGTAACCATTCCCCTCTAAGTGGGCAAGCCGTATTCTGTGATTGTGCAATAAAAATTTCATGTTCCATCAAAGAATACGTGCTTCCTGATCTATTTTCCTTAAAACCTGCAAGTTAATGGCATAGTAGAACTTATTTTTGTCTAATATTATCTATCTATAATAATTGATGATTATTAAGTAAATATCAATCTCTCTAAGCGACTAGTTCCTTTAAACATGAGATTGTCTCGGCGCTACCTCTCTGATCTGATCTCCTGGTGAAACGCGTTCGACAATTAGGGTTCTATACGCGCTAGATCGTCACGGGTTGAGTTTTAAGAGCCGGGTTCGTTGGCATTTCGCTATTGGGGTCGCGTATTCGTGTGCGTAACGCGGCCGCGCGGCTGTGTGCGTGCGCGGGATGCTTCTATCGCTAATTTCTATCGTAAGCGCGCGAGCCGGCTGGCACGTCGGAACATCCTCCAGAAAAGTCCCAAAACAGCCCCAAGACCATTCCTACATTTATCTCTACCTGTCTACCTTCTCAAAGCGATAGGTGTTTATAGAAAACTTCTACGAAAGGCATTATTCCTATTTACGTCAACACATCTTTGTCATACGCAAGCGTCTTCCTAAACTATGAAGATCGTTTGTTTTTTTTTTATCATGAACATTAAAATTAAAATGCATGTGCGCGCTCATCAACTTCAATTTTTCGGTTTTAAAGTTGCTAATGGTGCATGGCAAATGGGCGAGTTGCTGTTCGCAACGAATATCTTTTGTTAACTACCAATTATACAATGACATTGCCACAATGGGGCAAGTTCAAATTACGGATTCAGTTACTGTATTAATTTTGTATTTATCGTTCATTCATTACGTCAAAGTGAGTCATTTACCCGCCACGCCGACTGCCTCGACCTTCGTCTTTCAACTAACTGCGCATTGTGTTTATTCTGCTATTGATACAGTTTAAATCGAATCTCGATGGGGCACGCTCTTTCCAAAAAGATTCTCTTTTATTAAGAATAAAGAGCACATTTTCTTATTTTCATTAAAAAAAATCACTCCATACATTATCTCCAATCATTCACAAAGTAGTCAAAAGGTTTAGAAAAACCATCCGCGTTCTATTCTTTAATGGCAAGAAGGGCCTGAATGTCTAAACTGTGCCGTAGACAAAGCAAAAAAAAATCAGATATTATTCAAATATAAATATCACTTTTAGTGCATACATTAATAAATACACATTTTCCGAAACACGTCTCGCAATACGGCGGCGTCTCGTGTCCTCCTTCCAATAGAAAATCACATTCTAATAATACAACAGCGCGAAATGTAACGTCCAGAAATAAAATCGGGCGGGAAATCATCACTGGGACCACGTTTTTCTTGCCGCCATCAGAAGTGTCGCCATTTTGCGAAAACTCGCGCGCTTTTTTTCTTGTCAGTAACGTCGGCTTTATTTGTTTTATTTACAAATGATATTTATTATAAAGTTTTATATACATAAAAATATTGAAGAAAACGTGTTTAATATGTGCGTAATTTATGGCGGTGATATTTTTTTCTTTTATATATCGGAAATTAAGATTTGCGATATGTCCGACGTAAATTATTCTCGGTGTATGTGTCCGAGTGTATTATAACTACACCCTATTGCTAATTTGCGATCCTTCCGTTTATTTATTTCCTATTACGAGTAAGTGTGTTTGCGCAAATGCTTCCGACATTTTATAATACGTTTGGCCTTGAGAACGTTATAAATTATTCTATTCTTATTACCATGTATATGATGTTTTATTGATAGATACTTTTCGCACAATAGCCTCGCTGTGGCAACGACACGTCCGAACACTGGCCGGCTAACTTGAATTTCGAAAACTAAACCCTGTCAAATTCCAATCAGTTGAATTATTTTTGATAATTTTGCAAGTTGATTTTATAAGTGTGTATTTTTACCGCAAACGTTTTGGTTCGTTGGTATTCCGCTCGTCGCGTAGAGGCCTGTGCGTAATACGAGGTAGGACAGATTAAATCTGAGACCGAGGCAAGGACCGCGGGCGGTGAATGCGCGGCCATATTTGGGAACAAACGCCGCTCTATGTTGCGGCTCGTTCGACGCTGTGAGATCACCCCCTTATTTGACTCTCTCGACCTTACTCTCGGAGTTAGCTAATGCATAAGTTTCTTTAAATTCACCGCGATCCATAATCTGAATATAATGATGTACGTGTTTTGCACATAATTATTATATTGTACTGAAACACATTGCCTACTCTATAAACTCACCATCGATACGACTCGGAAACATACTTTTTATGCCCTTTTTTCATTTGACTTTAAACACGTAACTCGTGTTGTCTTGCATCTGTTATATTCACCACGTGTGTAAGTTGTTCGAATTAGTTTCGTTGAGAGAAATAAAATAAATAAATAAATAAATAATAAAAAATAATAATTACAGAATTTTACACAGGAATAACTTTCTTTTAAAATAATCACGGTGCATGTGTGTGCCAACCATGAAGATCAAACAGATATTGCCTTATTTCATTGTAGATTTGAACCCGGATGGATTTGCGTCTTATTGGATGCCGTGTTTGGAATAGAATGCGGTTCGCGCCTTTTACTTGGATTAGGACCTTTAAATAATGCATAACTTAAATCCCGGAATTTGCTTTTTATTCAGTCATGTTCATTTTGAAGTGTTACGTTGAGGCGACAGTTGGTAAACATTTGACTCGGTAAAACCGATGGATCCAAAAATGACATTAGTCGTGATATATTTCAGAAGCTTTACTTTTTTTATATTTAGACCCGCTTGGCTAGGCAATTGAAAGTGTCTTCCAAATGTTGAAAAACTCGTTGAGAGTTTAACACTCCTTTTGGCAACTCAAATAACATTTGAAAAGCCATTTGACAGCTGATTAGTTGACTTCTACGATGATCAGTGGTTCAGAAACCGGGCGTTAGACTTCCACAACCCTACCGGAATTCTAATTTAGTTTTTAAACAAGATTGTTTCCACTATATATCCTTTCCGTAGTTTTACATTACCCTGTGTTGTTCCTATACCTATAAAATGAAGGAAAATCCACGCTTCCGCCAACCTTAGTAGGCCATGTACGGTAGATTGTTACCAGCTGATAAAGTAATATTGTTTGATTATTGATAACGCAAAAAAATACTTCCGCGACATGACTTACTGTGGAGGTCATATAGACAGCGCGCTTGCACCGACCATTTACTACTGCCGTCGTCGCTTCAGAGAATTTTCGCGTGTGGCCATTAATTGGAGGCGCACGCGGCCCTGACACCCGTGGCTTTTTACTTAGCCTATCGCAGATAAAGAACGAGAGACGATCACGTCCATCGATAAATACATTACAGATAAATAATATCTATGGGCGTTTGCCTCCGCGTTACGTAGCTGCGATTGTGAAATTTGGCAATGGGTCTTTGGCTTTGCACCTTAGGCGCCGTCGGTCCAGTGCGCGGCCCGCCCTCGTGATGGCCGCCTCGTGACGTCACGAACGCGCGAAATGTTCTTCCCCGCGGGGATCACTTAACCCCGTCGCCATATTTACTTGTTTCGCGCTAAATTAGCTGTCAGTGTCAGCTTTTTTTTTTTTTCAAACCTCTTCTTCCCGCGCTGTCTGATCACTTTGGATTCGAAGTGATTTTACTTTAATCTATCGAATGTGACCTTGTACGCTCGATTCTTAAATATATCAGTGCGTCGGCATTGCCAAGACCTGAAGGAAATAGAAAGTGAATTCTTATTGTGAGCGCAATAGGAACGGGTTTTATCGCTAGATTAAAATGAAGGAAATCAACTTTTAGCGGGGTTTTTTCAGTGTGACGTGAAACAGGTCGAACACTACTGTGTTACATAACCTTTGCGCCGAGTACAAGACGTTGAACGTTTAAACTTGACAGTGAATCGTTGTTACACCTCAAGTCTGCGAATTAAGTTTCATTCGGCGCCTAATATTTTGTTCGGTTTACTCGCCGATTACAAATCACACGTCAGTTTTTTCATTTTTTACCACGCCATTCCCTTCCCGCCTTAAGTGTTATTAAGAAAAAGTTTATAATTGCTTTAAAACACTGTTAAATAGCTGTGTTCTTAATGTTACAAGTTTACCGTATTCCGACGGACACACTAAGCTTAGTTGTCAATGAAAATAAAAACCTGTAGATTCCAGACACTATTCATAGGCTGTTTATCTATTCCCTTTTATCATTTAACTAGAAAGTTTTATATTGTATACGTTTAATTATTTCATAGCATTTCATTAATAAACTCCATTTGTATCATAAAAAAACAAGCAATAGGAAAAATTGAATCTGATTCAGGCTATCAATGTTAATAAACAATCTTTCATAAACCCAATTGCCTCAGAAAAAAAAGTGAAAACAAAACAAGTGAAAAACTTTAAACGGGATATACGTACGATCTGTGCGCAAAGACGTAAAGACCTCGTACTCGTCACAGCCTTTTGAGTGAAAAGATAAATATTATATCAGACTATCTGCGCGCGATTCGGATCCGGAAGGCCTGGCCAAATCGCTATCGGCTCGCTTGCACAGTGGAGATTTCCAAACGGGATTCCATCGCGCCTATCACTCCCACGTCAAGATTCGACTCGTCAAGGTGTCAGCTCGTACCAAGAACTTGAGGAGCAGCGGTAGCCGCTAGTGTCAGTGCAGCTTCCCGTTAGGTTAGGTTACGTCCGCACTCGGAGGTTGGCCGAGCTGGACGGGAGTCGGCACCCCGCGGTCTATGCTGACCTACTACGAGCTGGTGCTCCTGGCATGCGTCACGACCAGCCTACTGGCCGCCCTCGGCAATGAGGTGTGGCTGTCGCTACTTGGAGCCGCCGCGCATGCCCCCGGCCGGCCGAAGCTATGCCCTCAATACCTACCAGGTCCTTAAATCCCCTTAACTCTGATCGCGTAGCTTACATAAGTAACTTAGACGTAATACACCGTCGTTTATCAGGGGTTCCCGTTGCCATCGCGTGTAGTGGGTTCTGGACTCTTCTATATTTCGGAACTTCTTTTTAAGGTCCAGCTACTAGACAATTCTTAACTTTTTATTTTCATTTGAAAGCCCATAGCTATAGTGTAGCGTTTGCCTTGACTCTTTTCTTGATTCTTACAACTCTGTATATTATACGGCTATTGAGATGCCTAAACGCGTGATCTAATTCAGAAAAAACCAATAGCAGAACAGTTTGATATCGAAATCGTCTACAATAGACAAAGTGATGTATAGATCCCCAAAAAAAAATCTTAAAAGTAAATGTCTTTTGTCTTCCTCAAAACGCTCATTAGCTTTGAAGCACCGTGCAGCGACAACCGGAACCCCTTGTCACTTGAACTAGAATCGAATAGAATTTTTTCATCCAAGTTGCGTACTGTATGATGTAAACTAGACGAACCACAAATACCATGTTAGTGACCTAATGATGCGCACACTAGAGCGAGGCGCCGTCGCTAGAGGCGCGGGCGAGAGGCGCCCCCCGCCCCCCGCGCCCCACCACAGGCCCCCCGCCGCGGTGACACCACCCCGAATGGTACCCACCGGCGACCTGTCACCATCTATCGCACGGCCAGCAATGGCGATTCGCTCACTTTCCTAACCGATCAGTCTTTAAGGCATTCAATCGAGTGGAAAAAACCCGCAAAAGCGAGTAGCTTAAATGATGTCCAATGAAGGGAGAGCTTGATTAAAAATCTGTTCAAATATTATTTTCAATCTGTAAACTTTTAAATACGGTTTTCAACTATTTTCAAAGTGAAATCTTGTCAATGTAAGACTTTTTTGATGTCGTCAATAGCTAATGAATTTTGTTTTTAAGTAATTTAACCTTGCATATTATACTTCTCGAGCGAATCGTTATTGTCTCCGACTTAATGATTTGGTGCTTGGACGGTTTGTTGGTTTGGTGTACGCGTCTGCTTTGTAATTGTGTGTTGATACCTTAGGCCCATTTGATTATGCCGATGGTCCTATTCTTAGACTCCGCGTATTATCAGTGCATTTCGTTTTATGTTCGTAAAAATCAAATCGGGCTGTAATCGCATTCGGATTTTGTTATTTGTTTTTCTGTTCATCCGTTGTAAAACTCTTAAGCAGTAATAAAGCTCATGGCAGTTTAAAGTCTACTATCTACTACTCCATGCAAATGTCTAAGTAACCAGTGTCAACATGTGACTACTCCGTGTTGCCGTTGCGTCCAATCCTGATAGCCCCTAAACCCAATTCGCCAATGATTCGGTACTAAAGGCGCCAAAAGGTGGCACAACAGCCCTATTTTGTAAGGCGCTGACTACGGGGTTCAAACTTTAATTAGTCTATATCGTGAACCATCGGGTAGACCTGACGGAAAGACCTTAACTATTTGCATAATCCTCGTTCACGACCATTGTCGTGAATGTTACGAACCGAAGCATTTTTAAAAATCGTAGAACTTATTCCATTCCATAACTTGCAGGTTTTAAATATATTTGTGATCGCAAATTTGTTGTTTATCCCCGTGAAGTGCATGCTTGTCTAAGACGCGTGTGCGTGTATGTGTGTTTTGTGGGTTTGTTATTATTCAAATACTCAGTAAAATAACACTAAATAACAAAATAATAACTGTCGATCTATGTTTCGTTAATGTTTTTAGTTATTTTTCTATTAGATATATTCATTCGATTATTTTTGCTCTTTTTGTTGCGTTAATCTTTCGTTATCTTGTATTAGGGGAGATTAATGATGTTTTGTAACAATGGAACACGTAGCCTAATATGGTAGAGACAATTATTATGTGTACTGTCCTTTTAGATTTTACTTGTCTGTTGGGTTTCTGTGACGCATTGCCTTGGTTATGACATTAATTTGAATTTTCTCGACGAGATAAATCCAATATTTACACTATAACTTAACATGCAATAATCGTGTCAACGATATTTTATTTGGATCTACCTCGAACGAGTTGAGAATTTATTCTTTACTTCCATTGCAACTTAGAAGTATACTTCACAGAAGAAAATGGTGAAGAAAAGACTGTTTATATGCTGGTCCTAACTTAATGTGTTGGTAAAAAGTAATCGGTGGAAAGTATTACTGTAGGTCCCTTATTAGAAATTTTAGCAACGAACAGTAATGAAGTAATGAACAGTGTCTATGAAAACATACATCATCCTGTCTTAAAAATGGTCTGAAATTAAAAACTTTTGCATGTTTTAGACTAGATATTTTCCGTTCTTGAAATAATAATTCGAAGTACACATAAATGGGATAGACCGACCGTGACTCACGCTGGAAAGGTTTTTCCCCAAAGCCTTGTCAACGCACGAGACGGGATGAGTAAATGAACCATGACTCAGCACAAGAGCGTCGTTTGCGCGCAGCATGCTGTCGAGCGGTTTAGCATGCTCAGTGGCTCGATTGCTCAGCCGCTCAGCCGCAATTTGGCACTGCGCAGGAATTGGCCGGCGGCAAGAGCGGGCCGAGCGGGCTGCGACGGAGCAGCGAGCGCTCCGAGTCCGCTGAGCCGCGGAGCGATCGAGGGTCCGCCCACACAAGCGGTGAGTTTCCTTTCCAGGTGGCGAATGCCTTGTCGATTCACTGGCGGTAAGGATATGCCGCACGAAAGTTGGGCGTCAATCGGCCGGGCTTTCGCTTACTTCCCTAACGACACTTGATTACACGTCTATTATATTATTACAAGATTTCAAATCTCCTGTGTGGCTGTGAAGTCTAATCACTGGGATTAGACTTAGGCACTTTTATAACTTTTACCACTTTATCACCATTTCCGAAATGATGGGTTGTTTTTAATATGTTGTAGGCAGTTTTGGCTATGTTTTTTACGACCGA
Source organism: Iphiclides podalirius (assembly GCA_933534255.1). NCBI lineage: Eukaryota > Metazoa > Arthropoda > Insecta > Lepidoptera > Papilionidae > Iphiclides > Iphiclides podalirius. The sequence continues at coordinate 293,446 of OW152835.1, read as the reverse complement.
CCCGACACCCACATCCGCGACAATTATAGCGGGTGACACAAATAACTTCGGTTGTTCGGGAATCGAACTCAAGACCCCCGCCGCAGAAGCCTGTATTATCCGTTTTCCTACAAATCTAACTTCACAGTTTATACCAAGCGGAAACTCTTAGAATAACTTAAGAAGCAGTTTCTCTCGACTAAAGTGCCTTATTGTCTCGTTTTTAAAAAGTTCGTTTTATTATAGCCACAAATTGCTTAACCACTTTCCCCACGTGACTCCCAACTCGTCGTAAGAAAATCTTCTATGCCCCACTGTGACCTCTGCACAGGGCTGAACGGTCTACGCAACATCGGCAACACGTGCTTCATGAACAGCGTGCTGCAGTGCCTCTCCAACACGCGGCCGCTCCTCGAATACGTGACGGAGGACAAACACGCGGCGGACATCAACACCACGCTCTCGTGCATGAAGGGCGCCCTCATCAAAGGTACAGCGACCGCCCAAACGTCCACACGGCTACCGGGGTGGGGCCACGCGGCACTCGCCGCTGTTGCACGGACGGCCAGCTCCGTCCGAGGAAGTACCACGACACGACCTCACAGCGGACCGGCGTGAAGTTGCAGTGTTATACTTCGTCAGTGCTATCAATCTATTCAAAATCAAAAAATCAAAAATATATTTATTCCCATAGACGCTTGCGCGTTCTTATGAAACGTCAACGTTTTACATAAAAATGAATACGTTAAAGACATAGTTAACTATGACAATCAGACGTCTAAACCTCAGTCCGTCCCGTGACCATGAACGCTGTAAACGGTTCGAAACGTCGGGAATTAAAATTAGAAATAAACGCGATAAATCCGTAAAAATTAGTTTCATTTGTAATTTATTTTTTATTGTGTAATTATCATTGACTTAATAAAATTAGACTTAAATAGCCTATTTACTTGAAAATTAGACTTAAATAGCCTATTTACTTGAAAATTAGACTTAAATACCCTATTTACTTGAAAATTAGACTTAAATAGGCTCATCAAAGGCTCTAAAAGTTGTTACCTATTTTTATTATCCGTTGATCGCATCCACCTCATGCAATTCATATGTATCATTTAATGACGACGAACAATAATGAAATCGGTCGCGGCTGGTAGTAAAATTAAAGAGTAGAGTAAAGTAACAGCTTATACAAGTCCCACTGCCGGGCAAAGGCCTCCTCTGTACACAGCGTATTGGGCCATAGACTGTGGCCCAATACACTCTCTTCGAAAATATGCAGGTTTCTTCACGATGTTTTCGTTTACCACAGCACGTTTTCTGAGCAATTTCATTGGTGCCGGCACCGGAGATCGAACTCGGGTTGCTCGAGTATTTTGAATTAAAAGCGAGCGTCCGCCCACTGAGGTATCACGGATGACGATGGTTGTTTAAAATGGGAGCCAGTCCTGTTTGACCTTGACACCGCGTAGGAAGTCCATTTACCCTGTTTTCTTTTTTAAACATTGCCCTTACTTTAGGATAACATTACCCTGTGTTGTAAACACCTTTCACAAACATAAATTTCACGCGGGCCAACACGCAAGCAACTATCTGTTGGTCACACAAATGGTTGTCCCGTGTGGGAATCGAACCCACGGCATCATCATCTCACCCAGTTACCGACGTCCACCCGCAGCGTTCGCGACCGTGATCAAGGAGCTGTGGCGCAGCGGCGAGCGGGACGCGGTCGTCAACACGACCAGCCTCAAGTCCCAGGTCCAGCGTTTCGCGCCGAGGTTCATGGGCTACAGCCAACAGGACGCGCAGGTGACCACAACCGACCACCACATCTATGATTCATTTTGATTTATAGTGCTACTCTCTGCACTCGAGATGAACTTTGAATTGTAAATTTTAGTTATTCTTTATTTCAGGCAAAAGCCAATAGTAATACTCGAATTAAATATAAATTAAAAATCAATCAAATAAAATACAGTTAAACAATTCACAAACAATTATATTATATAACACTCTAATAGCCTTATACTATAATAAAAATAAACAAAATAAATTTTAAAATCTACTTGTATTAAATTCTAATTAAATAGACGAATAAAAAGAAATTAAACAACAGACTTCCCATTGTGCGGGATTCGAACCTGCGTTTTCTGGTTTCTATTCCATTCCAACATTCAACGATGAATAATTTGTAACGAGAGATGCCACCATTGCTCTGAACTTTTTTAAGATCGTTATTTTTAATGCTTCCAAATCTATCTCTGACCGTATCTACCCCTTCGATGTTTTTGATATTAGGTCAACAACCCTAAATCAATCAAAATGCTTATTTCACTTTAAAAAAGATTAAGTAGACCAAAGAATCCGTAAATTCAGGGGTCAAATTTTTTGCTTTAATGGTCTCACAGAAACTCTACAGATCCCTTTTACCCCAACGACAAATCATCATATTTACATAGTTCGTTATTCACGAGTACTTGGATTGATCTTTTGCCACTCGATTCCGTAGCTTTGATAATTTGAAGCGAATCGCATCGAACTGAATTGCTGCGCCCTCACCGCTCGACTTGGCTGGTCCTTTGTTGCGTTTGGAGAGATAAGGCACGCCTAGACGAGGCGAAGGCTTTTTTCCCTTGAAGAGGTCCTGTTTCGGGCCATTCCAACGCAATTATCTTCGCCAATTAATTAAGCCCGCGAAATATTTTTATTGGCAAAGAGAGGATTTTCACGAACAAAAACGACGACATTACAAAAGATTGTTAAAAGATACGTTCTATTTAATAACTGTAAATAAGTAAAATTACTTTTCTCACTCTACCTCGTGTCCTTATCTCACCTAGATGGGCACATAATCAGAATCATGTTGTTTATGGCCTGACTGACGTCGATCCTCCTTGGAAATAGACATTTAGACCGGGATTAATTATTTATATATGAACCACATATACTTGTCCCGTGTGAAAACCTTTTAAAATGATAAAAAAAATTATTGTCCTTATAAAATGATAAAAAAAATGGGCATAATCCACAACGCGAATCCACAGCGGATTGGCGCACATGATCAATAATTCGGCGGAAATATCTTCCAAATATCTTGTTATTATTTCGAAATATGCAGGTTTCCTCAAGACGACCTCCTTGATCCCTGAGCATATGATAAGTCAGCACTTTAAATTGAAAATTTTATTGGTGCTTACAACGGGATTCGAACTCTGATTGCTCGAGTATATTGAATTAAAGTGAGCAGTGTCCGTACACTGATCTATCGCAGTTATTTCAGTTTTATCATTTAAAACTACTTATACTATTAGATGGGCATTTGATTTTAAAATAAAATTACCCTATATTTATGTAAAAATTGACACAGGTAATTTACTTTCCAGGAGTTCCTTCGCTACCTACTGGAGGGCATGCACGAAGATGTCAACCGCGTAACCGTCAAGCCCAAGCCCATCCTCACCGAGATCGACGACAGTCTAAGGTATCTTTGACCTTGACACAATGCAGTCAATGACCTTTTTTAACTAGGCGGTTCACTTGATGTTAACTGACGACCGCCTACCGCGGACTTCAACACATTACGGCTTGCGTTAAAATAGTGGTCATAATATGAAACTACTATAAGATAACTAGAACACTGATAAATATACTTAAACATATCTTTTTTTTATAAATAAATACATATTATACATATATAAATGCCCAGACATTGGAAAAACTATGTTCATCACACAATATTTTTCCTGTAGTGGGGATCGAAACCACACCCTCTGGCGCAAGAGGCAGGATGGAGCATCATTATCATTGTTTTTCCTAGATCGGAAATGTAATATAGACATATTGAACAGGGTGCGGTCTAAATTAAGGAACACGGCTTTATGTTGAACTGGACATTTATTCGGAAACTCGAAAAATAAGTACAACCGTTAGGTTTTTAAATAGCGACGTAACGAACTCGTATGTGCACACTACAAAAGCGGACGAACAGAGAGCGATAGGGGTCACTGCCCGCCCAATATGTATGATGCAATAACCATCTACTATTAAATCAACCTTACAAATTTTATAATGATTAAATATGATATTTTAAGAACTACCTTCTACTATACATTATAAGGAATTCATATAAGTGTAACAATGAATAATTTAAAGAAAATAAAAGTAATACACGAAATAAAATTAAGAATATTAGCAAATATTTACATTATGTATAGTATGTGCGTTGCCAACTCATATAATTGACTTTGTTATTGATCAGATTTATGTCTTCTGTTGTTAGTTATCCAAAACTATTGTCCTGAAATATTTACGCATATTTACGCAAATATAAATTATTTGTAGAATTTCTTTATTGGCTGAAGTGGTAATAAGTAGCCGAGGCCAAGTTGCGGTGTTGCAAATGTAGCTTTGTTTTCCGTGGGCAGCGACTCCGCGAAGGCGGCGGAGGCGTGGGCCCGCTACCTGCGCATGGAGGACAGCCGCGTGGGCGACATCTTCGTGGGCCAGCTCAAGTCCACGCTGCGCTGCACCCACTGCAACCACGACAGCGTCACCTTCGACCCCTTCTGGGACCTCAGGTGCCCTCGCATTCTTCATTTCTCCTTCTTTCGCCATTCTCTGACGAATGTTCTCTCTGTTAATTGTTTAGACAACTAATTATATGGATTCCGTAAGATTTTGAAATAATTTAAAAACTCATGACTGATCGGAAGCTATATATTGTAGTAAGTAATTTAACAAATCAAAATAATTTATTAGGAAAAGACGTTGAACAGAGAAAATAAAAATGTAAATAAAGCAGAGACGCAGCAAAAGTCTATAAGCAGATTGTTGAACTTATTTTGCATCCTTTAGATGATAGGTGGCGCCGTAACAACCTCAAATGTTTAATTAATGACATAAAAATATCAAAAAGCCCCACCATCCTTCAGTCGGATCTACACTTTAATATAAATCCTTCAAATTGATATTTGTATAGTGTTAATATCTGCACTTGAGATATGAAACGTTAAAATTTGGACGTCTAATTTTTGCTTTGCTATTATGCTGTAAAGAATATATACAAGAGATGCGCCGGGCATTACTTATAATTTGTTTATTTATTTTAACACCCTACATCTAGCAATACAGGAAAAGATTATCCTAATTTGCTTGAAGTAGCATTCAAAAATGCGAATAAACAATGTAGATAAAATATGTTGAGATTGCATTTGGTGTGGCAATTTATAGCTTAATGGTTTAATCGTCCGGGCGCGAATCCGAAACACGTGGGTTCGATTCCCGCAGCGGTGGAAAATATTTCGTTACCTCTTCCAAGTACAAAAAAAAATCTGTTAAAATGTACCGTGTAACTTTCTAAATATTAATTTAGATTTGTGTGTCTGTTCGTCAGCCTGCCGATTCCGTCCCGCACCGGCAACCTGAAGCTGCAGCAGTGCCTGCAGCACTTCGTGCGCGAGGAGGAGCTCGACGGAGACGAGAAGCCGGTCAGTGCAGAAACGTTTGCTTTGAATCGATGGGTTCGGTCGAATTGGGTTCTCGTTAGAGACTGTGAAACAAATCTCAACTGTGTCCTATGATGGGATTGTGGAATAATCTATACAGGAGTAATACATCTAACTGTGGTAGGACCACAAATGGATGAGTTGACATGACTTATGACTTTCGTCTGATGAGGTAACTGGGACAAACTTTTTAATGGCTGGTGACTCCACAAGCGTGTTTTTGATGCCCATAGGCGGCGTTCATTAATCAATTAACATCAGTTGAACCGTCCGCTCGCACGCCAACTTTTTACAATTAAAAATTATGAAACAATCCGCATTTAGGTGTCCCGTGTTATGTAGCTAGTACAAATACTAATAAATCAGTGTAAAGGTCCGAGAAAGTTAACGAATTTTTTTGCGTTTCATGCTTTAGCATATTTGTGTGTGTGTGTGTGTGTTATATTTATGAAAAATAGTAAGAGAACGTAAAAATGGTAGTAGTACTTCCCCGGAAGAACGTACCCATTCGAGCAGCAGAAGCGGCTGCGTGGCACAACCAAATTCTTCTGTGGAAATAGTGAGCCCAGCCTCATTCAGCCGGTCGGTCTTCTGTGAGGTCGTGGTACTTACCAAGATAAACCTGCCCATTCGTGCAACAACTGAAGCCTTCATAATTCACTTAAAACATACAAAATATGAGATGGAATCGCTTTTTCATTTGGCAGACGTGCTCCAAGTGCGGAGTGCGAAGAAAGTGCCTGAAGTGGTTCACGGTGCAGAAGTTCCCGCAGGTGCTTGTGCTGCATCTCAAGAGGTCAGCCCCTCTCCCCACGCGGGAAACATGCCTTATTGACATGTTTTAATTTGTTCATTTCACAGACTCGCCACTGCTTGACTATCATCATTATCATGAGCATTTGTACTAAACACCTTGCCTTAAAGTTAAGGCAAATAAGGTATTGACCTTATTTATTTATTATATTTGCCATTTTAATATGACTGTACATTTTTCTTTTTATACTTGTAACATTTGATAGAGATTTGAATAATAGCAGTTTATTACAAGCACATACATACCTGATATAACTTGGATGATGTAACAAGCTTTAAAAAAATGCTATATCGGATTAAAAATGGAGGCATTTAGGTTATCGTACATTCACGTGTACCGGACAAGTACGAAACTTCAGCTCTGATATGTTGGCTGAGGAACTTGCAAAGATTATGGTTACTCCATTACGGTTTCCATAAAATGCTTGCAATTGTGCGCAGATTCTCGCCGACGGAGCGGTTCCGCGGCAAGCTGTCGGTGTGCGTGGAGTTCCCTCTGAGCGGGCTGGACATGGCGCCGTTCGCGGCCGCGCGTGGCTCCCGCCCCATCTACAACCTATACGCCGTCAGCAACCACTCGGGTATGCGCCCCGTTATGTTTCCAAATCGAATTCAATTACTCAATACAGAATTCGAGAGCGATCGATTTGTTTCCAAAGTGTAATTATCATTTATGTAATCACTAATAGCCTTAGCCTTTAACACATTTCTTTACAATTTTATTCAAATTTAACACTTGATACATTTTGGACCTTTTCTGGGATTTTGTTGTAAAAACATACAATGTGTATGTTACATTATAGAGTTTTTTTATTCTACTCAGTCTAGTTTTGGGTACAATTAATTTATTTGTGCATAGAATTTATATGAAGCACATGCATGTCTTGAAAATTCATTCTTATTTTTATGGTCGTACATAACATTTCATGTGTACAGTACACATGAAATGTTATATGAATGCGTCTAATTAAGATATTGCTACTTTTCAGGCACCACTTACTCCGGACACTACACAGCATACTGCAAACACCCGTACACGGGCGAGTGGCACGAGTACAACGACTCCAGGTACCAATACAATTTACATAGCTGAGTTATAACGGGGCAATACTACGGCCTTGAGAACTTTCCATCCTTAAGTTCTTAAAACTCACAGCCTCACATGATTGGTTGTGTGTGGTAACAAATGTAATATACCTATATACCTTTTGTTACTCTCACAGAGCAATAGTTATAACCTGGCCATAGACTCTTTACTCTTTAGGGTAAAGGATGGTAAGAGAATGATAATATATGGACTAAAATATCACATCAATAGACCAAATCAGTTTTAATTTACCCATATATAGATCTGGGTTAGTTAAAAAAAAGCATTTGATATGAGGTATATTGATATATTATGTATTTGAACTATACAACAAACTGCCTGAGGGAATTAAAGGATACAAAACTATTGCAATGTTTAAAGTCATCTCTACCAAATAAGTTTTCACCTACTTAAACGTTAAAACTGTGATTAGCTACCTGAGTGACTGTTGTTTGTATCATAATCTTTCTATACGTTTATCACGATTTAAGTGGATTTTGTAGATGTTGTGGATGTCGTTTGCGGAAGAAAATTTTGTATTTTAAAAATCTGTTGCAGAGTGACGCCGATCAGCCCTCGCAACGTGGTCTCCCCCGAGGCGTACGTGCTGTTCTACGAGCTGCAGCGCTCGTAGCGGCTACGCCAGCGTAGCGCGCCCCGCCGCCCCGGCCCCTGCCCGCCGCCGTGCCTACGCCAGCTCGGACGCTCGCTACGGACCGCGTAGTGCGTGTGAGAGTTCAAGTCGGCTCCAAGAGTGATTTCGACATTAAATCCATAATCACATTGATTGAACTGATCGAAAGTTCATATAACCGAGATCTAACGTCCTCTATTTATATCGAAGGGAAGACGGACCGCAAGTTTACTCTCCATGGTGCAATGATACCATTTACGCAGCTAAATCGAGTACAAACATTGTGTCTCCCAGTGCAAGATAACTTGACGTATTCCTGGGTAATCCAAATTGTGTGCTGTTTATTTTGGACACAATTAAAGTACACATCTAACTGGTGTAACAAATGGGGCTGCACATTCTGATATTGGAATATGCGAACAGCAATATCACAACACTAAATCACTCGTTTGTTTCAAATAGCGTCCAATAAATTAAATTTAATCTAAAATTGTTTGTTTGAAGTGTTATTAATAAGTCCTGTAATATTTGTCATTTAGTAAATGCATTACTGAGCTTTTCAAATTAACCGCTGTTGCAGTGATGGAATGTGAATTTATTGTAGATTATATTTTAACATGTGTCACTGATATGCCTCTGCCATTTTTATCCAGCAATATGACTGTGTAACTATTAAAGTTTAACACACAATACATATTTACCACATTGTTTTTGTTACAATCAATATATTAATTTTGTTTCAACTGAGTTTATATTTATTAAATTATAGTTACCATGGCAAATTGTGTGTTGCAACTTTAATATGAGGAAATTAGTAACAAATTTTTGTTAGTCAGAAAATAAAAATATTTCTAGGGTGTGCGCTCCCATGAAGGCAGCAGCCCGCCCCTTTTGTAAATATGTGTGTAAAGCTTATTTATTAATACAAATATATTATCTGTTGTTGATTAAATCTAAGGTTTTATGTTTACAAATGCCTTAAATTTTAGCAATTATGAATAGAGAATGACGTGAGAAGTATTTGAAATGTAAAATTGTGAAGTCCAATTCGCAAATAATTTGAGTGTGAATAAAATAAAAAACTCCCATTATGCATTAATTATAACACACATACTATCAATGCAAAAACTGTTCTACAATGTAGTTGTTTTGTTAATGCAAATGATAAAAATCTTTGTGCTTACATACATAACATGCGGTCAATTTGTGGTGGAAGATATCCTTTCCAAAAAAAACATTAATATGAAAGCCCTCATAAATAATGTCCTTATTACAAATTGATCATATGTTATGTATTAAGTGGTATGAAGTAAATATTTTTATGTTTTATCACATGGAATATCACTTTCTATAGGTTACAAATAGTTTGTTATTAAAAAATATTGCCAGAATATTGTGATGAATTACTCAAATATCTTACACTACGGTGGACTGTTTTGGCCGACTCAATAAATAACTTATTGTGTGTGAAACTATTAAATAATCTAGTAGAAGCAACTTATTAATTACAAATGCACAGGATCATTTATTGTCGTATTGAATGTCTTTAATGCAACCGTGCCTTTATTGATATGAGGCATCTCATCTGTTTCATCCTCTATGGTTGTATTGTAATATGGAATTGCTAGTCACCATAACCCACTCGAAATATTTTCATACGATCCTGTGTATTACAGAGTGATATGTCTCGAGGTAAAATTAGAAGTGCTGGCATTGCAAAAAGTGTTGGAAACTAGGTGGTTGTGTTGAAACTTGTGTTCTATGTGAATTTGGTGTTGCTAGATGAACGAATCGGGTGGTTAGTCGTGTATGCTATGTTACAGCGTGATTGTTTTCGTTTTCTCTTTTTTTTTTTATAATCTAATTTTTATTGTTGTTGATTACTCGTCGGGGCGCCTGCATCGTGTGTGGCCCTGTAAGCATTTTTAACTTTGAGTAGTACTTTTTAGTCTTACCAACGCCGCTTGTGATGACTTCGTGCGAGAACCGCGCCAAGACCTCGATCATCGGCAACCGGAGCTTCCGTCATTTTGATGGCAGTCAAATTGACAGATTTAGATACAATTTTGCCGGATCCAGGTTGCTGGCAATTACGAAGTAGGCGCCCCGTACGTCACTTTTGTTTGTTAATTCACAAAGGAATCTTACTTAGCCAAAGATATTGCAGCTAAATTGTTATCAAGATCATTGTATTATTAATATTAAATTTAATTTATTATTTTCTTATAATTATTACTGTATTTTTAATATGATAAAACGGTTTGCGGGGACTGCCCTCAATAACTATTCTATGTAAAATACGTAACAGATTTCTATTATAGAAATATATATTTAAATGAGTAAATTATTAAAAGGATGTTTTATTTCTGGTATCTTCTTTCGTAGATGGTTTATAATCTAAAAGGTCTAATTTAAATCTAGTTGCTAAAATATAATTTACAAATCCATAATTAAAAAAAATATATTTTACAAACAAACTAATTAAATGAAAAAGAAACAAAATTTGTAACACATTATTATACAACTGACTGATTCATACATTCAGACACTTTCATTCGTTAGCGCAGCGTCGCACTACAAATATCTCCTTCTAACAGTATGTTTTATCTCTTTCAAATTCATTCAACCCAATCATATGCTTTGTGACCTTCACAAATGTTCTAAAATTGTTTGTTTTGGATAATTCAATAACTCGGCAAATATTGATGTTTAAAGAATGTATTTGTTTAATACAATATTAAAAAGTTATCCTCTATATGTGTGTTCATTTATTGCCGCGATTGTAACGACACGCTGTATATAAATATTATTTGACTTTTTTTTAATCTTATCAACAGGTATGCGTTTTCATGCGAATCGTATACCTTTACTATAGTACATATTACAAGTTAGCGTGGATCCAGTTCTTTTAGAAATTTCAATGCAAGGGAACTCCACAGATAATGACCCGATAGCTAAATAATAAAAAAAATGGTGTGAATAAAAACCACAGCGACTGGCATAGTTGTAACCTTTTTATGAATATAAGATGTCTTCAATTTGCTGGATAACGTTTACCCTAGGAAAGACATGGCAATACACATAGTTCATTGTCAGAAGTTGTGCTTTTCATCTATGTCAACAGATGGCGCTTCGCGAAAACATTTCTATAATCAATATCGCGGTTTCACTCGAAACAGCATCTCATTTTGCAATCGCGATTCATGAATGAACAGCGATAGTGTAATATCTATCTATTTTCAACGTTATCCATTCACTTGAAGCATGAATGTGGATAGGGATATATTTGGCAACTAAGGAATACTTTGTATGGAGATTTAATACCCTCGATTGAGGAACTTGTAAGATTTTGTATTTGAAAAAGAATTCCATTTACAGATCCATCTTATTTATTAAAGTGTCAAGTACCTAGTCAAAATTAAATCGATATGATTTTAACTCTAAAACAATGCCAACAGAAATTATTTCATAGATTCTCTAGAAAAAAAAATTAAAGAGTATCACGATGTTCACTTTTTACGTCTGAAATATAATTCATTATAAATATAATATATAAAATACTACGTAAAAAAACGAATTATATTTTTAATAGTATGTATCTAAAAAAAATCCGTGGTAGGGCCACGCAATAACTTCCACTGTTGCACGGTCTAACAGAATATCGGCGTGAAGTGAAAGTTCAGTACTATCGTGTTTCGTTTGGCGAGCGAGGTAGCCGAAACCTACTGTTTGAAAGTTGGTCAAGCATTTGTAATCTTTCAGGAGTAGTGAATATCCATGAGCGGCAATAATCGCCTAAGCGGCAAAAAGCGGCCTATATTGAATAAATATACTTTGACTTTGACTTTGACTTTGAAATCACTTAACTTTCGACGAATCGCTTGATCGCTTGCATAGATAAGACATATATACTGAATATAACTGATCGCTTACCAACTTTTCACTTAAATATAGGTTATATGATAAGTATCAGTAGGAAAAAGTTCAGCCATCTGCGAAATATTCTGGTGTATAATAAAAACTCATTGTTAATTCCCTTTGGCCTCGCGAGCGACTCCGCGGTTAATAGCTAGTTCACGCATATTGGTAACGACACTGTTGAATTGTAAATATCGCATTGAAGGATCCTTACCTACATGAGCGCAAGCGTTTTAATTTCATGATGAAGATTTGAGTTTTTGGAATAAGTTAAGTGTGCGCAATACATAAATGTCACAAGTTCCTAATGACATTTAGGCATAAAATAACATCATTTTTAGGGTTCCGTGTGATAAATATTTAAATGGGGTTCCCATACAACAGACATAATTTTTTTCGCGTTTGAATGAATGAATGAATGAATGAAATATACTTTATTGTACACAAACAACGGACATTGCATAATCAACAAAAAATAACACAAAAGTGTACAATAGGCGGCCTTATCGCTAAAAAGCGATTTCTTCCAGGCAACCTAGTAATAGGAGATAGTAAAAATAGTAGCATCGGGTAACGGTGTACACTGAATTCATAACGGAAACTAATAAGTTAAAATATAAATACATATTAATAAATTATACATAAGTACACATGCAAACATCATATATAAATATATACGTTAATAATAATTTTTATAGATAATGGTAGGGACCCCTTCGTGCGTGAGTCCGACTCGCACTTGGCTGGTTTTTAACTTAATATAAACTTTGGATCATCATCATTTTATCTGTAAAATCTTGTACGGTTTGCCATAATATATAATTAACTATAGTTTAATCCAATTTAGCTGGAGCTATTAGGGCAAGATGGGGCAATGGCATGGGAGTCAGTGGCTAATGGTCACTAGAGACGAATAAATGGCCTTTTTTTATTTTATTTTATGTGATAAGTTGCCAAACGAGCAGGCAGTTCACCTGATGTTAAGTGAATACCGTCGCGAGGGTTGCAGATGCGTTGGCAACCTTTTGAAAATTGGGCTCCGACTACCTCGCTCACCAGACGAAACGCGAAAGTATTAAACTTCCACTTTACGCCGGTCTTCTGTAAGGTCGTGATACTTACCCGGATGAGCCTGCCCATTCGTGCAACAGCCGAGACTGCTGCGTGGCCCTACCGCCTTAATTCTTGTGCCCCTCGCAATCGTTGCGAGGGGCACAGGGGCGGCCGCGCCGGTATGACATCGGTATCGAGAAACGAGAGGTAATTTTTGCTTTTGCGGCTCGCCGATATAATTTTTCACTGACTCAAATTTATTGATCTACTTGTATGTTATTTTTATACCCCTGTATTCGGACATTCAGTGTAACGATTTGAAAAAAATCACGTGTGCTTTTGTTTTAATTTTATTTTTTCTTCTTAAGAGTGCTTGTGGGTAATGAGAATCGGGTGACCCCCATTGCCCGCTATTGACCACTTTGTGACATTAGAAAAGTGGCTCAAATGCCACTATCATATGCTGAAAACTTAATCTTAAAACACATTTTAATCAGATTTGAAAATGGCTGGACCTGACTGGTTGTTGTCTTACGGGGTAGCATCCTTATTGCGGAAGCCATTTAATATGGTTTCACCTATTAGTAAAGGGGAATCGGGATTTAGGGCTACTGGTATTTATCCAATAAATATCGACGTGTTTTCTGAAGAAGATTTTCTGCCAGCCGAATTGCTCTAGTCGGAGACTACTGCCATTCAAAACCTTGATGAATCAGATGGTATTGATGACCCAGCACCAGATCAAGGAGACTCTTCAATAACTGACACACCAATGCATGTTGGTTCATCGCCGCCACCACCACCAACTTCTAGCGCAGTTGATCGTACAGCCCCTGGCTCATCAGTGGAAATATTTTCACCATCACTTGGTGCAGTATATTCATCAGTCCCAGGTACAACGACACAACTAAATCGTAGTAATAAGTCGTAAGGAGCAGCGTTCAACAATGTTAACATCTATACCAATAGAAGAAATCCTGATAGAAAAATAAAATAAAAAATCAAAGCGTCCGACCAGCCAAGGATAAAGAACAAGATAAAAATAAAATTAAGGATAAGGGACCAGCCAGCAAAGTGCCGAAGAAGGGACCCGAAAGAGAAAAGTTTTTCAGTAATCAAACGATGCCCAAGGTGATGGGCTAGATGATGCTGACGACTTAGATAATAAATCCTTATTCGGACGAAGTAATGAGGTGTGGTACGGGTGTACCTCGTGTGGTTTATGGGCTCACGCACATTGATCTGGGTCGAAGTCCGCTGTGGGATATGTTTGAGATTTGTGTTAGATTTTTGTTTGATTGTCATTGTCCACAAGTTGACTACAATTATCCTTGCCTCGGTGCAATGGGAGTCAAAACTATTTTTTTAACTATATTATTTGCCAAAGTTGATTTGAAAATGTGATGACCATCGATCTCAAATGACAGCCAAGTAAGTAGATGAAAGAGACAAAAATTTTAACAAACACTGTTTTTGGTTTCTACTGCGTTGATAAAGGCCATCAATAATAGTTTTTCTCAAAAATATCTTCCATGTATACAGCGTGTCGTTACCACCGCGACAATAAATGAACACACGTCTAACGCTACTTGCCAATAATAAAAAAAAAAATATTAACGTTAAACAAAATCCATAATTAAAAAAAAATATTTTTCGCTTATATATATATATATATATATATATAAGCGAAAAATATTTTTTTATAATTAGTCTACTGTTAGCAATTTTATAATTAGTCTACTGGGTTCGACAGGTCGGAAATTTTTTGTTGTGCATACTATAGCTTTTGTACTTTCTCTGCAAGTGATTTGTTGTAAATCTTTTGAGAAAATATATTGTCTTAAACCTTAAACTTTATAAGCGAAACGAAGTCATGTCTTGTATTAACTGATGTTTTTGCTCTCAGTCCCGAGACTATTAAAGCTTCATCTCACGCAGAACCGGTGGGCTAGCCAGAACCTACGGGGTTTGGGCCCTCCGCTGTGGGTAGGGCCACGCATGTGCTCATGCGTGCGTTTAAGTATGGTGTGTCGTCTAAGGGCCATCGAGGTTGCGGTTCGGACCGGGAACCCGATGTTCGGCGACTGTGTTTTTATTTTGATTGAATTTGAGCTGTGTGTGTAGTGTTATCCGGTGGGAGAAACGAAGTATAACATTTCGTCTTCCCGCCGGTCTGTGAGGTCGTGGTACTTCCCCGGATAGACCTGCCCATTGATAAAATCAAAATACCAACAATATCATTTATCAAAGTAGTTATTTCCCAAAACACGGTTGCACATTGTTGCAAGATGCAAAAGTCGTTAGAGCGGTTTGCGCGGACAACACAGCCCTATATTTATAGCTTTTATTCGGACCAACGTCTTGACCGAAGGATTGTTCGCCTCTAACGCGACGCAAATCACCTCAGTGACTAGTTTCGCAAGTGGAGGATCGACGTTAACCCCGAAATCACCGTATCCGTATACTTCTTCTTTCAGTACAACGCCACAGCCAACTAAAATCTTACAATGCATATAATCGCTTCGTACTGTTGTGTTCCGATATCGTGAAGATAGCGGGAACTATTTGGTCTTACCTGTCAAAATATGTTAATTAGATATAGAGTGTCTTAGATGTTACCTCTGTATGTTAACCAGTTCCTTATTACCGATTGTAAATCAGATTGTTCGGACCGTTAAATGAGTTAGTTTACACAAGACCGATCTAACTAATACTAACTAATTGGATACTTCTATTGATTCAAGATCAACTAGATCATGGTACGATATAACTGTATATAATGTTGAGGAGATGCAAGGTGGTTTGTTTCACTTCGAATATCAATCAGTAAGGTTAACGAGACGTATTTGAACGACAAGTGATTATTTTCAAAAATATTGGAAACTTATAATTTCTTTTTAATTGCGTTTCGATTTAAAAATTCATATTATACGTTGTAAAAAATAATAATATGGTACGCTAGATGGAAATCTAAAACCTATCTACTCAGACAACCCAACATGGTATTCAAGATGGGTAGGTTATAGGTCTGTATACCGCCGTATTAATCTGTAGCAGAAAATTTCATTAGACATGTAAAACATACTAAAACAAGAATTTTTATATCTAACCAAGATTTATATTATGAAATTAAAATTTATGTTATGAAATAAAAAAATGTATGGAAAAGGCTGAGTAGGTAGTACAACTTAGAAAACAGCTTGCAGGCAAAGAGAAAACCGGCCAAGTGCAAGTTGGCCTCACGCACGAAGGGCTCCGTACCATTATCTATAAAAACGGCAAAAAAATCATGTCTGTTATATGGGAACCCAACTTATTTATTTTTGTTTTAGTTGCAATAGAAAGACATCATCTGCGAAAATTTTAGTCTTTGTATTACGATTCATGAGATACAGCCTAGTGACAGACGGACGGACAGACAGACAGACAGCGGAGTATTAGTAATGGGGACCCCATTTACTCTTTGAGTATGGAACCCTAAAAAAATAAAGGCCATTTTTTATATTAAGCCATGCTAAACAAATTAATTTTTATATTATACAAGAACTTGGACGTTTTTAACTGATTATTATTATTTCCAATAGAATTTATTAAACATTATTAAACGACTTCTACACTCTACCACATTTTGACGAAATAACGACTAAAAGTAGGGAAGATAATATTGAAGCAGGGTATCGTTGTATTTAGCGAAAAACGGTTATAGCTGGTTACTTAAATAAATAGTAAATTTTCTGAGTTAAAACTTTAGAATTTAGAAAAGAACTTTAGAAAAGTTTAGAATTCCATGGTTTTACCACAAAATCTTTAAAATTTGTCTACGGAATGAAAAATCAATAGTCCCGTCTGACGTACGTTAGTCTAACTCATTTGAAATTGCCGCGTGTGACGTCAACGCTGACATCTGACGTCATTGCCCCCCTACTATCTACGCATCTCGCTCTAACGCAAGATAAACATTGCGGTGCGAGTGGATAGCGCTAGTCGCGTAAAGGTTGTGAATCGGGTTCTTTTTTCATAAGCAAGCGATGTACAATTTAAGCTTTACGCATTGATAACAGAATCACTGATAAGGATCGGTCGCCGTGTTTTTTAGTCTATATTTAGAGTGGTATTCCTAATATCTAAGTAATTTGTTACTGTTAAGTCGCTTTTATGCAAGATGTTTTGGTTTGTGATACTTAAAATATTTCTATTTGTTAATGAAAAGTGGAGGGCTGTAATTGAATGTCCCTAGCGAATGACGTGAGCGACGGTGGCTCCAAAGTGGTAGTTCGCTTGAACTAAGGACAGTAGTCAGAAATCGGCCGTGGTGTACGCGAGGCCGGACGGTGTTATCGCGATTTTTCACGAAAATGGCCAACAACATCAAGCCGAAACACAAAAGCAAGCATTTCCCAATCGACCAGTTAGTATGTGTGGGCAACTACGAGCTGGAAAAGACGATTGGGACAGGAAATTTCGCTGTGGTAAAACTGGCCACACATGTAATAACGAAGACCAAGGTGGGTACTTGTCAGGTTCCCTCGCGTATTTCAGTGCTTATAGTGTTTTATTTGTGTGTATTTTGTTCTTGATAAACGTGTTTCGCTTAAACTCGCGCGGTGAGTCCTTCGACAGTGCTCTATGGGTGTTTTTTTGTGCTGTGTTCCGGTTTTTTTCCATACCGCTCGAGACTCCGATGCCCAGGTTAGACGTATACTGTTACGAACTTGTTTCCTGAAGCTACAGGGGCGAGAACTTGCTCTATATAAAAAATAAAGAGAAGCCGACCAGTTCCACGGTGCATTGTTTACTGTGGGTTTTAGTGTTATCTCTGCACTTTTTAATTTGGTCGCATAATACCTTTAAAATTTCCCTCAAAAAATCGAAATTGCGTTCGTAAACTTGTTATTTTTTCCTCTATTTTTTTACTAGATCTTTTTTCGTAATGGTGGGAATTGTCCGTTGACCTCTAAAATGTTTTTGCGACAATTATTGTCAATTGGCAAACTCACAATGTCCTCACATTCAATTATGGTGACTTGTTATTGGATAACTAAAGCACATCTCGCTTGTCTACACATCGAACTAGACATCTCATATATACTTCCGCTAAGTAATGTACATAATATAATGCATGATAACAATCAAAAACTCAGTAAACAAAGTACTTCATTATAACTTCTTGAATTGCAAACATTTATTCAAAAACGCTAGCCAATTCCGTAGAATTTGATGTTCAAACTAGAATTCAACATTATCAGTACAACTAATATTGTTTTTAACTTTGATTTAAAAATATAACAAATATCACAATAGGCATTGATCTAATAAGAATCTTATTGTACGTTATTTTGAAATGATATTTTGTATAAAATATTATAATTGCCTTAAATTAACCTACAACAGATTTTTAAAAGCACTTGAGTTGTTAAAATTTTGCTTGCTTAAAACTTGCAACAAAAGGGACCTTTATGCAGATGTAAAAATAATAATATCACAGTAGTATTTGTAATAACACTCAATTGTAACACACTATTCATAATAATTACAAGAAAATTTCCTGCATTCTATAAAGCTTTAAGCATAAAAAGCATAAAAAAGCACTTATAAAAAAAAAAAGAAAATAAATTTTTTGAGTATTTAAAAAGTGATATTGTATTAAAGTGACCAATTTTTGTCAATATTTTTCTACTTAATATAATCATATCTTAATTACCTTACTGTATCTAACCATAATTATGCTGACCAAATTATAAAAACATACCTCACCTTTCAATTAGGTTATTGTAGCGAATATTTAGTACGTATATAAAATTAACGTAAAGCAGTGTATACAGTGTGGTACTATTAATGAAAGATAAAAGTTATATATTGCCTAGTTATAACACTCCATAAAATAACCCCCAAAAAGTTAAATTAATTAAAATAAGGTTTTTATTAACTTTATTTTCTATCATTTCTTCAGTTAACATTGTTATGAGCCACTATTAAAATAATTTTTAGCTTAATTGGTGCTTTTCTAAAAATTCTATTTTATAAGTATTTAACCTGCACTCATAATGGAAATTTTCTTTCATCACTATTTTTTACTTAAATATCATCAGTTTGTTCTGCATAATGATAAAAGGGCATATTAATTAAATTTTATCTTACGTATGTGCAACATGAACACAATTATTATATATACATTCCCGCCTTATCATTATCTGCAAACAGATACTCTGATTAAATGCACAAAATACTAAAATACTTGAATATGAATTTTGTTTCAGCTCCAGTACAGTTACTGTTTATCTGTTTTATTTTAATGAAATTGGTTAGGGTTGTAAGTAGATATATACTACAAGAAACTATATATTCCTTATAGTTTTTCGAAAAAATTGTGCATATAATTTAAATGTTACATTTAAATAATTATACAATGAATCTTATTTAGAGGTAATGAATTTGTGAACAAACTATTACACACATAAAACTTGAATGTTTAAAACATTGATATTGCGCATTTTCTATGATATTTTTGTATCTGAAAATCTTAAATGAATGTCATTCTTATGAAATCTATATTTTCTAATGTTTTTATTCATGCACATCTATTTAAACATAAAAAGTAAAGTAACAGCCTATATATGTCCCGCTTGCTGGGCAGAGGCTTCCTCTATACAGAGGGTATCAAGGCATAGTCCACTTCTTTGGATTTCACATATATTCAATTTTTTTTGTTATCATCTCGAAAATGTGCAGGTTTCCTCACGATGTCTTCCTTCAACGCGGAATATGTGTATTGGTGCTGGCACCAGGGATCAAACTCAGGTTGCTTGAGTTTATTGAATTAAAGGCGAGCGCCCGGATACTGAGCTATCACGGCTCCCTATATCATTATACATACATCATCATATTTACACATATATCATTATATTGAGCAGCCATGGCTTAATAAACAAGTACCTAAATTAACTTTCATCTCTTTCCAGCCCTTTTAAATTCTAACTTGGGGCTTAAGTGAGTTTTAGTTAAATAAGTAATATTTAAATATTGTTCCCTGTATCTCTAGCAATCTTAGATTGCATGTTTATCTGTCTATCCCATTATGGTTCTCGAAGTGCAAGCTGGTTTTACATATGTATATGTGTTTCTCATTGGATATTGGATACATATATCGATATTTTCTTTGTAGATTAATTACAATATTCTTATATGTTTATAAATTTATAGAATATATAATGTATTTTTTAAAGGGGAAGATCAGATTAAATATATGGAAGCAGAAATTATACATATGTTTATTGTATTTACTTAAATACAAAATAATAAAGTTAACTTGTCCGTTCATACTTATTGTCAATGGTTTCTTAGTGCAAGCAAGAAAATGTGACCAATTATCTAATCCATTATTTTTGAAGTGAAAATTTTTTGAAGGGAAAAATTTAGCGGGTATTGAGAATTGTTTTGTGAAAAAAATTCTTTGAACTCGGGTCTTCGTCACCAAACGCCTCCATTGGTTATTTTTAAAAAAGGAATACGCAAAAATGTATTTGTGGTTATGGATATGATATAAATACTGTTATTATCGTTCAGTGTCTTTAAATATATATATTTAGAATTAAATATTTAATAATACAATTTTAATTTTGATATTGTTTTATGTTTCACAGCTTTTATGTTCATAGGTCATTTTTAAAAATTTTACTAATAATGGCAATGTACAAATGAATAAGAAAACAAGCAGCAAGTAAATGCTACAAACAAAGTAGAAATATCAGTTCCATTTTACAATAAAATGAAATTTTCCTTGCACCATATTTATTTTTATTTAAATTTATCGTGCGCCAATTATATTTGATTTTCTGAAAACTGAGGAATAATATTTGTGCTGGAAAGTGGAAAACATATTTATTTTTATTGGACTCACTCCATTGGATGTTGACTTTTGCCGATTAAAATAGACTGCATCAAATAGAAGCTTGGAATGATTATTATTCAAATAATAATAAGATAAAAAAGTCTTATTTCATCAAAAGATTTTTAGGCAACCACTTGAGTACCTAATAATTTATAATGGCAGGATGTATATTTATAATATAATAAAATTCATTCTTCATTAAGCATTACAACTAACAGGCTCAGCCCCTATTTTGGGAATATCGAGGTTGTTGGTTTTCTATCACCTGCTAGAGAAGTAGTCATTGCAAATACACCTACTGATAGTTAATTTGATGTGCTTAGTGCAGATGGTATTAAGACCTATTGTGTAGGGCTCAACTCAAAATATTATACGTTTGTCTTCATCTAAAAATCCCGTTAAGTGCGAGTCGGACTCACGTACGTACGGTTGATTACGTCGGACCCACCGTCGGGGGTCCCGATAACACTACACCCACAGTTAGTGCAACAACAAACACACTAGTTCGCCTTCGCCTCCGAGCACGGCGAGACCAACACAACGCGTACACAAGGTACACCCGCGTTCCAGGGCGGTTCTCACCGCCCCCAGCCACCGATTAGCTAAAACACAGTCGACGGCCATCGGGGTCTCGGTCCGCACCGCTACTTCGATGGCCCTTAGATGACATGCCGTAGTTAAACGCACGCATGAGCACATGCTCGGCCCTACCCACAGCGGAGGGCCCAAACCCGTGGGTTCTGGCTAGCCCACCGGTTCTGCGTCAGATGAAGCTTTAATAGTCTCTGGACTGAAAGCACAAACATCAGTTAATACAAGATACAAGATACGTACGGTTCCGTACCAATAATTATAAAGACAAAAGACAAAAGAAAAAAATCCTGTCTGTTGTTTCCCCATACAACAGATAAGATTTTTAATGTCCCAATGTGTTTTACATCATCTGTGAAAATTTCAACTGTCTCACTATTACGATTTATAAGATACAGCTTGGTGACGGACGATCAGACAGACAGACAGACAGACAGACAGACAGACAGACAGACAGACAGACAGACATACAGCGGATTCTTAGTAATAGGTCGTTTTACCCTTTGCATACGGAATCCTAAAAATTTCTAATAACTTGATATGTTACGCTTACGTTGATCGGCCCTATTTTTAATGTCGCTTTCCCTGATAGCATTTAAGCATTTTGAATGATGATAATAACGAGTGAGGTTAAATAAAGCATGTTCAAAGTTTGGCATTAAACAATGCGCCTAATTGCGATCGCTTGTGAAGGAAAACCGCACGATAGTGTGCAGTCGCCATTCGGCGGTTTCGTGATTAGGCGCCGTCCCGCTCTGCGGGAAACTGTCCGCTCCTGCGTTAATTAGCGTGCACCGGCGACCCTGGCCAAGTCGCACTAGTTCTGTGGCCTGGTTTAGGGCCGGCGGTTGACCCCTTTTTTATTATAGGCCAGGATGACAATGCGAGCACAATGTTTTAGCTCATAACCTAAAAACATCAGGTGTCTTATAGTTATGTGCTTCTTCGCTGTACATGAACTTTTAGGCATTTTGAACGCTGGCCACAAAAATATTTATTCAATTCGGATTTTGAATGTTTTATGAAAATAAAAATGTGCACTAATATGAATTTCGATAATTTTTAAAGCGGAGTGGACGCTTAAAGAAGACCTTATTGCGGTAATCGCTGTGCTAATGAAAAATTTGAATATAATCAAAATATTCGTTTATCGCGAATAACGATATAATAAAATTTCAAGTGTAGAAGACAGAAAAAGAAATGGTCGCCCTCGCACTGCTAGGACTTCAGAAGTGATAAAAGCTATTAAGGCGAGCTATCCAAAGAAATTACATACGTAAGCAAAAACTGTTGGCCCTTCAGATGGGGTTTAGCAGAACCACGGTGAAAAGGGTGTTGAATGAAGATTGAGGGAATCGTGCTCATCGAAGTCTAACAGGACCGTTGTTTTGTTGAAGCGGTACGTGAGAAAAAAAAACATAGCGTTATTCTTTTTTCTTTCTTTTTTCGAATAAAAATTTTCGTGGAGATAAGCTACCATAAACAAAATGATAAGATGTACGTCCACGACAGTGAATAAACGAGCAGTGATTAAGCGTATTCAGCGACGCCATTTTCCATCGTCACTCATGATTTGGCTGGGATTCTCATATTCGGGATTAATTGAGGTACATTTTTATGAGAAATTCGTAAAAGCGTATGCAGTCATGTATCAAAATAAAGGCCTCACAAACCTTGTGGAACCTCTATCTGATACCATGTTCACTATGGCTGGAGCAGAACTCCAGGGCTCCAGCCCATAGAGCGAAAAGCACGCCTTACTGGCTGGCGGCGCGTGAAATTGAATTCATCCGACACGAAGACTGGCCTTCTAAATCCGTTGGATTATATAATATAGCAACACTTAGAGGAAAAGGTCTGCTCAAAACCTCATCCTGTTTTGGATGTGGTTTTTTTACGTTTTTTTTTATGCCGCCGTCGCCGCCTTGAAAATCGCGGGGTGAATTTCGAACAAGCTTAGTTAGTAAAGAACGTTTAAGCAATTTCATTTTGTTATGTAAATGGCTACTGTTAAAACAAACACGATAATGTCTTCTGTTTTCTTCTGCCTTAACCCCATCTAGATTTGGAACATGATCAGCCCTGTATTCTCGGGCATATAGAATAGGGCTAAGGTATCCCCTGCCTTCCGTAAAAGGCGACTAAAAGGGGACGCGGATTGGCAGCAGCTCGAAGTGGTCTCGAGCTGCTTCAAGATGGTCAGGGAATCGGGGAAGGTCTATCCTTCCACGAGGCGTGCTCACGCGCAGTATTGAAGGATACCAGTGCGTTCCGTGGGGGTTACAGTGCGTAAGAACCCCACATAACCCTGTCATGTAAGGTGACAGGGTACCTTTTGAAGATTTCCCCTCCGATACCAAAAAAAAGTTGGGAACATGTTAATCATGTAGTTACTGGTATTAGCTAGGTTTTTCCGTGACGTCAACACCCACAGATCCGGAACATTTATCTGTGAATTTGGAATTGAACCCACGACCCCCGGCGCCGAAACCAACAGATTAGCAATGGCATCACAGAGTCATCAAAACTAAAACTAATGTATAGATATAAAAATAGCTAAAAGAACCTGAAGACTACTTACACGGTGACACGATTATTTCATGGCGAGATCAAGTTATCTAGTACGTTTGTTAATTCATTCTCTTAATGGAGCGTTTCTTTGCGTCGTTATTCGCTCCGCTTCGATGCGCCAAGGGCGTTCTGTGGTGTCACTTTATACATATCCCTGTCGAGGAATGACTTGGGACTAAATAGACTATGACAATGATAACAAGAAAATTCTACATTAAAAAATTAAAACTGAAAATTCTACAGAAAATTCTATACATCTCTACATATTTAATTCAAGCTGCAATGTTGAGCTCATTTCGAAATTTGACAAAGAAATTAAGATCTTCAATAATTGCGTGAACCTACCACTGTTCTATTTTAAAAAAAAACAAGCAATTACATGGGTGCACGATTGTCGTTGTTCGTAGTACGATCCTTAGAAAATAATCTTCTATTTATAGAATAGTATTCAAATCTGTAGAAAAAATTAACCAAAAAATTAATTTTGGCCCTTGCGGGAATCGAACCGAATTCGCGCCCAGACTCTTTAACCACTAAGTTAGCGGTTGATTGCCATACCAACGAAAATCTCAACGTATTTTATATTTATCTGCATTGTTTTCTTCGTATTTTAAGTAGTGCTTGGCGCATCTATTGTTATGTTCCTTACAGCACGAAAAAAGTCAAAAATATAGTTTTGCAACGATAATTCCAACAAGAGATGTCGCTCTTGCTTATTTTAGGTTTTTATTTTTATAAAAAATGATTAACAGTTAGTTCAAACAGTTATTTTTTTTTAATTAAAAACTAATATTTCATCTGTAGTGCCGAGTTTAGTACTATAAAAGTTTAATACAAAATAGTGATAGCTAAAAAAAAGGATTGAAAAAATGTCTATAGGAAAATATTATACTTGTGGTAGACTTAATTCAAAAGACCTCCTTTGAAGTCTAGTGTTATCCCTCGCCAATCAGTTGCTTGCGTCGCTTTCGACGCAGCTTCCAGCGGTGATAATAGATTCCGGGCGACGATTTGCTCTCGCGCAAGTCATAACGGAATTGCCAATGGGATTCCCGAATATAAGTTTTGGAACTCCTTTATTTACTCATTTGGCAGCGTCCATGTTTACTTTTTAAAGTGGTAACGAAATTAATATATTCGGATGCGAAAAATTAATTTTGATGGTGATACTATTTTGGCTGCCAACTTGGGTATTAAGGGTAAAATTGAAGAGATTGACTTTTTAATAGTTGCGAAATGGTCTCAGCATTGCAACTGGAAATCAATCAAATTAAAGATGCAGGGAAATAAATTTCTTCTTACAATATATTGCGGATATAATAAAAAAGCATTGATTTTTTTTATTAAACATTAATGAAAGGTGATGATTGCAGTGGCGCAAGTAAGGCTTCGGCCTCGCGAGCCTTGGAGTCGACTTCGACCCGAAACAAGTTTTATGTCACTAACAAATTATCGTTTTGGATCTGGATGTTTTGAGTCCATGGAGAGTTGAGGTCTGGGCGGTTGGCCGCTAAAAAACCTAGCTAATACTAGCAACCTGAAATACTTGATGATATCCTCGCGTAACATGTCACTATTCACTATTAGGAACGGTAGAAATTGAATCCAATAAAGATCAATACTACGAGTAACATTGAATATGAATTAACAGAGTTTCATCCCTTTGCCTAATGGGACGAAAGGCCGAACACTAACTTCGTTCGGCCTATGTGCGATCACAAATATTATTACCTCTTATGTACCCTTTATGTGCCACGTACATATATCATTAAAGTAATAGTTATTTAAAGATGTTTTACGAAGTTTAATTAATTTAAATTTGTTTGCAAATTTAGTTTTATTAAAGGTTGTCAACGCGTCTGCAAGCTCTCGGGTGTTGTAGCCCATGGGCGGCGGTAATCAGTTCACATCACGTGAACCGCCTGCTCGCTTTACAACTTTTCACATATAAAAATGTTTGGGCAGAACTAGCTGTATTACCTACGTTTCCTTTAATAAGAATTGTAAAAAAGTAGATAATTGTCGAGATTTTCGTTTCGTGAAGTCATCGGCCACCTATAAAAGGTTCTTCTGTGCTGCATCAGCACCATTAACCGAGCTTTTTCAATTCTTCCTAGAGACATCTAAGTTTATTTTGATATCTGTCTCCATCTCCAAGTGTTTGATAAAATCCCGCCGATTTTACGTGTTTCCATATAAATGGGTGTATTTACACCATATTCTTATTTCGTGCAGAAGTCAAAACCAGAAAACTCCAAAAATGGATTACAGTCAAGATGTGAATCCTTTTTAAAAACTACCACTTAATACTAATAGTGGCTTTATACTGCTTATCCATCCTGCAACTTCAATATGTATTCATGAAATTAAATTATTTTATCCTATGTCTAAGGTTCTAAACCCGAGTACTAAGTAGTAAGTACCCAATAATGAAAACAGTCCCTGAGACAATACCGGCCCACGCATATGACATCACCTTCGACTACCTCTTTGATGCATTACGTTCCCTTGCATCATCGGATTACATTGCTGGATGTGATGATTTAATAATGAGGTCTCTCATGTCGATCGTTGCGGCCACGTTTTCTGTTGTGGTAATATAATAGTCCTGTGCAGAATACTCGTATAGTACACTAGTTGCGTTTCGGGCTTATACAGACACATATCCCCGCTTCCTTATTCGGCTATGAGTATTTGTAATTTCGGCTGTACGCTCGTTTTCAGACTCCATTTTACGTTTGCGAGGTCCTAGTGTACTAAATCATCTGAAAATATGTGAAATTTGCACAGAATATACTCGTAACTCACTATCTAAGGCTTCACCATATTACGCAATATGAGTCAATTTCTAAGAAAGTACAGTGGGTTTCAATGCTTAATCTGAATTTTTTAAAATCTCGATGAAAATTTGAAATGATTTTGCCAAATTCATCGCTTGTGAGAGATGAGAGAAGTTTAAAGTATTCTCGGTTTTGATATTAATGAGAAGGCAGAAAAATCCCCTGCAATGTAAATAAACGCCAAAGAAATAACTTTCAACCTTTCTAGTCCTATATACGGATTTCCACTAAGCTTTTTTTTTCAGCTTCGGGAGCAAAAAAATAGTCACTATTGATTTCTTGTTGTCGAGGTGTAAGACTCCGTAGTAAATTTTCCCTGCCTTTTTTATTTATTTACTACATTAAAATTGACCGCAATAGATCCAGGTCCCAGTGTTCGTTGGGACTTACTACTCAACCTCCTCCATACATACATTCAAATAACGTGTATTGGTTGCATAACCAGCTGCAGTTATAGCATTTTTTTTTATGCGAAAAGTTGTCAAACGAGCTGACGGGTCACCTGATGTTAAGTGAATACCGCCGCCCATGGACATCTGCTACACCCGAGGGTTACAGATGCGTTGACAACCTTTTGAAAATTGTGCTTTTTCGGTATATTCGATTGGAATAATCCTTTTCCAAGTTCCAGAATACTGTGGCTATGAGCATCCGATAGAATCAGTGACGTTGAACCTCTTGGGAGGTGCTGCACCCTTTTTGAGCCATTGCATCGAATCGTATTTGTTCTCAGGGAGCGATTAAAAAACACAGATAATATTTTCGCGACAGAGCTCCATATTCAATAATTCAATAATTCAATATTCAATTGGTCTTTGTTCCTCAGTGGTGTGTGCATTCATGCACCCATCTTGCACTGACTTATGAGAGATTCAAATAGTCATCAAGTGAGGAATGTGGGGTACTAATACCAATTCTATTAATCTTAAAAATACAGAGGATTTATGGGGTATGTCCATAAAATTAATGAGCACAATAATGCCATATATTGCACCACATTTGGCTTCTATTTTTAACAACTGCATAGATTCTGGAATATTTCCAGATCTTATGAAATTTAGTAAGATAATACCTGTCTACAAAAGTGGTGATAAAAATGATCCAGGCAACTATAGACCTATTTCCATATTGCCATCTCTTAGTAAAGTTTTTGAAAAGCTAATATTAAATCAACTTTTAGTTCATTTTAATGTGAACAAAATCTTTCACGATGAGCAATATGGATTCACTAAAGGCAGATCGACAACAGATGCAGGCGTCGCACTTGTCAAACATATTTATAACGCCTGGGAAAGGTCACAAGATGCAATAGGTGTCTTTTGTGACCTTTCAAAAGCCTTCGACTGCGTAGACCATAAAACTATTCTTCAAAAGCTAGAATATTATGGCATTCGTGGGATCGCCCTCAATCTCATTGCCTCTTACCTTAGTAATAGAATTCAAAAAGTATCTATAAATGATGTTAATTCCACTGTGTCCCAGATGAAAATGGGAGTCCCACAAGGATCAATCTTGGGCCCATTATTATTTTTAGTATATATTAATGATCTCCCCTTTTATGCCAGTGGGTTGTGTGATGTTGTACTGTTTGCTGACGATACATCGCTTATTTTTAAAGTTGACCGAAACGTATTAAATTATGACGACGTGAATAGTGCGCTTTCACATATCCTCCACTGGTTTACTATTAATAATATGGTATTAAATGCCAAAAAAAAAAAACCAGATGTATTCTTTTTACCCTTCCCAGTATAAGAAGGAAAAGTTTTAGTTTAATATTAAATAACGTACCCATTAATCCAGTTGAGTCTGCTGTATTTCTGGGAATTACAGTAGATTCAAAGCTCCAGTGGAGTCCCCATATATCATCTCTTGCGAATAGGCTGAGCTCCGCGGTTTTTGCGATTAGAAGGGTTAGGCAGCTAACAGACATCGACACTGCCAGACTTGTTTACTTTAGTTATTTTCACAGCATCTTGTCGTATGGCATTTTGTTGTGGGGTAGTGCATCAGATATAAATACTATATTTATTCTTCAAAAAAGAGCTGTCCGAGCAATCTACAATATCGGAGCCCGGAATTCACTCAGAGATCTTTTCAAAGAGGTTAATATACTCACTGTTGCTTCTCAATACATTTATTGTAATGTTTTGTATATACGTCATAACCTTAATTATTACCTAAAGAATAGTGACAGACATAAAATAAACACTAGAAATAAGGACAAACTTACTACGCCATTGTTTCGTCTACAAAAAGTAAATAAGTCGTTCATGGGACAAAGTGTACGCATGTATAATAAAATCCCACAGTCGATATTAAGTCTGCCGCTTGACCAATTTAAATGTAAAATTAAAAATCAACTGATGATTAAAGCATATTATACCATTTCGGAATATCTCGACGACGCCAATGTGTGGAGTTAATACTGTTGATACTCACGTAGGCTAGAATAAGACTATTATACCTGTATATTATATTGTACCCTGATATTTTTGAAAAAGAGCAACTGTTGAGTTTCTTGCCGGTCTCTTCTCAACAGAAACCGCTTTCCGAACCGGTGGTACCTTACGAACCTATACACATAATCTTTGATGTAAAATTTGACGATTCATAAGAGCGCGCAAGCGTCTATTTGAATAAATATATTTTGATTTTGATTTTGATTTTGATACCCATGGAGAGCTTGGTCGTATCTACTTTTAAACTGATTTTTATTCGAGCATCTTCGAGTTCAATTCTCTCGGTTTATTCACATTTTCTTCCGTAGTGGTAGAAGCAGAACTAGCCCTTCGAGGGTCATCCTCACTGCTTTCTCATCCTCAATGCTCTTTTTGGCCCTTTTAAATTCACTAGACCATTTTGAATGTTAGCCAACGAAGAAACGGAATCCTTATAAACGGCCACCATCATTTCGTGGAGCTCCTTCGTCAGCAATTTAATAACAGCGCGATGCTCGATTTCGTATAATATTTTTGTGTCAGAAATTTTATTGCACGATTGTTAACAAAATCTATATACAAAACTAAGTCTTGATACTGAGAATACTATGAACTCCCCTCCATTGAACTCCCTAGTATCATTTAAATTAGTACCACGAAGCGAATTCTAGCTGATAATCTCACAGCAAAACCAATGTAAAGGGCGTTCACGTGTCGTTTAGGGTTCTCAGTTTTGTCATATATAAAAGCATATATTTGGGTTGCTTATCAATTTGTTCGTGATAAAATGAACACGCTAAGAAAAAAGTGAAAAAGGTGAAGCGAACATTTCTTCTTTCGACTTAATCGTTTGTATGATTTCCTCAACCTCGTGTTGGCCGCAGACTTGGCTCGATATGGGTTCCCCGCGGCCCTTCTTACCCTGAAACTTTGGAGCCCCACAAACGCCCCGAACTTTGGATATTTCAGATAATGTACAACTCTCAAATTATTTCGTGTAGATTTCGGGTCTCGGTCGCCTCTAGTCTACTCGATATCGGATGTCACGTTTGCTTAGGTTTTCATAAGTCGAAAGTATATCGTGAGATACTAATTAGTGTAGTGCAATATTTTCAAAGAATAATTGTGAATTGTAGAAACGCTACGTATGTTAGACTTGCACAGATTGATAATTAGGCTGTGAAATTTTATTTCTAAATGTCTGATTTTAGCGTTCCGTACCCGGAGGGTAATAAAACAGGACCCTATTACTAAGACTACTGTCTGTCTGTCCGTCCGTCACCGGGCTGTATATCATGAACCGTGATAGTTCGACAGTTGAAATTGTCACAGATTAAGTATTTCTGTTGCCGCTATTTTTTACAAATATTTAAAAACAGAATAAACAATATTTAAGTTTTTATAAATAATGGTACGGAACCCTTCGTGCGCACTTGGTCCGTTTTTTATAATTTATCTCTCAAACTGTATTATATTTATGCAGATGAATTGAGTACTTATGTAAATACTTTTGTAACACGTGGATTATCTCTTGTTATGCTTTGAGAGGTTTTCGCAAATATAATGGGGTCACATGAATCTACAAAAGCGTGTCTTGTTTTTGTTCGTATTTTATTATAAATGTATTATTTATCAGATTATAATAAAAGGGGCACTCTTTTGTTTCTTTTATATTCCTGTTGTTAGCAGAGAGAAACTTAAATAAATAATATTATAGTTTCATTATCTTTGAAGAAAACTCTTATCATTTGTATGAATTATGTAATTTCGACAATTCCATTGTCTAACCGTCTGTATTTTTTTTTAAGACGTCATTGATTATATTTAAATAAAATATTTTTTATATCTTATTATTACCAAAAGCTTCAACGATATTGGGCTGATAGTAGAGTTAGGTGATTTGCAAAACGATTTTCGTAAAAGCCAAAATGAGATTTACTAAAAAAAAGAATTTCGTCACGCTCATTAGGGTGAAACCGCCAGTCCTCTAGGCAAATTTGACAAAACAAAATTCGTTCCGTCCGGTGAGTGAGTTATTTATTTATTTTATGTTTTTTGAGAAAAGGAAAACGCCATGGACACCTGCAACACCGGAGGGCTTTCAAATGCGTTATCGGCCTTTTAGGAAAGGGTATGCTCTCTTTCTGAAGTTTGTAACGGTTTGGAAAGACCGTCGGCGGCAGCTGGTTCCCAGAGTGGTTGTGCGAGACACGAAATATCTTGAAAATCGCGCTGTTCTGGAACGCTGGACATATTACGGAGTTAGCTGTAAGACAGCTTCCGTAACGGTCGGTTTTTTCCATCACGTTTGCAATATCCGTTTTGATATGGACCCCATGGGCGGCGGTCTTTGCTTACCATGTCGGGAAACAACATAGTTTTTAGCCAGCGTTTAGTCTGCAGAATTTTTTTGAATTGCAGTTGCGTCGCCACCTTCTAGTTAAATGTGCCCCGGCTACTTCAAACAACGGAACAACCAGAAGTATAACACTTCCACTTCACGCCGGTACTTCTGTGAGGTCGTGGTACTTCTTTAGAAGAGCATTCGTGCAGAAGCAAAGATTGCTCCGAGGCCGTACCTCAGGAAAATTATTGCCACTCTTTGTAAATGAAAGGACTTTATTTTAACTTTTAGAGCATTCATAGCTTTAATCTCCGTCAAGTTAGGCTTAAGATGAGGGGGGCTTACAAGTCAACTAGTTCACGAGAGCACCCCTCTACTTATGCATAGTAGAGAAAAGGTATCTGTAGCTCTGAGGCGGCAGTTAACAGTAGCCTTTCGGACTTGTCCGTATCCGCTGTGGCCAGGGGCGTGCGGCCCTGGGCTGGACCACTAACTGACGTTGCACCCAGATAACGCGCCAACAAGATAACGATAACGCGATAACGACGGTACGCACTATCTACGCTATTACGTGCGGTTCATATCATACAATACGAGTCGTGTTCAAGCATTATAAGAATCGTAGTTAATAAATCGGAATCGTTTGAACGGAGTATATATTGTTATCTGTGTATGTGTCTTAATTTGTGTATAAAGTCTGTATTAAAACTTTTGTAACATTCAGCTCTTCTCACCCAGCAGGTTTGCCAGGGTGACGGGCTTCCATTTTCCACGATCCATGTGCACCTCTTGTGCCACTTTTAAAGCCACGTTTTTATCCTTATTGGTACGGTACTCTTTGCTTCTTTAAGTGAGTAGGAAAGAGCGTGTGTAAAAAATACAACACGTATTTCTAACGAATTGTTCGACCATTTTATTTAATAAGCTATATTCCCTTTCCCTACATTTAGCACGATGGTGCAAATAGTGCTTTAATAATGTTACTTGTAGAAGTATTCCTTTATGAACATCGATGATTATAATGAAAAAAATGTAACAATGTGTAGAACTATCGAAAAATTATTATTACCTCTAAATTTGATAACGTACTAATAACTAATTTTTCTTAAACTATTTTATTTGCTTAATTCTATAATGTTTTTATTGATAATTTATTCATTAATAGGTATGTAGTGTTCATAAATTTAAAATTGCTGTGTTAATGCTATGCACGCGGTAAACTATTATGGTAGTTTAATTTGCTTTTTGCTTTTTGCTTAGTCTGCAGTCGAGCATCCAGGTTGGGTAAGCCGGATAGCCAGTCTTTTTGTCTTGTCGGCCTCCACAAAAGGTGGTTCCCACAATAGAGACTTCGGAAAAAAAAATCAAATTCAGACTAGTAAACAATTTCCGTTCGTTAAGGCTAAAATTTAATTGTATAATTTAAATTATATTGATAATTTTTGTTTCTGCATCTTTACTTGGTTTGACAATAAATTATTTATTGGAAAACTCGACTGAAAAAAAATGGTTCATTTTATTTGGACAATAATTTGGGGCCAAGGGGCCTCCGCTCATTTGTGCCCCGAGGCCTCCAGACCTCTAAATCCAGCCCTGTGTGTGGTCGTGGTACTTACCCTGGCAGAGCTGCCCATTCGTGCCACAGACAGTAATGTTGCATGCCCCTACCATTTAACTTTTAAAAAACCTCTAGATTCCAAAGTCAGATTAATTTTATAAGAACCACTCAAGTTATTCCCCTTTAGTCCTAGCTTAGCTCTGTCTCCGCATAATCGAGCGCGCTCGACCAGAGAGTGTCGACGAACCTCCTTGAGGCGGCCTTGTGCTCTCGCCGAAGTAAAAAGGCTGGGACGCTTTTTATGGCACGCAATGAAAGGCATCGTTTGCATTCGCAAAAAAAGTTTGAATCGCCGTTTTGTCGTGTTTCGATCGGTGAAAATGTTCAAACTCTACAATGTCACTAAAAGCCTCTCCAACAAACACAACCCTTGTCGTTTGCTTTTATGAAAGCGCAATGAAATTTGTTGAATGCTCTGTTATATTCACGTTAAATGTTAAATTATTATTAATTATTATACTGATTTTTTTTAAGTTTTACTTCAACCGCGTGTAATGCACTCATTTTTAAGGTTCCGTACCTAGAGGGTAAAACGGGACCCTATTACTGAGGCTCCGCTGTCTCTCTGTCTGTCCGTCCGTCTGTCTGTTCGCCTGTCACCAGACTGTATCTCATGAACCGTGATAGTTAGATAATTGAAATTTTCACAGGTGACGTGTTTCTGTTGCCGGTATAACAACCTATTACCAGTATAACTTAAAAATATTCTTCGTGCGGGAGTTAGATTCGCACATGCCTGGTTTATTTTAATTTTGACTATGTTCGTTTTGCCTGTTTCGGCGCATTGGAAATTTGTATCTGAATGGCTGCAGATGAACTCTTCTGGTTTTATCTAGACTTGCGGTAGATTACAAACTCATACGTGCCATTACTGGATCGGCACCGACTTGAGGGACTCTGTATCTGTCAAATGTATTACGAGTAGCTATCACAGCATCTCATCCTTATTGAACAATGTTATGAATATTTATGTGACATTTATGACTCTTTATTTTCCCTTTATTTCATTTATAACCTCTTACCCTTTTGACGATTTCCCTGTTGTTCGATTATGTAAATCATTTTCGATCATGACAAGTATGTATGGTATAGGTACTTGGTGCTCGTCAGAGTGTTCGGCCTTCGCAGATGATGCAAATTGCTCACGACATGCCCACTGTTTTAATTGTAATGAGGATGCGACGTTCATTCCGAGGCACGAGTGCACCGCCGACTGCTGCATATCAATCGGGAAATATAACGCGTCCAACTCAATTAACAGGCGTCATTGATGATCGATTTACGTAAATATTTTCGCGCTGTTGTATGCGGCCTACAGAAGAGGTGACGGGGGATCGTCATTGTCTTGCGTCCGTCTTGTGTTTTAAACCTGGTAGGGCCACGCAACATCTTTAAATGTTGCGCGAATAGGCAGGTCCGATCATGTGGAAGTGTTACACTTCTGCGTTTCGTTTGGTGAGTGAGGTATCCCGGGCCCAATTTATTAAAAGGTGGCAACGCATCTGCAACCCTACGGGTGTTGCATATGTCACTTAACAACAGGCGAAATGTCAGCTCGCTGTATATTGATATAAAAAAAAGTAACAGCCTATAAATGTCCCACTGCTGGGCAAAGGCCTCCGCTATACAGAGGGTATCAGGGCATAGTCCACCACGTGGCCCCACTGCGGATTGGCGGATATTGATATGTGGCTCAATAAAAACCTAATCACATGATAAACAGAGTTCCATTAATATAAGTGGGAATACACGCAATATCTTTATTCTAACGAGGAACAGTCGTTTTCATCGCCAACAAAGAAAAAACGTCTTTACTTCTCGGCGTTCACTGTGGTGTTCTTGTCTTAATTTTCTTCACGGATGACTGATCTAGTTTCTAAGTTTAACATTTAATTCAAGAGTTTGAGGTCTCGGGTTGGATCGGGAGGTCCTGTTGAGGTCTGGGGGCCGCGCCTCGTGTTTAAGAGGACCCGTGGCGCCTCGGGCACCTTATCTGCGCGTGCCATCACCGCCAAGGCCAAGACGACGGCGATTCTTTCTTCTTCGGACTCTATTGACAGGGGTCTTTTGAAAAAAAATCAATAGATGATTATTATTCAATTGAGAGGACTTTAGGAAAAATGGTAACTATAGGAGGCTAAGGACGTGCCTTAAACGTGAAAAAATGTTTAGTACAATTACTCTAAAAATGGTCCTAGTGGTACTTTATACCGGGTGCATTTTGGTCTCGGTCGGTTTTGAGTTTGCTTTGTTTCTTTGGACTGTTTGGCAATCACTGTGCCAAACACCAACGTTTTATTAAAACATGTAGAAAAAGTACGAAAAGATTGTTGCCGCTGTGGGAATCGAACCCACGTCTTCGGCATTCGCGGCCTGACGCTCTAGCCACTGAGCTAAACGGCTGATAGCCACAGCGACGAAAATTTTAGACCAACGTTTTAGATAAATAATACAATTATTAATTGGAAATGACTTAGGAATTAGTTGGCCATTTGCGGCTTGCACCCACTTTCAGATAATATTCCTTTGGAAGGTCGTTTGGTACACATACAAGGATAGATTGATACGAATAATTATATTTTACCCATCATTTAAATTAGTTAATCAAATTATGTTATCGACATTATTTAATGGATTTTGTGGGCATCAGTATTTATATAATGACAAATGACAACACAAAACAAACAAAAGTAATGGAGAATGCTATATAATTTATAGTAAAAGTTGACGTAAGATAAGTAGAGTAAATAATTACGAATATTTATTATATTAAAACGTGTGTTTTACTTTTAATGAGCTACGTACACGTTTTTTACTCGCAATAATTTAGCCGCGTGCAATAACAATTATATTCTTTTAACCTTACGATAACATAACCTACAATAACATTAAGCGTCAAGTTTTCACAGCACTTCCATGTCAGTCGACTAAACCATGCCCGGCTTAGAATAACGTTAAAGTTAACTTAGCAAACAAAAGACAATTTTATAAATTTTATTGGATTAAAAGTATTTTTTTTTTTATTGAAGATGTTGGACTCTTCCTATTAATATAAACTAACTTATAAATTAACTTATATTTATATTATAACAAAATACGAAGGTTAACATTTTCTTGAATATTTTAATAATCAATTAAAAATTCAAAATACGACCCAAATTTCCATTGCACTTTAAAATGGCGTCGAGTTTTTAAGAGATCAATGAAATACTTTGAAAATTTTATGCTACCACAGCACCTTCGTTGCCATATGTTTTTGTCCTCGTACTCGTCAGACTTATCACGTGCTCCGCGGTGAAGGAAAACATCGTGAGGAATCCTGCATATTTTCGAAATAATAACAAAAAAATATATTTTTCGAAGATTTGTGAAGTCCGCCAATCCGCAGTGGGGCCGCGTGATGGACTATGCCCTGATACCCTCTGTATACAGGAGGCCTTTGCCCTGCAGTGGGACTTGTATAGGCTGTTACTTTACTCGCCAGACCCTCGTCTATCCCCTACTATCGTCTGTGTCGCCATGTCAAGGGCCTCGCGAGGAGGCCGCAGGCCAAGGCCAGCCCCGGTCCCAAGCCCCGCTCGATACCGATACTTCAGGGCCTGGTTGCACCAGCCAGGGACGGCCCCTATCATTCGACAATTGCCCCTTAATCAAGGCTAATGGGTACTTGTGCTCGTCTGCGATATGACATGATCGACTTATGACTTGAACAGCTAAATCATCAAACATCTTGAGGTAAAAAAATCTGTTTATAATTATGAAAGGAATGGTATGAGAAGGAGAAAGAGTTTAAAAAAATCTCACTTAACAGCTTACTTGTCCTCTTTTTTAATTATTCACCAGTTACTTGAATCGGTATTTCCTTTGGTAAAGAAAAAAAAACATACGTTAACTTATCGGCTAACCCTGGGCACGGTTTATATAAACTAGGTGGGAAATAATCGGCCAATCCTATTACTTACAACTGACGCCTCAATATTGCGGATATTGAGGCGTCAGTAAGTAAAAACAACTGTTGTTAATCCATATTATGGTAATGAAAATGAGACTATACATTATTTTTTTATTAGAACAAGAATGCATTAAAGTTGCGGTCACCGATCTTCGCTGTCCCAGATTGTAGTTCAAATTATTTTTGTTCTATTACGTTAGCAGCTCGAAGTCCGATGCTTGGATATTTGTTTTATTCATTAGACCGAGTTACGAACCTTGTTCCCAACATTAACATTGCGGGGCAGTCGCAAGTTGTTCCAAGTTTCGTACGCAAAATCGATACCGTCTGATCTGTAAGTCTAAAGGTTTCGCCTTTATCTTGTTTGAGACAGTGATTTCAGTGAAAACTTGCAAGCGCCAAGTAATAAAGTTACGAGAACTTGCAAATTCCACTACTAATCGAAACGCGCTAATGATACAAAGAATGACTGTTCCCCGCAGCACCGGACGCATTAAATTGTTATTACATAAACAACTCCACGGTGAATGAATTATGTAAATGTGTTTTGTTATACATTCTGTTTCTTTAAGAAGAATGACACGGTAAAGTTATTGTGTTTTATGATATTTTTTTTTGGATGAATAGTATGAGTCGAGATAGCGTACCTAAAATTTTCTTTTTTTAGGGTTCCGTGCCCAAAGGGTAAAACGGATTAATAACACTCCGCTGTCTGTCTGTCTGTCCGTTGTCACCGATAATGCATTTCTGTTACCGCTATAATAAAAAAAAATAAAAAACATATTTATGTGGGGCTCCTTTACAACAGACATGATTTTTTGCCGTTTTTATAGATAATGATTCTGAACCCTCCGTGCGCGAGTCCGTCTCGCACTTGGCCTGTTTTTTTAAGATGCTTGAATCCCTCAGTGTTCCAAAACTTCTTTGTTCTGTGAATGTAACTTGTTTCCACACACAGTAATTCTCGGATCCCCTTAAATTGCTTGTTTACGCCTTTGGTTCATGACCTCAATTACAAACCATGTGACAGACGCATTGAATATTTACGTTTCCGAGACCAATCTCTGATTTCCCGTTGCACACGGCATTCGAGCAGGGGGAGGGGTCGCGGGCCCCGCGGGGTCAAGGGCGAAGCGACCCCGTCGTGACCCCGTGTTACTTCTTGCTACGTCTGTTTCGTCTTGACACGCAGGCGGCAACCATAGGTTATTTTGATTAATTCAAATATGTATATCTTAAAAACGAGATCATGACCTGTCACCAGGCTGTATCTCATGTACCGTGATAGTTAGACAGTTGAAATTTTCCCAGATGATGTATGTCTTTTGCCGCTATAACAACAAATACTAAAAACAAAATAAAAAAAATATTTAAGTGAGGCTCCCATACGACAGACATGATTTACAGTTTTTATGATAATGGAACCCTTCGTGCGTGAATCCAACTCGCACTTGGTCAGTTTTTGTCTTATTTAAAGGTTTAAAAGTTATTGTCGGATCAATTCACTTTCAGTGACCTCACTTTTATTAGGTTTGGCGCATCGGCACAGTTATTATTTATGGTCTCAGCGTCATTATTCCAGGCCACCTTTCCTCGGGTGTATTGGCATAGCAGAATAAGCTTTTACGGCCATATGGTGCTGTATCTGCACAGCACCCCCTCACGAACCCCGTATTGAGCAGCGTCCTCATACAAGCGGTCAGGAGGCTCCCTATCAAGGGGAAAGTTGCGCCTGTCTTCGGAATCAGATATCCAGGGTTGCATGCCCTTAATCTATCCGCCGCAACCTTTCAAGAGATACCGTTAAAGAAGCTGCTAAAGGTTGCGCCCCACGATAGCGCACACCAGTCGGCCGTGCTTCGAGCAGGGCGGGTTACTCTTTCAACGTCTGTTTAGGTCTCCGCGGCACATACTCCCCATTGCTATCGCTATCGCGAGCTATCCTCGCCAATAGATTAACCGAAGTCTTACTACGACAACGAATACAGTCCAACTCGCGCGCTATTAATACGTGCACGCTCGTTGAGTGGCAGTTAATTCGGAAGCGGGCCCAGGTTCAATTGCGCGGCGGCGGCGCTCGGCACGCGGCGGCCCGGGGGCACCGCGTGACGGCAGCCCGCGCCGCGTGTTGCGAGCACGCTCAATTACTACGCTATTGGCACTAATTGTCCGTCTGTGTGCGGCCGTGCCCGTGATTAGTCCGAGTCGCCATGACGGGAGTAATTACGGGTACGCAAGGGGCCACGCATTTGCACAATCCTATGCGCACACAGGCTCACATTGCTCGTCGAGAGCAGAGCCCCCGCTACTCATAAATTAATAATTCAATTGATATTATATAACATTTAGTAACAAAAGCTGTTTTTGCAATTAGGAAGGTTAGGCAGCTATAAGACATCGACACTGCCAGACTTGTTTATTTCAGTTATTTTCACAGCATCTTGTCTTACGGCATGTTGTGGGGTAGTGCATCTGATATAAATGCTATATTTATTCTTCAAAAAAGAGCTGTCCGAGCAATCTATAACATCGGAGCCTGGAATACACTCAGAGACCTTTTTAAAGAGATTAATATACTAACGGTTGTGTCTCAATATATTTATTGTAATATTTTGTATGTTAAACATAATATTAATAATTACCTAAAGAATAGTGACAGACATAAACTAAATACTAGAAATAAGGACAATCTAACTACGCCATTGTTTCGTCTACAAAAAGTAAACAGGTCGTTCATGGGGCAAAGTGTGCGCATGTATAATAAAATCCCACAGTCGATATTAAGTCTGCCACTTGATGAATTTAAACGAAAAGTTAAAAGTAAACCTATGGCTAAAGCATATTATACTATTGCTGAATATCTTGACGACGCCAATGTGTGGGGTTAATACTGTTGATACTCACGTAGGCTAAAACAAGACTATTATACCTGTAACATTATCTTGTAAACTGACCTTTTAAATTAGAGCAACTGTTGAGTTTCTTGCTGGTATCTTCTCAACGGAAACTGCTTTCCGAACCGGTGGTAACTTATGAACATATTAATTTCCTTGTAAAATTTCGACGTTTCATAAGAATGCGCAAGCGTCTATGTGAATAAAGATATTTTATTATTATATTATTATTAAACAAATAAAACCGACTTCAAAAATGTAACACACTATAATATTTCCAATGCCAGTGACATTAAAATGGGGGTGATATTCAATCTTTGCACCTCCTCATACGGCCAGCAGTAATGGACAAGTCTCAGTTCCGTGCGTGTCACTCACTAATTGAAGATTTAAGTTTTCAAACATTGGGGATATTTGTCGAGAAGATATGTCGAAGTTTTCCGAATACTGCTCCATCCGATTTGGATTCGCTTATCGCTCTCTGCGTCGAAGTTAGACTTACCTAACCGGACAAACTGTCCTAGTTAAACATACTCGTCAACAACTTCCAGCACAGTGCTCTCAACAACAACCGGTGTAGGCGTGTCATGGATACCAGACATGATCTTCGTCTTGTGCATGTTCATCTTAAGGCGCACCTGTTTAGAGACACTGTTGACAATATTGAGCTTAGTACAAAGATCCTCCAGTGATTCTGCCTTGGATAATACAAATTCAAAATCGCCATCTGAACTTATTTTGATCTTGTACATCAAAATAAGTTCAGATGGCGATTTTGAATGAACTTCATGAAATCTAACAAAGCAGTCGATCAGCTTTTTTCTCCCCCAAATTTTCCTCATAGCATGCTTAAAGTGTTTTATTCCTTTTTTGTTGAAAAAATGCGCCCTTCGTTGGAGATTTCGTTTTCTAAAATTTGTAACTCCTATTCAATTAAACTGAGGCCTTCTGTGAGATTCCCACCTGCTCGATCTTCTCTGATGGAACCGACTCTAAAAACTTGGTATCAAAATGGGTTTACTGTAGCTCAATCATCTCTATGAGTTCATCAATTG
This sequence comes from Iphiclides podalirius, assembly GCA_933534255.1. Taxonomy (NCBI): domain Eukaryota; kingdom Metazoa; phylum Arthropoda; class Insecta; order Lepidoptera; family Papilionidae; genus Iphiclides; species Iphiclides podalirius. The sequence continues at coordinate 252,267 of OW152835.1, read as the reverse complement.
TCAACTCCTGTTTGTGGGAATTTAGTTTTTGATTGTTATAGAAAAGACGTATCGACGAGATTTGAAAATCGCATATCTCTCGGTTCGCGTCAGTTACTATCGAATATTCTAACTTCAATAGGTTATCGAAATTGAACTGAACTGTATTATAAAATAACAAAAGTCATTTTCTATCGTTGTATCCTTTTAAATTATGTCGTCTTTCATCATGTAACTGTTAAGCTCTACTAAATAGCATCACAAGTAACGTTTGTTGGTGGAGGTTGGTTATGAGGACCACGATCTCGCCGTGGCAATGGCCGATATTCTCGGACTTTGTACGAACTCGGCCTGATTGTTTACTGGATCGATGACTGGAATCGAGACCGAGACCGACATCTCGAACCGTACCGTAAGTACCTGAGTAGTAAATTAGTTAGCACATTATAACAACGATGGGACACAACTCGTATCCTTCCTTTTTAAGCAAGCCATTAATTCTATGACAGGCGGCGACACAATGCCTGATGTCTCTTTATGAGATGATCCTTTTACCTATAGAAAACAAGGTGTTGCGTCATGACAATCAATGTAATCAATATCCAAAACATCTTATGTTGACGGCTCATAGAATAAATATATACTCAAACATAACAACACGATGCTACTGTGTATCATTAGTTCATCGCTAAAAAATTACATGATTGTAATATACAACGAAATATACCGAACTAAACGACGCACTTATTGTATATAAATTTAAAAAGCTTGCTTTGTTACCGCTTCCGTTTCTCTATATTTGCGAAAAATGTGTGTTTGTGTTTAATGATAACGAGTTATGTAAAAGTATATATCCCCGTCCCGCGGTTCCGCCTTCATGTATTACATTTTATATAGTGCTTAAAAAGTGCGGAATTAACTACGGAACCCTTCGTGCGTTGCACCCAAATCGGTTTAGCCGTTTCTGAGATGAGCGCACACAAACGCAGAGATAAACAGACAGAAATTTTCACCTGTCGTGCGCGAGTCGGTCTCGCACTTCGCCGGTTTTTATATAAGTACTGACGTACCTCCCCGGAAATACAAGTTTCCGTGGGCCACGATAGCACTTACGCAAATGCTGAACGCTGACCCGGTTAATAGATGATTGAAGAAAATTGTCCGCTGTCCTGATCGCGTCTATGTTTCCTCCCCGATCGTGGTTTCTCCTGGCTAGTTTGTGAGCGTACTCTTTCCCCGATCCGCCGGTTCTCGTAGCGATGCCGTAATGCAATAGCAGAGAACTATTGTGCACCGTTTATTGCGTACTTCCTTAGTTGTTCCTTGAACCGTGGGCGTCGGAGCAACGCCGTAATGCGACGGATGTCTGACAAGATTTCATCGTTGCTCCATTTGTGGGGCGTCGACATAATATGGTTATTGTTTTACACAGAGAGTCGGTCGGAGGATTTCGCGTACATATTTATCATAAATATTTTGTTGTCGATGATTTTATATAATTAATTGTACTAGTGGTCGTCCAGTGGTCGAAATTAGACCACAATAAATTATACATGGTAGTGTGTGTAAATTTTTTTATCGATTTATTGTATTTTTCATGCATAATTAAAAAAAATATATTAGTGTTATGCACTCCTCTATATAAAATACAAGTGTGGGAAATTTCATGCTCCTCTGTCCGCGCAATTTTCGTAAAAAGGGGTACAAAGATTTGCTTCACGTATTAATAACTATGTATAGATGTTGTCGATGATTCTTTAATAAAACAATACTCTACCTTAGGATAACATTATCCTGTGTTACTGTGAATGTGTGCAGACATTCGAGAGTGTTGAAACATTTCGCAATGTGAACAAACGCGCAATTCTGGAATCAGTTTTTGTAAGCCATACAATTACGTATCCCGGAGATCAAAGCTACGACCCACGTCACAATACACTTGTATTATCCACAATAAATATGCACAGTTAGCTCTAAGTGACTACTACGGTTAATAATGTGGCATCACCCTTTATTGGTGGCATTTTATTTTGTGTCATAACAATTAAGGACGTAAGATCTTTTTTCCTCGGTTATCAAACTTTGACCCCGATGTCAAAGGTTACAAACAATTGATCCTCAGAAACGAAATTTCGAGTGTAAATAAGATTTTATATAATATCCTTTACGTGAATCGTCGACGAGAGCACCTTTTAACCTTTCACCTTTGTGAAATAAAGGCCCATTTACACGATGCCATTTTCTTGTACATACAAGAGCAATAATTGAATGCAATAAATTGCGCGCAATAATTTGTTAGACCATTTGTTGTTTAGACCATGCAACTCATTTATTGCTTCAATTTAATTGTATGCAACAGGCAAGAAACTTGCACCGTGTAAATGGGTCTTAAGCTAAAGAGAAAATTTAATTTGATAATATTATATTTTATATTATATTTTAATGATTTATTTTTCTAACAATTATCTTGCGAGCATTTTATAAATGTACATTTGACAGCTGAAACCAATTTTGACCGTGTTTATAGTCCAATGAGCTGGTTGGGCCGAGGAACTAGAAATATTTATACTTTTTTGTCACATCCGGTGAAGCACGGCCTCTTTATATTCGACTAACACTTCCCCGCGACTTCGTCCGCGAAAATTCCGATAGCTCAGCTAATTTGCATGATAATATTATTAATTTCATCCGCGTAGTTCCCGTTCCTGTGAGAATATGGGGATAGGATATATGTTATTTGCTGATAATGCAGCTTTGTATCAGTAAAAGAATTTTTAAAATCAGTTGAGTAGTTTTTGAGTTCAATCGTAACGAACAAACAAACGAACAAAAAATCAAATATTTCCTCTTTATATTATTAATAGTATATAGTTTTGACTACAGCAACTTCAACGCAATATCCAAGGGCAGGTCGGGAACCGCTTACTAACCCGTGCCTGTGTTCTAAACTTCTTTTTTGCGCAGGTTGCCATCAAGATAATAGACAAGGCGAGATTGGACGAGGATAACCTCAAGAAGACCTTCCGGGAGATAGCGATCATGAAGAAGCTACGTCACCCACACATTGTTAGGTTATATCAGGTATTTGATGGCTTCTTTGTAACTTTTAACAATTTTTACTTTATCGTAATTGTCTTTATTGTAAATTACATTGTATAGAATTGATGAAAGTTGTGTGTCAGCACTTTTTGTTTATTGTTAAATGTATGAAATATATGAAAAATTAAACGTGTGTGTACTTATGTACGCACGTATAAAGTTATACTTCTTTAGCGTAACAAAAGAAAGAATTAAATTTTATCCCGCGTACTAGTAATCGTAAATGCAATTGATAACGATTTAATATTTAATTAAACTTGGTAATTTAATATTTAATTAAGCTTGGTAAATGTCAAAAAAGTTCTTATTGATTGCCATGGTAACGCCGATTTTAAGTGAAGTCGTCGGTTTTAAGTGTCGCGATTCGTATGAAGTATAACTTCAAAAAACTTATTATTATTAATATATCAAATAAATATACATATAACTATTAACAACGATATGATGGATTATTTTTTTTATTGCCCACTGATCGTAATCATTCGAGTGGCATCGAGGCCACCGGACAACTCTCACGTCTACAATTATTATAATGACACTTTGTTTTCCAATTGCGTGAATTACTAATATTCATCCGAGCACTTTAATAAACTAATATCGGTCTTACATAACTAAACATCCCTATCATTATATCGGGCTTTTTAAGCATTTCACTTTGTCATTATTATCTACTGGTTTCGCAAATATAAATTTGAAAAACTTCACACAAGTGCACAAGGAATATAACTGCCAGTTCACCATTGAGCATCTACTGCGGTAGGGCCATACACCAGTTTTCTCTGTTGCATTTGTGTGTTCATCCGGGGAAGTACCTCCACCTCAGAAGACCGCAGCGTGACAGTGGACGTGTTATAAATACTTTTGCGTTTCGTCTGCTGAGTGAGGTTACCGGGGCCTACTTTATTTAAAGGTGACAACGCACTTGTAACCCTACATTGAGTATTGCAATGTCCATGGGCGATGGTTATCGCTTAACATCAGGTGAACCGCCAGCTTGCTTGTCATCTTCTTACATTAATTCTATCGGGTGCAAAATATAGGAAGTAATAGTCTCCTACGCATTTATGGAATCTACAAACCTAATACAACTTATCCTAACATTCTGACATTATTATTACATTTATTTGTACAGTATATCTAGAGAAATTTCTTTTATTTAAAGAAGAATGAGTAATATCTTCTCTTTGCAGGTTATGGAGAGCGCGCACACAATTTACCTAGTCACAGAATACGCTCCAAACGGAGAGATATTCGGTAAGCGGCGACATTCTGCCTTATTTAATTTTTAAAATATTTGTTAATATATAAAACTATTTTTGGACTTAACGCAAGGACATTAGGTCCGTATAAGGCATAGGTATGATGCAATTATCATACAAGTATAAATATAAAAAAAAAACCTGTAAATGGCTGCCCCGATAAGAATGTCGCCATGGACATGTTCACACCTTTTACGGGATTCATATATTAATTTCTATTCAAATTGGGGCTTTTTACGATTTTTTTAACGCATATCTAATGAAAAAATGCTTTCGTGACTTATTACTTATACTTAATCAATAACGTTGTGATTGACTTTTGTTCAATATCATTAAATAGGGACAGAGATCAGAGGCCAGTTTTCTTTGATTCCGAGCATTCATTATCTTACACCTCTCTATATGGTATCTTTACACTTAGCTAAACTATTCAAATCCTAGTGACCGCACCAACGAAATTCTTCATTTTAAGCGCTGCTACTTATCAGCATTCGGACGGTTCAGCGGTTAGGGAAAATATCGTGATATTAATTAGTGCATATTTTCGAAAAATTTATAAAAAAAAGTTTTTCGTAGATATGTGAAGTCCGCCAATCCGCAATGGAATGATGTGGGGGACTGTGCCCTTAAACCTTCTGTACAGAGACGTTCGAGAGCAGCGGGACAAGTATGGGATGATGCTTTGCTTGACTCTGTTAGATCACCTGGTGTCCAAGGGTCGCATGCCGGAGCCCGAGGCGGCGCGTGCCTTCGCCCAGATGGTGGCGGCGGTGGGCTACTGCCACTCGCGCGGCGTGGTCCACCGCGACCTCAAGGCGGAGAACTTGCTGCTCGACCGGGACATGAATATCAAGGTTGTATCTCGATTAGTGCCCTGCTTACTATACATTTTGTCTTTTAAAAAAGCATTGCCCTTAATGTGGGATAACTTTCTTCGCCGTTATATGGACGTTTTTCATACATGAATTTCACATGGACAAACGACCCGATCCTAGACAATTATCTATGGGTCACAAAAATAGTTTTGGCGCCGAAGTCAATGACTTGTCAACACTGGAGTCATCGTATATTATCATCTATATTAGGTATACTCGTAGAGTGATAAGTTAATATACCGTAAAACATTGTTTGGGCGAGTATTTAATTGCTAGCCAGTTGCGATATGAGATGCTCGCTTGAATGAAGTGGTGACCGTTCGCTGGTGGTGGTGTCGTCAGCTTGCAGACTTCGGGTTCAGCAACGAGTACAGCGCCGGCGCGGCGCTGGCCACGTGGTGCGGCAGCCCGCCCTACGCCGCGCCGGAGCTCTTCGAGGGCCGCCACTACGACGGGCCCCGGGCTGACATATGGGTGAGATGCTAGCGGACTCTCCGACTGCTCTTTTTGAAACACCCGTGGGGTTGCAGATGCATTGCCACCTTTTAACAAAGTGGGGGCCCCGGCCACCGCACTCACCAGACGATACGCGGAAGTATCAATAGTAACACTTCCAGTTCACGTCGGTCTTCTGTGTGGTCGTGGTACTTCACTTCACTGAAAGTTCCGGAATAAGAACTTTCACTTCACACTACTAATTTGGAATGAAATCAAATGCGTCATTCGTAACACTGTGGTAGGGCCACGCAACAGTGCTCGCTGTTGCACGAATGGGCAAGTCCTTCCGAGCTAGTACCACGATCTCACAGCACAGAAGCCCAGCGTGAACTGCTACACTTCTGTCTTTCTTCTGGTGAGTGAGGTAGCCGGGGTTCACTTTGGACACAAAGGTGGGAACGCATCTGCAACTCTACGATTGTTGCAAATGTCCATGCACGGCGGTTATCACTTAACATCAGGTGAACCGCATCACAGAGAAGCTTCGAGAGAGCGTGACGTTTGTGTTCTTTACGCGAGAAAGTTTGTGAGCGTGGCGGTGATGATGAGGACGGTGGTGGCTTGCGCAGTCCCTGGGCGTGGTGCTGTACGTGCTGGTGTGCGGCGCGCTGCCCTTCGACGGCAGCACGCTGCACGAGCTGCGCAGCGTGGTGCTCAGCGGGAAGTTCCGGATTCCCTACTTCATGTCGCAAGGTAGCTCCAGAGGAGCACAATTGTTTACTTGATATAAATAAGTTTTTATTTTTATTTGGAAACCTGCGTACTTACGGAATAGTAACGAAAAAATATTTCGATCGTATGTTGGAGTCCGCAAATCTGCAGTGGGGGAAGGATTATGCAAGCAACATTGATATATCGTTAAATTGCCATTTTTAAATCCAAATATCAAGCAAAAGCCAAAGTTTTCAAGTTACCAAGTTTTCGTAGTAGGTTTTACTACATTTATAAAACAGCTGTATCGGTTCAACGATGCGTTGATGGTGTTGCAGAGTGCGAGCACCTGATCCGGCACATGCTGGTGGTGGAGCCGGAGAAGAGGCTGTCGCTGCGGGGCGTGGCGCGCCACCGCTGGCTGGCGGCGCACCAGCCGGGGCCGGGCCCGGGCCAGCCAGGTACCGGCTCCGATCTAGACTGGTTAGGCAGGGTGGCTTTTCATGCTGCAGGCTCAGACTCGGTAGTATAATCGTTTATTCAAATAAAAACGAACAGTAGTCATTCGTAAATGCGTCGTATACTTTTGAAACGAACTTGTGTTCGTGTCAGTTATGAATGATCGCGCGTAAAATAAATGAGTTGCGCATAAATCACGCACTTTTTGAGATAAATTCAAATGAATGTAATTAATTAATTAAGAGTGATTTAAAATATTTATCATTTTATTTATAACATTATTTATGTCTAGAATTTAATTTAATGTGTGTTCAGAGAGCTGGCTCTATCTCCCTTTGGTGATGACTTTTTCCATTAGCAGCGGTAATGGTTGAGCACCAAGTGAGCAGCAACCGTCTTCCATACGTGCTCTTGAAAGAAGCCCTCTATTCCAGACGCGTCGGAGGGAGCCTGCGCGTGCCACGAGCGAGGGGCGGAGGCGGAGGCGGAGGCGGAGGCGGAAGCGCGAGCGGCGGCGGGCGCGGAGGCGGCGGGCGAGGAGGGCTCGCCGCAGAACAGGGTGCTGGCCCACATGCTGGCGCTGCCCGGCCTCACCAGGGACCTAGTCCTCCAGGTGCTGCCCTGGCTCTTTTTCCAATTATTTGGAACATTATTCAATATTAAAATATGTAGAAAAAGTGCGAAAAGATTGTCGCCGCTATGGGAATCGAACCCACGTCTTCGGCATTCGCGGCCTGACGCTCTAGCCACTGAGCTAAACGGCTGATTACCACACCGACGAAAATCTTAACGGCTTCCTTCTACATTGTTTTCTTAGCATTTGAAGCAATGCTTTTTCTACATATTTTAATGTTCGTTTACTTTTTCTACATATTTTAATGTTCAATCTTAAGTGCAAAGATTAGCACTATAAACAATTTAAATTTCTTAAAAAGCAATGGCGACATCTCTCGTTCGAATTATCGTTGTAAAACGATATTCGAAGTTGTTGGTATGCTGGAAAGGATATAACAATAGATGGCGCCAAGCATTGCTTCAAATGCTAAGAAAACAATGTAGAAGGAAGCCGTTAAGATTTTCGTCGGTGTGGTAATCAGCCGTTTAGCTCAGTGGCTAGAGCGTCAGGCCGCGAATGCCGAAGACGTGGGGTTCGATTCCCACAGCGGCGACAATCTTTTCGCACTTTTTCTACATATTTTAATGATCAATCTTAAGTGCAAAGATTAGCACTATAAACAATTTAAATTACATTATTCAATGGCTGTCTTGCGGCTAAACTATGTCAATGGAAATAAATATTATAGGTGTGGGTTGGATCCACACTACTGGAAGAATCTTGTGTGATGAACATAGTGTTTTTCCAGTGTCTGGGTATTTATATATTCACTAGCGGACCCGACAGACGTTTTCCTGTAAACGTGACTGAAAAACATATAAATAAAAAAATTAAAAAAAATGTGGACCGAATGGTGAATATAAACCATTCTCTATTCGACCCGAAGACACACAAAAATTTTATTAAATCGGTCCAGCCATTTAAGAGGAGTTCAGTGACATACACTCATATAGAAAAATTATATACATAAAAATAATAGGTATGTATATATGTATGTATATATATCTGAAAAACAAAAGTATGTCTTGAAATTGAGTATGCGTCGCTGTGGCAAGAATTGTATTTGACTAAAATGTGATCTTTGACGTTGTCAGTCGGTGCAAGAGGAACGCTTCGACCACATCTCCGCCATCTACCACCTGCTCATGGACAAGCTGCAGCAGCGGGCCACCGCCCGTGCTGGTCTCCACCACAGAGGTACCACTACCACCTCTCCTGCTACCGCTTATCTTGACACAACTTTACTCATTCACTCTACATCACTATTATATGTATATTATCCAAAGACCTTCATATCTGTCTACATAAATGTTGTAACTACCTTTAATTAGAATCATGTAAATCTTCCTAAGACTATTGTCATACTTATTTACATAACAACATTTTATTCTGTTGGTGGTTCTTAACAATAAATAATAGCTGAGCTAGCGCGCTTACCATCAAAGGCTGCATCGCCACTTACCATCAGGTGGGATGGCAGTCAAGTGCCGGCAAATAAAAAAAATAAAAAATATTTTATGGGAAATGTTGCAATTCTTCTATAACTACTGTTTTTGCAATATGTGATGTTCATTGGTAGATATAAACTAATGAGGTGTTTAAATAAGATTTTTTATACTATATCAGTTTTACTAATTTTTTGTTGAACTTTAATTTCAGACTCGTTGGACTCTAACACAAGCCAGCCTTTAGATCTCACTAGTTGTAAGGTATTGTATCACATAATATTTCATCATAAAAGATTATCTAAATCTATGTAATTGTAAAGTAAGTTTTGCGCTGGATTTTGAATATCACGGGATATATAATTATGCCAGGAGTTTTTATTAAATGTCTGTTCTGTAAGACATTTAAATTTTAATTATCCGACCTTTTTGAAATGACTATATTATAAAATATATATAAAATAAATAAACAATAAAAACGCTTGTTAATTATTATTTAGCATATTATTATATACATATAACCATGGTATTCATTTGTATATAGCAATGCAACAAATTGCTAATTTTATTTCCACAAAGAATACGGATGAAAAGTCAATAATGAAATCTATTTAAATAAAAGATAACAACATGACGTCATTATATTTAACTTAATTTGGTTTGGTATTTGATTTTTGAGCATTGCCAAAATTTGGTGTCTTTACACTGAACATAGTTTAAAATGAAAGTAACATAGAGTTTTCTTTTTCTCTTGTCAGTGTAATTGTCTGGTTCAGAACACAGAGGAGGAGCAGATGGAGGCCGAGGAGTCGAGCTGGCAGGAGTGGCTGGTGGAGCTGCCGCAAGCGCCGCCCCACTACCTCATGCAGCGCGACGACGACCTCGAGAAGGTATTCTTGGGAGAAGTAGCAGTAGGAGTTCTTCACAAAATTGTTTATACTGGTTAAGAGTCACTATTCCTTTTCTATTATTACCAAAATGTTTTGAGTAAGACTAAGAGATCTAAATACACATCTCATATTAGTTTATAAAAACCTATCGCGTAACTCAGTGGCGCCTACCGTGCGCATATATGAATGTGCAGTTCTCGCTTCGCAAATGTTCGACGAGAGGTCATTGCATACGTTAAGATGGTGGTCGTCCGCAGTTCGGCTCGTGCGGCGCGTGCGTGGCGCCGGGCGAGGGGCAGGCGGGGGCGGGGGGGGGGGGGCGGGGGCGGGGCCGGCGCTGGGGGCGTGGCCGCAGCAGGCCCCGCCCGCCGCCAGGCGCCACACCGTCGGCCCCGGCGACTGCCGGCATGCGCAGGTAATTCGGTTTAAGTGAATGATCAGGTCCCTCGTCTTCATCCTTCTCGAGTCTTTTAGACCTTTTTGAGAGTTACACGACGGGAAATTAAATGCAGTTACTGAACCAATTATTCCTATCTATATCTATACTTATCCAATAAATATTTATTAACACCAATTTTTATGCGTTAAATGATAATAGAAATTATTTGGTTTTTGGCGGGCTTTGGAGGTGATAAAGAGTTATTTTTTGCTTTAAGACCGAAAGCAAACGCATGATCTTACAGAGATTGTATGATGAATGTTGCATAAGTATGTTCGGATGTTAATTTTCATACAACAAAGAGAAAAGTATTAAAATAAAAACTTTCTAAAGTTTTTATATTCCATATACTTTAGGTATAGTAAATTAGTTTGAATTTTGTTACCATACATTTAAAACTCATCGTTTTTCGATTAGAAATGTAAAAAAGCGTGTGTTTGCGTCCGAGCGCAGCCGGGCGAGCTGTCGGCGTGCGGCGCGGCGTCCGGCGAGCTGCGCGGCGCGCCGCTGTGCGCCTCCGCGTCGGCGCACTTCAACGTACGTGCGCGTGCGCTCCGCCCCCGTCGCTCGGGCCTCTCGCTCGCGCCCGCCTCTGACCTCTCGCTCGTTGGCCCGCAGCAGCCGGCGGCGCCGCACGTGTCGCTGCTGCCCAACACCAACCTGGCGGCCAAGCTGCCGGCCGTGCAGCACCAGCCGCCGCGCTACTTCAGCGTCAAGGACCAGCACCTGCTCAAGCCGCCGCACGCGATGCTCACGCACGGTGAGCGCCGGAGCGTTTGGCCTCGATCCCCACCACTGGAAAAATATGTTGTGTCGAACACACAAGTGTCTGAATTTCCATTTACTATATTTTAATTAAATTCTGGACAAATAATGTTATATCAAAAATGATAAATATTTAAAATCACTCGTAAGTAATTGATTAAATTCATTTGAATTTATCTCAAAAAGAGCGTGCTTTATACGTAACTCATTTATTTTACGCGCGATCATTCATAACTAACGCGCACACAAGTTCGTGCACAGTAAAATTTAGGTATTTACGAATGACTACCATATTTCAATAAACGATTATACTACCGAGCCTGAATGTCCTGTGTAAATTTGGGCACTTTTCAAAAAATCTCCCTGTATTTATAATGTGTATTTATTTATACAGCGTGTCGTTACCATCGTGACAATAAATGAACACACATATAGGGGATAAGTTTTTAAAGTTGAATTAAACATTTAAATTTTTTAAACATCAATATTTACAGAGTTATTAAATTTTCCAAAACAAAGAATTTTAGAACACCCTTACCTATAAAAGCGTAACGTAAAGTTCATTTGTAAAGGTCACAAAACATATGAATGGGTTGAATGAATTTAAAAGAGACAAAACATACTGTTAGAAGGAGAGGCTTGTAATACGACGCTGTGGCGCGAGTTGTATAGGATGTTACAGATTTTGTTTCTTTTTTACTTAATTAGTTTGAAAAATATTTTTTTTAATTATGAATTTTGTTTAACGTTAATATTTTTTATGATTATTGGCACGTAGCGTTAGACGTGTGTTCATTTATTGTCGCGATGGTAACGACACGCTGTATAAGAAGAAAAATATGATTGTCAGTTACCCACTACGTAAAGTACAAGCGTTGCTTAGTTTGGCAGAAGAATTTTGCCGCCTTAGTTTCGTAAGGCCTTACAAACGCGAGTTTCACGCGGAGAAATGTGTCGCGTGCGGGATTCGAACCCACGGCCACGATGCCGGAGCCGACACGTTGATAAAGCGGGTGGTGGTCGCACAGCGTCGTCGTTCGGGCGGCGCGCGTCGGACGGCGGCGCGCACGTGCCGCACGGCGGCGAGCGCGCGTGTTGCCGCTCCGCGCCCGCGCACCACGTGAGTGCCGCACCTCTACCTCTGTTGAGGACGACGTTATTTATACCAGCTGAACATTACCTCGATCATTGACCGAATACTAATGTAGTAAAGTGGTTAAGTATTTGACAATGAAGGCTAACCTACTTTTTGTGTCTACTTCGCTATCTTAAGTTTAAACAGATTGCCAATAGATGGCGTTATTATACATTTTTATAAGAATGTTTTAAATGCAATTTTTTAATTAAGATCAAGTTTATAACGTAATAGGCAAACATAAGCCTTAAGATGGTGTTTATATCATTCAATTTGATAAAAAATGATATAGAAGTTATGACGTACCGACAAGTAACACCTTTGAGAAATAACAGAGATTCAAATTTATTTTACCAATGTACAACCTATCGAGGTAAATCTAAGTTTACGTCTACTAGAATAACTCCTAATTTTTACAATATCCCAATAACTCAGTTGTGTAGATATATAAATGCCTAGTATGGCCCCCAAGGTGTCAGACAGCGGCACGCCGCCTCGGCCCGACAACCCAGACCAGTCGGAGGAGCAAACCGCTGACTCCGTTTACAATACTAACTTGTGCAGGTACTATCTAAATCTATCTAACTTATTTATTTGTTCTACGATTGCCAATTCATAATTACTTTAACTTTATTACTAGAAGTCTAATAGACTTGTGTCCACTAATTATAAATGGGATATTTTTAAATACATTGTCCTTACTTTAGGACAACATTATGTGTTGTACGGACGTTTTACAAATACAAATTTCGCGCGGACAAACATCCAGATGCGATCTGTGGGTCGCACAAATAGTTGTCCCGTGTGGGAATCGAATCTCAGCCCCGAATTCAATGAAGCTAGGCCGTTTTGACCTCATCAATTTCAATGAGATTGACTGTGCTCGTTGTAACGAGGTGCGACGGTCCGGCCCCCAGGTACATGCTGAACCGCGGCAGCAGCAAGCGGCACACCATGGCCACGCCCGAGGACGCGGCCAACGTGGCCACCTCCAACTCCTGCACCGGCCCCATGGTACCGCACCCCCATGTCCCTTTAGCGCTCGCACTGCTACTCATTTCTTGCGTTCTTAACACTAAAAGAAACGTCAAAAAGTATTAATTTAAAAAAATGTGTGTGTGACTTCATGTACGCACGTAAGAAGTTATACTTCTCTAGCGTAACAAACGAAAAATAAATAATAATATTATCCCTTGTCGTTTATACAAAACAGACGTTAGATGCAATTGATAACGGTTTAATTAAATAATTTGGAGTTATAAGTAAATGTCAAAATATTCTTATTATTAGCTGTTCGGTTCACTGTTGAACCAAATAGCTTTGTTTGCATTTTTTACCTATAGTCCATCGATATATTTTAGTGTATATATAGTGGCACTAAAATATATCGGGACAAACAGTTGTCATTTTAACACCATGAAGTCAGTTTCACTTTTAGGTATTGCGCATCGTAAAAATTCACTCCCCATAATTTTTCCCTAATGCGACAAAAGAAGTTCCTAGTATTGCGGTAAATACCAGACAGAATCGTTGATTGTATGGTACAAGTGTTGCGAAGTTGATAGAAGTGGTCGTGTCCGCAGCAGACGAGCACGTCGCCCTCTTCGACGGCGAACATGCGAGTGCGGCGCACGGGGCTGCTGACGGTGACGGAGCGGCCGCCGGGTGAGTGCTACTCTCCAACCAGTAGAGGAATGCTTGAGTTCTTTTCGGTGTTCCGATTTAACTCGCTAGAGCTGTTTAGGCTTGTTGTTTTTATTTTAACACATATTTCAAGGCTGTCGATGTTGATTTTATTTGATTTTAACGTGCGCATTCCGCGACCGAGTAGTGGCATGAGGTCGCCGTGTTGATTTGCATTTTATTTGCTAATTTTTTTTTATTTTTTTATTTTTCCTTTCACCACCCACCCCGTATAGTCATAAGTCCAGAGCTGGTAATGGAGGTCGAGGCGCGAATGAAGAGGAACTATTTGCCCCCGTCGATACAGGGGGGCTATCAGTACCAGGGCCAGCCCGGCTACCAAAGCCCGCCCGCGCCCCCCGCCGCCAACCAGGCCCAGGGCAGCCCGCAGACGAGCGGCCAGGGCTCGATAACGGCCGGCACGCCGAACTACGCGAACCAGGCTCAGGGCGGGCAGAAAATGGTGCCCTCGCTGGAGACGATTCCGCAGGGCAGCATGATGGGCCGCAAGGGCTCCATCGTGTCGGGCACGCCGGTGGGCAGCCAGGCCGTGTGCCCGTACACGCCCCCCGCCGGGCCCTTCTCGCCCAGCCACGGCGCGCCCGCCCACACCCCGCACGGCTCCATCGTCAGCGGCACCCCGCTCCCCGCCACCTTCGAGACGAACACCTTCGGCGCCGACTTCGGCTTCACGAGCCCCGCCGCCAACTTCGCCAACGTCAACCCGCCGCCTCCGAGCTTCGGCAGCGCCACCCCCACGGCCGGATTCCAAGGGCAGAATTCCCCCGGCTCGCAGACTACCTACCAAAGCCAGAGCGTGGGCTCGATGAGCACGCCGACCCTGACGGGCTCGGTGGGCGGCTCCATCACGGCCGGCACCCCGTGCCAGGGCCAGTACGGCCGCCAGCGCAAGTACTCCGGACCGCAGAGGGTCAAACTGCAAATGTTAGCCACGGTACAGGAAATGGGTAATTCTCTTTTTCATTTTTTGGGTATTATATAAACATTGGATTATAATGCTCTGGTGATAAATTTTTAAGAACTTTATGTAAATTCTAATTTTTCCCTTTATATTAATTAGCATTTTCAATTGTTATTCAATTTTTGTGCATGCTTTTTTTTTATGTTTTCGCAATAATAGTTGGCTCAGTTTCAATGTTGTAGCAAATTGTATGTTTTTGTATGCGTACGTGTGTGTTCTTAATCGTTAGGTAGTGCATTTTGTGTGTTGAATGAGACGTGAGTTTTTTCTTAAAATATACCTCATCTAGCACTGTTGGATACAACATGAGCTATATTTTATTATAATTTAACAAAAAATTTTTTACAATTACATTCAAAAAACATTGTTTAAATAATTTTCATTAAATGAATAGGGAAAATGCAGATTTAATATTTTTAGATATTTTGTGACTAAAATGTTAAAAAGTCATAAAAAAATGCCACTGCCACATTTTTATTTTGTTTTTTATAGATTTTTAATACATATTACGGATTAAAATAACGAGAAACGGAACGTTTTTTAAAACGCCACTCAGCGTCTAGTGACGTCATTCCTGTTTTGACAGCTTATAAAGGTTAACATTGGAAAGGTAAACATTGTTTGTTTTGCTAAATTTAATTGTGCTTTTGAATAAAAATAGAGATTGGGATTATAAAAGCAGACTTCAGAAATTTACCGGAAGTTAGTGTTGACATGGTTATAAATGTTTTGTTGAAAGTGCAGAGTTTTCAAGTGTAGAAATGAAAGGGATTAAAATGTTACGGTATGTATAAATCACAGTGAGAGATATTTCATTCAGCAGCTTCTACATTTAGCAGTTATTTCAGGGCAACAAGGCAATTTTGTGGCGACAGCGCTGTCGGTTAATTCCAAATCAGAAGAAGAAAAAAATGCTATTTTGTGTGTAGCAAAGCCAAATTTTGAAAAATCTAAAGAAGTAGATGTGTATTATGCGCCATTTGATAACAGCATCATGTCTGTTTTGGACGCTGCAATGAAGTTCTGGGTAGATGCTGTATTCCCAAAATTATTCTCAAATTTTAATATAATAATTTTTCTCTAATTTTTTGATAAACATTTAAAATAAAACTCTGTTTTTTAATACAGTTTTTTATTCAATTTTAATTAAGGTTGATTGTAAATTGACAAAAGCACAATAAATGATCATAGCATAGTCTATGTTGGGTATTTAAAAAATGATCCACACAGCTTTGTCTTCAGATCTCTCTTTCAATGTGAATCCGTAGGTTTGCAATTTTTTTCGACCTAAGCACATCCTTTTTCGCACTTTAACTATTTGGGAATTTTGTTTAAGCCGATGGACACATAGGCACGAAACACGCATCAATACAGATTTTTTTTGGAACATTGGTGGCATTGTTACGATTACCTGATGTCGATAGATAGTTCATTTTTTATTTATTGTACTTTAAGATATTTATTTAAAAAAATAATAATAAACTTCTAGAAAGTCAAAACTTATGCGTTGAAAGAGAGGGACAAATTATATGGCAAGTGACAGATGACAGACAGGAGTGACGTCATCGCAATTGTAGATCCGTTTTCGCGCAAAAATTTAAATCATCAATTTGAAACCGCATTTTTTTAGAATAAATCATAGTACCTATTTTAATTTTTTAATATACTAGTGGTCTATTCTACATGAAATCCATTCAAATAAAACCAAAAAAATGCATGAAAATATTGCATTTTCCCTATTGAACTGATCGATCGTGATTGTAAATGTTATCGATCCACAGACGACAAATTTATTTGTCGACAAAGATTAGAGAAATATGACGATTCGTTCACTCAATATAGCAGGGGTCGTCAATTAGTGGCTCGCGGTGGACCTATAGAAATTGGGCGCCCCTGAAACGGAGGTAGGGCCACGCAACACTGTTGCACGAATGGGCAGGTCCGTCCGGGTAAGTACCACGACCACACAAGATCGACGTAAAGTAGAAGTGTTACACTTTCACGATTCGTCTGGTGAGTGAGGTAGCCGGGGCCCACTTTATTCAAAGGCAACGCATTTGTAACCCTGAGGGTGTTGCAAATGACAATGGGCGGCGGTTATCACTTAGTATCAGGTGGACCGCCAGCTCGTTAGCCACTTCCTCACATAAAAGACCATGTTGTATGGATCCTTTGTTGTTGCGGCCGCAGCGCGCGAGCACGCGGAGCGCTACTCGCCGGTGCGCCGCGCCGAGAGCTCGCCGCCGCGCGCCGCCCACGACCTGGCCTCCGCCCGCCTCGAGTACCAGCAGCTGCAGGTGCGTCCCCACGCTCCCCATGCTCCCCATGCTCCCCTCGCTTCTACTATCACTCTTCTGTTACTCTGTCATCGTAAACGTATCCAACGATTGCTTTATCCTAGCGAGGTTTGGAGAGGCGGAGCGGCGTCGCTACCAGCGGGGGGCCCGGGGCTTCGCCCCCTCGCCCCGACAGCCGTCTGCACACACCTACTACCTCTGTACCTGGTATGACCTCTCTCACCAAACGATTTCGTTTAACGACGCTTTCGATATTTTCGTTCGTTCAAGTACAAAGTTGACTCTATAATGAAAACATTGAAATGGATCACTTCCACTCTCATTGCTAGTACTATTAAATAGTTGCAAAGCTAAAGGCTTCAATGGCACGGGAGACGGGCTCGAGTCCCGCCCGGGGAAGGTCGTTCCGAGACGGAGAAATGTAGCGCCATCTGAAGGGCTGGTGGTGGTGGTGGCGGCAGGGTCGCCGCGGCACTGCGGGGCGCCGCCGCCGCTGGAGCTGGGCGCGCTGTCGGCCGAGGCGGCGCGCGCCGTGCTGGCGGCCGCGCGCGCCCTCCCCGACGCCGCCGCCGGCGAGCTGCCGCGCTCGCTGCTGCTCACGCAGGTTGCCCCTTACGCCTTACCCTCATCACGACGCCACCGTGCGTTCGCAACATGTACACTCTGCCAAAAACCTCTTCATTTTCAGGACCTGGCCCTGAAGATGGGCATAAACCTGCACAACCTTTGCTCGCCGCACGTCAACATTTCCCAGGAGATCGTGAAGGCGCTCCACGCGCAGGGCTTCGGCCTCCTCTCCGGGCACGCGTCCCCGGCCAGCCCGGGCTCCCCTCTGCACCAGATAACCGAGGGCCTCAGCTACCTCCACACCGGCTCCATAACCAGGGGCACCCCGCAGCCCAACTCCACGCCTCTCGATCTGCGGAGTAACGTGGAAATGGACACGGGCCAATACCCCCAACTGCACCCTATGGTACATCCCCAGATACACATGGTCACCCACCGGTCACTTAACAACTCGCCCATCTCCAACCCTGGCTCGCCGCTGGACATGATTCAGGAGGAGATAGGCAACGGAAGTCATAACGGCGACGCCAAAATGTTCGCCCAGGAAATGAGAAATATCCAGTTTCCGAGCTACGTTTCGAACCATCCCCAAATCAGTCTCACCGATTGCTTAGGGTCCGAAATAACCCTCGTCGCGTCTTCGTCCGAAGACAGCGTAGACAGTTTGGAAAACAGCAAGTATCCCTTACCGCAGTTCGTCATATCGGAGCCTTCGGACTTGGATGATAGACCGTCCATCACAAAAGGCATCGGTAGGAAAGTGAGCCAGGAGAACGAGCCGCCGCCCCCTATAGAGATGCCCAAAGACTTGGACCTGCACCTCGACAAGGACACGGAGATGCACTCGCCCAAAGAGAGCGTCGATGAGACCAACAAATTCTTAGCAGAAGACGTAAAGTATCTCAGGCGAGGCAGCGACAAGTCTTTGGGTTTCAGTGACGACTCGCTCAGCAACGATTCGACGAACGTGTCGCCGAATTGCGAACAGAACATCCAATCGATTTACTCGAATATTATCTCCGTGAGCTCCGGGTTCAGCGAGAACCGTGGAAGTTTCTCGGAGCACAGGGAATCGTTCTCGTTCTCTGATAGGGGCAGTTTCTCGGAACGCGGAGACTTTGGCAGGTCCTCGTTTTCTGAGAAGAGTGACTTTGGGCGTGGAAGCTTTTCGGAGAAAGGGGAGACGCCGAGATCCTCTTTCTCGGCCCAGGGCGTACTAGGAGAGGTGAAAGAGTACTACGAGGACGTTTACATGCCGCGCGATAGCAGCAAATACGGCTTGGACAGGTGCGAAATTGAACAACCGAGGCAAGAGGAGATAGAGAGATTGCAACGCTCCACGATGGATCTTCGCCTGACGGAGATCTGCAGACCGGAGGAGAAGAAAATTCCGATTCTGCTCAGTCCACAGAAGGTGTCGTGCTTCCAAGAGTATTACGAGGTGGCCCTGTCCACCGTTTGCTCACAACTGGACTCGCAGAGGATAGTCGAGTTGCTGAAGGAAACGATCAATACAAGGGTTCCGCCGCAGAGCATCTTCGTGGAGACGGGGGACCAGAAGGAGAAGCACGACGACTCCGAGGCCCTGACCGGCTTCCTGAACCTGGAATACTCCGGTGGTATCCAGATAGAATTGGTGCTGTGCGAGAATAAAGCGAAAGAGAAGAAAGGCCTCAAAATGAGACGGATCTCCGGTGACCAGAGAGAATACGGGAAGCTGTGTCAGCAGCTCATCACCAGTCTCACCGTCTGACTAGTTCGTCAGCCGCCGGCGAGGCAATGTCCAAAATCTACAAGCAATCTTAATATTTAAGTGAAAAGCTAAAGAATCTATAAAGATGTTTATTGTTATTCATCATATTTGATTTCATTCGTCACTTAAAAGTAATTTAAAAAAAAGATTTTTCCAATTCGCTTGTTAAAATATCGTTCTTTGTCGAATAGATCGAAGTAGTACTATTTATTATTTTCAGGGTTTATTAATTCTGCTGTGAAATCTCTAGTTTCCGTTATGCATTATTTATTATATTGGACCTAAGGAAACCGATAAAGATTCCTTTATATTATAATTTTGCATGATAATAACAAATCTTATCAAAGATCAAAATCGTCCTCAGCGGAGCGGATAAGACGCAGTGCCATATAGTACAATTTAGAAATAAAAACTTCATTATTGTGTTAATAGTACGTTTTTGAATATCAAATCGTAATCGTGCGAGTGTTTGAGTTGACATTTCTAATGTTAGGAGGATTAGTGAAATGTAGATTTTACACAAGAAGCGCAACAAAATTCCCTAATTAAGATTGAAACACTGCAAGATTTATGAGCCCTGAATAGTTTAAATTTTCAACATGTCACATGTTATCGATTGTGTGAAATGTTTATAACTTTTTTAACTTTGTGGTCAATGAGCTTGTCTGTGACACTGCAGCTGGTATAACAAATGTTTTCTCCAGCCCGGGAGAGCCTCTCCGAGATCGACCAACGGACCCACAATGTTCCACACGTGCCGAATTTGGCCACTACGGTCCCCCGTCCGATATATTACGATCGTGCCTGCCATTGCACGAGAATGTACAGCTTAATCTACCAATGTTAACTTTAATTGCATATATCTGTATATTATGTTGATACGACACACGCAACGCGCGTAACTATTTATTCCAAATTTTTTCTCTTTTAGTTCGAATTTTTTAGTTTTATTATTATCGTTTTAGTTTACGCTTTGTAAATATAGTTTAAGTAGACGCGACACCTTACGCCCGGGTTGAAGCAAGTCCGCTCTTTGTATATAGTGATTTAGTTCGTCGTTTGGGCCGCTCGTCACGAGCCTGCTGGTGTATTTTTGGGATGTGGGTGCGAGTGGACGCTTTCGCGCTGGCGCGTCGCGTTCACTCTCGTGCGATGCCAGAGTAGTCTTAGGTTCGAATCTGGTGCATTTCAACCGTTTCCCGTTTCGGTTAGCGTTCTCGTCGCGGTGTGAGTGGGACGGAGATTGGTTTGTTAGCACTGCCTGTCCACGTACGGAGTGCTGGCGTCGTGTGACGAGTACGTTGATTCTTTGCGTGCCGGAGACTGGTTCGGTTGTTTTAAGATAGCCGTGACTCCAGCTAAATCTGCCATTTAATATTAAGTATCAAATTCCCGTTTCGTTCAGAACTTTCTAGCCTTTAAAATGATGATAATTCAAGTTCTTAATGTTGGGGACGATGGAAATCTAGTCTCCGTTACGCAAATTCGAGCGTTAAACAACTAGCGTATATAGGGTAGACATTCTACTGTATTGCCATAAGATAGCGAAAGCCGTGTTGTCAGTTTAATATCTTGTAAATAATATTTTAATAAATAACTCCAATTCCATAATATTAATGGCTGGTTTTATTTCATCATTGTGCCCCGTTTAATTCAGATAATACAAATGATAAATCCAAACTAACGACACATTTACAAAGCTTGGACTTTACCTACTTAATAAGCGGTGAATTAGGAGAATGTTATGAATTACAAGTTTTCTCAAAAATATTAACGGTTTGTATGATACCAGTGATGTAACATAACTATTTCTCTTTGCAATTTGTACAAGTACGATTTAGAAATTAACAATATTTCGCACATTTTGTTTGTTTTTGTTTAAAAGTCGCTATGAAAATAATATTTGAAAAAAATTCCGAATTTCCGGACCATGAAGACATTTTTATCGTGAAATGAGTTATGCAGGTTTAATCATAACTTTATGCAATGCAAAAAATTATCAATTTCAGCAAGTACAATGGTATTAAAAAGGTATAATGGTGATAATCATACTTTATTAGGTACACTTAGAGCAATTATCTGATGCTTAATTTTCTGGAGGTGACGTAGTTTCAACAGTAGTTGCACCGCCGCCAGCGGTGCTGCCAGCGCCCTCTGCAACTGTTCCAAATAATTTAAAAAAAAATTATGCATACATTTCTGAGCTTTATGGGGAAAGCGTAGAAACTATTGTAATCCAGATTTTTCACGATTATTAAGACACAAAACTGGTGTTCAAGTGATTGTTTTAGCATAAACGTTATAACGTTCAAGAGAAATAAGTATTTGTTAAAAATTATTATCTTTCGTCAATAGAAAATTGACTTTTAGCCATAAAGTCTGCGCGTTGTAGCCCTATAGCTTAAGATGCAGCATTAATTCATATGCTTTATTAATGCGTTATGTGCATAATTAGTAAAACTAAATAAGTCATTTTAAAATCTCACCAGCTGTCGTGACATCGCCGCCACCGCTCTTCGTCACATCTGGGATTGTGGTTAGCGCAGCAGTTGTCCCCGCCATCGTAGTTTTATTCATAGGCTTCCACAGTCTGGTGGCAAGTTTGTACATTCAAACATGAATACTCTCTTCTATTTTAAAATATGTTATCATAAATGTGACAATGATTTTTTTTAGTGATCATAAACACTTTTAAACATAAATCTAAGTAGCCGGTTGCACATTTAAATAATTACATAATATCAAAGCAGCTTAGAAACGCATTATTTGATTTTTAAATAATGGTGATAACCATGACTTACATTGTGGTCCGAGTGGTTGGTATGTACCTCGCCGCCACCGCTCTGGCCTCCAGTATCTCTCTGCAAGCCGTGGACCAATTCAGTATACATATTTAAAACTTTTATTTGTGAAAATTATATTTCCAAAAAATTTTCACGATCAATACCTGTCTGCGATATCCGCGAGACATTGCCTTTTTGTGGACTTTAAATATTTAGCTATTGATTTTGGATCATGCAACAATTATAAATCAGTGAAATAATTTATATCTCCTCTTTTAGATAGTATTCGCGTAAATAAAAGAAATCAAAGAAATGTCTTCCTGTTATTAATTAAGTAATTATTTATTTAAGAAAAGTTACTTTCTTAGAATAAACAAAGCTATATGGTGTAAATATACCTTAGCAATCTGACGCTTATTTGGGCCGCTGGGAGACGCGCCTCTGCCGGGTTGGAGATTACAACGATTGAGTCGTCGGTGATCTCGCCGGGGAAGTCGCTTGAAGCCTCCACTTCGTAATCTATCGATTCTATGTCATAGTAGAAATAATTGGGGTGATCCTGTGAATATATAAAACGGTTTAAATTCTGAAATGGAGGAAATACTGCTGACGTCAATTTAATCTATTTTTTAACTTCAATTTAAATTCTATCAAAGTGTTGTCGATGGTATTTGCAGGTATGTCGCCTTGTACGGTGGTGAAACTCGGTAGCTGGTAATAAAGCAAACAATTTCTCACGGGGAGTGCCCGTGAAAGGCACGCAACATTTAGCAACTTTAATTTGGTGTAGTCAGATGAAAGAGCTCGTATTGGAGTGCTCCAGCCCAGAGTCTCCACCAAAATATGAGACTTAACGCTGCGTGCGACTATCGGTTCTATTCCTAATGAACGATCGTTTAGTCCTAAGTGGTAAGCTCGGTAAAAGACTATCCACTTTCACCATATGTGTTACCTTAGAAAGACTGGGGAAGGCTTTAAAAGTGTCTGCATATTTCATAAACCGGCGGCCTAGCATAGTTCTGCGTAAGTGCTGAAACAAGGGGGCGGCCCCGCCGCTGTGTTGCAGGAGTCCTAGGAGCCGCAAGACGGAGTCCAGATCCCAGTTGACCGGGTCCACGTAGCCGTGAGGAGCTCGCTCGATCGATGCTAAAGAATTAACAATACTAAATTGAAATGACACAGGTGGAGGGAGGTGTGAGTTGGTAGAAATCGTCACGTAACGTCAGAAAAGTGTTATACCTCTACACTCGAAACTAAGCCAGTCGCTCGCTCTATTCTTTCTTACATGCACTAGCAGTCAGTTATTTCGAAAATATGCACGTTTCACGTTTTCATGTTTTCCTTCACCGCTGAGCACGTGATAACTTGATAAGTCAGCACTTAAAATTAAAAATTTCATTGATGCTGGCACCGGGATCGAACTAGTTGGACCAGGTTGCTCGAGTATATTGAAATAAAGGCGAGCGCCCAGACACTGAGCTATCACGGTTATCGTTTATAACATTAAAATCAAAAGTATAAAAGTAAAGTAAAAGAAGACTCATTCCACACTAGGTATTGCAAAGAATACTGGATTATTTCATAGAATATGGTAAAACATGTACCTAATATCCCGTTGCTGAGTTAATAAACATAAACTATCTTCAATGCTGATTGCACCAGACATACGCATACTTCGTTCTGTGGCACGAATGGGTAGGTACGTCAGAGGAAGTACCAAGATCTCACAGAAAACCGGCGTGATATTTCATTTGCTTTTTTTTGTTGGATCGTCCACTCTTAGTTTTGAGGAGGCTAATTGTCGAGGCACACTTTATTAAAAGTTGGCAACGTATCTCCAACCCTACGGGTGTTTCAAATGTCCGTGGGCGATGGTTATCACATAACATCAGGTGGACCGCCAGCTCGCTTGCCACGTATTCACATAAAAAAATAATATTGTTACTAGTTAAAAATCAATGGCAGTTCAATACGATGCCCATCAAATGGTACGTATTGGCGTACGAATAAACGTTTAGATTTATCAATACTACTTTATTTCTATAGGTATTTATTGTACACAAGATACAAAAAAAAATAAAATGTAAAATAAAATAATAATTTACAAAAGGTAAGTTTAACTCAATGCATGAGTTCTCTGCCAGCTAACCAGGTAAGAAAAATAAGTGAATGAAGGTAGCTGGAAATGTGTTCAGTATATATAATTATAGTCTGTATAGTAGATACATCTCAAAACCAATATTTTGCAATCAGATCGATATCTTGCTTTATGTGCAGTTATGCCAGAAATTACCTTTAATTTGCACGCCTGGCAGCGTTTTTAAGTCAGCAAGAAAGCGGTTTTTGTGATACTCCACGACACGGTCCAACCAACCGCTTTGCTTGAAGCTTATAGTCGCCACAGACATTGATGCGTAAAACGCTACGAAGCTGTACCTCTAGAATCATTTTAAAATAGGACATTGTAATTATAAAAGTTTTTTTAAATAAATTGTAAGTATATCACAGTTGGTCTAGGTTTTACAACAACATTTTTGAACAGCAAGTATATCAATTTTAGACTTAGTGTTATCAATGTTAAGGTAATAGGTAAAAATGTTTCAATGTTTATTAAATTTAGGAGTCTTTAATAGAATTATATTACTCACACTGAACATTCTTGAATCGATAGGCATAATTTTTTATTTCAGTAATTTCGAGGTTGTTAGAAAATTTAATTGTGTGTGAAGGTAACGATTGTTAACAATAGAAATAGGTAAGAATCGTTAATTTTATACATTCGAATCTTTACATCGTTAGATTATGTTAAGTTTTATTTACCTGATAAATTTTTTGTTGCTATAAAATGTACAGATTTTGTTACACTGTTTGTTACCTGGCTAATGTTTTACTAAAACACCACTGGTGATGCTTTAGTTGCTATAATACACATGACTATCAGCAAAACAATTGGCTGCTCAATTGTATTTTAACAGCGTTGGACCCTATTGACTCAACTGTATTCCTTGGCATAACTATTGATGCCAAACTGCAATGGGGCCCCCATATTAATAGACTGGCCAGTAGACTTAGCTCAGCAGCTTTCGCGGTCAAAAAAATAAGACAGTTAACTGATGTAGATACGGCTCGCTTGGTATATTTTAGTTATTTTCACAGTATAATGTCTTATGGCATTCTGCTTTGGGGTAACGCGGCCGACATTAATACAATCTTTATCTTACAAAAGAGAGCTATTCGTGCAGTTTACAATCTGGGCCCCAAAGAATCGTTAAGAAACTTGTTAGACTGTTGCTGCTCAATACATTTTTGAAAATGTTTTGTATGTCCATAAAAATAAGGATAAATTTTAAGACATAATAATGTTCATGATATAAATACTAGGAACAAAAATAAATTGATCCTACCCACAAGTAGACTGCGTGAAATAAGTAAATCTTTTATGGGACAATGTATACGTTATTACAACAAAATTCCGGAAAACGTTCAAAATGCATCAATAGCTAAATTTAAAAAAATAGTAAAAGAGGGTTTGTGTGTTAAAGGCTACTATAATATTAATGATTATTTAAATGATAACACACTCTGGTAATGAACTGATCGCTCCAGGCTCTTTCAATCGGAGTTCTTATATTGTATTTTAACGAATTTATGTCAAACTGCTTATTTAAAAAAAAAAAGCCCGCTGAGTTTCTTTCGCCGGTTCTTCTCAGTACAGTGGCTTTCTTTTCCGAACCGGTGGTAGTGTTTTGACTATCAATAAGTGAGTGTAATGCTCCTATGTTGAATAAATACATTTGATTTTGATTTTGAACATCTTTTAACATTTTGTACCATGTTTTACAAATTACAAATAAATGCTATTATGAAAAAATAATTAATATATTTTATTGCATAAAGTAAAAAGTAAAGTAACAGCCTATACATGTCCCACTGCTGGGCAAAGGCCTCCTCTATACAGAGGGTATCGGGGCATAGTCCACCACGCGGCCCCACTGCGGGTTGGCGGACTTCACATATCTTCGAAATTTTTTTTTTGTTATTATTTCGAAAATATGCAGGTTTCCTCACGATGTTTTCCTTCACCGCGGAGCACGTGATAAGTCAGCACTTAAAGTTAAAAACTTCATTGGTGCTGGCACCGGGGATCGAACTCAGGTTGCTCGAGTATATTGAATTAAAGGCGAGCGTCCGGGCGCTCGCCTTTAATTGTAAACTGAGTTATCTCTCGGCTCTATTTTTTTATTAACTATTATAATTTATTTATTTTTTTATTGCATACCATATATCAGAAACTAGAATAAAACTTTACAACAGCTCAAGATTATAACGGATGGCCTTATTTCTAACAATAATTTCTTCCAGGCAACTTTTTATATGGATAAAATGTATGTATAATAAATAAGAGTGGCTTAAGAGCCACTTTATAGTTTTTATACACCCAAAAACAAATATACACATTAATAAAGTCTAAGCAATATTACAAAATATTGCGATATTGCTATAATAATTTACTGGAATTATGTTTTTAAATTGCAATATGCAAGCTTTTTAATATTAAAATGAATTCTAGCAGATTTTGGAAAAAAGAAATTTACAAATAAGATTTAGATTGGATTCTAGAAGGGTCTATCGATGTCCCGGATAGTGAGCGACGCGGGTGCGTTTAGGAAATTTATCTCTACAGTGGGTCAACAGTAATATTTTAGGCGGGAATCTCGGAAGACTGCAGAACTAAGCTCATTTTATAAAGTTATTTGTAATGTAAATTGTTAACACCACTTTCTTTCTAATTCAGATGCTTTAATCTTGTATCTTGTATTAACTGATGTTTCTGCTTTCAGTCCCGAGACTATTAAAGCTTCATCTGACGCAGAACCGGTGGGCTAGCCAGAACCCACGGGTTTGGGCCCTCCGCTGTGGGTATGGCCGCGCATGTGCTCATGCGTGCGTTTAACTACGACATGTCATCTAAGGGCCATCGAAGTTGCGGTGCGGACCGAGACCCCGATGGCCGTCGACTGTGTTTTAGCTAATCGGTGGCTGGGGGCGGTGAGAACCGCCCGAGAACGCGGGTGTACCTTGTGTACGCGTTGTGTTGCTCTCGCCGTGCTCGGAGGCGAGGGCGAACTATTGTGTTTGTTGTTACACTAGCTGTGGGTGTAGTGTTATCGGCTGGACCCCCGGCGGTGGGTCTAACGTATCTAAGTCGCCTTCCTCGACCGGGTCGATTAGGACGTTTCGCGGGCGACGCTTGTTGACGTTCGCGTTTGTGTCGGGTTGGTAATTTGCTGCGCTTACCACCAGAGGGTTGGGTGATGCTTCAAGCATCATCAACAGTGTCATGAATATGATATCAGCCTACCTTACAGCCTTCTACATTTAGATAGGTTTAGTACTACTGGAATGTACTTTGACGTGCATAGTAGCCTTTAATTTGGCACCGCTGAAGAGCCTGGAGTATAGCCCAAGCTTCGACAGATTCGAGGTAATTGAAGTCGATGTATGCAAGTAGCTTAGGCTCGTACTTAGCGTCGGACTCTGGGAGAGGCCTATGTTCAGTAATGGATTCCAACAGGTTAAAATTATAGTTTTGCGGCAGCTTTAATAGTTTCGGCGGAAGAGGTCTTTCTTTTGTAAATAAATACAAATTATAGATATATAAACAGTACTATAGATATATAACCAGACACTAGAAAAGCACTAATTTTGGCCGCGTCGTACTGGCCATCGCAGTGTAGGACGACCCTACCACTAGATGGACTGACGACCTGTGCAAATGTGCGCGAAATCAATGGATGCCGGTGGCTAAGGATCGTGTTTCGTGGCGGTCTGTGGCCATTGTTCAGCAATGGAGGCGAACAGGCTGAAATGATGATGATGTTTTTAAAGTAGTTCCAGATTGCATTACATGTTTTGGAAATAATAGGTGGTAACTTACTTACGAACTTTGTATCAATTTATAAGTAAAATTAGACGTTTCATAAGAACGCGCAAGTGTCTATTTGACTAAAGATATTTTTAGTTTGAGTTTGATTTAGGATACTAGTCTTTGACTTTAATGGCGAATGGGCTAGTATCGGCAGAGAACTCGATGAATTTAAGAAAATCGCAACTTTTGGTAACTTCATTAAAAGACCAAACCTATATGAAAAAACTTTCTCTAGTGAAAACAGGAACTATGGGAGGAAGTTTAATTTTTGAATTATATTGTATTGTTGGTGTGGTGGAAGACAACAGTACTTTTCTTTGAAGCATCTATTTAGGTGTAATTATCCTGTGCCTGTTTTGTCGTTTTAAATGTGAAATAAATTTATGATAATCATAAATTTTAATAATGATAATAAAAAAACGTCAGGTATTAAAACCAAAATAAACGTGATAAATCCGTAAACATAATTTCATTTAATAATGTGTAATCGCGTAAATGCAAGAAATTATAATGATCATAAATTTTAATTCCTAAATTATATTCAATAGGAGAAGTTAAGATAAGGATTCAAAAAGACATTCAAAATATGGTGGGGATATAAGCGTTTTATACTTTTTAGGATTTTTAAAGGCCCAGGTCTAATAAGCCGTGTGATTGAGTAAAATGATAGCCATAATATAATTTCATTTGTTGATAATTTTAATTTCATTTGTATTAAATAAAAGAAATCCTATTTTAGGTTTTAAGATCAATAGACATTTATGTTCAAGGTTGCCTTTGCCGTATTAATAGGAGTATTTGACATAGAATTTAGAATATCAACTTGTCAGTTGTCAATGTGTTGTCATTCATTGACTTGTGGATAGAAGACGTGTCAGTCAATGAAAATAAAATTCGTAAAGTGATTCTTTTATAAAGCTAAATATACCTCGTAATTCAAATTTAATTTTAATAATTAAAATCAGATTTACAAAATTTTCAATCCAACCACGGCTAATATTTATAAATAAAAATTAAATAAACCGCGAATTGTTAGGTACCTTGTAACCGTAAACAAAGAATTTTGTTATACTAAAAACAATGAATGCAGTATTTAAAAATTGTGAGCGTGTATGAAGGGCGCACTATTAGAATTGTTCAGGAACTTAATGCGAAGAAAGTGTTTCAAAATGACCGGTGTAAGTCGAGATGCACCTATCGGTATTCAGTGCTTACAAAGACTTAGCGGGTGGCTTTGTCCACGACTGCATATAAACAGGCTAAGATGGTGAGTACTAGTTATATAAAAATTGTTATTTTACATATTATTGTATAATATTTGTTATTTCTATTATTAAGCCTCAAAGAGGTTCTGTGTGTTGCTTAACAGTATGTGGCTTAACCGGGGTAGTGTGAAGGCCTTACAGTAAACCAGCGTGGAATATAAATATTTTTACAAGCTTCTAAAAGGCTAACAAACCATTAATGCTTTTGGTTTTGCTGAATGCCAGAAACAGTAATAGCTTACCATCAGATAACACCTGTTGCCAAATACTGTTATAAAAACAATAAGTTTTAGATTAGAACTTCTTAAACATTTTCTTTAAATTAAAATTTGTCCGCTGTGGGAATCAAACCCACATTTTCGGGATTTGTGCCACAACGACGAAATTCTCAACATCCTTTATCTTTTGTTTGTTTTTGGTGTGTTTTTTGTTTTTTAGCATGTGAAGCAATGCTTGGCATATCCATTGTTATATCCTTTCGAACATACAAACAATGTTAAAGATCGTTTAACAACAATAATTCAAACAAGACATGTCACCATTGCCTTTTAGAAATTTAAATTCTGTCTGGCTGTATGTCTGTCCGCCCATCCGTCGGTCCGTCCGTCCATCTGTCTGTCAGTCCGTCACCAGGCTGTATCTCATGAACTGTGACAGTTAGATACTTGAAATTTTCACAGATGATATATTTCTATTGCTGCTACAACCATAAATACTTCCTGTTAAGTATATAGAATATTAAAGTAAGAATAAAATATTAAAGTTGGGTTCCCATATGTGACAATTTTTTCGTACTTTTTCAAAAAGTTTTAATATTTTGTTTTTGATAAATATGCACTGTCCTCAGTACCACAAATAATGATTGTTACATGATATCAAATGTATGTATGGGTGCAGCTCTTTTAATGTTCATTATCATAGTTTATGTTACAATGAGATAAAATTTCAAAGTTATATACAATCAAGGTGAATTATATTTTCATAACATGTTTGAATAATGAAAACAATCAATGAGGTGTTATGTTGTGTCCTACTTTACGGGTTGAGTGTTACATTACAATTATGACTCACGCCTAGGTTATTATGTAAGTTAACTTTAATAATTTTCAGATCTATACAAAAGTAGAAACTTTTATACATCTAATAACTACTTCACAGAGACTTGTAAAAAAACAAACTAAAATCTTACATGCTACATTTCATAAGATATTCGAATTCTATAGCTTATAATCTTTTATACCAAATAGTTGTAACTGATGAAAACCATAATAATCTGTTATAACAAATCATTTATTGAGCTAGTGCTTTTACAACCAAGTTGACATTTGCAGTCTAGTTAATTATTTAAAAAAAATTAACAAATTGAGTTATACTCATTACTTTCTACACAATAAGCTATTGTACATGTATGCTTTCTGCTTGTGTAATAACCATTTAAATTATGTAAATAATATTTATATTTCAAATGAAACAATCACACTCATAATTTAATGTGACACTTGATTACTTGATTATTAAACTATTTTGTTATCAAAGGTTGACAACTAAATGTAATTAACTGAAATGTTTTTGTTATCTAATCATAAACATTGATGATTTTTTATCTTTGCATTTAGTAATAAAACGGATATTTGATATTTACTTCTAACAGTTTACTTCAGTGCAATATAAAAAGTTAAGAACTAAGTAGACATCTACAGCTGCATCGTCAGTTGCCATTATGGTGGGATACCAGTCAAGCACTAGGCAGGTCTTTATGAAATAAATAGTCATTTTTCTACTTTTTAGTTGTGTTTGGTTCTTTCAAGATGTTATCTAACAGAACTAATATTCATATAAAACATCCAGAGAATGGTCTAATGGAAGACCAGCATATAGTAGAAGTATTTATACTTTTGTCCTATGAGTAAGGTTTCCAATGCCCACACTACTAAAAGTTTTTTACGTAACTGCAACCCTTTAGTTGATGTGGAGGGAAATTTCCATAGTTTTCAGTTTTTTTTTTAAGCGAAAACTTCTTTAGGAACATTGAGCACTTTTTGTGTGAACAAAAACCATGGCGTTGTATTTATTTTAATTATTATATAGGTATATCAATTATTTTTAACTTAAAGAAGTATTAACAATTTTTTAAGTGTTTTCGAAGATGCGAATAATAAAAAAAAATTAAACGATAGAGAAAAATCACTAATAAATCAACAAGTAGAAGTCACCGGTCGCATTCAGTTTAGGAGAAAAAAAATTAAATCTTGTTATTTTCACTAAGAAAGTAATAATAATAATAATAATAAAATAAATGGCGTAGGGAAGTGACGACCCCATCGCCCACCGGCGTAACAGTTCAAGTGACAGAACTGTTACGTCGGCGCAATCAGTCTGCGCCTTGCCAATGGTGTTAGCACCGTGCCTCGGCAAAAGTGAGGGCGCATAGGCCCGTCTGTGCATATGGCCATATCCCAGAATACGGTGCCGGTCTGGGGGCATCTTCCGTTAAACGACGCCCCACCTTAAAATGGATGATGGAAAATCGAAGAACGCGCATAGGGCCGCTGCCTGGGGGCCGCCAGGGCGCGTCTGGAGCTGGCGCTGGACGTGGCAGCATGCGGGACGCCAGCCGAGCGCGGGGTACTGCACGACCACCAAGCAGTACCTCGCATCCATCATCCCCACCAGTCGGCTTGGTGTCGGCAGGATCCTCTCGGATCCAGCAATCGGCACCCGCCGCTGGTGGAATACGCCGCTTGCGCTGGACGTCTGAAATGAATCAGAACGCAATGCGGGCGTATTTTAGGGCAAAAGGGAGTGAAACTGGAGGGTTTGCGTATCGGGCAAGGATGCATCGCTTTTTTGCTGAGCTGGAGCCATCTTTAACCGTCACGGAGCAAAACCTAGCAGACAGAGTTCGGTACATCATGCGCTCAAAAATATTTGATGATGCCGAGCTCGAACGACTTCGACGTGAGGCTGTTCCCTCATCGGATGAGAATGCAGTAGCCGGAAATGCGACCCCGCAACCTTCGGATCTCGCAGGGTTACAAGCGGAAGCGGAGGCCGCGTTTTACCCCCCGGCTCCTGTAGATTCGTGCGATGATGGAATAGTCGCCCAAGAAATAGAGCAGATGAGAAGTATATTGGAGGAGGCAATTCTGGAGGTGCGCGAAACGCCTCTCGAGTATCGACCACGTCTCCCCCGCATACCCCTAAGTAAGCGGAGTCGGTCTGTCGTGAGGTCTCTTAACCCGATGCTGGCAACCTATTTGGAAGCTAGCCGGGATCTTTGCGATACGGACTCAATTCTCTTTGGCGCTGCACTGGCAGTATGCCGAATCGTTGGCGCCAAACTTCCCAAGGCTGGACGTGCTACCAGACCAGGTAGCACTATCCCAGCATGGAGAAGAAGAATTGAGGACCGTATCGCAAAGGTAAGGGCCATCATCGGCAGGCTGATAAGCTTCAGGTCGGGCAATAATAGGCCCAGAATTGTGCGCACCGTTAGGATGGCGTTCGCTGGGACCAACATCAACTTGTCCCAGCCGGATATTACGCAAAAACTAACGGAGCGCATAGATGACCTGAAGCAGAGGATCGCTGCTTGGGGGAAGCGGATTCGGAGATATACCGAGAGGACGGCGCGGTTTAGCCAGAATCGCCTCTTCCAGAGTGACCAAAAGAGGCTCTACAAATCGTTGGAGCGACCAATGAGCTGTGGAACGGGCCAAGGACCGGACCAGGCAGACACTGTCGCCTTCTGGCGCAGCCTGTGGTCAGAGCCCGTAGACCACAGCGAGGGCCCTTGGACACAAGTCGTGGCGAGCCAATGTGCAGACATTACACCCATGAACCCCGTCGTCATAACACCCGACGACGTATCTGAGGCAGTCCGTAGAGCCCCGAACTGGAAAAGTCCGGGACTCGACGGGCTGCATCACTACTGGCTGAAGGGGTTCGTGGTGTGTCATGCTGTGCTCGCCCGACAGTTCCAAGAGGCTCTCGATCAGAGGTCGCTCCCGAGCCTCTTTACTACTGGGGTCACTCATTTGGTTCCTAAAGATCAGGTTACCACAGACCCGAGTAAGTACCGCCCCATAACGTGTCTACCTACAATCTATAAGACACTGACATCTATTCTGAGCATGAGAATCACCCGGCATATTAATATGAATCGGATTATGTCTCGTGCTCAGAATGGATGTCGGGGCGGTGGTCGTGGAACCAAGGAACCACTTCTCATCGACGCGGTCATTGGCAAAATGGTTAAACGCAACCGTCGGAACTTCTCCGCCGCCTGGATAGACTACAGAAAGGCGTTCGACTCGGTGCCCCATACATGGCTAAAGAGGGTCCTCGAACTGTACAAAGTAGACTGTACAGTAAGAGACTTCCTCGGGTACTGTATGGGGCAATGGAGTACGATCCTTTGTCATCTAGGCGAGCGGATGACGGCTGCGGAATACCGGATAAGGATACGACGGGGTATTTTCCAGGGCGACTGTTTGAGTCCAATATGGTTTTGCCTCTCCCTGAATCCTCTCAGCGCATTACTGGAGGGCTCGGGGGGAGGATTTCAGCTTCGGAGAGGAGGGACAAAAGTGACCCACCTTTTCTACATGGATGACCTCAAGTTATTCGCCTCCAATCGCTCCCATTTGATGGAATTGCTTAAAGTCACTTGTGATTTCAGCAATTCTATCAAAATGGAGCTCGGGACGGATAAGTGTGCGGTCCTTCATGTCGAAAGGGGTAAGGTCACTAATACGGAGGGCATAGACTTATCTATGCCCGTTAACATAAGGACCCTCTCTGAGGCTGAAACATACCGATACCTGGGTATGTCACAAAATATGTGTATCGATGAGGCTGGCATGAAACAGTCAGTTCGTGACGTGTTTTTTGCACGCCTGACAAAGGTTTTTAATAGCCATTTGTCAGGCGGGAATAAGGCACGTGCTTTTAACGGCTGGGTCATGCCAGTCCTCATGTATACCTTTGGCATACTCAGATGGACTCAAACTGAGCTCAACGCCCTGGACCGAAAAGTCCGCACAACTATGACGTCCCACAGAATGCATCATCCGAGATCGTCAGTGATGAGGCTGTACCTTCCGCGGAGGCATGGCGGGAGGGGCTTTTTAAGCGCCCTCACCATGCACAATCGCGAGGTGTGCAGCCTCCGTAACTACTTTCTGGCGAGATCGGATGAGTCAATCTACACGGACGTCATTAGTTGTGATAAAGGACTTACCCCTCTATCCTTAGCCAACGAGCAATGGCAGGACCCGGGAGTACTGAGCGTTTCCGACCGAGAGGCTGTATGGAAGGAGAAAGAGCTCCACGGGAGGTTCTACAAGGCTCTACACGAGCCTTTCGTAGATACTGTTGCCTCCCTGAACTGGCTACGTTTCGGTGACCTCTTTGGGGAAACCGAAGGTTTTGTCTGTGCGATACAGGATCAGGTTATTAAGACGAACAACTATAGGAGATACATCCTAAAGGATGGCACCGTCGACATCTGTCGAGCTTGTCGCCATCCCGGGGAGTCGCTTCGGCATGTTATCTCCGGTTGTTCTATGCTTTCTAACTCTGAGTATCTGCATAGACACAACCTAGTAGCCAGAATCCTACACCAGGAGCTCGCTCTGAAATACGGCCTCGTGGAACGGAAACTGCCGTATTATAAGTACTCTCCGGAGGCCGTGCTCGAAAATGACCGCGCCAGGCTCTATTGGGACCGGTCCATCATCACGGACAGGACAATTGTTGCGAACAAACCTGATATCGTGTTGATGGACCGGGCACAGTCGCGGGTATTTTTGGTCGACATTACCATTCCATATGACGAGAACCTCGTGAAAGCCGAAACAGATAAGAAGACGAAGTATCTGGACCTGGCTCACGAGGTGACCGACATGTGGGGTGGTGTGCCGACCGAAATTATCCCGATAGTCGTGTCTGCGAATGGGTTGATCCCAGTCAGCCTCTCTAAACATCTGAGGCGACTGGGACTCCGGGACGGATCGCTCCAGGCTCAAATGCAGAAGGCGGTGCTCCTCGATACCGCCCGCATCGTCCGCCGGTTTCTCTCCCTTTCGCCCTAACCCTCGGCCGTTTGGTCTCCCCTGCCGAGGGCTTCCGTCTGTTTGGGTCCTATTTATATATGTATTATATAAAATATTTATTTATATATATATATATATATATATATATATATATATATATATATATATGTTTATTTTTATCCATAATATTTATTTTATATATGCAATATATATCTATATCTTTATTTTTATTTTTATTTATAAACCCAACCAGACGAGAAAACAAATGAATACCACCCCAATAATAATAAAGCACTTTATTCCGAGCGCTAAAGGTTCTTAAACTATACTAAATTAATAAATAAAATAAACTACAGAAAGTCCCGTAGCTCAGTGTGCCTATTGGCAAAGGCCTCCTCCAACGACCTCCACTGTTGCCTCTCTTGGCCTACCCTTCTCCATTTTGGCCCAGCTCTTAGAGTTAGACGAAGTTCGTCTTGAGAAAGTACGCACATTTTATTAATTTTAATAAAACTGCACACACCAACTGCCAACATGATAAATATAGGAAATGGGAAACTTCATACTCGTACAACTTTTTCGATCAAATTTTTTTTAAAATTAAATGAGTTGCTGGTCCGACACAGTGCCATCAGACTCGGACAGATTAGGTTAGAATAACCACGAACCTTCGTGGTTATTTTTTAACTACCCATTAGCGTTTCTGTTGTTAAGTGTGGTTAAGAACAACAGGTAGGAGGGGAACCCTCCCATTCTTATTAGATTTCTTGACATTCTTATTAGATTGTATTAAATAAATAAAATTAAGAATTGTATAATAAAAAAACTACGCGTTTCCGGCAAGTGGGGGGTGACTCAACACATCACTCCAACCCCTGGTCCCCCCACCCACCCCTGGTCCACCTACGAAGGCGACTCGTTTCAAAATTTTACCCTATGTAATAATAAAATTATTATATAATTAAGTTAAAAATAATTATTGTTAACTTACTTAGTTTCCACTTTTATCGGCAGTCCCCAAAGACTGCCCCGTATTTTTTTTATTTTAGCCAGTTAAATGTGTTGAGGAATGGCAGTCAACACCCTTTTATAATTGCGTGAGATTTATTTCATTTCATTCATGTTAAGTATTAGTATTTTTATCCGGCTAATATGTATCTGGTGTTGCCATCCTCTACGGCAATTGATATATCTAGATGGGTTTTGTTCAAAACCACGGGATCTGTCAGCGGCTCGTGACGTCGGCAGCCGCTTGGCACGACCCAAATTCCTGCACCGGCGAAAAATAGAGTCCTAGACGTCGCATAAAAAATAAACACAGCTTGTCGGTGATAGTTTAAGAGGCAAGTTATCGCATTTGAACCTACGTTGCCAACTAGACTTATACTTTCTTCTCTCATTCGTATTATAGTTAGCGAAAAAAACAATGTATATAAAATACGCCGTTTAGCTACTAAGCTAAACGGCGTATTTTCGCGCACAGACGCTTTAACCACTAGGTTAAAGCGTCTGGGCGCGAATCCCGAAGACGAGTTTATATTCCCGCAGCGGCGAAAAACTTTTTGTCCCTTTTTTCTACAAATTTTAATGTTAGGGTAACCTTATATTGCACCTTGAATACATGGAAAAACATCTGCAAACCTTATTCTTACTATTGCTACCTCCTTCACCGGAAGTCAGTTGACAGTATTGATTGAATTAGCAACGGTCGTCTACAAGACCGTCTTGCAGCTAAAAATAAATGAATATAAACATGTATAAAGTATAGCTATCTTTTAAAACGTTAAATATCGTCATAATTGAAATCGTAATTGATGTGTTATATTTATTGTTATTACTAGCTGACTCGGCAAACGTTTTTTTTGCATAAAGTGTTTGACAGGTTACACAGCCATAGGTGACAGGTACAGTTTGTATGGAAAATAAAATTGTTGCTATTTCGATTTTCCATGCAATATTTCCATAATTTCTCATCGTTTAAACCTTCCCTGGACTGCCACAAATATTACAAAACCAAAATTAGCCAAATCGGTCCAGCTGTCGATCGGTCGAGTTTTAGCGAGACTAACAAACAGCAATTCATTTTTATATATAAGAAGATAAGATTACGACTAGATGGAGTGACGACTGTTTACTGTTTATGATTAGTGTGCGGGTAGTCGATGGATGCAGTGGGCTCTAACAGGCGGAAATAATGATGATAATGATGATTATTTATTGTTTAATATAGTATTGTTATAATTCGCCATGATAGCTCATTCACAGGGAGCTCGCTTTTAATTCAATATACTAGAGCAACCTGGGTTCAATCCTCGTTGCCGGCACCAATTAAATTGTTAATTTTAATTCTTGACTGCTCAGCGGTGAAGGAAAATATCGTGAAGAAACCTGCATATTTTCGAAATTATAACAAAATATAATTATAATAAAATATATTTCAAAAATATGTGAAGTAAGTAATGGGTATACTCTAAGACTATATAGGCTGTCACTTTACTTTTAATTTTTACTCATAATGCGATTTGTACGATTTCAATGTCTACTGGGACGTTGCAGTTGGATTTATAGTTAGTAAAATTAAAAAAATATGCGCTAGATTTTTGTGTGTATTACGTATGTTTTAGAAATATGCGTTAATACCAATCGACAAGAATAAAAAAATAGTAGTAAAAAACTTCTCATGTTAGTGGAATCAATTTATTGCTATAGGATTTTTTCCATCACCCTTTTTGTTGAAATAATTCGTTGATGATATGGAATATAATAACGACTTGTTTGGAGCCGATGATACATTAAAATACATAAAGATAATGAAATTACTGATAATTCGCTTAACGGATTTTATGTATTAAATACGCATGCGAAATATGCGTATTTAATAGATATGTATATGAAAATAGTGTAGGTAAAAACGTGTTACTGCGGGTCGATACAGATTCGGTTATTGCTGGAAAAAAAAATTCACTCATTCAATAGATTTCGGTCAAATAAGGCATAAGTGCTTAGTCTACCACGTACAGCTGTAATATTAAGAATTGTCTGATAATATGCCATAAATATGTAAAGCATCTGATAAATTGTCTCAATTGACAAGGGCCACACGTTGCTCGAGGGAAACCATGATTGCTTTTTATATTAAACTAGCGGACCCGGCAAACCTTGTTTTGCCGTATAAATTAATTGTAGGGTAAAAAAAATTTTGGGGTGGATCACCCTTAACATTTAGGGGGTGAAAAATAAATTTGGCCGATATGCGCACAAAATTTCGCGAAAATTGGTCGAGCCGTTTCGGAGGAGTTCAATTACAAACACCGTGACACGAGAATTTTATGTATTATATTGTATCAACGACTCTCTTTCCCTGGGTTGGAATGATGCCCGCTATACTAGCGCCGACATTCCAGGTACCAGGCGACCGTTCTAGTGCTGACGTATTTCACATACATGACGTACCACCTGACTCGCAAGCCGATCTCGGTGGTAAAGAGTGTGCTGCACCAGAACTGCAGCGGGCTGCAGCCGCCGCCGGGCGTGGACCCCGCCGATGACCAGTGGTGCAACTGGGCTCCTTTCAGTGAGTGCGACCAACTCACTAAAAGCTCAATAGGCTACATCTAGGTCTTATATTTCGTGATCAACAGACCCATTAGGTCGAATACATCTTGAAGATGTATTGTACATGTGTTTGGTACAATAATAGTTTATCTATTCATAACAATTTACCAAGATATTATACTTGCACTAGATTTGCCCCTTCGCCTTGTATACTGTCTTACTGGGTCAAATGTGTTTGTACATTGATTGACTTCATAATGTTATAATGTAAACATTATTTGCTAAATAAATTATAATGTTATTACTGTTAACAACGTTTGATTGCACCGATCTAAATGATGAGCACCCTGACACTGGAAAGACACATTTACATTTACACACATTTTATTTAATGAAATAAATTAAAATTTATTGCGATTAACAATATAAAGGGTGGCTCTTCTAAGGTTTTTTATTAAATTCTAGATATAAATAATGTTAGATAAAAAATGATAAAAATATTTAAAATCACTCGTAAGTAATTAATTACATTCATTTGGACTTATCTCAAAAAGTGCGTGATTTATACGCAACTTATTTATTTTAAGCGCGATCATTCACAACTAACACGCATACAAGTTCGTGCACAGTAAAATTTAGGTATTTATGAATGACTACCGCATTGTCAACACGTTCTGTTTTTTAGGGAATAGAATGGCATTTTTTTTGGAAAAAAACTACTTTTTTTATTTCAATAAACGATTATACTACAGAGTCTGAACCTCCTGTGAAAATTTGGGCACTTCTCAAAAAATCTCCCTGTATAGGTAACATTAATTCATTTTTACATAGTGCCTCTGGTTTCTCGTGGTCAACCATGATTTTATATTATTTTTAAAATAACACAGTTTTTATGAAATATGCCACAAAAATAATATTTTTATAAATAAACTTTGTCTTTCAGATACGAGCGACGCAAACACATTGTTAGGCGCTCTAGACTCTGCCTTCCTTTTCTCTTACGCGGGCGCCATGTTCGTTTCTGGTTGGTATGGCTTGTGTTTTATGATCCTGTTCATCTTATTCGATTAGATATATATTCTCTATAATCTTATATCTTGCTTTATGGGTCAATTAAGCAACAGCTGTGAGTAACTCTCCTTGTACTCTAATAGGAATGGTGGCCGAACGGGTAGACTTGCGCTACTTTCTCTCACTGGGGATGCTGGTGTCCGCCATTTTCTGCTACCTGTTCGGGCTGGGGCACACGCTTGGCATCCACTCCATCTCCTTCTACCTCTTGGTGCAGGTAATAATAAATACTGTGTCACAAATAGACCAGATCTGGATAAGTAACGTTGCTTTGACCAATGAGTCGGATAAACTTATTCGTAATGGTTTTACTTCTGGTTTTCCTTTGTAATTAATCGATTCAAAACTTAACGTGTAAGACCAGCGTCCTCGATTAGAGTGATTAAATTTCGAATTGTTGTAACCAATCGATTCGTGTCCTTTTTTGCGTACAAGAGCATGTGCAATTTGCAATTTGTCTTTTTTTGTTGGATGATGATGTGTTGAGGAATAAGGAAAGTTCCATCGGACACAAAGCCCGCAGAAAGGCTATTGTTTTCATTTCAAGGGCGTGAACATTTCGAGTGAAGTAGTATATGGTGTAATTTGTGATTCTGTTCGGAGGCCGGGGCGGGCATAGCGCAGACGACTGGCTGGCCGGGCACCGTCGCCACCGTGGGCAAGTGGTTCGGCAACAGCAAGAAAGGCCTCATCTTCGGCTTATGGAACTCGCACACGTCCCTCGGGAACATATTGGGTGAGTTGGCTTGAAATATTCGTGGCGTGCCCCAAGGAAATGTGCTGGGTCCCATTTTATTTCCTCTAATGTTTACCGACTCGCCTGATACTCCACACAAACAGATACTGCACTAGGAAAATACTAAGAATCGGAACAATGACTATATGCGGTAATGTTACTCTTCTTGGAAAAGAGTAGAACGCACAATCCGTAACACTTACATAACACTATTGGTATTATGTTACGGCCGAATACGCTCTTCTTTATATACGAATCAGAACAAGGGGAGGGAAATGTGTTATTTATTTAAGAAAAATATGACACGGTTCAACACTGAACAATTATCTAGGACCTGATATGTGTATAATCAGGCACTGTGCTGGCGGCGGAGTTCGTTGAGCGCGACTGGGCGCTGTCGTTCGTGTACCCAGCGCTGGGCATGGGCGTGGTCGGCGCTTTCGTGTGGCTCTTCCTGCCCTCCGAGCCTCGCCACGTGGGCCTGGCGGTGGCGCCGCGCCCAGAGGTCAGACCTCCTGTGTGTTGAACGGCGGTTTCGTCCATGTTCCCTTTTGAATCAAAGTTTTTCACGGATAAATGTATCCAGCTAAGATAAGTTATGATCGAACCAAAAGTCATTTTCACATACTATTTGAGAATGCATTTCCGGATTTGTGTGTTGCATTTTTAGATATACAATTTAATTGCAATCTCCGGTGCTCTCGGGGCATACTTCTCTTGTGCTGTTTAATCACAACTTTGTATTTGTGGTGCGCCCGCCGCAGTCCAGGCCGTCGCGAAGGTTGGAAGATGAAGAGGAACCGACGCAGGTGATCGTCGGCGACCAGGTACGAATGCATGCCATGCTCAGATTCGACCTTTTGAACCATGACTTACTAAACGAAACGTTACAAAATGTTAGTGTTTTCGAACTAAAGCTCTCTTTCTGTATAACAAACTAAATATTAGACATTAATAATAAGAAGACGGTAGTTCAATAATTTTTACCATAGAAAACGCATGAGTGTGCATTAATAAGCATTTGCTAATATTAGTATAATGCGATAATTTTTAAAATAATAGTGTTTTCTGTTCAACAATATTATATTGAAAACCGCCTATAAATATTGGTAATGATTAAAATGTTGAATGATTACACAAATATCATGTTCCTGGAGTCGAACAAGCTAAAATAATGTTTTTATACATTATCGATTATGGAATTGTGTAATAAATTTAATATTTTTCGGACAAAAAATTGGACAGCAAAAGCAAATGTATTTTAACGAATTTTGTTAGTTAGACGGCGTATCTTGATAACAAAGGGTATATATATGTAAAGGCCGCGCAAACCTCAAATGCTCCTTAGTCAAGTCAGTTCAACGAGTTCTGCGCCTGTCCTATCGAATGAAATAAAAATAGGTTTGGCGAAAAACTATTAACATGTAGTGGGAACAGGACATAAAGCCATGTAAACTGCGGTGAGAATGAGATTGCTACTCTTCCCGCGCACGCAATGATTTGACACAATTTGGCAGGGGCATTACAGTTTTGCGCGTCTTTTGACATACATTCGGTGGTGTGGAGCGACCGTTTAGGTCGGCAGCTTCCAGGCGTCTGAACCGATAGTTCTCACCCTCGGTTCGGGCACCTGGGGGCAACTACTGGGGGGGTACTACTTGACACTTACTAACGCACCGCCCCTCCCTCGCACCTGCTGTTCGCTGACCGCACGCGCCCCCAGGCGGCGAGCTTGCGGCCCAACAGGCACTCGGCCAACGCACCGCCGGTGAGACCTACTTTTTATACCTCCACGCTCTAACTGGCTTGCGCTTCACTCTTCGGCCTCTAACCATCATGCTGTTGCTGTTCACGTCATTGTTAATGGCGATTAAGTGCATCCGGTATTAGTAACATTTTCTCATCATCAACTTACATCGACCATAAATTTTGTATCATCCAATGTATGCGCGTCCCGTGCACCTTGCCGCTGCGACGGAGGCACGGGCGAGAATCGGGACCGCGGGTAGAGATAACGAAAAAATATTGATATATCGATATTTCTGATAAAAATACATCGATATTTTGATGCGATATATCGACATAAAATATTCAATATCGTATCAAAAACGATATTTTTTCTAATTCGGATCCCGCACAGAGTTTGTAGATTTCAAATAAATAATCATCAATATAAACAAGAAATCGATATATCGGTATTTTCTCTTCTGTACAGGGAGGCTTTTCTAAGTGTATCCATTTTTTAAATTAAATTCTAGACATGAATAATGCTATATAAAAAATGATAAATATAAAAAAAAACTTGTAATTAATTAAATACATTCATTTGAACTTATCTCAAAAAGTGCTTGATTTATGGGCAACTCATTTATTTTACGCGCGATCATTCATAACTAATACACGCATTTATGAATGACTATCGCATTGTCAACAAGTTCTGTTTTAAGGGAATGGAATGGCAATTTGAGAAAAAAAACGTTGTGTTTTTATTTCAATAAACGATTAGACTACCGAGTCCGAACCTCCTGTGTGAATTTGGGCACCTTAAGAAAAGCCACGCTGTATATCGAGGGCGATATTGATGTATCGATCTATTTCTTCACTTTCGGCACCATGGGGTGGGCGCGCGCGTGCGCAGGGCGGTGGCGCGGGGGAGGAGGAGGCGGAGGCGCACGAGGGCACGGCGCTGCTGCGGAGGGCGGGCGGGGGTGAGCGGGGCGGGGCGGTGTCGCTGTCGCGCGCGCTCGCCATCCCCGGCGTGGTGGAGTTCTCGCTGTCGCTGTTCTTCGCGAAGCTGGTCAGCTACACGTTCCTGTACTGGCTGCCGCTCTACATCAACACCTCGAGTGAGCGCCCGGTCCTTTGTCCGTTCTGTCCCGTCTGCCCGTGGCCCGTGCTGAGCGCCGTCTGTCGCAGCGTCGCTGACGCCGAAGCAGTCGGGCGAGCTGTCGACGGCGTTCGACGTGGGCGGCGTGGCGGGCGCGGCGCTGGCCGGCCTGCTGGCCGACTGCGCCGGTTGCCCCGCCCTCGTCTGCGCCGCCTTCTACGCGCTCAGCGCGCCCACGGTCAGTGCGTCGTATGCGTATACGCCTCTAACGATCTAAGTAATTACGATCCTCGCAAAGGTACCATTTTCTAATAATGAAACACATAGTATTGTCTTCACGCCAACACAATTAAAAGTTGTTCTTCCTTTTCGCTTTTTTATGACAATAACCGTATACGTTAGAAAGTTACTGTTTGTATACATACGGATAGACACACGTTC
The DNA here is from genome assembly GCA_933534255.1 of Iphiclides podalirius. Classification (NCBI taxonomy): domain Eukaryota; kingdom Metazoa; phylum Arthropoda; class Insecta; order Lepidoptera; family Papilionidae; genus Iphiclides; species Iphiclides podalirius. Next base: position 208,212 of record OW152835.1, on the reverse strand, counting down.
GGATCAAGCTGCTCAGAAAATTTTTGTTCATTTATCTACAAAAATTTACAATTTAAATTATCGCTCTTCACAAAACAGATATCGCCTTTAACAATCTAGCTAGATACGTACAAATTTATTACTATCGTTATTGACAAGTTGCGATTCTCAAATCTACCCACTTCCACCAAATTAGGTAATTTAAATAAACATTTTATTACGACTCCTTTAATGCAACATGTAATTACTTGTGACAATGTATCCCGTTTAAAGCACTAATATACACACTATGACACTATATCCCATTTAATTTGTTTAAATTCTCTCCAGTCTCTTCGGACGAACCAAAAAAACATCCACGCTATAAAATCCAATATAGGCGAATATAACATCATCGATTACCTTCTTCTTGTGGTACAAAACTCTTGTCCATTATCTCCCAAAATACCACATTCCTCCACTTCCCGCTCATTATAGACCTGTTTGTGTGCGAAACTAAGGGTGGAACCTTTCGTTTCCAGGGTACTTTCTCACTTGGTGTTTACTAATAGCCTTTTAATTCCACTCGCCTGGTCGGTATTAGGCCCGGCACAGAAGATACTAAAATCATTGTTATGTATGGTCTTAATCGACTTTTCAAATTCTGTTAATACCGTCAGTCACGACATCCTTTTATCCGTCCTCTCACAACTGAATTTGTGTTTCCTATGAGGTGAAAGCATGGTTTTCTTCCTGTCTTCGAGGGCGCCAACAGTTCAGTATTATCAGTGCATTATCATCAAGCTGGCCTAAAATTGCAACTGGCGTCCCTCAAGAGGGTATTCTCTCTCCTCTGTTGTTCTATATTTTAATAAGTCCAATCACTTTTGATTTTCGGTGTTCGTATCATCGCTATGTCGATGATTGCACGCTCAGGCAACCTGTGATAGCGTCTCAGAAGTGATTCGTGACATAAAATGAGACTTAAATTAAATTAAATGGTAGTCTGATAGATTGGTAACCCAATAGTGTCAGGCTACCGTCGTTGGGAGTAATCTCGTACTGTACTTAAATTGAATCTAAGCAATCTTCCAACAATAATATTTAACAACTTTACTATTCATATCAGCTAGAATATAAAAATATTGGTTGCATATTTACATGACTCTGAGTTTCCGAATTAAACATGTCTGTCATAGAGTCAGTGTTTTACGGCGTCTATACAGACTTAGTTACATTATTACAGACTTAATTTTTTTAATCGACTTTGGCGATTTGTGGTACTTTCACCTGAATGCAGGTTATATCAATAAACTCGTCTGACTTCTATTGGAATAATTAGTAAGTGTGACCATGTGTCTTTCTATCGTTCTCAACTTCAATGATTGTCTACTCGGCAAAGTCGCTCCTTGCGAGCACTAATTACTCTTTATTCTTTTCTTGATTCTTCTTCTACTCCTTACTTATCTCCACACTTTAAATATCTTTGTTCAACCCATCATAAAAATCCTCGCTCGACGCATAGCTCTTCTCCGGCGTCCGTCTGTTCTGATTTGTGTTTTGATGTATTTATTTGTTGTATGTGCGTTTTTTTATTGCTGGATATATAAATGACAAAGTCCGAACCGAATTACATAATTATACTCTTTTTATCATAGTCTACACATAAATAAATATTCTACATTGACGCTTATGATGATCCTCCTAAACGCAAAATACTCTTAATTATATTCAAGCTGAGCGGTGTAGATGTCGTCGGCGTGCAAGCGACTGTCGTTACAGCCGGGTCTCATGTTATTTGCCCGTTCAGCAAACAACATATTTGTGGCACACATCGTGTCGCCATAATGTACTCATCTTTCTTTGTCCGATGCATTATTTTGTGGCATATGTTTTTACCTTTCGAAATCAGGACGGCTTAGTCTCTTCGGATTTAAAAAAAAAAACTCGCGTGTAACAAATTCTCGACAGATTCACTGGATCGTCAGTCTTATAAGTATATATTTATTCATATATGTATTGTGTATTTAAATATGTTTATTTTATTGTATGCTATATTGCAATAATCTAGTAACTATATTAATTTTCTAAAATTAGTATTTTATGTTAGATTCCTTAATTTGATTTTTCAATGATTCTTTTATAATTCTCTGCTTGGATTTTATAACCAATGCCTATTTAGACTTCTCTGGACCACCCAAAGGTTGAGTAGTGGATAATGCTGATGGTACTAAGCCCGCCTTAATATATATTTTGTGTGCATATATATAAATGATTACCAACCGGTAACTCCTCTCCTCCGGACCGGCAGCTGCTGGCCTATCAGGCGTGGGGGGCCAGCTCGTACGCGTTGAACGTGGCGCTGCTGGTGGCGAGCGGGCTGCTGGTGAACGGGCCCTACGCGCTCATCACCACCGCCGTCAGCGCAGACCTCGGTGAGGGCCTCCGTCGCCAGTACTGCTACTCCGCTTCTACTGGCCATTCGTTCTCGGCCATCTCAGAGGGCGGCTGACTTATACATTCTGTTCAATGTAAAACTGTAAATCTCAACCACCAGCAATTTCGTTTGCGTTGTTTAATAAATTAACAATATATATTTTCTAGCACAGCAAGAAAATAAAAATGTTTGCGTACTCGTATTGCTCATAGAAATCTTCGTCATGTTAAAACTTTAACTTTACATTAAAATTAAACGTTATAAGTTTTAAGATAAAATAAGGCCAGGTGGAAAAAATTCATTGAAATCTATCCAGTAGTTTTCCTCGATGCCAACAACGTCCGACCTTTATAATTTAATCGATATAGATTCTTATAATAATACCTCCATCAGGCACGCACAGCAGCCTGGCGGGCGACTCCTTGGCGCTGGCCACCGTCACCGCCATCATCGACGGCACCGGCAGCGTCGGTGCGTCTCCGCTCATCACCATTCAAACTGTGCCACTCACCCCACCTCAATCATCGGACGAAACGCTCAAATGTAAAATACTTCACTCGGTGCTGTGTCAAAATGATTTGACAATTTACCAGATCATGAGGGATAACCATAGACTTCGAGGGTTGCAGGTTTACCTCACTTACGCAAACGCAAAAGTAGTTTTACTCGATGTGGGTTTTCTGCGAGGCTACTTGCGTTGCTACTTCCCGCGCGGAGCTGTTGCAGTTCCGCCTCGGAGGTGTTGTGGCGTGTGGCAGGCGCGGCCATCGGGCCGATGGTGGCGGGCGTGGTGTCCTCCTGTGGCAGCTGGTCGCACGTGTTCTACATGCTCATCGCCTGCGACTTCCTCGCGCTCTGCCTGCTGCTCAGGTGAACCCTCACCCCGCTTAATACCACCCACTCAGAAATTAGGAAAAGAAAACACTTTCATCGAGCACAATATTTTTCTATGTATTGTTTTCACCGTCCATATTGTACAAATGTTCTTCCCGATTTAAAAATCAAACCACAGCCGACCTATCGCCCTATCGAAAACGAGTCTCTCGAATTTCCCAGGGTGGTCCGCTCGGAGCTGAGGAAGCTGCGCCACGAGAGGCGCCTCGCCTCGCCCCGCCTGGTGAGGACGGAGTGATCCTCGCCGGCGCCAACTCCTCGACGGTTCCTACTTCACGGCGGACTGCGGTCGGCCCTGCTATGGAGCCGATATCTTAGCTTATGTTTGATGTCTCAACACTTCGGATACTAGCTAACAATTACTGCCTCTCTGTACTTGCCTTATATAACCGTTCAAATTTCGATTCTTAATTGGCTGTAGTCAACGAGAGTCGATTTTACAAATTCACAGCATTGTACATAAAATATCACCTTTTACTGTGATAGGACCACACAACAGTTTCTGTTATTCTGGTGTTGCACGAATGTGCAGGCTCGTCCGGAGGAGTACCACGTAGAAGAGCAGCGTGAAGTGACAGTATTATACTTTCGCGTTTCGTCTGGTGAGTGAGGTAACTGGGCTCCATTTCTTTAAAAGTTGTCGACATATCGTCAAACCCCCGGGTTTTGAGTCCATGGGCGGAGATATTCACTTAACATCAGGTGAACCGCCTTTAAGGGACGACCTCACCGTCTGAGACATTTTGAAGAACATAACAATTGCAAAACTTTCTTTTCTCTGTTGATACATTAATAATCTGCCATATCGGGGTGTGATACCTGGCCGACTAGTGTACGGATACAGTTTCCTTTAAACTGTTCACTTAATGATTTTATTACCTGTATCTACTAAAAATTTGCAAAAAGCATAATGATTAACAATAATCATCAATAGTCGTAACGCAAATACCAACCCCCAATATTAACCCAAAAGAAACGGTATTATTGATAATAAATTAACTAAGCGATGTCACGACGACTCGAAATTACGACTTAAATGCTGTGATTGAAGTAAACAGTACTTATTTAGCATTACAGGATAAACTAACTTAGACGAGTTCCGCAAGATGACCACAATCATTCCACAAGCTATCGTATGACGCATTTGCGAATAATTCTATATTTATAAGCCATGACACACAATAAGATCTTTTTTATCAAGGTTATAAAGATCTGTGTGTAGAATATTGTATTTTGTTTGATATATATAAATATTTATTTTAGTTTTAGATCTGTGCGCGGCTGCACCGCTACACGTTCTGCCTTCCAACGCCCAATATTGATTGTTATATGTCGTTCTTCCGATTTTAATTAGTCGTTAAGTATAAATAATTGAAATAAAATAAATTCACATTGTCCATAACGAAATTATTTGTGTTTCGTATATTAAAATAACTGTCCAGTCAACATATATTACTGGATTATTACCAATTATATATCACTGTCTCCAGCTGTCGAAGTAGTATGTTGCTTTAAATACCAGACGAAGTAAAGTGGACTGATCTCTACATTCCTTCAGATACCTCGACTCTAAGGCGCGTTGTAAACTGCATCGAAACAGATAGATTATAACAGGATATTGTGTAATTGGACGTGGCGGGAACTCTACTATGATCATTTTTATTAAATTGTATTGTACGATGTCCAGTCTGTGTGTAAGACGTATTTGTTCGCGTGTGCGACGCCGGTCCAACCGCCGCCCACGCTCACCGCTGTATTATCTAATGTACAAAATGACGTGTAAAATAATAAAGCTAAATATTACCTCCGTACGTTATTATTTTATTTCTCATTCCTGTCAAGCTTACAATACGTACATTTGCACGTACTGTTACGAGGGTTGAAAAGGCAACACTTTTTAAATAGATAAGCATTTATTGAACTGGTACAATCGCGACAATTATTGGAGACAACCATTTGGAATCGGCGATAAATTGTGACAGAAGTTCACTAATTAATGAAATAAATGTATTAATAATGGATTAGCTAAATAATGGATTAGCTGATGGCGCAGTATGCGTGTGTTGGTCCCTTGTTAGAATCAGGCAGGATGTAACATACCATGGGTCAAGAGGAATCTCGAAAAAGTTTCCATATTTATAGATATTGATAATTCCAGATATTGGAAGATTTAAATTATCTAGACGACTTAAACTACAGAACTTCATTAACCATTAATAATATAAAAATCAATCAATACGTAAGGTAAATTAATTCCAGAGAACTTTTTCCTTAATAATCTATTGTCATTAATATATAATATTAAAATATTATTACGTAGCATATTAAGCATAAAGATGATTTAAAATGTTCTTACAAAAGTTTGTGATTTAGCATTCAATAGTTAATGATGACTTTTTTGCCGATTTTTTCCAAACCGTCTGTTGTTGTATTCGCGTTTACGACACACATCAATAGTGTGACCTACAATTCTACAGTACCTAACGACACACGGGGGTAGTAAAAGATCTGGGTCCCTGATAATAGGACCCGTTTGGTACATTTATTCCATTTCGAGTAAAATTTAGGTTTTCTTGAAGTTGTCGCTGAGGCGAACGCGTTTTTTTTTTTGTATTTGAATTGTCATTAGAAAAACATATCTCTAACCGAAGAACGAGCTCGTCGACTTCTTCGGTACTCATTTGACGGCACTCCTGAAGGTCTAAAAGCAGCGCACTGCTCTATGCTCAAGTTGCCCAAATCTTAATTTTAAAATGTCTTCTAATTGCTGCCACGTTTCAACTTTGTTTATTGAACACACAATTTCAGCATGGCCTTCTAGCTGCCCTAATATGTATTTAAATAATATGCCCCGTTGTGACGGTGAAGCGACGCGACCACGCGTGCACTGGTGGAACTTCTTAGGAACGAAACATTTTTTAAATTGAGTATTTAAGTATTTATATTTTCTTATTAATTTTTGTATTATATATTATATTTATTTACTGTAAACTTACTGTTTGTTGGTATTTTGTTTCAGATTGCTAAATATGGATCGCAAAATGGAAGAAAACGTGTTGAAATGGCTAGAAGAGGAGTTAGATTAGGAAGATTTGATTGGAAGCGAACAGAAAGAGGATTTGAGAGAAGAAGAAAATATAATTCATTTTCCGCACGACACTGATACCGAGCAAAAAGATCAGACTGATGAAAATGGTGACAATGCTGAACAAAACAACAGTGATTCGGACCACGGTATGCCACTCGCAGAATTAGCCACTTATAATCTTAATATTAAATGGAATGGGGGAAACGACCATTTCCTACAACAAGGCTACATATTCATAATATTATACAAAGACATTTAGAACCAAAAGATACAGCTTCTAATGCCTGTACACCCCTTCAATGTTTCGAGTTATTTTTTGAGCTTATTATTTTTGAATCCCTGGTAAAGTTTACAAAAATATACATATACACACATATATATATATATTTGTACATTTTACCACATATAGATAGATATATATAAAGAATAAATACCAAAGAGAACGCGATGCGAAGCCTATGACTCTAACTGAATTGAAAGCGTTTGTTGCTCTACTATAGTTATCGGTGTCAATAGATCAGGACGTCAAAAATTGTTCGAAATGCTACAGGCGTAAATATGATGATCACCATTTTGTCATGCGTGTAATGTAAATAAAAAAAAATTAAAAAAAATTAAGAACTAAACCAAAAGTTCATTGATCACAAATAACTGTCATTTTTTGAAAAGTGAAGTTTTGTTAAAATTTTTAAGTTTAAGATGGGTCAGATATTTCTTTTTATTTCAGTTTACTTAATAAATTATCATTTATAATAATAAATGTGTTTTATTTAAAAATTAAACTATTATCTTTCAGTATATTTCAATTTAAAAATGGGCTACGAGTGAAGCCCACGCGAGCACTCATGAACGTTTTAGAGGGGCGTGTACCGTAGTGTTAAGGCTTATAACGCTAAGGCGTTAGTCAAAACACGATAAGACGCGCGGCCCAAGTTTCCCGCTAAGAGTGGTGGAATGCTGCGCTAAGCGTTAATCGGCGATATGTTACAAGATGGTAGTCCGTTTCAATGTAACACGAATACTGTAAAAGAATGACCTGGTAAATATTGTTCTAATAAATCACTGACACTGGTCACACACGCTATCTTCTTATCTAGGCGATTGTGTATAGGTTCGATATCGATATTTTTTCGGCATCCCTACGCGATCGTATATTACTAAATGGAACTATTTTTATTTACGGCTTGGCTACGTTGGTGGCTTCGATGTAACTATCAGAGTTTAGGCATGTTGAATACGAGTCTGACAAAAAAAAACTTAAGTAGTTAATTTTTTATTTCATTCGAAAAAATTTTCTTTACACTGTTTCAGTCACTTTTTTGATAAAGCCTCCTTAAAGGCGCTGGCGCCGGCCTGCAGGGCGTCCAAAACTCTGGGAGCCTCGTCGGCCAAGCTCTTCGCGAAGTCCTCGAGGTTCTTCTTCTGATCGCTCGCCAGCTTAGTCAATCCCTCCTTGAACTTATCCAGGTTCACGTTCTTTGGGTCGACCACATCGGCGAACGCCTCTCGCGCTTTCTCCTCGGTCAACTTGATCCCGTCTATGATCTTAACTATACAGCAGTTATGGAAATGAAAATATATTTTATCCTACAAGCATTACAAGAGTGGCGAAAGAGTTGAAAAAACAGACGGAGAAAGGGATTCATTATAATTTTTGGGTAAATTACCATCCTTCATCATCTGAATAATACCGTCGACAGTGTTCTTGCCGCTTTTTTTAAGTTTTTCAAACATTTCCTCCATATCGCAGAAACGCGGTAACTCTGTATAATTATAATCGTTAAAATGTAATGGCAATCACCTTACGTTTCCTTTAGAACGTCATATTTTATAGTAGTAGCATAGATTTGCCGTCAATTTAAAATTATATTGCATTTTAAAAAAAACGAATCTTAAGCAGTGTTACCGTACATATACCACACAATTATATTTTATGTATTAACTTAGGTTTACTTGCAACTATTCTAAAACGGATGTGCCAAGTATCATAGGAATCTCTTAATTATTATCTTGATTCATCAGATAGAACAACGCTACGCTTGAGGTGTGTCTAATACTTATATTCGTAATAGGTACAGGTATATCTAACACAAGCAACGTATATTAGTATTAGGATAAACGACTATAGACTATATTACCTAATAGGTTACAGGTCTGAAAATATGTGTCCGCAAGAAGCGTAGAACGATATTGAGGCTTTGAAACTTCAAACAATTTCAATTTCATTGGCGTTTTCAAACGTAAAATTTATTAATTAATAAAATAGTGAAACTTACGAAAATTTAAAAAAAAGTAGAAATAATAAAAACAGTAATAAGTATGTGTTAAGAAAAAAACATTTATTCAATAGATAACAATCATACAGCCAACATAATCAACGTTTACAGAAAATTAAGTCCGCCAATCCGCAGTGGGGCCGCGTGGTGGACTATGCCCTGATACCCTCTATATAGAGGAGGCCTTTGCCCAGCAGTGGGACATGTATGGGCTGTTACTTTACTTACTTTACTACAGAAAATTTATTCACCAGTAATAATATGAGATAATTAATATATTGACTAATATTATTATCTAAAAATTACCGTAATGTAACATCTCTACTCAAGAGCGTTAGGAATTTTGACAACACATCTGGAACCCTCGAGTGTAGCAGATGTCCATGGGCAGCGGTATTCACTTAACATCAGGTGAACCGTCTGCTCGTTTGGCAACTTTTCACATAAAAAAAGTATATAATACAGCCTTTTTTTTTGTTTGATATTTTCGAAAGTAAATCCATTGCCAACGATTTTGTTTTCTGATTAATGTGAGAGATTTCATTGGTATTAAGTCCTATTGCACAATCGTTAATCGAGTCTATGACGCCTTTGTACCTATGTGTGACAACAGAATATGCTTCACTATACAATAAAACACTTGTCCTAAACTATCCAACTTTAAAAAGAAATATATGCCACGATTATACCATTTATAGAAAACATTTATAGGTTTTTTGGGTAAAAATTCCGAACAGTACGTCTCGTTTTTCAAGCTAGAAAAAAATTTTAATCAATAGAGAAACGTTAATAATAAAATATTACATACATGAAAACCAAGGCAAACACTTACTTTTAATAAAAAAAAATATTTAAAACTTGTTATTTTCACTAAATAAATCCGCCATTTTGTGTTTGACAACATGTATAAATTTACGAATTCACACACTTTTCCAAATTATAACCTTCGCATTATTAAAAAAGAGTCTTTAAAAATACTAAAAGTACTGTTACACTAAAGTTTTTTGGGTGGTCATAAAAAAAGAACCTAACAACGAAGGCTAAGGCGGGAGCGAAGCTCCCGCCTTAACCTTCTAACCTAACCTATCCGAGTCGGATCGCTCTGTCGGATCTGCGACTCATTTTGAACCTAATATTCGAGACATTAAGTGTACACTAAGTCACAAATTTTAAATTTTAGAAATTGTTAATAATACATGTTCATGAAGTAGAAACTTGTGTTTTTTTGTGATATATCTGTGTATTTGTGTCTTCTTACAACGTAAAAAGTGAAAACGTAAGTTTTTAACTTAAAATAATAGTCTATAATGAATAATGGACGCACAGTATTGACGGATTTCAGTTGTATGAAATTTAAAGTTTGTTAATTTTTTCCTCATAATCTATCGTCTAGTGGTTTTCATTGATTATAACTTATATAATATTTAGTTATTAACATTCCTCTATAGATTAAAATTTTTTTCTAGCTTGAAAAACGAGACGTACTATTCGGAATATTAGCCGTTTTTTGTTGTATTTGATATTTGCTCTATATTTTGATGTCATATTACATACAAGGAAGATAAATAAGTATATATGTACCTATAAAACCTTTAGTTTTTACTAAAATTATAATTGTGTTGGTTCATAGTGTCAAAGAATTCAAACCAGTAGTTAGCCTAATATAATGTTTTCTTACGGTGTACCAACGATTGAAAAGTAGTGTATATATCTGAAAAGGTCCTAACCACCATAATCCTTTTCACGAAATAGTATCAAATAGCTTTTTACCATCCGTCAACCATTTTATAAGGCCGTCAATAGTGTTCTTGCCGTCCTTTTGTAGTTTTTTAAAATTCTCCTCCATATCAAACGATATTGATTTATGATGCTACGCGAGTTTGTCAGATTGACACGAGTGTCAGTCATTTAATAAGCTAGTGCTCCTCTATGAACATCGATTGCTTCATTGTTTGTTGAAAGCGAAATTGAACTAAAGAGATCATACCCCGTTCGTACCTCCGTACATAATTATTGTTGTTACTAGCGACCCGCCCCGGCCTCGCACGGGTGCAATGTATTATACATATACCTTCCTCTTGAATCACTCTATTTAGTAAAAACCACAGAAAGATCCGTTGCGTAGTTTTAAAGATCTAAGCGTAAATAGGGACAGACAGACAGCGAGACGACTTTGTATTATACTATGTAGTGATGCACAGCAAAGAGACGTTTACATTTCAAGTGACATTTTACCACAGTCACTCACTTGTTTTGCCTTCCCAGAACCCCTCCACTAACACTTAAACTTTATGGTATGGTATTAAAGTTCAAATTGACTTTCAAGTATTATTACGAATCTTTTGTACGGGAATGTAGAAGTGTTGTTTTTAGACTTTTTCAGGCATTTTTTTAAATTTTTCTCTCCGTAAGAACCATCTTCCTACTTCAAGGAATATTATAAAAAAGAATACGCGAAATCCGCCCAGCCGTTCACGCGTGATGGCGTGACCGAGGGCAATAGGGATTCATTTTTATATATTTAACATTAATGTCATCATCTCAAGCATAACCTCTTCCTGTGGAGTCGGGATTTTTGACACTAGATAGCTAGTTGACCACCAATGAATTAATATAAAAAGCACGAAAAACATCCAAATTGGTAAACAGAAACAGTCCCGAGGCCCAACCGAACCCACATTTTACTAAATATTAATTAACGACGGAGATGAAATTATGAAATGAAAGTAGTTAATATTTTAGAAATGCTCTTTTTATTTCGATACAAAAATATAATACTCATGACTCCATGCAACGTATGATTCTGCTATAAAATCAATAGATTAGCGATCGAAGAGTTTAAAAGCTCAGCGCTCTGCCAATTTCTAATTCAAAACATTTTCCATTAAATTTTCAATATTTACTTAATTATACAAAGGGGAATTTTTCAATTGGGCACGTGGTTGGCCGAATTCGAGATTACGAGGAATAGGCCCAACTTGGGTTAAAAGTAAAATAACAAAATTGGATTTTTGGAAAATCACGGAACTCTTTTATGAAAAAAAAAACAAACTTCGATAGAGAAAAAAAATCACGCACAGTTTTATTACACCATTCGACATTGTCACTAATAAGGATCAAATTCAGGTAAGTAATGACACACAGCAAACTAAAGGATATTTATTTTGGTTTCTTTAAGACGTACCTCAGATTTGCGTACGTATTTACGAGTTATAACTTTACTTATCATCTTACTTTTGTCATCGCTGGAAATGTACACTATAGTTCTTAGGATTAGTTGTGACAATTTATGTTTCTTTCTAATACTAAATGTAAGATAATTTTATATAATTTTTATACCAATTAGTTTTATAGGATTCGGTTAGTATCGATATCCGGATAAATTTAAGTTTCATAGAGAATAAATACAAAATAACATACGTAAAGTCAGCATGTATACAGCTTTGAGCTAAAACTTTCTTACACCTGAAAATTAACTATTCGATCATATTCACAAAATACAAAAACACTTTAATATTAAATACGCAGTGCACGATCGTTTCGATTTCGAGCATCTATATACAATCATACATACAAACAAAGCGCCATACAAGGCGACACTAAACACATCGTATTGCCTTCTAGCAAAACGCTTGAAAAGTGATTTCATAATACATTATATACATTATCTCGTTCAATGTTGTTATATCTTTATATTACATACATAGTACATGTTGGAAACAATAAGCCCTCGCGAGGTTGCGTACTTATACGTTTTGTGTTTGCATACATATTGTAGGTTTATCTCATCGTTGTGCGCCTCCGTCTTAAGGGAGTGAATTCATTATTGAGCGAATTCAACATTAGATTTTACCTAATGTTTCACAACAAAGGTTGTATAAGTATATCTTCGCCTTCGCGTTTATTTAGAAAGTTAATATTGTCTAGAAATACTATTCAGTTTCGTTTGCACCAGTAGAGTAAATGCCCGTAGTTTGGACTTGGCCCGCGCTGGGCCGCCCACCCCTGCCCCTACCGCTCCACCTTGGGGATGAAGGAGACTGTCAGCATGCTGTCATCGTGCTGCATCAGCTCCGCCTCGGCCTCGCTTCCCGCCGACGCCAGTCTGCCAAAGTGCCAACGGCCGCGCCAAACGGACACGTATCATAAACACGTTTTAGGCTTACGGCCGGTTTCAATCTTCTATCTACAAATAGATTTGGTCACTGCTAATAGAATTTTGATGCAAATACTATCGAGCCAATGTCAAATACCTATAGCTAGTAACCAAGTCTATCTGCGCATAGAAACCGCCCGTTAGACTACAGTGTTTTCAATTTATAATAATGAATGAGATTTTTTCGTAGCTGAGTGTCAGTCGATCGTTCATGATGATGCTTCGGAATATTTATCTTTGACGGTATACGAGGAAAACCTACAGCTAATCCATTGTATCGAGCAAGACATCAATACTAACAGTATTGATGTCTCGGTTATTTCAATAGCTAAAATTTTGTTGAATTACAGTCTTACCTGTTTACAGTATCAACATCCAAAAAAGAATCAATCAATCATCAATTATGAATATACATGAATAGAAAAAGCAACATCCGAAATGAGAAAACAAGTGGGCCGCACACATGCAAAAAGCGATACAAACTAGTAGCTTTGGCACACCCACACACTAATAAGAGGGAACTCATAGTGATTATACATATACATTATATCGTTTTGATGTTCTACATAAATACCAATAATAATATATAAAAATCAAAGTAATGTTATTTGCATATAACTTGACAATAGATAGTAGATTACAAGAATGCGTTTGCAAAACATAAAGGTTTCGTGATGTACATGGTGAATGAATGTTCCCGAGGTGGGGAATAACCGCGCCACAAGCACCCCACCGGCCACCGACAACACTGCACTAGAGAAAGGGAGGGCGGCGCCCTACACACCGCTACGAGCCGGCCGGGGGCTCCCCCACGGAGTCGCCGATTCGGGGCTCTCCGCAGCGCGCCCGCTCTCGCCTGCCCAATCTACCGCCATCGTCACTCCTTCAACCGCTACAAGTGCTACCTCATCCACCGTAATGTGTCAATTTTTCACAATGGATTCGGCTAATTTGTTTGCCATTTAACAAACTGAATCTTGCTTACTTTTAATTTTAATAGCAATAATAAATTTACATTGTTAGGTTTATATCATTTGGTATTCGGCTTATTAGACCACATTAACTACTCGATCCGAACTATCGATTGTTATTTGGGTGAATGGCAAAATTTTTGAATAACAATCCATGACAAAATTGAGGGAAATATTGATAAATTGACATACTCTCATTTCTATCGGCTATCGAACCCACGCCATTTGCAAATAACACAGTACAATTCGAAACTGTTCCCTTATTAGAGACATATTCAATACACGGCAGTTTGTGTGACAGAGAAGAAAAGTGAAAGAAGTAGTGGGAGTAGAATCCGTGGGTGTGCGGGTGGAGTGGTGCGTGGGTGGAGTGAGGTGGTGGTGGTCGGGCACTGACTTGGCGCAGGGCGGGCCGTGCAGGTCGTGCGCCTCGTCCAGGCCGCGGTGCACGGCCACCGCGCGCAGCTGCTCCGTCTCGGGCGGCAGCGGCTCCGGCTGCCTCTTGCGGAACCTGCCACGGCGACAGTGCAATTCATCCTCTGTTGCCGCCCGCTCTACTAATCTCACTATTTACACTAAACAATACAAAGCGATTCTATTTCGGTCAAGCTAAATTGAGCCGCCACTGTCCGAAGGTTTAACGCTTGACCAGTGTAAATCCTGCCCAGCGGAGCACCCGCACCGCCAGAGCCATACTCACGTCTTCAGCAGCAGGCTGGAGCACACCACGGACACCGAGCTCATCGCCATCGCGGCGGACGCCATCCACGGCTGCAACGGAACAGCTTAGTTATTAACAAAAACAAATGGTATAGAATTTATGTTAAACTATAAATAAGAAAGATACTGTTAAAACATTTACACTTGAAGGTGTTAAAAGAACTGCCGATAAATGGTAGATCTCGGTCGGACTACCTTACCTAACAACTATTTTTAGTATTTTTATTAAACGTAGCGAATTTTCTAACCTTACGAAGAAAGGTAAAAAAACATCGGGTGTTTAAATCTATCTATCTCTGTACAATCAATTCTTAGTTAAGTTTTTGAAAAAAATGTATTGAATCAAATGTCACTGCATTTTAGTGCACATAACAAGCAACACAGCAGCAAACGAGGTATTACGGCAACACTGAACGCCACTTCCGCAAGAAAGATCAGGGCGCTAGGGGGCACGCAATTCCTGCCTCGTCACGTACAACTCCGACGGCTTAAGTGTAACATTAACAATTAGCAAGTCATAAATTATTCATATAGCAACAACCTATATTTTATTACATCCATTTACTACTAAGTTATCCAGTTACTATACAAGGAGTCGTTCAACAACAGATGCGGATATCCAGTTTGTTAAGAATATTTTTGTAACCCGGGAAAAGCATTGGGTACATTTTGTGACTTAACCAAAGCTTTTGATTTGTACAGAATGAGGCTGGTCACGAAACTACATTACTATGGTATAAGAAATAACCCACTCCATCTACTGACATCGTACTTGAGCCACCGGATTCAGAGAGTTGACGTCAATAGCAAGAGATCTCCCGAGACCCTGGCATGTGCGGGGTCCCACAGGTATCCTTTCTTGGGTCTTTTCTCTTCTTCATATACATTAATGACCTGCTTTACCTCGCGAATCACGAAATAGTGTTGTTTGTATAGTAAATGTTAATTCTTTATTTTTTATGTAAAACGACGTTCTTTAAATTGTGACTGAAGTACGAGTATGAATTCCTCCTCAATACTAGTGATTGATTAATCCAATTACGTCGAGATATACCTGCAACTGGAGGCCGTAGATTGCGAAGGCGCCGCTGGCCAGCGGGATGCCGAGTAGATTGTAGACAGAAGCGAAGATGAAGTTGAGCCTGATGCGCCGCACGGTGCTCCTGGACAGCTCCAGGCACGCCACCACGTCCAGGAGATCGTTCTGCAACAGAGTAATACCACGGATGATACGCCGAATCACCCTATTGATTTTAAGTGAAATATAATTTATCCGCAAAAGAGTAAAATGATACTTTTTTCATAGTACGTTAATTAAAAAAAATTCAATTTTTGAATATTTTATTATCATTTAAATTTGAGTTTGTCGTGAAAAGCTAGGGCGAATACTGCATTTAAAAAGAAATTCCAATGTTTAAAAAAATCTAAATGAATTTTCTTTTAAGCGTAGTTATGAGGATATTGATAAATGGAATGTGTATGAAGAAATAAAATGAAACGGGTTACCCTCATGAGCACGAGGTCGGCCGCCTCGACGGCCACGTCGGTGCCGCTGGCGATGGCGATGCCCACGTCGGCCTGCGCCAGCGCCGGAGAGTCGTTCACGCCGTCGCCCACCTGCGCGCCGGCGAATGGTCAGTGGCCAAGTGGTCAGTGCTACGTCAATGGCATGCTACGTAATCGGCCCCTCGTACTCACCATGGCGACCTTCTGCCCTTGCTCCTGGAGCTTCTGTATCTTCGCCACCTTGTGCGAGGGCAGCACTTCCGCGTACACCTTGTCGATTCCAACCTGAGAGGATACGGATATTATCAGCGCACGCGTGTATATGAAAAATATCCAGAAGAAAGCAAAAGATTAATACGTAATATTTAAACGGACTGGCGAATAAGTGAGTAAGGGCAAAATACAACACAGGTATGGTGGGGGCGGGGGTTCCGACCTGGGCGGCGATGGCGAGCGCGGTCTTTCGGTTGTCTCCCGTCAGCAGGCACACCTGCAGCCCCATGCGCCGCAGCCAGTGCACCGCCAGCCGCGCCTCGGGCTTCACCTCGTCCGCCACGCCCAGCGTGCACGCCAGCCGCTCTGCGGGGGGCACCACTTGTTACACCGGCTCGAGGCCCAAGAGCGAGAACCGCACCGAGGAGCAGCACCCACCGTTGATGGCGACCAGCACGGCGGTGCGCCCCAGCAGCTCGTCCTGGCGCAGCGCCTCGTCCACGCGCGGCGGCACCGTCACCCCGTTGCGCGCCATCCACTCGCGGTTGCCCACCAGCACCAGTTGCTCTGCCTCCTGCGAGGGTATGAAGATCTTCTAATAGCTAATGAGCGGGTATTCCTCTCGGCCCCACGTTTAAAAACTTTATCTATTTTTATGCACGGAAATTTGACACATTTTAAATGCTAATTTACGAATGCTTTATCGCTTTTTGTCGGATGAAATATCTATGTCGCGATAGCAATGTTTTGATGCTTAGTCGTTGTTGAAAAACCTCCTAGTAGAATATTGTATATTAATTGTAATCAGGAAGTTAAAGAATAAGTTAAAGGGTAAAACTTGTTGAGCTAACTTGTTGTTCCAACACTATCTAAATATGAATCAATATGAAATATAAAATTGAGCCAGACGAAATGTGAAATTTTAACACTTCGTTCCACTTCACGCTGATCTTTTGAGAGGTGGTGTTACTTCCCCAGATGAGCCTGAACGTTGGTGCATGAGCAGAAGCCGCTTCACGGTTCTACCTTTACCGTGGTAGGGTCGAACACTTCACTCGCCTGCTGGTCCCCGGGCGCGATGAGGGCGTGGAGGCGCGCCGCCGCCTGCGCCGAGCTGAGCGCCGCGTCGCCCGCCGCCGGCACCAGCTCCACCGGCACGCCGCCCACGCACAGCGCCCCGCCCGCCCTGCGCCGGAAACACAAAGCCAGCTCGTACCGCGGCCACACAGCGGCGCACCCCGCGTCCTCGATACGCACTCGGCCAGGCGCAGGGCGGCGGCCAGCGGCTCGGGCAGCGGCGGCGGCGCGGCCAGGCGCACGCGCGCCCGCAGCCCGCAGCCCGGCGCCGCCGCGAACCCGCCGCACGCGCCCACGCGGCCCTCGCTGCCCACGCCCAGCGCGGCGCCGCTCCAGCGCACGATCGCTGCGCATAACGGCCCGGCTCAACCACGCGCCCTTGCCCACACCCGACACACGACGGAGCAAACTTTGCACCCACCCGAGGCCAGCGGGTGCTCCGAGTTGAGCTCGGCGGTGTGCAGGCAGGCCAGCAGCGCGGGCAGGTCGCGCGGCGCCTCCGTGGCCAGCCACACGCGCGCCACGCTCGCCTCGCCGCGCGTTATCGTGCCCGTCTTGTCGAAGATCACCGTCCGCACCTGCGCAGAGGGTCGCCCCGATGAGAGAGCCCCGCCCCCCCGCCCCCCCCCCCCCCTCGCCCCCATCGAGCCCTCCCCGCGCCCACCTTGTGCGCGTTCTCCAGCGCCTCGGCGCCCTTGATGAGCAGGCCCAGCTTGGCGCCCACGCCGGTGGCCACCATGACGGCGGTGGGCGTGGCCAGCCCCAGCGCGCACGGGCACGCGATGGCCAGCACGCTCAGCGCGAAGTGGAACGCCGTCTGCACGATCAGTTGCCACCGCGACCCGTCGCGGTACATCTCCTGCCGAGTCGCGCCACCGAGCGGTGTGACCAGTGTACAAAATATACGATACATAGAAACAACTTCTTCATTTTTAAGCAAAATTATTTACATACCGCAAAACTTCCTAAAACGGAAAAAAGCTATTATTAGATTATACAAGCACAGAGTGATATGTCTAGTAAAGATGAAACGATGAATTAATTTTCTTTAAATATTTTAAGGTACTTAAACTTCAATGTACTTCCTACTTCTTAGCTCAATGCACTTCATACAGTCTTTCTCTAGCTTTTCAATCGCTCACTTCTACTAAAAGTCGTTCAATATTAATTCATAGATTTTAATGATCATTTCTAGAGTAGTGACCTCAATTGCACCCCGAACGTTCAGCAACACAAACAAATCGAAAACGAATTCTGAATCATTTAAATGATTCTCCGGTGCAGACTCCCGATAATTTTTATCAAGTCTTTGTTTCATTACTGTAATAGATTTTTTTGTTGTTTTGCGCAAAAAATAATATCTCATCAACACACAAAATTTCGCTAATCTTTGTTAAAATGCGTTAATAATTTTATTACAAAACAGATTTTTACCAGACTTATCACTCCACTTATATATTCAATCGTCAATCTCAATCTCAAAGCAGTCGCTCACGTATTGAACAAACAGATGCCTCACTCACCGGCGTGATAGCCCTTATTTCCTCGATGTTGTAGGCACCGCTTATTATCCAGCAGACGAGCGTCAGCACCGACAGGAATACGACCATCGGCACGAAGTAGCTGCGCAACGAAGCGGGGTTGGTCATTGGAGTGGGGTGGGGGGGGAATATAATAAAGGCATATAAACGAGAAAAAAGTTGTTGTGCAACGAAGGCCGAGTGGTTATTAGAGAAAGTTGTTGAGGGGCTCACCCCGCGATGGTGTCGGCCAGGCGCTGCACGGGCGCCTTGCTGGCCTGCGCGTCCTCGACGAGGCGCACGATCTGCGCCAGCGTGCTGGCCTCGCCCGTGTGCGTGGCGCGCACCAGCAGCGCCCCGTGCTGGTTGATGCTGCCGCCGATCACCAGCGACTCTGCCGGCACACCACCGCTCTACGTCACTCGCCCCCGCTCGACACCGACCTTTCGACGCTTCTAATATTTATTTTATTTAACCCACCATTCGATACCAATGACATTAATGTGGACCACATGAGAAGCACCAGTTTTCAAATAAAAAATCGGTTTACTCACGAAAGTTCTGAAGTAACAAACATAAAAAACACAGTTGCATTGAGACTCCTCCTCTTTTAAAAAATAATCAACCGTCGCATGTTACATATCCGTTCCCATAGAAAAGTGCAACTAAGCAGCGTCTTCTTAAGTTCTAATAAATAAGTTCAAAGCAAATTGGTTTTTTTGAGGTCTCCGACAGCGACTTCTATAATTCGCATGAAAATATTGCAAAAACGCTTACAAATTATTTATTGATGTATAAAGTACTGGTGAGCATAACAAATGTTTGGTAAATTAATAAAGTAATTTTTCTTGCTTTTTTTTAATCTTAAAAAAATTATATGAACATTACGAATGAACACTTATTTCTACTTACCTTTGGTTTTGGGAACGGGCATGGATTCACCCGTTATTAGAGACTCGTCACAAGTACTTTGGCCCGATATGACTTTGCCGTCCACCGGAATTTTGGCACCGGGAACTACCTGCGTTCATGTTAAGCGGTTCAATATGAATAACGCTGCAATCTTTAATAAACTTGTACAGCGATTAGATGTCATTACAATTATCTTAGTAGAATTACAGTTGACAATGTCTACCTGAGTGCCGCCCTGAAGTCAATCAGCTAGACGCTGTCACTCACTTTAAGAATGTCTCCTCTTTCGACCAGGTCAATGGGGATGTTCTTCTCGGATATTTCGTTGCCGTCGCCGTCGAGGGTCACGAGAAGCGCCTCGGTCGCCTTCAGGGACAGCAGCTTGGATAGCGCCTCGGAGGTCTTGCCCTGAAATGGCACTTCGTTTATCCTTTCGATTGTTTGCTGTGTAAATTAAAGATTAAGGTTACAAACTATCGGAGCATTAATATCTTATCCGTTATCCGTTTTCCTCAATTGCCCAATATGACTTAATGTAGTGCAATGTGTTTGCGTGGTCACCTTCGCGATGTTCTCGAGCCAGCGGCCGAGCGAGACGAAGACTAGCAGCATGGGCGGCGTGTCGAAGAAGGTGAGGGGGCTGGTGTCCTTCTCCATCGCCATCGCGGCGATCAGCACCGCCAGCGAGTACCCGTAGCTGACGCGGAGAACATGAATAATACGGTTACGTGACAACTGAACACCTTCATGTGGAGCTATTGAATGAAACAAAGCTAATTTTAAATATGGTAGGTCTACGCAACAGCATCGGCTGTTGTACGAATGGGCAGGTCCGTAAGGGTAAGTACCTCACTGAAGACCGTGAAATGGACGTGAGTTGGCGGGGGCAACCATCTCACATTAAAAAAAAGAAACCTGATCGTGGTGGTCATGGAGATGAGCACGTCCATGTTGGGGCTGCCGTGGCGCAGCGCCTTGTAGGCCTGCCGGTAGAAGTGCCAGCCGCCCAGCAGCTGCACGGGCGTGGAGAGCAGGAACATGAGCAGGTTCTCGAGGCTGAGGCCGGGCACCAGGCAGCACATGTCGCGCGCGCCGTGCTGGCCCATGCTGCCCATGAAGTACGCCATCGCCACCATGCACGGCGCGCCGAACGCCAGCGACACCAGGAACGCGTTGCGCCACTTCCTGATCTCCTCCCTGCCCACGCGACATCCGAAATCTCAATCCGACGCTGTGCAATAAACGGGCAGAGGCAAAGCGCCAACTGCGAGGGCGCCTCACTTGTGCTCCAGGTAGTCGGTGGTGCCGCGGCCGTGGGGGCTGGCCACCGTCGCCTCGAAGCCCAGGCTGCCGATCGCCTCGCAAATCGTCCGCGGCCCGATCATCTCCGAGTCGTATTTGATTTTGCCCCTGAAACGATCCATTACGGTTGTACGTGTGCCAATAAAATAATCTTCATTCTATCACACAACAATAATATACTGAGCACTAACTTGGAAGTGCTTAGTGCAACGGCGCAGGACACGACGCCGCTCAGTTTAAGTACAGTCTTTTCTATTTTGCTCACGCAGGACGCACAGGTCATGCCTTTTATCTGAAAAACAAAACAGCACACTATTAAAAGTACTTAATGGATGTGCAATAAATAAATAAATAAATAAATAATAAATAAAAATCAATTCTACACAAAGAGACACACTATTAAAAGTTTCCTGAAAAACAAAACAGCACACTATTAAAAGTTTCCTACAAAGAGCATTGCACTCTTTCGAAAGGGGTCCCACAGGGTGACGTCTCGGAGCCCAGTCTGTTTTCTGTTAAGGGTTTTAGAGACGAAGGGTGGGCTACCCACGTGCAGCAGGAGATCGCGCTGGCCGCAGCCGTCGCCGTCGCTGAGCACGTCGGAGGGGAAGCCGAGGGCGGTGATCGCCTGCGCGATATCCGCGGCCGACACCTTTCGAGGCTCGTAGCTCACCTCCGCCTTGGCGGCCAGCAGCGCGATCACCACCGACTGCACTCCTGCGCAGGGACCGATCCATCAGCATCAAAGGATAAGGGGCAGTGGAGCAGTTGTAGAGTAGTCTGCGACCGACCGTATATCTTGGCGCAGTGCTTCTCGATGGCGGCCACGCACGAGGCGCACGTCATGCCGCGCACCTCCAGCGTGCAGCGCGACGTCGCCTCCGCGCCCCCCGCCCCGCCCTGCGCCCAGTAATGAACGGCCACGTCGAAACGATTTGATTATTCAACAGAAAACAAGAGGAAAGATTAGAATGCATATTTCCTTTAGCAGTCGTGCAGTCACCAATCTGAGATATTTCAGCAAAAAGAGTTAATAAGTTCTTTGATAAATAATGTCTTATTCTATATATATACCAGGGGAGTTCCATGTATTCTCCGTATAGGTATTTCTTTCGGATACAAAAGAATAAGCAGAAAATTCTGAGTAAAATTTATCTTTCAATGAATTTGAACTTCTGATTTTGCTCTTAAGATCAAAGTGATATGTCATTTATTAACCTCAACATTAGGACATCCGATAACGCACTTGAATCGGTGTTATTTAAATATACATACGTTGAGCTGTGTCTTGGACACTTGGGCCGACCTGACGCCGTCTCCGGACGCGTCCCTCTGGCTCTTGGTCTGCGAGGCGGACTCTGAGGATACGCAACGGATTTTTTTATGTGCGAAAGTGGAAAACGATTTGACGGTTCACCTGATGTTCAGTGATACCCGCCGCCCATGGACATTTGCAACACCCGTAGGGATGCAAATTAGTCGCCACCTGTTGGCCCCGGCTACCTCACTCGTCAGACGAAACGCAGAAGTGTAACACTTTACGCCGGTCTTCTGTGAGGTCGTTGTACTTACCCGGAGTGACCTGCCCATTCGTGCAACAGTGTACACTGTTGCGCGGTCCTACCAGCAGTAGATGGATAAAAAAATCGAACGAAAAATCGAAAAACGATCGTAATGCCTTCAGGGATGTTTGAGCGATGGCAATTAACCTCAAATTATCAGTAATCCAACAGCGCTAATTGGAATTAAAACATTTATGCATTACTTTTACATTGCATTTAACTATTTGAGATTTATAGATAGAATTTAAGAAAATCCCATGTAAAACCAAAGCCGCGGTCCAAGGTCTAAAGAACTCCGCAGAGCACAGTCGAGTTGCCTCTTATCTTAGGGCGGGCAGGTGCTCACCCGAATGTGGTCGCCCGTCGACCGTGAGGACGGCTACGTCGAAGCCCAGGTCGTAGACGGCGTCCGCCAGCTGCGAGGGGCTGACGAGGTCTGGCGAAGAGCGCACCCTCGCCACGCCTGCCGCCAGGCTCACGGACGCCGCGCGCACACCGCTCATCTCACGCAGCCGACCTGACACACACGAACACGCACACACGCGCACCGTTACCTCACTTTCCTCCTCACTAGATAGAAATTTCCGACAAAAGTACACGATTACGAGTAAGTTTGCTGAGCTGGTATGTTTACAATCCCTTACCAAACTCCCATTTTCCCTAATAACAATGGCAAGTACCTATATTCCATTCTTCAGTCTATCGTTATTTCATTGCATTTATGTCGAGGAGTATACGGGTCCAAAAAAGGTGTTTTTAGAAACCGGATAATTCTCGCCATAACGTTTTAAGATTGACTACCTATACACCTCATATCTATGAGGGAACAGGAACCTTCTTTTATCAAATTTAAACTGAAACATCTCCCACAACGTATATCTATCTTCGTAACTTGTTAAGCAAGGCCACGGAAATTGATCAGCATCTTATTTTAAATCAAACATGTTTTATCGAATTGTATTATGCATTGTGTTAAGGACTTGGAAGGCCACAGCTTTTACTCTGTCAAAGTTGTTTCACGGAAATCTAAATTGACCTAACAACAAAATAGCAACACGTCAGCCGTGATGACCGTGAAACCTCACCGTGACATTGATTTTCCGTCTCCAACTTTGTGCTGGCAAACGCGAACAACTCAACTCTGTTTACTAATTAACTGTAAACAGAAGCACTTGCTAGAGCTATAAGACCCACTCAGTAATACTGTTATACCTCGTGGCAATTCTCATTATACACTTTTGTCCTACAAAAGTTTATGTAGGTATTGAAACAGTGAACGTAAATATATTTGCAACTTTTCGACGTATAATTACAGTTACGTAAATTACATTGCAACAAGTTACATAACGATTTGGCTTTCCCTGAAAAAACCGAAACTTAAAGTTAAAATTTTAAATGAGATAATTTAAGTACATAAAGCCGTTAAAGTAAACATTTTATATCCGAGTCTTGGTTTATTCAACGATTATGCAAATATTGACTCCAGTGCCAGAGTTTGTACTTATATGGTGAAAATTCGCCAAAGCGCTAAACTTTGACTGCTTACTATTTTATTCAATTAATACCTACGGCACCATTTGTATTTTTTTAATAAAAAAAAAAAAACATTGCCCTCACTTTAGGATATCTATATTATCCCGTATTGCAAGGACGTTTTACAAAAATAAATTTCACGTGGACCCGACGCCGAAGTTAATCAGCCCATTGTTAGTCACCATCAGGCTAGACGGTGGTAGTGTGTTTGAAAGGTGATACGCACCCTCGATGGTGTCGACGCAGGACTGGCAGGTCATGCCGACCACGGAGAGCACCACCTCGCTCTCCTCCGGCGCACACATGTCGATCAGTGTGTCCGTCGGGATCTCTTTCGGTAGGAGATTTCTGGGGGGCGAGGTACACATTACCAATTGCTACGTATTCATATATGTATATACGACTATTTCGAGGAATTGGTCAGTCCTATTATATTTTATCGATTCTAAAAGGGTAAGATAAGCGATATTATGTGAAATGAAAATAAGGAAATGTAATTTTTAACAAACTCCACTGAACGTTTTTTGGATCTTTTTGTATTCTCATGTCACATGAATAAATAAATATTTACACTTCGCTCTTTGACACTCCATTAATCAATTTTAAATTTAAGTAAACTTACAAGTTGTATTACAACAACAAAGTATTGGTAACGTGTGATAGCAAAGGTGATACATATGTGTACGTACTTGGTTTCGTCGTCGGCGCCGTCGACGGGCGTCTCGAACCCCATGTCCTCTATGTGTGAGCGGATTGCGTCCACGGAGCAGACGCGCGGGTCATAGCGGAAGTAGCCGGCGTGCTCCGACAGTTCCACCTTGAACCAAGAACATGAGCGTCAGAACCCACAGAGGGCCCACTTCGAAGGCCGTTCTTAGGCTCCTAGCTCACCTTGGCATCCTCGACGCCGGGCAACTCCCGCACGGAGCCCTCTATGCTGCGCACGCAGGACTGGCAGGTCATGCCACGGATTGCCACACGAACCGCCACCAGCTCCTGCCCCGGCTCGCTGCCGACAACAATAAAGATTGCAAGTAGCGCCCACAGTAAATATTGTTACACCTAAATCAATCCTATAGATACAAATATATCTATCTAATACCTTTAAAATATATATATATATATTATATATATATATATATATATATACATATATATATATATATATATATATATCGGAAATATATATATATATATATATATATATATATATATATATATATATATAATTTTGATTAACCAAAAAACATTTTTATGTGCATGTGCGTAGATTCGAATAAATTCGATAGGGCGAAAAGTCGATCTAGCTAGGCTACGTTAGAAAATGACCTTTTATCCCTGAATTGTATATTTTTATTGTGTATTTTTTATTTTTTTAATTTACAAAATACACGATTAACCAAAAAACATTTTTATTAATTGCGTATTTGTCATTCCCGGTACGAAAAAGTATAGCTTTATCAGCAATTGCACTTTCTTAAAATTTTATTTTGTCATATACATTTATAATCATAATCTGAGGCTTATATGTAATGAAATTTTAAAGTTTGGAGCTTCATGAGATAAATGTCCTATAAAAATAATTAACCAATGTAAATTACGCAATGAGAGATATTAATGTATAAATTAACAATTTAATTGGCACAACGTATATACGGTATCTATTGGTTCCATGTTTTATTACTTCAACCGAACTAAGATAACGTTTAAACACTAAAGTGAGAAAACCGCGACAACGACCTTGCCCAGTAAGTAGAAGGACATTTTCCATTTCAGATAACAGTAAATAGTACCAACTCTAAAACATTTTTTAATTAGCTGCAAATGAATTTCAGATCGGGCAAGGCAATTGTTTCTTAATGAGCTCGAACTACACGGACCAGCGATCAATGGCTTCATTACCTTCGGAGTCCATAATCTCCAGCATTTTTTAAATGTTTAACTATTAATATATTCAAACTATTCCGTAATTAATATTCGAATAGCGTACCGTAATATATTTAAAGTAAAGAGAAGAGAGAGCGATAAATAAACGAAGCAAAAAGAAAGACTTGAGATGAGATCCGATATACCTTAAATAAACCAAAGCCACTACGCCTATAATCGAATCGAAGTAAAAAACTCAGCAATTGGTCAGGTTCACCGTTACAAAAGACGCAAATGCGATTGGGTCTTTGCATTTAATGGCTTTAGCCTACTTAGCAACTTCTCATGTGATCCCAAAATGGATAGCTACATTAAAAATTGACGGCCTACTTGTACAAAATCCGTTCTCTTACCTAAATTTCTTTTTCTAAGCACTTCAATGCTCTGAAGACTCTATTCAATCACGCTGACTGTATTCGATCACGCATAATAGATAATTTTAATAAAACCTTACTAGAGTTGCTATTATATCTGAACCATCATCGTTGTAGAAATAGATAATCAACATCAAGTAAGATGCAAAGTATGTCGTTGATAAAGCAACAGTCGACGAAATTAATCTTTATACATAAAGTGTTATGCACTGAAATAATTTTAGAATAAAATTCCCACTGACTCATTTGAACGAGAGGCTTGATTCCAAAGGTCTTCAAGCCAGACATCCGCCAGAGGTATTTCCAACACATTTAGTTCATTCATTTAGTCTGTACATTCCATGTCAAATGGTTTTTCCCACAAATCTTCTAAACGTAATATTAATATACAGTGTACGGGTTTAAATAGAATTAATTAAAAATGAAACATTTTCCGCATAAGCCTTGGAAGAAAAAAATAATAACGTGTGTTCTAGACGTCAAAAGAAAACAAAAATAACTTACAAATATAGCTCACAACGGTCTCTTATCCTGAATAATATATCTTAATGAATCAAGCGGCTTCCAGCGTTTGTGTTAAGGGACATTGCTCAACCAACTATGTTGTTAACCTCGAGGTGAGTTTCCCGCGCCGAGTGCACAATTGCAATGAGCATTGTAGCAGTGAAGCGCTCTACTTCACGCGACCGTTCAGCAATATTATATAAGCTAAGCGCTGCAGCGGCGGCCGGCGAAGAATTTTACGCTATGGTGCCGTGTGGCGTCAGATAAGTCATCGTATTCATCAACACGCAAATAAATTTCCATATTAAATTTATAGTTATTTTACAATCACAACGCTTTCTTAATGCTATGTGTACATCAAACAATTGGTGGGTTCGATTCCAGACAAAGCCTAGTCTTATTTTAGAAACTGGATACCAAATTAGCAACAACCTCTGTCTAGGTCTATGACATGAAGTGGCTGATTGAGGCAGACTGGTAATGGTGAGGACGATGACTTTGA
Source organism: Iphiclides podalirius (assembly GCA_933534255.1). Taxonomy (NCBI): domain Eukaryota; kingdom Metazoa; phylum Arthropoda; class Insecta; order Lepidoptera; family Papilionidae; genus Iphiclides; species Iphiclides podalirius. The sequence goes on along the minus strand of OW152835.1, from coordinate 180,781 downwards.
TCTCGCTTATATGGACAAAAAGTTGTCATAACGCACGCCATGGTTCGAAATTTATAATAAGCCAAAGGCTTCGTATGACTCAATGACTCTACATCACGCTCATCAACTATAATGATAAGGAAAGGTTATCTTCTGTCATTAGTTTTATTTTAATAATACATCATTGCTTTTCAGTGACCTAAAGACCACCACGGTGGCAATTAGTTATATTAGGTAACTAATAGTACAAACTATGTAAATCCCGAGCTTGGATCACCGCCGCTTAAAAGTAATATATTTACAACTTATTACAATACTTCTTATATGCAAAAACTAACGCTATTTATGTCCAGAGATAGGAACACTCACCGATTAATGTCGAGACTTAATAGACTAGATAAACTCTGTAAAATTGGGCAGCATCTACCTCTGTCGTCAGAGATAAAAGAAATTATATTATTTCACATTTTAACTTGTAAAAAATTTTAACAAATTAACAAGTTAAATTGAACAAGTTTAGGTAAAATTATTTTTTATTTGATTTCAAATTTGAGGCAAGATCGTGCAAGAAGGATAGCCTTGTGTTTATTATCACTTCACTAGTCGACGGGTTAGCTGTTTCTAAATTAATCAATGGCTACAAAAGTGAACTCACAAAGCATAAAATTCGACCGCTAGTTCCTCTGATAACTTTACCGTCCTTTGACCTGCTTCCACTATTTATTTAATATATTAATTATTCTAGTATTGGTTATAAGAAATAGACAATTTTGAATTTAGTATATATAATCTTCACAATGTAACAGTTTTATTGAAATTGTCCTTATGGCCGAATAGTTCAACCAAGTGCTTGCCCGAAGTGTTCACTGCTGTAATAAACAATCGGCCACCAAGAACGGCGCTCTACGGGCTACTGCCACACTTTGGCGATGGTAAAACGAGCGACGTCCTGGAAGGAACAACGGTTAAGCTATTGCGTCACCTTAATAACAGCCCTGATTTGGCACAATGTTTTCATGCACTCAAATAGGAAACGAGAAGAGAATGGTTTTTATTGAGTAAAGCAAACAATAAGTTTTGTTACGTTCATTTCAATTAGCGGCCAACCTAAACATGTAATGGTTCACGGCGAGTTCATTCCATGGAACCGATACGTAGTTGTCGGAATCTTGGAATCAATCACGAGTAAGATTCAATGAATGCAAACAATGCACCATCTCTCGCGCTCCCATCGAGAGTGCACGTGCGCTCAACTGTATCTGACATATCAGTTGCGATATCACCGAACACAAATATCCGATACTTAGATAGTTCGTTAAAATTGCTGAGTAACAGTAAGCCTTTCGTTGCCGAGACCAATAGATAAGGAACGAAGGTGGCGGTGGTTACACACGCAATTTGGCAGCTGTAAATTGCTTATTAATAATGCTTGATATCCATATCGCTTGCAATATGTGAAATTATCTATATAATCACCATCACCAAAAGATAAATAATATAAAAGTTAATACAAAAATTCTTATATATGAGCATCATTCAGAAGGGTAGAAAGAGATTTTAGATGGATATTTTACACAATTTTAAACCACCATGCTTTTAATTCTCACGACGTGCCTCCAGCGCCAGCAACCTTCAGACACTTTTTCGCATAGCATAGTAAAAATTAAATGACGATTTATTGATGAATTACATTACACCTTAATCAGTCTTCATATTTTTATGACATCAATCAATACTCTGGAGATGGATATGCTTCTGCGTATCAACAAGCATCTGTATTGTCCTTTGTCGTTTTATAGTACGTACTCGTACATATGTGCTAATTAAGGAATTACAGAAAATTCGAAACAAATTGAAAAATTCGAGATCGAAATTCGAACTGTAAAACCCCTATTACTGTTCGAATTTAGATCTCGCATTTTTCACCGAAGCGAGCGAGACAGCCAGTTTAGTGGAGGAACTCGAAGAAGATGGAGGAAAAGTGAAAAAGTGAGTGAAGAGTGCAGTGACGTGACAAGTGGTGTAGAGGCATACGCGGAGGATTGGTCTAGTGTGGACCGTCACACCTGTAGAAGGGTACGTGAAGATAGGAGATAGGTACGAGAATGAGAGGGCATCGCACCGGTAGTAGTAAGCTAAGATTTTAGCATCGACATCGCTTTGTAGAGGTTAAGAAAGTAAAGATTTAAACGACCAGCATTTCACTCCAATCCTGAACCCCCGGCTTGAAACAGCATTTAAAATGTCACTCTACAGTATTCTGTAATGTGAGCATTACGCATTATTACGCGAGTATTGCGTGACGTATTATTCTTAAAATCCGTAATAGTACTACTATGGCGATGAAAGCGAAAAAATTATTTTCATGATACATTTCATTTGTTCATCTATTGCCCCATGTTACAGTTCAACAAATAACATTGATAACTCACCAATAATCACTGAATGTGTACTCTTAAGCAGAAACTACGTCTATTATCGCAGCTATTGTTAAGTTGTTAGCATTCCGATATGTATTAGCAAATGTTGTAACTACAAGCACGCCTCAAATACAATAGCATAATGAACAATTCAGACCCCAACCGGCGGTAACAGTGCCCATCGTAACGTCTGTTATTAAACGCTACACACTGCTTAGATTAAATAACGGCTAGGTCATTGTCTGCATGATGGTGTTTGTTGAGCCTTTCGTAAACATTCCCTGGGCTATAATATAATTACCCTCCCTCTAATGGTAGCACCAGGTACGGTCAATACCGTAATGTGCCCAGTCAGATAATAGCTACCGATCGAGCCGAGGTCCGGCCCTCTCGGGCACCCTCGAATCGGAATGCTAAAAGCGTGCTGAGTGACAGCCCAAGCCGAGGTCCCCTCTCGGGGACCCTTGAGCCTGATCACTCCATGGAGCGCCCGCCAAAGCGCCCTAAGAGCTTGGCGGCCTCCCAAACCGGTAATAATAATAGCGTGACGGCCCGAGCCGAGGCTCCCCCGGGAGCCCTCGAGCTTAGTCACCATAACGCTTAATAATAGTACGCCGAGGTTCAGGCTAGGCGCCTCGTGCGCCAGGCCACCTCAAGTCCGTCGGATCTGTAAAGGCCCCTAAGGCCAACAGTGGCTCATCCAGCCCAAAAAAAAAAAACCGTAATGTGTGGACGATATAACAAATGGCATTTAATACAAACATAGCATTGCATAACGATGATATATGGCCTCCACTTCTTCATAGTCGATGTTCAAAATTTAAAATAAAACAATCATGTAATCTAATATATAAAAACTACGAAATTATCATCTTAAATTATTATGTAAAGCACTAATATTAATGTGTCCATTATGTGAGACCATGTTTTTATCTCCTCAATGAAAATAAATCGATTTTGCCATGTTTCGTTTTAGAAATAAATTATCGCAATTATTTTTAAGATAAATATCCTTTCAACAGAATTGTTCTTCTTCACTATGCTTGCCGAATGCGACAAGATCAAATAGTGCTAATATTTTAAAACAAACAGTTTTTCGCACATGCTCTCTGCATCGAGAAGACGTACATAAAAAATATACACCCCTGGTCAAGAAGTTCACGCTATATAAATACAAATTTGAAATAAAAGACACATTTCATCTTTATCGGGAATAAATTGATCATGCATTTATTCCCGATTGGCTGCAAACGTTTTTGACGGTTTTCTATAGAAATTTTAAATTTACATCATTCAATATCATTGAGTGCGAAGAAGTCAATTGAGCCGAGACACAATGCTATCAGTCTGGACTTTCGCAGAAAGGGTAGGTTGCCTATGGACACGCTACCGCGAGCGGTTCTCACCCTCCAGCCAAGGTTTAAGTGGGATAAGGGCAGAAGAAACGAGAAGATGACTGAAATCAAAAACATCAATCTTCTAAAAAAGACACGGTGCCGTATATCAATGGCATAGTGGTCGAGCACCATTATCAAATAAAATCAAATTTTTATTCAATATAGAAGCATTACACTTGCTTATTGATTGTCAAAAAACGCTACTACCGGTTACATTGAGGAAGATTCTTAAAGTTTATCGAAAAATGTTTATTACGTAAATCTAGCTAATAATCATCGTGTTTTTATTTTTATATTCGTTTTGCGTTTAAAAAAAGGACTTCTTAGTAATAACACACCACATCACAATAGCAATTCAAAAATATGTAAATTTAAGGTAACAACGCTTTTCAAAAATTAGATATTTTCTTTACGATTTCGGAATCACAAAATAAAGGGTTGGAAGATTTCCAATTTAACATTCACTTGTGGGGGCAATCTTTATCTATAAAAATGGTGGCTATACTGATAGTCTTACTTATTATAATTAGAAATTAATAACACCACATTTATTTTATTATTAGGTATATGCGCGTTTAGGACATATTTTTATGAATATTTTGTTATTCTAAATCTGAAGTGTTTGTTATTCAAATTTACAGAAGTGCATTTATGCGTATGGAAGGGATTGGAAAACAGGCGCGCTGAAGTCGCATGCTTGCAAAGGGACTGCAGTGACCTAAAGGTATTTCAGTAACATCACTAGCCACTTTAATATTTATTAAGGTCGTTTTAATATTTCGCGGTCACGATTTTATGCAATTGAAGGTTTCGATTGCAATGAAGACGTATTTTGAGATATATTTAATAAGATGTATTTTTCACGCAAATTAAATATTTGAAATTTTATATAATAATTTTTTTTAAAGCTAAAGGTCGAATCCCATTATATTTATTTAAAATAATAAGTGTCTAATCCATATATTGTTTTAAATATTAAACAAGGAATGGAATATGTCTTAAAAATAGAAAAATTAGCTATATACGTATTTGTGTAATATGTTTTGTAATTTCTTTAAATAAAGGTTCACACTCATTGGTTCATGATATCTCATGTCCCCTTAACGAACATTACTAAATTCCGCCAACCAGCCCAAATATAACGTAATATTATTGTACATATACTATAACCAACATTACCATTAAGAATCTAAACAGACTGTCAATAAATGCACTACTATCAAAACCAAAACTATACCAAAAATTAGTTTTAAACTATTTGGCTATATTTCACCAGTGGAAAACAATCTTTAATTTGATGATTTAATCAATAATTTTGATAAGATATTTAGAGAGACATGGAGTAAATAATATTTTCTTTTTTTTAACAACATAATAATAATAAAATAACAAATAGTGTAAGGAGAATATCTTGTCTTTAGATAGACTGATCTTGAAATAAATTTTCTCAACATAATGGAGCATAGCATAGTTAAATATTATAATACGAATAGATAGATACACAGGCAGTAATAGTACGTTACACACGTAGTTGGGACATTTGAACGCGTGCAAATAAGCCCTCGATTCAGATGTACTGAAAGGGACACAACGAACGTCCGTCCTCAATCCTCACAGACGAGACAATTATCAAACGTAAGCGTGTAAAATACCATTACAAACAATGCTTTTTCCTTATGATCTCACAGAGTTATTCCGCGCGCGTGCGATCTGAATCCCGTTGGCACGCAGGTCGTAGGGCCCCTTTACTTATGTAAAACACACGTGTAATTGTATTGTTCGAGTACATATGGATACTACTTTATACAAATAAACATGAGCAGATCGAACACAAGAATCGACACAATCGTACCCGTTCGGTCGCATGAGGAAAATTTTATCAACAACTTTTATTTGTCTGATTGCCGAATGGCGGCTTTCGATTATGCTCATATTTTTTAGTTTATTTTTATTATATTTTCCAAAATCCATAAAGTTGTGCGTGCAACAAAGCGGATTTGGGGACATTATCGCTAAGTTAGATAATACAGTATATTTCTAAAGCGGACGCATTTAAGCATTTATGTCAACAAAACACTGATACTGTTAACTGATAATCAATGATTGTTCAAACAAGAGCGACCGTTAAACCGAAATCATAAAATTCAAGTGGAATGAGTGGAAACGTACGAGTTGCGTAAATAATGTTATATAATTGCGACAAGTTTCACCATTTTAACGAATGGTGTACGTTTTATATGTATGTCCGTTAGCCTTAGTAGAACGGTTGTTGACGCGCGATCCAAGGTAGAGCGCGCCTTTCGCCGGCCCTGTCCCCGTGCGGGCCTCGTGCAGCGGCCACCTCCTTACGTAACTGCCAGACCACTCCATGGGAACTGACCATAGGCCCCACCCCCCACTATGACACCGTTCACTGCACGACTTTGAACCTCAAATATTAACAAGAGTGCACTCAATCGTCGCCACATAAAATGAAATACTAATTGAATAGTTCAATAAACTTTTTTTTACTAACGAAAAACAAAACCGACTTCAAATATCTTGCTCTGTATTAATTTTATAATTGATTTTCAGGAGTTTCGTATCTCCAGAGCCCAAGATCCAATACCAATGAAATTAATATGGGACCACCTGGGAATCAACAGCTTTCTAATAAAAAAGAATCATCAAAATCGGTTTACTCAGTCGAAAGTTCTGAGATAACAAACATAAAGAAAAATACAATCGAATTGAGAACATCCTCCTTTTGAAGTCGGTTCATCATCATCATTTCAGCCTGTTTGAGTCCACTGCTGAACATAGGCCTCCCCCATAGACTGCCACGAAGTACGACACATTTGCACAGGTCGGTTAATTAAAGTAAATTAACAGACTATACTAGTCCCACTGCAGGGCAAAGGCGTGCTCTGTACAGTGAGTATTAGGGCATAGTCCACCACGCGACCCCACTGGCGATGGGCAGACTTCACAAATCTTCGAAGTATTTTTTTCTGCTATCGTTTCGAAAATATGCAGGTTTCCTCATGATGTTTTCTCACCGCTGGGCACGAGATAATTCAGCACTTAAAATGGACAATTTCATTGGTGCTGGCAATGCAATTTGAACTCAGCTTGCTCGATAATATTTAATTAAAAACAGAAGCCCGGACACTAAGCTATCACGGTTCCTAAAAATTAAGTGACAGTCGATATAGAGGAATGGCGAAGAAGACATGTTTCATCAACTCCGTGTAAGTAAAATAAGGACCGCTAAATAATGAAGCGAAGAATTCATATGGACCAGATATCCAATAGCAGAAAAAATTATTCCATTACAAAGAATACAAAAATGGAAACATGTAACTCTTAGTTCCTAAGTCTATTGTCAGTTTTTTTTAAAAAAACAACATGTTATTCCGTTGGTGGTTCTATCAATAAATAAATAAATAAAAAAACGTACCTCTTTAAAAACGGAATAATAAAAAATATAATATTATATATAAATATTAAAGGGAGTATAACTGGGCGCTAAGTCTCATAGACGTGACTGATTAACTGACTGAAGGATAAAACCATATCCCTAATACAGCCTTCTAGTGCTCGACATGATCTATACGATATCTAGACATAACAGCTCTATATAGTACCGCTTGAGCTAGGGTTGCTCATCACATTGCTATTTTTAGTATGTATTTTGTATAAAAGAAATTAAATAATTTACAGCGTTACCATCGCGACAATAAATGAATACACGTCTAACGCTACTTGCCAATAATCATAAAAAATATTAACGTTAAACAAAATTCATAATTAAAAAAAAAATTTTTTTCAAACAAACTAATTAAGTAAAAAAGAAGCAAATTTGTAACATCCTATACAACTCGCGCCACAGCGTCGCATTACAAGCCCTTCTAACAGTATGTTTTGTCCCTTTTAAATTCATTCAACCCATTCACATGCATGTGACCTTTACAAATAAACTTTACGTTACAGTTTTATACTTAAGGGTGATCTAAAATTCTTTGTTTTGGAAAATTTAATAACTCTGTAAATATTGATGTTTAAAGAATGTAAATGTTTAATACAATTTTAAAAAGTTATCCCCTATATGTGTGTTCATTTATTGTCGCGATTGTAAAGTCACGCTGTATAAAGTTTAAGTTACCGCCTAAAACAAAAAAAACTCAAATCGTCATCTTTCGAACAAAAACCTCGCGCCATAATCAGTCCATTCGTTTCAAAGCTACGATGTCACAGACAGACAGAGACACGACAAACTTATAACACGAGGGTTATTTATGTGGGGGTTAAAAATAACTGTTGATAAATCAAATTAATGGCTATAATATTGTACCTGAAGTTTGACGCAAACGAAATGGTGGAACCGAGTTTTGATGAAATTTTTCCAAATAAATTGAACAAATACATGAGTCGGCCATTGATAAACTTACTTGAGTCAATGATCTATTAACGTATTTTTCGGTCACCGAACCTGGGGTTATCGTAAATTCAACACTAACGATTGAAATAAAATATAAATGAATTGAATATGATCGACAGCCCTGCGCGAAATATGCTCTAACGCCTACGCAGCACAATGATTGGAATTTTTCATTACCACTGCCGAGTCCTCTCTCCCACGTTTAACGTCATTAATAGTGCGAAAGTATTCGAATTGATATTTCATATTTTTCAATATAATATACAATATCGAGCACTTAATAAATGCCATAGACATTCGACTCCAAGTGATTGTTAATGAAGCATCGTTCTATATCAGAGATTCTTCAGGACTAATCGAAGATGACAATCAGAGTTCTTAATAAATGTTAATGAGGGGGGTTAAAAGGATGGACATACATACACACATACAGGTCAAACTTTTTGGTTCTCCTTTCTTCCTAGGTCCTTCTTGGTTTCGTCGCAGTTGGGTAAAATAGAAGAAACGCCTATAGAGAGCAGAGTTTTCCTCAAGTGCGTTTCCAAATGCTGTTACAAAATATTTGTTTATAGTGTCGGCGCGATATCTATAGTGTTTATCGACACAAAAACTTAAACAAACGTAAACTCCGAGAATATTCGATAAGGTTATCGAGGTGCCATTGGTGTGATAAAATTTAGCTGATATGTCTAGTAAATTGATGTTTTAAAGAAATGATAAAAAAATATTGTTGTATTCTTGTTCGTTGTAATGGTTAAGGAAAACGTTTTATAGGAGGATGGTAAGTGGTGGCAGGTGTATAGATGTTTAACAAGCGGGCTAAAGCCATTACACGCCGTGTTCCTGACTCAATGTCCTAGAGGCAAGTATTTTGTGTTGAAAGTAGTAGCGCCGAATCTGAATATTACTTTTTGTTATTGATTTCATGTGTGAAATCTCTCTTAACATACCAAATTATATATTCCATACATAGACATATCTAATTTTAAAAATAAAAAAGTAGAGCTCTCCTCTTATAAGTGTTTACAATAATATATGCGCGTCATACTAATTGAATCTGTCGGTGATACGTCTTCCATCTTATCGCAATAGAAAGCAGCGAGTTCCTCGAGTGAATTTAATGATAAGGAAAACCTCACTTCGGTAGCATTCGTGTAACGGAGGAAATGTTTAATCACTTGGACAATTATTGATTACTATTCAGCGTTGGCCGATTAATTACAGCTCAAAACATGTTCAACAGCACAAATTAATTCAAGCGTTAAACAATTGGATTGATAATTTGATGTTTCGTTCTAAAACGACAACGCAACGTTCGATGGGGCATGCGAAAAGATTAGGTCTTACGGTGCGTTTTTAATGGGATACCCTGGACACGTCATGACGAAAGAAACTGAGACGAGAACAGCACGAGAGTAAAGAGGAGGCACAAGTTATCTGCGGCCGCGATTCATTCCGAATACATAGAAGTGTCTAAAGGATTACTTTTAAACTGTGTACTGATTCGAGTATCCTTTCTCCTACCCATATGGTGTCGGCACAAGATGCGAATCATATTGCTAGTGCTACTGCCTAAGTTTTATACGACCAGTCGCCTACTTGACGTCAATCCTTATCTGTGGGTCACACAAATATTTTTACTGTCGGATCGAACGAACAACGAGTAACGCTTTAATAATAAAAAATGAAACTATAAACGATTATGATTTTATGATTTATTTCATTTTAGTGCTTGAGTGCACTAAAGATTACAAAGAAAGACTACAAACTTTGGGCGCTACGGAATCCCAAATTAATGATCTACGATTCATCATAGAATCAATAAAAATAAATTATCATAATCTTCGCAATCGCCGAAACTCATTCATTCAGGCAATTCAGGTATTCAATGATATCCCAAAATTTTTCATTTAAATAAACTAACTTTACTGCATCATTTGCATCGGCTAAAATCAATTAGTGATGAAAGTCAGTTTGAAAAGAACCACCGGGTATGACACCAGAGGCATTGTTCGCCGGGTTACTAATCAATATGTGGGATGGGAAACGTTTTATACATTGTTCGGTCAGAGCTGAGAGCACTCAGCCACACGCTCGTATTGTGATTATAGCTTGAGCCGTGTGCACAGCTCACGAATATGCGCGTAAAGGACAGGGTTTTAACTCACCCGATCTCCACATCGTCGAGCCGCTTGTACTTGATGCCCCTGGAGAGCATGTCGCCTTCCTCAACCGCAACCCTACGCGCTGGGCCACTGCCACTGGCACATCGTAACACTCATTCACTTCTCACTGTGCACTCGCCGCGTCGCACTCTCGCCGCTTGTCCTCTTAGATTCGTCAATATTAACCGATCGTTAAATTGCTGTTGTGGAATTTGATTGATCTTAATTGATTTAGATTTTTAACAATATCTCTGCTAGAAATCGAACCAAAGTCAGCGATAAAACCATCTAACCCCATCGATATGAACTTACTAACAGAGCCCAATATCAGAGGTGAATTTCCTTTCATTATTTTTGACACGAGACTGGCACTGATCTATTTTATTTATATAGGAAGATATATAAGTGTCTGTGTGACGCATCAGTCGACATCCCTAAAAATGAGCCGCCATCGTGTGTACGCGACCGACCCCTACCCGTATAGGTTGGCGATTTCAAATAAATATACAATACACGATGTCACAATGACTTAATCAAAGACCCGGAATACACCTCGTCAAGCACCCGCTTATTGTGAAACCGCACAATAAAATATACACAATAACACTCACAATGAGTTATGACGGCCGATGGCCGACTGTTCGTGCTGCCACTATCTTGACCGCTAATAAATTGACGAGGCGCTTGCACACGGTCCCTGCGCGCGAGGCCCGCGCCGCTTGGGGCCCAGTGCACACACAACGCACGGCGCGACCGATAAAATCCAATCCCGCCCAGTTCGTGTGTTGCTCTAGTAATCGCTCAACAACTGGTGCTCCAGATCGCCCTAAGGCGCGCTAGTCGCTGAGCACGAAGTGAATGCACATCTGCCCTACAATAACTATATTGCACACTAGTTGTGCCCGCGACTTCGTCCGTGTGGAATTTAAAATAAAAAAAAATCTAAAATAAAAGTAGCCTTAGTTACTCCTTATTACATCAGCTATCTGTCAGTGAAAGTCCCGTCCAAATCGATCCAGCCGTTTCAGAGATTACCGGAACAAACAGAGAGACAGGCAGACAAAAATTGTAAAAAATTATATTTTGGTATATGTACCGTATATACATATGCATGTAAAAAGCGGTTATTCTAATATTACAAACAGATACGCCAATATTATTTAACTGTATAGATATCGTTAATGTAGCCGGAAAATGAAAATATTCCTCTTAGAATGGACCACGAGTTCACAGCTGTTACATACAATTTCAGTAAGTTTTCAATGAAAATTTCCTTTGAATCTTAAGATCGATTGTGTGGGTTGATAGAGTTCACATTACTATGCAAATTAAATCATCGTGTACCGCGCTGAATGAGTACTTTATATGTAAACGTATCGATTAAAACCAGTAGATACGAAAGAAACCGGAAATCGAATTTATTCTACCGTTGTAATAAAATTAATAGAACGTACCAAGTTACCATAGAACTTATTCCGGTGAAATTGAATACTACAACATAAGTAGCAAAATCATTAGGAAATACATAATGAACAAATAAACACACATCTTTCCGTCAGTTATCTTTAATCAAACCAGATTAAAAGAGAAGCTAGCATCTTAACTTATAAATGTCCTAAATATCGGGACTCCTGCCACAAGCATATTCATCACCGCAGCGGTGTGCAATAATACGAAGCGTCGAGAAAGAATTCAAAAGGGCAATTCTGCACTCTTCGCGAATCGTTTAAACTGTGCAATGGGAAATGGTTAATATCGGACGAAATCAATCTGTTGGTTGGATTGGATCGGTCGCCATTCGCCAAGTTAGAAACGGGCCGCGGCGTGCAACTCGGCGGAAGGCGAGTGAAAGTTGTCGCGCGGACGTAGGCGGGATCTGCGCGCTTGTAATTCTTACCTCTTTTGACATTGGGGACCAATCCAATACGGACGAATTAAATAAACTGAACGAAAGTGTTTCTCACTTATTCTTTATGTGAAGAAACAGCTGGTAGTGTCAGGCAACAGTCTTCGTCCCGTCTGGGGTAGTAACACGACCTCACAGAGTACCGACGTGAAATGGAAGTGTTATACTTCTGCTTTTCGTCTGCTTATTGGGCTAACCGGGGCCCACTTTACTAAAAATTGGCACCCCAACGGGTGTTTATAATGTCCATGGGTGATGATCATCACTTAACATCAGGTGTCGCCAGCAAGATGGCAAGCGATATCCTCTACATTAGTTAAACGTGGAACAATCTCATTTGCGGGCGTACATTTATATTAATTAAATGCAGGTCGACTTGACCCCCGTGTACCCTTCCTTGCGAGATTGAATTTTTAATTGATTTGCGTTACAATAAAGTTTTACGTGAATACCAAGCCTTCGTTTTTGGGTTTTGGCCAATGTTAATTTTATTATCAGATAAAATGTTTTTTTTGTAATAAATTAATTTTTTAACAATGCCTTTGTTACTTTTTCCATCGCGATGCACATTCATTAGATAGTATTGCAAAAGATGAAGTAAAATGCCTGTTCGCATGCCACCTTGTCACAGAAAAAAAAAAACAAATATTATTCGAACTGTAGAGGCTCAAGTGTGTCTCTAACTTTAGTTTGGGGAGGGCAATAAACGCTAATTTACTGTTACAGGAACGCAATTGAGCAACGCTCAAAATACTTTCGTTAATATACATTATTGGCAACGATTTCTAATAAAGTGTTAAAGAGATACAGATAGTCAGTAAAACCGTTATTTAAAGTGAAAAGATGATAATTTATAAACATTTTGGTCCTTTATTCTGCACGGGTTTCAATCACAAATTGCTTATACCTTACTTTTACTTTTTGCTTTGGGTCCATAGAGTAATAAACCTTCTTCGAACGCAAACTTGGGCTAGCCAGAACCCACGAAATTTGAGTTTGTTTGCCTAAAAGTATCGAAATAGTATACTGCACTGTTATTCATATTTAACTATAGAGCCACTACTCGCACTTTATGTAACAGGCGAATTTGGAACTCCCAAGTTTTAGTTACTAATGACATTGTTATTTTAAGAAGCTATAATATCTAACAGCCGGTATTGCATTGTACGAGAGCACAGTCATAAAACAACGCCTTGACAATCTAGCATACTAGCAATGTTTATAAAACATAATCTATTGTATTGTTTATACTAAAACAATGAAGTCATGTCCAAACTATTCGAGGCACACAGCGAATGCACGGATGGCGCAACGACACCATCGACTTATCGAACTTAAAAATAAACTGAAAATGTGGCTCAAGATTGCATTTCACAAAACACTTGCTTTGACAGTAGCCACCAGAGAAAATACAGTCGTAAAATTTTAATTTGATAATAAAGTGAAAAAAATATGAAATCAATATCCACTAAATATTAAAAAAGCTGCAGAGCTTTCCTACTATATACATATATCATGCGATTTACAACGCATCACGTTAGCGTTCGGTTCAGCGTTTAACCTTACCAACACAAGTTATGCGGAATGGCTCCAATTAAATCCACCTATCTGAATGTTATACGAGTCTCGCTGATATGCAGTGCGCTTATCACAAAAATCAATATATAAATATTATCACGTAAGTTACTTAGCAATTGCGCCTCAATGGAACCTGATGTCGTAAAGCAATAAAGATATGCATGCGGGTTGTACCTACGTGAAGCACCGATCGTGTTGTGGAGGGCGGACTCGAATGGCACCGAGGTTCAGTAATAAAATTAATGAATTAAAGTGTTTTTACGGTCAAACATCCAAAACGCATGTAATATAGTGTAATTTAACTGTAGTAGGGCCACGCAGCAGCCTCGGCTGTTGCACGAATAAGCAATGCCGAAGACGTGGGTTCGATTCTCACAGCGGCGACAATCTTTTCGTACTTTTTCTACATATTTTAATCGTTTTAGTTATTTATATACTTGTATAAAAACTTCAGACAAATAATTGTGCTCTAAAAATTCAACGATCGATCTAATGAAGAATCAACGCGGAAAGCACATGGATGTTTAAACTTGAACAGTACAATAACTCAAAAGCAAGCAAAACTAAAGAATTTTTACTTTTGTTGTTTTCAAATATTTGAACACAATTGTTTCACTGGAATTACGTATAATGGAATAGCTGCTTCCAAAAAAATATTTTCATTCTTTTCTAGAAACTACATGACTACCAAGAATGAAATAGGCCAATAAGGAATTAGTCAAAATTAAATTTAAAAAGGAAAACATTACTGTCTATAATTATGTATCTTACTACTTTCAATGATGTTTTAATGAAGATGAACGCATGTGCATACTGCGCGGCGTTTATAAATTTTTCTGTTTTATGTTTTTTATTATTTCTATATGTAAATGTGACAGATGATATAGAACGTACGATATGGAAAGAGACAGCAGTCTATAGTGATGCAATGCAATTACACCAATTGGCGTAATTTGAGCGCCTTAGCTTCGGTGCGCCAGTGTAATGTCTACCTCTTATTTGTATATAATATCACTGCCTACTATGCATATCTGGATGTAAACAAAGTGATTACGATAACAATAACAGTATGTCACGTGGTAGTTATGAATTGACTCTTAAGCGATCGTCGCTGAATTTTCCCGATAACGAGTATGTAGATATTAGTTTTTGTTTTTATTTTTCCTCATTTATTTTAATTTAATATTGAAACATCTGCTTTGCCCGGTCTGTTACTATTACTTATACCGAAGATGAATGTAACAAAGCGCTGGGTTAATAACAAAATTAAAAATAAAAAGGCCGATAAACGGCCAAAAATATGCCTAGTTAGATTTCCACCACCTTTACCTTTGACAAATTAAAATAAATAGAATAAAGACAGCTTGTGTATTTTTAACTTTATAAACAAGGTAATATGCACTACCTATTTTTGCTTTTCCTAATATAACACTTCAAAGTTTAATCCTAAAATAGTTTACTACAGAAAGATAAGCCTATTCAAAGGTGTGGCAGACCTTGTGCCATTTCTTTAATTAAAAAAAATGCCCATGTACGAGTCGTACTCGCGCACGAAGGGTTCCGTAACATCTCTAATATATAAAATTCTCGTGTCACAGTTTTCGTTGCCATACTCCTCCGAAACGGCTTGACCGATTTTGATGAAATTTTTTGTGCTTATCCGGTATCTATAAGAATCGGGCAACATCTATTTTTCATCCCCCTAAATGTTTAGGGGTAGTCCAACCCTGAATTTTTTTTTATTTTTTAGACAAAATTTTTAATTTCTATTTTTTTATGATACAACATACAAAAATACATACAACCCTAAATTTTCACCCATCTACGCAGACGTAGTCGCGGGCAGCAGCTAGTTATCTATAAAAACGACAAAA
Organism: Iphiclides podalirius; assembly: GCA_933534255.1. Classification (NCBI taxonomy): domain Eukaryota; kingdom Metazoa; phylum Arthropoda; class Insecta; order Lepidoptera; family Papilionidae; genus Iphiclides; species Iphiclides podalirius. Next base: position 165,042 of record OW152835.1, on the reverse strand, counting down.
AAAATCATGTCTGTTGAATGGGAGCACCAATGAATTATTTTTCTATTGTTTTTTAGTGTTTGTTGTTATAGCGGCAACAGAAATACCATCGCGAAAATTTCTACTGTCTAACTATCACGGTTCATGAGATACAGCCTGGTGACAGGGGGGACGGACGGACAGACAGACAGACAGGCAACGGAGTCTTAGGAATAGGGTCCCGTTTTACGCTTCGGGTATATAAAAAATTACAAAAAATAAATGAGCCTTCTGTGTCGTGGGACCTTGACTTTATGGTGAATTGGCCGCGAGATTTTATACTACAATAAATGCATCAATAAAAGCTCAACGGGGAATGATATTAAAAAGCAACTATAATCGTAAAAAAAAAAAAAATTTTTTTATTCAGTTCTTATGTTTTCACTGGGAAAACGTTAATCAAACGTAAGAAAATTGAGGTCTTCTCCATAATTAAACACCTATAAAGATCATAAAAAAACGTGTCTGTTATCTTTCGAGCGCACTTCGTAAGACACCGAGAACCTTCTTTCTTTCCTTTAAGAAATAAAGTCAGTCAAGGTGAGACGCAGCCGGATTCTTAGACCACGTGCCGACTTCACTTGTGCGTGGCTTATCTACGGCGGCTACACTAGTGTCAGGTTTTTATTACAACAAAACAAGCTAACGACTAGTGTTGTTTAACATTAAAAAATGATCTGTGGCACTCGAACACAGGTTACGTAATCATATCTGCAATGGACTAAAACCAACTACGCCTTCGACGGCAACCAATTACTAACTGCTTTTAAATCGCTGCATTATGCTGTGGGCGCGTTTCACATGTTTGTTTCTGTCCTCATTTTCTTATACCTACGCTAGTGTACGATCTTGGTAAATTGTCCCGTAAAAACACTCGCACGATCCGCAGTGGATATGTAGTATAAAACCCCGGCCTATAAATAGAACTCGCGTCCGAGAGCCGGCACCGGAGAGGGTAAAAAAAATCAAATGCATCTCAAGAGTCAAAAAGCCAAGTAAAGTTGCGGCCATGCTTCCACGAAAACAGTATACGTGGTTTTCAACAGTTTATTTTGATACGCTCGTCCGAAGGGAGGAGGAATCAAAGGTTTCAAATAAAAAGTGAGTAATCACTACTAAACGCAGTGATCATAAGACTATCCAGTCCATCATGCTAAATAAGTTTTAACACCAGCCTCCCCCGCCCCTTCTTTGGCTTCAGTTCAGGAAACTAGAGGCTAAGCGCTGCTTAACGGGAATAAAATTATCGCTTTTATGTAAAACCAAATATTTAAAATGTTTTTGAACAATGAAGTCGGCAGCAGCAGTTACAGTCATATTGCATAAACGGCATGGCTTTCGGTGTTCGGTATTAAATTATGAAAGCAATAAACAACTTTAATCAATATTTTATTTTTAATTGTAAAGAAAATAAGTTCAACGGTAAGTTAACAGCTACAGAAGACGACCACACGCAGCCGGCAGTTGCTTGCCATAAAGAAAACAATGTTTTACCAATTTTTTTTATGTGAGAAGGTGGCTGCCGTCTCACCAGATGTTAAGTGACAACCGCCGCCCCTGGACATTTGCAACACATGTAGGGTTGCCACGTCCTACCACACTAATGGATACTGCGCGTCTAATTTCGTACGTGGCTGTGATCGTAAACGTGAAACAGCTTAGCCATCGCGAGAACAGCATCACAACGGTAATTCTCACATGCACTAGCTACACTCGTTTGACCCGAGAGCGTGGACTGGACACTTATTTACTAATGGCAACTGAATTTAAGTATCGATTAATGTAAAATATAGTAAAATAGTATTTTTCATTTGAAATATTTATTGCGGTTTGTACTCGCTAAAGATATAATTTTATGACCGACTTACTTAGTGAAATCACTTTTTAAATAATATAACTTCTGATTTATGTATCACAATGCTATTTTTTGCGTTTGATTTGAATTTCTATACCTATATTTGCGGCTTGTATATGTGATAAATTTTCATTCGTACTTTTAAGTTGTAACTAGTCATTTTGTGACTGCAGAAAATATCATGTTTGTACAAACCTTAGAGTAAAGAGCATGTTGAACTTCATCATGACTTATGCCTTGTTCAGACATGTTTTAACAAATAATCTATTATTATTGCTACACGTGTGCATAATTAAATCGAAATAGTTTTAACTGAATGTTCTATCTGATTCAAACATCAAACGTTACAATTAATCTGCATGATATTAATTGTAACGTTTAAAGGACGGTGATTTTATAATTCGATTTGAATTTCATCATTTATACTGTCGTATTAGTCTTATTAATAGTGGATAACACGAGACTAAAAAAAAAACCAAAGTAAAAAACACTATTCCATCACCACTACGGACGTAAGCAAGTGGCCACCGATTTGCAAGGAACTATTTCAATCGCTCGTAGTTCCCATTGATAAATATGAAAACTTCCCTAAGATACGGAGGAAACCGCAAACCAAATGACCGGGGTTCACGTGACATGCGACTGTCACACATAAACAAACCTAAATACAAAGATCTGTACAAAACCCGAAAGAGAGCGTTAGATTGATCTGTTTAGATAAACCTTTAAACACTGACATGTTAATTATGTACTTAGAATATTTAAATACCACATACATTTCCATCTGTCGAAACATATTCTTCTGTACCTTATCACGTGCCTAAGATATTAATGCAAACTTCCATCACAGTGTAATTCGTTTCTGGGCCATTTTATCATAAGAGACAATCTTACGAAGGACTAGTGTGGCTAGGAATTAGCGGAATTCACTACTTTAAGTCAATTCTGAATAATAACTGCTTAGTGCAGAAGGTGCAATAAGTAACGAAAGTTATAAATATCTTCTATGGATCTGTTTTAACTTAAGCTAATTAATGTACTTTACATCCATTACATATAAAATTATAAATAGGAGAAAAATACTACTGCTCGAAGGTGTCTTTACCAAGTAGACGGAAAACGTATCGATATAATTATTACCTACTTGATAGTTACGTACTTAAAATCTAAACCAGGTTGTATCTAGTTTCCACCAACGGTGATTAAACAAAGTAAAAAACAGAGATATGAATTAATTGTTGCCGGTGGAAATATAAATGGTAACTAAATTTGTGTAAAATTGAAAAATTTAAATTGCAAAGTTCACAGACCGAAAAGAAAACAAAAGTTGTATAGAGAAATCAGGGCAACTCTAAGGCACACACAAGTATCGTGTTCACTTTCGTTTTTGGAAATTTGGCGGCAAAATACGCGAGAGCGCGGAACACGTTCGTTAACGCTCAATCACGCGTTTGTACTGATCGCCAGTCGGCACGGCTCTATGTGGGTGAATGAAAGTCTTTAGGGAGGCGCGGCCGAAGTATCGATATATGAATAATTGTTAGCTAAGTGGAACTGAAGAAATTACGGATAAATTATTTGGTTTTTTTTTTCTTAATAATAGAAGGTAACAAAAAGTTACTTTTACTTAATTGTAAGTGATTACAAAACGCTCTTTAATATCCGTAGCACCAGTGTTACGGCAACTTCAACGCTACTAATGACAGAAAGATCAGAGTGATAGAGGGCAGCCAGTTCCTGCTTCGTCATTACAACTCCAACGGCTTAAGTGTAACATTCAAAATTAGTAAGTCTTAAACCTGTGACCTGTATTTTATTACATCCATTTCTCTACAAAATTTGGTCCTTCGAGCCGGATATCCATACAGATTTTCATCAAAGGAATAGAGAATGTTGGTCCACATAGAGGCTATTCTTAATTCAAGGCCCTTAATACCTCTAACCACTGATCCTTCCGACCTCTCCTGCTTAACACCACATTTCCTCATTGGAAGCTCGCTTTTACCAGTACCTCATCCTTAGGTTCTTGACACGAAAATCGATCGTTTTCAAAGATATGAAAAAATTGGAAAATTCAAACAGCACTTTTGGCAGCGTTTTTCTATGGAAAACGTATCTCTTCTTCAAAAAAAAATTAAAATAGGATTCATCGGGTGTTCTGCAACAGCGATCATTAGTCTTGGTCAAAGACCAACCACTACGGCTTACTGTTACACATTACTACATTAAACTAACGCTGCAATCTCTCGTCAAAATTAATAGCCAGAAAAACTGGCCATAGCCCGGGCGAACAATGATATTCAGTCGACCAAGTGTGTCCCGTGCCCATGAACGCTGAAAAGGGTTCGAAACGTCGGGATTTTAAATTAAAAATAAACGCGATAAATCCTTAAAATTAGTTATAAATTATGATGATGATATTAGGATATAAAACGACTCTGGATGCTATAATGTGTAACACATCGAAAACTTTAAAATAAACAAAATAAAATAACCATGCCGGGATTTCAACTTGCGATAAATGGAACGGAGTCCTTAATACAGTAGCGATGTATATACGTACTAAAATTAGCTTTCCTTGGCACAAAAATCGTGCTTTTGCACTTGCACCAATTAAACCAACACACTTAAATACTAGTACTAAAGTACTGGCTTATACCAGTTAAGAAATACATAACTTTAGCTGCCTTTGTTTAATAAGTTAACCCTTTTCAGGGGAAAAAACAAACACCTTGAATTAATGTCATCGATGTAGTTTATTTGATGCAAAATCGCTTTGTTTTTATTAAACTAGAAATTCGGAAGGGAATTGAATCGAACAACAAAATACATAAACATCGATAAAAATATTAACGTAAACGCTCATCACTACAATGATTAAGCTGTAATAGCTACTCAGTCCTTGTCCGCCTCTTGAGAAGTTTAATAAAAACAACCTACGCCAATACAATTTTACACATGTAATGAGTATGATAAGGTTTAATTTTGGTCAAACCATAACTGGAAAGTATAAAGGATTGTTGCACATATAGGATATAGATAAAATGAAGTTCAGGCAGAACGGTGCACTCAAGGGACGACCGGCGATTAATAGATAACTTAGATTAATAAAAAAACTGAGTCTCAAATAATTTATAACGATTAAAATAGTCCAAAAATATGCAAAAGTAGTATGTACCTATTTTTAAAATGGTAATACTCTTATTAAATGTACCTAGAGCACTGTCTTTTTACTCTGTCTTCTACCCTATTTCGCGTTTATCGCGTTATTTATGTTAGTGTATATTACTTAAATTCATTTAAAAAATCTGTGGCCACATGAAACATAGAAGTCTTCAAACTTCAAACACATGCTTGCCATCTGGAGCGTTTCTGAAACTCTGACCGAGAATGGGAGTACTTACATGATTGATCTGCCGATAGTATAATGAAGCCGTCCTATACATTTCAAATATTTAAAACAAAAATAAGTAAAAGAAAATATACAATGACGCACTTTCTCTCACAATTCGAAATTATTTATTCAATATATAGGCTTATTTTAAGCTCCGATTGGACTAGTCAAATGGATGTAGTTTATTGCCGTCCAACCTATCTAGAGAAGAACCGGCAAGAAACTCTGCGGTCTCGTTAACTTATTCTTTAATTGTATATGTTTATCATTTTATTATCACAACATTATTTAAGTATACAATCAGCAGCAGCCAGGGGACTTTGCAAGTGCAGAGTGAGAGTCATTTCCACACATCCTTGTCCTCATGTATTTAAGAAAGTAAATAAAAACTACAGTGACCCAAGATCTCGCCGGTTTGTTTTCAAAAGAACAATCGTATATACCTACTATAACCTACAAGAAAATATTTTAATGCAACAGTAAGCTATACAGCACATTTCTAAACAGGTGAATCATATATTTTTATACACGCACGAATACTAATTAAAACGGTTAACGCTCACCGACTACCTTATATACGGTAAAGTATAATTATGTAACATACAATTACAAAGTGTATTAGCGACCCTCCCCGCTTCGCGCGGGTGAAATGTAGATACTAATGTTGTGCACTATGAAGTGTTTAATAATATTATGGTTATAATTAGTCTTTACTACAGGATATCTTTATATACAATATTGCGAGCTGTTTTTTTATGAGACAGTGCAAACAACTTTTTAAGTCATTAAAGTTAATTCCGTTGTACATTAATTTGATCTATCTCGTAAGATTTATCCAGCGTTTGCAATGCGCACAAAAATATGTTTATTACTACATCACGTTACAAATCTTTAAATTACTCGGCTTTTCTCTGCTGAAACATGCATGTTTTCCTTACAAGAAGGAAACACGCATGTATACAACATATAAACCTTCGTCTTGAATCACTCTATCTATTGCTGAAAACTTCATTCAAATCCGTTACGTAGTTTAAAAGTTCTAAGCGTACAAGCAGCGGGAGAGACTTTGTTTTATACTATGTAATAAAGATTAGCTAACAACGGACACGGGTCTGTAACGCGCTTCTACATTTTCTTCAGTAAAACCATCTCAAAAATTCGCGAGCGTAAGCCTAACTCATTAACAATTTCTTCGCAATTTGTTTAATAAGATTTAGATGATGCAAAAAACGGGACAAACACTTTTAAACATATAGATCATTTTATGCTTCATTATATAACGTAACATACGCTCGTTACGTATCTGCCTTCGGTGATGTCAATGATCCGTGTTACTGACACCACCCGAATCTTATCGCTTATGACCGAGACGGATGAGTGAGGGGCGTTAGGAGCGTATGACATCCATGGCTACAGAGAACGTGATAGTGGTACCACTGAGAAGCGCCGACCTTTATGTAATTACTAATCGCAAACTTTACAGAAGATTTTCCTCATATCACTGTTTCGATTCCGATTGTTGCACGAACCCAGGTTCGTGTAACAATACCAGTATGTAGTGGAAACACTTTCGGAGCTGATAAAAATTGTTTGGTTCACATTTAAACTTATAATCATCGCGTAATACTCTTATGGCTGTTCTCTCTTAGAGCTGGGTTAACATTGCTGTAATTGTTCGATCAAGGCTTCAAAAGTTTGCATTCCATGTTGCATCCGATTTAAATTCATTTACCTCTTGGTTTTTGCAGAGAGAGCCCCCTGTTTTACGTGGGCACATACGTGTTTCCTTATTCGGAGAAAGTCATTCCACCTGACGCGGTCAACGGACCGAGCACAAGTGCGGGACTCAATGGTGCTAAGACCAACCATAACTTTGTTCCATCACGAGACAAATATTTTGTGCGAATATGTCCTCGATAGAACGTTTACTGACAAATACACGAACGTTAAAATTTTAATTAAATAAATAAAACAAAATAAACACATGAGTCAATGGAAATTTTTACTAACATGGTATATGGGTATCGTGCCGAGCCATAGGTTAAAATTATCTGGTATCTCTTACGAAATATTCCTTGAATATTAAAGTAATATTGACATGAATTAATTAGCCTTACATGAAACAATGTAGCCTAACGTCAAGATTTGTATTATATGCATACATTTTATTGATTTAGCTCCTAAAACGACTAATCGATGTTCTAGTAACGACAGCGCCACCGGCGCCGAGCCGCATACTGTGCTATATTTAAATACGGAGCAAATAAAAACCCATACGATATCATGGGTTAATACTTACGGTGGTGGTTTTTCCAGCATTTCGGTGTCTTCACCTGGGGACAAAACGAAATCCCAATGAACATCTATTTCTTTATCTTCGTTCAAAGGATAAATTTAATATGTAAAAAAACTGAAGTCAATTTAGCCGGATGCGGTTTCTTTGTTCTAACACTGATTTGAATTTGCAAATTTGATCAGATGTTGGTGACAAACATGCTTCAAACGGGATCACAATTTATTTGCATACAATAGTGGCATTTTATCTGAGCAGCTGACGTTGTTGATTACGAGAGACATTGCACACGTGATCTACGGCACGTGTGCAATTTTTCTGCCGTATACAAATACAAATTGATACAAGTATAGGGGCATATTGATGTTTAAAGTAATTCTACCTGTGTAGTCTCCCCGAAACCAGAACCCATCAAACGGTTGGTTGGCAATTTTCACTGCTGACATTGAATGTGTACCTCGAAGGTAAGGAAAAAGTCTAACGGCCGGTTTCTGAAACACTGATCATCGTAGATGTCAACTAATCAGCTGTCAAATGGTTTTCAAATTTCATTTTAGTTGCCAAAAGGATGGTTAAACTCTTTGGATCGATCGTTCTGATCATTAGAAGATCATTTTGGTCAATTCAGAGAGTTTAACCGTCCTTTTGGCAACTAAAATGAAATTTGAAAAGCCATTTGACGGCTGATTAGTTGGCATCTACGATGATCAGTGTTTCAGAAACCGGGCGTAAATATTTCATTCAAATATAAGAATTACTTACTGCATTTTTGAAAAGGGTTAGGTGTTGGACTGTGTATCATCTAAGTACCCAAAGGTGGGATATGGATTTCTGACCATTTATATTTAAATTATGCTTATCTTACTGTTACCAAAATTTAATATTATACTTTTTAAACACGTTAAAATTACATATTTCAATAAAATTCGTTTACAGAATTTATATATTTATTTATGTTTATATATATTTGTATACTTCATTACTTGAGCAGGCTCTGATGATCAAGAGAACGCATCACAGGAATTTTATTTCATTTATTTTCGGCTTCATTTCATTGAACCAAAGATTGTTTTATAAAAAATATTCATCTTGGCGTTTTATCGTTGGCCCATTCAAAGGTATGTTTAATGGAAAATGATCATGTCTTAAGTTTTAAACCAGTCTATCTCTACTTAGCCAATAAGTCGAACCAGTAGAATGTGTAAAAGCTGCACCATTTTTAGAAATTAATGTACACTTGTAAGAAACGCGACTTTAGCGTGAACATTCAATTCTATAGCGGCCACTTCATCCCGCACGCGATTACATTAGTAATTGTAAGTGCGAATATCCTAGTTGTTTTCAACCGACTTCAAAAAAGGAGGAGGTTTCTCAATTCGACCGTATATATATATTTTTTTTATGTGTGTTCGTGGATAACTTCATCGTTAATGAACCGATTTTGATGATTCTTTTTTTGTCGGAAAGGAGATTTCGCAAGGGTGGTACCATGATAAGGAAACCGGATCAGATGATGGCATCCCAGAGAAATCGAGTGCCATCATTAAATATTATAGGTATTAACAATGTTTTAATTTTCTGATTGAATTCGGTTTTTTTTTTGTTAAAAACTATGCTTGTACTTACAAAAGTTATTATAATAAGGCGTTAATAAACGTTAATTGATCAGTATAGCAGCGACTTAAAAGATGAAAATTAGCACCCGCAATATTAACCATAACATAAAAGGCATGCAGCAGTGCCGCTGACATTTCGTGATTGAAAATTACAACCTAACTGAAACACTATCTCGCTATAACGTTGCTGAAGGTAAGGCTAATCTTAGTGGATTATTAATTTTTAAACCGCATCGTGGATCAAGGACAACACAAGTTATACTTGGCAGAATGTTCAACGTGATTAAAAGCGTTAGAGAAAACCGATGTTCGCTCACAATCGATCCAAAGCTTCGGGTGCGTGGTCTTCACCCCGGAAGACCAGGTTTAAAGAACACGTTGATCATTGGCACTTACATAGATGTCGCGGAAATATTTAGCCGATAGACGCGACGATAGCGACGATTCAAAGGGCAATTGTACTTCTTATCCGACTTCCGATGAGCCACCATTCATGTTTTATGGCCGCGATCGCAAGCGGCACGGGACAACATATGCTAACAGATAGCTGTCAAGGACAACCGACCAAGGCGTGTTCATTCGCAGAGAGTTTATTTCGATATTTTTAAATCGGACTTACATAAGTAAGGACAAAGGACTATAATGATACTTATTCTGAATAATTGAAACAAACAAAATTTTGCAGACAATACCACACACAACTGCACATGCCCACACTCTAACATAAAAAACTTCACATCAGTTTTGAAATACTTACTTATCATAGCCATGTTTACTGGTATTCTGAAAAGCACCAGTTCTTCACATACCACTTAAATCAAGTACCCTGGTCATTGACCTAAAACCAAAAAGATAACATTATCAATAACTAATAAAACTTGTTGTTTCAAGAGTCAACCCTAATTTTTCAAGAACTATAAGTGACAATCTGTTTAAACAAAGGCAACTTGATTTCTTTGTCTACTAATCACAATAAACAGGAACCTTAATGAACTTTGTACAATATTAACATAAAAATCTTTGAAGTTTAAATTGAATACTATATGTTGTTCCAATAAAGACAAACAATTTTTTTGCCAGATTTTAAACAAGAGTGAGTGTTATAATATAAACTATATTTGTAGCTAGAACATTACTTGATGTTATTTAGTTAAATTACTATTTCATATCTATTGTGTGGACATTACATTGGGGTTAAGAGTGATTCCTAGGTCTTAACCCCAAATATTATACATTATAATGTACTATATTGATTGTTATAAACAATAGTTATATAATTATTACCTTATACAAGATTTTAAATAGTTTGAGTTTCTATTCAAATATTTATCACATTATATTATTAATACTAAATATATTAGGATAACTTTTTGACATTCCACTTTCAATTTGAACCATATTTTGTACCAACTTTTTTTTTACAACCAAATTTACACATATCATATACAAATTAACTTTTATAAACAATTTTCATACATATTTCTACTTCTTTTTTTTCACTCATTTTGGCTTTAAAGCTGTAGAGGTACTAATAGAAGACATTTATTTATATAACAGATTTGAAACTCAAATATTAAGTACATAACTAAAAAACATTTTACAAATACAAAAGATACACATATTCCATAGTATTAAGAAATAAGCATACTGTAACATGTTTTCCACAAATAAGGTTAATAAACCTGTCTGATAAATTAATCCATTTTGTCATTGTATAAAATACTTATCTTTTATCTCAAATCCATAATGCTTTGTTGTTATGTGAATTTTATATATTTATAGTAGTAAAACAACAATACATGTTGGGTAAAACAATAACTCATTCAATAAATAACAATTTTAGCTAAAGCTAAGCTTAAATTTATTGTATTCTGTTCCACAAAATATAAATAATTAGTTATGATAAACAGATTCTACATATGATACTAGATATTATTGAAAAAGAATTAAATACCCCTGACTATGAGTTATTATGTTTTATTTATTCAATTTTGTAAAATATTTCAATACTTACTTCTTAAACACAAGCTATTGACCTGTAAATAGAGCACATACACGATCTCTGACAAAAGAATAACATTATAAATAAAAACAAGTTATTTAAGGTTTCACACTTTCTAAAAACAGATCATACAATACCTAACCTTATAGTTATATTACTGAATTTAACTTCTACATATGAAACACTAATCTAAAACTAAATGATACTGATGTTTATCACGGTTATACGATATTTTTCAATAAATAACTCAAATTAACACTATTTGACGAGAAAACAAAAATGACTTATACAGTGACAGTGACAATACTGTTGTCGTTCGAGATTTATGAACTTAAGGCATATTTTTAAAGTTCAGTATATAATAATTAGCTAGCTGTAAATATGTATTTATGTAAAAAGCTATATGTAAATACGGGTCGTTCACCAAATTCCAAATTCACTCAAGTAATACTTGTGTCGTCTTTTGGACTACAAATGTATCTTAGCCGCTATAGCCGCTTAACTATTCATAAATTTAAATGTTAATTGCTATTAATTGAAAAATACAACGTTGCAAATTTTCAAATTCAACACGTTTTTTGATATATTTTTTCTTATAAAAATAAAAATATGGCAAACAAAAATTATAAATCGAGACTAGAGTATGAATTAAATACAAATCAGTGTACAGATTTTAGAGAAGGTCAGTTATATTAGCATATTGCCATGCTCGTCGTCATATAGTTTTACAAAATGATTACTGCTGAATAATGCAATAAAACTAACGCCCAGACAAGGATCATCGTACATGTCAACTAACCAGTTGTCAAATGTATTTTCAAATGTTGTTTGAGTTGCCAAAATGATTGTTAAACTCTGTGAATTGATCATTAAGAAGATAGTTCTGATCAATTCAGAGAGTTTAACAATAGTAATAATTGTTTGTAGTAGTTTATAAACAAATACTAAAATCATAACTATGATTATGATATAAATTTACATTTTTACTCAAGTCTATCATTAAAATGCTATTGATATTGACTGCCTCTGATTGTAAAAAATATGTAAAAAATATGTGAAGTCCACCAATCCACAGTAGGGCCGTGTGGTGGATTATACCCTCTGTACATGTATACAGGTGGACATGTATAGGTTGTTACTATATTAAAATAACACTTACTTGTAATGTGAAACCCACCTCTTTGAGACAAAACGCAGGTCTCGGTATCATCATAAATTACACAATAATAATATGGCAATATAATAGGATTTATGGTCAGGAGGACATGTAATAGCGCGTGCGTTTCCAAACGCGTCCTAACTACTTCTTCTTCTTCTTCTTCTTAAAAATGGCTTGCTTTGTGAGTTATCACAATTCCGCCTATGTCAAGTTGTTAGCCATTACACGTAGGGGAATGACAGTTTTAAAATATAAATTTAGTTATCGGAGGTTACTGCTTTAAGCATGTTTTATCTGAAATAAAAGGACGTCATATACAGGACAACACATACATGAAACAGATAAAGCTGTGGTGATATAAAATTATAGTTTTAATTTGTCATAGGAAATAAATTTAGACAAAAGCTTGGGAATTTGATAATCTCTTATGCTTAAGAAGGTTTTCATGCAAATGGGACGAGGAACACAAGTGGGTAGAACGTCATAAAGGGAGATATTTAGTTTGGGACAGTTAAAGAATAGATGGTCCACCGTATTTTGAGTTTAGCCAGGTGAACTGGGGTAATAGTATGGGTCCTAACTACATTATTGCCTTCAGTAACTTCAGTTTTTGACACTTTCGCTTAACTGTGGTCGTCGGGTTATGCCTTCATTATACTTCCACTTGTTTTCACTATTCTGTGGTCGGTGGTTCCAATCCAATACATTAATTATATTTAGTCTATGGTACTTTTGTTGACGTATGAGTAATTCAAATGAAGACTTGAAGTATTTGATATTTTGAATTTTCATATCACCATTCTAAATCAATTTTATACTTTACACTTTATTTACACATTGGTTTTATAGAATGTCGGGACAAAACGTTAACGTGTGTGATATCGGTGATGATGTAAAAAATGTATTGAAAAAATTTCGTTTTCAAAAGCACAATTCTAAGTCTGCTCTTATTTTGAAGGTAAGATTTCAGTACGTAAATATGAGAATGGCTAAGGGTAATTTAAATGAAGTCATAAAGCTTCTCAGGAAAATTTAATCAATGTCTAACTTATTGCGAAAGTATCTAAATAGACAAATGTTTTTTCAGTATTTTTTTTTAATTACGGAACTCGCTAGAGAGCATCTCAATACATATCAGATTTATCACGCTGTGCCATTATCTCCGATTGAGGATAGGTGAAGAATGAGAGAAGTGTTTGTGTGTGTGTGTGTAGTAAATAAACAATGACTTCCCTTATTCTTTTTACAGTATGTAAAAAAATTATTTAGATTTATTCTGATGTTTTCCAGGTGAACAGAGAGAAGCAAGCATTAGAGGTAGATGAAGAACTAGAAAATGTTGAGCTTGAAGAACTGCAAGATATACTACCATCACATCAACCTCGATTTGTTATATACAGGTATTTATGCCCTACTGTATGATACTTTAAAGGGTGTCAATAATGTAAGGCCAAAGGCTTTACTAAGGAGAAAATTGCTAAACGGGTGAGGGGGTGTTGTAAAATGAAAACCTATGGAAAATGCAATCACTTTAAATTATTTTTTTTTCTTTCAGTTACAAAATGGAACATAATGATGGAAGGGTTTCATTTCCTATGTGCTTCATATTTTACACACCTCGAGATGCCCACATGGAATTGCAGGTATAGTATATATATAATTATTAATTTTAATAGATATTCCAGTTTCTATTGGCTAAATTTGTAAACTAATTTGCAAAGCTGACTTTATATTTCTCCCGATGATAGAGGGCCTTAAATAATCAATTTGTTGATTAAAAAAGATGTTGGTAAAAATAAAGGCATAAGACTAACAGCAAAAATGTTTATATATCAGATTGAAGAAGAATAAAGAACAAGATACTACAAACTGGAGCATGATCAAAAAGATGACTGCTATTATATGTATTTATAATACTGTCTGTGCATGGAAATTCATTTGATGCATTTTATGGTAACTTTATGTAAAAGAGCCTCAATAGCTCAGTGTCTGGGCGCTCGTCTTTAATTCAATATACTCGAGCAACCTGAGTTCGACCCCCGGTGGTGGCACCAATGAAGTTTTTAACTTTAAGTGCTGACTTATCACATGCTCGGCGGTAAAGGAAAAACATCGTGACGAAATATGCATATTTTGGAAATAATAACAAAAAAAAAATATTTCGAATATATGTGAATTCCACCAATCCGCAGTGGGGCCACGTGGTGGACTTTGCCCTGAGACCCTCTGTATAGAGGAGGCCTTTGCCCAGCAGTGGGACATGTATAGGCTCTTACTTTACTTTATGGTAACTTTCAGGTGATGTATGCTGGTACACAGAGGGCTTTAGCGGCCGCAGTGGGCGCCCCGAGACTGCTCGAGGTGAGGGAGATTGATGAGCTGACCTCAGAGTGGCTCAATGAGAAACTCAGCAGATAGATTGTGCCAGAGCAATGGTTAAATTGGAGCTGAGACACTCTGAGAAAACAAATAGTATAAACAAGAATAGTATAGTAGAAACAAGAATTAGTTGTATGTATTCTGAAACATAAAAATTTTATTAAAAAGTAGAATTTGTCATAATTATGTAATATTTAATTTTTTCAAATGGTAAATTAATGCAGGAGAACTCTTCAATAAAATTATAATTATAAATTCATAGTAAGGTATTTATGTATAACAGGTAATTAATTGTTGACTACAATTGATAATTTATGAAGTCAGTAATATTTTAAATTTAAATTACCAAGTTGGGTTATAAGTTTTGTTTATATTCCATAGTAAATACATTTTTGATCAAAAACTCATAGTAAATATTAATCAATATTTAATAATAATAGTGATATACTTAGATATTTGCTGGTCATATTTTTATTGGATTACTTTTATTTCTTTATATTATCCATTGACATAATAGAATATTAATTATTAGAGCTTGCCATTTTAGAATAAATAAGTTTACATTTTTGGTATCCACAAGGTCTCACTCTCATAAATTTAGACTTTTGGTGTGAATCCTTAAAAGATCTTTTGAAGTTTTGGGATAAATGGTTGATGTGATTTGTTCTATAATTTCCTTGTCCTTTACCTCTCTTTCTCGTCAGAATTTAGACAAGGGATCAAAATGAAGTATTATATCAAAGCATGGAAACAAGCTTTTATTATTTTCATAATGATTCATTCTTATGTAAGTAAAAGTGAGAAGATAGACTTATATTTTTTTCCAAATGCATTTTTGGTTAATTATAATACATTGATGATTAAAATGCATAGAAATAGTTTTACTTTTTCTGGGAAAATTTATTTATGATCTAATTGATAATAAATAACACTGAGTCTATGGAAGCTTAAAAGACGTGTAATTATTAATTATATGTGTATGTAAAAAAAAATTGAATTTTTTTTTGTATGTTTTTCTACTAGCTTATGGAGAGATTTTGTTATTTGTATAATATTTTGTAATATCTTATTAAAATACATGATTTAATCTAAATAGAAACATATGCAAGAATAGATAGAACGTTATAATGAAATCCAAAGTATAAAATGAGTTAAAGGTTTATTTAAAATAATATCGTAAAGCTGCTTGCCGTCCTCCAACTTTCAATTTTAAACATAAAATAACCAGTCAAGTGTGTATTAAAAATAAATCTGACTTTAATTGTGTAATGTAAACGAAACATTTTCAGCATTTACTGTATTCATGTGTTAGCGGCTTTTCGCGTGATTTATATTTTTTATATAAGAATATTATTGCATTTATACAGTATTTAATATAGAGATAAAATACATATTGATTTGATAAAATATTATTCCCTAGCACAAAGTTTTATTTTGTAAACCTTGTCCAACAAACAAATTACCTACGCTTTGTTGTCATACAAGTTCTTGTGACTTTAAAGGACTTGTCAAAAATATGGCATTTGCTATGTTTAACGATACCGTTAATAATACAATAAACTCATAGATTCCAATATGTTATAGCAGATCCCTATATGCTATAGCAGAAAAAGAAAAACGTAAGTAAACAGAAAGATTAAGAAATAATATACTTATAAGTTATTATTTCAATTTTAACACCATTGTATTTTAAATACACTTAGATACTTAAGAAGTACATATTTTTTATATATAAGCAAGTATTTTGTTTATACATAAATTCCAAAGATTTTGTAAGTAATATGGATATAAAAGGTAAAATTAAAAAATTAATTTATCTTCTAATGTATTAATATCTTTGCAAAGGTTTCCTTTGCAATGCAATATATAAGTGACGCTATTTTAAGCAGTCAATTTTAAACAATGTATGTGGTGTTAAAAATCATAGTGAACGTACGAGAAAACATTTGAATCAGTCAACCATTAATGAAGTGTTAACATAGATGGATGGCATGTCAGTAGTGACGTCATGAGTGCGCTGGTTATTGGGCGTCAGGAGCCGGATGCACATTGTACTGTCTGCCCATCAGTACAGCGCTGGGAGTGGCGCAGCCCGTGAGGTCGATGCCATGCTGCAACATGTCCTCGTAGGGCAAAACGGCTAGCTGCTGGTAGCCGCATTTGGCGGCCAGGACCTGCGAACTCCTCGCGGTGAACACCGTTGCCGTCGCATCGAAGCCGAAAGCTTTGCAGATGGCCTCCCTATTGGGATAGTTTGTTTTTAAAAAATGTTATGCAATGTTGAAAGAACATTATTAGTACACACAGACACATACACACACACACACAAAAACTTTGAATATTAAGTTTTTATACAACTACGTGATTTATATTAAATAATAGAATTTGCATCGTTTTCTTGAAAATTTCATGTAAGCATCTCGTACCGTAAAAGTTATTTAAATAAACTTTACAAGTTATTGATGCAGCTAGTCCTGTGTACACCACACTGAGCTTAAAAACCCCTAAAGCGTAACAAGCCCGTCGCTCTACAACCAGCTAAAATGATATTTTTATGTGAAATTATGAACTATCTTTGTTACAAAGCACTATGCATGAATTAAAATCTCATTAAAATATAGGTACGTCTAAAATATATATCTACAAGTAAGTATAATTTTTAACAAAAAAATCCGACTTCAATCAGAAAATTAAAAACATTGTTAATACCTAATACATTCAATGATGGCCCTCGTTTTCTCTGGGATGCCATCATCAGATCCGGGTTTCCTTATCATAGTACCACCCTTGGGATATCTCCTTTCCGACAAAAAAAGAATCATCAAAATCGGTTCATAAACGACGAAGCTATAAACGAACACACGTAAAAAAAAATATATAGGTCGAATTGAGAAAACTCATTCTTTTTTGAAGTCGGTTAAAACATTTTTTTTATGTGAAAAGTTGCCAAACGAGCAGGCGGTTCACCTGATGTTAAGTGAATACCGCCGCCCATAGACATCTGCTACACCCGAGGGTTTGCAGATGCGTTGACAACCTTTTTGGAAATTGAGCCCCGCTACCTCACTCACCAGACGAAACGCGAAAGTATTTGTCATACTTTCACTTTACGCCGGTCTTCTGTGAGTTCGTGGTACTTACCCGGACGAGCCTGCCGATTCGTGCAACAGCCGAGGCTGCTGCGTGAGTCTACCATTATGTAGTACCTTATTCTGACAAATAAATAAATAAAAAATACCACCGTTAAAGACATGCCTATAATTGGCAAATAGGTAATCAAGAAGAATCTGCACGTAGTGACGCCATGAAGTGGAATCTGACGTCGCACGAAAGGGCTAGTCAAAACAATAGGATAGCGCTATTAAAAAATGTTAATTACCTTTATTAATGTTTAGCACAATGAGAGAGGTGACTGGCGAGCAAATTTCTGTTCGCTTGCGCTTAAAATTCCTAAAATTTTTACGACTATGCGAGTGGATAGAGTGTGTTCTAATCTAACCGAGCGTTGATGATTTGGGCGCCGATGTTCTGGCCGCGATGGGGCGGCACCACCGCCAGCCCGCTCGACGTCAGGTACCTGTCCACCCCGTAGTGCTCGAACACGTCCACGAACCCCTCGGCGGTCACCAGCGTCCGCAGCAGTTTCCTCCACGTCTCACCGGAGACCTGCGGCCCAAATACAAAACTGTTTGACCTTTCAAACGCCTTAAATATGAAACGTTAACATTATAACAGCAGTGTAAAACTTTCAATTTCAAACAGCAATAAAATTGTGTCATCTCTCGCTCAACTTATCCTTCCAAAAAATATTGCTAGAAATGCGAAAAAACAATTTAGATAAATGACGTTCGTGTTTTCGTCGGTGTCGCAATCAGCTGTTTAGCTTAGTGGAAGACGTGGAATTCATTACCACAGCGGCGAGACACTTCGTCGTTTTTCGTGTGTTATTCTTGAAAAAAACTTGGTATGAAAACAGAATCTTGGAATCAATGTAATCGCTAAAAGCACGCGCTGCCAACTGGTAAGTGTAAGTGCACAATAAAAAAGCAATAAATCTTTGTTGATGGGCGTTTTTATCGACAAATTTTTATTTACAAATCTGGATAGTATCTTTACTGACTACGATACATATGGGTTCTCTCCGCAGGTAAGGAGCGTGGGCAAGTGTTTGCATCAGTGAAGCAAAGAAATATATACGTAATGCGTAAGGTAACAAAAAAAAAATCTATACACAGATAAACTGCTAAAATACAAAGCTGTAGTAAAGTGGCCTTCGCGCAACCGACGCCCTGTCATTCAATCGTACTATCATAATAACCCTTGTGTTTATACGAACGTATGCAGATACTTACAAACCACTATAACATTTGAAAGATTTACGCCCATTTTCTGAAACACTGATCATCGTAGATGTTAGCTAATCAACGGTCAAATGGATGTATCACCACTAAATTGCCTTCGGGTGCTCCAGGTCCCTTTTATAAATAATTCTTTTGATTCTATTTCTAGAATGGGACGCTTAATGGCCCGAATTTCGATCGTCTCTAGATGTAATGTTTCGAAGTGTAAGTAAGAACCTTCTTTTATTCTAGAGTAATAGTGTAACACTTTACGTACGCACATAAACTACGTAAGTTTCAATGGAGTAACCGTAACAATATAATTCATCAAACTTCTTCAAAATTCCCTATTCTCTTTCAAATCTTTTTAAACATTCTTCAAACGAATCTGGGCTCTAGTTAACTCATTCACTAGACATAACAAAAAACAAAAGTACTTAAATTTCTACTTGACGCGGTTTTTCTGGAAGGTTGTGGACTTGTGGTACTTCCCCGGACGAATCTTCCCATTATTGCAACAGCAACAATGTAGACTTAACACAGTTAAAATATATCGTAAATGAAAAATATAGGAAAATTTTCAGGCATTGTGAATTTAAGCTTAATAATTTATATAATACTAGCTGCTGCCCGCGACTACGTCTGCGTAGAGGGGTGAAAATTTAGGGTCGTATGTATTTTTGTATGCTGCATCATAAAAAACTATATAAAAAAATTAAGGGGTCCACCCTTAACATTTAGGGGGATGAAAAATAGATGTTATCCGATCCTCCACCCAGGCCGATATGCACACAAAATTTTACGATAATCGGTCGAGCCGTTTCAGAGGATTCTGATATTCCCTTACGAGTTAAATGAAGGGGTTGGTATATTTGTATAAATATAAGATGTTTGCGAAATGCTTACGTTATCAATATCCCCTTCTTCATCATCGGCTGATTTCACTACTAGAATATTACAGCCTACCAGCTCACGAGGGACGCCGTCCTCTTCTGTATAACACGCCAAACATATACCCTGTTCGGCATACCTCTCCCAATTGGATCTGATCGTAGACACCGACACCAAGTCCGACTGAATGTCTGTGAAGAGTTAAACAAATCTTCATAAATACGTAAAAAAGGGACAAATTGGCATCGTAATATTCGTAATAAAGTCGTGGATAACGATTACACATCTTTATGTTGAGCTTACCCAGTCCTAAACCTTAAGTGCAACCCGGCGGAGTTCATTGCGGAGGGTTATCTATATCGATTTTTTGACACGTTCTTTTTTTCTACAAATATCGAACTTATATTGTAATGCTCCAAGTCTTTATGATCACCCTATAAAGTGTGAAAGAAATTTTCTCACGGTCATTGAGACGATGGCACAAGGATGTATTGTAATTGGCCATCCTTTTGGCACATAATGGACTATAGTAATGCAATACAATACAATATCAATCTATTTCCTTCCACTGCTGAACGTAGGTCTCCCCCAAAGTACGCCAACTATCCCGTTCCTGGGCAGCCCGCATTCATCCGCTGCCCGCCACCTTTCTTAAGTGGTAATTCCATCGTGCTGCAGGTCATCCCACACTACGTTTCCCTAACCGTGGTGTCCACTCTGACACGTGTCGGCTTCAGCGACCATCAGTACGTCTGTAGACATGGCCAGCCACTTCCACTATCCACTTTCCATAGATGAACATGCAGTCAACATTATGTATTCAGATTTAAATACTTTAAATAGCATGTCTTGTCGTAAGGACGTAAGGACTTTATTTGTCTTTTTGAGTACTCACGCACCCAGTATTTGTGACAGTGGTTCGTCCCTTAAGAACGTACCCTCCATCATATCTAAGCATCGCTTTCTATCCGATAGCTCCATGTCTCTGATTTGGTACCTGGGAACATTTTGTGAGTATAACCATAAAGAAAAATTGCATTAACTATCCACTAGTTTCAGTAACCTGTGGAAAAGGGGTTGGCAGAATGCTAGGTAGTACGATATAGCCTTTGGCGATAAAACTGTATATTATAGGTATGTAGTTGGAGCAGTAACAAATAAAAGAAAAATAATTTTACAAAACACTACATTCAGTATTTTTTAACCTTACCTTTAAATATACAGTTATAATTGTAAAAAAATATAGAAAAATATTCATTCGTATATCTGGTTTATTAAATCGGTATCATCCATCTGGATCAGACTGTAACGTGATCTAGCATCATATACCTAAACTTCTTACTGAAAATGACAGAATAAAATAGTGAAAATATTAATATGATCAAAAGTGGATATAAATCATATTTTTTTTAAACGTCAAATACACCTAATAAGCACCATTACAAATGATTGACCATGATACAAGCATTACTAGAGTGCTGTCCGCATCTCTGCTACAAATTCATATTTTTTGTGAGCGACACTTGGTTTATCCTAGAATAATTAGACAACGTCAAAAGTCTATCTATGGATTGATTGATCTACTCTTCAACACTTACTTGATTATCTGTATATTTTCCTATAAATCATTGAATAATATTCTGTTGGTTTTTCTTATATTGCAGATATGCGTGATATGTAAAGGGAACCAATCCCAGAAAGAAAGAAGACCTTAAAACTCAACTTGGTCGGATGTGAGATGAATCCAGTGGTAAATCATAACGGATAGAAATATTCACAACGGTTTTAAAGATTTCATTTTCCTATACTGATTTAATAATAAAAAAAAAGTTCAAATTATTTTTCCGTTTCGACCGCCACGTGCTTTGGTAACTTTCGAGGCACAGGGAATGAAATTTAATTGCAGACTTACATAGTACCCGGTACGCCATTTCTCTCCCTCCCTCTGAATCTGCTCCAAACCTGACCGACGGGTAAATTAGATGGGCGGCTCCACGGCATTTTTTATAACAATGAATAATAGAAGTTGGAATCGTTATTTTCCACTCTGTCTTTATAATATAAAACTGTAACAAAATTATTTCCCAAGAATGACTGACTTTATAGATGTAAATTGTTTCTTTGTGATTCAAATCTTATTGATTTACTGAATACAAAAATGTGTTCAACTACAGTGTTATTGAATTCAATTAGTAGAAGTATGTTTAAGTTATGTATGTTCATTCCGTTCGTACCGTTATGCGCTATTTGTTACATCCCTATTCGCCTTCGAAGCCCACACGAGAAACCCGATAAAATCCTTGACAAAAACTTTATCTAAATGAAATACCTTTTAGGATTTATTTGTAATTCAATTCACTAAAGACAATTTAGCAAATAAGTTCATAAGGGACTTATCAAACGCACCTTAACTAACTAGGAACTACAGTTAGTAGTTAGTAGCAGTTATTTAGCTCGTTAAATTTTACAACTCTTAACCGCAATCATTTGATGTAGGTACCTAATTAACTTTTTGGATCCCATTATGTCGCTTTTATGTCGTTATCTGTTTTTCACAGAGTCGATGTTTTTTTTAGGTCGTAGGTTTAGGGCGGATTGGCACCTCTAGAACTAAAAATGAAAATCCCACCAGATGGAAAATATTTTTTTAAGAAGGTAACTTACAATTTACATAGAAACTAAATAGGAATGTGATATGTGTACAATATTGCCTATCAATGTGATACACAATTTTTTACCAGAACATAAATTTTAGTCCTGTGTAATAAATGACAAATGAGCATTTAAGTTCGCCCTTAGTCGAAATTCAATATAAAAAATATTCCAATTCTAACATTGCAATAAGTGATGGCAGCGAGCTAGAACTTTGACCTCAATGCAATGCCACCACCGTTTTATCTAAGCAGCCAATAGTGGAACTTTACGCGTTTTATCATTCTTAGTATTACTTACTCAATTTGAACACGGGCAGCTTGTTGCTGTAAGTACAGGAACAACGGTTGTAATGTGCATTTATACTGCGGTGTGCTCCTGCGCGACTTTACGTTACAATACACAAGAATAATCCACTCACTCATAACCTATGTACGTACGCGTAATAATTGTGCACGCAACTCTCGTCTTAATAAACCTTGTAATGTGCATGTGCATATACGAGCAACTTTACACAATGACGCGTTGGATGAGTGTGGTCATGTGTGAGTGGAAATGTCGTTTCTATTAGACACGAGGAGTTGATGTATCGATGTACTTATTAACAAGCAATTGAGAATAATACATTACATTCAGTTTATTACATAGGTGCTTCTACGTTCGGAGAAACCATCTTGGCCAGTGTGGTGGCCACGCGGAATTTTCGAAAAGATAATTTATGACAAGTTATGAAACGCGTAAAACGCTCAAAGTAAAGTAATAGCCTATCGTTCATAGTATGTCACGCAACCCCACCGTGGATAATCAGATGGATAGAGTAGAATACATAAAAATGTAACGTATAAACTATTTTCCACTGGTCATCAGAAATAATTAGAAAGCGACGTTTTATTTTATTATTTTTTCAATGCAGTTTGTGACTTCTTTTGTTTCGCCGTGTGACGTGAGACAGTGTGAACACAGAGAAACGTAAATTCCAGATCTATATGCATGCGATCTATCAAGGCTGCCTCGCACAACCACTCTGTGGAACTAGCTGCCGCCAGCGGTCTTTCCGAACCGTTACGACCTGGGAACCTTCAAGAAGAGAGCATACTCTTTCCTAAAAGGCCGGCAACGCATTTGTAAGCCCTCGGGTGTTGCAGGTGTTCATGGGCGGCGGTAATCACTTACCATCAGGTGAGCCTCCTGCTCGTTTACCCCTTTTCTCCATAAAAAAAAATGCACATGTACTTAAATGTGTTCAATAGATCCGCATTGGTATCAGCTACATTCAGTTACGATATTGGTAAGTGGCTGGAGTGTTATCAGCCTGCACCTATCCTTATCACGCATCGCGCATCACGGACCATACAAATCGCGCTTATATGTTTGCGATATCTGTTTACAGCATTTTACGTAAATAAATATTTAGAGGTAAGAGTATGTAATGCCACTGAAAGCATTCTTAAAAGCATTCCTGTGAAAAAAGTCGTGGAGGTCGAGACAAGTTCATAGATGATGGCAAATCTGTGAGCTGCGTCCCAGGTATGCATCGCATTTGTAGGGATCAGTTCACTCATGTCACTCACGTGTTGTTTTTGTACCTTTTCAGGCATGAAAAGGTACAAAAAATCACGTAGGGTCGCAGTCATCGGTCATGAGCTTTGCGCTGATGGGCGCATACGCGGGCGCCACCGATGACTCTTGGCGGTAGGATAGTCCATCGCGGCTAAGTGATCAGTTACCGCCTGCCTTAGCTGGTATTGGTATGCCTCCTGTACGCGCTTTTATATATATGTAGAGCAACAGGCATGTCACAGTGTCTGGAACATTATGAGCATGTGATGAACCTGACAAATCGATAAATAAAAAAGTTAAAAGAAGTAGTTTGTGTATTGCCCTTTATTAAATTCTTTCTTATTATGTTACCCAAAAAGGTCTACGAGTGTCTCTTAAAGTATTTATCTTCCAGGATCAAGTTATGAAATCCATCGTCTAAATAATAAATTCCATGGTATTGGTTATAGTTGTATTTAATAGCTTGACACAGATAATGATCTTAGTGCAAGTGCTGTGAACTATCGCTGCCACTGGTGTAAAATCTTAGTTCGAAGTTTATACATTATGATGATGAATCGTGGAAAATTTTGGGAGCTGTAAATTTAAGTTCATGAACTAAATGGTGGGACTGATTAATTACGCGGTGGTTCATCCTTCTTATATTAACTGATGTTTGTGGTTTCAATCCCGAGACTATTAAAGCTTCATCTGACAGCTTCATCCTTTGTTTGTTTCTGTAACAGTTTGTTGCTATAACATTCACTCTCTCGCTACATATATAATTATGATTATTTCTGTAATATTTTGAATATCTTTGTGTTTTGTTAAAATAATCGCCTTATTTCAGATGCACGTGATGGACTAGTAGTAGTAGTACATTGTTAGTGGTTAGGACACGACAGATCCTTGGACAAACAGAATACTTCTGGCCTGAAAATATCTTCAATGAAGAACTGTGGGTTCTCTGTCGTGATACAAGCTCTAGGATGGACTCCACAAGCGAAGAGGAAACGTAGCCATCCTAAGAACACCTGGCGGCGTTTCGTCTGGTCCTAGAGACTTGTTGTCGTGGGCTGACATGGTTCAAGGCAAAACGCATAGCCCAAGACAGAACGTAACATAGAGGGGTTGCTGTGATACATTTAATACCTATCTAGTGGTAAATGCTGATCTCGGGATGCATCTAATCAGCAATATCATAAACTAAGTTTCTACTTTCTGCATATGGAATACTGGTACAGGCCTAATCTTTAATATTTGGTAAGAAATAGACTTCGATTCGATAATATTTTGATATGTCCTTTGATGAAACACATTTAATACTGGTGTTAGGAAGAAACACAGGTTGAATTAATAAACGTACACGGACCCTTCATAAAAATGAGTTTATGAAGGGTCTATTTTACAAATCAATAAATCTGCAGCTTTCTGAAAACAAACAGCATTTGGTGAGTAGGTAGTTTAATTTTTTATTTTTTTAGCACCTTCAGGTTACTACCGCTTTAAGATTTTATGCTTCTTCAATCGAGTATACAGTTTTTATTTTGAAAAGCTTTCATGGTACAAAACAGAAAGACATGGTAAAAAGAAGTTGCACTTGAATCATGCTCGATTAGCAAAATTAAAAGATTTGGAAGAGGTTAAACTCTCTGAATGGATCAGAATGATCAATTCAAAGAGTTTAACCATCCTTTTGGCAACTCAAATGACATTTGAAAAGCCATTTGACAGCTGATTAGTTAACTTCTATGATGATCAGTGTTTTAGAAACCAGGCGTCAAGGTGTAAAATTTTCAAGATCATTGCTGATTTACTGTAATTTTACCTATTTAATTCATCGAAATATTGAACTTTTTATTGGAATGCTCTCATGTTATTACCAATTGTAAAATATAGACATTTCAAATGCGAAGTTTTGCAAAACAAAGTAAAAATTTTATAATTTAGGGACAAAATGTTTGAGTTAAAGTTTCACTGGGCAAATATGAAGAACATTGAACAAAGCGCCACGAACGACAGAAGTTACGTAGTTACTCAGATACGCTGGTACATTGCTCGTTTCAATTGACATCGAGCGTGGTTCAATAGGAAGATTTCTGAAACAATTTGGGCTGAAAGCTCGACACGATTAGTAATTTGTGCAGTTTTCGACACCTGGCCGTTAATCCTGTCATTATTCTCGCCGCCCAACGCGCGCCGCACCGTGCCGGCGAAAATAAACAATGGTTCCGAGAAGCAGGCACTCGCTCTCGGGTGCGGTGCGGGGCACGTTTTCCTGATATCGATGGTCATCTATCACCCACATTCTCCCTTGGGGTCAAGCTAGTGTTTTGGACAATAGCTCCCGTTCTATACTCGAAATCCATACATTAGTATAGGTAATTATATAAGTTTGTACGCCTTCCAGTGGCCCCGTTATTTGACCAGCTAGTTCTAATATCAATCAGAACTGTATATCACTAATACATGTAAAGTACAACTAAAGATTTCACCAAACGGTTATTCGATAGGGCCGAACATCATCCCAATCCTCTGGCGGTAAAAGCAGTTATTTACCAACCCGAAATAAACGCGAAGTCATTGACCCGGTCAAGGAAGGGTACATGAGTACATCGGACCCACCGTCAGGGTTCCCGCAAGATAACACTAGACACACAGTTAGTGTACCCCCGTGCAAGGCCTCAAACCGGTGGGTTCTGTCTGGCCCACGGGTTCTGCATTCGATGAAGCTTTAATAGTCTACAGACTGAAAGCGTTTACTTCAGTTACATCATAAACATAAAATATTACATTAAATAATTATGTTATCGAATACTTTATTTCAACCGATTAACCAATAATAGCCTGAAATTTAAGGATAGATGGATAATTATGAAGATGTTAATGTAATTACACTGTTAAGAACTAAATAGAGGATATAATTAAAAATGAAGTTGTATAATAACTATCAACAGATAAAAAATTTCAAAGAAGTTCTTCCTAATAATGAAAAATATACTTTTATTAGTTGGGGAAGACTAGCTTTGACGTCCTATTGTCCCTTTGAAATTAGAAATCAGAATTTTAAACAGTTTGGATGTTAATTTTTAAAAAGTTGTTAATTATTATTATTAGCAATTCACTTCTTTGTAGATACTTCTTTGTCATATACAGTGAAACCTCAGTGAGACATCAAGGGACCTGCAAATTTGTCTCACTTGTAACTCACTTACCCAGTGTCTCAGATATACAGGTATAAATAAATATGTGTATATAGGGGGTTCCTTGCCGAGGTTCAGGCTAGGCGCCACGAGCGCCCGGCCACCTCATGCCCGTCGGATCTGTAAAGGCCCCTAAGGCCAGCAGTGGCTCATCCAGCCAAAAAAAGAAGCTTCCAATAAAAGAGGTAAGAATACGGATTATATCAGTTATGGAGGTGCGATTATTGAGTATAAGGGTATTGGTCACTAATTGATGTCATTCTAAAATAACTGTGCAAAGTTTCTAGTGCTAAAAGCACTGCTTCGCGTTTAGAATTTTTACAAAATTTACTTCCGAGTCCAAAACCTATTCATCTTTTTCATTTTCCAATGAAGAAGACGAGAAGGCATGAACAATGTCGTTTTCAGTATGTTCTCCTGAAACTATTAAATCGTCTTCGACATTTATAAACAAATAAAATGGACAGACAAGAGGCCATATGCATATAACATACAGTTATAGAGATAACTATGACGATAAAATCGAAAGAACGAATCCCAGATATAGAGGTTCGCTTCGTCCTACTAATAGAGGTAATTCAGTGCCAAAACCTCAGCGCGACTTTCAGTTATGGAAGTTTCTCACTTATCCAGGTCCCACATAACCAAGTTTCACTGTAATGCATTTCGATATCGATACGTTAGCGGCCCAACACTATCGTGACGTACAAGAAAATTTATATTTCCCTAATCCCGATTTACTTTCACGGGATCATAAAACGTTTTTATTCAGATGCGAGTTGGTCGGAGAGCGCGCCGGTCGCGGCCCAACTAGCCGGCCATCTTTAAAAATAGCCCGCGAGTGATCCAGAGAAGTTAGCAGCGCGAAATACAAAGTGCCTTCGACAGTATCTGACATTCGAAATAGCTGTTTGTACCGTGTTATTGCCGAGTGCGTGAACCATGATTTTAAATGGGTAAGTGAGTATTGACTTTATTGCGTTTACACTCGTACACAAGCGCTGTGGTGTCGTGTGAACAACGTGACGCTTGGAAATGAGTGGGCCGTCGGTCAGTTACGTTTGAAATAAACAAAACCGAGATCTGCTGAAATGGTTAGAGGTGATTTTTTTATCCTACACTTTTAAATTTGTTTGCAATGTTTGATTTCGTTTTGTGGAAATGATGTAGAGGCGTCGAGTTACGCAAACTTGTCATGTCAAGGAAATGGCAGACAATATCTTCCAATTCTGTATATAGACAATATTGCTTATAAATAGTTATTTCGTGTAATAAATAATAATTACTTACGTTAGTCGTGGGGATTTCTAAATACGGTTTTGAGTACCTTACACTCTTCCACAATCATAAATCTACGGATACAGTCTGGATAGGTATAAATAATAAAGTTGTCCCGTGTGGGAATTGAACCCTCGACCTCCGGCGCCGAAGTCAATACCTTGTCTATTGCACCACGGAGTCATAAAAATTATGTATACTTTTGGTAATAGGGATACTCAAACTAAGTGCCCTGCACCGAGGCCTTCATGAGAATTTATTCTTGTCTCCTCATTCCCAACGTAAACTTCAACCTTCAATGAGTCAGTTCATCAGCATTTGCATCCAGTGTTATTAGTGATAACCATAAAAAGCCTGTAGATACACAGAGAGTTTCTATCAGATTAAGAATGATTTAGGTAAATAAAAATAAAGACCATATGATAATGTAGATGAATTTAGTATTGTCATTAAGCGGCTAATCGTAATGAAATGCGTACACGAACATTCATGATATAGGAGCGCATATGTTTCTACAGTCAGGAGAAATACTAAAATATTATACAATGTGTGTACACACTTCGTCCCGCCACTGGCTATTATTGTGCTGCGATACAAATCTGCCGAGGGGACGCATGTTTTTGCCAAAACGTTGGTGCCACCATCCTCTTTGTCTACATTTTATAATTATGATACATATAAAATTACATAGTCCCTTCTGATTTGTTAATTCATAAGTATGATGTTCAATTTTTTCACGCAAGGCATAAATAAAAATTTATTGCTACAAGCGAAATAATTTTATTCATTCCTATATCAAAATAAAAGTTATACGCCAAAAGCATATTGAAAATAGAAAATATAATGATTATATTTTCATCTTTTGAAGTTCAAATAGCAGCGAATTTACGGTCTAGTCGCTTAATTTTATTTACAGAGCCTCATAAAGAAAATGTTGTAAGTCCCTTATGTCTGATTATTAAGCTTAATAAAAAGAGCTAATGGCATTTTTTGTTTTTAAAAACTTTACCCTTACTGTAGGATAACATCCTTATGTTGTAAGGACGTTTCACAAACATTTTCGGGTGGAGAAACGCCTAGAAAAAATTATCTGTGTGTCACACAAATAGTTGTAAATCATCAGTGCATCCATGGTATTGAAATTATTAATATTTGTTAAGAACCGAGAACCTTATTAGGAGTTCGAAAAGTGATTAAAATTTATTATCCATTTGATCATTCGGAATCGCAATTTATGGATTCAGTTCTGCATAATTTTAAAATATTTTTTTAAAATCAATATCACAGTTTTTAATAGGTATTCTTTATTATATATGCATATTATTAGCTAAACATTATACTTTTTACCCGAACAAAAATCCGAGTATTTTATGTTTTTATCGCGCTCTGTTAAAAAGCAATTATTTAATAAATAAGATACCATTAGGAGTTACTTTTAATGGTAAAAATGCAAACAGTTACCTAATTAGGGGTTAATCTGCCTATATTTAGTTAAGAACCGTGATAGTTCAATATACGGGCGCAAGTAGAGTTCGATCCCCGGTGCCAGCCGTCAAATCGTCTTATCAAGTGTTCAGCGGTTAAGAAACAAAACATTTGTAACACAAACAAAAATATTTAGAAAATATGTGAGGTTCGCCACTCCGCAATGGAGTTATGTGGTGACCCATATGTATATATATTATATATTATACCCTATAACCCTCTGCACAGAGAAGGCCTATGTCACGGGCCCCGAGACTGCCTGGAATGAATTCGTTACGTATGCGGTCAGCTCGTGTGACGCCACACATCCACCCTACCATGATAACTGTAATAAAAAAATATTGTTTAAAAATGTATTATCAATACATTTCCAGAGTTGTTATCAATTAAATAATCACTTATATTATAATAATCTTTAAAACACAAAAGTTCCTTTACATTTTTTTTTATTTAGAATCTTTAAACGTTGATCCAGCTGTCATTGTTCACCATGGGTGATGGTTGTAAAGAAAAAGGTTGTATACCTATACCATAACATCAACTTCCCGCACATTTTCACAGGTCGTCACTCCATCTAGTGGGGTCATCCCATGATATGATACGATGGCCAGTACGAGGCTGCCACTCGTTACTGCGATTAGCGATAGTTATATGTATTTAATTATGTGTCTAATCCACCTAAATTGTGTAACAAAGTTAAGAAAATGATTATATGCTCAGATCAGAGATACTTGACTTGGCACCGCTTTCAAAAAAATTTAAATTTGGTTAGAGGTTACCTAACATTTTGGTTAGGTTATTAAGGTTAGATTTTCAATATTTGATTATATGTATTAGATTAAGTAATATTTCAAACTTTTTAGTGCTAGGATAGTTTAAAGTCGATTCTTTTTTTTTGTTAAAAAACTTTTTGACGTCCGCGTTTTCCAAAAGCAGAATGTCATTAGAAATTGTACAGTGGAAATAAGTAAACTATACCAAACGAGACGTATCTACATCAGCCAACTGTCTCATTTTCTTTTGCCGCGAAGGCTGCTGAGCTAAGCTAAGTCTATTCTTCAATTTATTAATACGGGGACCCAATTGCAGTTTGGCATCTATTTTAATGCCAAGGAATATAGGCTAGTCAAAAGGGGCTACTCTAGCCCTTCCCCAAGGAGTTTTAAAATTTAAAAATTTAGTTTTTTTACCTATTCAACGGTAAATTGAGTATTGTTTAAAACGTCATGATAGCTTAGTGTCTGGGAGCTCGCTAATAATTCATTATGCTCGGTTACCTAAGTTCAAATCCCGGTTGCAACTCCAAAGAAATTCTTTATTTTAAGTATTGACTTATCACGTGCTCGACGGTGAAAGTAAATATCGTGATGAAACCTGCATATTTTCGAAATAATAACAAAAAATTATATTTCGAAGATATTATATGATGACCTACAAACGGTGGACTATGCCCTAATATCCTTTTTACAGAAGTGGCCTTTGCTCAACAGCGCAATTCATAGTAACAACCCGCGTACATGTAAAGAATTAAAAGTGAACATCCAAAATACACCGTATTTACTGACAAAAAAACCTTAAAACGTGCTAATTCATATCGAAGCTCACGGTATTGAAGCGCTTACAACGCCACGCTTCAACGATTGAATATTCAGTATGTTTTCGTTACTTGTACTTAAATTATAAAAAATAATAGTAGTATGCTTTTCGGTTGATAACTGCATTTATGTCGGGCCTCTTCGAAATATTTATAGTCAAATATACATTCGGGTTCCGATCGTCGTCCTCACTGACTATTGTCTTGGTCGAATATGTGATAAAATTTATTCCAGTACTTCTCAGAAGGCAACTTTTATACGCCTTTCATTTAACCCTCACCAGAGTTTTTACTTTATTTTTAAACAATTTAATCGGCTTAACCGATGCCTTTGCCAATTTTTTTTCAACATTATACGATTGAACCAAGGAATATATTTTTATGATTATTATTCTCGTAACTCAGTCAAAAGTAGGTTTGTATACATAAAGCGTATTGAGTGAAGAAAAAGTCAAAAGAAAAACAGTAATATTTTGTTTACACAGTTCAAGTAAATCATTGTCTTAATGCTTTCCATCATCGTTTTGAAAAATAGTATGTTGATAAAGATGTCTTAGATGCAGTTTTCTTATAAATATTCCCTTCGTTTAATATTTACTGTCAGCATTGTCCCCGTTGGCTCCACAGACAATGAGGAAATGATTAAGTATGAATGACTCGCGAGTTCCAAATAATTTCGCGCAAGGATCAAAAACGGAAACAGCGAAACGGTCAGTGGCCCTGTCTGCCCCAAGTGTACGATGGACCACTTTCTCTTTAACAAATGAACAGCTGTCATTCCCCAAACGAAAGTATTCCAGAGAAAAAAACCCAATTCTCCCACACAACATACGATTCCGGTGGCAGTAACCCCTTTCTAGGTAACGAAGTTACTCACTAAAGTGCGCACGTGAGAAATATAGTGCAGATGATATCAAATTTAACCTGAAAACTTCTTCATTTTCAATTTCTGGGTTTAACCCTAAATTAAGAAATTAGAATTAAGAAATACTGTTGTTTCTTGCAAACTAGAGCGAGTGTTAGTTAGAGTTAGTGTTAGACAATTATGCCATTCAGTGACGACACATTAACAAAGGCTCCTGTGACAAAAGAAATAAGGTAATTTGATTGTAAAAGGTTACCCTTGCGTGATATATGGGGGTGATGACTTGAAAGACGGCCAGCGGTTCACTGCCAAGAACCTGTTCAGCCAACATAATTATACATTTATTTTGTCAACAAATTCACTCTGACCGTGATCGGACTACGTTAAGCTTCAGGTCCCAGACAATAATGTTAAGAGAAAGTTATTTATTTTAATGAAACCTTCAAAATAATGTTGCATTTTACATCATATTTCGTTCAGAATTTGACCCACTTTTCAATGAAATTCTTACTTTTAAGAGTTGTTTTTTAGTTCAAAATTAGTTCTTATATATATACTTATATTCAAAAAGAGGAAGCCGAGTAGACACCGGCAACAATGAGCTGTTACGGAGTGAGTAGACCTTCAAAAGGGTCAGACTCTTGGTATAGCGTTAAATGCTAAAGTATTTATACAACTATCACAATGAAATATTTGTCACCAATCAGGTATATAGAGCATTTTTTTCTTCCTTCACATGGTGAATAAGCTTGCAAGACGTTATTGTTGTTTTAGAAATGAGGCCAGGTCAGCGGAACACTGACTTACAGTTCAGAGAAAAAAACATCGACAGGCAAGGGAGCGTTGGCATTTGGACCGTTTACAAAATCCCTATAATAAGAACGGCAATTTCGCGCGACTCGTATGAAGTTCCTTAATTACAATTTGTTAAATTCATTATTCTAAATTTGCGTTTTCCACTGCGGAGAAGTGCGTCGCAAAGGCACGAATCTTAATTAATTAGGTCGATGATAAAATTTATGGTGGATAGAATCCGAAGATTTTGCTTTTTTATCTAATCTTTGAATAGTCTGACGACGCTGGAAAAATATTGTAACGTATTAATAAATACTATAAACAGAACATGTAGAAGTGAATTAGGAAAGTACTTGAGAAATGCACAAAATGCACAAACTAAGTAAATGTATTTGCTTTTGTGTCGTAGTTAATCAATATATAGATAAAATATAGATATAGATAAAAGAAACAATCTAGTTACTGAATGAAATACATGAAGGATCCGTGAATATCAAATTTATGGAACTAAATACTAATTGATTATAATCAATATTCTGATATTGGGCAACAGAGTTTAACAATTTAGGGCATAGACTTCATTTGTCATTACGATGAAGAAACAGGTTATTATTGGCTAAAGTTTACTTTATCTTTAGAGTTAGCTCTTGAGAGCGATGCATTGAAGCATTAATAAATTAGGCGTGTATTTGTGCACATTGGGCGATGGACGTCTAAATTCAACATAACTGGGTCGAGGCTTAGGTTTCCCGAGCGATCTAAGAAACTGAAACTTATGTATTGTGATCTTCTGTGCTGACAATTAATATTGTTCGTCATACTTTTTTTCTTTACAGTCTTTTGATACCAAATATTAATGCAGTCCATTCCTATAACAACTCTTTTACAAAGTAAGGAAAACTTTTTCAAGTCGTAATTTGCTTCCTATGTGTAATGCAAGCACAAATATTATCAAACTTTACTGCTTTTATATATTTATTTGCTTTTAATCGCAATTGGATGATATGACATTTCAATTAGAATATTTTTGGTATCACATATAGTATGTCTACAAAAAAATCAAAAAGCGTCAAAGCGTGTCTCTTTTTCATAGGAGTATGTTTTTTTTAATTCATTCGACATCTGTTAATAAGGTACTAATGCATAATGTTGCTTTCGATGAATAATAAGCTTTTCGAAAATTCTAAAAATTATAAGATTATGTTTTCTGTGTTTATTTAAAAACGATATGGGCCGTGCGCTATGTATATTCCGGGACTTGGAAACATGAAGTCTTACTGAGGCTACTATTTTTAGAAACAATGTGGGTAATAAATATTTAGACATTTAGAACATTTGCCAAAATTAGAAGCGCCATCGTTATCTGTTGATTGACACGATGGCAATTTACAACGTTAATTATTAGGGTAACCATCCTCATCAGTACTCATCACTGATTTAAATTAGACCTATGTATAATATTTATTTATTTATTACTTTTATTTAATATTTTATCATTATATAAAAAGGAAAGATAGATTTTTTGTTTGTTTGATTGTTACGATTTAACTCAAAAACTTTATGACCGATTTTAAAAATTAGAAACCACCTACATATTTACCGAGTAACATGGCTATATTATATTGTAAAAAAAATTACAGATCCCTACCTAAAATGGAACAATGTTACCAAAAGTATCGAAATGTTACCTGTCTAAGACATTATTTTGCGTGCGCTGCGAAAACTATTAACGATATTATAAAATATATTGTTTATTTATTTAAACTTTTACAAAAAAAATTAGCATTGTGTATAGGCGGACTTAAAGCCTAAGGCATTCTCTACCATTCAACCTATGGGCGACGCAGAGACAAAAGAGATTATATTGTTAGAATAGAATATATTGTTACTATATATTTATAGTAGTACTCATGTTTGCTTACAAATATACTTTAACTACGTATGCTCACGGGAACGGGGACTACGCGGGTGAAATAAATTATATTTATGCCATGCAAATTAGCCGAGCTATCACAATTTTCGCTGATGATTTCGCAGGTGAAGCAAAAGTACAGTATCAGCCTATACGTGTCCCACCGCTGGGCAAAGGCCCCTCTGTACAGAGGGCATACTCCACCAACGCGGCCCCACTGCGGATTGGCGGACTTCACATATATTTTTTTATTATTATTCCGAAAATATGCAGGTTTCCTCACGATGTTTTCCTTCACCGCTGAACACGTAATAATACAACATTTAGAAGTTAAAATTAACAATTTCATTGGTGCCGTCACCGGGGATCGAAATCAGGTTACTCGAGTATATCGAATTAAAGGCCGAATGAAGCGCCCGGACACTGAGCTATCACGGCTCACTGAGCTATCAGGTGTGCTAGTAAAAAATAAAGTAAAAGGTGTAGTCCGTTATGGCACCCCGATGCGGATTGGCAAACTTCTCATACATACATTTTTAGGGTTTCATACCCAAAAGCAATGCCATCTTAGGCCATACCGGGGCCCTAGGGCACACAAGAATTTGGGGGCCTGTTCGAACAGGGGAAATACAAATATCTCACGTCAGAAGCGTGGATACAATTAATCCTTACAATTTTATAGTTGTCCAGAGAGCACACTTGGTGTCCCGTGAAAAATATATCCTGACAGATTGTTATCACTTGGCCATTTAAATATACCGATTCTATGACATTAAATAAATAAAAAATTTTCACCAATTTTTCATACATTTTACCCATTTACGCGATTAAGTTTGGTCGTGTCAATATTCATGTATCTATGTCACGTTTTGTGTCAAATTCGGCAATGTCAGCCTTCCGGGGCCCCCCTGATGATAGTGGCCCTGGGCACCTGCCCAAAGGGTAAAATGGAACCCTATTACTAACACGCCGCTGTCTGTCTGTCTGTCCGTCTGTCTCATGAACCGTGGTATCTTATAAATATGACTATGTTTCTTTATACCTTTCTCAACTGCGTTGGTTACCTACTCACCAACGAACGCTGTTTAAGACCTCTGACCACTCTTTATTCTTTTCTCTCGTTTGATAAAATTTGGTATTGATTACTTAATCTTATTTTAATATTAAATAGTAATATTACAATGAACAAATTTTTATAATTATTTGATGATGAGCATTTTAAAATGTTACCCGTTCCGTTATGATTGTGCATCTACCGCTCTTTACACCAGCATTAAGTCCGCCTCTGTCTGTGCATTAAGGTTTAAATAAATTTAAAAAAAAATCCTTATGACCACCGTTAATATATTTGACGAGCGATAGGTTACATTACGCACAAATTTTATTACAGTTGATAATGGAACTACCGACTTAGCTTTTTAAATAGATCGTATAATTCGCTACATGATAGCTGAGCAAGGCGTCTACCTGGTTGTCGATCTCAGTGTTGCTCGAGTGGCTGACTCATTCTGTTTACTCTCGTTGAAGGTTGCCCACGGGCGGCACGATTACGTGAAATATGTGATATTAGAGTGTATAACATAGAAATTAAAATCATAGATAATTGTTGGGACTACTGAACGAAACTTAGTATGTTCTGAGCTAACACTGTATTACTTACTTTAAAATCTAACTGAAAATTTGATTTTAATTGTGATTAGAAATAGACCATAAAATTTTAATAGATAATAATTCAAAAATGAAAAGTAGAATCGTCATGTTAGAGAGAATAGCGTATTTTTGATCGCAACCGCCGCTTTCTCATCTATTTGGGATAGCACTAGGCGAGGTATTATTAGAGTTATGGACGCGGCGGAATGCATGAAAAAGTTTATTTTATCCGAGACATCATTGCTTAGATTGATTTAAATGATTTTTTAAGCTGCTCACTGGATTAAAATTTTCTTATAAATCAATTTATGTATTTCAATAAGATCTCATTTGTAGATCCCGATAAAGGTTACCAGATATGAATCAAAATATTTTATCTTGTTTACGGAAACATCCATTGGAAATAGCCTTTTCGTGGATTATTATTAAAATGAATTCAGGAGGCATCACGTTCTGGAAAAAACATGCTGATATCCGGAAATGCCTTGCCACGAAAATGATATCGTGTCACTGGTTATGATGCAACGACATTACCAAAATAATCGCGCATTGTAAGTGGAATTTGAATCTTTGACTAAATTACACTTTAGGATAACGATTTAAAGATCCTCTGAGATACTAACACTAGCACTGTTGCAAAGTTCGTTTTGTGTCTAATAATATCAGCAAATGCGCTCCAAGCAGCCAGCGGCGCTCCTGACGCCACCTGACATATCCGAAGCAGCTAATTTTATCCTAATGCCTTCAATAGTTGCCCCACATCGCCAGCATGGCTGGCCGCACCGCGCTTCTCCATCGGTTCGAAATATTAAACCGCCACTCAATAGATCGTCGTTACTACTGGCGGATAGGAATCCTATAACTTCTAGCTTGTTACACTAATAACATAAAGTTTTCTCTTTACTATTTCTTCTACAAGAACTGACACGTGCTGCAATAATGTTCCACCGACTTGATGGTAATTGCGACTAGGTCTAGACTGTTATCGCATACAAGCTCAAGTATTTTTATACATGGCGTTACTCTCTCTTATGCTGTAATTACATTTATGAAGTTCTACTCACCTGAACCTGATTATTGGCAAGAGCATTGCCTAACACTGGGAAATAATTTGAGAAAGTAATTGTTAAGGACAAATATAAGGTATTCAAATGAACTGTATCTACAATATGGACACTAATCAACTGTTAAAAATGCATGACGCCAACGTTTGTTTCTTTGTAGAACAAAAGTAGATATTCCATGAAAGTAAACTCTTCTAACTAAAAAATAGTGTTTCTCCTATATAGACTAAGAACAACTTCCATTGATTCTATTCTTGAAAAAAAAAATGTCCGAATTATAAATTCAGTTGATATGTTATTTAGAATGTATGCTCTATTTATATTTTCTGCCAAGTACTTTCAAATGAGATATTTATCAACGTAATTGAATTATTAGTTGTACAGTCCATGCGTCATTTATTAACGTGTCATATCTAGAGTGCCCAATGAGATTCTAATACATGTTATCTAAATTGCGGATATAACGAGAATGGTAACAACATTGGACGCAAACGATAGAGTAACAGGAGTGGTTTGCGAGGTTTAACACAGAGTTTGGCCGACGACCAAACTGACTATGAAAAATCTAACTTTTGGGGCTGTAGAGCGGGATTAAGTATTCTCTATATTATTTTATTACATGAGTTAAAACAAGTCATTGCCCGCGGCTTGCAACACAAGTTTTTTGGTCTCGTATATCTATAGTATATACAGGGTAGAAGTTTGTAATGCCACCTGAAGGGAAAATAATTTCCTTTGTTTTTGTAAAAGTTGCTGTACTTGTTCAGGTTGCTCGAGTATTAAATTAAAGGCGAGCGGCCGGACACTGAGCTATCACTATTTACTTTTGTACTTCATCTTTTGATCTATATCTTTTTGTGTACTTTTATTGCATCGATTGTTAGCATCCATTATAAGGACGAAATGTCTCTAAGAAACTTGGTTAAATGAAAATAAATGAAATCTGGACTTAAAAAATCAATGAGCCAAGTTAAAGCTCTCAAAGATCCATCTGTATACTTATGTTAGTAATTAATAATTATCATTGACGTCATTTATCCATTAAAATGACGAATTTCTAAATTTATTATTAATATTCCACCCTGTATATGGATCCTACCTAGTCATTAAACACCGTGCATTTTACGTAATCTAAAGTACTCTGTTATCCGCCGGATATTTATATCGATGGCTTGAAAGGACCATCTTATGATAACACCTGGAATTAATTAGTATAAATATGAACTAGCTTATACGTTGGGCGTTGCGGGAGAATAAATCAGTTTAATTATCAAGTTTTTTTCAAAGTGACATTGCTGATTGGGAATTAAATATATTAATATTTATTAACTAACCATTGCGATTATTTGAGATTGTAGAATCGCTTCATTAGCGATTCTTACGCCACACTAGGTGGAGTGATGACATGTGCAAATGGGTAGGAAGTCAATGTATGTAAATGGCTCAAGATCGTGTTTCGTGGCTGCCTGTGGGGGAGGCCTATGTTCAGCAGTGGACTCAAACTAACTGCCGCTATATATTATGCGTCAATTTGCCTACGGGCTATATAGCGTGTCTTTACCACCGCGACAATAAATTAACACACGTCTAAAGCTACCTGCCAATAATCATAAATAATATATAAATAGTTAATAAAATCCATAATTAAAAAAAAATATTTTTCAAACAAACTAATTAAGTAAAAATAGATACAAAATTAGTAACATCCTATACAACTAAAACTGATTGATTCATACATTTAGAGACTTTTTCATTCGTTGCCACAGCGCCGCATTACAAACCGGTAAACTTCTAACAGTATGTTTTGACTCTTTTAAATTCATTAAACCCATTCATATGCTTTGTGACCTTTACAATTGAACTTTACATTAAAATTTTATATGTAAGGTTGTTCTATAATTCTTTGTTTTGGAAAAATTTTAATACAATTTTAAAAAGTTATCCTCTATATGTGTGTTCATTTATTGTCGCGATGGCGAAAGACACGCTGTATAATATGTGACAATTTGCTTATGGCGCCAAACTACACATGTGTCCCTACAGAAAGAATCTTTGAACGCTATTTAACCTAGTTCAAGGACGGATGTTATAAAATACTTTAAAAACTAAAAACACACGGTTTGATGTTAAACCGAACTAAAAGCTAAGAAATACTTAAATTTCAATATAAAAATAAAGTGATTAACGAGCATTTTAATTTTAATGTAAACATCATTTGTCAAAACACATCACAGTTTTTATTGAGAAATGCAGCATTAGTTTAAGAATGTAGAACAAAATACCTCACGCTTTTTTACAATGATATTAATTTTCTCTCCAATCACTTTATTCTTAATACGGAATGGTAAATAACTGAAAAATGGACTTCCACGCCATCAATATCGAAAGTGAAGCATAGTAAGCCGAATCGCTTGTACATATATGGCTCACACACGCGCTTACATCATAGCTCCTATGGCGATCGCTTACTATTACACGCATGGAGTAAAATTATACGACGGAAATTAATTACGCGACACGACGGCGTCTATGTACTGTCAAGTTATAAAAACAAAATAATCCTTTGATGTGAAATGGTGTAAGAATAATACAAAATCCTAGAAAAGGTGTAAAGGAATAACAGGTACGATACAAAACTGTTTGATTTATAACATTTCTGACATTTGATTACCCGAATGGCGTAGTGGGTAGTGTACCTGCCTCCTGCGCCAGAGGGTGTGGGTTCGATCCCCACTACTGAAAAATATTGTGTGATGAACATAGTGTTTTTCTAGTGTCTGCGTGTTTATGTATCTATAATATGTATTTATTTACAAAAGAAAAGCATGTTTAAGTATGTTTATCAGTTTTCTAGTACCCATAGTACGAGCTTTGCTTAGTTTGGGACTAGAGAATGTTGTGTAAAAATGTGTCCTAAATTTGTATTTATTTAAATGTTTATTTTAAATTTATCTTTTATTGTTTACTCTCGGAACACCAAAAATGTAAGCAAATGCATGCATTTATGCATTTTATTTTAAACAGAAAGTTTTAGCAACAAGTCACAAACTATACAGGAGAAGTAATATAAAGAACACATAATACACCAATCTGTAACCCACTTATAACTAAACACAACATAGTAGAAATAAAATATTATTGTCTAAAGAATAAAAGCTAAATAAATTATCAAGCTAAAATAAAAGTTAAAGGGCTAGAATATGATGTTTAAGTTTATGTTTCAATGTCAGAAAAAAAATGGGTATTTTTACCGAGGGATTGGATAATCTATTGTGTTATTTGCAGTTATGTGTAAGTATTAGTAGTATTAATTATATTATTTTTATAGGTTTCCTATAATGAACAATGATTGGATAAAAATTATTAGAATTTGCAGAGGTGAAGAACATTGGATTCCATTTAAAACAAAGGTGATAATTATGTAGTATAAATTTAGATGCAAACGATTTGTATACCACGAAAAATTAAGAATATGTAACGAAAGACAACATTCGTACAGGCTAAATTGATTTATTTATGGATTAAATATTTTTCAGAAAAATGTTTGGCCATCAGCAAGGACCATGAACAGTAAAAGACAGTTACAAAAAAAAATAAACCAGACGTAGGTAATTTTAATTTTATTTAATTTTACTTTGGTTTTTTTTGCTGTATTCATTTGAACTCTATACTATTTTACAACACATTTAATTGAATTACTTACCACGTGCAGCGTTTTTCTTGTCAATTCATACAAAAGAAATACTATATAAAACGAGTACGTATACTGAAAATATTAAAAAACATGCACTTGCACTGGGTTGTCAGCTTGACTATATGCTTGAGTATAGTAGCAGAGAGAGTGATAAGATGAAATTTTTTATTGATATTTCGACGATGGCGACTGAGGCACGCAAATTACGCCAATTTAATTATATTGCAACTCTAGGGACTGCTATCTCATTCAGTATATGCTAACTTTCTATATCATCTGTTACATTTACTTACATACCTATGTCATATAATGTAAAGCGGAACAATTTTTATACACCGCGAAGTAGGAACATGCGTCATTTTTATTAAAACATCATTACATTCCGACCGTGTTACTGTAATGTAATGTAAAATTTGATATAAATTTTAATAAAAGGTAAGTATAAAGCTTTCAGTTGTAAATTGGCTACTGCCAACTCTTAGTCAATATACTCAGAGATTGGTCTAAACTTATTGGAGTCAGAAGTACTACCAGATTTAAACACCGGAATGATCTTGCGAGTACTATGTTTCAAAAGGTCAGGAAATTCGCCACTTTGAATACAAATATTAAAAATAGTTGCTAATTAAGGTGAGATTACCTACATCAATAATAGAACTGATCATCTTGACAGAGATTAATAAAGCAATCTCAACCTATAGGCATGCACAAGGAAATAAACCTCAATAGTATATTTTAAGTAACACTGTTAGGCATACAAAATTTAATTCTTTAGGGCTTGTACTACAAATTTGTTCCTATTAAAAATAATAAAAGCAAAAATCAAGTTAGGTTTCCAAATCGTTTTCTAGATAGTAAAGTCACAATTGACGATAATTTAAGAAATAGAATAATTAAAAAACATTAAAGGTGTCCACGTAAAGAATTATTCCGTTCCAAATTTTTTATTTAGTTATTCACGTTGACCACAAATGGGATGCTCTTAAACGTAAAAAGTTTTGTTATCGGAAATTTTTGTTGCAAAAATAATGAAACGTTATTATGCAATTGTAAACTTTTATTACATGTTTACTAGCGCCCAGCACCGGCTTGGCACGGGTGCAATGTATTATGCACATAAACCTTCGTCTTGAATCACTCTATCTAGTAAAAAAACCGCACCAAGATCCGTTGCGTAGTTTTAAAGATCTAAGCATACATGGGGACAGAGAGACAGCGGAATGACATTGTTTTATACTATGTAGTAATTATAAATTGCTTTTATTGTAAGTACATAATTTTGATCATCATATGATATAAATGAAAAAAAGAACGTAAAAAGTACATAGATCATTTTTTGGATAGTCCCATTTAACCGTTTTCCGCGTTTATCACAAAGAAAACAAGAAACCCTTCGTCCTTTCTCCTTTTCTGAGGGCACTCCCAAAGTTGCCACAGATTCGATTGAACTGTTCCATTTCGTGGTCACTTGTAAGGCAAAGCTGGCTTCTGTAAAGCTTGGTGTCGGAGTCTTGTGGGTAGAGCAAGCCTGTGGCACCCCAATACCAGCTCATTCCATTTGAGCGCATTCAATGTACAGCTGCTAGAATCGTCGGCAACCAGATCCTTTCCAATCTCGACTCTTTGGCCTTGCAAAAAGATGTTTCATGTCTTTGTAGGTATTGGTATGCTGCAGGTATTAATCCAAACAGTTTTGATTAATACCAGCTGCTGAATTTTTCCATTGTACAACGCGTTAAACTGCCAAACACCATAGCTACCGCCTCGATGGTTGGCAGTCCATCACAGTGCATTTTTTACGTCATATTCTGTCACGAATTAGGGGAATTACTTGTTACCAGCAGACAGATACAAATTAGGGACCTACAACAAAGAGCCTAAGCCTACCTTAAAGGTCGGCAATGCATTTGCGATTTCTCCGATGTTGCGAGAGTCCACGGATGGCATTTAAAACTTAGCAAAAGGGGGCTCGACGCGTAGGGCAATTAAAAATGTCTCCTTTTCCAAGAAAAATAAATAAAGTGTCTTTAGAAAATAAAACATTCAGTGACAGAGTGAAAACTATTTCTGTAATTCCTGATTTCAACGCATAAAGTAGAGATCGCTTAGAAATGTCTTCAACAAGAACAATAAGTAACACACATTGTTTTATTTTAATATTATGTACCTATATGTAACTAAAACAATGTATTTATAAATATAATTGTCAAATTAAAACCATTTTTATTAAAAATACCTATCAATTCATTGCAGGTTTAAAGTTCCTTGTTTATAAAAGTTGAATATTTGTAAAATTTTTTTTTTCATCTGTCAAATAGCCAATTGACACACGTCCAGCGTAGCAGCCGAAGTGCACAGAGCAAAATAACAATGCCCCAGTTATTTCGAAAATCTCACCGCACCTGTTTTAGGTCGGCGCATACACGTTGCCAGTTTAGTATGTATTTCATTTCGTCCGGTTGTTCACCTGAGACGCGCATCTCGCTCC
This sequence comes from Iphiclides podalirius, assembly GCA_933534255.1. Classification (NCBI taxonomy): domain Eukaryota; kingdom Metazoa; phylum Arthropoda; class Insecta; order Lepidoptera; family Papilionidae; genus Iphiclides; species Iphiclides podalirius. The sequence goes on along the minus strand of OW152835.1, from coordinate 120,876 downwards.
CCTCCGTGATATCCGAGACATGACATCGTTTATAAACTACTAGCGACCCGCCCCGGCTTCGCGCGGGTGCAATGTATTTGGTATATAAACCTTCCTCTTGAAACACTATCAAAAAACTGATCAAGATCCGCTGCGTAGTTTTAAAGATTTAAGCATGCCTAGGAGAGAGAGATAGTGGGACGACTTTGTTTTATACTATGTAGTGATTATTAGATATTTCATGGGTACCCAATGCAATGGGGGAATTATGAGGAAGGTTACCTAGATCGAAGAGAATTTCATTATGGTGAATTCATTCCTACTTGTTACGCAAAGTCACAAGCTTGTGCTATGAGTTCAAGTCAATTGATAAAATGTATCTAAATTTTTTATTTTAAATTAATTCACATTACAGATAAATAAAGATCCAGACCATTACAAATCTTCAACAGCAGCTATCATCATTTCAGCTAAAAATATCACAACAAAAATAACGCTGGATTATTCTTGTTACTTATAAACATATTATTTGAAGTATACTGTGCTTGGTTGTGCCTAACAGCTTCCATTAGTATAACACGAATATGTAATTTATGTAAGTAGTCAATCTCATCGACCAGAGCTTACAATAAATACTACAGACGTTTTATTTTGACGGAACCTGCCAGCTAATTACCGACACGCCGTCATAATAGCTGCACGTGCGACATCATATACATATACACAATTATTTATATAAAAACAATCCAGTCTGTTTTGGTATGATAGATACTTGGCAAGCCAGGCCATTGACGTGGCATTTTAGAGTATTTGTTCATCACTACACGTATGCCTAATTGATATCTTAATCTTAAGCATTTATATAATTTTAGTTGATGTAGATAATATATATGGTATAGTTTTTAATATTTTAATTCACTAAATATTCTGACGAATATGTGTAAAAATCTCTTTTTAGACAATTTGAAACATTTGCTTAGTTAAAAGAAGACGCACATTAAATATTCTACAAAGCAAAAAAAATGTACGGTAATACCGAGCATATTATTCAGTCATAAATTAACAAAAAGTCATAAAGTTACAAAGAGATCGACCTTGATTATGAACGCTTTTTCATATACCACTTCGATGCCAAATTATAAAAGACGTCTTGATGCTACGACAAGCATGAAATCCCTGGATTAATGTATTTTTTATTTATATTCGACGCGGGTTATACATCAGGGACTGTTTAAAGTAAAAAAAAAGTTAAGTAAGTATCAGCATATAGGTAAAGAGGTAACAAAATTTCTCAATTCTTTAAATTGAATACAAATTACATTAATTCTATATAAAACAATTATATCATAATTGCTGGCAAATAAATATTAATATTACCGTATTGAAGATTCTAGTAGTTATGAGAACTTCTAATGAATACAATATTATTGAATGTACTTGCCCTGAACTTCTTAATACTAACGTTTAATTCGCTCATCTGAGTTTGTTCTAAAATAAATTGATGTTTTTCTTGTCCCTCTGCCACAGATGTTGAAAATTAAAATTCTTACATTTGTTAATGAGCAAGTGTTTTTGTTGTTCAATATTATAATATAAATAGTAACATGGATCGAACGTAAATTGGCGTAAATGACAGATTCCCCTTCACTACACCATCCGGGATAACACTAGACCCACAGTTGGTGTAACAACAATCACCAACACAACGCGTACACAAGGTACACCCGCGTTCCGGGGCGGTTCTCACCGCTCCCAGCCACCGATTAGCTAATTGCAGTCGACGGCCATCGGGGTTTATGTCCGAACCGCGACCTCGATGGCCCTTAGATGACACACCATAGTTAAACGCACGCATGAGCACATGCGCGGCCCTACCCTCAGTGGAGGGCTTAAACCCGTGGGTTCTGGCTAGCACACCGGTTCTGCGTCAGATGAAGCTTTAATAGTCTCGCGAAAAAGTAAAGTAACAGCCTATACATGCCCCACTGCTGGGCAGAGGCCTCATCTATACAGAGGGTATCAGGGCATAGTCCACCACGCGGCCCCATTGCGGTTTGGCGGACTTCATATATTTTCGAAAATATATATTTCTTTGTTATTATTGCGAAAATATGCAGGTTTGCTCACGGTGTTTTCCTTCACCGCGGAGCACGTGAAAAGTCATCACTTAAAGTTAAAAACTTCATTGGTGCCGGAACCGGGGATCGAACTTAGGTTGCTCGAGTATATTGAATTAAAGGCGAGAGCCCGGACACTGAGCTATCACGGCTCGAGTCTGACTGAGTCTCGCGACTGAAAGCAGAAATATCAGTTAATACAAGATACAAGGTAGCCAACTCTATAAATAAATCTTTTACATCATAGAAATTTAAAATAGAACAAACTTTTATGAACCTGCTATTATCGAGTTTAATGAATAAATAATATGACTTAAGAGAGGTGTCATATTTAATTTGTACACAATTAATTATAATAAGGGCTGGTTTATCTCTCACGTATCATCTGTATTATAATAGAAGAAATTTTCCCCCTTATTTTAATATTATTCTAACGTGATAAGAGACCTGTTTAAAGGTACACCTGTCACGATAGAAGGATAGATTATTTTGATTTAGGTTTCTAATTCAAGGATTATGACAATGACATTATATTAACCTAATGAATGTGTTCGGTCTATGGCCCATGTTAGCTCATTAATTATTCGTAACTTCCATAACTGTTCCGGTCCTAAAGTACGACTCTAATTCATTAACTTATACATAATAATTGAATTTTATTACCGATTTAATATCTTCTATAATTATTATGTTAATTTTATTTGGGAATTATGGATATAAGAATTGAATTTCTAATACTCTATTCAATTACGTTAATTTGCAATGAATAAATACAAAATTTTTATTCACATTTTCTATGCGATTTGGAGGAAATGGATATGGGACTTCATGGGTGCCGGTAAACCGAACTCAATGCAAACAAAATTAAAGTCGGTTCATAAATGACGGAATTATGAGGTAACAACATATAAAAAAAATACAAACAAATTGAAATATGCAACGGAATTATTTTGAGACGATTGAAAAGTTAGTCAAATCACTGATCTATTCTTTCACTCCTTTTGCCAATGATAATTTTAAAATGTCAACTAAGTTGTTACTGTGCAAAAGCAAGCAATATGTGGGCTCAGATGTGGTATAGTTTTTACCACGTAGGTACAAATAATAATAACTTTATTCAAAAACAGTTGCAATGTATATAATTATAATAATTAACTTTATTGTCATGTTTGGCGCCACTGTTGAAGCTGAAGAACGCTGAAATAAAAAGCAAACGAGCGTTCCAAATATCACTCCCTCGGCCCACTTAACGGTTCGACATTTGACGTGATCTTGACATGCTCCTCTCTTGTTTTATTGCTATTTTATTTTTGGTAGCTAGAGGCCGACATTTAAATGTCTAAAATCTACAAAACTTCACAAGTTGCACACACACACACACGGGTCGTCCACACACTGCCCTAGGACAAGTTGCACGAATGGTCAGGTCCGTCCGGGGAAGTACCACGACCTCACAGAAGACCGGCGTGAAGTGGAAGTGTTATACCTCTGCGTTTCATCCGATGAGTGGGGTAACCGGGGTCCACCCTATTTAAAAGGTGGCAACGCATCTGTGACCATACGGGAGTAGCAAATTGTCCATTAGCGGCCGCTATCACTTAACATCAGTCGAACCGTTAGCACTCTTTCCACCTTCTCACCTAAAAAAAAATATAAATTAAAAATGACTTTCTTGTTTCAGATGCAACAAATGATTGAATCCCCAACTATATTTTGGACCATTTTCGTAACAATAGACATTATTACGAACAGAATGATGAGACGCTTTCTGCGATTAAAAAAAAATTTACTTTCTTTTAACGTCACTCAAATATTCACCTTGTGAAAGTTGCTTAAATGAAAATCATAGATAAGTCAAATTCGATATTAAGAGTGGCTAACAAGGATACAGAGAAGATGTCGCTGCTGGCTCCAAGAAGAGTACAGCTCGATTGGGCTCACAGCATTCCATGGTAAGAATAGTTTATTCTGAATTAAACAAAGGATAACTATTAGGTATTAGACCTCTAACTAAAAATCAGAAACTTTAAAATAATTTAAACCCATAACATTCGAAGCATTATGACATGTCAAGTAGTTGACATGTCATAATGCTTCGAAGCCAACTCGCCTTCGTAACATTCCATGGTATAAAGTAGGAGTCGGGAGTATACAGTAATAGAAACGCATGGTCTAGTTCTTGTATCTTGTATTAACTGATACTTGTGTGAATGCAAGATTCTTCATCATCATCATTTCAGCCTGTTTGAGTCCACTGCTGAACATAGGCCTCCCCCATAGACTGCCATGAAGTACGATCCTGAGCCACCTGCATCCATCGACTTCCCGCACATTTGCACAGGTCGTCAGTCCATCTAGTGGGGGGTCGTCCTACACTGCGATGGCCAGTACGAGGCTGCCACTCGAGAACCTTTCTTCGCCAACGGTTATCGGAAAGATTCTTAATTCGTCCCGAGATTCTTAAACCTTTATTGAACGCAGAACCGATGGGCTAGCCAGAACCCACGGATTTGAGGCCCTCCACAGTGGGTAGGGCCGATGGACTAGTAATTTTACTAGTCTGAGTATGGGGATGATTTTTCTGCCATCTGCCGGTAGAAATATGAACTTACTTACTAGATAATTATTGAATTTATAAACAACGTAATATGAAAATAACCTATTAAATAGAGTTGTGACTTGAGTTGTGTTGTTGTGTTGTGGTTTTTATTATTTTTAACTTCCCAAATGGCTATCGATGTAGCTTTGATAAAAATCTAAAAATTTTAAAATATTTATATACATTTTTATCGTATCGTTCGAGTATCGTTTGATATAAAGTTAGTTGGAGTTATATTATATTAATAATTTCAACCCTATTATTATCCAAAGGTCATTGGCCTCAGTGCGTAGTTAGTTTCCAACTTCATACCACATTGTGAAAAATCTAACCCGTCAGCTGAGCGGGCGTGGCTTACTTCACTCCGGTGAAAAGAATCTGTCATGGCTCCGCGATCGATGTAGACCTGTGTCGAAATCGAAAGAAAATACGAAAAATGCTGTCGTGTAGCACGATGAAAGACGTCAAACGCGTCATACTGGCTTTTTAAACTGCCTAACAATTAAATTGTTTAAAACGTCGCGCTGGTTCAGTGTATTTTCAGTGAGTTTTCAGCACATCTAAATATATTCTCCGTCGATTTGAGCGACGGTTTAGATTTTATAGGTAAGTTCTATGTATTTACAAAATGTATCTAGCAAACATATATTGTCATAAAGTCAATTTCAATAAAAATTTATATAATTTAAATTTTATTAAGAAATTTTGCGTGAATAGTTAAAAAATCGATTATATGTGGGTGGGATGCCAATGTATTTCCATCTCGCTTTAATATTACCCGACTGCGTGAGAAAGTGACGTAACACCGCAGTATTACACGGTGGCGTAGCGCAGAATATTCGGTCGGCTTATTATATCTATCTTCTTTTAGCGTCAATGTCTGACGGTTCTACACATATATTAATATTTTTTTAAATAAGAATTTATTGATGTCTATTACGGTAACCACCACAAAGTTTTCTGAATCGGCTCATATTTTGTATTCTTTGATTTTTTTGAACGTAAATTAAAAAAAATCAATAACCGCTATTACACATTAAATGTCAACAAAATTATGCACACTCCTTTTTTTTGAGCCTAATTACATTATTACAGTATTTTTCTAATAATATTAAAGAATCAAAATATCCAGAGTACTTTTTAATCGCCCACTTCGCTCACATAATGCATGTTACAATTTTTACTACTACAATTTATGGATATTACATGGCAATTTTCTTTTATAATTCAGTTAACTAAAATTTTATTTATTTTAACTTTTTTTTAACTTTAAGTATCACTTTCTTTGTATTTCATGTTGCATGAACATAATATAATGTGCCTGTTAACAAATTTTATGCTGCTGAATTCAATTTTATGCTGCAAATCTCAATATGGTAAGCTAGCCTGACTGTCAAAAGATGTTGTTAATAGATATATCATTTACATTATTTTCTTTATCAGGCTACTCATTAAAGAAAATCATTTCTTGCAAAAAGATATTTGCATAGGATTTGTTATAGCAATATATTATATTAACAATAATTAGGCATTGTTGAGAATAATACCTTTGACTTTTCATTTTGATGTGTATACCCAAAATTATTTAATTTTTACAAAACTATATATATTTGATTTAATTAATACAGTGAGTAATCGCATGAAAGTAGGGATCTGAATCCTTTGTCTATACCACAAGAATAAAATATGAAATGATAATTTAAAAATGAACTAACTTGTTAACTATATACTTACTAAATTATATGTTATATTCATTTTTTTTTCTAACATTGAGATTTATTGAAATTATTCCCCTTTAACTTCTTCTAATAATCCTAAATTTATAAATGTTTCTCATTACTTAATACATTTAGTTCATTTCTTATTTTATATTGAAATTACTTTGCCAAATATATAAAATATATTAAATTTAAGTTTTTGACTTTTTCAATATATTTAGACCATTTACTTGGAGGTTTTCCTTGAATTTAAAATATTTTAATTTAATGTTATTTTGGTACATTCTTTCATAAAAAAAACATTGCTATGTCCAACATTAGTAAAGTAACTATAAATTGTATAATGTCATCGGGGTCAATAGTACAAATGGTTGTTCCTCAGGGATCGATCTTGGGCCCATTCCTGTTTTTAGTCTACATTAACGATTTGCCAAATGTGTTAGAAAAAAGCCTCAATTCGGTTTGAGGAACACTTCAACAACAGGAACACTTCACTGTTGCTTAATGTTAATAGGAAAGATGTTACATTAGAGCAACCAAATGAAATACTAAGTGTTGTGTAGGGCTGGTTTGCGACCAATAATTTACTTTTGAAAGCCACTAAGATTAAATGTATCAGATTTACTTTATCAAAGATGCCTCACAAACCAGGAATCTGTATTGATGACAACATCCTACCTCTTGAGGATTCATCAGCATTGAAACGTTCCCAAGTGAGCAGGCGGTTCACCTGATGTTAAGTGAATACCGCCGCCCATGGACATCTGCTACACCCGAGGGTTACAGATGCGTTGACAACCTTTTGAAGATTGGGCTCCGGCTACCTCACTCACCAGACGAAACGCGAAAGTATTTATTATACTTCCACTTTACGCCGGTCTTCTGTGAGGTCGTGGTACTTACCCGGACGAGGCTGCCCATTCGCTTATTTTTATAAACAGCCGAGGCTGCTGCGTGGCCCTACCACGGTTAAATTCTGACGAAATATTAGAATTTTAATATGACGAGTCCGTGCCAAGGTATTGGCAACTACGCTGCGGCGTTAGGGTTCATGGGTTCGATCCACACACGGGACAACTATCTGTGTGACCAATGATAGTTGTTTCTCATCTGGGTGTTGGTCCACGTGAAGTTTATGTTTGTAAAACGTCCTTACAACCCAGGTTATCCAAATGTCAACACCGTACCTTATACTACATTCTTCAATTTATGGTAAGTTTCCTTTTTTTTCACCCATCCCTTCCAACCAAACCGAACCATTCGCTCTTAATCTCCGTAGCCATGTCCAGTCCAAATAACTATAGGGCGATAGTAACCCTAGCTACTTTTCTAATCACCATATGCCCACAACAAGTTCCGTATAAAATTATTGAATTCAAGCAAATGCATTCGCAAATGCATTCTGCAAATTTATTTTTTCTTTTCACACTTTGAGTGACATGTCGCCCGACCCGTGCTCTAAATTTTTTCTTTGTGCTCTACTTAGCCCTTAAAGCCCATCGCATAGACAAAGTCAAAGTCAAAAGTCAAATATCTTTATTCAATATAGAAGCATACACTTACTTATTGATAGTAAAAAAAACTCTACCACCGGTTCGGAAGGAAAGCCACTGACTTGAGAAGAACCGGCGTAAAATACTCAGGGAGACATTTTTTTTTACTTGCCAAAAAAATTTGAAGAATTTGAGAAAAAAAATTGATTTGAAAGAGCCTGAAGCGATCAATTCATTTCCAGAGTTTGTTATCATTCAAATAATCACTAATACTATAATAGCCATTAACACACAAACGTTCCTTTACAAGTTTTTTGAATTTAGCAACGGATTCATTTTGAACGTTTTCAGACATTTTTCTAGATTAAAGGACAAGCTAGAAAAGGCATATAGTAAGTACTATTAGTGTCCTACCCAATTAGGTGCAAATCATTCCTTTCAAGATAAATGTAAGTGTGACAACATTATTTCTAGTAATTCCATGTTGACCGCTGCTAGAAATTAGACATATTTTCATATCAAGCGGTTTTTGCCAGGCAAACATACAATACTGTTGCTTCGTTATTTCACTGTTTTGGTCAACAAAGAGTTGTGATTTTGTGATGAGTGGTGCGTCCAGGTTCGTGTGGGAATGCAAATGCAGAGCGTATCGGAGAACATGCACTTTTTATTTATTTCGCGAGTAACGCGACCGTGCTGAATGACGGTGAGCCGTGTCGGTGTCGCGTGTTTCTTTCTCCGTGTTATGAAAATAACTAACGTAACAAAAGTGTAGGTGACACTCAATTTATGAGAGCAGCATTGCTTGCTGTCCACATACGCCTTATGTTGTTTCTCTGGTGTAATCATTAACCGACGATATGTTTGAAAAGAGAAGTTTTAAGGGACAAACAGTTTGATTTCGACATTATTCGCGGCTACTTTAGTTTCTTTTTTGTTATTATTTCGACAATATGCAGGTTTCCTCACGATGTTTTCCTTCACCGCGGAGCACGTGATAAGTCAGCACTTAAAGTTAAAAACTTCATTGGTGCCGGCACCGGGGATCGAACTCAGGTTGCTCGAGTATATTGAATTAAAGGCGAGCGCCCGGACACAGAGCTATCACGGCTCTTTTAATCTTTTAAAAAAAATATTTCGAAGATATGTGAAGTCTGCCAATCCGCAGTGGGGCCGCGTGGTGGACTATGCCCTGATACCCTCTATATAGAGGAGGCCTTTGCCCAGCAGTGGGACATGTATAGGCTGTTACTTTACTTTTTTTTTTACTTTAGTTTCTATTTAATTATGACTTCTTGTTTATTAATTACGAAATTCTGTTTCGTAATTTCAGTGAAGCTAATTAAAGGATAAAGAAACTATCCGGAGAAGTGTTTTTTATGTACCGCTAACTATTCCCACTGTGCTGTTTTCGCCGTTTCGGTAATTCAATGAATGATGCACATGTAAGGTCAATCACGACGTTTATTATTGAGCATTAATTTTATGGCTAACTAATGTGTTAAAACAGTCGTAAATTCGCAACATTCACTCCATGATAGCTCCAATGTCGCGGCAATGTTGGCCGCGTGCGACCGCTACGCCCTGGGCTGGGCTCCCATGACCCACCCGCCCCGCCGGGTGTGGGCGTTTTGTACGTACATGGTTAATTGTGGCGTGTCTCTGCCGTAAAGATGCAGAGGTCAATCGTGGGTCCGTTTTGTATAAAGCTAGCATGTCATTCCTATAGTAAAATAGATCTCGGAAAAACAACTATTGCATTAACTAAGACAATAACTATCTAAGACGACGGAGCACATAATGTGGTTGTTATTATTTGTATATTGGTGGAGCCTCGTCCGAAAACCAACCATGTGCGAACTAAAGGTGCACCAGATCAGGTGCTAACTGACCACCGAGGGCGGGAATACAACGCGTTTAGCTAATAAGAGGCTGTTAATAAGAGCTTCTATAATACCGATTTTCTAATGTCACAACACTCCCAACATTCTAATGGAAACTTATCCCAAAGCTATTGAAACTGTAACGACAAGCTTAGATAAGAGTACCCGCATTAGACGCTTGCTATTCGTGATATCTAAAGTAAGTAATAATTTATTTAAATAGAACGAGACGGACTATGTTTAGGCACGGGGGAACGGGAGGCCGCGAGAGAGAATATATTTCTAACAACAATAACGGCTAGGTTAGACAAAAAATTAAGACTATTAAAGATATTAAATTACTTCTATCCTGGAAATGCCAGGTTTGTGGAATTACACAGCTAATAAAATGATCACGAAATGGTGAAGATGTTGTGACATATTTAATAGTACAATAGTAGCCACAAATATAAGAACACGCGATCGCGTGTTTTGTCATATCGGTACATGTAAATTTATTCGAGGAGGGACGCTCCGCACGAGAAGGATAAAGTCAACCCCTTAATAAAGCAGGATGCTCGTCCCCGTCGATCAGCAACGCCAATTACTTTGAGGCTACAAGAGGGCTTGATGTTTGTTCAAGAAAATGCTGTCAAAACTTTAGAAATTGTTCTGCCCGAAAAAATTACAACAAATTGAAAATTATCTGCACTTAGCGTCCCTAGCAAGAATCCTATATGTGCAGAAACATATTATGAAGCAGCTATGGCTTTTTTTATAGTAAAGTGACTTAACTTCAATGATATACAGAGGTGACATTAAGTGAGATATAATTTTAAAAGAAATAAAACTAATTTAAACATTAAACATCCCGAGTTGTTTAATAAGTGAATTGTTCTGAATTAATCATAATGCAAATATAATTAAACTTTAAAAAACCACTAATATTAGAACAGTAACTCCATCCAAAGGGACAGAGTGGTGCTTTAAATCTCCGGTGAAACATATATTAGTCCTTAACGTCTTACCTTTGTTTGTATACGTATATTATATATAAGTTAGTCATCATTTTAGTTCGATAAGTTCTGAATTAATCATAATGCAAATATAATTAAACTTTAAAAAACCACTAATATTAGAACTTACTAATTACATACCGTAGCGTTTTACTAAAAATGGTCGCAACCACGCTTTTATAGTCATGTTACTACTGGTAGTGTTATTATCGCTCGTTTACACTTTATTTTTTCTTTAATTGAAAATGAGATACTTTATTTTTCTTAAACAGTTGGCGACCCTATTAGTGAAGTACCCGAAATTTCTCGTTATTTTTCAAATGTTATACTTATTTACACAATACCACCCGTTCGGTGACTGAAAACGGTACTGCGTGAACATTTCGCACGTGTCAACTGGTATATTTTATAATTGTTATCTTCTGCTTCATGAAGGATGCTAAAAGTTCATAATCCATGCTTGTAGAAAATACTTCAACTATATTAAAACTTGTAGCAATATATATTCTCCATAAAAATAGAGTCCTCGTCTTAAGGGCGTGTTTGCGAAATCTCGCGGAATCTGCAAAAATAGGGGGTTTTCAGGTACATTTTGCGGCAAAACGAAACGAATATAATGTAAGTAATAATTATCACATATAGATCCCTCCTTCATCTTCAAATGGTAGATAGTTTTTAATCGAAAATTTTGGTTTATAATATTGTAAATGAGAATTTTCGTGACCACTTCACTCAAAATGGACGATATCCTGTTGGGTTTAGGAACATTTTTCTCTTATTTAATAACATATTTTTTTTATTTAAAAATACTTTATGTAAGCACACATGTTCAACTCAAAAAGGTAGCTACATTACGTATCAAAATTGTTGAAATTAGTTTCAGAAAAAAATAAACATTAAAATCTATTTCTTTCACATTTATATCTTACGCGTGAATCTTAAGTGATTGACATAAAGGTTATTTTACTGGTCACTTTTTTGATTTATTCCACAAAAATATTTAAGGTAATATTAGTCGGCGCTCGGCTGCCGTCATGAGTGGTCACTATGTCGCTTATAAACAGCAGCTCGTGAGGAAAAAGATCGCTGTACGAATACAAAATATTTGTCGTAACAAAGTTGATACTTTACACATCATGTTCGGACTTCGGACTACGAACGACAAAAGTAAACTATAATTCACACTTTGTCATATTTTTACTAGAAATTAGTACGGGTTAAAAATTCATATTTCGTTACGGACTTGATGGAGTGACCTGACTTCGAGGTGTAACAGACTTCGAGAACTGCTACTGGAACTAACAGACGAGATGAGAGGAGGTATGTGTGTCGAATTTGGGCTTGTTTTGTTAGGTATGGTGAGACCTTGCCTTCTGACTAGATGGAGTGACCTGAAGGTGTACTTTGAGAACTGCTACTGGAACTAACAGACGAGATGAGCTATGTGTGTCGATTTGGGCTTGTTTTATTAGGTATGGTGAGACCTTGCCTTCTGATTTGTTGGAGTGTACTTCGACTGCTAACCTGAAGGTGTACTTCGAGAACTGCTACTGGAACTAACAGACGAGATGAGCTCTGTGTGTCGAGTTTGGGCTTGTTTTGTTAGGTATGGTGAGACCTTGCCTTCTGACTAGATGGAGTGACCTGAAGGTGTACTTTGAGAACTGCTACTGGAACTAACAGACGAGATGAGCTATGTGTGTCGAATTTGGGCTTGTTTTATTAGGTATGGTGAGACCTTGCCTTCTGATTTGTTGGAGTGACCTGAAGGTGTACTTCGAGAACTGCTACTGGAACTAAAAGACGAGATGAGCTATGTGTGTCGAGTTTGGGCTTGTTTTGTTAGGTATGGTGAGACCTTGCCTTCTGACTAGATGGAGTGACCTGAAGGTGTACTTTGAGAACTGCTACTGGAACTAACAGACGAGATGAGCTATGTGTGTCGAGTTTGGGCTTGTTTTGTTAGGTATGGTGAGATCTTGCCTTCTGAATAGATGGAGTGACCTGAAGGTGTACTTCGAGACTGCTACTGGAACTAACAGACGAGATGAGCTATGTGTGTCGAGTTTGGGCTTGTTTTGTGAGTTTTTTTGAGACCTTACCTTTGAAATTGATGTATTGGCATGAAGGTGTAAGAATACAGTAAAAAAGTTATTTAAAATATGGAACTATTCTACATCAATTCTGTGTATAAATATTTGTGAAACATGTTAACATAAAAAAAATTGAAATTTAGATTATAATTATGAGTCAATAGAGTATAAATATAAGTCAAAGTAAATCACAAGTCAAAGTAATGAATTTTTAATATAAACATTGTACATTACTTAGACATGATTAAATATTTTAAATGTCTTATTTGACAGTGTACAGATTTTAGAATTTTCGTTTAAATTTAAATACTCCGGGAGGCCTATGAAACTATCTGGTATTTTATTATAAATTCTTATTTCCATGCAGCCAAATGTTGGCCAAAAGTACACCACATGTAGAAAAGTTGTATGGATACTTAAAAATACAAGTAATACAAAACAAATTTGCACACGTGCAAATTGTAAGATTAGGCATGTCTAAAAGGTCATTTTTTTGTATGTTTCAATGAGTAGGTGTAATAAACATGTACTTCAAAAGTTTCGAACGACAGCTATGTGGCAAACTTTTGTTTCACGTTTATGACCCCATTTATCGTTTATTGTTTTGTCGTGTTTCGCACTGATCAACTTTTATGATCATGGATTCTGCCTAAAATAATACTTAATTTAAAATAAGTAAGAACGTCTTTAAAATAGGCAAAACACGGAAAAAAAAATAGTTATGTAAAAATGTAGTGGGTCTCAACTTAAATTATCAAAGACTTATTTTTATGGCACAGTTATCACATACAACATTTATACCTCTTATAACTCAATTGTTGTTTCAGATGCCAAAACCTAAAACGATAAAATTTTAGCAGGCTACTACTTCGATATAGATAACAAAAATAATGAAATGATAGAGAACTATAAAGAAAAATCACAAAGATCCGACACAGAGCACCCCGACTCCGTGTGGTCTTCCCTATCCCTAGAGTGAACATCAAAAGGCGGAGCCAGAACCTCGTGTCGGAGGTATAAATTGGCCTCGCGGGCTGGCTCCACCCAGGATCGACATAGCGACAGTTCTGCGAAGAGCATGGAAGAGTCAAATTAAAAATGAAACAATATTTTTTTAAGCTATTGCACAGCTTTTATCGCGGGCTTTGAGCGCGGCGAACGAATCAATAAATTCCGTAACGAAAATAAAACCTAACACCACCCACTCCGCCTACCACGCAAGAGGAAAGATTTGATTGTTTTTTTATGCATTGAATAGGCTCCTAAACCACTGAACAGATTTGAAAATTTCTTTCACTGTCTCGAAGCTACATTATCCCCGGATGACATAGGATATATTAAATTTTCAAAAAACTAGGAATCCTTACTAAAACTTGAATAATGTAAACCAAAGTGTACAAAAATTACCTAAAATATTGTTTGCATCGCGTGCGCTGCTAAAACTATTGATAATTGTATAAAATAATGTACTACGAATTTGCAGAACACATCATTATTTATAAAAAGTGTTGCGACAATATATGTCTAACTATTATAGTTATGCCACAATAAGTATTCTTTTACCTTAAAATTTTGATTGAAATGCCGCCGCTAGAAAAGGCTCTTTATTTGTATCTTGGTATTAATTCTTATAAAAATAAATTACTTTATATTTAAGACTGTTTCAATATCTTTATATAACTTTTTGAACGATTAAATTCGGACATTCCATTCATTAGTATATTGTAATTTAACTATCCAGAGCTTAGTGACTGACTTAGTAGTTCTTATCATTTTTGTAAATAATATAAATTAATTATATATTATTTTATAATATATATTAATTATTATATTATTAAAATATTATTATTTATTAACATAAATATAAATATCAAAGAAAAAAATACTGCATAATTAAATAATTATAATCGCATAAGTTGATAAAAGATGCTATGCTATAGATTTACCCCAGCTGAGCCGAGTGCGACAGGTTTTTTTTTTATAAAAATGTTTTTTAATTTTTACTAGTTTGTTTCCTTCGTTTTATTATTTCATTTTTAGTTTCTAGATACTAGCCCGGCTTCGTACGCCATGCTATTTCCAATTCATTTACAGAAAATTATTTTTTTTAACATTTAGCATGAATATTATTGAATCAGCAAAATGCATTCAGAATACCATACAAAGTATTTTACTCAATTCGTTAGCGGGTTTTACCTAATTATCTGCCTACATAGCTACCTTCCTACGTACCCTATCATTACCTACCTATCAAGCTATCTACCTACCGCACGCATAATCAAACATGTATAAAACAAGCTTTATTTACTTCATAAAAATTAATTAAAACATAAAATTAAATTATATACATAATTAATTAAAACGCAAATTATCAACAGCTACGAGCTTTTAAATGAAATTTAATAAATTATACCTAAATATATAAAAAAATATTCAGTTTAAAAACATGTTGAAAACAAATTTAACGTAAGCTTAAAAAATAAATGACTTCAAATTAAATAAAAGTATCAAGTTGCGTCAGTTACATAAAGTTTCGCTGCTTCGCGCTTGTCGCTGTGTGCGTGAGCCGTGCACGTGTAGTAGTACGCCTCTGTACCTAAAATTGAAGCGCGTGAATTCGTAAACGCGTCCTTAAAATGTACTAAACCTAGTTTTTAGGAACCTTCCTTTAACTTTTTAGCAAAATCTTCGAATGTCAACTTTTGTGTTTTCATACAGTCGATACCGGACTTGCTTTCTCAAGGTTGAAAATTCAAATCCAAATGGCTATATATAGGCGATAGCTATCCCTATAATGGCAGATATTATAGTTAAGGCGGTAAAGCTGATAATTTGTTTATTTTTTATATATTTGTCGTGTCCATTGCAGGGAGCAGGAGCCCTCGTGCGACAGGGAGTCCTCTCTGAAACAGTTGGCACCGCACGCCTCGCGGAGATCAGGTGACTTGGATAATATTTTTAAAATTAACTTGCCATAGCAAATGTTTGTGTAACCAACAAAGTGTTGTTCTGGATCCAGATCTATAACAATTCCTTGTTGTACACAGTTAATTTTCGGTTCACTTTTTGTATAAGTGTTTATTATTTAATATAAAAACGTCTATGTATATGGATAGTTCTACTATAGCATAACATTTTACATATGGTGTACATAGAAAATATTATCCTAAGGTGCCAGTTATGTTTCAAAGAATATTAGGTTTATTAATTAAATGATTTTTCATGTGGAATAGTAACTAGGGCCTATTAAAATTGATGGCAACCTGTTCAGCAGCAACCTAATCGGCCGATTGGAATTCAAGTATAATTAATTTTCCCTAGTCTTACCAAAGTAGACCCCAACATTGTAAGAGAATTGCGGGCAACCGGTGGATGCTTATAGTAAAGTGGCACTTTGAGGGCCTTTGTTCAACAGAAGAAGTCTTCCGGCTGATGATGATGATGATGATTATCACAAGTGTCTAGGTATACATACGTAAATGTAATAAGAAGATCTCCATCATCCACGGAAACTACATAAAGCCCATAATTGAATTTGAGTGTGCGCGAGCACCTACCTGGCTTTGTGCCCAGGAAGGCGCTTCGCTAATTCCGATTGGGTTTCCCCGGTCTGGATTGTCTGCCGACACAAGGCCGCGGTATCATTTATAATACCATCAAACAGCTCTCAGGTATTTATTTGTGTTATTGTAAATGACTTGAAAAAAATGACGTTATTCGTAAGGTTATTGCATGGCTGGGCAAGATAGACCGGAGAAGTATTACTTTGGAGTCGGTTAAGCGGCTGGCCCATACATTAAAAACCTAGCAGCGCATGTGCAATTGAGTAGGAGCCATCGGTGCAAGATGTAACAATAAATATGCGCTCGTGCCGGGCAGAGTCATCCTCGTCGACGTCGTCGGCGGACACCGAGTCGCAGGGCTCCGGGCCCGCCTCGCCGCCCCAGGCTCAGCAGCAGCAGCAGCGCACGCGACGCCATGAGCTCCAGGTGGGTCCTGGTCGAGGGGATCGACGCATTTATATCGCCGCTAATGTCATATGTAGCTTGGCTGATCTTGCGTCTCACTCGTTCATTTGAACAATGGCGGAATCGACAGAGATAGCTTCGATTAGACTAAATAGACCGATAATAATGTTAGAAATTGGAAAATCAGAAAACTGAAGGTGCAATCCGCACGTAGTGACATTGATTTCAGCAATGCCACGACCGTCATTGCATCTAACGATTTTTGACTTTTGAATTTGACGTGGTCTCGCTAGTCAATGGTATATTTACACGTTTAGATGGAAGGAGGCCTCGGGGAATGTTTCCTACTCCTTGAAAATTGCAAACGAGTCCGCCAACGTGTTTGCTCTAAAACCGGAAAATTGATTTCCCTAAGCGAGCACACACTCGCTTCGGTTGGGAAAGCGCACCATATTTGCGTAGCCGCTAATTGGGCGCACCTCGCTACGTCTTCAAGTTTCAGATTTATCATTAAATTGCGTGTAACAATACTCCACTTTTATACTCAAAAAGAAAGATTTTGAGCAAGGTAATATAACTTTTTGCACGTTTTCATACTGGGAAGCGTTTTATAGCACAGTAAAAGTTCAAGAAAAATGTGTGTGTGTATTGTTAAATAAAATTACGCTCCCGAAGAGGAGGCTACAGACGATGGGATGACAGACTTAAGCACGGGCGAAGGGCGTTTAAGTCGGCCGGAATACTTTAATTTACGATCGCTATTGGCGTTAAGAGCGATACAATCAAAAGGCGACGACAAGTCCCCACTGACCAGTTTCCACACATGGTGCGGAGTCGCGCCCAAGCGCTAATTAGCACAGCGTGTCACTTGCCAGTTGCCGCGATGAAGTCAATGGAACAAACCGTCCTGCAAATCATGCAATGCCTGTCCACTGTAAGTGCCATAACAACTCCGTGTAGGCCGCGAAGTTATTCATATGCGCCGAAATGTTGTCTCTGCAACAAAAATTGGATCTATTTATCAACTCCTCTTATATTATTGGTTTAATACGCCACACCTAGTTTTTGTTCGCCCCAGGCCTTTGCTTGCGGCAACACAATTCGACGACTCCAGTAGTGTAGCGTGATGCAATTGGCATTGGACAGTACCGCGCACCGATCGGTCCTTCCCGGCACCCCAGGGAGGGATGCATTGCGTTTGTTTGTGTTTTACGAATGTTTTTATTGACAACCCAATTGTCATAGTGGATAGCAAACCTGCCTCTTGTGCCAGAGGGGTTAAATCCCCCACTACTGGCAAAATATTGTGTGATGAGCAATCATTGCTTAGTTTGGGACTAAATACCAATGTGTAAAAATATGTCCCGAAAAATATATTTTATGTCCCAAATTAATAATACAATTTTCCTCTCATACCTACATATAGTGGTATCATCGCGCTAAAATCGTCTAATTCAAAATAATATATCTATCAAAGCAATACTCACAAAAGGTACTTCGGCACCGTAGTCAATATGCCGCCCGTCCTCGATTTTCGATAGGCATTTATTTACCTAGTTAGACTATGCCGAAAGAAAGCCACGAATAAAGCAAGCTGGCAACGATCGGCATTGTAAGTGACGACCTTGCCACCGCACTGCCCGAGATACAAAGATCAATATCAGACACAGCCGCCTCAGCCTCCGCGTACTGTTGCTGTGCCCTGCCTATATTCTCGTACGTAGGCACGCTACAGGCCTTTTCATCTCCGCACTCCCTAATGAATTCTATTGAAACTGCTAAGCGCCTATTGAAAATTTGCATAAATGCGTATTGTTTAAGTAAGGTCGTAAGAAACGATTTCATTTCTTTCAGTTATTTATGAGCACGATTCAGAACATCTAGTATTATAGTTTTCATTTCGGATTTCTAGAAAGATGGAACATAATTACGTCTCCTCCACATTTACATATATTTCTTTTAGTTTATCCAATGTAACACATAATTCTAGGATCCGTGTTTTAAGGCGGTGACGTGCCACTGGCACTCTTTTATGATACAGCACTGAAATGTTTGCTTGTAGTCAAAAGGTCTTTCATGTTGCTAATGGTTCTGGAGCTTAGAACGTCTGTTTGTTATGTCCTAGCTCCATCTAACGGTGTACAGGAAAAAATTGTTTTGATGTTACATTGCTGACGGAGGTGTTGACTGGTGATTAAAGTTTTAGGTTCTAATCATTCGTCCGTTTTAACTTATTTCATTATATTAAAACGAACGAACATAATTGACATAATGAAATGAACATAAGAACTTAAAGCATAATGAATATATGTAGATATATAATATAACTAATTAGATATATAAATAAAATTAATCAAACTTAAATCTATATGTATATTCCTAAATTTGTTGACACAACTTGTATAATTGAATTTGTTGGATGGGTTACTTACTAAAAGCCGTAACAATATGCGTATTACACATATAAATACATAGTTTTTATTCTCTCGTAATTTTGATACACAAAGTTGTTAACGTTGGCATTTGCAAGCCACCGACTGATATAGTTCCATTGATGGTGGATATGCCAACACTAAAATGTCAAGGTGGTACTCTCTGAACACTTTTTATAAAAGTACACAAATATATTTAATATCTCTTGTAATCTTACAAAGCATTGTATTATAATAAAATGCTAATACTTATGTACGTACCGTATTCTTTTGTACGAACCTTACAAAAGTACGTATATCGTACCTTAATAGCCAATACCATTCACAACGCAATTCTCACGTGCCGACCCCACCTAGGAGGGTAGGGGTAAGGGTAGGAGAGAGACATCGAACTTTAATACAATCATAAAACGCTTCACCAATGTTACTGAGGAGTGCGCAGTCTATGGTTGTACCGAAGCGCAGCCCGCGGCCTTGGCCGTGCGGAAGGCGACCGGCCGACCGGCCGCCCGTGACAGCCTCGCACTTGTCTCCTTATCTCTACGCTAAATAGCTGCTTGTCAATTATGCTCCGTTTCGAAGGCGGACCCTGGCTATTGGATGGTATCGCAGTAGCTAAAGTATTGGGTCGGTTGTGACCGGTTCTTGCTTTGCGGAGTTGTTGTTTATGATGAAATGTTACGATTGGTGAGCCGGGATAGCTCAGTGTCCGGGCGCTCGCCTTTATTTCAATATACTCGAGCAACCCGAGTTCCATCCCCGGTGCCAGCATCAATGAAATTGTTAATTTTAAGTGCTAACTTATCATATGTTCAGCGGTGAACCTCGTGAAGAAATCTGCATACTTTTGAAATGATAACAAAAAAATATTTCGAAAATATGTCAAGTCGCAGTGGGGCCGCGTATTGGAATATGCCCTAACCCTCCCTAAAGAGGAGGCCTTTTCTTTAATTAGTTACGACATGATATGATCATCATAGTTGGACAAGTGCCAAAGTTAACGTTAACGTTGTGTGAAACGTCGCAGAGGGTGGAGCGGCGCGAGGAGGCCGCCAGCGCCACTCGAGTGCAGCCCAACCCGTTATTGAGGTGAGCATTATGTGTGTTTATACTATTACCATTCGAGCCAAATACTCCGTAATATAATTTATGTAATGTCACCCACCCTTTGAAGTTTCTTTTGCCGCCTTTGGAAAAAATATAAGAGTTAAATTTTTAGGATGCGCGCGCCCACCGACCAACCAATTACAACTTTTTGATATATATGTCAATAATTCCTGATTATAAAATAAATAAACCGTTATCAACTGTCTTTACGATAAAGAAGTATAACTTCTTACTTGCATACATACCTACTTTTTATGTGAGAAGATAGCAAGCGATCTGGCGGTTCACTTGCCTCCTGATGTAAAGTGATAACCTGGTTATCACTTCACATCGGCATGGACTTTAGAATGACCCGAACGGTTGTATATGTGTTACTACCATTTAATAAAGTGTGCCCCGGCTACCTCACTCACCAGATAAAAATGCAGAAGGGTAACTTTCACTTTACGCCGGTTTTCTTCTTGATTGTGGCCCACAGATAAAAGAATGCTTTAAGTAGTTGCTGGTTGGAGTTTCAATACCAATTTGCTAATTGCTCAGCGAAAAAGAAAACTACTAAACATAAAGGATGTAATATATGAAATTAAGTTGAATGAAGTAATGAAGTTGGAGTGATTCTTTCCACTTTAAATATTAAGAATTTTTTTAAATAAGATGCCACTGTAAATTTGTCGGTTGAGAGCTACGCGGGCGAAAGAAAGGGGGACGCGGGGTGAGGGAGGACCTTGGAAATATCGCTCGGTCGTTGGAAAATGTGAAGTTTATATTCAATATAATACACGAGCTCTTTGTCATTGAACGTTGCACATTGAAAGGCTCTTATTTGTCGAAACCGAAGGTCGCGCACCCTCCCCAACTTCGGGGGCAACCGGTCGCGCGAGGCGTCTCGCTGCGACACGTCGCGGCGCGCCCACCACATCACCATGGCCTCCGAGGACCTGCTGCAGCCGGGCCACGTGGTCAAGGAGCGCTGGAAGGTAGGGTGGATCGAACGGCTCCCTAAGACGTTCGTAGGTTCGTACACAGCCTAATTGATGGCAAAACCTTCATTTGCAGGTGGTCAAGAAGATCGGAGGCGGCGGCTTCGGTGAGATCTACGAAGGCCTGGATCTGGTGACTCAGGAGCAGGTGGCGCTCAAGGTGGAGTCCGCCCGTCAGCCGAAGCAGGTTCTGAAGATGGAGGTGGCCGTGTTGAAGAAGCTTCAAGGTGAGCCAAGAGAAGTAAATGTAGAGGTTTAATTTATTACACGTCGCCTTGCCATGTCCCATTTGCTTATTGCTGCGTGCGGTGGTGGTTGTGGTGGGCAGGCAAGGAGCACGTGTGCCGCTTCATCGGGTGCGGGCGCAACGCGCGCTTCAACTACGTGGTGATGCAGCTGCAGGGCAGGAACCTGGCGGAGCTGAGGAGGGCGCAGCCCAGGGGCGCCTTCTCGCTCTCCACCACGCTGCGGTGAGACCCACTCTCTACTTCACGCAAATGTTTGTGCCTAGCCTAATAAATTAAATAAACTAATGCTCACTATGCCATATAAAGTTATCCGGAGTACTATAATACTAGTGATCAAAGTCGCTGATCAACTTGGATGATGGGTGTACGAATTTGGAAGGGCATGAGCGCGTGAAGATCAAAAAACTTTGCTGAAACGTTGATGGACAAGTGTGTGCTTTTTTGTTTGTATTACATAACAATATTTTTGTTTCAGGTTGGGTTTGCAAATATTAAAAGCAATAGACTCAATACATTCGGTGGGATTTTTGCACAGAGATATTAAACCAGTAAGCATTTCGTTATATGTATTACTATTTAAGTCTTTATCTACATTGCATTTCTGAAATCAAATACGCTTGTCAACTTGGTCTTTTTGTTTTATTTGCCGCATCCTACTCTGTGTCAATTTGTCTACGTGGATAAGTTTGTTGGTAAAGTTTCTGTGGGGCGTGCGTGGCCATGGCGCTTAGAGCTGGCGAGTAAGCGTGCCGTTTGTGCGCAGAGCAACTTCAGCATCGGGCGGCACCCGTCCAACTGCCGGCGCGTGTACATGCTGGACTTCGGGCTGGCGCGCCAGTACACCACCAGCAACGGGCAGGTGCGCCCGCCGCGCGCCGCCGCCGGCTTCAGGGGTACGTTGCTCGCATATGGATGACAGGCCTTCTCTGTTCTCAACTATCGGACTGATTAACTAACCAGTCGTAGCCAATTGCTTTATTAACTTCGGTGACGATCCGTAAAGATGAGCGCCGTCGACAGGCACGGTGCGGTACGCGTCGATCAACGCGCACAAGAACAAGGAGATGGGGCGCCACGACGACCTCTGGTCGCTCTTCTACATGCTGGTGGAGTTCGTCAACGGGCAGCTGCCGTGGCGCAAGATCAAGGACAAGGAGCAGGTGGGTCTAGAGTTCAAGCGCCCTGTCTATATATTTGGTAAAATATAAGGTGTATCTTGTCATTTCAATCCGATTAAATGTATCGCTTTGTCGAAGGTAATAGTACATAGGTGCGCATATGATCTTTGGCAGGTGGGGCTGATGAAGGAGAAGTACGACCACCGGCTGCTGCTGAAGCACCTGCCGTCGGAGCTGCGCCAGTTCCTGGAGCACGTGCAGCAGCTGGAGTACGCCGACACGCCCGACTACGGCATGCTCACCTCGCTGCTCGAGCGCTGCTGCAAGCGGCGCGGCATCCGAGACGCCGACCCCTACGACTGGGAGAAGGACGTGAGTGCCGCCGCCCCGTCGCCCCCTCGCCCCCCGGCCCACGCCCCCCGGCCCACGCCCCCCGGCCCACGCCCCCCGGCCCACGCCCCCCGGCTCACGCCCCCCGCCTCACGCCCCCTCTCGCGCGTTGCAGGCCGTGGCGGCGGGGGCCCGCGCGCGCGCCGCGCTGGCGCCGCCCGAGCCCGCCGCGGAGCCGGAGCCCGCGCCCGACCGGGTGAGCGCCCGCCCTCGTCGCTGCTCGCCGCCCCTCGCCTCGCCGTCGCATGAGCTCACTGAGCGGGTCGCCCGTTTCAGGCGCGGCGCCGGCTCGAGACGGAGGCGACGGCGGCCGTGGCGACGGACACGCACACGCACACGCACAAGGAGAAGCGCGCGCAGCCCGCCTCGCCGCGCCACGCCCACGCCCACGCGCACGCGCACGCGCCGCCCGCCCACGTGAACGGATACGTGCGTTGTAGCTTGTTCGTCGCGCGTCGCTCGGCCCCGGGTGAGGTTTCTGACGCGTGCGCGTGTGTTGCAGTCGGCCGCGGAGAAGGCGACGCCGGAGAAGGAGGCCGAGGCGCGCAGCGGCGCCGCCCCCTCGCCCTCGCCCGACCGACACCCGCACAAGGTTTCTCACTGCCACTTCCTCTCGCGGAACCGGAGGCGGGCCTAGCGCCACCGGAGGAGTCGGTAATGCGTTGCGGCCTCTAATGGGAATAGGCTCCCTCCATTTTGCAAATGGGACCGCCATAAAGGTTCACGCGCGCTTGTGAATTCGACATCTATATAATGTTACAATATTCCTAACTGGGTTCCATAAGGCCTCTTTTTTACTTAACAATCATAATATTTATTACGTACGGGCATCTATGAAGTTGTTAGTCGAAACTTGTAACGTACTCGGCGCTGAAGGAAGACATTATGAGGTAATTTAAATTCTTTCTAAATAATTATAGGAAAT
Source organism: Iphiclides podalirius (assembly GCA_933534255.1). Taxonomy (NCBI): domain Eukaryota; kingdom Metazoa; phylum Arthropoda; class Insecta; order Lepidoptera; family Papilionidae; genus Iphiclides; species Iphiclides podalirius. The sequence goes on along the minus strand of OW152835.1, from coordinate 96,831 downwards.
ATTGTGACTAGAATGTGAAATTCATCCATTTAACAATTGGTTCGCGTGTTACTTCTTAAACCCTTTGTACAGAGGAGTTCTTTGTCCGATTTTATAATTGTTTGAAACTGGAAATAGCATGATATTTATCGGTGCGTGATTGAAAGGAAAGTTTCCGTTCCATTGGGCGAGAGTGCGACCGCAATGGTGGTCTTCTTCGTTCACGAAGGTAAAGCGCGCGGTGCGCAGGTGGTGCAAGAGGCGTGCGCGGCGCCGGAGGGCGGCGGCAGCCTGGCCAGCGGCAGCCAGGCCGCGCGCCCCGAGCGCCAGAGCGTGCCGCCGAGCCGGCCGCGCGCGCCGCCGCTCGCCGCCCCCGGGCCCACGCTGGCGCGCCTGCGCGTGCTCACCGCGCCGCCCACCTGCGTGCAGGAGCTGGCCCACGCGCCGCACGCCGCACACGCGGCCCACGCCCACTCGCCCGCGCTCGCAGGTCGGCCCCGCTCGCGCCCCGCCGCCCCCGCCGCCCCCGCCAGCCCCGTCCCTCACTCGCCCTCTTCGCTTGCAGGCGAGGCCCTCAGCCCGCGCATCGTGGCCGACGTGGACAGCGTGCACTCCGACACGCACTTCAAGAGAGGTGAGCCCTCCGACTACGTTACTACTTACCGCCTAAAGCGTCATCCGACCCAGAAGTCGTGAGGCGGCCCTCCGCATTGGCTAAGTAAAGGTTTATGCGTGCATCATCAAGCGGAGGAATGTCACCTACGGACCCATGAAGTTCGGTACGAACTATGATTTCTTGTATAAAACAAAGGCTACCAGAACGGCAATTGACGTGGACTGGTTCGTTAGACTATACAGGTTGGCTTTTTTAAAGGTGCCCAAATTCACACAGGAGGTTCAAATTCGGTAGTATAATCGTTTATTGAATTAAAAACAAAATTTTTTTTTTTCAAAACAACCTGTCTTTCTATTCCCTAAAAAACAGAACTTGTTGACAATGCGGTAGTCCTACATAAATAAGTCGTATACTTTTGAAACGAATTTGTGTACGTGTTAATTATGAATGATCGCGCGTAAAATAAATGAGCTGCCCATAAATCACGCACTTTTTGAAATTTGAAATAAATGTAATAAAAAAATTACGAGTGATTTTAAATATTTATCAATTTTTATCTAACATTATTTATGTCTAGAATTTTATAAATAAAAAAAAGCCTTAAAACACTTAGAAAAGCCTCCCTGTATAGTCCGCAGAATGCAAACGTATTCTTGTAGAAAGAAAATTTATAAACACAACAACGACAATTTGATGATGAAATTAAAATGTGGAAGTTGGGCCACATTCGGTTTTAAAGTGGGCGTGCTCCCCTTCTGCAGGCGGCAGGCGAGCGGCGAGGGCGCGCGCAGACCAGAGCTTCACGCAATTCGCCGTCATGGATGATGAGAACGTCTCGGCGTTACAGCAGGTCGATTAACGCAACCCTTTACGATTTGAGAGACAAGAGAGTTTACATTATTATCATTTTAACCTTATTTGATGTAGTAGGTACATGTGGTGTGGATGTTCATACATAAAATATCCCGCATTTATTTATTTCCAATGAGGTAATTATTATTTAGGTACTGCAAGTTTTCATTTACACTCAAAATTAACTCCATTATTTGGACTTTAGGTGACGAAAGGCGGTGCCCTCACACTGGTCTCCCTGTGGAAGTCGCAGTTCGACGACTCCGAAGAGACAACCGACAACGAATGGAAACAAGAGCAGCTGCAGGTATTTAATGATAGCCCGAGTCTCAGTGGAGCACGTTTTGAGGAGACGTGCGCCGTGAGAGATAAGTGTCGTGTCGCGCAGTCGCCGGAGCACCGCGGCGCGCGCGGCGCCAGCGCCGTGTCGAGCGGCTCCAACGCGGCGCGCACGCAGCTGCCCGCCACGCACACGCAGCACACGCAGCACACGCAGCCCTCGCAGCCCACGCCGCCCACGCAGCAGCAGCCCGCGCCCGCGCCCACGCCCCCTCACGAGCCCCACCACCAGCAGCTCGCAAATCAGGTCACGACACTACTATATTCCTCCTACAAGGACACATTCTAATTCAGTCTCAGAGAAGAACACCACAAAATCTTTTCCGAGATCTTTTTAAAAAACTATATATCTAACTATATAATTAAGGTTTTAAGACTAGAACTAGAAAGCTTTTTAGATAAAAGCACCTTGCAAGTAGGTGGAGGTGGTTAATAATGCGGAGACGACGGAGGGCGCGCCTAAGGCGGAGCAGCCGGTCAGCGAGAAGGGGGCCAAGGTGCGGTGCTGCCTGCACAGCGCCGGCATCGAGGCGTTCCCGCGGCTGCAGCCCGTGCTGCCGCGCAGCTGGAGCCTGCCGGCGATCGGTGAGAGCGAGACGGGTGACGGGTGGTGGTGGCCGGAGGGCGGAGGGGCGAGGCGGAGGCGGAGCGTGAGAGTGAGGCGAGGGCGGTTCTGTGCAGGGACGCGGGTGCGCGCGCTGCGGCCGCCGCTGCTGCAGCAGGCGTCGTTCGACGGCGGCGCGGGCGGGCCGGAGGGCGGGCCGGAGGGCGCGCTGCGCTACAGCCTCGACGTGATGCGCGGCGTGGCGGCGCGCGGCCACGGCCCGGAGCCGCCGCCGGAGCCGCCCAGGGCCTCCAGCTTGCCGGTCGGTACTCAAGTACCTTTCATTTATTTTTTTCTTATTTCTAGTATTTAATTTATGTCTGTCACTATTCTTTATATAACAACAATTAAGATTGTCTTACATACAAAATTTATACATTACAATAAATATATTGGGACGCAACAGTGAGTATATTAATCTCTTTAAAAAAGATCTCTGAGTGTATTCCGGGCTCCGATGTTATAGATTGTTCGAACAGCTCTTTTTTAAAGAATAAATAAAGAATTTATATCAGATGCACTACAAACAAAATGCAGTACGATAAGGAAATGCTGTGAAAATAGCTAAAGTAAACAAGTCTGGCAGTGTCGATGTCTGTTAGCTGTCTAACCTTCCTAATCGCAAAAACAGCGGAGCTTAGCCTACTCGCAAGAGATGATAGATGGGGACTCTAATAGAGCTTTGAATCTACTGTAATCCCCAAGGAAACAGCGGACTCAACAGGATTAAGGGATACGTTATTTAATAATAAACTAAAACTTTGCCTTCTTACACTAGGAAGAGTAAAAAGAAAACATTTAGTTTTTTTGGCATTTAATGCCATATTATTTATGGTAAACCAGTGGAGGATATGCGAAAGTGCACCATTAACGTCGTCATAATTTGAAATGTCGGTCAACCTTAAAGATGAGCGATGTATCGTCAGCAAACAATACAACTACACACAACTCACTGGCATAAGAGGGGAGATCATTTATATATACTAGAAATAATAATGGACCGAAGATTGATCTTTGTGGGACACCCATTTTCATGGGGAATCCTGTGGAATTAACATCATTGACAGATACTTTTTGAATTTCTTACCAAGGTAAGAGGCAATGAGATTGAAGGTGCTATCACGAATGCCATAATAATCTAGCTTGCGAAGGAGGTTTTTGTGGTCTACGCAGTCGAAGGCTTTTGAAAGGTCGCAGAAGACATCAAATGCATCTTGTGACTTTCCCAGGCGTTATGAATATGCTTGACTAGTGCGACGCCCGCTTCTGTTGCGATCTGCCTTTAGTACCAATTAGTTTGTTCAGTACCAACTTAGTCAGTGTGTTACAGTGTATGATTGTGCATTACTCCTCGATTTAAACGGCGCAGGACGTGTCGCGGTCGGGCAGCGCGTCCGGTGCGTCCGGCGCGTCGGGCGCGTCTGCGGGGCGCCGTCTCGCCCCCGCCGCCGCCGCCGCCGCCGGCCCCTCCCCCGGCGCGCCCTCGCCCTCCCCCGCGCCCCCCTCCGCGCCCCCCTCCGCCGCGGAGCGCACCGTCTCCAGCCGCCTCGAGATCCGCGTGCGCGCGCGCACCGAGCCCCACGACGGCGCCCAAGGTGCGCGAATTACAAATTACGACCCGTGTATTTCATTTTTTCCACTTTACTCATCACCTCCTGCTCTTATCCCACCTGACATTGTGTGTGAATCTTGTTGTAAGTGCTTTTGGCTAGGATTCTACCAGCGGCCGTCTGCATGGACGGCACAAAATTTATCCAGCCCTGTACTTTGAACAATAGCAAATAATGATTATCAAGCTCGCTGTTAAAAATCCAAGACTTATTAATAGATCCGAACTGGACTCCAGTAAAACGAATTTCCGAATTGAAAATCTCCATTACCGATCATATTCATCACATCGATTTATATTTTTACGAAATCGGTGTAACTCTTTCCTGTTTAAGGTTTTCTTCAAATCTGACGATGCAGTGAAAAAGGTGTTTTAAACTTTTCATGACTTCAACAATAAGTTCAAAATAAAAGTAGACTGTTTTTCTTAATCTAATAACAATTCATTTGAATCTACGAAGTACAATAAATTCTCTTGGTGGACATCGACAGTGAGAATCCACTCGGTGGTGAGCGGCGGCGAACCGTTTCGGCTCAATCACGAGGAGGCTTCGGTCTACTACGACGCTACAGAACATCAGAGAGATAAAAGGTTTGTCTTGTTTCATTTTTAAAGTTACGCACGTAATAAACACGTAAAATTAATGAACATTGAGTCTTGAGACGAACAAATAGAATAGCCATTATTTATTAACGCGTTTCACTTGCAGGTCTTCGACTCGTAGCGCAGAGAAAAGCCAGAGCCCCGCGATGGAGAGGACACGCCTCGACGCCATAACGGATAGGTAGCGATTGGAGTAAAGACATTATCATTTTTAATTACCACTGTCTCAATAATTTTAATGGTATCAGATCGCGATAACAGTTAATTAAAATTAAACAAAAACTATTATGTAAGTATCGTCAACATAGCTCATGGTCTTGCAGATCGGGATCGGGTTCGAGGCGCGACGCGAGCGCCCCCGCCGACGTCGCTCACAGCCTCCGGGACGTGAGTAGTCTTTTGATCTCTTACTTATGGTAACGCCCATATTTATTAAATGTATGAGTTAATGTCTGCACAACGAATGACCGCAGCGCTCCGCGGGCGGCACGTCCCGCATCCCGGTGGCGACGGGCGCGCCGGGGGCGGGGGCGGGGGCGGGTGCGGGGGCGGCGGCGGGGTGCGGCGAGGCGCGCGCCGGCCGCCTCGCCAAGTGCGCCTCGTGGAGCGGCGACGGGCCCCTCACGCCCGACCCCAACGACCTCACGCCCGGTGATGATCCTCCTGAATATGCTATGCCGATGATGACCTTAGCCTACACAATACTATTACTAATACACGCGGTGGCGGTCCCCGATTCAGCGCTCCGCAGGCGGCGGCAGAACGCCAACGAGAAGTACGCGGCGGACCCCGCGCGGGAGCTGAACCTGCGCTTCGCCCGGCCGCGCCACCGCCAGCCGCCGCAGCTGCACAACAGGTGAGGCGCGCGCCCTTTGCCACCGTCGTGCGACACGCTTACTTTACATCCAATTTTCCCAAGGTTTGTTTAAACATTCGAACTTAGTTTGTTTACAAAAAATGTTTTTTCATAATTACACAAATAATCTCGCAAATATAATAACGTTTTAATTAGAATCCTTATTAAATGCGCCAACTATTAAAGTATAACTTCGAGTAATTCAACGTTGTTTATTGTTTACTTAACATAAACTTTCGATCTTTCCTGTCGCGCCAAATGCTAAGTCTTTTTGTAAAGATAAAATATCGTCGTTGGATTGTGATAATTTTTAAATTTTTAAATTATGTAGATAATTGACATTTTTAATTTGGAAGTTATTGTGGAGGAATTGTCATTTATAAAAGTAACGAAAAGAAGAGGTCCAAAATGTGTACCTTGAGGCACGCTAGAGCGCAGTGTTTTTGATGTTACACAAAAAAATTGCACTGTTTTTTCAAACAAAATGTAGTCTCACGTCATGTTTATCTAAATGTGTTAAAAATGTATATTGTGCATACTTTCTGCATTTGTGAAAACGTATGTTGGATACGTCTATCATGTAACACTATGGCCCGAAATGAACGTTAAAGTGTCGCAAGCTATGCATGCTGTATTGCGTGTTTCGCTGAGGCAGGGCCACGCGCCTTCTGCTTTTGCACGAATGGGCTGTCTCGTCCTCTGTTGAGCGGCCGCGCGGAAGACCGGCAAAAGGTGGTACTTCCGCGTCTGCAAGGCCACGTCTGGCCAGCCCCTGGGCGTGTCTGAAAGAGCAATACGCGAATGGCGCAGCAGGAGCGGGGCGCGCGGCGTGCCGGCGCTGCTGCTGGCGTCGCCGCCCGCCTCGGGCTCGGCCGCGTCGGGCTCCTCGTCGTCGGGCTCGCCGCCGCCCGCGCCCCCCGCCCACCCCGCCGCCCCCGCCGCCCCCAACGCCGCCGCGCCCCCCCACAACGCCGCGCGCGCGCGCCGCTTCCGCCCGCTCTCCATCGCACCATAGGTAGGTGCGCCTAAATTTCTCTGTGTCCAACGAGTGCCTGTACCCACTGTGGTGGTACATTTGGTGGCCAATCCATTTCAATTATTCAATTATAGCCTGATTTTGTTGATTAGCGCAGAATACGTTTTAAATGAGTTTCCTACATAGTGTACTTGATAAAGCTGTAATCCGATAAAACATTCCTCTGACAATTCTCATCTTGCAATATCTATTTTTGCTTATTTTGTTTCATACAACAATTAGAATCTTTATATGAGTTGCGGTGATGTAGACGACATTTTATTTCAAAACACAAGTGAACGAATTTTTTATCGAAAAATCAATTAAAAATAATTTATATATACATATATACTCCTAATTATAAACATACTTAAATTTGGTTTTTAGCAAATAACCAATGAGCGCACTAATCCTGCAGCCGGATCTTAGACCAATTGTAACACCATCGGGATATAAAACATTTTTCATACTTACCGCCATTTTTCTTGACGTCACGAACTTCGTTTTTCGAAGTCGAATGTTTTCTTCACACAGTATTTTGAATATACAGAGAGACTTTTTTAAAGGTGCCCAAATTTACACAGCAGGTTCAGACTCGGTAGTATAATCGTTTATTGGAATAAATTTTTTTTTTCAAAAAATCACCATTCTATTCCTTAAAAAACAGAACTTGTTAACAACGCGGTAATCATTCATAAATACCAAAATTTTACTGTTCATGCACACAAACGAATTTGTGTGCGTGTTAGTTATGAATGATCGCGCGTAAAATAACTGAGTTGCGTATAAATCCCGCACTTTTTGAGATAAGTTCAAATTAATGTAATTAATTACTTATGAGTGATTTAAAATATTTATCATTTTTTAAAAAACATTATTTATGTCTACAATTTAAGTAAGCCGTGATAGCTCAGTGTCCGGGCGCTCGCCTTAAATTCAATATACTCGAGCAACCTGAGTTCGATCCCCGGTGCCGGCACCAATGAAGTTTTTAACTTTAAGTGCTGACTTCTCACATGCTCCGCGGTGAAGGAAAACACCGCGAGGAATCTTGGATATTTTCGAAACAATAACAAAAAAAAATTATTTCGAAGATATGTGAAGTCCGCCAATCCGCAGTGGGGCCGCGTGGTGGACTATGCCCTGATACCCTCTGTATAGAGGAGGCTTTTGCCCAGCAGTGGGACATGTATAGGCTGTTACTTTATGTCTAGAATTTAATAAAAAAAAATGGATACACTTAGAAAAGCCTCCCAGTATACGAAAATTTTCCAGTCATCAATTGTCCAGTTTATCAAGTTATGTTGTTGGCAAGTTCTTTTTTTATTGTTAATTAGCTATCTTTTTTTCTTTTTTCTAAAGGTATTTATTTTTTTTATGTGAAAAGTTGCCAAGCAAGCAGACGGTTCACCTGATGTTAAGTGAATATCATATTCCCACTTTACGCCGGTGTTCTGTGAGTTCGTGGTACATACCCGCACGTGCCTGCCCATTCGTGCAACAGCCGAGGCTGCTGCGTGGCCCTACCACCGTTAAAATTATTCCGATAAAATTTTGTTATTCATTTCCTGATTTCGAGGTATTATGTACGAAGTTCGTTAGAAAATGGACTTGGAAGGCAATAATATATCACCCGTGAAAACGGCCCCGTAAACACGTGAGTGCGTCGGAAAAAATCATAGTAATTAATGCATAAGCAGATAAAAAATTAAAGGTGGCAAAACATGTATGGTCTTTGACAGACTGCATTGTAAAAACTGCTGAACTAGTAATTGAATTCAAAATGACAATGATGTCATTTGGATACATGATCGATAAACCATAGAGATTTGATAACATTCACATAAAATAAAACTAAGCGAGAATTTAGTTCATCTTAGAAACCCGCTCCGATGACTAGCATCACGAATAAATTACATGAATTCACAACGTATGCAGTTAGACAGATTGTTCATCATTTTTTCCATACAAATGAGGGTCCTGAGTGAGAGGTTATAACAAGAAAAGAAGTGAATCCTCATTCTTTCTTTAGCAGACTTGCCAAATTTGTCTAAAAGTTCAATGGGACGAGTATTAAAACATTTAAATTCTACTTGTTTGATTAATGGGAATATTTAAATTTCAAACAACGAACATTGATACATGGGAAAGTTGAACAAAACTTTGATACTAAATCGGGTAGTTTAGACATTAGTTGAAACATTTCTTGATAGTTTGTCAACTGGGCTGAATGCACCATCTGACCTAAATTAAAAAGGCTGAAGATTAATTATTAGTCATGCAGGTAGTGAAGAAGGAATCTACGAAGGCGGGCTGCCCTTGTTCGACTTAAAAAATGATTTATTTTGAAGATGAAGATTACTAAGATCAAGACATGAATAGAGCTTTTGTTTTTAGTGTTTGGCGAACATTAACCAAAACTTGTACACGGTATTGGTGATAGATAACGCGCTAAAGCGGAACGGATGCCAGCTGGATGTAGGGAAAAAGACCGACATCCAAGGGTGGTTACAAGAAACGCAAATAATATTCGAATCTACAATGATAAAAGCTTAATTAATTGAAATTGTTAAGAAACATGCAGTAGATGAGATGATTAGAGAGAACAGTGGTGACATCATTATGCTTCTGCCCTTACCATTTAGCTTAATCCAATAGAGTGGTGGTATGTGGCAATTGATAATAAAGCTTTCAAAATTAATGACGTAAAAAATTATATGAAGAAGTTATGGCAGAGGTTTTAAGCACGGTGATAGGACCACGCAACAGTGTTCGCTGTTGCACGAATGGCCAGGTTCTCACATAAAAAAAAGAGGTGACTACGCAGAAAATTTTTTAGACCGTTTTCATGTAAATGTAAAAGAGTTAGATTCTGATTCTGAATTTTCAGAAATTGAATATTTTTTTTATTACTGTACTTGTTTTTTTTTAATTCAAGGGTTGTATGTAAAAAACAAACAATATCGTAGTTTAAAAAAAGTATACCTAATTTTTTTAATAACTGTGTAAAACATATTTAATGTTTTAAAAATAGTTAAATAAAAATAACAGGTTTAGTACACCTGAAATCATTTATTGAAATTTATTTTTACATTTTGGACATTTAAGTATAATCAGATTATAATTGTAGTATCAAAATTATTATATCTAGTTTTCATAATTTAACTTAAGATGCTATATGTAATATTTACTTCTTCTATATGTAAAATTTAACAAATCATATGACTGCTGCCTAAAACCAAATTCAAAATATAAATGCCGCTTAATTAAAGCAATAATTAATATATAATTTATTGTACTTTCTTCAATCATTTCATTATATTCAAAAAAGGAAACAAAAGGCTCATGGGATCTGGCAATGGTGATGCTTAACTGCAGGAAAATTTTCATTTAAAAAATAACATTAATTTGGTTGAATTGTCCCGTTGCAGGAGCTGGCCACCGGCTGTGACGTCACAGCGGAGAATCCTTTCTGAGAGATAGTTGAATTATTGCACGCCTGCGAAGGACATGGAATAATAATACTATAAAAATGTTATATTTTCGCAAATGTCTGCGTTCATGATATTACGACTTTAAGATATTGTTATACCGTATTCATTAAGAAATGAAAGCAGAGCCAAGAAAGCATGTCTCACACTCCGGCATACCCACCCACATGCCAAATGTCAATTGTCGATAGAAACTATCAATTTCAAAGAATTATGAATCTAAAGCTTTTGCTTTCTAAAATCCTAATAAGAAAACCAATCACACTATAGTACAAAATGTTATTGAGGTGATAAAAAAAACAGTTCGATGTGTTCCACTTCCAAGTACATATCTTTGTTTGTGCCTCGCGCTGGGCGCGGGGGTCGGCGTGTGCGTTATCGGGGGGAGGGTGAAGGGGAAGGGGGTGTCCAGGAGATGCTGTATAATACATGTGTATCCAATGTTAATCTTACATTGTTGCTTATATTAAGCCAAAAATATATATAATTATTTTTGTATGCCTCCGGATGACACGACCTCTCCATTTTAACATGATGTGTTCTTTGGCTCAACGTCACCACTCAGAGCGAATAATTAGGTGAGCGCTCGGAGCAGGTGGCAGTTTTGAATTCACTCGATATTACATATTTTGAGCGCTTTCAAATTCTAGTGTATTTCGTACCAGAAGGTGCTCGACTATTGTGAATAAAACTAGATCTCTTCGTAGCTAGGACTCGCATTTGATATAGCACTTGGACCGGAGCGGAACGGATAGAGCGCTCCTTGAGGTTTGGACAAATTTGTTCGAGACAAACTTGTTTCAGCTTCCACTGTCTATCGGAGAAGGTGTGCACGAGGCTGAATCGCTGAAAATCGGTGCTCTACTCGCCGCTATAGTATCTTTTCAATCTTGGATTCGTACGCTTTAGAGTAAGCTGATCGAAATACGTCATTTCATTGAATAGTCGAAAGATTGCTAATATTAATATTTTTATCGCATTACTGCCTGTTCAACGTTTGTGCGCAACGAGTCCACATCGCTCATCGATGTGTTTTGATACGCTTACGTAACTTTACCATCTTTCCAACTGTTGATATAAACGTAATTCGAGAAGATGTTGTGTCAACTTACTGCATATAGTTCTTACAATAGTGTGAATAACTGAAACGCCTCTTATGAAGAATGCCTTGCCATCAGAAACCATCAACAATTTTTCAATTGGCGGTCCCTCATAAAGATAGCGGGCTTTATTTTATTATTAATTATTATCTAAACCTTCTTTGTAAAATAAATACTGAAACGGTGCAGGAACGCTATTTTTTATGTAATCTTATTGTCGTTGAATGTTTTAATATTTAATTGTTACAATATCCTGAAAAGTGTGCGTCTCTTATTTTTAATTCAGAAATCTTGTAAACGTTGATGCTTTTTATTATCGAAAATAAATGAGGGCGTCGAATGTTAGAGACCGTAAAACTTATAACGTATATGTTTTAATATTTCTACAGTTTCAGTGATCTCTTTTGATGGAATTTTGTTCATGCAATTGCGAGCTTAAGTAACGGTCTCTGGAGAAGTTTGTTATACAGCGTGTCTGTACAACCGCGACAATAAAGGAACGCACGTCTGACACTACATGCCAATAATCATAAAAAAATCCATAATAAAAAAAATGTTTCAAACAAATTAAATAAAACACCTGATTGATTCATAAATTCAGAGACTTTCATTCGTTGCCACAGCGTCCAGTTACAAGTCTCTCCTTCTGTTTTATATCTTAAATTCATTCAACCCATTCATATGCTTTGTTTCTTTTACAAATGAAATTAACGTTACTGTTTTATACGTAATGGTGTTTTAAAGTTGTTTGTTTTGGAAAATTTAATAACTCTGTAAATATTGATGTTTAAAGAATGTAAATGTTTAATACAATTTTAAAAAGTTATCCTCTATATGTATGTTCATTTATAGTCGCGTTTATAACGACACGCTGTATACAGCGATCGACGAAAATAATCATTATTTTTCTTTAAGATATATTGAATGAAGTATACTTGAATTGGATATGGTGAATTATTCTTATTATGAATTATCGGTTTATATAATAAAATGTTGTTGCTCGTTAATATTGTGATTCGCGGCGCTCTCATTTATTTGGCCTTAAAGCTCCTCTATTAATATGTAAAATGTTAATCGGTGCAACACGAAATGGAACGTTTAATAACACTGTGGCAATGACTGATATAATTGAATTTCTTGGATATATCAACACGGTATTATTCATTCATTGCTATAATGATTTCCATCTGGTTTGTAGTGATAAGCAAGTCGAATATTATCCGATTATGAAAATCTGATTTGTTCGTCTGTAGCCGCAAAGAAGCTGTATATAATCCACCCTGTTTGTAAATTATGACTTTCTTTCTTGTTTAGGTTAAGCAATGGTTTATAATACGTTTGGTGAGCATTAAGTGAGCGAGGAGTCGCCTGTCGCGGCGGCGTGGATTGTGCCCAATGGCTTTGATTCGATAATCTCGTCGTAATGTATTTCACGCCATAAATCAGAGACTAATCGTTACCCTTTGTGATACTCCGTATGTATGAACGTAGTTTTAATCTTAAAACGGGAACTTATTATAATCATGTTATTAAAAAGTAGTGAACGTGCTTCTTCGTACACAGCTTTAACTTTTATCGAAGCCTTTGAAGATCGATCGCGTGGTTCAATGGAGACTGCTCTCTTTTTTTTTATGAATACCGAACAAAATTAACTAAAAAGGTTTGTTTATGCAGCAAGTGCTCTGATTTCATAGTTATGCTTTTGAATCCAGATGTATAAACCTTTTGAAACTAATTGATATGTAAGATATAATTATATATATTCGTTATGTAGACGCCATTATGAAACTCTAGTCTTTCGCCGCTTAGTAAATAGTGAAGTGGTACGTTATAATTAAATAAATACTGATTAATTAATTGAAAATATCTAGCATTAAGTATTATGATATTGAATTATAAAGGGCCGGTGGATACGTGCGAGGTGTCGCCGACACTTTAGGCTGATTTTAATTGCTTGGGAAGTTGCCGTGTATGGTTTCCGAAGAGGAGCGTGTTTGTCTCGTTTTGTTCATAAATCGTATAAGCTATAATATAGCATCGCTTTCGTGAGCCGTGCACGGGCCTCCCGGAACACATTCTAGTCTACGAACGGCTTCCGTCTCATAGATTTATCGATGAAAAGAATAAAATTAAAAAAAATAAGACAGTTATTTTTGTCAGAGCTAATATGTATAAATTTATTATAACGGTGAGCCCTTTGGAGTGAGTGCCTCAGGGCTGTAGCGCGGCGATGCGCTCCTTTTCATTTAAGATTGCACGCTCGATTATGTTTTATTTTGCCATATTTTTTTACATTTACCGAAATATGCACAATGAAATTTAAATAAAAGGTTTTTGTCCTTAAACTGATGTTTTGTTTATTTAAAATTTTGGAACTCCCTGAAAGTACTTCGAGTGTCGATTCACAGCCCGTGAATCGACATTGGAAATTAATTCTACCACCACCATTAGATACAGATCATTATTAAATTCATTATAACATTGTTAATTTATTTTTTGAGCCGGCTTCTTCGGCAACATGCATAGACAATATATATGCAAATTTTGAACCTATTAAGAAGTCAATTATTAATATGTTAACTTCAGAATCTAATACAGGGTGGCTTTTCTAAAGGTGCCCTAATTCACACAGGAAGTTCAAACTCAGTAGTATAATAAAAACAACATCTTTTCTTTTTTCCAAAAAAAAAATCAATTCAATACTATATTTACTTCTAAGACAGTCAAGCCTAAAAGCTCTGTAACTAACTTTCAATGAATGGGGAATCGTCGGAAACATAAGAGCAGGCGAAGATTACATGAACTTTATAGTGAAAGGACATATAATCATAATAATTCGTTTGTAGCTTATGATAGCGCTTACTCAAAAATATTTAAAAAGAAAAAAAAATAATAATTATATTAATTTCATCGGGGCGCAAAAGAAAAACGAGTACCAAAATTGGTCATTCTCCTTTGACCCAAAACTTTTGTCTTACAGAATTGTTCTGAAGTAATTTCAAGTTTTTTTGAGGCATACCTTACCACCTCTTATAATTAGAACATGATTGAGCTTTTTCAGTTTAGAAAATAAATAAATAAATATTTTAGAACACATTTTTACACAACGTTCCGTAGTCCCAAACTAAACAACGCTTGTACTATGGGTACTAGATAACTGATATACATACTTTTCTTTTGAAAATAAATACATATTATACATATAACAACACCCAGACACTAGAAAAACACCATATTTTTCCAGTAGTGGGGATCGAACCCACACCCTCTGGCGTAGGAAGCAGGTACACTACGCCATTCGGGTCGTTAAACTACCCAAAAACTATTTTTCATGTAATGTTCACTAAATCGTTGGTTGAAAAAGTAATCTAGACAAGTAGACTAGAACTGACAACGAAATCCTTGTTCAAACATGTTCATAACGAGAAAACCTGATAGGCCTCATATTGAAGACGATCCGGTACGGCCACAAATCATAAAGTTGCAATTTTATTGAAATAAATGTGAACTAGGGTATCAAATGTCAGTAGGTCTGACAAAAATTGAACAGCCAATGCGCCAAATCTGTAAATCCGCCAGTGCCAGGTAGCAGAATCAGTTGCGTTAGGTATTTTGAGATCAGATCTTTTTTTTGTTTACGGGGGCAAATACCTACCCTTGCAGGGGGACGGGTTCCATCCAGTGCGCATATGGGCAGGGCTACGGAAAGCTTTTACAGACTTACGTGGCCATGCCAGTGCTGGCCACCTCACCGTGCCTCCATGTGAGGCATGCTGGAATATTCATCGCAGTCTCTCCGCTCCTTTTGTACGGGCAAGCCTGCCAGCCCCCAGCGGCGGACCTCATCCGTGGCTCCGCCTTCACCACGCATCGGCGCGGAGGGTAGGGTGAACGGCACTCCTCTTCTCACGCGACTCTACCTAGATTACAGAGCGCAGAAAGAGGCTCCTCCTCTAAAGACAGCTAGAACTTTTTATCTTAGTTATTTCCATAGCATATTGTCATACGATATTTTGTTATGGGGGCATGCAGTCATTATAAAGCCTGCCTATTTTTTTATGTGAGAAGGTGGCAAGCGAACTGGCGGTTCACCTGATGTTAAGTACCACCCATATGGTTGCAAATTCGTTGCCAACTTTTAATAAAGTGGGCCCCTTTACCTCACTCATGAAACGAAACGCAGTAGTAAAATTATCCACCTGTAAGTTCGTGATGCTTCCCCGAATTGATCTGCGCATTCAGTAGATTATATTATGTGACCGACCACATTGCGGCAATCTTGCAATTTCCTGACATACACAGAACAACTCACCAAAGTTTCATCACAATCTGATGAATGGTTTAGGAATGTATAGAAGACAAGTCTCCAAAAAATCATTTTTATTTACAATTATACCTTCTAACAATATAGATTTATTGAATTTTGCCTTACTCTTAGGATTTTTATATCATGCAATATCATACTCTCAGAAGACATTTCCCTTTTCTGACGAAGCAAAGCCAAAGAAACAATTGGCTTTATGATTGACGTTATGGGGCGTACCAAGCTTAATGATGGCTTAGAATCGAGCTCCACCTTGTACTGATACAATGAGATCGGCAAGTTGATTTGTAGCCAACATTATGTCGCTTTTTGACTATCGGTGTGCGCGTGAATCGTAAAAATTATACTCTTATATAATTTTTTTACCGCCTAAAAGAAATATAACTTATTATAGTAGGCTATATACAAAAAAAATGTAATAAATATTGTAAATAACCTCCAACAAGCTACAATAATGGCTTGAACTAAAAATAGTACAATAGATTGGGACGGGATACAAGGGGTAGCGGGCGAGCGTGATCTTCCTCTCACTTTTTCTACTCCTGCGCAAAAGTAATATTCGCTAGTGCACGGCGCGTTGGCGCACATTTAACACTAAACACATTCACAGCCACCATAAGTTTGACGCGACCCATAATTTTCGTTCGTCAGCACTCACGTCTTTAGGCGTTCACTGTGTTTTCTGTTTATATGATTCATCAATGAGCTGTTCCTAACCGTCCTGTACTCGCAATCGGGACATTTGAGTGGCTTGTCGCCAGTGTGCGTGGCTTCGTGGCTCATCAGGCTGTCCCTGCGTGCCGTTTTGTACTCACAAAACTTGCACTTGAAAAATTTACCCAAATGCTGGGCAGAAAAGTGAATGTCCAAATCATATTTGTTTTTGCACGAGTAATCGCAATTACTACATTTGTACTCGTTATGAATCTTTTGATGCATAACTAATTGGCATTTGAACAAGGTACTGAATTCGCATTGAGAGCAGTGCAACCTTTGGTTAGACTGGCTCCGTTTGTTATGCAACGTGATTTGGTCCTTAGTCTTGGTGGAGAAGTTGCAGTTGCAGCATTTATATGGCCGGTCCAGTTTGTCCGTGTGCAGCCTCTGGAAGTGACGTTGCACGGTGGCCTTGAACTTGGACGCGAAGCCGCACATGTAACACCGGAAGGAACGTTCTCCGTCATTCAATTCAAGAACTTGTATGTTGCTCCATTGCACAGAGTCAGAGTCTATGGTGTAGTGGTTAGATTTTTGGTGTTTATCAGTATACATACACTCCTTGGGATCTGATGAAGGCTTCGATCCTGTTGATGGCTTAGACTCTGTTGATAGCTTGATTTCCGTTAAAAGCTTCGTTTCTCCTGAACGCTTGGATTCTGTAGAAGGCTTGGCTTCAGCAGAAACAACAGATAGTTGTCTGTTGTTAACATCCGTATGATCAGTAGTACATTGGAAGCTTTCTTCATTGATGTCATATTCTTTTTTCTCTTGAAAATGAATTCTCTTATGTTTCTTGCTTTCGCACGAGTACATGGTCTCGAAATCGCAAAAGCCGCACTTGAACGCTAGAGTTTGTTTGCTACGTTGTAAATGAATATTTAGACGCCACTTCACTCTAGTACAAAAGTCACAATAGCTACATTTATGACCTTCATACATCAGCTCATTGTGGATCTTGGACATATGCCGGTAAATATGCCCCTCGAATTGGGTCTTGAAAGCACATTTGTCACACTTGAAAAAAACTTTATTATGCTGTCTCTGATGTTTAATAAGGTTGTGGCGGTATGCTGTTACATAAGAGCATTGTGAACATTTGTGTTCTTTATTTGGCGAATGCCGTCTCTGGTGGGCTTTTAGGTTCCATTTAAAGCATGTCGTAAATTCACACTGCTTACATTTATACCTGGCAATTGTTTCGGAACCATCTGTTTCAACCTGTTTACTCTGATGCTTGATACTTTTATGGCGCTGAAGTGCTGTACGATACTTTGTACGGTATTCACAAAATTCACACACAAATGGCTTTGCCTCACTATGTTTCAGTTTGTGGAGCGTCAAACTGTTCTTGTAACGTGTAGAGTAATTACACAGAGAACACTGAAGAAAATCATCTTCTCTACTTTGTTTTGGATTAACTCCACTATTAAACCTAAAACAACAAACTGTCCCTTAAATTTTATATTAACAGATAATATCTTTTACAATCACGCTCCCTAGCTGTATGGATTTTTACGACTCCTTAGAAATAAACAAGTACTCATCTACATAAAATGCAATAGCATAAAGTGTAAAAAATTTCCTTGGCTGACCATCTAAAGAAGCATTATGCAGAATAACACCTCATAAATAAACAAATTCAATAAGACAATGTGTTTTATAAAAATCATCAAAAGAAGCCAAGTTGAAGAATGTTTAATTATTGAAAATTCGGAAACATTATATACACTCGGCTTTACAGTCGATCAAATCTAATATAGGCCTGTTAATGGTGGTAGAAAAGATTAAATTAGTAACTTTTATTAGGTTTGAATGATTCACTAAATTATCTCATGTTTGGAAAATACTTTGTATTTAGTGTACCATATTAAAAACATGACAACAAAGCATGTAAGAAATATAAGACATGATATGCACACATTTTAAAATTATTACTGCAATTGGTAACAATGTTTAGTATAAAGATATTATGAGACTGGATAAATTGCTTATAATAGGTAAAATATTATACAAATGCAAATCAGAAAATCATTGTACCTATTTAATTATAAATATGTATGCATTAAACTTATGTACATTTATTAAGTTTCTGTGTTAATGCAATCATTTTGCTTTTAATTATGGTTCTATTTTCCACCATTTTGGACACTCTCAGACTTCTCCTGTCATCCTATCCTGTCCATTTTAGCCCTTGGTCACAGGAAAATGGAATCTGGAGAGACTTAGATTAGATGGACTATAATGAAATCATTTTCCCTCTATTTGTTCAATGCATAAATAGAAAAATGTTGTTAATGAATTGAAAAATAATGAAAAATATTATTTTAAACAAAGTAAAAGATGCTCACAATGAAAATTGTTTTTCGCTTTCAAGTTCTTCTTTTTTCATTTGTTTATTTTCAGCCATATCATATTCATCAAGGGTAGGTTCAACCTTGACCCACACAGTTGCAAACATGTTTGTTGTATTTATTTCCTCTTTGACATCCTCTTCTTTCATATGACACTCCTCAGTTTTAGATTCCATGTTGAGAGTCAGGCGCTCTTAAATTTGTGAAGAATCTTTAGTTAATCTTGGTCACTGCAAATGTAAATGATGATAATAGTCCACGAAAGTATTATACTTCCACTTTACGCCGGTCTTCTGTGAGGTCGTGGTACTTACCCGGACAAGCCTGCCCATTCGTGCAACAGCCGAGGCTGCTGCGTGGCCCTACAACCATGATACTATAACTACTGTTGCAGAACGTCAATTCTGGGTGATAATAAAAAAATAACCACGAAAGAACAAAAAAAATTACCTAACCTAATCTATCCAAGTCAGATTGCGCTGTGTCGGATCTGTCACTCATAAAATTTTTCAAAAAAAGATATAATATTTTGTATAATAATCAATATGAGTATGATGTCGCTTGCTTCCTATATTTATCATTTTGGCAGTAGTGTGTATTGAGTTTTTGAAGTCAAAATAGTAAAATGGTGGAAAATTTCTTAGTGAAAATAATGTTTTAAATATTTTTTTTCTCCAAAACCACGTATTGTCGCATGTTGAAACTTTGCGTGTGTGCTCATAATATTGTAACCTTTCTGTCTGGGTGCTTGCCTTTAATTCAATATACTCAAGCAACCTGAGTTCGTTCCCGGCGCAGGCACCAATGAAATAGTTTATTTTAACTGCCGAATTATCTCAGCGGTGAAGGAAAATATCGTGAGGAAACCTGTATATTTTCGAAACAAAAAAAAAATTCGAAGATATGTGAAGTCTGCCAATCCGCAATGGGGCCACGTAGTATGCCCTGATAACCTCTGAACAGAAGACGCCTTTGCCCAGTAGTGGGACCTGTATACTGAGGGATGTATGCCTGTAGGCTGATACTTTACTTTTTCTTCTGTAAAAAAAATATCAATCCCCAATACGATGGATATCAATGGAAAACTAAGCCATGTCCTGTATATGAAAGACGCGCGTGCTGCTATTGTAAACAATTTACCTTCCAATCAGTAAAACTTTACGCAGAGTCCACTATGGATGCCGATACCGGCCCCATGGAGCAGCCTAAGTGCCAAGTGCCTTGCAGTGTGTTGTCTTTGTCAATGTCCTTGCAAATAAGGGTTGATGGCTAGCTACTATACCACAATGCGCAAACGCATAAAATATCTGAAATACCTGAAAATATTTGAAACACGTCAAATTTTATGGAAAATCTGAAATCGTTACATTAACATGAATCCAATATTTGATAAATGTAATAGAGCTTTCATATCTGTTTACATACTTTAATTTATTATTATTTACACGATAAGTCATATTTTATTTTATTATTTTAACTCGTCTAAAAAACTGATAAAAACCTACAAATACTAAAATAGGTTTCGATTTTTTTTCACTCGTAAACTCGATAAGTCACTCAACACAAGTCAAGTCAAATTGATTATAGGGATGCTGGAAAAATATCGATATTTTAATAAAATATATCGATATATTTAACATATTGATCCAATACATCAACTTCAGGGCCTAAAAAGAAAATATCGATTTTTTCTCTTCGATATATCGAGGCTGATATTGATATTTTCATAAATATCGATATATTTTTTCATTTTCGGCATCCGTAATTGATTGATGAAGTTAGTACAATTCAGTCAGTCAAATTCAAAGATCTTACACTTACTAACGTTCGTAAGTATATCTATTATAGTTCGTAATATCTTTGAATTTAATAAACAAGCAAAGCAAGTGACAAAATGTGCAAGTAAAAAAAAAATATCGATATACAAGGGGGCTTTTCTAAATGTGCCCAAATTCACACAGAAGGTTCAAACTCGGTAGTATAATCGTCTATATAAATAAAAACAAACTTTTTTAAAAAAAAAAATTGCCATTCCATTCACTAAAAACAGAACTTATTGACAATGCGGTAGTCATTCATAAATGCATCGTATACTTTTGAAACGAACTTGTGTGAGTGTTATTTATGAATGATCGCGCGTAAAATAAATGAGTTGGCTATAAATCACGCGATGTTTGAGATAAGTTTAAATAAATGTATTTAATTAATTACAAGTGATTTTAAATATTTATCATTTTTTATATAAAATTATTTATGTCTAAAATTTAGTAAAAGAAAATGGATTATATTTAGAAAAGCCTTCCTATATATCGTATTTTAAATTTTACAAAAGTATCGATAATTATTTGATCGAAAAATATTGATATATCGTCATTTTTCTCATGATTATTTATACACATTTTCGAACCATTCAAAATAAAAGATATGAAGAAAATAGTTGAATAGAGTTTCTAAAGTTAACGATGCGCGAGGAGCATGCAGAGTATCTATTACACCAGAGTTGCGTTAAAAATATATTGAAATTGACATGAATTTGATAGTCTAAAATAAATGTCGATTATCGATATATCGCGATATAAAATATCGACGATATATATCGGTAATTGTATAAAAAATATCGATATTTTTTGCTCATGCCTATGAAAATCAGGGTAGGATTTTGTAGCAAGTTATTATAGTATTTGTACTAAAATTTCATGCTTCGTACTATATACTATCCATATCTAAGGATAGTACGAAAACGTGGTATAATTTCATTACTTTACCTATGTGATCAATATTATACCATTTACTGCCAATCCAACATTAAAAGAAGGGTTGTATTGTATAAATGTTTGGGTTGTCTATCAAACAATATTAAAGCTTTTTTACCACTTGTCTTCATTTTCTATTATTACCATAGATTATTAATATGTATTGATTGTCATCAACTTTGTCATCAACGGGGACTTACCATGAATTTTACTTGTTTTCGATACACCGCTTTTTCAAACAGTCACTTTGCACATTGCACTCAATGAAGTTTGTAATTGAGTTTATAATTGTCTAATAGTATGATTAATTTATTATTTTATAGTACGGCCATTCCGTTTTTATTTAAAATTCAAACTGATAATAAGAATTTTCTTCGAGTTTTTGAGTAAAATGATTTATTTTTTGTGCATTAATAATAATGTACTATAATTTTTTTATCTAATACTATCCTTTTAAATTTTATGTACTATCTTTTTAACCGCACCTAAATCCAACCCTGCTGGTGATGGTGACAATTGACATTGTCAAATTATTAAAGTAAAAACTAAAAAAAGCCAAAGCTAAATAAAAAGAAGTGTCTAATAGTCATTTATATATAATTTAGTTAAAAATGTATACAGAAGTCGATGTGTTCGTCAGTAATTTCACTCTTATTGACCCTGAAATATACCAGCTTTGGATTGAGGGTTGTTCGTGTAAGTCTTAATATAGTTCGATAATTATAAAACTACAGTAATTAAAATGGGTAAAATTACTAACAAAACAAAATGACCAATAATTACAATAGATTTTAACCATCTAACTTTTAACATATCTCCAACGAGAACTCATATAGATACTAATTATTATTATTCAAAGCAAAGGCCTAATAAATGATATTTATTAGTCTCTGCAGGTGAAGCTGAATATATATAAGTTGTAGTAGCACATATTTTAAATTCAATATTACTATGCTGCCAAAGACTGGCTGCATAATCACCCTCAAAGCAAAAGGAATACTTGCTATTTAATTTGGTATAAATTATTTTACTGTGGCAGGATCACACAACAGTACCTATTTGCTGTTGCACGAATGGGCAGGTCTGTCCGGGTTAGTACCACAACCTCATAGAGGACCGGCATAAAGTAGAAGTGTTATGCTTCTGTGTTTGTCTGGTAAGTAAGGTATCCAGGGCCCACACTATTAAAAGGTGGCAACACATTTGCTACCAGTGTTGCAAATGATTTTAATTTGAAACAATTTGAAAGCAAGTTATCTATTTTGAATGTGGTAACAAGAGACCCACACTGTGGATCAATGCTGCTGCAAAATCTGATGTTGTGAGTGTCCATGTCATAAACATGTCTTACCAGATTCAGTTGTTAATAGCGCTTTAAAATGTGAAATATCGTAATGTGTCACATGCCCCAATTCTATTAATTATTAACTTTAGCTAGTGAAGCTGTGTCAACCTTGCATAAACGTGCAGCAGAGAAACAAAGTGGAGCAACTGTAGAACTGATTGCAAGTGATGTTCTAGACCATTACAGGTATATACAGTTTATTTATTTGAAACATAACAAATTAAATTGAAATTAAAATATGATATTTTTTTGCAGGACCTTTGCATTATTGGAGCGTTTGTTAACAGTTCCATCAAAACTCTCAGAGCAAATGATCTTCCAAATTGATGAGGCTACAAAACAAATGCTTATTGAAAAGTAATAATTTGTGCAGCAAGTTGCCAATTTGTTTATTAGTGGAAAAAACGTTGATCATGTATATGTTTATCATTTATACAGTGTGTCGTTATAACCGCGACAATCAATGAACACACATATAAAGGATAACTTTTAAAATTATATTAAACATTTACATTATTTAAACATCAATATTTAGAGTTCATCGAGTTTTTAGATTTTCCAAAACAAATAATTTTAGAACACCCTTACGTATAAAACTGTAACATATAGTTCATTTGAAAAGGTCACAAAGCATATGAATGGGTTGGATGAATTTAAAAGAGATCAAACATACTGTTAGGAGGAGATTTTGTAATGCGAAGCTGTGGCAATGAATGAAAAAGTCTCTGAATGTATGAATCAGTCAGTTGTAGTTGTATAGGATGTTACAATTTTGTTTCTTTTTTATTAAATTTGTTTGATAAATATATTTTTTAGTTATGGATTTTTTTTAACGTTCATCCTTTTTTTTGATTATCGGCAAGTAGCATTAGACATTTGTTCATTTATTGTAGGGGTTGTAATGATACGCTGTAAAAAAAATGTTTATACAATTCCAATATTTTAATACAATAATTATGAATCTATTAATACACAATTACTAGAAAATTATATATATACTAATATTTATAATTTATAATAAATAATAATAATACTGTTTCAGATATTATGACCTAGATGATGCAGTTATCAGAGAGCTACTTGGTCGTAAACTCTCCTCAAGGCACAGAAAAGATTTAGACGAGGTAAACCATTTGTTTTTGGAACTCAGTTAGTTATTGGGATGGAATTGGAGATGGGAAAGTTTGTATGTGTGGATGTTTGTTAATGTTTCATGCAAAAACTGCTGAATGGATTTTAATGAAACTTTACAATAATATAACTTATACATTGTAATAACATATGGCTATAATTTGTAAAGATTTTGTGTGAGAGTACAGGAAGCTTTGTCAATCACACCAATGCCCTTGAGATGAAAATAAATATGGTATCCACTGGCCTTCTTGTCAAAAAAAGTGCTTTTACCGCTATGGTTCCCAGAACGACATCATCCGTAGGGCCCTTGTTTCCAACGTTACTTTTACTTTACTTAAGAGCCCTGTAGTATTTTCCACGACGATGGCAAGAGATCCGACGGCTTCACTTTGACCCCTTGGAAGAGAGGCAAGCCCTTGTTTTCAATGTCTACACAAGTAGACACTTTGGCTGATGGGAACCTTTGGGGAACACAGGGCAGGGTCGGAGCGGCAGACGATCGATCCATGGCCCGGAGTTATGCTTTGTCGCCCCAAATTGAGTATTTGTTATGAATAAGAAAAGAATAACGCGCATGAAAGAGTGCAAATATGCGTCGATAGGTGGCGGAGCGGTCGGGCGCACCGCTGCGCTGCTGTCGGCGCCAGTTCGACAACGTGCGGCGAGTGTTCAAGGCGGTGGAGGAGATGCCGGGAAATGTGGTGGCCAACATTCGCAACACTTTCCTCATATCGGAGCCCCTTGCCAGGTACACGTAGGCCACCGGGTGCTCTCCTTTTCACCTTCTCTATTATGACGGCGATTGTAATGAAAACGTTTTGATCCTGATATTAAATAGTGAAATATAATTTTAGAAAGTATGGTGCCGTGGTGTTCATCGCGTGTATGCGGTTTGAGACTGGCAAGCGCAAGTTGCAGTACCTCACCTTCAACGATTTCTACCACTGCGCACAGGTTACCACTGCCTTTAGTTTAGCTAATATAATATAAAAGTCCTTGTATCAATTAAACATAAAAAATGTATATCATTTATAGGCAACTCATTTATTTTACGCGTGATCATTCACAATTAACACGCACACAAGTTCGTGAACAGTAAAATTTAGGTGTTTACGAATGACTACCGCATTGTCAACACGTTTTGTTTTTTTAGGGAATAGAATGGCATTTTTTTTGGATTTTTTTTTTATTTCAATAAACGATTATACGAAGAAGAAAGTAGGTAAGTGGATACTTACCTACTTTCTTCTTCATATATTCACGATATCACTTCTTCTTTCACCTTCTGTATTTCGATTCATATATGAAATTCTTAATTTATGTAGTATTAAGTAGAATCAAAATTTAGCTCTATGTTTATTATTTAAAATAACTATGGCACATTAATATTACAAAAATAAAATATTCAAACATTTATTGTGTACATACATGATAGTTTATTATTGCTTAAACAATCTTCCAAATGACACATCGAAAGTTAAATTGTCGCGATATTCTTATTATATGTAGTATAATTCATTCCTGTTAAATTACATCATTATTATAATATTATATGAGACTAATTTTTTACAACTGGCCTTCTGCCTGACATCAACCCTCCTTGGGTGCAAACGTCTATTAATTAATTATCACGCAATCACTTGTCCCATACGAGGTTGATTCCTCGACTCCCAGTACAGAAGCCAGTTTCTTAGTATGGTATCACCGAGTGGTCCAGGAATAAGAATTACATGACGAATCATTCAATGATCACCATCATGTAAATTCATGATTGCAAAGTATTATGTATGGCATTATGGTCGCATTGGACCTTGATCCGAAGAGCTCCTTGCGTGGTCGGTCGGTCGGTCAGAGAGAGCGGTTCCGCAGGCCATCATGGGCAGCTGGACGTACAGCTGCACGGGGCCCGAGTACTACGACACGGAGATGGACCGCGAGTTCCTGCTGGAGCTGCGCGAGCTGCGGCTGCTGCTGGACAAGGAGAAGGAGCACAAGCACCTGGTGTGCATGCGCCTCAGGCCCAAGCTGCTCGACAAGTCCTACCAGGAGCTGGAGCTCAACTTCAGGCACGAACCGACACATGAACCCTAACGGACAGGCTTTTCCGAATGTACAAGCGAGCTGTGCTGTTGCCGCAGGCTGTACACGCGCGCGCTGGTGGGGCTCGCCTGCAACCTGCACCGCGGCAGGGAGCTGCGCTCGCTCTTCGTGGACCTGCTGGAGCGGTGAGCGTTCCCTTCCCGCCTCGCCGTCGTCCGTTCAGCTCCTCTCGCCTGTTCTCACTCGTATATGATGCTCGTGCAGGTGCATAGAACCGTTGCGGCTGGGCAGTTGGCCCAAGACCGACCTGGCGCAGTTCCTCTGCGCCTACGAACAGTGCGCGCTCCAGATGGATGTACTGAGGTATATTGGTGGCCCGCCCTTTTAATACCTGTGGGATCAAAAAATCGCTATAGCTACTATTTTCAAACTTCAACCATAATCCCACGATATTGTTATCAGTACAAAAACTTCCGTTGCTTCCGGCAGGGAGGCGGACCTGAAGAGCGTGTGGGAGCGCTACATGCGCGTGGTGAGCCAGTGTCTGCTCACCATGTACCACCTGTAGGGTGAGGAAGGTCGCAGCCACACCAACGCAACCTACCAAATCACTGTTCTATGAAGCATAATTATACACTATGTTTATCCAAATCACTGATTGTAAATTAGTTTAATAAAAGATCTAATCGCGTAAAATTTTTGTTTTTCATTCCTGGCGTTTACTGTCTGATGTCCCAGTAAAACAAATCCCTTTTGGATACTTGAAAACCAAAATTTAATAAACCATATCCTTAATAAGTTCTAGTTGACACAAAACACTACAATACTTATATCCGTATGGATGGATGTTTGTTACCCTTCGCGCAAATGCTACTGAATGGATTATAATAAAACTTTACAAATAATATAACTTATACATCAGAATTTGACAGGCTATAATTTATATACATATTTATATGTATATCTGTCTTTCCGTCTGAATGTTATGTCTTCAGCCTATTCTACGCAGACGTAGTCGCGGGCAAGTGCACCATAAAACCTAATATCCTTGAAGAAATTTAATAGCAAAGGTATTTTGCAAATATGTCGTCAAACATTGCTTTAAAATGTAGGTAGGTAGAGCCACAGCCAACAGAGCACCTCGACTGTTGCACGAATGGGCAGGCTCGTCCGGGTAAGCACCACAACATCACAGGAGATCGGCGTAAAGTGAAATTATAACAAATACTTTCGCGTTTCGTTTGGTGAGTGAGATAGCCGGAGCCCAATTTTCAAAAGGCTGTCAACGCATCTGCAATCTTCGGGTGTAACAGATGTCCATGGGCGGCGGTATTCACTTAACATCAGTTGATCCGCCTACTCGCTTGGCAATTTTTCACATAAAAAATGTAGGTAATAAATATCAAAGTAGATGAAATATGTTGATATTTTCGCCCATGTAAATATGAAATTAATCCGTTTAGCTCAGTGGCCAGACCTTTCAGTGGGGAGCGTATCCCCGAGGACACAGATTCAAATCCCCGCAGTGGCGAATATCTTTTCGGCCCTTTTTCTACAATATTTTAAATTTCATCATAAGCGCAGATAGCACTATAATAATTAATATAAGGTAGGTAAAAGTAAGGTGTAGCGAGAATATTAAAAGAGAAAGAAAGAGAAGAGCGAGAAAATAACTACAATTCGAAAAAATACAGATCAGTAAATGGATATATAATAAGTAATATATAATAAGATAAGTAATAATACTTATTACTAACTAGTGATCACGAAGTGGTCGAAACTCGACCATTAATTAATTTAAATTATAAGTTTGAACAATATTAATCTATTCGCAATTTGATCACAGACTTTTTACTTCACGTATTTAATAAATGTTTTTTATGAACAATTTCATAATTATAGTTACTTATTGTATTGACTATTTATTTGCGCGTTTTTATTGAATAACAAAACAGTATTTTAATTCTTGAAAATAATTATGCATTTCTATAAACAATAATTATACATTCCTAAAGTAAAACAAACAATTATACAGTACAAAAAAATTAGGTGTGTAGCTCTTATTGTAAAACAATGTGTAAATCTCATCTCTTATCGCATTAAAATAATAATATTCTTATAGGGAAAAGTCGGTTAAAGCTGACGTTAAGTAATTCTTGCATTTATCACTTGTTAGTTGAACTAGATTACAACAATCCCTTGAGTGGCCGTGGTCTAAGCCTTACCCGGCCGGTGGAATTGGCAAATTCGCGCATAAGGAGCTGTTGTGGCTCCACCGCCTTGCCAATATTACACTAATGAAGTGTATTCAATTTCGTAAAAAAAGTAAATGAAAAAGTAGATGGTATGCAACTAAACATTTATTTACAATACAAATGTCACCATAACTTAACTATATACAAGGACCTACAACTTGACAATTAACTATTTACTTTAATTAAAACAAACATTAATATCTCTGCAAATTAAAGGTTAAAAATAAAGCTTTAATTGCTTGGTCGGACGGGGCTCTGTCCAAAATACATGGATGTTCTCCGTTAGGATGTATGTGATAGAAGATCCATTACACTACATTTCGCGGCGGTAGAGGTTGCGGTAGTGCAACTGGGACTGGAGCATGTCGTCCTCGTTCGCCGTCACGGTGAGCGGCGGGATGAGCGCACCCGCCAGGGACCTGCGCAGTGCGAGGCACATTGAGCGACGCTGGTACATTAGAGCCGTAATAGCTAAATAATAACAAAAACATATACGAAGATATGTGAAGTCTTCCAACCTGCAATGAGGCCGCTTGGACTATGCCCTGATACCCTCTGTACCAGAGGTGGCCTTTGCCCAGCAGTGAGACATGTTGTTACTTTACTTTACCTTAGAGTTTCCATGTACGGGTGTGCTTTAACGATATATGGAAAATTACAAGTAAAATATCACGTGTCATGTAGTGAGAGTATCAATGACTATCGTATTAGCGTAGTAAACTACATATAAAGAAATGAACCATCACCTGCCCTCCGCATTGAGGAAGTTGAAGGTGGAACAGGCGGACTCGGTGGGCAGTATCTCCACGTTGAGCGAGTTGGCGCGCGCGGCCCGGAACACTATGTCCACGGCGCTCCGTTCGTTCGTCTCCAGACCTACCACCTGGTATATACGATACACGTGGTTGGCTCTTTAACCGCCTGCTCGCTTGCTATCTTTTTCACATAAAAATATTTACAATAAGTATGTCAAATATTTTTTTATGCGAGAAGGTGGCAAGCGAGGAGGCGCCGACATTCGTTTCGCCTGGTGAGTGAGGTAGCCGGGGCCCACTTATTTATTATGTGACAACACCCATGGACATCTGCAACCATACGAGTGTTGCAAATGTCCGTGGGCGGCGGGTATCACTTAAGATCAGGTAAACCACCTCCTTCTCACATAAGAAATGGGCCCGGCACTCACCAGAGGACACGCAGAAGTATAACTTCCACTTCACGCCGGTCTTCTGGGAGGTCGTGGTACTTAACCGAACGGACCAGCCTATTCGGCAACAGCGAAAACTATTGCCGGGGGCCCTACCACAATAAAATTATAAATACCATTTGCTTTTAAGTTATTTTAATGTAGGAAGCAAATGGTCAGCCGCATTCTATATCTATGCAATGCTATCAACATCTCAGCGGTCTCGCCTACATGGTTTGGCGCGGAGTGTGAAAGCAGTAGACACAGGTATTAAAAACTTTTGCAATTTAAGGTCTTTTATATTTTCAGTGCCTACTAATTTGTGCTTCTTCAAAATCACATATATATATAAAAAAGAATTGCTGTTAGTCTCGCAAAAACTCTAGAACGGCTGGCCCGATTTGGCTAATTTTGGCTTTGAAATATTTTTGGCAGTCCAGGAAAGGTTTAAACGATGAGAAATTATGGAAAAATTGCATGGAAAATATTAAAAATTGCATGCCTTACAATTTTATTTTTCTATGGATTCAAAAATTTCCTATAAATAATTTATATGGTAAAACAACGTTTGCCGGGTCAGCTAGTCCAATATAAAATTAGGAGGCAAAACAAGCAAGTCAAAAATATCTTTCTCAAAATGTAGTTCATGACATTTGGTTTTCTTGTAAATACAACTAAACTTTATTTTTGTTTTCAAAGACATTTTTTTCAAAGTCAATGGCAATGGCTTTACAGTTGTTATAGGAGAAAGAAAATAGGGCAAAAAAAAAGGGCTCTCACAAGCACAGGGCACAAGAATTCAGCAGCAGACATCCCATGCGTGAAGCTCAGGGCTCAGGAAATTGCCACCTTGGATATCCGTCCCCAAGGACCAGGGTTTAGTAGGGTGGCCTGCACCCCAATCTATTATTTGTCACCTAATTTTTAACCCAAACTTTAATAATGTGTGAGGAATAGCACAAATTAACACATATTGTATATGATATTAGGACAATAAAAATTAATACTTACCAGCAAATCAATTTTCGGTTCGAGAATCTTGAAGAAGCGAAGAGAACTATCAGTTACCTCAAAAGAGCCACGCACCTGCCACGACAACACTGTCCTGTGTGTTCATAGTATATTAAGGAACAATTAGAATTGTTTTGGGTATATTAAAACAATATTTCAAGTTTATACTCTCTCTCTTTCTCTAATACCACCTTTATAAATAAGAAAGAACATTATTTTAATACAAGTCTAAAGAATATTATAAAAAAGTGAAAAGTAGTAAAGTATCACCCTATACATATGCCACTGCTGGGCAAAGGCCTCCTACAAGGTTATCAGGGCATAGTCCATCACGCGGACCCACTGCGGTTTGGCAGACTTCTATTATACATATATCTTCAAATTTTTTTTTAATATTATTATTTTAAAAATATGTAGGTTTCCTCACAATGTTTTCCTTCACCGCTGAGCACTTAAAATTAACAATTACACTGGTGCCAGCACCGGGGACGAACTCAGGTTGGTAGAGTATATTGAATGAAAGGTGAGCACCTAAGGCAACCATTATGTAAGGTTTTCAAAACATAAAACATAATAGTTAAAACAAAAAATAACAATGACTTACCTAGGAAATATTGCCATTGGTCCTAATACTGTTACTCCATTATTTAGTCTAAAGCCATACTGCAACAAAACATCATTTGATAGATTCCATTAGAACTTGTAAATTTTATATTCCTAATCAAAATAAAGTGAGTAGGATTCAACAATAGAAGAGTAGAATGTATTAATGAAATGTATTAATCAGATTGAAAAAAATTAAATAAAACTGTAAACTGTCCTTCTTCTCTCTTTAAAAATATATTCAATCATAACTTTTTTTTCTAGATATTCTTATTGAGTGTTTGTTGATGGTTGGAAGTAGCCTGTGGGGCTATGAAGTGGAGGAATTTCACTTTTGTGTTTCATTTTGTGAATGAGGTAATAAGGAGCATTTTTTAAATTATGATTGTTTATTTATATTAATTATGAAGATCAGCAGTGTCATTAAAAATATTTAGGGGTAATGAATTAAGATCAAGCTAGGTGCCTGTTTGTCTACCACCACCTTGCGCATAAAGCCTGTAACAAACACTTTAGCTTTGCTCTTGTAAAGCAAATCTATATTAAAATATAATATAAAACAAGGCTGATGAACCCATTGAGTTCAATGAGTTATAGAAAAATTACACTAGAAATTTCCGAATTGTAGTTATTGGAAAACAGATAAGTGTTTATCATGTCGATATTGTAAATTGCTTTATAAAAAAAACATGGATACATAGAAAACCACAAGTCCTGATATGTGAAAGTGACGATGGGAAACTTACAGTAGCATATGAGTCTATCATCAGTCCTAATTCCTGCTCTTGATTAATAACGCGAACTGTTGTTCTGCCATCCCCTTCATATGCCGCTTTATTTCTCACAGGACTGAAACGTTATGTCAAGTTAATAAATTCCTGAACATCTAAATATTTACTTACTTTATATTGTCTAAATTAATATTTTATACGAAAATTGTTTAGACCAGCAAGAATGTAATAAAGCAACACTAAACCTTATTAATGAAGTTCTTTTTAATGTTTTTATCACTGTTTTAGCTCTGTTTAATAACATTATGTTCAGTATTTAAGCGAATCTTGCACCTAAACGATGACGGAAAGGAGTTGATATACGTAATTTGTATTACAAAGCAGAGGTTAGGATTTTAGGAAATCATTTTCGAAAAAGTAAAAAATAAAATTAAAAAGTAAAGTAAACGTCAAGCTCAAATTCAGTACAACTACAACACTAGGGATGACGAAAAAATATGTCGATATTTTTGATATACTTTGATCCGATATATCGATATAAAAATTTGAATATGTGTCACGTAATCGTATCACAATATTTTTATTCAAACTCATTGAAAGAATTTTGAATTAAAGATAAAAATGAACGGAAAAAAATCTATGGGCTATATATATTTTCGCGGATGCGAAATTGCATTTTGTACTATAATAATGGTATTTATAATTGTTTTTTTTTTGGTAAATCGTGTATTTTGGAAATTACATTTAGATACAAATTACTGAGTAATGAAACATGCATAATATTTTTCGATCTTACCGACGTAATAATAAGAAAATATGAACTGATGCTTTTCACAAAAGAAAGAACTTTAAAAAAAAGGGAAAAAAAAATTACAAAATAACAAATCGACAAAAAATTAAAAATAAAGAAAGCAATGATCTGGAATCGAAAAAAAATAAATAAATGTGTAAATGATCGTGACGCGAACCACGGCCATCTGTTTTGGGGCCGCCCGATTACCGACCGAGCTATTATGACATTTTCTCTTGCGGCGAAATTTACCGTCATATTCGAATTATATTTTTCATTCCCTGAAAACAGGGATAAAAGGACATTTTCTAAAAATGAAACCTAGCTAGATCGATTTTTCGCCCCCGAATCTACGCATATACTAAAATTCATGAAAATCGCTGGAGCCGTTTCCGAGATTCCGATTATATATATATATATATATATACAAGAATTGCTCGTTTAAAGGATAAGATTTGATGCTTCGTACTTTATACTATCCATATCTTAGGTACAATATGGTATAAAGGTGTTACAAATAACCAGTGGTGTTGTGCTATTTATTTTTTACTGGAACGTGTATATTATATTATTATATAGACAGAGCCGATCCTGGGTAGGCGGCCGCTCTGTGCGGTCTCATGTTCCAAATTTAACGACGGGGGTGATTTTCCATGATAATCCTGGCGGCGACGTTTTTATTTAGGTCTCATGTCCCAAATTTGACGACGGGGAGGGGGGAGGGATTTCCCCCAATTTTCAATACGTCAGCCAATTCTCGTTATCAGAAATCATCTTCAGTTCCGGAACGCGTTCCTGTCCAAAAAGGAAGTACCGGAACGACGTTCCGGAGCGTTCCGTCTCGACAACACCACGCCAAATAACTAATATTGAACTACATATTATAATAATTTATAAATGGTATGTGAAATATTAATGGCATCAACTAAAGTTAAAGCTAAAGAAACTGATTTATCTTACTAAACAAGTTATTTGTATTTTCTAATGAAGGTCTTGATAAATAATATACGTAGAAATTTAGATTAATAAAAGAAATTTGATTAAAGTTAATAAAAATTTTCATTCCTTAAAATAATGTGAATTTGGTATAAAAATTACTATTACTTATTATTGAATCAGACTGAACTAAATACAATATTTTTTTTTAAAACCGAAAATTTGACCGATATACCGATATATTTTTTTCGATATATCGAGGCCAATATTGATATTTATTATAAATATCGATATATAGATATTTTTTTCGACTTTTGGCATTGCTATACAACACCAATTTTAGGCATGGGCAAAAATTTCGATATATAAGAATATCGATATATTTTAATGCAACTCTGGTTTCTTGTTTGATGTTACTAAATACTCTTTGCATGCTCCTCACGCATCGTTAACTTTAAAAACTTATCCATTTTTCATTCATTTAGAAAATATGACACTGCACTGCACCAAAAATTGAAGGAACTAACCAAACAGTCAATAAAAATATCTACGACTTTTCCATTGATATCAGAATATAAGAGGATATGCCCTTTATTGCATATACAATTTCTCGTTATACAAATATGATGTAAATATACACCTCAATTACAAAAACATATCTCTCTCACTCTAACGCGTTGTAATTTACAAATGTAAATAAAGTACAGTATATGTCACGAATTTCAAATTTTTGTTTTAATTTTCCGTTACGTCACTAAGCCCCGCCTTGAAGCACATTTTATGGCATGCCGCCATTTTAGGTCTACACTTTTATAAGTACTTCGACTGTCATATAATTGCTGTTCGAAAATTATTTTCATTTTAATAGTGAATTATGTGTGTTCTGGTAATTTCTGAAGTGTTTGTAAAGATAAGTGGAAAAAAATTTAACATGGCAAAGTATTGCATCACAGGATGTTATTCGAATGCTGGAAAAAACAACGAAGGATTGACATTTTTAGGTTAGTTCCAGTTTTTGTATTTTTTTGTACTTTTTCGTATGTGATACTACTTGTGTATATAACAGAAATTGTACATATAGTGTTATCGCTTATTTTTTATTCTTCTAACTACTACTAACAAGTAAAATAGTCAATAAGTAAATATTTGCAATGTTTACATGAAAACGTAGTGTTGTTCATAGCATGGTTGTTTGAAAATTTTATCGATACTTTATTTTTTTTGGCTCCACTCATCAAAGTATCAAGTTCGCTACCACGAAGAAGTATTGATAGTCAGATTAAAATGAAATCAGGGACATCGAAAATGTGAAGTATAATTGTGTTTTTGATAATAAGTATTCTGTAATGTATTAAATTAATATTTGTTTTTTTTAGATTTCCGGAAAATGAGGCTCTCCGCAAATTACGGATGGAAAACATAGGCACTGAAAATATCAAAACCTACAAGAGTCCTCAAAATATGCTCCAAACATTTTGAGGCAATTTGAGTAAATAGAACATTGGGTGTGGTCACAGAACGCTAATACTCTCATGGTTTTATGATGTAATATTATAGCACTCACAAATTTATAATTTACTTTAATGTTATCTCACAGCACAGAATGGAATTATTCTTTACTAATTATTTATTAATTATTCTCTATTATATTTTAAGTTGCGTTTAAGATTAAAAGTTTTGAGAAGTGAGAGAAATTTGACTTGATCTGGTGAATCCGTTCAAATGCTTTTTCATTTATTATTAGTATTATGGGGATATTTATTTGCTTTTTATTTTGGATATTTTTTTATTTGGTTAGGTTCATAAAAATAAAAGTAAATATATATCTAGCATAGCATACATAAAATAAAATAATTATTATTAATGTATATTTTTAATTATTTGCAGCATGTACCAATGGATATT
This sequence comes from Iphiclides podalirius, assembly GCA_933534255.1. Lineage (NCBI taxonomy): Eukaryota > Metazoa > Arthropoda > Insecta > Lepidoptera > Papilionidae > Iphiclides > Iphiclides podalirius. The sequence goes on along the minus strand of OW152835.1, from coordinate 61,683 downwards.
GACTTTAGTCCCGTCTGTATTCACCCGACAAATATGGATATAGATACGACAAACAGACTCAATCAAAAGACGACAAATTCAGGTTAAAACTCTTATGGTGAGTATTTCCTCTAACTTCTATTTAAACAATAGCATCATCATGTTTAACTAGTATCCTACTTATTAAAGGCTGGCACAATACGTTAATTTCAGTATATATTTTGATGAAATTTAATAGCATCAACCCTATGTATGTTCGACTGCAGAGCACGAATCTCCCCTGTTAATTATCTCCCTAACCTTATGTATAAAATAAAATGTTAATTGTAATTTCACGTTCATTTTTAGGCTATGGCAGTTAAGCAACCAAAAATGTCCAAAAGTTATGCAGACAAATGAAGTTACAGCAAAGGAAAATAAAGATACTCAGTCAGAAGTGCCGTAGACTGAAGCAGAAGGTGTTGACTTTCCAAACTATTATTGACGATTTGAAGAAACATAATTTAGTTCATTTAGTAATTAATTTAGTTAATTACTTAATTTAGTTTCATCATCATCAAAAAAACACTCAGAAAATATATCAAAGCGCAACATTTTAACAAAATTAATGTTATTCCGCCAAGAATAAACGATTTTAATGATTATACTAATTGTTTTTGTAATTATATTTAACTATTTATGACAATAACCTATTTTATGTTATAATGCTGATAGCAAATACTGCTTTTAGTTTACATTACCCTTACATTATGTTAACATTATATTTTTTTAGTTTTTACCTCCTACCCTTCAACTAGTGGTGACAAATGAGAATTAATAGAAAGGTGTGCAAAGTTAATAATATTTTTGCGTGTCATCGATATCAATATGGGTATTAATATATCGATATCAATATGGACTTAAAAACAACAACACTATTTGCTGTGGGCGGAGTCGACGCCATTTTAGGGAAACATTTGGCTTCAGCACACGTGACCTAACGTGACATCCTCTTATATTCTTTTATCAATGGACTTTTCACTTTTGTAGGCAACACTAGGGTTGATAATGTCAAAAATTAAAATGTTCATGGTTCATGATCATGACGTCATTTAAATGCGGTATGCCGCAGCCGGTTCTGCAGATGCGCGTAAATTAAATTATGTGATTACTACGAACTTGGTGTTTTAAACGACGATTTCCTTGTTTAACGGTTATACGTATTCACAGAAACATATTCTTAACAAATAATGTTATCTGTTTAGCTCATGCCATCGATAAAAATAATGTGCTAGTTAAGCATATCAAAAGTTTAATGAAAACCGTTTTTAATATGGAAGATGTTAAAAGTTTAACTCTGGTTTTGGGTAAAGAAAGGAAACCGGTTGTAAACCAAAGCAGTGAATATAGCGTGGACATGTGGCGGGAATTTAAGAAACATTGGATGGTGTTCGGGGTGCTAATATCCGTAGCTCTAGCAGTGCTGAGTCCAAAAGTTGGAGCACCCGGAGGCAACTAAACTGCATGCTCACTCACTAAATCATTTTAGAATGCATTGCTGATTGCACCTCATTAAAACATGTAATTAATTTTTTGTAGCCTCTTATATTTACACATTAATGCTACCTGTAAGTGTTATAAGGAATTAAGAAAAAGCTACTACCATGTTTATTCAAATTAAATATTTATAAATATATGTTATATACAGAACAATCCTTTGACCAAACCATCTGATAACTTTAAACATTATCAGATGGTTATTTAATTATTCTACTTTTGAATTTTGCATTGTATTTAATTACAATATAAAAATGAATACAATATCATTGCACAATTGTTTATTGGTTCTTTTTAGGAAACTCACAAACTGATCTTCAAAAATTTCATTATCAAGTGCTTCTTTTTAACATTTTAGTGTAAACTCTGAAATCTCACATTGTATGGGTGATTGGTATGTATGTAATTTGATTTATGGATCAGACAAGTCCATTTTTTATTCACGAAAAACAAAACCAATTTCAAATATTTTGCTCTGTATTCATTTTATAATTGATTTTCAGGAGTTCCCCAAGTATCCCCGGAGCCAAAGATCTAATATCAATAAAATTAATATGGAACCACATGCGAAGCCCCTTTCAAATAAAAAAAGAATCATCAAAATCAGTTCACTCAGTTGAAAGTTCTGAGGTAACAAACATAAAGAAATACATTCGAATTGAGAACCTCTTCTTTTTCTGAAGTGGGTTGAAAAGAGAAAAAGTGTTGTGGAAAGTGATTACCACTTAATCTCTGATTACCTTGTTGATTGTTAGGCAGATGTCAATGAATTGCATTTACTTCTTATATACTAGTTCTTTAAATTAGTATGTCTGGGGTGGTTGTGGATTGTTCTTTACCACAGAAATTTTAGAATGGTGGTGGGTATTTGGTGAATTCCATCATACCCTATTAAATAAACAACAATTGGGGAATATAGAGGATGATGTTGGGAGCGTGTCTCGCAGGCGCCCTGCACACAGAGGCGCTGCGCTGGGCGGCCCTGGGGGCGATTTGCTACCGGTGCGGGCTCGGCACGCGCGCGGGCGCGCTGCGGCAGGTGCGCGGCCGCCTGTGCGCGTTGGCCGCGCTGCACGCGCACCTCTGCGCGCCGGCCCTGGCGGCCGTCTCCGCGCTGGCGCTGCGCGACGCCAGCCTCGACCGCCGCATTCTCGAGGGGTGCGCTCCTGCCTCCTGGCCAATTGTATTTCAGCATCTTCAATCGAGAATATTTTATTCGATTATATATTAATACATGAATGAATTGTTTAGAAAATGTAACGTGAAGTTCTTTGCGCAATTATCTATCATGATTTTTTACTTTGTCAATTTGTCGCAAATAAACCAATATTGTTTTGATGCTAACGTCAAAAGCTGCTGCTAGCTCCACTGTAGATTGAGTATCATCAGCTTCCACGAACGCCTTTAATTCATCATTGTTGATCTAAGTGACCGGACGACAATCAGTATCATTTTTCAAGTCAAAATTTCCAGAACGGAACCGGGCAAACCAGTGACGGGTTTTGCCTTAGTTTGTAAAGTTTTCTTCGTAGACGTTGTTAATGTTATGTTGTTGATGTAAGTCGGAACTCATTTTCCATAACAACACGAATTTTTAAAGTATCCATTATGACGAAAAATTTTCAAATGTTACGAAAATAGAAAGCTAATTAATAAACAAAAGACTGACTTTGTAAAAAGAATATCCTGTTTTTAAAACTAAATTAAATTGAATTTGCAATTCACACATTTCGGACACTTTTTTTTTTACACAACATTCTCTAGTCCCAAACTAAGCAAGGCTTGTACTATGGGTACTAGAAAACCGATAAACATACTTAAACATACTTTTTTTGTAAATAAATACACATTATACATATAAAAACACCCAGAACACACTGGAAAAACACTATGTTCATCACACAATATTTTTCCAGTAGTGGGGATCGAACCCACACCCTCTGGCGCAAGAGGCAGGGTCACTACTCCCCACGCCAATTGGGTCGTCAAACATTCACATTCACAGCCAATCAAAACTTTTTTGTTGTTGTTTGAAATGGCCAGTACTAAAAAGAACGGCAATTGCATAGGTAAAAATCTGTTATTAGATTGCTTTTCTAAAATGTGCTTTAAGATTTTTTTTAAGTTATCTTCAAATTATTTTAAAGATAAAAAGTTCCTATAAGTAAAAGCTGGATAAGAAGTAATAATATTCTATATTGCAGTTAAAAAAAAACAAAATCAGTTTAAAATTTTAGCCCCCTTGAAAGTCGATCTCTCTAAATATTTTCTTCCTTGGGTGCGGATATATAATGCCTAAGTCTGAATTAGAATGTTTTAATTAAAAAGCTGATTATGGAACATTCGTAATCGCTAAGCAGGGCGCTGGTGGCTCGCTCCCGCGGCCCCTGCGGCGGGCTGGCGCTGGCGCTGCGGCGGGGCTCCTCCCCCGCCGCCCCCGCCCTCGCCGCCCTCAACTACGCGCTCTCCCTGGTCGCCGTGCCGCTCGCCCTCAAGTTTTTCGTGAGTGCACAGGACCAGTACGAAACACGCTCGGGTTGACTCTGACGTTGGGCCCCAAAAAACCGACCGTTGTATAGTTTCATTTAAACTGTTCGAAATGTGTATTAAGTAAATAAAGAAAGGCGAGAGTAGTGCGGACAGGCGTCGTGGCCGCCGCCGAGCAGCGTGCTGTGGACTGCGTGCGGCACCGCGGGGCCCTTCGCGCTGGGCTGGTGGCGGCGGGCGGGCGGCGGGGCGCCCCGCGGCGGCGGCGCCGCGCCCCGCCTCTTGGCGCTGCTGCTGCTCTACGTGGACTGTTGCGCCCTGCTGCGCGACGCGGAGGGCGCCCTCTACGTCACCGACGTCATGGCCACTTTATTCTTAGGTATTCTTAGGTATTCACTGTATTCTTATTCGGCTGCTACGTCATTTTTAGCTCATCCCCTCGTACGCGTAGATATGAAACATCTTCTTTATAAATTTAGTCTAGTAATGTACGCTTTGCGGCGCCTTCGCAGAGGTGAGCGGCGTTTCGCTGGCGCTGGCGCTGAGCTCCCTGTACGCGCACTTCGGGCTGCTGAGCCGGTGCGAGAGCCGCGCGCTGGCGCTCGCCGCCGTGCCCAAGGCGCCGGGCCTCGGTCAGTGCAGTGCGCGGCCACTGAGGCGCTGAGGCGCTGAGGCACTGAGGCGCTGAGGCACCGAGGCACTAAGGCACTGAGGCGCTCGGCAGGGTGGGAGGCGCGCGCCGGCTGCATGGCGTCGGGGCCGGCGCGGCTGCCGGCCGTGTTCCTGGCGCCCGCACAGGCGCTGCTCATGGCCGCGCTCTACGGCGCCGACGCGGACGCGGACGCCGACGCGGATCAGATGGACGCCCTCTCCTATGCTACAGCCTTGCCGAGCCACCACATAAAATAGTAATTGCAACGAATGGATTAGGAGGCTCAAATTCCTTCCAATTAAAAAAGCGACTTCGCTTCCATTTGTCTCCGATTTTTGTAAACCACTAAATATTTAGCTTATTGTGACATTTTGTGATAGTTTTCTGTGATATCTAATTTGCTGCCGCCCGCATCCGAAATTTTATTAGAACCAGATGTTGATGCAACTAGTTAAACAGCCAAAAGTAAATTACTAATTCGTCTTGATTTTGTGCAGCGTTATTTAATCTCAGTTTACGTTTACGGATTTATCGCGTAATTTGTTTTAAAAATTTGAACTTTCAAAACAAATTGATCTCGGTAAAATTTGTAAATTAATTTGGTTAGGTGGTGTGTAGTAAATGCTTCTTGTATCATTTAATATGTCTAAGTTTCCGGAAATGTAATACGGAACGTGAGCGGCGTATGTGATCGGGACCAATTTACCACCACCGTCTTGTTAGCAGCCAGTAAAAATGCGAAATGGAATAGAAAATAAGGTAATTTAAAGCGTGACACAGACTGCAACTACAACCGTAACGGATGGAGAGGCTGGTTCTCCTAGCGCACATGTGCCGTCGTATGAGTCAGGAAATGGAAGAAGGGAGAAAGCTTGTTGAACTGTGAGTTTATTATAATGGTTTACGTTATTATCATCAACCAAAAAGGGAAAAACACTTCGTTTTAACTAATAATTTATGGCGAGTCGTGAATATTATAGATACAGATGCAAATTTTAAATTTGAGGCCTTCCATACATATAATACGAAAAAAAAATAAGTCATCCATTCAAAGAATAAGTGTTTACAGACTTGACATTGGCAGAATTCTTTAAAGAGAAGCCATAAAGCAAGAAAGAAGAATTCTTATGAATTCTCTATGTAGAAAATGTTTTTGTAATGAACTTATGTAAACGTTAATATTCATAATAATAATAATATAGAACGATACACGAATAGTTCCAATTTAAAATAAATCGAAACGACCGAAACGAATCCTATATTTATAACTTCGAATTTTCATACATGTAGGTACAAGGTATGCCTCAATTCTGTATTATTTTTGCCGTCCAAGTAATGATGATGAATAATCGACGCTAATGATTCTCATTAATCGCTCAGACATAATTATCACTCGCACAATCGTTAATGCAACTTAAACATTTAACGATAGTTTATCAGCCTGTATTTTTTTTAAAAAAATGGACAGTGATCCACCACTGTACACTGCTCCCCGGTATTCGTGTCTTCTCTATTTACAAATTCGTTCATTCGCGGTAACTGTTTTCCTGAGCACATTTCGTTGTCCGCGAACAAAAGACCCGTCTATTCGGGAAAATATAAACGCCGCGGCCTGGGGAATCCTCAAAACATGCAATTTTAAACGTTAAATTGTTCTGATCCCGACACCGGCAGTGCTGTCAATTTTGCATTTTTATGGCTAAATTTGGCAATATTTTCCGTGATTTAGCAAATTCATTTTGGCATTTAGCATTATTTTTAGCATCTTTCCTTGATATGATAAAACTGTTTTTTTATGTTTACAGATGTAGAGTGTGTATTTAGCCTAACCTGAAGAGATAAACTTCTAAAAATTTTTATCGAAGACAAGAGTGAACCGGAATTATTTATGTTATAAAAGATTCCGTGGATCAAATCAGACCATACGATTGGAGATAGAGATAGAGTTTTTGTTAATAACGGTTGTTAAGATGATATATTAACCAAACGTATGAACTGCATAATAAAGCATTGACTGGAAGAGCAGAGTGCTGATAAAAAGAAGGGAAATCAATTGTTGATTGTTCATATTCAACGAAAAAAAAACAATAGATGCAGGAAAACGCTAGCTTCAGAAGAGCCATAGAAATTCGGAAGGAAAAAGTAGCCAAATATCTTCAAATATTACCTTTTCAAGTCAAAGAGCAACTAACTTTGAAACGTAACTAAGACATTTATATTATTATATGTGAAGAAGATATTATTATTATTAATCGCCCAAATAATACCTCGCTTTATAAATATATATAAGAATATTTTTCAGTGATTAGGATGACACAGCAATCAAAACACAATTGAGTTTCTCTGTAATTAAAGATTTATTGTAAGATTTTGAAACTATAACAAATAATAATTAAAATTACAAAAATAAAAGATTTTACTATTAAAACTTTACCTGTAATTAAAGAAACGACATTTAATGTTAATAATCACAATGTCGATTCCTAAATCACTATTTTACTTATTAAATATCTTTGTAATAAGATTATTTTCATGAATTGTTTCATATGACAGCTTAATTCTTTTTCTGTTATAATCCGGCGTCAAACATACTTTTTAAAATAATTTTTATCAACGGCCGGTGCGCGAAAATATTTAAATTAAAGAAAATATTTAAATAAAAGAAAATAATATTTTTCTTTACATCTCCCCCTCCCAGAGAAGATAAAAATATTCTTTCGTTTAAACCATTTGAGAAGATCGAATTCACTGCAGTAAAAATTATTGGAATATTCTTTTCATCCAAAAATCTTTTGAATTCCTTAGAATTTATACCTGGATATTGGTCTGAGAGAATCATGCCGATATCGTCTGTTTCTGCACAGTTTTTCACTAGTTTGATGAAATCATTTGCATTTTGAGTACTTGATGTTGAAGTGTATGCGTACCTAGTGAAATGATCTGATAGCAGGTGCAAGTATCTCTTTGTCGACCTTGAACTCCCAGAGCCTCCAATGGTATCAATTGAACATATCTCAAAAGGTTTTGTAGCGGGGCCCAATTGGGACATCAATCCATATTTATTTTGTCCTCTGGACTTATTCTTTATACATACTATACAACTTTCGCAGATACTTTTTATGTTTTTTGTCATATTTTCTGCTGTATACAATGAGCTAATCATTCTTTGCATTTGATTAAGTCCTAAATGACCTAGATTTGTATGTACACTTTTGATTAATCCTATACCAAATTTCTCTGATAGAATTATTTTTTCCCTTTTCTTAACTTTCTTATAATAAACATTATTTTTTTTCAACAATTTTTCTTTTATGGACTGTATATTTCTATTGTTAACTTGATCTTTTAGGATATCTTCTAGTTTAATCATGTTAACCACTTTTAATTGTTCATCCAGGTTTTCATTTGGTTCTAAGACTGGATTTCTGCTTAGACAATCAGCTTCAATGTTATATCTTCCTGGAGAGTATTTAATTTGGAAATCATATTGTGATAGGTAGTATGTTAAATCTCCTAATTCTTCATCCGTTCTTGACTTTATATTCATATTTTCCAAAGGCTTGTGATCGGAGAAGACAGTGAATTTCCTACCTATCAACATATGTTGCCAATACTTTACACATTCTTTAATTGCTAAGTATTCCAGATATATAGCTTTTTTCCTTTTTTGAACTTCGTTCAATTTTTTTGAAAAATATGCTACTGGTTTCTCTTCTTTGTTTTCTTGTGGCTGTTTTAAGACTGCTCCTACTCCCAGTATACTGGCATCTGTGTATATGTGAATTGGCAAGTTATGATCAAAAATGGTTAATATTGGTTGAGAGCATAATATTTCTTTCATCTCATCAAATGACTCTTGGCATTCCTTAGTCCAGTTAAAGATGTCCTTTTCTCAAAAGGTTATGCAATGGTTCTAATTTTATTGCTATGTTTGGCACATACTTGTGATAAAAGTTTATTTTTCCTTAAAATTGTCTCACATTTTTTTTTGCGATTTTGGAGTAGGGAAGTTTTTTTATTGATATCAAGTTGTCTTTTAGAGGTCTAACTGAATTATTCTGTATTATGTGGCCCAGGTATTTAACTGAGTCTGCTGCAAATGTGCATTTAGAAAATTTCAGTCTAAAACCTTCACTTTTAATTGCTTGAAATAACTGTTTTAAATGCCCGATATGTTCTGAGAAAGTTTATGAGAACAACAAGATGTCGTCGATGTAACTTACGGTGAATTCTCCGAGCTTATGTTTTCGTATAACATTACACTTTATTCTCTGGAATACTGCTGGCGAGGGTTTTAGGCCGAATGGTAAACAAGTCCATTGAAAGTGACCTTCCTGTGTGATGAATGCAGTTTTTGTATCTGTCTGTGACACGCAGAGGTATTGACTAAAATGCTGAATTCAGGTCCAATGTTGAGAAAAATTTGCAATCTCTTGTTTTTACTATTAGGTCTTCAATAAGTGGAAACGGCTGTGACTGCGGAACAACAACTTTATTTAAGTCACGAAAATCTATGCACAGTCTTGATTTTTTTATTTTCTTCTCTTTTATAAGCTAATGTAACTGGGGCTGCAAACGGACTATATGATTCTTCTATTATATTTTTTTACAACAATTTCGCAATCTGATTTTCTATCTCCTTTTTATCTTCAATGGTGCAACGATATGGCCTTTTACTGCAATATTTTTCTACTATCAGATCAATATGTGCTTCATAATCCGTTACCGTTCCGTTGTCATATTTGTCCTTTGCAAAAACAGATTTATTGTTCAATATCAAGTCATCAATTACTGCTTGTTTTTGATAGTCTAGATGATTTATACAAATTTTGAAGTTATCAGATTTTATTTCCTTAGAAATATCAATATCTGTTTTATTTGTTTCCTTAGAAACTATTTCACTTCTTTGTATAGGAACTTTCTGATGTATTTCTAAGTTTTCATTTTGGATTAAGCAAAACTTTTTTATACAATCTAGTCAAATTAAAAATCGTAATCGAAATTTTCCTTGTCTATTACAAGGACATCCATGTTTTTCTCAACATTAAAAATTGTTACATTAAGTGTTACCACGCCTTTAGCCTTTTCAACGCCATTAATTGTTTTTAAATTAGTATTATTAGAAAAACTTAATTCCTTATTGCTTATCTTTAGCAATCTTAATAATCACAATGTCGATTCCTAAATCACTATTTTACTTATTAAATATCTTTGTAATAAGATTATTTTCATGAATTGTTTCATATGACAGCTTAATTCTTTTTCTGTTATAATCCGGCGTCAAACATAGTTTTTAAAATAAATTTTATCAACGGCCGGTGCGCGAAAATATTTAAATTAAAGAAAATATTTAAATAAAAGAAAATAATATTTTTCTTTACATGCAAGTATTCTCTTTGTCGACCTTGAACTCCCAGAGCCTCCAATGGTATCAATTGAACATATCTCAAAAGGTTTTGTAGCGGGGCCCAATTGGGACATCAATCCATATTTATTTTGTCCTCTGGACTTATTCTTTATACATACTATACAACTTTCGCAGATACTTTTTATGTTTTTTTGTCATATTTTCTGCTGTATACAATGAGCTAATCATTCTTTGCATTTGATTAAGTCCTAAATGACCTAGATTTGTATGTACACTTTTGATTAATCCTATACCAAATTTCTCTGATAGAATTATTTTTTCCCTTTTCTTAACTTTCTTATAATAAACATTATTTTTTTTCAACAATTTTTCTTTTATGGACTGTATATTTCTATTGTAACTTGATCTTTTAGGATATCTTCTAGTTTAATCATGTTAACCACTTTTAATTGTTCATCCAGGTTTTCATTTGGTTCTAAGACTGGATTCTCTGCTTAGACAATCAGCTTCAATGTTATATCTTCCTGGAGAGTATTTAATTTGGAAATCATATTGTGATAGGTAGTATGTTAAATCTCCTAATTCTTCATCCGTTCTTGACTTTATATTCATATTTTCCAAAGGCTTGTGATCGGAGAAGACAGTGAATTTCCTACCTATCAACATATGTTGCCAATACTTTACACATTCTTTAATTGCTAAGTATTCCAGATATATAGCTTTTTTCCTTTTTTGAACTTCGTTCAATTTTTTTGAAAAATATGCTACTGGTTCTCTTCTTTGTTTTCTTGTGGCTGTTTTAAGACTGCTCCTACTCCCAGTATACTGGCATCTGTGTATATGTGAATTGGCAAGTTATGATCAAAAATGGTTAATATTGGTTGAGAGCATAATATTTCTTTCATCTCATCAAATGACTCTTGGCATTCCTTAGTCCAGTTAAAGATGTCCTTTTCTCAAAAGGTTATGCAATGGTTCTAATTTTATTGCTATGTTTGGCACATACTTGTGATAAAAGTTTATTTTTCCTTAAAATTGTCTCACATTTTTTTTGCGATTTTGGAGTAGGGAAGTTTTTTATTGATATCAAGTTGTCTTTTAGAGGTCTAACTGAATTATTCTGTATTATGTGGCCCAGGTATTTAACTGAGTCTGCTGCAAATGTGCATTTAGAAAATTTCAGTCTAAAACCTTCACTTTTAATTGCTTGAAATAACTGTTTTAAATGCCCGATATGTTCTGAGAAAGTTTATGAGAACAACAAGATGTCGTCGATGTAACTTACGGTGAATTCTCCGAGCTTATGTTTTCGTATAACATTACACTTTATTCTCTGGAATACTGCTGGCGAGGGTTTTAGGCCGAATGGTAAACAAGTCCATTGAAAGTGACCTTCCTGTGTGATGAATGCAGTTTTGTATCTGTCTGTGACACGCAGAGGTATTGACTAAAATGCTGAATTCAGGTCCAATGTTGAGAAAAATTTGCAATCTCTTGTTTTTACTATTAGGTCTTCAATAAGTGGAAACGGCTGTGACTGCGGAACAACAATTTTATTTAAGTCACGAAAATCTATGCACAGTCTTGATTTTTAATTTTCTTCTCTTTTATAAGCTAATGTAACTGGGGCTGCAAACGGACTATATGATTCTTCTATTATATTTTTTTACAACAATTTCGCAATCTGATTTTCTATCTCCTTTTTATCTTCAATGGTGCAACGATATGGCCTTTTACTGCAATATTTTTTCTACTATCAGATCAATATGTGCTTCATAATCCGTTACCGTTCCGTTGTCATATTTGTCCTTTGCAAAAACAGATTTATTGTTCAATATCAAGTCATCAATTACTGCTTGTTTTTGATAGTCTAGATGATTTATACAAATTTTGAAGTTATCAGATTTTATTTCCTTAGAAATATCAATATCTGTTTTATTTGTTTCCTTAGAAACTATTTCACTTCTTTGTATAGGAACTTTCTGATGTATTTCTAAGTTTTCATTTTGGATTAAGCAAAACTTTTTTATACAATCTAGTCCAATTAAAAAATCGTAATCGAAATTTTCCTTGTCTATTACAAGGACATCCATGTTTTTCTCAACATTAAAAATTGTTACATTAAGTGTTACCACGCCTTTAGCCTTTTCAACGCCATTAATTGTTTTTAAATTAGTATTATTAGAAAAACTTAATTCCTTATTGCTTATCTTTAGCAATCTTAATAATCACAATGTCGATTCCTAAATCACTATTTTACTTATTAAATATCTTTGTAATAAGATTATTTTCATGAATTGTTTCATATGACAGCTTAATTCTTTTTCTGTTATAATCCGGCGTCAAACATAGTTTTTAAAATAAATTTTATCAACGGCCGGTGCGCGAAAATATTTAAATTAAAGAAAATATTTAAATAAAAGAAAATAATATTTTTCTTTACATATATTTTTATTCAATGACCGAAAGGAGCGAAAAGCAATCCTCGCGAATACCTCGGGGCCAGAGACGCACAGAACACTGTATAGTATTAAAGACTGTAGGTTGGTCGGCCAAAATAAAATAGTGAGGATAGCGTTAACAACTTTATATATTAATTAGACTACTTCCTACTTATTAGGACAGAGTAACGTCCTATACAAAGGATAAGAGTGTTCTACCCTATCACTGAAACATTATGCGCTTATATACAAAAATATAATGAGTCATCACAACTACATTACAAATCAATGCACAAAATTACTAATACAGTTAATAAGATTGACCTATTAAATTATAAATTATTATTAAGCATGGTTTATTACATAATATTATACCAGATATGGTTAAATGTTTATTAAGTATAATTATTGTTATTGCTCGTATATTAAGCAGTGTTGCCAGTGGATTGTAACAATAGCTAAAACGTAGACATTTACTCTATGCATGTCAGGTTCGTGGTAGAAGTGTAGGATGTAATGTACTTGCGGTTAAGGTCCATGAAATATTGTACAAATTGTTATTATTTAGCTATTAGTGGTTTATTTAAATAAAATACTTTTTTATATCAAGTGGTATTTATTTATTATTATTATTTATTAAAATACTTCATATCACAATATTAAAATGTAAGTTGTAGTGACTCTTTTTAAATATTTTAGAAACAATATAATTACAAAAATAAATGTAAAAATAATATCGAAGCTTGAAAGGCAACCCTAACTAAGCGACACTTAGCAAATTTTACAGGAGAGTGATTTAAAGTTCAAATATAAATTTAAAAAATCATAAAAATTCAACCTATTGTTCGATTTAAATGATGATAACATTGGTAGAATAAATTTTTTTGTGGCTATTGAAATTGTCACATTAGGACAGCTCACACTTTTATAAACACCAGTTTGTGTCGGGTAGATAAAATTTACCTGATTTCATAAACAGGTAAAATTATATAAGTCATCACTGTAGCATATGCTGTAACATGTAAAAATAGGTATACTTAGTTTAAAATTTTGATACAGAAAAATTGATCTAAAATAATCAGAGTTTAAATTAATAAATCAAGTAAATTTACCTAACCATTATTTAATGATTTTTGTGATTGTGGAAATTCTATCTAGTTATTAAAATTACTCCAAACCTAGCTTCGTAATTGACATTAAATTAAAAACTGTATTGGTAAATCAAGCACAAAAATAAATGAAATCAATTATGTGGAATAAAATTCTTTATTAAAAATTAAACAAATGCGCTACGTACAAAATTAAATAAGGAAACTAATAACCTAACATAACATTTAGTTTGAGATCATTTTCTTAAATTGAACAATTGTTATTGCAGTCGCAATCATAAATTACACTATCATGAAGATGACTCATTTTCTAAAAAACTATAACTAACAATTTTAGGTAAATGAATTATCATGAATAAACTATTAAACATAGTAATGTTTTTAAGCATCTGGACTGAAAAGAACGTGGTATAAACATCGATGGCGAATACATCACCAATCTTCTATATGCCGACGTATAGTCATCATGGCAGAATCGCAGGCGGACCTTAGTACTATGCTCAATGGCCTTAAACAGTGCCTCTCAACGGGTGGGCCATAATATGAATATGGACAAGACGAAGATCATGTCTAATGTTATTGTTGGGTGCACTGTGCTCGAATTTGTTGACCAATATGTATATCTAGGACAATAAGTCCGGCTAGGTAAGTTCAACTTCGACGCAGAGGTCAATTGGCGAATCCAACTCGGATGGGCAGCGTTCGGGAAACTTCGGCAAATCTTCTCGCCGAATATACCTCAATGTTTGAAGACTAAAGTCTTCAACCAGTGTGTGCTGCCAGTGATGACATACGGGACTGATACGTGGTCCTTCACTGCTAGCCGTATGAGGTTGCTCAAAATCGCTCAGCGAACTATGGAGCGGGCTATGCTCGGTATTTCTCTGCATGATAGAGTTTGCAATGAAGACATCCGCAGTAGAACAAACGTAACCGACAAAGCTCAGAAGGTTAGTGAGCTGAAGTGGCGATGGGCCGGCCATATAGCTCGTAGAACTAATAACCGTTGGGGAAGAAGGTTCTTGAGTGGCAGCCTCGTACTGGCCATCGCAGTTTAGGACGACACCCAATAGATGGAGTGACAACCTGTTCTCTGCAGATCTATGGGGGATCTCGGTTAAGGTGCTCAGTTCTATTATTGATGCTATATCGCCTTACCTAGCAACTATTTTTAATATTTGTATCAATCGTGGCGAATTTCCTGGCCTTATGAAACATAGTAAAATCATTCCGGTGTTTAAATCTGGTAGTACTTCCGACCCCAATAATTTTAGACCTATCCCTGTACTGCCAACTCTTAGTAAAGTTTTTGAAAAAATCATGTTTAATCAAATGTTACAGCATTTTAGCTCTCATAATTTATTACATAACAAGCAATAGGGGTCGCTCAACAACGGATGCGGGTGTTCAGCTTGTTATGAATATTTTTGAAGCCTGGGAAGAGTCGCAGGATGCCTTAGGTAGATTCTGTGACTTAACCAAAGCTTTCGATTGTGTACAGCATCAGACCTTGTTCAGGAAACTACGCCACTATGGTATAAGAGATGCCGCACTCAATCTTCTGAAATCGTACTTGAGCCATCGAATACAGAGAGTTGACGTGAATGGCAAGAGATCTCCTGGGGCTCTGGTAAAAATGGGGGTCTCGCAGGGATCTATTCTTGGGCCTTTTCTCTTCCTCATTTACATAAATGATCTACCTTATCTAGTTAATAATAATCATGAGATAGTATTGTTTGCTGACGATACCTCTTTAATTTTTAAAGTAAAACGACGTTCTTTAAGTTATGACGATGTAAACAATACTCTATCCACTGTAGTACATTGGTTTAGTGCTAACAATTAACTGTTGAATAATAAAAAAACTAAATGTATTAAATTTACAACTTCCAATGTTAAACATGTAAAAACTGATGTTCTTTTATATGGGGAAGCGTTGGACACTATTGACTCAACTGTATTCCTTGACATAACTATTGATGCCAAACTGCAAGGGGGTCCCCATATTAATAGACTGGCGAGTAGACTTAGCTCAGCAGCTTTCGCGGTCAGAAAAATAAAACAGTTAACTGATGTGCATACGGCTCGCTTGGTATATTTTAGTTATTTCCACAGTATAATGTCTTATGGCATTCTGTTTTGGGGTAACGCGGCCGACAGTAATACAATCTTCATCTCACAAAAGAGAGCTATTCGTGCAGTTTACAATCTGGGCCCCAAAGAATCATTAAGAAACTTGTTTAAAGAGATAAAGGTATTGACTGTTGCTTCTCAATACATTTTTGAAAATGTTTGTATGTCCATAAAAATAAGGATAAATTTTCAAGACATAATAATGTTCATGATATAAATACTAGGAACAAAAATAAATTGATCCTACCCACAAGTAGACAGCGTAAAATAAGTAAATGTTTTATGGGATAATGTATACCTACGTTACTACAACAAAATTCCAGAAAACGTTCAAAATGCTAGATTAGATTTGATACGATTGATTCTCTACTTAGTCCTGCAGATGTAGACGGTAGATCGTGAAATGAGGTAAGTGATAAATATGGCTGGTTCAGCAGATAAAGTGACTATCTGTTTTGAGAGAGTTTTGCATAATTTGATCGATTACCATGTCTTCATTGAATTTGCGCCAAAATGTTAAATACGTCCTCCCTAAGCGACTGCAGGTGTCTGGTTGAGAACCCGTATAGGCGTGTCACTTCACGTATCGTGTATATCTATACAAAGTTTTTGAAACTTACGCAGTTCCTTAGCGACGGGAAAATAAAATTTGCGTACGGGTAAATTTATCTACTCGCCATGCTTAGTCATTTAGAAAATCAAGTAGAACTATATAACCGACATCATTAACATTAACCGTTATCAACTAAAAATATCTAAGCTCTAATTTTTCTTCCGCTTTATTTCAGGTTAACTTATACAAAAGACACATTCACAAAATATAATAACAAGCTAAAATACGTTACCACATGAATTACAATTGCTTTTTGTAGGTAAGATCTACTAAGTAGTTTCAAAGGGAAATTTCATAACAAGTAAAAATACGTAAATACAAATAAATGAAAAAGTCAATATATAAGAAACCGACTAAGTTCATATTCCTAATTTTCAAAATGTCGATGAGCTGCATATTCTTAAAATCAATAGATTTTGACCGAAATCTCTCAATATCTAAGCGACAAAAAACTCGTCGTAGAACCATGAGACTCAGATCAAACGAAAAATTCTGGCGATTCGAATGGTATATATAACTCATTTTACGGATTTTTGTCGCTTAGTTAGGGTTGTCTTTCAAGCGTCGATATGTCGAATCAGCTTAGGCATATTATCAGTATCTTAATAATACGATATCATCAATGGCAACACATAAATATAATAATATAGTAGGAGACTTTGCAACAAATTAGTATCAAAAATAATATTAAGTAAACGAGATATATTATAATAAATTAGCTACTTACACATTATACTCCATACAAATATGCAACAATATAAAATGGACATAATATTTCTTGATTTAACTTGTATTTAACTTGTTGCTTCAACTTACGTGCTATCTATTGTATATAAGTATCACAATCACAGTCACAATTGTACATCTTATGAATAGTTTAAGAATAAATCAGGCTAGGTTGAACCTAGCCCCATTGATAAGTGCCAATAACTTTGACAATTATGTATGTAATCAACAAATAATACACGCAACGTGCGATTGTTGTTCATGTTGTTCTCGAAAATCGAGAAATCATACATTAAACAATATTCTAAAGGCGAAAATATCTAATTTTTACATTAAACATTTTAAAGGCACATTTATATCACATCCTTTCGTAAATTTAATTGAAAACTTGTAGAGTATTTTTATTGATAACGTCATGTGAGCCTAATGCAAGGGCCACGCTCCCGCGAGTGCGTCGCATGTCCTGTTAACAGTCGACACTAGTCGGGCGGCTCATGCGGCTCGTGCGGCTCATGCGGCTCATGCGGCTCATGCGGCTCATGCGGCTCGTACGGCTCATGCGGCCTCGTGCGCCTGCTGCTGCAGGAGGCGCCAGTAGAGGCCGCGCCGGCGCACCAGCTCCTCGTGCGAGCCGCTCTCCACCACCACGCCTGCAATGCACACGCACGCACAACTCACTCATTCATCTCCCTGAAAGTCTACAGTTACGTCACCATAAAATTTTATTAATCATCCAGATTATACAGCGTGTCGTTACCATCGCGACAATAAATGAACACACATATAGGGGATAACTTTTTAAAGTTGTATTAAACATTTAAATTCTTTAAACATCAATATTTACAGAGTTATAAAATTTTCCAAAACAAAGAATTTTAGAACACCCTTACCTATAAAAGCGTAACGTAAAGTTCATTTGTAAAGGTCACAAAGCATTATGAATGGGTTGAATGAATTTTAAAAGAGACAAAACATACTGTTAGAAGGAGAGGCTTGTAATACGACGCTGTGGCGCGAGTTGTATAGGATGTTACAAATTTTGTTTCTTTTTTACTTAATTAGTTTGAAAAATATTTTTTTTTAGTATGGATTTTGTTTAACGTTTATATTGTTTTTATGATTATTGGCAAGTAGCGTTAGACGTGTGTTCATTTATTGTCGCGATGATAACTACACGCTGTATAAGGCACTTTCGTTTGTGGTACATTATAACCAACATTTAAGTAAGTCTCAAGTTGAACTTTTTTATTTTTGTATACATTTCGTTCAAGTCACAAATCGAACACGAAAGAAATGAATAAGTATATTGAATGTAAGAATTGTATTGAGAAAAGAACCTTGGTCGACGAGGCAGATGGTGTGGGCGTGGCGCACGGTGGCCAGCCGGTGCGCGATGATGATGGTGGTGCGGTCGCGGGACGCCGCCTCCAGCGCCCCCTGCACGGCCTGAGGGCAATCATTTTCGTTTACTTTAGTTGAACATAGACACACAGCACAAGCTAACTCAATAATATTGCTTATTTAAAGGTTGTTAGGTCAATATCTTTACTGTTTGTACATGAAGCTTCCATTTCTTCGCCCAACACTTACTACGGCGAAATTGTAAAGGCCCCTAAGGCCAACGGCCAAGGGCTCATCAAGCCCAAAAAAGATCAACATAACCAGCAACAGATCAGTACACAGTGTAGTTTTATTTATAAACTTCTTAGTGTGCAAAACCAGTGTTTGAAAGGCTACTTCGGTCTTTAACACTGTTATATAATATAAAGTTGTATGTTTCGCTAAAGACTAATATTGACAAAGTATTAACAAAATTATCGTTTTGTGACAATTGAATGAAGAGAAATGCATTATTTAATAAGGTCTCTGACGTCACGTAATGGAATCTGCACGGTGCCGATGAATCTTCATACTCTTATAATATAGTCAAAGCAACGTGAAGATCGGTCAGTGATTATCTCTCATGTTAGAGATGAGTAGAGACAGATAGCGGGCGTGACCTTCTCGCTGGCGGCGTCGAGAGCGGAGGTGGCTTCGTCGAGCAGCAGCACGCGCGGCCGCCTGAGGAGGGCGCGCGCGATCGCCACGCGCTGCTTCTGCCCGCCGGAGAGCGCCGCGCTGCCCGCCTCCAGCACCGTGTCGTACCCCTGATGTTGCACAAATACACCTCTATTTATATACATTCATATCGTGTAGCTTCAACGCCATCCTACGCTGTCCCTGTTATTAACTATAAAGAGATAATAGCATGGACGCTGCGTTCATAAGTGAATGTCAGACGTGACTTATTCTATTAAAAATATTGGTAAAGAACAAACATTATCAGTAATAAGTACTAAATAAACTAACAAAAAACGCTTGCAAATATGAAAAACTATTAGTATACATTTATACTTAAGCAGCATGGTTTATACGATTCCCTCTGATATTATCCTCATTGAGCTGCGGGCACGGCTGATTCACGATGGTTTCAATGATATTCGGGAACGGCATAAATGTATGTACGTGCATGTATCCCGTTCTCGACATGAATCGAAATATTAGAGTATTTTACCTGCATTTATAAAAAAGCAAAGATCTATGTTTTATCCTTGACCGAGTAGACTAAATGATAATCACCAGTAAAATAATATATACCAGTAAAGGAGAATGAGAAAAATTTGGAGACAAAGTTTTGCCTCCATGATGCTGGCATCCAAACTGGTGTATTGTAATGTGGTAGGTGCGGTAGGCGTAGTTACCAGCGGTAGGCTGGATATGAAGTCGTGCACGTTGGCCTGCTTGGCGGCGTGTATGACCTCATCGAGCGGCACGACGCGCGAGTTGTCTCCGTAGGCGATGTTGTCGCGCAGGCTGCGCTCGAAGAGGGCCGGCTCCTGCTGCACCAGGCCCAGCTGCGCTCGGAGCCGCGGCAGCGACAGCGACCGCTTTATGTCGCGCCCGTCCAGCGTCTGCGCCAAACGAATGTTCACTGACACGAACCGACCGGTGCATGTTCCGATGCAGCCATTCAAATTTTATTTTTATTTTTATTTTATTTATTTTATTTATTTGGTTTACCAGCAATTGTTACATTTATACATTCATTAGAATTAGTACACAGTATATTTCTATAGCTAAATGCACAATTAATTAAAGGTAAACACCACATGCGAAGTATCAAGTAACACCAATAAGCTTAACAATAACAAATGTGTACAGAATACAATTTAAAAAAAAAAAAAAAAAAAAAAAAGGTAGTGAAAAAGAGTTTTTTTTAAAATTTTTGAGACTTAATTAAAAATATATATGCTATACGACTAATCTACTCATCGACAATGGTTTCTTGCAAGTGCTTACGAAAGGTATTGAGACTAACAGCATGAATATCAGTTGATTTTCCGTAATTATTCAAAAGTCGGCTCGCTCTGGGGACAAACGAGCTTGAGCCCAATACTGTTGTGCGTAAAGGTGGAACCAATGGTTGGATTTGGGTTCTAGGTAGCTTATTCGGTACATTGAATCTAAATTTACTTAACAGATTAGGACAATCTATTTTATTGTTAAATAATTTGTTTAAAAAGATAAGATCAAGCTGTGTTCTGCGATTTTCTAGTGAAGTATATTTAAAATTTTTCAGCCTATCTTTGTACGAAAACCCCTTCCTACATTGTTTCGAAGAATGAGCTAGATGCCAGAGATATCTCTTCTGTATTCGTTCTAACCTCAGAGAGTGACATGCATAGTGCGGTCTCCACACAATACTACAGTATTCCAGAATGCTCAGGACAAAGGAGTTGTATAGTAGTCTTTTTGTTTCTAGCCTCCGGAATCCCCTTCCAATTCTAATAAGAAATCCAAGCATATTAGAAGCTCTTTTTATGACATTTTCTAAATGGGCTCCAAAGGTTAACTTTTTATCAAATATCACACCCAGATCTTTAATGTATTCAACTTCTTGTATCCTTACTCCATTAATATAGTAACTAGATTTAATAATTTTGAATTTTCTAGAGAATTTAATATAAAAACATTTACCCACGTTTAGTTGCATTCCGTTCAATTCACACCAGCGTGACAAGCCATTTAAATCTTCTTGCAATAGTAAGGAGTCAAACTCAGTATTAATTATTCGTAATAATTTCAGATCATCGGCATACAGGTATGGAACAGAATTTGAGATATAATCAACAATGTCATTAATGAAAATATTAAATAAAATAGGACCCAAGTTAGAACCTTGGGGTACACCCGACTCTATGTTATACTCCCTTGATTTAAAACCGTTAACTACTACAAAAAATTTACGATTTTTAAGGTATGAGTCAAACCAATTCAGAAAAGTTCCATTAAAACCATAATTTGACAACTTCTTAATTAATATTTTACGAGGCACCTTATCGAAAGCTTTGCTAAGATCTGTATAAATAACATCTACCTCGTGGCGAGCATCAATTGCCTCCGTAATATTTTCAACAAAAGAAACCAAGTTTGTAGCCGTTGATCGACATTTCATGAAACCATGTTGATGATTTGTTATAAGCGGCTTGACATGCTCCGAAATGTACGGGCAAATCAGAATTTCGAATACTTTTGATAGCGTTGAAAGAATGGAAATTGGTCTATAATTTGTCACTAAACAATTTTCACCCGACTTAAAAACTGGAACCACCTTAGCGACCTTCCACTCATCAGGAAATATCCCTTTAGCCAGAGAGAAATTGTATATGAAACAAAGAGGCACAGCAAGATTAGAGGCGCAGTTTCGCAAAAATATGGGTGGGATACTGTCAGGCCCAGAGCCTTTATCAATATCCAAGGATTTCAATGCACGTACTACAGATTCAAGTTGAATACAGAGGCCACTGATTGACAAACTGAAACTATTATGACATTGGGGGTAAGTTGAGTCGGATTGTAATGGGTCTCTAGTATAAACTTCCACAAACCGGCTTGCAAAAAGATTACAAATGCTCGGACCATCACTTGCAGTCATCACTCCATCTGTCATGGTAGTAGGGTATGAACTGCACCCCCCTTGCTTACTTTTGACAAAAGACCAAAAGGCCTTAGTATTTCTTGATATTCGGTCTTCAATGTTATTTATGTATGCGTTGTAACACGTATTTGTGAGCTTCTGACACCTTTTTGATAAAATACTTAACTCTATCCTATCCATTGGATTGCAGTATTTATTATATCTCTTTCGGATTTTATGTTTTTCACGAAGTCTACTTATCAAACTATGACTAAACCACGGCGGATATTTCTCAAAGCTGACTGTTCTTTTCTGTGGAACAAATTTCGATATAACTTCTCTGATTAGTATGTAGAAATGCGTAACAATTTGGTTAATGTCATTATATTGGGAAAATTAGGAATATGAAAATGAGGAATAATAAACCGACCACGCGGCCGCCGTCGGGGTCGTAGCTGCGCATGAGCAAGTGGAGCAGCGTGGACTTGCCGCAGCCGCTGGGCCCCACCAGCGCCAGGGTCCGCCCCGCCGCCAGCGAGAGCCGCAGCCCCCTGAGCACCTCCACCTCCGGCCGCGTCGGGTATCGGAAGTGGATGTTCTCGAAGTTTATGTCGCCGGTGGCACTCTGAAAGTGTTGCCAATGTTGGAATTATTACCTCATTACATTCACTGAAGGTTTAAGATTGAATTTGAATTTGTGTTCTATATATTCCATCTAACTGCAGTGAAAATTAATAATTATGTATATGTTATTATTTAAAACACTGGAACAATATTCTAATAACTGTAATAAGATACCGATTAGTGATTATTATGTATGCAGCGTGTCTTTACCATCGCGACAATAAATGAACACACATATAGAGGATAACTTTTTAAAATTGTATTAAAGATTTACATTCTTTAAACATCAATATTTATCGAGTTAGCAAATTTTCCAAAACAAAGCATTTTAGAACATCCTTACGTATAAACTTTCAATGTAAAGTTCATTTGTAAAGGTCACAAAGCATATGAATGGGTGGAATGAATTTAAAAGAGACAAAACATACTGTGAGAAGGAGAGGCTTGTAACGCGGCGCTGTGGCAACGAATGAAAAAGTCTCTGAATGTATGAATCAGTCAGTTGTAGTTGTATAGGGTGTTACAAATTTTGTTTCTTTTTTACTTAATTAGTTTGTTTGAAAAATATCTTTTTTTAATTATGGATTTTTTAACGTTAATATTTTTTTATGATTATTGGCAAGTAGCATTAGACGTATGTTCATTTATTGTCTCGGTGGTAAAGACACGCAGTATATAGTATTCTATTATATATTCTATAATCTATTATATACATTATCTTATTGTGAGAAGTCACATTGAATGAATACATAATGAGTAATGCAATTACGTAATGTAAAAATCCTTTGCTTCAAAAGTGCTAAGTAGATTCAAGAGGGGAGAAAGCGTGCGCGTGAGTGAGGCGATGGTCCCGCTGATGGCGGTGGGTGGATGTCCATCAGCACTCGATCGAGATGACGGTGTGCCTTAATACGCGACTACGAAATGACGGCGAGGACTTAAACTGCTCTTTTAAACGACAAAATATCACGCTGGAAATTAAATAAAACTGATTTTTCTTTGTTGTATGCGTTAATAGCCGTAATAGACTGGACACCAATTTATGAGTTGGCTGTGGCCGACAGTTTATCTTATAATACTTTAAGTCGATTAAAGATTGTAAAGAAGAGAGGGTTCACAATAACGTTTTAAAGGAACTAAAATCTTTTGTAATTATGTGAAGCATAAGAGATCAATGGAAATCCACAGAAAATTTTATAAGACGAAGACATTACTACAAGTACTGTCTGCTCCAGCAAAAATACTATCGTTTGCTATCCATTACAATTTATTCTTACAGATTACCACACAATTATCAGATGATCAACATGGGTTCCGACCGGAAAGAAGTACTGATAGTACTCTACTTAGGTATATGGCTCTAATTGTGCCTACAGTGGATAGAGGTGAACAGGGTTTTTCGACTTCAAAAAGGCGTTAGATTTTGTCAAATTCATTCAATAGTTACTATTGCTGACAAAATTGTCTGGCATCGGTTTCACTCCCCATCTACTCAATTTCTTTGCTAGTTATATGAAAGAAAGGCGTTGAGAGTCGTGGGTTCGACTCTGACAATTATTTGTGTGACGCACAAATAATTGTTCCGAATCTGGGTGTTTTCTTCCCAAGTTGCTTTCGTTGAAAGCAACGAACTGACTTACAACATGATTCACATGTTGTGCCGATCCCACCTAGGTGGTATATGTTTATTAGTAATCGCAGATTATACATACTCTGTTGATGTCAACTCTGACCTGTTTGGTTTATGTATTAATGTTTGAATTACTGTAAATTAAATTTGGAATGTTAGTTTTATTTGTTCAGACTGAATTGTGTCATGTTTGATGGATTCCGTAAAAATCGTTTGAAGATGTAACATGTATAGCTATCTGACATAACTCCTGTATTTTATATAAATTCAATAATGATTACGTTTGGTCTAAAATAAGTTCAAAATGTTTAAGTTGAAATAAACAGTTTTCCTATCAGTCCTTAAGTGTCTTTTTGGTTTGAAAATGATCCCATGAGCCACATCCACCATTCAAGAGTATAAGGGCAAGAGGTGATGATGATGAGAGAGATAGGCAGCAGTAACGGTGGAAGGGCCTCGCAACAGCCTCCGCTGTTGCACGAATGGGCAGGCCCGTCCGGGTAAGTACCACGACCTCACAGAAGACCAGCGTGAAGTGGAAGTATGACAAATACTTTCGCGTTTCGTCTGGTGAGTGAGGTAGCCGGAGCCCAATTTTCAAAAGGTTGTTAACGCATCTGTAACCCTCGGGTGTAGCAGATGTCCATGGGCGGCGGTATCAGCTTACCATCAGGTGAACCGGCTGCTCGTTTGGCAACTTTTCACATAAAAAAAAAGTATACAATAAAGGAAAGATCTGTCGGGACGATATTTTACATGGTCGGGAGTAAGGTCTAATCTAAAAGCCTAACCTAAGGCCGCCTATGAAAATAGTTACAGAAGTGAGGGATTTGTAATTAATAATTTATTGGAATTAATTTACTGGTTAATTAATTTATTGGAAAATTCTACCACCTCTATTAGATTCAGATCATTGTTAAATTCATATAACCTTGCCAATTTATTCCTTGAACCAACTAGAATCACTACTTCTTCCGCAACTTGTTTAGATAACATATTTACAAACTGTAACCCAATTAACAAGTCTATTATTAATATATTTACTTCAGACCATTGCGGACAACTTGCCACTTTTAAATCATATATAAAAAAATAGTAGTGCTAAGGTACAAAAAATAATGGTTGTTCCTGTAAATAGAACTCGGGTTGAGAAGTTTAGAAGTAATATAACAAAAAAGCTAACGTATCTACATTATAATGATAGCCCCAATGCACTTTACAACATATTATTTAATTTAATTATAGTGGAATTTAATACTATATTTACTCCTAAGACAGTCAAACCTAAAAGCTCTGTAGTTTTCAATGAATGGGCAACAGTCGGAATTCATAATAGTAGACGTAGATTGTATGAACTTTATAGTGAAAGGACATACAATCATAGTCAATGTTTTGTTTCTTATGTCAGTGCCTACTCTAAAATATTTAAAAAAGCTTGTTATACTGCTAAATCTCTATATATTAGGAATAAAATAAAAAATGCACCTGATAGAATCAAAATGACTTGGAAAATAATTAATAGCGAAACGGGAAGAGTCACGAAGCGCAAATCTGACCTACTGTTAACTAATGATAATAATTCTATTAACTCAAATCAACAGGCTGCTACTTTCTTCGAAAAATTTTTCGTTGACATTCCAGTTTCAACAACCAAGTCACTTCTTTCCTCACCGACAGTTGCTGAGTCATTACTAAAAAAGAATGTTATGGAATGTAAAGTCAACTTTAAATTTACTACTGTAAACAAGACAGAAATTGTTAAAACTTTTAAAACTTTAGATGTTAAAAGAACTGCAGATCTATGGGGGATCTCGGTTAAGGTGATCAGTTCTATTATTGATGTAATATCACCTTACCTAGCAACTATTTTTAATATTTGTATCAATCGTGGCGAATTTCCTGACCTTATGAAACATAGTAAAATCATTCCGGGTGTTTAAATCTGGTAGTACTTCCGACCCCAATAATTTTAGACCTATCTCTGTACTGCCAACTCTTAGTAAAATATTTGAAAAAATCATGTTGAATCAAATGTTACAGCATTTTAGCTCTCATAATTTATTACATAACAAGCAATATGGGTTTACTAGGGGTCGCTCAACAACTGATGCGGGTGTTCAGCTCGTTATGAATATTTTTGAAGCCTGGGAAAAGTCGCAGGATGCCTTAGGAATATTCTGTGACTTAACCGAAGCTTTCGATTGTGTACAGCATGAGACCATGGTCAGGAAACTACGCCACTATGGTATAAGAGATGCCGCACTCAATCTTCTGAAATCGTACTTGAGCCATCGAATTCAGAGAGTTGACGTGAATGGCAAGAGATCCCCCGGGGCCTTGGTAAATATGGGGGTCCCGCAGGGATCTATTCTTGGGCCTTTTCTCTTCCTCATTTACATAAATGATCTACCTTATCTTGTTAATAATAATCATGAGATAGTATTGTTTGCGGATGATACCTCTTTAATCTTTAAAGTAAACCGACGTTCTTTAAGTTATGACGATGTAAACAATACTCTATCTACTGTAGTACATTGGTTTAACAATTTACTGTTGAATAATAAAAAAACCAAATGTATTAAATTTACAACTTCCTCCAATGTTAAACATGTAAAAACTGATGTACTTTTATATGGGGAAGCGTTGGACCCTATTGACTCAACTGTATTCCTTGGCATAACTATTGATGCCAAACTGCAATGGGGCCCCCATATTAATAGACTGGCGAGTAGACTTAGCTCAGCAGCTTTCGCGGTCAAAAAAATAAAACAGTTAACTGATGTTGATACGGCTCGCTTGGTATATTTTAGTTATTTTCACAGTATAATGTCTTATGGCATTCTGCTTTGGGGTAACGCGGCCGACATTAATACAATCTTTATCTTACAAAAGAGAGCTATTCGTGCAGTTTACAATCTGGGCCCCAAAGAATCGTTAAGAAACTTGTTTAAAGAGATAAAGGTACTGTTGCTGCTCAATACATTTTTCAAAATGTTTTGTATGTCCATAAAAATAAGGATAAATTTTTAAGACATAATAATGTTCATGATATAAATACTAGGAACAAAAATAAATGGATCCTACCCACAAGTGGACTCCGTAAAATAAGTAAATCTTTTATGGGACAATGTATACGTTATTACAACAAAATTCCAGAAAACGTTCAAAATGCATCAATAGCTAAATTTAAAAAAATAGTAAAAGAACGTTTGTGTGTTAAAGGCTACTATAATATTAATAATTATTTAAATGATAACACACTCTGGTAATGAACTGATCGCTCCAGGCTCTTTCAATCGGAGTTCTTATATTGTATTTTAACGAATTTATGTCAAACTGCTTATTTAAAAAAAAAAAAAAAAAAAGCCCGCTGAGTTTCTTTCGCCGGTTCTTCTCAGTACAGTGGCTTTCTTTTCCGAACCAGTGGTAGTGTTTTGACTATCAATAAGTGAGTGTAATGCTCCTATGTTGAATAAATACATTTGATTTTGATTTTGATTTTGAATATCTGCATAAAAGCCTATAGGAATTTTGGATGGTTCTTCACCGAGTGAATCCTTTCACAAATGTTAAAGTTATTGTAATACCATGTATTCGTTCGATCTTCTTATGAAGCTAAAAAATATAAGCTACAGTTGAAGAGGGTAAGAATAAATTAGTAAAATATATGTGTATTTATGAAACATTACGGCGTTTATCCAGTTTATCCCTTAATGTATCCAACGTGTTATTCATTTTAGGAATAGTCGGAAAGTATGAACTGAGGGTTAGAAGAGAACTTTGGTTTCATATGTTTACAAGATACTCATTGGGATTTTTTTTAAATTCTGACATACAATTATTCTGACAATAATTAAATATGTTCCGGATGTATACGAAGGACATACTCTTGCTAGACTTGTTGAATTAAATAAATAAACAAAATGTTGGAGCAAGTCACCCAGTGGGGGTCGTCGAGGGCCGTGGGCTCCGTGAGGACGAGAGGCTTGCGCTGGAGGGCGGAGACGACGCGGGCGGCCGCGCGCTTTGCCGCCGCGAAGTTGGGCGCGAACGAGAGCGCCTCCGCCAACATCCACGCGCCGTAGATCAGCGCCTCCGACACCCTGCGATCGCATCGGCCGCTATTAGCGAATGTGCACGTTTGCGACGGACCACGCGCGAGAGACTGTGGCTCACAGTATGGCGTATTCGTAGGGCATGTCTTCGCGTGCGATCAGGTAGCCGCCGTAGGCCAGCGACACGGCGTAGCCCAAGGTGGGCGCGCACAGGCACAGGCCGTAGACGGGGCCGCGCAGCCAACGCACGCCCCGCGCTTGCGCCTCCGAATCGCGCAACGCGGCCGCGTACCGCTCCAGGATCACCAGCTCCACGCCTGCAAGCATGGAATCAGTATATGTATTAAGAGTTGTATTGGAACCGTATTAAGGCGCTGTATGCAGTAAAAATAGGTTTTTCAAAAGATTTTTTAGCAAAATCTACACAATTTAGCAGCAAAAAATATATGTTAATCTTGATCGTACATTCTAAGGGAACATTGTTTCCAAAACATATTCTCGATAGAAAAAAGTCATGAAACTACCTCTAAAAGAGAAATTCAAAACCAAAAATGAACGTAATACATCAACAAATCTTAATGAAATTAATATCAGTGGTGTAGAATATATTAATAAAAAGGATTGTTGTTTTAATTTGTTGATTGATGTAGGATATTTGTAAATATTAATTTAATTCATTAAAATTAATTCGAACGCGATGGCCAAAACACCGCGCCACCGCGGCGTTGTTTCGGCTCTCTTCCAACTCCATACGTTGAACAGAGAGCGCTGAGGCACCTTGCTAGATGGACCTATGTCGCTCGTCTTCCGCTCACATTTTAATATCTTATCTTGTCATTGATAAGTTTATTAGTCCTATACAAACAGTGTAAAGGCAGGAATGCCAACTTAGGAATTTTCTTCCGAAACTTAGGATTAAAAATGTGGAATGGAAGTTTTTTGGGAGGTAAATTTTTATGGGAATATTTTTTAGGAGTTAAATTTTATTCACATTTTCGAAAAAAACTACACAAAACAACTCATTTAAAAAAAAATTCAGTGCCGTGCTGCTTTGGATGACGTCAGGCCAAGGCCTATGTGTCTGGTATGAATATTTTATGTATTCTAATAATTTTTTTTAATATTGTTTTGATTTTATTCTTAACATATTCATGTCAAATGAATTATATTATATTTGATGTTCTTGACCATGGTTTATTTTATCAGATAATTAATTATTTTGCCTTTTCCTATAATATAAAAAAAAATCCTAAATTAATAAATTTTTGTTCGAATTTAATAAATTTTAGTCGGTTTTCGAATTGTTTTAGGAGTATTATTTTTGAACAGTTGGTAACACTGTGTAAAGGACGATCATTCTATAGGGATTGGGTTCAAATCCCTATATTTTTCTTTATTATATTTTTTGGTGATTTTCTTTTTGTAGGTATTTTTTTTTTATTTACCATTAAATTTTTGTTGATTTTTTTATTTTTATAAATAATTACAACGAAATATTATTGTATTTGTTGAACGTAGAACGCAACAGTTGGAGAACAATCTATCAGATAATAAACCAAGTTTTGATGATTTAAAATTTTTAACAAGTCTTATATTGTTTCTTGTTTTTAATTTGTTTTATTAAAATATTTTTATTTAATTTTTCACCCTAAAACGAAAACTATTCTTTTACGAACACGAAAAATAATTGTTTTATATTTTTTGTGACATTTATCAAATAACAACAAAATAATTAATTGATTAACAAATTAAAATTGGAGAAAGATGTATCAACCATGACGCTCGGACCAATAGGCTACACGATGTCTGCGGAAGGGAACAATATTTCGATTCTAGTTATAATTGTTGTCGTTTATCGATATAAGGAATTTTATCGATAAATTTTTAAATATAATTTCATTGAGGAATTAATATAACGTAGTAAGTCTTTCACATTTAAAGGATAAATTAAAGATATAAGGTTTAAGAAAATATGTAATAAAAAAAGTCGTATCCGTAATTTCTGCCGTGGAGACTAAGAAATAGCGTAATTAAACTTTGAATCAAAATAAATAATTATTCGTTTATTTATTGTTTTGTTGTAAGAAATGTCATTTGCCTTTATTAATTTATTTGACCTTAAGATGTATTTTTAAAATAATAATTAATAACTGATAATTTAAAATAATTAATAGGAAGTTTTTCTAAAATTGTTGATTGCTTTCTCATACTTTATATTTGTTTGTTTATTATCATTCCTATAATAATATAAAAGTAAAGTATAATCATGGTCTATAAAAGATATTATAGAGATCATCTGTGTACTACATTTTCCTACCCTACGATAGTGTCCTACGGCCTATCACTACGCACTAGGTAATGAATGGTCTAGCGGCGCGTCGACAAAACTCGCGCGCTGCGCGCCGCTAAGCGGCGTTACCCCTCCTCCGCTTCCTCATACTTCACCACCCAAATAGTTAAAAATTCACTGCATACAACGCCTTAACTAATGTAACGAGTGAGATTTCAACCAACAATTTGAATGAATGTTTTGTCGGGAACTGATAGGCGTTAAAAAGGCGTTGGAATAGCGAAAGTCTCACCGAGGCTCTGAACGGTGCGCACGTTGAGCACGGCCTCCGTGGCGAGGCGCGCGGCGCGCTGCAGGGCGCGCAGCTCCCGCTCCTCGGCGCGCTTCGCCACCGCCCCCTCCAGCCAGATGCCGCCGATCACCTGGTGTTACACTTACCCATAAATTGCTGTTCCACTCATGTACAAGTGTAATCGAACGTACTCGTTCCGTTTCACTATAATATTTTTTACGAAGCGGACTCATTGAGATTGTTGTCGGTTATTAATTTTGTGATATTGTTATTCGTCTGATATTTAATGAAACAGGCTACTATTTAGTTTATTATAATTATGTATATAATATCGGTACATATATTTTAATAGAATATAATATTCGCATATCGCTACAACTTACACAAGGTACGCTTAAAAGGCTGACTAATGTCATTTTCCAGGAATATGCTATTGCGAGACCGACACCGAGCACCATTGTTGAGATGCCCTGAAGCATTGTACCCAAACGAGTCCCTGTGAAATTGTTTAAAGAAATAAATTTAACAAGATCATATGATAAGTAGATTAAATAAATAACTATTCGACAGTTGTGCTCGTACCCGTAGCTCCTTGCACCGCAGCGCAATCGGAGGCCAACCGTGCGCACAGTGACCCCACTGAGTTGGTGGGCACATCGAACCAGCCTTGCTCCTGTAGTCATCACAAATGCGGTTCAAAATCGATCATAAAATGGTCTTTTCATTTTTTCTAATGATACTTAAAATGTGTAGATATACTGGGTTGAAATATGTTTTCGGCACTGCCCAGTGTTTTTAACAAATAATGTAATAAACAAATAATTTGCAATAACAAATATTGAGATCAATAATTGAGATAAAAACTACTCTATCTCCCAAGTTTATTGCAAATGCAAATCCAATTAAAAATTGATAAAAATTGGTTCAGTTGTTTCGGAGTTTATCGCGAACATACATTGTAACACGAAATTTTTATACAGCGTGTCGTTACAATCGAGACAATAAATGAACACACATATAGAAGATAACTTTTGAAAATTGTATTAAACATTTACATTCTTTAAACATCAATATTTACCTAGTTATTAAATTTTCCAAAACAAACAATTTTAGAACACCCTTACCTATAAAAGCGTAACGTAAAGTTCATTTGTAAAGGTACTCGGTAGTATTATTGCAATAAAAACAAACTTTTTAAATAAAATGCCATTCTATTCCCTAAAAACAGAACTTGTTGACAATGCGGTAGTCATTCATAAATGCGTCGTATACTTTTGAAATGAACTTATGTGCGTGTTAGTTATAAATGAACGTGCGTAAAATAAATGAGTTGCCCATAAATCACGCACGTTTTGAGATAAGTTCAAATTAATGTAATAAATTATTTACGAGTGATTTTAAATATTTATCGTTTTGATAGAACATTATTTATATCTAGAATTTAATAAAAAAAATGGATACACTTAGAAAAACCTCCCTGTATATAGATTTATATACATTTTATAAACTGGTCGATCATCTAACCCAACCACAATACATCATATTCAGTTCCGAAATATGATAGAAATTGTGAGGTATTTTTTATAAACTTAAGGAACCCGAAAAATATAACACAACTTTTTACCTATAGAACTAGTACCTGTGCGAGAAAGTTGCGAAATGTGAGCACTCGCAGGCGATCTGTGAGCTGTGCGCCGGCGCGGCCCAGCAGCCAAGCCTGCAGGAACGTCACCAGCCCGCTGAGGGCCGCCACGCACGCGAACAGCCCCGCGTACACCTGCGACTTGGCGATTATCTCCGCAGGCTCCGACAGCGAGAACATCTGAGGGCGGCCAAACGTTCACCATGAACATCGCGTTCATCACGGTGCTTCAACAGACAGATGCATCGCCAGTCACTTACCCCGTATAGCTTGGAGAAGAGGAATGCAAATACTGGCATGGTGGCGCCAATGGCGAGGGAAGCGAGGCCGCCGCCTACCAGCAGTGGCCATTCGGCGCTGTTTAGCTTTAGCAGCTGCCAGCTTGATACAGACGGATGTGTTTCACCATCATCATCCTCGCATTCTTCAACCACAGTCGCCATTGCTTCTAATTCCTATACAAAATAGGGCACCATTTCAACTCCGACCAACATGTCCTAAATAATTATAACTGAAATCACAAGTCATATCATAAACGAAATGGCGTCAAGTTGAGAGAAGCTCACCGAGGGCGCCTCCAAGTGCGGTGGCGGCGTGGCCAGTCGCATGCTGCTGCGCGCGAACCCTTCGCGAACCACGGACCCTGCGCACACGACAATGACAGGTGGTAGTCTCAGCCCATGTGTGTGCTCGCAATATTGATTAGATGCAGTTAAAAAATTCTTTTGCAGCTCACCTCTTCGACTTCTTATAGAACACACGCTACTGTTACGTCGAACTGCTTGCGGTTTCTTCTCTAGGACGACGTCGTCGTCATCTCCTTCTGCGACAGATTCAGCCAAAGTAGTCTCTATACTTCTGCGAAAACATAAAATAAGATTCAACTCTAGATGTTGTCCTAGACTTGGCGTTAACCGTGAGTTCGTACATGGGTGTAGACGGTGTCGGCTCACCTGTGCGTGAGGTCGTCGTTGACGAGGCGCCAATAGGCCGCACGGCGCTCCAGCAGCTCAGCGTGCGTGCCCTGCTCCAGCACCGCGCCCTGCTCCATGTACACGATGCGCGACGCGTTCACTATCGTCGACAACCTGCCCACGCTCAACGGAGTCAATCGATGGTCGAACTTTTAGACTCCATTATATTACCACTTACAAAATTACTAAGTTATAATAGTTTAATTTTAAAATTAATTTATTAAGTTTAATTTTTAAATTAGATCGATTTTAACTTAAGTTTTTAATCACCAGCTCAATACATTTTTTGCATTGACATTTTTCAAACAAATTTTACATGGAAAAATACTTGGAAGGAGAACAATTAAAAATGCGCCTGCTAGACACATGCAAAAATATTATTTATATACTTTGTCGTCCCAAACAAACGTTAACGAAAATTTAACTCGTGGCCTTCCGTGTTTGTAAAGCCATCTATTAACCTCATTGGAAGTAATTTGCGAATAACATTCACGCTAAACATCACTGTCCTGACTTCGACTACGGCGTACCGTTTGCAAAAGCAGTACTAAGCCTTGCTTATTTCTCATGAAAATTCTTTGTATGAGAAATAAGCTCTAGCTGGATTCTGAAACACTGAATATCGTAGAAATTAACTAATCACCTGTTCTGATCAATTTAAAAAGTTTAACCATCCTTTGGGCAACTCATATGACATATGATTATCAGTGTTTCAAAAACCGGGCGTAAATCTCGTGTAGTGCCATTACAGTATTTTTTTTTTACTTTTTAAGTAGTTTTCAGAATTATTTTCTGAGACAGACATTTTGTATCAAATATTACAGAAAAGACTAGTGAAGTTAAAGTTTGATATTTTCATGAGAAGATACAAAAATAAATTTATTTTGGAATTCAATTTTGACCGACCAAGAAGAAAATACGTTATTGATAAAAATGAAACAAAAATCAACAGTATTAAAAGCGCGGGTTTGCGAGATTGACAATGTTAAATATTTTTTAATTTACACAAAGAAAACAAATTTACAAATCCAGTACAAACAAAATACACATTGGATATCATTTGAGTCACCTGTTATACCAAGTGCTTATATTATACAGCGTGTCTTTACAATCGCGACAATAAATGAACACACAAATAGAGGATAACTTTTTAAAATTGTATTAAACATTTAAATTCTTTAAACATCAATATGTACCGAGTTATAAAATTATCCAAAACAAAGAATTTAAGAACATCCTTGCGTATAAAACTGTAACGCATAGTCCATTTGTAAAGGTCACATAGCATATGAATGGGTTGAATGAATTTAAAAGAGACAAAACATACTGTTAGAAGGAGAGGCTTGTAATGCGACGCTGTGGCAACGACTGAAAAAGTCTCTGAATGTATGAATCAGTCAGTTGTAGTTGTATAGGATGTTACAAATTTTGTTACTTTGTTTGAAAAATCTATTTTCTTAAATATGGATTTTTTTAACGTTAATATTTTTTATGATTATTGGCAACTAGCGTTACACGAATGTTCATTTATTGTCGCGGTGGTAACGATGACGTATATAGATATTCGAAGTGGTTGCACACAAACAGCTAATAATAACGAAATACTGCCAATAATAAAGAAATAATGCTGAATCATAAATGCTATTGTCTAATTTGTGGTAATAGTAAGTACTAATATTCTTGTATATAGTGGAAATCGAGCCCACAACCACTGGTGCCAAATCAACTGCGCCAAACGAGTTATAAAATAATTTTATAAAATTAAGTAAAGTAAAGTTTCATTAAAATCTTTTCAGTAAATTTTGCGCGTAAGAGTAACAAACTTTCATCCATATATACAAACTTTCGCGTTTATAATATTACTAGCTGCTGATCGCGACTACGTCTGCGTACGCTGAAGGCGTAACATTCAGACAGATACACAGATATACATAAAATATGTATATAAATTATAGCCTATGTGTTAATCTCATGTATAAGCTATGTTATTGTAAAGTTTCATTAAAAACCATTCAGTAGTATTTGCGTGAAAGAGTAACAAACATCCATCCATACATACAAACTTTCGCGTTTATAACATGATGTAAGGAAAGGATATAATAAGGAAATAAGGATATAAAATAGTTAATATTACCTATGTGACACCACTATCGTCGTCCTTCCAACGCTTGCTGCGTCTAGAGCAGCTTGGACCTGAATTAAAAGATTTAAGAAAAAAATGTAAGCTAAATGAAAGGCTCTAAAGAAAACAGCACAACCAAAGTTATATATCGGGGGAAGATTATGGTGATAATGGTTTTAAGGCGGTTTCGCACCTGTCGCTCAGCGGCGGGATCCAATGCCGACGTGGGCTCGTCCAGCAGCAGAAGCGCTGGGCGGCGCAGCAGCGCTCGCGCTATGGCCACGCGCTGCTTCTGCCCCCCAGAGAGCTGCGCGCCGCGCTCGCCCAGAACTGTGTCGTAACCCTGAAACACATTAACGAGAGCACCAGCCTATTAAATATAATTCCATTTGCTTTATCTACTGTTACCTTACATAGGAAAACATAAAACTTACGTTCACCAACTTTATAATGAACTTGTGAGCATTAGCGGTCTTGGCCGCTGCTATGAGGTCCGCTTCTGAAACGTTCTCCATGCCAAGGGTGATGTTGTCGCGAATGGTGCCGCTGAACAGCACCGGCTCTTGGCCCACCACGCCTGCCGGAAGAAGTCAAGATTGAACTGAACCGCTAAAGACGCTATATCAGGAATTAGGCAGTGTTTGGTTCCTGCAGTAAATGCTTACCGATGCTGCGACGGTAGTGGTGCAGATGCAAGCTGGGCAGGCGGTGACCGTCTACGGTGATGGTGCCGCTGTCGGGCTCGTAGGCGCGCTGCAGCAGCTGAAGCAGAGTGGACTTGCCACAGCCAGATCCGCCTACTAACGCCACCGTCTCGCCAGATTTCACACTCAACGTTAGTCCACGCAAAACCTGTTAAATAATAATAATAATAAATTGATTTCATTAATACCACAACTAAAATATTTAATTTTGGTGGTAATCAATGTAATCGTTTGTTGTACTCTGAAAAAGATATACGACAAAGGTATAGACGATATAGACGCAAATAATGTAATATAATGATGTAAGTTTCGCGGCACGTACTTTGACATCAGGCCGTGACGGGTAATTGAAGTAGAGGTTGTCCAACACGATGTCACCCCTGAAGCCGTCGGGCTTAGTGCCCACGTCTTGCAGGGCGTCGACTCGCGAGCGTCGTTCCAGCAGCTTGAACAGCGACTTGGCCGCACCCCGCGCCGCCGAGAACATCTCCAGGTGAGGCTGGCACATCGCGATGTTTTGCGCCGCCATGAATGTGCAGAACAGTACCTGTGGGCCAGTAAAGCGAGTAAGCGATGGAGAGAGAGAGAGGGGGGTTGAAAGGAGGGGTTGTATTATAAAAGACTGACCGTGACCATGACTCCGGGGTGGTACTCGCGGTCGGGCGGCGGCAGCGGGGTGTCGCGCGCCACCAGCAGGGCGCCATACGCGAAGACGACTGCGTTGAGGCCGTAGGTGAGCAGCCAGCCGAGGCCGGCGCCCGCGCCCGCCCACGCCACGCGCCGCCTCGAGGCCACGGACGCCTCGCGCAGCGCCGCCTCGTACCTGCGCCGCGGCGGAACGCTCATTCACTCACTTTACCCAGGGGACGAGGGTTCGAACCCGCAGCGCCCAAAGTTTTTCTCTATTTTATTGTCCATTATAAGAAACAGTGTTTCTTGCCATCATAATATCAGTGTTTATAGTGTATAACTTATCTCGATGATGATGATGCTGTTTATTACAAATTATTATAGACCTTATATTGTTTATGAGATCATAAACAAAAGAATCATAAAAATATAAATATCCCAATATGCTAGCACGAGATGATTACATAGGATTAATTAGACGAAGTAAAACCTAAGTTAACGAAACCCAATGAAACTAAATGAAGTAAAACATAAATGAATGAACGGGGTTTACCAGCAATGTTAAACTTTTATTGGTCATGAGAGATTTTTTAATTCAGTCAGGACAATATGCAAATTGGCTTAAGGGTTACCTGTCGACCTCAAGCTGCTCGCCCGCGTACGCGCGAACAGTGCGTACTGCGGCCAGGGCCTGCTCCACCAGCCGCCCGGCACAACCCTGGCGCGCCATCTCCTCTCCCGACCACCTCGTCTGGTACTGCGTCCAAATATTGCATGTTAAACTTGTGCCAACCTTGAATTGGTATTTGTAAAGAGCGGCTCCTGTTATATGTTGTCCGAGCTATACCCTAGCGACGAGCGCGGCCACGAGGAGCGCCAACGGCACCAGCGCCAGCGCGGCCAGCGTCAGCTGCCAGCCGTAGAAAAGCGCCAGTGCACAGCACAGCACCACCGTCCCTGCCAGGTAGGCCGTCATCGCCACCTGCTCGCCAACGCCCTGCCGCAGCTTCTCCGTCTGTCTGCGCAACACCAACAGCCATGTGAACATGGTTAGCACACTACCGCCTTGTCTCGGCAGGCAGGTAACGAAATTACGTTTAACTTTTTTTAGAAACATTTAGCACTTTGTACTTATTTAAATATAAGGAAGCAAAAGGTAGTTGAGGGCACCTACTCGGTAAGTGAGGCTGCGAAGTTCATAGTGGTGTTGGTGTCGAAGAAAGCTATCTCCTGACTCAATACGGCGCGTAACAGCCGCATGCGCAGTCGCGTTACCTGTAATCGCATGGACGTATCGCTTTTGTAACACTAAATCTAACGTTATTTGCATGTAAAATTTATCGTAAATATACTAAGTTATCGAGTAGTCGACTTATCGTTACTTGGATAATAATGGTCAAAGGGTGTGGATGGGGGGGGGGGGGGGGGGGGGGGGGGGGGGGGCGGTTCACCATAGTGGCGGCGGCGTGGTTGCAGAGGGTGACCGCCAGCGCGGAGGCGATGAGCTGGGCAGCCATGATGGCCGCGCTGGCCCACGCGAACGCCGCCGCGTCCTCCACCAGCGCGTCCATGTGCAGCGCGCGCTCGCCGTCCGGCCTGCGGGCACAAACACCGCTTAGCAGCTGTGGCTACGCCGAGGGCCAACAGGAAAGGTTGGGGTGGCGGTCGGCGCACTCACAGCGAGCGTCCGCCGCCGAAGAGGCGCATGAGGTGCGAGTCGGCGGGGGGCGCAGAGGCGCGGTGACGCTGCACGAAGAGCGCGGTGATCTCCCCGTAGGCCAGCAGCGCCAGCACCAGCCCGCCCGCGCTCACACAGCCCAGCGCCGCCCCGCACAACGTGGCCAGCCGCTCACCCCACGTCGAGTATCGCCACTGTGTACGTAACGACATTATTTCAATTAATTTTGCTTTCGTCAACCCTGCCATCGGTTCACCATTTTGGTCTTGCCTAAATAAGAAACGAACTAGTTCTACCTATTTTAATACAATTTTCACATAATAATACCCGTACACAATTAAGATAATAAATTGTTCTACAATATGTAAGGCCTTTTTATTTTTTTAATTGCTTTTATTTATTTATTTATTTAGTCTTTATTGCATTTCCTTTAATACGGAACACAATAGGCGGACTTAATGCCTCAAGGCATTCTCTGCCAGTCAACCTATGGTGTGGTGAGATCTTTAGGCAGGTGCAATTATAAAACTAACTAAAATTAAATAGTAAAATAATCAACCAAAATAGTGATAGATACTTTAAGTACAAAATTATATAAAAATAAACTACATATAAATATACACATATTTTCACATTAAAATGTATAAATATATAACCATGTATATACATACTTATATACATATATATATATATATATATATATACATATATATATATATATATATATATATATATATATATATATATATATATATATATATATATATATATATATATATAAATATATATATATATGATGGTAGCAATTATAAAACAAAAACGAAAAAAAGGAAAGAAGAAAAAGAGAAAAAAATATATACAAATTAAAGACTTCAGATGACACTTTCCTGTAGGTAAGTCGTTTTCTTTTTACGATCGTTAATATTGTTGTAGCCTATTCCCACACTCGGACGATATGAGCATTAAAACAAAGAATAATTAAAAGTGCTAGTAATTATCTGTAACTCGCATTATAATATAATATTTATAAAATACTTATATTAGTTTCACCTGTATGTATGTAACGGAATGTTTAAACGTGATTTTGTCCCAATTTGAACGATCATAGTTGAATCGAACTTTGCACACTCGTCAAAGACCCATGACAATGCTATAACTTAAATAGTTTTTCCTATTATATGATCAGGGCCTTCAGGATTAGCTATTTTCTAAAAAATAGAAAATAAATAATAGTTAAAAAAAAACTAAATTAACACGCCTTTTTATCTACTTGGTTAGATAACAGATCTAACAAGTAGAAAATAATTTTCAATAAATTTAAATTATGAACAGTGTGATTAACAAAAAAGTTTTTTATTTCAGAAAAGCGTGGGGTGCTTTTTATGATATATCCATTATGACTATTTTTACCAGTATAGTGTAAGCATATAATGTCTTTAAAATATTATAATAATATCGACTCAAGCACCCCGCGCTTTTCTACAATGTTTTTTTCTTGTTAATCATATACTATACTTAATTCAAAGTTATTGAAAATTATTTTATGGTCTGTCCCATGACCATGAACACTGGAAAGGATTCGAAACGTCGGGAATCCAAAAATCTAATTTGACGCAATAAAATCCGTAAAATACTTTCTTTTGATAATGTATAATATTCGCTTAAAATTAAGAAATCAATATATTTTTACATTAAAAAAAAGAAGACGAGGTATTGCGGACTATTTTAAAAATCATCAATTGTTGAGGTTTCCAAGTTATCCAGGGCCTACCTTATACTGTATGTATAAAGAGATTGAATCGTTTAGCTATATTAAAAATATGTGGGTAACATCAGTGACGTCATCAAGTAAAATAAAAACTCCAATTACACCTTATCATGTTTTTTTTCCTCGTCTTCTTTCCTTAAAGCCAAAAATTCTTTATTGACTACATTATTCACAACATGTTTCCATATACGTTATAGGTACTTGCCTGAAACATCTTAAGGAAGTGAACAATACTTGGAAATAATAAATCGCAAATGAAGTCAGTGTATCGACTACATCGAGGCTGCATTTGCGCCCACGACTTTAGAATTCACGGTTTACCTGATGTTAATTGATAGGCGCCGCCCATTGATATTTGTGAGGCCGTGATTCTTACTCGGACGAACCTGTCCATACGTCCAACAGCGAGGACTGTTTCGTGGCCCTACTACAGTTAAAATATATGTCAACGTGGGGGGTTGCGTAAGCTAATGGGAATCATTACAAGCATATTTGCGACACTATTAATTCATATAATATACTCTTATAATGTTGACGCTTACATTCTTTTATCTGTTTGAATCTTTTGGTTCTTGTTATACTTCATATACAGTTTCATTGTTATAGCTACGGTTCTGTAACAGAGGTCAAGTGGCAATGTCAACAACAGCGGAACCCGGCGCCTCCAGCGACCACTATTAGAAACTACGAACAATAAAATGTAATTATTCATTTGCCACTAAGGACAGCGGCTAATTAAAAGGAATCTATTCAATGTAATTCTTAGAATCGTCATCATTTTATTCGTCACCTTCGTTTTACCTATCTACAAAATTATTACTTATTAAAACAATATGCCGCCGCAACGCGCTATGTTAATTAATCATCTTGCGGTATACTTAGTTTCATCGTCATTATCTTGGTTATGACATTGAAGGGAACACTTCCCAGCAGCTCCTCTAGCGAGAAGTGTGAATCCTCGGCGCAACCGACTTGCACTTGCAACTTTTATCGTTCTGTTCAACTGTTAAAAATATTAGTATTTGATGCCGTTTTGAATTGCTGTTTGCAGACCAATCAAAGATTATTAGCTGCATCTAGAACTTGGTTCATTAATTTTTACCATCTGCCAAGTTCACATGAAGCTTAACATTAACATTTTATCGAAAATATGGTCTCTACGTACATACATGCGTACGTCAAGCAAACACCTTATCCTGTTCCATGACCATAGACGGCGTAAAATACAGGGAACACAGAGAATTTAAACTTAACCAACACACAAATAATTATCATTAGTCTTGAACGAGAACGATACAGACAAGCATAACAAAAACGTAATTGTTTCACAACTCACATCCAAAGTTAATAAGTATTGTTTTATGCAATGTGTCACATAAATATTACCACCATTATATTGCGAGCAAACACCATTAGAATAATATTTTAATAAAGTAACGACTTCATTGTGCGCTGCTAACAAGGCAACTTTTTCGTTGGGAAAGTTTTAATTGATAAAGGAAAGTCCTGCTTAAACTTTCGAATGTGCGGCTCATGAGAACGTTTTCGTTGGCGGAGACGAATTCGTGCAAGCGTATTGCCTACTACACTAAGCACGTTCCTGGCGTCCTAAGGAGATAATTGCGTAACGTTTGGATTATTTGTTGAATTAAACGCAATCATGATGGAGCGTCTTTGGTCCTCCACGAGTGACGCATTAGCACCAGAGGGCCCGCCGAGTGTGGCAGGGCTGGGGAGGGGGGAGAAACAGCGAAAAACCCGTTGCACCGCAAGCCTCGGGGCCGTGACACGAGTAGTAACCGATCGGGGTGCCATCGCTCTCGGGGATTTTCCTACCGCACGCCCCTTGCCCCGTTTGTCGGCCGGCCATCTTGTTACATAATTATTATGCGTCAGAATTCGTTTCATTTTTAATAAATAAAAGAGGGCCATTGCGTTCGTTGCCCACTCCTACCATTTCAAGTAAATAAAGAAGATAGTCCGATACGGCCTCGTGACGAATACGAAGACGAAACGATACTTACGTGGAAGTTTATTGCCACTATGTTACGAAAATTGATTGCTTGTACTTCAGTATATTTAAAGTAAAGAATATTCATACGTATCGTGCAAGATATTCATAAATTGAACAATTGTTGCTAAGGAACTTTCAAACATTTATTATTTGAGGGAATTCCCCATCAGCCGTAATGCAGCACGCTCCTTCCCAGTAAGGGTACTTCACAAGTCACGCTGGTGGCTACGCACATACGGACCTTATTCTGACTCTTTTAAATACAATTCTTTTGTCTTGGTACAAATTCTATGTAATTCTATGTAATAATGAAATGATATTTTGAATTACGATTACTCAATGCAGATATTACTAGTGTCATTTTAGCAGATTAGGCTCTTAATATTTGATAACGTTAGGAATTAATTGTACGATTTATATGGCAGCAGAGATTGCGTAGGTGATATGGTTTGATATACGCCCTGTATTTGTTTTTAGAAAAGAAGAAGATGGACATACCATCGGCCGCAGAGTTTTTTGCCGGTTTTTCTCTGGACAGGTTTAGTTTAGTGAACCGGTGATAGTTTTTGACGTTCATTATGAGCTTAAAATAAGAATAAAGAAATTATGACTGACTTTGAGTGTTACGTTTTTTTTTTTGGACATACGCTTCAATGCTATCGCTAAGATTATGAGAGCTGCAGTGTTTGAAGTGTCGATAATTTATATTTAAATTAAACGCGATAAAATCTATAATGACATAATTGCATCATTATTTATTTTAATAACCGACATACACACAGCACTGATGATCACGGGAATTTTAAAAACTAATTAAGGCAGTATTCAACTATGTGTTGTATTCGCACATGATTAACTATATGTATGTATAATGCCCCATCATTTCACTTTTTTACATTTTGGCCGTAAGTCCTAACAAGATGGAATTTTAGTCTGATTGTAGGTTTATAAGTGTCCTACCGAGTTTCATCGAGGTGGTAGGGCCACGCAGCAGCCTCGACTGTTGTACGAATGGGCAGGCTCGTCCGGGTAAGTACCACGACCTCGGACAAGATCAGCTTAAAGTGGATGTATAATACTTTCGCGTTTCGTCTGGTGAGTGAGGTGGCCGGAGCCCAATTTTCAAAAGGTTGTCAACACATCTGCAACCCTCGGGTGTAGCAGATGTCCATGGGCGGTGGCATTCACTTAACATCAGTTGAACAATCTGCTCGCTTGGCAAATTTTAACATAAAAAAACCTCTCGTAAAGTTTATTGGTATCGAATATAAAAGTTGGTGTGGGAACACGTAGGAATATTAAGGAATTTGCTGTAAATTCCCAGCTGCTTACAAATAAACACATTGAACTACGATGTTAACAAGTTGATTGCTTAGTAATTAAATCTTAATTGTCGCAATTAAATTCATATTTTATGTGTATAAATAAAGTCCAAGGATCTTTTAATGGTTAATTCTAAGATATTTCGATAGAATAATATCGAATGGGATCAATTCAAAATTCATCGAGAAAGGGGCGATGGACAACAAAAGTAATTGACGTCTAGTGGGTTTGTAGCCTGAGTAGTGTTGTGTCGGCCGTGTTGCTCGTAGTGGTGGGCCACAGGCGCGCGTCGGTGAGGCGTCGCGTCACCTCCACTACTGGTTATGCGTAACTGAATGAATGATCGCGATCAGCACCGGTGTCTGCGTTGCTTGTTTTCCTTAAGCCACGTGCGAATCGTTCGTTACGCAGCCGCGACCTTTTCCGTGTGATGTCGATTAGAAAGAGATCGATATTTTGTATATAAAATATTTGCAGCACTTCATAACCTCTAAGCTAACCAAAATATTTTTGTTCGCAAGTTAATTCAAGATGTCATGGTATGGTCCCATCTTTTTTAAAGCATGATCTAAGCACGACATACACATAAAGTAATTATCTATTGATTTCTCATGTTTTCCTGTCCATAAATAACGGCAATGGATTCCTTCGTGAGATGATTTTGATATGAAATCGAGAGGTGGCACATAGCTTTGTTCTTGTCTGAAAGTCATAAACCAATATCTCTACACATATTATATACGCTATAACTTCTATATTTCTTCATGTAATTGAATGATTTGAATACCATTTAAAAGCCTAGATTTA
Organism: Iphiclides podalirius; assembly: GCA_933534255.1. NCBI lineage: Eukaryota > Metazoa > Arthropoda > Insecta > Lepidoptera > Papilionidae > Iphiclides > Iphiclides podalirius. The sequence goes on along the minus strand of OW152835.1, from coordinate 17,129 downwards.
TGAGAATGGATGATCTTGCCAGTTATCGACAACTTGTTTCAATGGAAGTTAGCGAAGTAGACGGTTATGTATATTACTAGCTGTGCCCGCGACTTCATCCGCGTGGAATTTAAAATAAATTTAACCTAAGTTACTCCTTATTACATCAGCTATCTGCTAGTGAAAGTCCCGTCCAAATCGGTCCAGCTGTTTCAGAGATTAGCCAGAACGAACAGACAGACAGACAGATAAAAATTGTAAAAATAAATATTTTGGTATATGTACCGTGTATACATCCATAAGCATTTAGTAAAAAGCGGTTATTTTAATATTACAGACACTCAATTTTATTTATCTGTATAGATTATATGATGATGTGATGAATCACGGTTGTGTGCAAAAATTTTGCATGGGTCAATTAGTTGTAGTATATTATTAAAAAATAATACAAGTCACTTCACCCATTCAGTTCTATTGGCCGTGCGGCTATGCAGCGAGTAACAAGATCACGGTCTGAAGTCATGACCTTAATCTTCGAATCGTCTCGATAAAACAACGATGAGGTTGTCCTGAGCTGAGCAACTGTCTCATGGAAAAATCTGATAAAATGAAAAAGATCAACGGCATAACAATGTCATTTTCCTTTAAGCTATAAAATATTTTAGCTGGTGACGAGTCATCTGGATACACATAAAAAGGTTGTTTTATTATCTAATGACATGGAAGTGTTATACCCGTACGTGTATACGTGAACATTTTTGGAAATTTGTAGCGAAAGTAAATAAAGGAGCCATGTTGTTTACTTAATGATGACATTTACTTAATGAGCTGCTCAGTATGTTTCTAAATAATGATTTCCATTAAAAAAAAAAAACTACTGTTGTAGACCAGTAAAGTATCGTCTCAATTTAACGTTATATTAGATGATAAATCGTTTCTTTTTTCAAGATACGTAGATGCCTGACGTTTGGCTCACGCTCCTTTTAATTATGACCACTGCATTTACGTTTTTGTAGGTGTGATTTTGTTTTGTGAAATGTATACAAACAAACGTTGTGGTATAACGAAAAAAACCTACTACGCATGTTGAACGTTCCTACACCCAATACAGACTTAAATTACCTAAGATTATATGTTATTACTGTTTCACTTATAAGAACTTGTTTTTATTTTAATGATATATGTAATTGCAACTAGTCGACGCCCGCATTGCTTGTGGAAAAGCGCTCCCTGGATGAAACGTCGTGGCGTTTATTTGGCGACAGTTCGACATAATCCGTTTTGGCCGACGCAAGCACAGGTGTACGTAGGGATTTCCCCCTTGCAAATGCTTATAATAATTGCTTTAATGTATTTTTCCTTTCTCGCGATACATTTAAAAATTGGCAGAACCGACAGTGATTCCATATATATGTATTTATTTACATATTTTCTATTCTAACAAAGGCAAATTATTTTATTGAATAATATAATCTTGTGAGTCTTAAATGCAGAATGTGTAATTATGCATTGCGGCCACAGCACAGGCGAGTGACGCAAGCGTTCCACTCCGGAGGAAAGTGAAGAGTCGGCGCTTGACGGGAATCCCGCTCGTTCGCCATTTGTCAACCGTTATTTATGAAAGTGATATGCTATAGTTTATCACAGTGGACACTGACCGCCGCGATTCGGAGAACGGCAGTAGCTGATCTCGTCCGCAGTGAGATTAGGAATGTATTCGAACGGCGATCAGTGACGCAAATATAAAATAAATAACTCATGGTATTCTAGTCGCTGGATCTTTCCCTCCGGCCGCTGACCCCGACCCCTTATCTAACTTTTTAACACAAACAATGATATATTGCACCTTGAACATTTGTCCTAAATAATTAATTCAAGGTGAAACTCATTTGATCAAGTATTGTTAACAAAATCTTCTATTAAATGTTTTAAAGCTCATTTTTGTGGAGTGACCGAGTGTTGTAAATATTCTACAATTATCTAAAAAAGTAAATTATCAGCCTATACATGTTTCACTGCTGGGCAAAGGCCTCCTCTGTACAGAGGGTATTAGGGCATAGTGCACCACGCGGCCCCACTGCGGATTGGTGGACTTCACATATCTTCGAAATATTTTTTTTTTGTTATTACTTCGAAACTATGCAGGTCTCGTCACGATGTTTTCCTTCACCGCTAAGCACGTGATAATTCGGCACTTCATATTAACAATTTCATTGGTGCCGGCACCGGGGGTCGAACTCAGGTTGCTCGAGTATATTGAATTAAAGGGGAGCGCCCGGACACTGAGCTATCACGGCTCTAGCTATATATACAATTATCTGTTAACTCCTGATTAGAACAATAATAAATGTTGTAATCAGGTAATGTCCTCTCACTAAAGAGAGTTGCGTTCCGCACGTAGATTTACTGTGATGATAATCATATAGTTCTAAGTACAGAGGTATTAAGTTGTACTAATAATAATTTTCCATACTGATAATAATAAATCCATCCTTTTTTATTCCCACAAGGTCATATTTAAGTTTTCAAAAGTGTTTGCACAAATTGTGTTGCCGTAGCCATTTGTGGTCAAAAATCTATCCGCATCCATCGCGAGGGAATTACATTTTTCACTTTGCTGAATCAATTGCATAGAGCAAAGGCCTAATATTAAGTTGAAATCTTTGACTTTACCATTATACGATTAATGTGTTTATTACACCTATTCATAATTATAATAGAGTTAAAATTAAGTATGGCGCGCGCGGCTTGCATGCTCATGCGCGTGCGATGCGATAGCGGCTGTGACATAAGTTGACATAACTTGAACATGAGCAATTGAGTACTGAGCAGGCGGGCGACAAGTTCAAGACGCGGGCAAGCGTCGTCATTCAACGGTGGCCGCAACGCGGAGATTTGTTGTTTCGTCAAGTACTAAAGTTGTATTACATTAATGACTTGAACCATTGCATAGATAAGAAAAAACAACACCCTATGGTTTTAGCGGTAGACGAACAATCAAAATGTATTATAATTATTTTATTTGCACGCAATCAGCAGGCGGCATCGGAAAAAAATATGTGAGTAAAATTTTTACGATGCGTGCGCACACCGACTGCCAAAAAGTGACACGATGAAGTTGGTTATATTTAATTAAACCGTTGTCAATTGCATATAATGTCTTTTTCACAAACTGTGAGTAACCACTTGTTGTTCAATAAACTATGATATTATGACCATTTATGAATAAAACGATTGTAATATTATATGACACAATGGAGATCAGGGCTTTGTGGTTTGTTTATGAGGCTTTGATGTATGAAAACTGTAGACAATAGATATCGCTCATGTTATTTTTTTTTTTTAAATGGTATACGACTTTGCAAGTCGTATACCATTAGACTGGGACATCGAAGCCTTAAAGTTACATCAACGGCCTTCCTTATTTCGGATTTATTTAAAACACTGTCGATATAAACATGGATTCGTCGCTTTGTCACGGACAAGTTGATTAGAAAGAGAAGAATCTAGTCATCCTTATCTCTCTATCTCAACTGACTTTCACTAATTACCCTAGTGATATTTCATACAAGTCAATGAAACATAGTTTTACAGCCTCACACTTACTTGTAAAAAACCATGTTCAGTACACAGTTCGTTACAAAAAAGAGATTTAATTCTTTTTTTTGGGAATTCGTTGCCCGAACGCCGCAGAAGCCGCAACCGGTTTGACGTCTTCGATACGAGACGACCGACCGAGGCAGGTTTATGGCTTGCTCACACATTTCCTGTTGTAACGTATATTTGGCAAATTTGATAAGAAAAGCTTATAAAAAGTTTAAAAAAGTTTGCTAAAGGACATCGCAAACAATAAATCGAATTTAATGTAGGTAAAACTTGAATTCATTCTAAAACTCGAGTAATAAGTATGTCTGGAGACAAGTAAGCGGTACAAACAAGATGTTCACTCAACAGAACTTTACAGTGATCTGCATCTCAGATCAGTATCTCACGGCAATCCTTACCCTCTAATTGGGTAATGAATATTTACCATATTCAAGATATCGTTGTTAGCACCGTGCTAACAACGATACAGGACAACGTTACGGGCGTTCGTTCAGTAGATTTTTTAATGTGGACAAATGTCACGTGAGCAAGCGATAAATAAGATGAAATCATGTCCGCCGTCAATAGAGATCGACAACACCTGAAGGCATGCAGAATCTGCATTGCAGATGCGGTGTTAATCTTTAAAAAAGGATTTAAGTTACTCGTTCACCAGATGAAACGCGATATTATAATAATTTCACTTCACGCAGGTCTTTTGCGATGCCGTACTTTGCTGGACGAGCCTGCCCATTGGTACAACAGTAAAAGCTGCTGCGTGGCCCTACCACCGTCCCCTTCCTACGGGAGAATGTTGTGCAAAGTCACTTTAGAACTGCATGTATGAAATCATGTTTTACCACTGAAAGTAGAAGTAAAAAAACCTTGATATGGTGTACTATTTTGAGATATAATGAGCCTATGTAACTTAACAAAAAAAGTAGAACATAAATGAGAATTATTTATAGTAAATTGATAGTGGTAAAAAGATTATATAATATTAGAATAGCTGTGTAAATTCTATGTATACATGTATGTAATATTTTACACAAAACCATATTATTTTTCACTACTTCTCATTTTGCTTTCTCGTATCCCCTTATTTTCTCAATTTATTTATGCGTGGACTGGTAGAGATAACCTAATGGTGTTAAGTTTACACACTATTGTGTGCAAATTTCAGACATTTCCCGCGCGGCGACTGACATCGGCGAGGGGCATTGCATGGAAAAACTAAAGAGAATGTACGCTCTGAAGGACACTCGTTGACTTCCCTGAAGCCAAACGATCGCTTCTTTCGTTTTGTTATCGTTTTACCGAAACTTGTACACAGAGACACCGAAACTTCACTCAACGAATTACTGCTGTAATTGCTTTTTTTCTCAACATTTGCTGGATAGGTTTAATAAGTCTATTCGATTTAAACGTTTTGTTTTAATTAGTATTGTCATGAATATTGCTAGAATTTTATTAAACTGAAATGGAGTGAGATTTTGCACCGTGCACCCACCGTCCCAAGACGCATCACACAGTCCAAAGACGCGTCGATGCGAAGCAATTAAAATACAATAAACGGAATAGTGTTATAACCCGATATAACTAGATAGTTCTATTGAGACAGATGTCTCACGCCATAGTTCAACTGACTCGTGAGTCCTTAGTACATTAGAACAGTAACATGTCTATCACACGGAAATGTTTCATTTTGGAACAAATTAATTGTTTACCAATAGCACATAAATAAGCTCGGTGAAATGTCCTTGATTTCGTCTCGGATAAAGTTTTGTTCTATTTCTTTTTTCGTATCTAAAAATATCGGCCAAATGGTGGTCTGGTTTGCATGAACGTGCATGCTATTCTGGGGCGTTTACGTTTCATCTTGCGAGTGAAGTAACGGTGGCCCACACCTTTAGAAGTTGGAAATGCAATTGCAACGCCACCGGTGTTTTGGATGGTTATGGGCTGCGGTAATCGCTTAACACAAGCCGTACCCTCTGCTGATTTGCCACATTATCACATTAAAAAAACACTAAAGGATATTTTGTATGCTTAATTGGCCGCTTATTAGTTTATGTTACAAACAGTGTTCCCGATATCAGCGAAGGTGGCAATTTGTGGCTGGTCAGATTATTGTTATTTAATGTAGAGATATTAGCATGTACGTCACCGGAAATATAATGATGACATTATTTATGTATTTGTTCATTTAGATTTATAAGAATTAAGTAGTTGTTTGCGTAAAGTCCGACGTGTTTCATACGAAGTGTACTGAATACCATTTTATGAATGTAGTATTTATATGAATGTAGATATATATATATATATATATATATATATATACGAAAATAATCATACTTTAAAACCAAAAGCATATTGTATGCAGGACCCTTTTCCAGATGTGATTAAGCAAATCCCGGTCATAGCACTTGATATATAAATACTAAAATATAAAAACAATAATAACTAATTTAATTAATTATACATATTTCACTAGCAGCTGTCTAAAATGCTAAAAACGGTGTGGTGGAATTGTGTCGGACATATATTTTTTTGTATAGGTCGAGTATAATCAGATAGTAGAGCTAGAATCTCATGATGTTCTGGGGGATTGAGGTTCGAGATCGCTTTCGACGAGGTCATTTTTGGGTTTGGTTGTGTGAGAACATTATCGTCACCGATATGGCACTAGACGTGAAGCGCTATTTTGCAGAAAGTTTGAAAGTGTTTTTCTTGAATGAAATACAAATTTGATTGATAATGCAATGAGCACGTGGTTGCTAACTTTCTACAAAAGAAAGAAAAATAAAAGTATTTTAAAGTCAGTTTTTTTAATTAAAAAAAATGTAATGAGCTTTCGCTCCACAACCTATCCGGCTGACACTTGTTTAAAAATTAATAAAAACTTTATTGTATTAAACAAGTGTCACCCGTGATTAACACCGTAAAGAGTACCGTTACAGTAGATTACTTCATCATCGATTTGGCAACAGGTTACGCTAGCCATCCGCTTGCCCTATAGCTAAATGCCTTCAAAGTTCGAACAAATTTCGAAGATTCCAGAACGTCATTGTAAGAGATTGAGACAAAACAAAAGATGCGAGCATAGCATGTCACCCTCGCGTTCCGCTCAGGTACCAGTGCCAAGGGATACCGTGGACCCACATGTCAAAATATTTTCATGAATAGTACGCATTTCAACGCGTATGTGTGACGGCGCGTCGGCCATGGCTATTTGCACGCACACAAATAAACGGCGGGTGACACGCGCACGTTATGTGACACCTACGTTACTTATAAAAATAACACTTCGATGGAGTCAATGTTTGATAAAAAGGCCATAAGTTCGAATTATAAAAAACCTTGTGAAAATAGTATCAATCTGCAGGCGTGACATTTTACTTTTTACATTAGCATATATTTATTGGTCATAAGTACCGCATCTTTGACATCAGCTTCAATATATAGGTGCTTAAATATATTCTACAGACTCATTTAATTCAAGATTTTTTTTATTAAATTGAATTTGTATAACGCGTTATTTTTTTTGAAGAAGTACATTATATTGTAAGAAGATTCATAAAACTTACCAAGCCAAAGAAGCCCACGGTGTCGTCGCTCGGCCGCCCCTTTCGGGGCTCACCCATGTCGTACGCCTCGCCGCTGTGGCTCACGAATCTCTTGCTCTGGCCCTTCATCACCGATCCGAACTCTGCGACTTTTCAAAGCACCAAGGGGCTAAGTGCGGCGCGTTCAGTTCGCGCGCGATTCAACCCGCTATAAGGCGGATGTGTGGCGTGCTCGTGTACTGTCTGGGCGCGCGCCGGTTCGCCACTGACCACTGACGCCAATCCGCATCTCTCTAATGCCGCTGTGCCGCTAACGCTACGTACGCAGCGCTCCGCCCTCAGACTCACGCGTGCTAGGGAAACCCCTTCAGAGCTTTGTTCACTTTTCCTGTACGCGCAATTGTTTCCTAGTGTCGTCATCGATCAGTCAAGTCCAGACGCTGCATTTTTGAATTTTATAATGTGGGTCCTAAATTTATCGTCGAGGCAGTTAAATGGTTGTATTAATAATAATAATTATTATTACAACCCAATTAATTATTATTATAATATAATATTGATACCCAGTATTCATTTTGTTTTAATCTGTAACTCCTCCTTGGTCCCAATAAACTCAACACAGAAATACCTAATGAAACATAAAAATTGTACCCGTGCATGTGAAAGGCCATCGAAATATTTCAAAATATAATCATCTTTAAACATTATTGCAAGCTATTTATTGATTTGGACGAACATATTTTGACCATGACCTTCACCAATTCTATTTAATACGTGTTTGTATTAACAGTCACCACGTGACTTGGTGGTCAAAGCGGTGGAAGTTTCTATCTGGTAAAAAGTAAAAGTAAAGTATCAGCCTATACATGACTCACTGCCGAGCAAAGGCTTCCTCTGTACAGAGGGTATCAGGGTATAGTCCACCACGCGGCCCCACTGAGGATTGGCGGACTTCACATATCTTTGAAACATTTTTTTTATTTTTTGTTATTACTTCGAAAATATGTAGGTTTCCTCACGATGTTTTCCTTCACCGCTGAGCACGTGCGATAAGTCAGCACTTAAAAATAACAATTTCATTGGTGCCGGCACCGGGGATCGAACTCAGGTTGCTCGAGTATATTGAATTAAAGGCGAGCGCCCGGACACCGAGAAAAAGTTGTTTCCCAGGGGAGCACTGCCGATATTAATTTGGACTGGAACGAGGCGACTGCTTTGATCAAGGATGCCTGAAGTGACTCCCACAACAGGATGAGGCTTCGAGCAGGCTTTTCCTCCAATTGGTGCCATATTTTATGATGTAACAGATTTCAGTCAGGACTGAAGGAGGGCCAGCCTTCGTGTCGAAGGAAGTCAATTTCACGCGCCACCAGGGAGCGTGCTTTTCTATGAGCTGGCGCAGAATCTTGCTAGAGTACCCAGTATCTGTTATTGAACATAGTATGAGAAAGAGGTTCCACAAAGTTTTTCAGGATTATATTTTGCTTCTTCACTGTTCTTGTATACGCCGTTCTTCTTACTTCACTGTTGTATATCCGAAAAAAAAATTACATACTTTTTTTTAAATGCGTGATTCTGCTTAACCCCATCGGAAAGGCCAGCAGTTCCTGCTTACTTAAAGCTGCTACACTACAATAGTAAAATTATAAACTGCAAGTTCTTAAAATTAATCTTTGATGGAAATGGTTATCGCGATTGCTTTCCTAATTACCACAACAGGGTAGTGATTAGATTAGGATAGTGATTACCCAACAGAGCCAAAGACCGCGTAAGCGTAGCTTCCGTCGTTTTGTCAACAACAATAGTTTCGTGACGGTGCCATTTCTTTCTAGCAAATTATCATCAGGCGTCGGTCGCACCCTCATTACCATCGCTCGATTCATCAATGTCGCCGCTACACCTTCTTTGTTTCGAAATACTTTCATTTTATAGTGGAGGTTCTTTAGTTAACTCTCTTTGCAACTTACATTGCATTTAAATATTGCCTTCGATTGCTAATTGTTTGAAAGTTTCGAATCGAAGCATTATTCTCTAAGTTTAATGTTGGGAATTACAATTGTTTATCTCCCTATGAGTATATCTTGGTAAATTTCTTAAATTTGCAGTGAAAAATTGTTGCAATGCATTTGACTGAATTGCGACAATTATCACGGGGATTTCTTTGGGTGTCTTTAGATTTCATTGAGAAGCCTCGAGTGTGATGCAAATTGAAACAACAGTCATAATTATTATTATTATGGAAGACATTTATTTATTGTTTCATTTATTTTTATATTTTATTTCTATGAATAAAAATAAACATATATATACAACGTGGCGCTAATAACGCGACCTTAAATCAACGTACATATAGATGATAACTTTTTTAAATTGTATTAAACATTTACTTTCTTTAAACATCAATATTTACCAATTTATTAAATTTTCCAAAACAAATAATTTTAGAATACCCTTACGCATAAAACTGTTACTAGAGTTCATTTGTAAAGGTCACAAAGACAATGAATTGGTTGAATGAATTTATAAGTGATAAAACATACTGTTAGAAGGAGAGACTTGTAATGCGACGTTGCGGCTACGAATGAAAAATCTCTGAATGTCTGAATCACTCAGTTGTAGTTGTATAGGGTGCTATAAATTGTTTATAGTGCTAATCTTTGCACTTAAGATTGAACATTAAAATATGTAGAAAAAGTGCGAAAAGATTGTCGTCGCTGTGGGAATCGAACCCACGTCTTCGGCATTCGCGGCCTGACGCTCTAGCCACTGAGCTAAACGGCTGATTGCCACACCGACGAAAATCTTAACGTATTCTTCTACATTCTTTTTTTAGCATTTGATATATATAGGCACAAACTATTTCATGCCAACCTCATCGATACACATGTGGTAGCAAATACGCGTATTGTATTTTTTTAGAAGTAATAACAACACTTTACTACTTAAAAATTTATTAGAAACAATAATTAGTCTGGCTCACCAGGAAGGATAAATGAAGTAGGTTAACTCACGGTAAATGGCCAGGGGAATCAGCTTCGATGATGTCCTAGAATGTGGAAGGCTTCGGTCTTCCTTGACCACACCTAGGTGATGTTTTCAGTCTTTGCACTAAGCTGGGTCGACCCTATGCACTCATTAACACGTATTTAATTTAATTTTAAAATTTGAATCTGCACACCAGTAGCGGCGTTATCGATGTATTTGTTTTGATTGATTTTTCTTATGCAACGGGAGCATTGACGTCGCGTCGACGTCGCTCACCAAAGCTCTTCTTATAGGCCAACAGATGACGTTATGAGTTTTGTTTTAGGTTAGGTTCGTAATGTAAGGATGCGAAAGGATAATAAGGAGTACAACATGTTTTGAGACATAGCCTGGTATCGGTGTGTTTCAGCCTCGGAGAGGGTCCTTATGCTATAATAAATATTATTATAATTTATTGTTAAGAAATTAGAATTATGAAATAAATGAGAAATTGAAATTGAAATGAGAAATGAAGAATTAAGAAATTATGTGAAATATAGTTAAATACTAAACAATTGTGATATCAACACCAGGCTTCATCTGAAAATCAACATAGCATCATTTAAGTACTGCAACAATATAATGGGGACCTGGATTGACATCACATAATCTTGTTTTATTACGTTTCTTCGATTGTTTCCGTCAATATGATATCTGATATGAAAAAAAATTATATGTGTACTTATTTAGGCACGTAAAAAGTTGAACTTCTTTAGAGTAACAGAAGAAAAATAACTGAAATTTTATCGCCTGTGCATTAAATGAAGACATTAAATGCAATTGATAACAGTTTAGTTAATTAATTTGGAATTAAAGGTAAATGTAAAATAGTAAAAAAGTAGGTAGTACAAAAGTGTTGGTCCTATTGTTGGCGCTGGCAACACTGTATCAGAAGTGGGATTCGATACGAAAACTCGCGTTTGGCTGTTCAAACAATGGGCGACATATTTTCTTCTTGGGTAGGTACCCTCGTAAAAAACAGTGTGTTTAATACTTACTATACGAAATGGTGATAAAATCTTTTGGTTAAATGTAACGAAAGTTTTGGTGAGTACCTTCCAGTTAATGAATTACTTAACATATTTGAGAAAAAGTAAAATAGCGATACACAATTGGTTTACCCGGTTAAGCTACCGAGCATTTTAGTAGTTGGAAGATTTAAGGTATGAACTGGTGATGGATATCCATTGTGAACACCATCACTGGTACTTCAACAACGTAGCGATACACGGCTGGTGTAACCAGTAAAGCTACCAAAGTTTGATAAATCATTGAAAACTGTGAACGTGGCGATATACATCCCAGTTGTGAGAAATAAGCCACAGGGTAAAGTGTTCTGAACATCCCAGTTGAGAGGGATAAGCCACAGGGTAAGGTGTTCTGAACGTGGCGATATGCATCCCAGTTGAGAGGGATAAGCCACAGGGTAAGGTGTTCTGAACGTGGCGATATGCATCCCAGTTAAGAGGGATAAGCCACAGGGTAAGGTGTTCTGAACGTGGCGATATGCATCCCAGTTAAGAGGGATAAGCCACAGGGTAAGGTGTTCTGAACGTGGCGATATGCTTCCCAGTTGAGAGGAATAAGCCACAGGGTGAGGTGTTAATTGTATGAAGGTTACTTTCACCAGACTACAACGCCATTCGAGGACGAAGGCGTGATGCAGAACGGCCGAATGTTGTCGCTGGCAACACTATACTGGATATGACGTTATCTACTTGAGCGAAGGCACACAGGGTCGCGTAGAGAGCAATCACTTGGATTTCGGCTGCGTTCTCGAACGTTGATATAGCCACTAGTGCTGCTTGTCGTTATAATAGTTGTTAATATTGAAGTTCAGTAATAGTGAAAATATTGGAATCAAGGTAAAAACGTTAGAACTCTTATACTATTAAGAGAAAAATAATTTTGCAGTGAACAACTTGGCAAAAGGTTATTGGTTTAGAGCAGGCTATTAAAATTTTGAATGATCAGAGAGAGCCGTTAATATATTAATATCCTTACTAATCCTTACTAATCCTTACTAGTATAATATAATATATAATATGTAATATATAATATTATAAAGGCTAAAGTGCCTTTCTAAAGTGATTGAAAAGCTTGCATGTAATCAACTAACAGAATACCTTGAATCAAATAATATCCTTCCCAAGCTGCAGTCTGGTTTCCGTAAAAAGCACAGCACTGATATATTGACTGCACAAGCGAGTGGGGAAGGCACGATTTTAACACTTCTTGATTCTGTTACTTCTGTCCAAATCATATTATTATGGAATTAGTAGAAGCGCAACCCATTGGTTTGCCAGTTACTTTGAAAATAGGTCACAACGGGTTGAAATGCACTCAAGTGGAAGGGACAAAACTATTTCTACAGAGCGACTTGTGGACCGAGGTGTACCCCAAAGATCCATCTTAGGTCCATTACTTTTTATAATATATAATGCAGATCTTATTAAAAATATTGAGTATTGTAAGTATCACATGTACGCTGACAATTTACAGATATATATATTTCATTTAAGCCTCGTGATGTTCACGCAGCGGTAGCAAAGTTAAATTTGGATCTAAGTGGGATATCTTTGTGGTCAGAGCGTAACGCACTAGTTCTCAATCCAAAGAAGTCGCAGTATATGATTCTAGGATCGCCAAATCAAATAAATAAGATTATACAAAGTCACCCTGCCATTACCGTTAACAACGAATCCATTGTAAGAGTGGCGGAATTCAGAAATTTGGGGGTCAATGGACGATAAACTGCGTTTTGAGAAGCATATCATGGGTATTGCACGTAACTGCTTTTACAGGTTGAAAGTACTATATCGTATTCGTGAGTATCTAAGTGTTCCCTTACGTATCAATTTGTGCGAATCTCTCGTGCTTTCAAAATTCAATTACGCAGATTCTCTCTTAGGCCCACGTCTATTATCACGAACAAGGCAAATAATACAAAGAGTACAGAACGCCTGAGCACGCTTCTGTTTTAATATACCACCACGTGCACATGTAACGCGTTTCATAGACAACGCAAATATCCTAAAGATGGACCTCCGCAGACGACTACACTTCGCGTCACTTTTATTTGGGACTATTAAAAACAAAGAGCCGTTATATCTTTACAATAAGTTGATTTGGGCTAAAGATCAAAATGAGATGTATGTTGAATACAAGATCATCTAATTATAAATTAGTTTATCCTTTCTACCGTTAGGCCGCTTTTAGAGGCAGTTTCAAATACAATGCCACTAAGTGCTGGAACAACCTCCCGCCTCCCTTGCGTGACCTGAAAACAATAAGTGGATTTAAAAACAAGTACAGATTGTATCTGCTTGTAGAACAAAAAAATACTGCCTAAAGATTAATAATACGATGTAATATAATATAATGTAATTTGATATGATATAATATAGTATAATTTAATATAATATAATATATACCTTATATTTGTATCATAAATTATTTTTAAGTCAATCACTTTCTTACCCATATCCACCACTTAATCGTTAAGTGTCATAGTACCACAGAGTAGGGATAAACATTGGTAACCTAAAACCGAAATTGAAATATAGTATCTGACACCAATATTAAAAAATAAACATTAGTTTTATTTTATACTTACCTCATCAGACGAATGATAACCACTGTCTATATGAATGAAAGGTTCAAAGAAAAATAATTTAATTTTCGTTATACTGCGCTGTAGCTATTTTTTGCAAGTTCACTGTCGCAGCCGTCCGAGTTGCCTCGAAGTGCGGGCCGGACTGAAAACCGGTGTCGGGATCAGAACTAGTTACTGTATCTCGACTTTTACCGAGTCCCGTCCGTTTCGCGGTCCGGGACTCGGTAAAAGTCGATATGTATTCATTTGTTTTTAGACCGTCAATAAACGTTTCTTCTTCTTCTTCTTCTAAAGTTTGTATGTATGGATGGAAGTTTATTACTCTTTCACGAAAATACTACTGAATGGATTTTAACGAAACTTTACAATAATGTAGCTTATACATTCGAATAACACATAGGCTATAATTTATATACATATTTTTATGTATATCAGTCTTTCCCTCTGAATGTTACGCCTTCGTCCTATTCTACACAGACGTAATCGCGGGTAGCAGCTAGTATTTAGTAAATATCTTTATGTTTTTTATAGGATTGCTATTATTGGTATTTTTTAAAAAGCATGCTTCAAGCTTTCTGTGAGCTTCTGCTTTTTTTTATTAAAGATGCTTATTTTTACTTGCACTTATAGGTTTGATTGCTGTTATCAATGAATATAAAGGAATGATCTACCTCCACCTATATTTCGTATTGGCGTTGTTGCACCGTTCTTAATTTTTGAAGCTAGGCACTTAAAATAACCTTTCGATCCTGTTGTTCGATGAGAATGAATGCAAGAAAATTCAGAGCTACTGCACGTGTAATGTGTACAATTGTACATATTTATCCTTACCACAATTACAAAAGAATTCAACAAGGGTATGTTACAAACCTTTTAGTTAATAAATAGTAGATAATATTCAATTCAAATATCCGAATTCTTATTTAATGATATATATATTTTTATACCTTCTAGTAATAAATTTATCTCTGTTTGTGTTAAGACAATATTTTTTATAAAATAAATTCTAGTAAAACAAGCATCGGGAGAGGACGGAATTACAGCAGAGCTTCTGAAAGCGGGTGGAGAACCGGTACTTGTAGTCCTTCAGAGGCTCTTTAATTTCGTCCTTCAGGGTAGTGCTACACCAGAGGCGTGGAGCAGAAGTGTGGTGGTGCTGTTCTTCAAGAAAGGCGATAACGCTCTCTTGAAGAACTATAGACCGATATCCCTTCTGAGCCGCGTCTATGTGCTGTTCTCAAGAGTCATCTTGAATCGTCTCGCTTCCAGACTCGACGACTTCCAGCCTCCCGAACAAGCCGGATTCCGAAAAGGCTTCAGTACCATAGACCACATACACACCTTGCGGCAGGTTATACAGAAGACGGAAGAGTATAATCTGCCTTTGTGCCTAGCGTATGTGGACTATGAGAAAGCCTTCGATTCTGTCGAAATTTGGGCGGTACTCCAGGCTCTTCAGCGGTGCCAAATTGACTATCGGTATATCGAAGTGCTGAGGTGTTTGTATAACAAGGCTATGATGTCCGTCCAAGTACAGTACAGTAGTACAAAACCTATCCATCTGCAGAAGGGTGTAAGACAGGGTGATGTCATATCCCCGAAACTCTTCACCGCTGCGTTGGAAGATGTTTTCAAGCTTCTGGACTGGAAAGGACGAGGTATTAACATCAATGGCGAATACATCACCCACCTTCGATTTGCCGACGATATAGTCATCATGGCAGAATCGCTGGAGGACCTGGGTGCTATGCTCAATGACCTCAACAGTGTCTCCCAACGGGTGGGCCTTAAGATGAACATGGACAAGACGAAGATCATGTCTAATGTCCATGTCACGCCTATACCGGTTGTCGTTGGGAGCACTGAGCTCGAAGTTGTTGACGAGTACGTTTACCTAGGACAGTTAGTCCGGCTAGGTAAGTCCAACTTCGACGCAGAGGTCAATCGGCGAATCCAACTCGGATGGGCAGCGTTCGGGAAACTTCGGCAAATCTTCTCGTCGAATATACCTCAATGTTTGAAGACTAAAGTCTTCAATCAATGTGTGTTGCCAGTGATGACCTACGGAACCGAGACGTGGTCCTTCACTGCTGGCCGTATGAGGAAGCTCAAAGTCGCTCAGCGAGCTATGGAGCGGGCTATGCTCGGTATTTCTCTGCGTGATAGAGTTCGTAACGAAGACATCCGCAGTAGAACCAAGGTAACCGACATAGCTCAGAGGATTAGCAAGCTGAAGTGGCGATGGGCCGGCCATATAGCTCGTAGAACCGATAACCGTTAGGGAAGAAAGGTTCTCGAGTGGCAGCCTCGTACTGGCCATCGCAGTGTAGGACGACCCCCCACTAGATGGAGTGACGACCTGTGCAAATGTGCGGGAAGTCGATGGATGCAGGTGGCTCAGGATCGTACTTCGTGGCAGTCTGTGGGGGAGGCCTATGTTCAGCAGTGGACTCAAACAGGCTGAAAT
The DNA here is from genome assembly GCA_933534255.1 of Iphiclides podalirius. NCBI lineage: Eukaryota > Metazoa > Arthropoda > Insecta > Lepidoptera > Papilionidae > Iphiclides > Iphiclides podalirius. The sequence goes on along the minus strand of OW152835.1, from coordinate 892 downwards.
GATGATGATGATGATGAAAACATGCTTTTACAGATAGTTAATAAAATGGTATATGGATATTTGCAACTTCTCACTCGATTCAACCAACAAAGGGCCTATATAGCATACATACCTTGACGCTTATTAATATTTCAAACCGTTAAATTTTAACCAGATACGATTCATTACCATAGAACCATTTAGTAATAAGGAAATAAATTAATGCGTATTCTTTTTAAATATATGTAAATTGCATAATTAATGAGCAGAAAATGTTTTGATGTTTATGTTTATTTTCAAAATTAATAAACAAATGATCTGGGCAACAATACACTTTAGTGAGTCATAAAAATCACAGTTTAAATCATAGAGGAAACCCAAATTATGTTTGAGAAACTTTATTACATGAGGTCACTCGTGGATTTGTGTTTATTGGATTTTTGTTATTAACGGCGTGAGTTTTAGGAAATTAATTTCATGAATATGTATTGTGTAGTAAACGTTATGATTTATAATGTAAAAATTCTTTTTTATTTAAAGAATAATTTTGAAAAACATCATTTTGGGTTGGCTACGAGGCAATTGATATAAATCACATTGTGAAAGAGACGGCTATTCCGAATGTACTTAGAGACAGTTGAAAATGCGCACTAAATTTAACTCAATAAACTAACCTTATAAATAAAATTACAATTGGTATTATAATTGAAAGTATGTTGGTTATTGTAGGTATCAAAATTATTAGTTTATAATGCTTATTTTCACAGTATTATGTCCTTGTCGTGTCTTACTTTGTGGTTCCGCAACCGATTTAGAGATGACATTTGTATTGCAAAAATCAAGCGATACGGTTTGTCTATGGCATGAGTCCACGTTAGACCCTTCGGCATATTTTTAACCAAATAAACGTCTT